>OY856409.1:1853561892-1855961892 GCA_963693085.1 Alisma plantago-aquatica
TTGTACTCATGTACACTACATTAGTTAATTAGTCATTTACATCATCATGCTAGAATAATTTAATGGCAGATTTAAGAAATTGAAAACTTTGCAAGTGGGGTCCAAGATCCTAGAATAGTTGAAGTGGAATAAACAAGAAATGTAGAAACTAGTGTATAGGCTCACGCCTCATTGGGAAATTAGGGTGGATAAAATATTCCCAAGTTAGGGTTTAGAATGCACATACAAAAATAGGGTTGCACATACCTCAATTAAAAGTCCTACTCATCACTTTCACCAACTAGATTATATCCAAGACAACTTTATCCTAGTTACAAATTTATACACATATATTAGGGTTTATAACACATAATGTGTAAGAAACCCAAATTTTGGACCTTCTATGAAAACCATCGATTTAAGACTCAAAACTTGGACCAATCGATTGCTTGGATTCTCTTGATTAAAAAACATATTTATTTCTTAAATTTGGAGTTAAAATGAATTTGTTACATATTTTAAGGCTTTTTATATAATTAAAATAGTGTTTATAATAAACATCAAAATATGGATGGAAATCAATGCTTAAAAACCATAAAATCGTATTCCTTGTCAAAAATCCTTTCTCAGGAATATTTATTTGTATTTTTCTGATAAAGCTCAATTTACTATGAATTATATAAAATTGACCAATGATAAATCGAGGAAAAGCCACGTGTGTTCACTAAATGGACCTAGGCCCGCTCTAACCTGGGCCAATTGGCACATGAAACCTAGCAAAATGAGGTTCGCCGCAGCGGATCAGTGATCAACAAAAAACAAAGAGTGAAATACCGAGAGTACCCTTGCAAGATAAATCTATTGATTGAAAGGGAATGGCTATCCAGGACATTTCATTGCTTGGGTTGTTCCTCTCGGTCGTGGTGCTCTACGAGTAGCCTGAGATTTGAACTTTAGGTAAATAGACTGCAACCCAAGCCATATCACAACAAAATGGGGTCAGGAACAAGTTCCCTTAGTTTCCCAGAACACAAGGACCCTAGGTTGAAGCTCCTTCGTGCCTAGGAACCTTGGAACCAGGTTCCGCCATGGCCGTTCAGGGGAGGGAGTCCAAATCTCCACTCCTCACTTTCACTGCCATGCAGCTTCAATTGGATGCTGGAAAACCATCCTGGAGGTTGGGCGAGACCAATGCAGGCGTCCCTAAGGGCAGAGGAGCCATGAAATGGCGAAACGCGAGAACGCCGACGAGGCTCGAGGCTTAGTTATAGGGTATGACGAATGGGACATTCACAGGGCCAACAGATAATGGGAAAACAAAGGGTAGCTGTTAGTGATGCTCATCGCAGTTGTGATTGGGTTGAGATGACCATGGCAGTACACTATGGTTTGCCACCGTCGGAATCTACTTCGACTAAGTCAGGGACCATCGGGATAGTTGAGGGAAAATTGAAAGAGGAGGAGGCTCACTTGTAGCCAAAGGGTTCTCTACTTGACCTTATATAGGGGGGAGGGGTGCTATAGCTCCCTCTGCAACTCTATGATGGAGAGGAAGGGAAGCCCTAGTTGGGTGTTTCTCCCACAGAGCGAGAACGTTAGTGAGTAATGGCTCGCTAGAAATGGGAGAGAGATGAAGGTAAAGGATAAAATAATTCATGAAATAGAGCATTGAATAGGGAGAATGGTACCTCCGATCACATTACTGCAAAAACGACTCTGACTCACAAAATAACTAAGGTTGAGGACAACCTTTGGGCCATCAGATCAGCTGTTGTTTCATGGATGATTAAATGTGGGCCGTCAGATGCCCTGCCTGTGATGGAATTGTAATACATATAACATGTGACAGTGAATAAATTGTAGGCTATAGATAATTAAATGCATTGAATGTAAATCGAATTAAACCATAGTCCAACTTTATTGAAAACTCATTTAATCCATTTGGACGGTCAAACAATGACCAATTGACCCCAAATTTGAACCATAGGCTAATATTAATGCCTAGATTAATGATATGCAATTAGATCTCATTTTACACACAATGTGCCTCATAAATCCTAATATTAATGCATTTAAAGGGTGCATTAACTTAAAAAGACTCTTCTAATGAAATCCTTGAGAGAAATTTGAGATAGGCAACATATACTACTTTCAAGAGTCAAATATCACAACAATATTATCTTTTTTTGCTTTATTGCCGCATAAGAGGAGAGAGAAAGGGAAAAGGGCTATCCTCTCATTAACTAACTCAATTCCACATCACTTCTTATTTCTTGTCCCAAAAAGCCATAAAAAATCTAAATTAATATAATCTATTGATTATCACTCATTAGTGGTCATTTTACATTATTAGACTCTAATTAACACACTAGTTGAGATATTTGTGCACAAACCCATTCATTGTAATAAATGTGGGTCAAATATAATTCACCCCATCAAGTATTGCTCAATTTCAACATTGAGGATAAAGAGGATAGAAAAGATAGGAAAATTTAGTAAAAAGGCCAAAAAGGACATGAAGGAAAGAAAAGCTTGACAATGGGTTAAATTGCAAATAAACCCAAGATTGGGTATGTTACATATATGATCAGATGTTATAACTTCATCAACACTTTTTTTGGATTATATGATCAAAATATATAAGGTGGGGACATTGTTAAGACCCCAAAAAGTTAGCTTAGCTAGGTAATCTTCCTACCTAAGAGATGTTGTGTGTTTTTATGTTTCAATTTATTATCTACTATGCTTCATGGTAAAAAATTCATGTTTATGTGTAGTCATGATTCTTATTTAGGGTTTGACTAGAAAAAAACCCAATTTTAATGTGGGAAAGGGTTTTGAGGCTATTCAATGATTTGATTGTGAATTGATATAATAAAGATGTAGAGAACATTATTCCTATAAAAGAATGTGTTAGGGTTAGTTTATCTCTAAAAGGAAATTATAGATATAAGAAATAGGTCAGAAATGGATTTCAATTGGTGGCATAGGTGGCGATCTTTTCATAGTTTAGGTCATTTGTAAATCGACTTATCCAACAGGTTGACTCACAAGTCAATCAATCATTACTTGGGAGTGTCTGAGAGTTACCTTTGTGTCAAATGTAGAGCTTTAACTAGTTTTCTAAAATAGAAGCAAGACTTTTAGAAGGCTACACAAATATTTTAGAAATTTCTTCAAAAATGACCAGTTCTATGTATGTAGTCCAGACAAACCAAAGGATAGTTGACAATTGGGTTTTTTTATACATAAATAAAATGTATATCAACTAAAACTCATCCAAGCATATCAATTGGTTTAAAATAGTCTAAAAAACTCAACTCACCATTTCACAATGGGAATTAAAATGGAGAGGAGGGATTGAGAATTAGGGTTTTAATAAAGGCTTTTGGTGTAAGTGATAGGGAAGTACAATTTCAATTTTTAAGCGGGGCAGTATTCAACAACCAAAATTTCAGGACATGATATCATGATGGTTGTAGTATAGTATCTCCTTGCAGATGAATTATACCAATGTTTCCTTTCAAATGCAAATTGGTTGGTTCTTCCCCCCACTTATAATTGAGAATGAACCTGCATATGTGGTTTTGGTGGTGAATCTTAGATTCAGTAGATTTTAGATGAAGTTTTGATAGGGATCTAAATTCACCTACCCTGCATACAATTGGTGAATGGATGATACTATTATATATTTTTAACCATGTTTGAATCACCTTTAAGCTAAATAATTCAAATAAACTTTTTTTGCAAAGTAATGAGACAATTTATTCATCTTGCCATCCTCTTGAAAGATAATTGAAGTTGAATTACAATAATTATGACCAATATAATTAAGTACATCAATACTGCACCATTAAAATTTTTACTATAATTTAGGAAATTTCAAATTTTGGTGGTCTAACATATGTTTGTTGTATGTCATGAGAGCTAGTGTAACGTCTGGGCCCACTGCCCAAGGCTCTAGTAGAGTTTCAATAATGACGACTGACCCCACAAACCACCACTAGCCTTAACTGCGCACTTTGTCCACACTGACGCGCAAGCCAGGATCAACTTCCCGACTGGTCACCCATCCAAGTACTACTCCAAGCTGAGCATGCTTAACTATGGAGTTCTTTAGTGATGGGCTCCCGAAAAAGGAGGTGCACCTTGGTGATATGGGTAGTCCAATCATTCCTTTTAAGATCAACTTATCCAAGGCCTCAAATCCTGGGATGTTACAATGACTCTTAATGTCCTCGTCAAGGCTCAACTATAAGGCCTCATAATCTCTTTCCCATTTTAGTGCAGACCCACAATGGCCCATGGACGCGCAAGCCAGGATCAACTTCCCGACTGGTCACTCATCCCAGTACTACTCCAAGCTGAGCATGCTTAACTATGGAGTTCTTTAGTGATGGGCTCCCGGAAAAGGAGGTGCACCTTGGTGATATGGGTAGTCCAATCATTCCTTTTAAGATCAACTTATCCAAAGCCTCAAATCCTAGGATGTTACAATCTCCCCCACTTAGACTCTTAACGTCCTCGTCAAGGCTCAACTATATAGCCTCAAAATCTGACCCCATTTCAGTGCAGACCCACAATGGCCCATGGACACCTAGCTCCCGATCAGGGAATACCAGCGTAAGGGTGGCTACGTCAACCATGGGCATCCCTTTCCTACATGCCTAAACCGTACGGCTCAAGACTGGAATGCCATGCCCATGTGGGCCCCACCTATTAGAGGGGTTATGGCTCTGATACCATTTGTAATGCCTGGGTCCACTGCCCAAGGATCTAGTAGAGTTTCAGTAATAACGACTGGCCCCATAAACCACCACTAGCCTTAACTGCGCACTTTGTCCACACTAACAAGGGTGGCTACGTCAACCATGGGCATCCCTTTCCTACACGCCTAAACCGTACGGCTCAAGACTGGCATGCCATGCCCATGTGGGCCCCACCTATTGGAGGGGTTATGGCTCTGATACCATTTGTAATGCCTGGGTCCACTGCCCAATGATCTAGTAGAGTTTCAGTAATAACGACTGGCCCCATAAACCACCACTAGCCTTAACTGTGCACTTTGTCCACACTAACGCGCAAGCCAGGATCAACTTCTCGACTGGTCACCCACTCCAAGCTGATCACGCTTAACTATGGAGTTCTTTAGTGATGGGCTCCCAGAAAAGGAGGTGCACCTTGGTGATATGGGTAGTCCAATCATTCCTTTTAAGATCAACTTATCCAAGGCCTCAAATCCTGGGATGTTACAATGACTCTTGACATCCTCGTCAAGGCTCAACTATAAGGCCTCATAATCTCTTTCCCATTTTAGTGCAGACCCACAATGGCCCATGGACACCCAGTTCCCGATCACAGAATACCAGAGAAAGGGTGGCTATGTCAACCATGGACAACCCTTTCCAACATGCCTGGACCGCACGACTCAAGACTGGCATGCCATGCCCATGTGGGCCCCACCTACTGGAGGGGAATTGGCTCTGATACCATTTGTAAAGACTGGGCCCACTGCCCAAGGCTCTAGCAGAGTTTCTGGAATGACGATTGGCCCCACAGACTACCACTAGCCTTAACTACACGCTTTTGTCCACTCACACGCAAGCCAAGATCAATTTCCCGACTGGTCACCCATCCTAGTACTACTCCAAGCTGAGCACGCTTAACTATGAAGTTCTTTAGAGATGGACTCCCAGAAAAGGAGGTGCACCTTGGTGATATGGGTAGTCCAATCATTCCTTTTAAGATCATGTTATCTGAGGCCTCAAATCCTAGGATGTTACAACTAGTCATGAGATTATTATAAGGCAGTCTTTGTTATTTATTTGATTTTTAATAAAGAAAACTTGAATTTATTATGTTTGCTTCAATATGAGATAATGAATAAATATGATAATGTCTAAGAATGTATGACTGAATGAGATGTGATTTCAGGTTGAGGACCCATACATGAGATCATGTATATGATAAGAATGTCCATTCTTGTCTAGGTCCCTAGTCAGATATGATTGTGAAAATTAGGATGACAATAATACAATAAGAATAGTATATGTGCTGAATGATGACTGAGACTCATTAGTCATAATATCAAATATTAAGTCAAACACATATGTACTTGTTATGAACAAGTTTACTGGACAAACTGAAATTTAGTAGAATACATGGAAGACATAAATGGAAGTTAGAATCCTATATCATACGACAATGCTGATTATGGTCCCTAGCCCCGAAGTCATTATAATGATCATATGTTGTTTAATGTACTTTAAGACTACCTAACATGACCTTGAATAAGAGTTTCCATACGAGTAGTTCTTTGGTGAACTATGACACATGTGGATTATTGTGATTGATGTAGATGGAATTTTTCCCTCATATTGGAGTCATATCCCAACCTCTTGATGAGTGGGACTATGAAATGCACGATCATGCTTATGTTAGTCAACATATGATGTTGAGGTCATATGTATCTCAAATATTTTACTCTATATCAAGGAATAATGATTGAACATTTAGAGGATGACATCAATGCCTCAGATTCAATCTGGATACTAGAGAAAAAGGGGTTGCATGATCATTGTAAAACTGGTCACAATACTAGGTTGAATTTTCACTCCAACTTCTCCAATTATTTGGTGGACATGAACTCTTGATAGATACCAAGCATTGTATGTGAAGTCATAATATGATTATAGATTTCATGATTGGTGTAATTTGGAGCCTATAGGGTCACACACATAGGATTCACAAGGAAGAGGAGTATAATCATGCACACAAGATTCACTGGTTGCTAAAAGATTTAGGTAATCAATTAGATAGTTGATGGGATGTCAAGAAGCTCAGTTGGCCGATTGAAAACTACATTCACCCTGAATGTACATACCAGTCAATTAAGTAGAAAGTCAAGTTGATTGACCAGGATGAGATCATCCCAATTTGTCAAATAGGTACAATCAAATTTATATGCATAAAGAAATGAAAATGTAAGGATATGAGTCACATATGATACCAGTAAGAAGACTAAAGTAGTAGTTATCATCCAATGTGATACACCAAATATACCTCATAGATATACTAGATGGTTGGGTTACTTATTTTATTAAGGCTATGGTAGCTTGAGATGTACCACCAAACTACAAGTTGTCCACTCTCATGTCACAATTAGTACCAAATAAGACGTAGGATGACTAGAATCCTAAATTTATCTTTCCCTCGGTCATTACAAATAAAAGAATGTAGTTACACAATGACCCAATCTACTAAAAACAAAACCTAATTCGTCCAAGGTAGACAACCACAACAAAAAAACTAGGGTATAAACCCTAAAATCTGATTGAAAACCGCATCCACTCTCTATCATATAAAATTTGAGACACCACATCAACCACTCTTTGTGTGATACATTTAAGGTCATAGGGCACTACTTGATTAAGGTTACACCTGATTAATTAAGCTAATTACATATTTTTATTGCATCTATCAAGTTACATACAAGCTCATAAATGATTCTTATAAAATAAATCATGGATTGCAACTTTAGAATGTATAAAAGATATTAAACAATTCCATATTACTTGTCATGGTATATTTGTCCATTCTTGTCCATAACTAGGACTAAACCTCAAGCTAGGACACACAACAACCCAATTTATCATTAAGACCAAAATAATTATAACTCCTTGTATGAGTATCATTAGAATTTGAAATTTGACATGGATCTTAACAAGACATAGAAAAGGTAGCACGAAAAATATCAGCTCAAAACACCACTGTACATAAAAGATATGCTATTTATAAGAATTTAGCAAACATAAGTTTCAACCTAGCATGGATGAACAACCTTCATTGAGGATATTTTGTTCAACTATTATAAAAGAAATATAAGATTAAATGAAAATCTTATTATTTATGTGGGCTAACTACCATACAACAAGTTTAACATGTAGGTCGAACTTCCTTTCATTGGGTACCAAAAGTCCATAAAAATGACATTATTAAGAATATTTGTACTTGTTTTACAAATTTTAGTTCTTGCATGTATAAAATAAGTACTATATGTATAACATAAAATATACATAAGATCTAAGAGAGTCTTAAGAATTCATATTACCATCTTGTTCATACAAAATAGTTCGTAAATTATCATCTTTAACATATTAAAGATTTTTTGAATAAGATTAATATTATGCATGTTAGAAGTAGAAAAGAAATGCATCACAATCTATATCACCTACCTTAGGGGTGAAAAAACAAATCAATAAGAAAACAAAGAAAACCAATGGCAAAGATCTGAACTTTTCCCCCCAAAATCTCCTAGGAAACTCCTTTTATATAAGGACATGGTGTATCTAGAACAAAGAAACACAAAAAGAGGGTTTCTTAGCCATATGCACAAGTTTCGAAATTGTAGCATAGTCGATCTCTTTCATGATAGAAGAGAGGAGGAAAAAAAAGAAAAAGGTTTAGGATATAATATCTTACATGTAAGGAACAAGAAACAACATTAGGAGACTTAGATTTGTCCAATTAATACATGTTCCAAGACATACGTCTATGTACTTGCACTTTTTATTGACCTCTGATGGCTCTTTGTTGATCTCCATTTATAGTAAGAGATTTCATCACAAGATTGCTGGGTGAGAGTGAGGACGGATATTTAAAGGTAGGGTGGTATAAAAAGAGTCTAAGGTAGTGTTTTGATTGGTCAAAAGAACCAGAAAACCCATCAGAGATGTGTATACAACTCGTTCATCATAGTATTTTTCATTAACGAGATCTACTACAACACTTGGGCCCACTGCCCAAGACTCAAGAAGAGTTTTAGGTTGGCTCCATAGACCACCAATGGTCTTAACTGCGTGCTTTGTTCTCACTCAAGCACATGTGGGGATCAACTTTCCTTCTTATCATCCATACTAGTACTACTCCAAGATGAGTGACCTCAAATCCTAGGATGTTATAATCTCTGCCAGTTAGATACTTGATGTCCTTGTCAGGGTTCAACTATATAAATGGCCCATAGACACCCATCTTCTCATCATGACTACCTAAAAAATGGCGGCTACATCACCATGGATATCTCTTTTCAACATTTTTGGAACGTACGACTAAGATTGGCATGCCACATGCCTATGTGGGCCCCACCTACTGGAGGGGTTGCACCTCCGATATCATTTATAACACCCGAGCCCACTACCCATGCAGGCCCCACCCATTGGAGGGATTGTGGCTCTAATACCATTTATAACACCCGGGTTCATTGACCAAGGATCTAGTAGAGTTTTAGGAATGATGATTGGCCCTACATATCACCACTGGTTTAAACTATGCTCTTAGTATTCACTCACGAACAAGCTGAGATGAACTTCCCAATTGGTCACCCCTCCCATTAGTAATTCATGCATAACACATTTAACCACATAGTTCTTAGTGATGAACTCCCTGAAAAAAGGTGCACCTTGGTGATATGGATAGTCCAATGATTCATTTTAAGGTAATTTCATCTAATGTCTCCAATCCTAGGATGTAACCTCTTCCATCGGTCATACTCACTGGGATTCCAACATAGTGCTTATATAATGGGACATGATTCTCATCCCATCTGTTGGTTCATTTAACTTGTCACTTTTTGAATTTCTCATTTCCTAGTCCACTCATCGATATAGACTTAATGAAACAACTGATTCTCATCGCTCACATGTCTAAATAACCATCAATTTCCTCTTATCTATGTATCCATGGAAGCAATAGGATGCGACATGAAACACCCTCCCCTGGTCATTGGTTCAGTTGATTTGAATTTCTAGTGGAGTTGTAATTTTTGTTTTTTCCCAGCCCAAGCATGGGTTGCATATTACTACAACACTCTATAGAAGAGAAAATATCTCATCAATCTACTACCTTGATAGTTGACTCGCCTTTGTCAATTTAGTAAGGAAAAATGCACGTTCTTGTAGCTTTAAACAAGGCTTCATCGATCAAAAAGAGAATTTGACTATCGGGGACAAAGATACTTTGCTTATGATGTCTGAGCATAAAAAAAAAGGATCCATGCTTACTTCAACTACCTTTGATGAAGTGACAAAAATATTGCTAGTTTATTGGTTAAGTAATGTAAAATTGGTTACTTTTATCGCTTACTAAATAAGGAGACCTATGATGAAACGATAGTTTTCATACTTCAAAAGTTCTATCAAGCTATCTGTAAGACACCTGACTTATGTTTTGGGCTAACCCTATTTGTTCGTCTTGAGTAAGTGCTTAGAACCTTGTTCTAATCCTTTGAGATGCTGTTAGAGCTTGGGCAAAGCTTAAGTTTCTGGATTGATCTTGTTTGGTTGATGTTTGTGCTTTCTGTGCTTATTTTGGGGAAATTGCAATTTAATCAATTGAGAGGGTTATCTTATAATTTGCCACATCCGGAGTATCCCTTCTCTTTCTTGTCTTCATGAGAAAGGGTGTGATGCTTTGGGGCACCTTGGTTGGGCCTTGGATGAGTGGTGGCATTACTAGAGGTGATTAGGGTTTCTATGGTTTTGCTTATTGTTGACCATGTGTGCATGGTTGAGGGTAGAGACCCTTGTCTCGACCTTGTGGTGTGTTTTGGGGCGTGTCTCAATTGAGACACCTTCCTTTGGTGGTTTTATCTTGACCGTGATGGTTTGGGAGTGGTTGGGTTGAGACAGTTGTCTTCTTGTGGAGTGTCTTGACTTGAGCGTCTTGGTGACCTTTTATCTCGACCAGAATGTATATGATGCTATTGTTTTGACCTCCTTGAGGTTTTGTGACTGAAACCAAGGTGGTGGTGACCCAAGTGGTCAATACCCCACCTAGGCTATATCACCATCTTTTGCATGTATGCTTTAAGTGGTTGCATGTTTGTTTCTTGGGTGGACAAGTGTCCCTTTGGTGCCTTTAGGTGTTGACACCTCATCTCCACCTTATTTCTCTCCTCCTAAAGCACGTAACCCTCTTCACTCCATACAAATGACCCTTTTTGATCCTCGTCCTTCCCCTTTCTTTCTTTCTCATCCTTGGATCCTTAAGGAGCTAGAAGGAATGATCCTTGGAGCTTTGGTGACTGCGATCCCTTGCATGTGGTGACTTTTGGTCATCTTCAACCTTATTATGTGTATGCCTTTCTTTGGTGACATTTCCCTTTGATTTTCTACCCCATATCCTTCTCTTTTCTCGGCCATAGACCATGGATCATCCATGGTAGTCATTTTGGAGAGAAACTCCTCATTATAAGGGTCATAGGCCATGTTTTGACAAGTAGGTACCCAAGTGAGAGGAAGTTTCTTCCTTTCTTTTGGTTTGGCCTAGGGTTTCCTACCCTCTTTTCTTGAGATATATTTGACCTTGGTGTCTTCTTCTTCTTGATGTTCTATTTTGGCAGAGAGTTGATCTTTTGGTGGATCTTCATCATCATCCTTGGTGATCGTGTGCTTGGAGCTTGCCTCTACACTTAAGGTGGGTTATATAACTCTCGACCCTCTCTATTATTGCACTTTTCTTTACATGTATGTTGTTATTTTTCTCTCTAAAATGTTTCTCTAATGTTCTAGTAAATGATATCATGCTCTAGAACTTGAATTATGATGGTTATCATGCTTGGTTTGCTTTGGATCCAAATCCGTAGTGTAAGGTACCCAATTTTAGAGATGGCCGTGAAATGGTGATTTTCTTCCTATCTTTTGATCTTGGTTTTGATCACATGCATGAGGTTCATGTACCTTGATGTATCATAGAGTTTAGGTTCTATTCTGGAGGTGTTGAATGTGGGTTTTTCTCTCTTGCATGAGTTTATTCCATGGTGATTTCATGACACACATTTTTAGGGTTTTTGGTTACCGATTATGGTATGAAGTTTTCCTCCTTGAAGATGATGGTTTTCCTTGATGTAATCTTATATTTTGATCATGGAATTCTTCTATTTTGATATTGGTTAATCCCTATTTTGATGTTGCTTTTTCCTTGGTGGTCGCAACACTATGTTTTTTCTTGGGTCGAAACACTTGTGGTGATGGCTGAGATGTTGCTTTAGTTTTAGTTGAGACACCATGTCTTGTGGTGATCGAGACACATGTCCTTGTGTAGGTCGAGATGCCTACTTCTATTTCAGTCAATATTCTTTCCTTTGGAGGTGGTTGAGACATGTTTTTGGTTGAGGCCGGGATATGTGTTTTGAGATTGGTCAAAACCCTAATCCATGTAGTGGTCGTGACACATGATGTCTCACGGTCGAGGCACCTAGTTTTGTTGTGGTCGAGACACCTTGCATAAAGGTGGTTGAGACACTTTGATTGAGGGTGGATGAAACACTTGTGTCATGAGTGGTCGAGACACCTATGTGATGGATGGTCGAGACACATACATGAACATATAGTCAGCACATGTGTATGGGTAAATAAGTAATGATTCATGTATAATGTTGTTTGAATAATTGTTCGGTTAACCCTGATCATGTTACTTATCCCTAATATGATCCAAGGAAGTGGGAGATGGCATACCTAGGGTTTGATGATTGAATAAAGTTATAAACCCTAATCGGACAAATGAGGAATCCTAACCCTAATGTTGGGTCATGGATGTGCTTGCTTCTCTCTCTTGATGAGGTTTTCATATTATGATGTTTTATCTTTCCTATTTATAAATCCCTAACCTTGTAGGTGATGTGAACTTCAATGACATAGCTATGTGAATGCTATGGAAAATTCTACAGTATACATGATGGTGATTATGCACATTGTTGAAACATAATGTGATGATATACATGCACGTATTAAGTCATTGGGTCCTATGACCTGGTAATATTCTATATGCTTAGTGTGAGGTGTTATCCTCTAGTTATGTGATAATTGATATATTATCCCATGAAAATGTGAATATGATGATGGCCTTGTCGGGCAATAGTATCATGTGGTGATGATGTGGCTATAGTTCTCTATACTTTAATATATGTTGGAAAAGAGTTATATCTCTCATTGAGACGTTTGGTCTCACCCTATGGATTTCCACATCTTTTAGGTGGTCGTGCACGAAGAGGTAGAGATCTTGCAAATAAGGAAGAGCAACAACAAGAGTAGTACCGGATAAGGTTGCATGTGTTGCTAGTCTTTTGGTGATAGAGTCTAAGATGTTGTCCCTATACACTTAGGGTCTTTGGGGGTTGTTCTCAGTGTGTTTTGTGGTTATGTTATCGATACAAGGTTTTCGTATTGTGAGACTTGTATGTAAGATATGTCATGTATATATATATATATATATATATATATATAGTCAGGCTAGAATACACTCGAGTGTATCCGGAGCGGAATACACTCAAGTAGTTTTTCATGATGCAATACTTTTTTTGAAAATCTAATCCGTTGATATTCTTAAACATCTTGTGAACAACTCATACACAAAATTTGAGCACATTTGGATATGTATAGCTCATGTTATGAAGACCGCAAAAATTATGCATTTCAAATTAGTTTCGCGCGTCGATTTTGTTTCCCTTGGATGAGTGACTTACACTCATCCAAATGGGCTCAAAATTTATATGTAGCCTAATGATAGTATGATGGTGAAGATCAATGGTTTACATTTTGCAAAAAATAGTCTTGATATGCAAACACACTTGAGTGTATTCATGCGATCTGTACACTCGAGTGTATTCTAGCCTGACTCTCTCTCTCTCGCTCTCTCTCTCTCTCTCTCTCTCTCTCTATATATATATATATATATATATATATATATATATGGAACATATATCCTATGTAACAAGTTGATGACAGGAATGTTTGAGAACAATGATGCAAGCACCATGATATATGTTATGTAGTACATGTGACAAACTTGTGGAATTATATGTGATAAGTTTTTGCTTATGGTGCTTTTGTGAAATCAGTTTTAATTTTCTATGTTTTCTAGTAATCCACATGTTTAGTTTTAATTCTACGCTTTGGTTTTGAGTAATGTCGTTTGTGGCTTGTTGGGGAATAACAGTTTGGTTGGTATCAGAGATTTAGGTTCTTCGAGTCTACATGTACCTAGGACTATGGTTTGTGTCTGTTCTAGTGTCCTCCAGTATGTCTTATAGTGACTTCTGCTTATGTAGAAGAAGGAGGGGAGTAGAAAAGATGTGTAGAGAACACGAAGGACACATTGCATTGAGCACTATTGCTACTCCCAAAGGTGGTGCATGGGACCATTCAAGAGAGGATCGGGCGCCTGAGGTGCCCCAGTTTGACCCATCCATAGTTAAAAACCCTACCTTTCAGTCCTTGTTTGGGAAGTTCATGGCAACGATGTCATACATGTCATATAGAATGCCTGTACCACACCTAAGAGCATCTGTTCCCAATGTTGAATCTCCGGGCTCTGGGAAAACCTTTAAGAGGCTGAGATGTGTTAGGGTTGTGGAGTATGCTGGTACGATAGATCTAGTGGATGTTGATATTTGGTTAACGGAGTTGGAGAAGGCCTTTAAGATCCTTAAATCCTTTAAGGTGACAAGGTGAAGCATGTTGTATATATTTTGAAGGGGTGTGTTGTCCATTGGTGAGCCATTGAAGAGGAGAAGAGGTTTGGTGTTGCTATCGATTGGGAGGAGTTCCAATGTGAGTTATTCAGTAAATACTTTCCTCAGACCAATCTGGATTAGAAGATATCCTAGTTTGAGAGGATCCGACAGGTATCCATGTTGATCAACAAGTATGAAGCAAAGTTTATAGAGTTGTTGAGGTTTTGTCCTCACATGGCTGCTATAGATCAGGAGAGAATATGACATTTTAAGAAGGGCTTGAGTGTAGAGTTGTCTACCCTAGTGGCTGCTTTGGAGAACTGTGAGAGATTTTCCATATTTGTGGAGACAGTTCGGAGGATAGAGAGATCAGTGGTTGATAATCGTGAGAAGAGTTCCAAGAAGAGTCTAACACCGTATCAAAGACAACCATCTAGAGGCTTTAAGAAGCCTAGGTTCTCGACACCATCAACACCGCAGAGGTCAAGCGCACAAATGTAGTAGTCACCAAGTAGAGGCAGAGGCCATAGTATTCCACCTTCTGGAGCTCATTATACATCATCAGTGTCAGTGACAGGGCTGTCTAGGCCATTAAATGAGAACAAGACTTGCTACAAGTGTGGATAGATCACACATACAAAACTATAATGCCCTGTGAAGGATGATGAGGTGACCCAAAAACCAAGGTAGAGTTAGTAGGGCTTGTAGAGACAACAGTTTAGTAGTTGTGGAGGCCGAGGACATGGAAAAGCATCACATGCTAGTTTTTCTGGGCAGGCCCACTGAGGACGGGGACACCAACATGCAAATGCTTGATTCTATGCCAACGAGTCAGCTGGAAGGAGTGGTCAACCCGTGAGTAGTGACATGTCAGATGGAATTATTTCATTCCAATCCATCTTCTTCTTGCTTTATATCTATTTTGGTTGACCCGGGTGCAACACAGTCTTTTGTCACTCAAGAAGTGATTGATAGTTGTTCTTTTCCCATTAGTCGTATCTGGGATAGTCTTCATTTAGAAACCATGTTGGTTGGTTTTACCGAGTTGTGGGAGATATGTCCTTCTTGTGTCCTTTCTTTCAAAGGACATAGCATTAAGGTGGACCTCATACCACTTGATATGCATGGACTTAATGTGAACCTTAGAATGGAAACCTTAAAGAAGTATCAGGTTGTATTGGATTGTAGTTCCAAGATGGGGATGTTCATAGATGGTGATGTGTCATGGATCTTATAAGGAGATAGAAAGATTCTTCCGATGTGTCTTGTGTTGGTGATGGTGGCTGGGAAGTTGATGAGATAGGGCTGCAAAGTGTTCTTGACACATGTGGTAGATATTATAGTGAGGAGTCTTAGCATTCTGGAAGTACCAGTGGTCCATGAGTTTGAGGATGTTTTTCTAGATGAGTTCTCTGGTGTCCCCCCACCCCGAGAGATTGATTTTGAGATCAATCTAGTCCCTAGTATGCAGCCGATAGGTCAGACACTGTACATGATGGTGTTGGGAAATATGCTATAGAGCAGGCAGCAAAATTTAAAATTTTTATCTACCATATTCCCCATAAGCTATAGACCGAGTCAATAACTATAATGTAGGAAGGATGGTTTATGGGATATACCTGGTCCTGGAGAAAGTCCACCGACAATCCTCATTATTGTATATGTACAACTTTGAATCCTAGTTGGACCGAGACACATCTGACAGTTGTGTCTCTTGGTCTTCACTACAGATTACAGCCACAAACATCATCTTCTTCAACAACTCCTCTTGTCATGGACTGTTACTTCCCAACTCTATGGTTGTCCACATGGACTGCCTAGAACTCATGTAGTCCTACTAGAATGAATAGGAAGGAGTCGTCCCTCTCCGTAGTTGTACTAGTCACCGACTTGCTCTCCCACGACAACTCTCAATTGTTCTCTCCTGTGGCTATCCTCCCTAGTCAGGTAGGACTTGCATGGGCTCTTGTGGTTACCACAACTAGAGAGGACAACAATTGTCAGAGGAACTAATTCTCAATAGTTTGTGTTGTACTCTAGGAATCCCCCAATACCCCTCTATTTATAGTAGAGGTCGAGATCAAGGTTCTTAGTTGATATCTGTATAGGGTTAATGCGTGGGAGTGGAAAGGACTGGAAGAATTCAAAATTGTGCAACAATTATGGAAACTATGCAATCTGTGACAGCTAAAAAGGCTGTTTGGTAAAGCCATATGGTCATATCGCATGTGAGATGGTGGTTTTGTAGTTTCCCAGTCGTATACAAATTTGGAAAATCAATTCCCATCAATGTTAGACATTGATTTCCTTGTGCAACAAGTATTGCTCAAGGGAAACAAATAGGGAAACATCTAGAACCTCCCTCAGCCGAACTGGACCATCTCACCCATGCGATACAACCATCTCGGTTCACCCAGACAGTCGTTTGGTGACCCGAGTCGAGTCCATTTGGTTGGATCAATTCATTTATTTGCCAATTTCAACTCACAACCAGGCCTGACACCCAGACACCCATGTCAACTCATAAGATGACCATTTGGCACTTCCAGATGATCGTCTCAACACTTGAGATGGGAGTTTGGAGGAGTTGTCATCCTATTTGTTTCCTGAATCAAATGCCTAAACACTTTAGAAGTTAATTCAAATATAATTGGGGATCTGAACTCCTCTTCTAGGTCAAGACCTATGTGTGTGACCCTATAGGTACCATATTACATTGACAGTGAGTGTCCATAACAACTTATGACATCACAAGCAAAGAGTGGTGATGAGTCACACATCATTGCTACCCAAGTAAAATGGAAAATTTGGGGAACAACTTCAACCTACGATTTGTGTATGGCATTGGAGTGTTTGTATAGTTCCTTTGTCATTGATGTCTAGATTGAACTAGAGACATGGAATAGTCACCCTCATTATTATTCAAATTTTGTTTCCTGAACCAAGAACAGACTATCTGAATATATATAAGCTTATTATCACACATTGACTCACATTCACATGGGCATGCTATTCTCAGTCTCGCTAATCAAGAGGAGTAGGACATCACACTACAATAGGAGGGAAAAATTCCATATCTATCACTCACAGTCAATCCCCATGTGTCAAAACCACCCAATCATCACTGTTATAACAACCATGTTTCATGACCGCATTTGATGATGTCAAAGTGTACCAAATGACATGTGTTGAGTGCAGTAATTTTAGGTCTAAGAACCACAATCACCACCATCACTGTGACATCTAAGTATGACTTCCATGATGATGGATTCCATGTGTCAGTCTCACGGGAACTAGGACATGTGAGAGCTAAGTATGATTTCAGATCTGTCCAATACATTGTTCTCTAACATGTATCTATTTGCTTGGTTTGATATTGCCACATCATGACTAAATGAGATTCTATCATCAACCAACTCATATTCTAATCTTATGTATTATTGTTTTTATGAACCTTCCACAATAATAACTGATCAAGGACATTATGAGAATGTAAATGTTTACTCTTAACATTCATATGATCTCATTTCTTCTAGGTCACATACTTGAAGACATACATCATTGAGTAACATTATTCTCTAGACATTTATGATGTTACATCATTATCTCATACCTGAATTAAACAAAATAAATGGGAAGATTGCCTTTTTTAATAATCAAATCATTTTTACATGATATATGCCATTACAATTATCACATGATTGGCTTTGTGGGCATACATAACCAACATACTCAAACTTGAACTTAGAGCCAATCATCCACAAATCTTATTTTGAATGACCTTACATGACCATCATACTTTTGGTGTAAAAGTAATTCGTCAAGGGATCAACAACATTGATTTTAGTCGGTACTTTAGAAATCTTCATATCTCCATGCTGTACGATCTCTCGTATGAGATGGAATCACCTTTGTATATGCTTGAGTACTGATGTGATTTGTGTTCCTTAGCTTGTGCAATATCTCCATTGTTGTCACAATATAGCTCGATTGCGTCGCGGATGCTTGGAGCGACCCCAAGTTCTGTGATGAACTTCTTGATCCATAGTGCCTCCTTTGTTGCACTTGATGCAATAATATACTTGGCCTCTATTGTAAAATCATCAACTATTTCATGCTTGGAACTCTTCCAGCTCACAACTTTGTTGTTGAAGTAGAACATGAATCTAGATTATGACTTATAATCATCTTTTTCAGTCTGGAAGCTTGCATTGGTATAACCTTTTACCACCAACTTTTCTTCTCCACCATATACCAAGAACTGATCCTTAGTCCTTCTCAAGTACTTGAGGATGTTTTTCATGGCTATCCAATAAGCATCACCTAGATCTGACTGATATTTGCTCATCATGCTCAAGGCATATGAGACGTCTAGACGGGTACACAAAATTGCATACATGATTGATCCAATTGCTGAGGCATATGGAATTTCAATCATGCATTCCCTTTCTTCACAAGAACTAGGACATTGATATCTAGAGATAGGGACACCATGGTGCACATGCATGTTTCCTCTCTTTGAGTTCTCCATGTTGAATCGCTTCAACACTTTGTCAATGTATGTGCTTTTACTTAATCTGAGAAGTCTTCTGGATCTATCTCTATAGGTCTTTATCCCCATGATGTAGGATGCTTCTCCCAAGTCTTTCATAGAGAATGTGTTTCCATGCCATGTCATTACCTTTTGTAAAGTAGGGATGTCATTCCCCATCAATAGTATGTCATCTACATACAATATGAGTAATGTCACTATGCTCCCATTGTCCTTCTTATACACACAAGGCTCAAATTCATTTTGAATGAAGCCAAACCCTTTGACTGTCTCATCAGAACAAAGATTCTAGCTCTGAGATGCTTACTTCAATCCATAGATTGACCTTTGTATCTTACATACTCTATTGACAAACTTTGGATCTATACACCCCTTAGGTTGTGTCATATACACATCCTCCACAAGATTCCCATTAAGGAGTGTGATTTTAACACCCATCTGCCAAATCCCATAGTCATGATAAGCTACAATAGAAAGCATGATCCTGATGGATTTAACCATGGACAGCAGAGAAAAGGTTTTGTCATAGTCAACACCTTGAACTTGTCTGAACCCCTTTGCAACCAATCTTCCCTTATAGGTTTTTACCTTCTCATCCATGTTGATCTTCTTCTTGAAGACCCACTTGCACCCTATGGGTTTTACCCCTTCATATGGATTCACCAAAGTCCATACATTGTTGGTATACATGGATTCCATCTCAGATCTCATGGACTCAAGACATTTCTTAGACTCTAATCCCTCAATAGCATCTTTATAGGATATTGTCTCATCATCTATGACCAATTCACTGCCTTCCTGAGTCACAAGATAGCCAAATCTCTCAGGTTTAAGGTGTGTCCTATTAGATCTATGAGGTTCCAGTGTCACTTGAGGAATTCAAGATTCAACAAGACTTTGTGAATCTTTAGGTTCCTCTTGCACATCTTACGGTTCTATGTTTTCTTGTTGGTCTCGAACCTCTTTGAGTTCCACTTGTCTCCCATTGATTCCTTTGGAAATAAATTCCTTTTCTAGGAATGCAATATCTTTGGAAGAAAACACTTTGTTGTTTGATGGATTATACAAGTAGTATCCCACAATTTCCTTAGGAATCCAACAAAATAACATTTTTCAGATCTAGGGCCAAGATTTTCAAGAAACAATTTTTTTGACATAAACTTCACACCCCCAAATCCTCATAAAAGACATTTTGGGACACTTCCCAGTTCATATCTCATATGGTGTCTTTTGAACCGATTTAGATGGTACTCAGTTTTGTGTAAACATGGTAGTTTCTAAAGAATACCCCAAGAAGTTATTCAGAAGCTCAACTAAACTCATCATCGATCACACCATGTTTAGCAATGCATTATTCCTTCTTTCTAACACACCATTATGTTGTGGTGTTCCAGGTGGAGTCAACTGGGATACAATCCCATGGGCTAGAAGAAGGTCCTCAAACTCTTAATTTAAGTATTCTCTACCTCGATTAGAACAAAGTACCTTTTATACTTTTACCAAGTTGGTTATGTACTTTATTCATAAACTCCTTGAACTTTTCAAGAGATTCAGACTCATGTTTCATTAAATAAACATAGCCATACCTATTGGAGTCAACAGTGAAAATATTGAAGTGCTTGAACCCACCTCTAGCATATGTTCTAAAAGGTCCACATTCATCAGTATGTATGAGTCCTAATAGATCATTAGCCCTTTCATTGTTTCTGGTGAAAGGGGTCTTAGCCATCTTGCCCATCAAACAAAATTCACATGTCTCAAGTGGTTCAAAATCAAAAGAGTCTAGATAATCATCCTTATGGAGTCCAGATATGCAATTATCATTTATGTTCCCTAGATGACAATGCCAAAGGTATGTTTTGTTTGAGTTATTGAGTTTTAGTTTTTTTGGTATTAACGTTATATAAATCTATCTTTAGATCTAACAAATAAAAAGCATAAGACATAGGGGCACTACCATAAAAGATTCAATCTTTTAAAATAGAATATCAACCACTTTTAATATGGAATTCAAATGCATCCTTGTCTAAACAGGATACATAAATGATGTTTCTATTTATAGCAGGTACATAATAGCAATTCTTCAACTTTATTACAAGCCCCATGGGTAGAGAAATACAATAGGTTCTAACTACGTTGACCACAACATTTGAGCCATTAGCAACTCGCAGTTCCTCATTGCCTTTTCCCAAAGGGCTACTTTCTTTCAGATATTGTATATGAGAACATATGTAAGATCCACATCCGATATCTAATACCCAAGGTGATGAAGTAGCTAGGTTTATATTAATAATATATATACCTGAAGTGGAGACCACCATCCCCAATTTTTGCTTCCTAAAAGGCTTCAAGTACAAAGGATGAGTTCCTCTTGTACTTTGCTTTCTCCTTATCTTGAGTGTTGAATACTTGGATTTGGTTTCAACCATAGAACTCTTCTTGGCTTTGCTTTCATCCTTGGACTTAGCCTTGTGCATCACCATCATGCTCTTGTCCTTCTTCACTTTTGTTTCAGCATGAAGCAACATGGCAAGCGGCATCTGACCAGCCGAATTACTCACATGGTGACATGAAATAAAATGACTATACGATTTTGGCATAGTCTTTAGAATCATATCATTAGACAACTCTTAGATCTAGTTGAAACCCATCTCTTCAGGATGATATACATGTCTAATCATATTGAGCACATGTTCTTCTACTGAGGTTGCCTCTATTAGTTTTGACTCAAGTAGCACTTTCAAGATAGTGTTCCTTTCTTGGATGTTAAGACTAAGTGTTACCTTATTAAGATGTTTCACCATCTCAAGAACACTCATGTCCTCACATTTCTCATGCAACTCATAGTTCATGCAACTGAGCATACGATACTTTATCTCTAAGGCATCATTAGCATGCTTCCAGTAAACATCCACCTGTGCCCTAAGTGCATCAAGAGGAGTTATTTTAGGAACTGGTTTGTCAAGGATGTAGAGCTTGCACTCTTCATTGAAAACCCTTCTCAAAGTCCAAAACCACTCATGGAAATTTCTCTCATCAAGTTTTTCCTTCTTTAGGACCAATCACAAATTGGATTTGTTTGTCATTGATTCTATAAGAAAAAATTTCCATTTTCAAAAACTATTTTTTGATTTAGAAAATTTTGACGATATTAATTTGGTCTTTAATTATTATAGCTCCCACTATTTTATTTGAATTGATAGCCCTCAATATCAATTTAGAATATTGTAACGTAAAATATTCTAGTGGGCCAAGATCCATATTTCAGCAAGACATCAGTTGGCTTTTTCTGATCGCCCACAACCTAACCATTTAGGTAGGCCATCATGCCAATTGCATCATATGAAACTCTTGGATAGATGATATGCACAACATCTTCCCATGATCATCTACATGCCTATGGGTTTGGGCTCTCCAAGTCACCTGTTCAGCCTGGACCGATAGTTAATACGATAGATACATACCATGCTTTGTGCAAATCTACATATCTACCATCACACTTCCATGAGATAGACAGTACATGATGCTTTGTGCAAATGTACACTTAGTCGATCAAGATTTTCATGTGTATTACTAATGGAAGACATCTAAGACTTAATATTTTTGTTGATGTAGTTTGTATAAATACATATACTTTATCCAATCACAACATATATGGTATGTATCATATACATGCTATATCCCACAATGAAAACATGCAATAAATGAAAGTGATGGTTATGGACAGTCCTAATGTAACTCCTTGGAGCCACAAGGAATTACGGTCATCTAGGTATACATCATATGTAGAAACCTATTGTTGATGATCATCTATGCTTTCTGACCTGGGTTGATCGGTTCAGCCTCAAATTGATTGGCTCACCTCTTAGCCGGTTGTTAGGTTATCTCATTATCCGCCTTCACTACTACAAAACAGGCCTTTAGCATCGATTAATTAAGGGCTTTAGTGTCGGTTTGTAAGCGACACCTAAGTGGGAGCCGCTAAAGGTGGACCACTTCGGCGTCGGTTCCCAATCGACGCCAAAAAGCTTCCCGCCACCGAAAACACGCCAACAAAGGGATTATAGGCGTCAGTTTTTTAAGAAAACCAACACTGTATAATGGTTACAAACGTCGGTTATTAAAAGAACCGACGTCACAATGCTTCCCGCTATCGAAAATGTGCCAGCAAAGGGCCTATAGGCGTCAGTTTTGTAAGATAACTGACGCCATCTCCCCAGACACCACAGCCGTGCTTCCCAGCACGACAGTGGATCCAGGCCATATCAGCTGAACTGATGTCAGTTTTGTGCAAATAACCGACGTCATATCCCCTGCCTTCCACCACGACCATGCTTCCCAGCACGACCGTGCTTCCTGGCCATATAGACGTCGATTTGTTTTATCAAAAACTGCTGCCGTATGTCTTTGGTGTCAGTTTTGTTCAAATAACCGATGCATATGTTAAGATTTTTTTTCTTATCAGTTTGCAGGCCTGCTATATGGATGGTCAACAAGATGAGAACCTATAGTTCAGTTTTGAACTACATGTTTACGACATCCATTGATATTAGCCAACAACAAGCTACAAACCTGCAAAATTAACAAGATGGACAATATTATATATATGTGATTCACACACATGTATAAGCACATTTCATTCATGTTATTTTTTTATCACACACATGTAGAAACCAGTAGCAACCTGTAGTTCCATTTATTTCATCTCTTTTCACATTCATACACATGTAGAACCATTTATGTATTGATGATCTTCACACACATATGGCAATTCATAAAAATTCATTCACATTCACACAAAAATAATTATGAGAACAAAGTTATTCTTTATTCATCATTATCAATAAAATTATATCTAAAAATTCCCACTCTTTGTAAGGCTTTTGCCCATTCTTCTCTTACAACATCTAATTCATCTCTTGTATAGGGAGCATGTACATCGAAACGCTTTCCACCTGTGCTGAAGTCAGCAGTTTTAAAGACATGCAAAGAGAATGACGTATATATATAATTAATAATATATAATAACATTGATATATTTCATATTGTCTAATGAGACTATGTATAATACCTGCTGTATCTTATCAATTTCCATTATGACATGTTTGATGATTAGGTCTATAAATAGCATCACATAGTAGGCACATGCCCAACCATTATCTTGTGTAACACACTATAAATTGAAACATACAAAATATTCAAATATACAAATAAGCACCATTCACATAAATAATATATACATTGGAGTCAGGAAATTACTTTTACATTCTCCCAAATTAGTAACAGATCCTTTTTCCTGGGGACCTTTCCTCCAGCTTTTTTGTACTCTTGTAAAGCCCTACATATGTTAATGTAACCCATTAAATTGCATAATTAACTAGTAATGTAGTAACAAATGTTAATAGATATAAAAACATGAAATATTTCTCACGAGAATAATGGCCTTTTAATTGCATGTCCATATAATTCCAACTCATTACCCACATGATCTAGATAATAGACAGTGAATGTCTTGGGGACAATAACTAGTAACTCCCAATGCCTACCACTACAGGTAAGAAAGTTAAAAATTAATAACTCAAAATCCACAATAAAAATGTAATTTTCTTAAGTCCAAGTTATAAGCAAAGTAAACTTACTCGACATTGAATGGAGCTATTATCACCGTCTTCTTATTTTTACCAAAATATTCAAAAGCATCACAACAGTATGAAGTAACTGAACAAGGGTCTGTATCTACAACAAGACTAATCAAAGATGGAACCAAAAATCCCACATGGGAAAACCCAAAATCTCTACATATCTTGTGTAAGTGGCTACAAAACATGTATTACGTATGCATTAATATATAGGA
Source organism: Alisma plantago-aquatica (assembly GCA_963693085.1). Lineage (NCBI taxonomy): Eukaryota > Viridiplantae > Streptophyta > Magnoliopsida > Alismatales > Alismataceae > Alisma > Alisma plantago-aquatica. Next base: position 1,853,586,787 of record OY856409.1, read on the forward strand.
AACTAGATCACCGTATATAAAACAAGGTATATGGATGTATAAATAAGATCTCACCATATCCATATCTCTATCATAGATGTGTTCAACCATTGATAACTAAACAACTCCAAAATATCTTGTATAAATATCTTGTTTTTGTATGATTAGCCTACATTAATACCTATGCATTAATACGTACGTATGTAGAACTTATATTACACATGCATTAATACATATGCTAAAATTGTATAAATAGATTGTTGTCGTATAATTTACCTGCAACATCCTCTGAAATAGTAATAATTATAGGGCAATTTGTATCATGTTCGCCGATCCATACTGCCACACCCCTACAATTAGGACCTATCGAGCCGTGTACGTCCCTTGGAAGACAACTTGGTAGTCAAGGAGGTGGAGGTTGAGATGTAGTGGGTCTCGTCTTTTTGACCTGTATATATAATTTTAGATCAATTGACTCATATATACACACTAACAAATTAAAGTAATGGAAATTTATCATACAATATCAGTATAGAGGACATCCGCTTCGGGCCATAGTATCACTCCGCCTACTGCCTCACCAAGTGTTTCAGCATCTGGGTGTGCATGAGGCAGTGCAAGATCCATCCAGTCGGGGAATACATATATCAGGCTCACACATACCACACCATCTAGTACTGGATACCCATGAAACAAGCACCCTTTAAGGGGTGGGTAAGACGACGCCTCTGCAACGATATATTCTTGACTTTTTAGTCAGCATAGCTTCAACCCCTACAAATTTACGTAAAGAATGTTATATGCATATATACATAAACATATCATCTTGAATAGACTAGGTATTATGTCATAAAAATACTTACAGAGGACGTGCTACATGGTGGGTCTACAGGATTACTCCCAACCACTTCTAAAGTAGGAGAAGAGCGGCCCACCACAGGTACTGTCTAAGTGGCAGGCTGAGATGCCTGCCACTTCGCCATTGCTGCTTGGATTCTCTTCTCAATTAATGAATCTACCTATACATGGATAAAAGAAATGCTAGCTTCTTATTATTGAATTCCCTTTTGCAATAACATTCTAAAATAAGAATAGGTTACCTCAGCTTGTGAAAGTCCCGCTTTTGGGATAGGTTTGCACTGGGATGGCCCAAAGAACGCTTTGATGCCCACACTAGCGCCTGCACCCCGAACACGTCTAGGATGGTCTAGGTTACCCAGAGCAACTGTCAGTTCATCCCTTATGCCATGAGGGATGAACTTGCCTTCCTTCCTCTGCTCGTGTAGCTCCCACTAATCACCATAAACAAAAATTAGTAAGTAAACATAACAATAATCAATATCGATCGATTTCTCTAAGAGTAGTTGATTTTACCATTTTTGCAGACGCCTCAGCAGTTGCGGGCTTCGGTATGTCTCCCTTCTTGTTTTGTCTCCCAGCTATCTGCATAGTATGGCGAGGCAGAGGTGGGGGAGCAGTAGTAGAGGACTCTGTAGTCTCCTGAGTAGCAGTAGGCTGAATAGACTCAGCCTGTAGTATTTGGCGAACGCCTGCATATCCTCTTGGACCTATTGTGTGGTCGTGCACATTCAGTGCACACCTTGCTCTTTGTGCCTGACTGAGGGCCTAGTCAGTTAGCACATTGAATTGGTTAGTAGCACTAAAGGTTGATCTTGAATAGGTGATTATATAAAAACATATATTAATTAAATTGGGAGTGATGCTTAATACCTTGAATTCATCTATTTTTCTTTGGGTAACAAACGCCTCCCAGTCTTTGGGTTCCATGTAGTTCCATTGCTTTGTGGCTTTCTTCTGCCTAAATTTATTTTTTAAAGAGAATACAAACAAAAATTATTAGTGTAGAGTTAGTGAAATAGTGATCAATGTCTAGAATTGGAAATCAATCAAGAACCTCTTATCAACATCGCGTATGTAATCTCGGGTGAGATTGGTCCTATAGTCCTTAGGACCCTCCCACAGCATTGCATCACACATTTACGATGCAACTTTTCATCCAGATCAAATATGCTTTGCAATTAATTAAATAGAATTGCTATTAACTAGTATCCTAAAAATTAGTAATCTACACAAATAGAATTACAAATAATAATGACTCACACATAGTTCCTTCCATATGTGGTCTTTCTTCCCCTTAGGAACTTTATGCCAAGATTCTAGGATAGGACTACAATGGCAGCGAGTAAGAACCCCAAGATATGAAACAAATGAGTTGCAGTTCACTCCATATGGATTTCCTACATGATCGAAATCCACAGCCAATTTGGGTCCATTGCCCCTTTGCGGTTTTAACTTGTTCATCATTGTGATGCCCCTCACTTTCTCAATTTTCTTTTGTTGCTCATCAAGTGTTGTAATTTCTTCAGGGGGTACATCAACAACCTAAAATTTGATAAAAACACACTTACATGATATGATTATAAATGAACATATAGATAGAAACCTCAGGGATATATTCTTAAAACTTACATTGTCAGGCGGTGCAATCACGTCCTCACCCTCACGGTGATCATCAACATGGTCATCATGGGAATGCTCAGCCATCTGAAAGTTCACATTCAAATTATAAATTTCACATTGTAAAGTAACACTAATTGTAAAGTCTACATTGTAAAGTACACATTCACATTGTAAAGTTCACATTCACATTCACATTGTAAAGTAATTCACATTGTAAAGTTCACATTCACATTGTAAAGTAATTCACATTGTAAAGTCCACATTCACATTGTAAAGTTCACATTCAGAAAAATAAAACATATAAAAAATATAAACATTCATTCCTCTAATATTGTGATCTTTTATCAATTAACAATCCTTCATTGTGATCCCCGCGAACATACAAGTCATTGTGATCCCCAATTTCAATGTTTGGTGGTGTTGGCAACCCAACTGAGAATGGACTGTAGTCATCATACTTATCATAGTACTCTTCTTCATCTATAGGATCTTCGATAAACTATCTTTTACCATGAAGAACAACCGACCATTTATCATTTGCAGGGTCATCAATATAAAATACTTGTTTCTCCTGTGATGCCAATATGAATGGTTCACCCTCTCGCCAATCTTTTCAAAGTTCACTAACGTGAAACCCAATTCATCCACTATAACTCCTTTGTTGTTGTCAACCCAATTACATTTAAAGAGCGGAATTCTGAAATCTACATAGTCAAACTCCCATATGTCTTCAATGACACCGTAATATGACATTTTAGCTTCACGTGGACTCTTATCCTTTGCACTTGCAAAAAACAATGAAGACACTTGAAGGGTGACCCCACTGTTTTGGACGACACTCTTATCATCTTGACACTTTGTGTAATATGAGAATCCATTTATGTCAAACCCTTCATAAGACATAACATTCAATTTTGGTTTAAAGGTGAGGCATTTGATGGTTTCAGTAAGATTATCTGGTGTTTGAGATAGTTGATGTAAGACTTTATCTTCAAACCACTTAATAAATGTCTTGTTATGCTCTCTAGCAAGCCACATTGAATTGGATCGAGGATATTGTCTCTTGATGAAATTGGTATGTTCCTCGATATAAACACTCACTTCATCGATGTTTTGTAAAATATACAAGTGACCTTGCTCCAACTGCTCACGGCCGATTACTTTCACCCGTGATCCCAAAATTCCTTTGCCAAAATGCTCCTCAATATTCTTGTCATTCACAGGAGTGTCATTAGAACTCAGAAATTCATTGCAAAAATCCATAACCTCTCTCGCCACATAATCCTCAATAAGTGTTCACTTCACATTGAATCAGTGTTGTCTTCACATATAGGACACACTTTAGATCCTTTGACACTATATCCAGACAAATTCCCATACGTTGGAAAGTCATTCACCTTGCAAAACAACATAGCGTGAAAATGAAATGTCTCTCTTCGTGAAGCATCATAGGTCATCACACCTTCACCCTAGAGCTTCTTCAAGTCGTCAATCACATGTTGAAGATAAACGTCGATATCATTTCCTAGTTATTTAGGGCCCGATATCAAAGATGACAACATAACGTACTTATTTTTCATACACAACCAGGGAGGAAGATTGTGTATAACAAGCATAACTGACCAAGTACTATGTTGGCTTCTCAATGTCCCATACATATTCATCCCATATGTAAAAAGCCCAAGTCTTAGATTCCTATCTTCTTCACCGAATTTAGGGTACAATAAATCAATCTTCTTCCAATGTGGGGAATCAGACGCATGTCGTAGGATCCCATCATTATTTTTCTTAACATCTGCATGCCACCTCAAATTCTTCGCATCTATAGGATTGGCAAACAAGCATTGAAACTGTGGTATTATAGGTAGATACCACATCACCTTGGCAGGAGAACCAATTTTGGACTCCCCCGAAGTCATCAATTTATACCTTGACGTACCACATTTCAGACAATCTTTTAAATCCACATAGTCCTTCTGAAATAATACACAATCATTCAGGCATGCATGTATCTTCTTGAAATAATACATTTCGGACAATCTTTCAAATTTTGGCAGCATTTCCCCGCTGTTCTCTAAGTACATATGTACTTAGAGAACAAACGGGGAAATGCTACCGAATTTTTCTTGAAAACCCAATACACATTATACACTTACATCCTAAGTGAGATTAGGTGTTCAAGAGAAGTCCCAAATCGGGGACTATCTAAGATTTACTCCTAATGAGTAAATCTTGGACGGGTTTCTAGGCCAAAAAATACATGTGTTGTCATTCTATAACATTGATTTCAACATTTCGAGTGTCCATGCATGTTCATCATCAAGATAAAGATTACACATAAATTAGTATGACCTAGGGATGGAGAGATTCATAATTGATTTCAAAATTTCAAACTAGCTCATGCATTATCATCAATATACATCATACAATAGGGATTCATGTAAATGTTAGGGTGACACATCACTACAAAATCAGAGATTTATCATTAGGGTTTTAATATCTTAGATAGATTGATCACAAGATTTCAGCAATATAGTTAATTCAAGATTACAGTGAAATGTGTATTAGGCTTTTAATATCTTAATTCAACATGCATCAAAATTTACAGAATTAGGTCAAGCATTAGTATTCAATTGCAAATGTATCTTCTTCTTCCTGCTCCCTCCTTTCAAAATGGATAAAAGCAAGGCACGACCTGTGGGCTTGACACGACCATGGTTGTGCTGGCCAGCACGACCGTGGTTGACAACACAACCACTCCCACATGTGTGAGTAGAGGAGGAAGAAGACGAGGAATAGGGTACCTCGAGTGGCGATGGCGACCAGCAGGTGCAAGCAGTGAGTAGCGAGTAGGAGAGGAGCTCCAGAGAGCGGCTGCGGTGACCAGTAGGTGCTGAGAAGGTGAGGATCGAGCAGGTGCGAGCAGGTGAGGAGCTCCCGAGAGCGGCTGCGGTTACCAGCAGGTGCAGAGAAGGTGAGGATCGAGCAGGTTTGAGCAGGTGAGGAGCAGGTGCGGCGACAGAGGAGAATGGCGGAGGAGAATGACAACACATCAGTTCGGCGGTGGCAACGTCGTCAAGAGCTCTGGCGACATCGAGAAGGGGAACAACTAGCGATCGATGTAACATATGGGGATCGAGCGAGAGTCTATTTCTTGCGGAGGGTTATTAAGTTAACAATGGTGTCAGTTATCTAAGAAACTGACACCTAACATCCATGAGCATCGGTTCCCAGAAAAAACTGACGTCCATTGGACAATCTGAACCCTAAAAATTTTCGTGGGGACAGTGCACGAAACCTTATCAGCGTCAGTTTTTACATAAAAACTGACAACCTTTGGAGTTAATTTTTTTTGTCATTTGGCATCAGTTATTCGGTCAAACAACCGACGCCGTATGTGAAACTTTGGGGATAATTTTTTTTTTCGCTCAAAAAATTGGATTTGGCAGGCTATTTTAGGCGTCAGTTCATTATAGGCAACCGACGCTAAATAAAAAGCGATACCCGTGTCTGGCCTATCTTCAAATATAGATGTCCATCTCTGTAATTAGCCGACATTGTAGGTTTTAGGTGTCAATTTTTTTTAATAACCGACGCCTCTAAATGTGACGTTATATGCTATTTCTGTAGTAGTGCTAGTCCTTCTGCCCATCATCGACTGACTCCTCTAGTTGATCGATCGGGCCCATCAAGTGATCAGTCTAGTTTGTCCACCGTATCCTCCAAGGTCCTTCAGTCAGTCAACTCATCTCTGGGATGCCTTCATCTTCTTCATAAAAGGAAAGTAAACTATCCTACTTTTACATAATTGTAGGGAAGCCTCAAGTTACATTCGAGGGGAGAAAATGTAGAAGAGAATTAACTTTACATTATGAAGATGAGATAAAGGCTCGGTACATAGACCGAGATAAATGGATAAACCAACCACATACAACAATGCACATATAGTGGTTATTGGCCATAACGATGCTATACATGCACCATGAAAATTACTTTTAGGGAGACACATGTAAATGGCATATATATCATATATATTAGTTTGGGATTATCATCGTGTTTGGATTTGACAAGATATTATTCACATCACATGCTATAATAGAATGACAAAACCAAAATCTGATCACATTGATTATCTCGTAATATAGTAAATTGACATTGTCTCTGATTCCATTGTTGGGAAATATGGTACATAGTAGGTAGTGGTATTTAAAATTTTTATCTACCATATTCCCCATAAGTAGTAGATCACGTCAATAACTATAATGCTGGAAGGATGGTTTATTGTATATACCTGGTCCTCGAGCAAGTCCAGCGACAATCCTTGTCATTGTAGATGCACAACTCTAAATCCTAGTTACACTGGGACATGTCTGACTACTGTGCCTCTTGGTCTGCACCACTGATTACAACCATGAACGTCATCTTCTTTGGCATCTTCTCTTGTCACATACTTCTGGTTGACATTGTCCTACGAGCTACAAACAATGACTTTCTGCCTCTATAGTAGTCCCCACAGACCACCTAGAACTGCTATCATCCTGCTAGAATGATCAGGAAGGAGTCATACCTCTCTGTTGGTGTACTAGTCACCAAATTGCTCTCCCACGACAACTCTCAGTTGTTCTCTACCGTGGCTATCCCTTCCTAGTCGGGTAGGAATTGCTTGGGCTCTCGTGGTTACCACAACCAGAGAGAATAATAATTGTCAGAGGAACTGATTCTCAATTGTTTGTATTGCACTCTAGGAAGCCCCCAATACCCCTATGTTTATAGTAGAGGTCAGGGTTAAGGTTCCCATTTGCTATTTGGTATGGGATTAATGTGCGCGAGTGGAAAGGATCGAAAGAACTTGAATTTTAGCAACAATTCGGGAAACTATGCAATGTGCAGTAGCCGAAACGATTGTTTGGAAAATCCAGATGGTCATCTCACACACGAGACGGTCATCTCATACTGTGAGACGGTCATTTTGTACTATGAGATGGTCATTTTGTAGTTTCCCAGTTGTATACGAATTTGGCAAATCAATTCCCATCAGTGTTAGACATTGATTTCCTTGTGCAACAATTATTACTCAAGCAAAAGGAATAGGGAAACATCTAGAACCTTCCCCGACTGAACTGGACCATCTCACCCATGCAAGACGACTATCTCAGTTCACCCAAACGATTGTCTGGGGACCTGAGTTGAGCCTGTTTGGATGGGGCAGTTCATTTCATTGCCAATTTCAACTCACAACCAGGGATGACACCCAGACACCCATATCAACTCTTGAGACAACCATTTGGCACTTCTAGATGCTTGTATCAACACTTAAGATGGGTGTTTGGAAGTGATTTAAGCCTATTTGTTTCTTGAATCAAATGCCTAAACACTTTAGCACTTAATTCAAATGTCATTCGAGATATGAACTCCTCTTCTAGATCAAGACCTATGTGTGTGACCCTATAGGTCCCATATTACCTAGGCAGTGAGTGTCCATAACAACTATGACATCAAAAACAAAGAGTGGTGCCTAGTAGAACATATTTGCTACCCAAGAAAATTGGAAAAGTTGGGGAACAACTTTAACCTACAATCTATGTATGGTGTCACAGTGTTTATATAGTTCCTTTGTCACTAATGTCCAGATTGTACTAGAGGCATGGAGAAGTAATCCTCATTATTATTGAATCTTGTTTCTTCAACCAAGAGCAGACTGTCTAAGATATATGTAAGCTCAATATCACCCATTGACTTACATGCACATGGTTATGCTATTATCAACCTCGCTAATCAACATGACTAGGACATCACACTCCTATAGGAGGGATGAATTCCATATCTATCACTCACAGTCAATCCCCATGTGTTAGAGCCACCCAATCATCACCGTTATAACAACCCATGTTTTAAGATTGTGTTCGACGATGTCAATGTGTACCCAACGACATATGTTGTGTGCAATGATTTTAGGTCAAAGAACTACAACCACCACCATCACTGTGAGAGATGACAATGGCTTTCATGATGATGGGTTACATGTGTCAGTCTCACGATGCGTCTGTCTGATACCCTATTCTCTAACATGTATCTGTATGCTTGGTTTGGTATCACCATATCATGACTAAATGATATTTTCTCATCAACCAACTCGCACTCCGATCTTATGTATTATTTTTTCCTATCAACCTTCTACAATAATAACTGATCAGGGACATGAGAATGTAAATATGTACTCTAAACATTTGTATGGTCTCATTTATTCCAAGTCACGTACTTGAAGACATACATTATTGAGTAAAATTATTCTCTAGACATTTATGATGTTACATCATTATCTCATAACTGAATTAAATAGAATAGATTGGAATAGTGTCATTTATTAATAATCAAATCATTTTACATGATATATGTCATTACAATAATCATATGATTGGCTCACTGGGCATACATAATGAACAAATGGCTCCAACTGAGATGGAAGAGTTGAAGAAATAATTGTAAGAGCTACTTGAGAAAGGTTTTATCAGACCGAGAACATCTCCATGGGGTGCTCCTATGTTGTTTGTGAAGAAGAAAGATGGTTCCATGAGGCTGTGTATAGACTACAAACAATTGCATAAGGTGACAATAAAAACAAGTATCCCTTACCGAGGATAGATGACCTGTTTGACCAGTTGTGTGGCATCACAACATTCTCAAAGATAGACTTGAGATCAGGATATCACCATTTGTGGATCAACGTGGATGACATACCTAAGTCAATTTTTAGGACTCAATATAGTCATTATGAGTTCGTAGTTATGCCGTTTGGGATAACCAATGCACTGGAAACATTCATGGACTTGATGAACATAGTGTTTTAGCCATTTTTTGACCAGTTCTTGGTGGTGTTCATAGATGATATCCTGATATACTCCAGAGATAGTCAACAACATGAACAACATCTTCATCAGGCGTTGACCATGTTGAGACAACATCATCTGTATGTTAAGTTCAGTAAGTGTGAGTTTTGGATGAAGGAGGTGTCTTTCCTAGGACATGTGATATCTGTTGAGGATGTTTGTGTGGACCCCAAGAAGGTTGAATCCATGCTGGAGTGGGAACAACCGAAGACACTGATAGAAGTGTGTAGTTTTCTGGGCTTGGAAGGATACTATAGGAGGTTCATTAAGGACTTTAATGTCATAGAATTACCCCTAACAAAGCTGATAAGGATGGATGTACCATTCATCTGGGATGACAGTTGTCAACATGCCTTTTAGTCATTGAAGGAGAAGTTGACAAGTGCACCAGTACTAGTTTTGCCTAAGCAAGGGAAAAGATACATAATTTTTTGTGATGCGTCAAGGAATGGATAGGGTTGTGTGCTGATGTAGGATAAGAATGTGATCTCTTTTGGGTCATGATAGTTTACCTACCCAACCCATGACCAGGAGTTAGCTATGGTGGTTCATGCCTTGAATATATGGAGACACTACCTTTATGGTAAGAAGTTGTGCCTTCTCCATGGATGATGATGAACAAAACTTTCTTCTCAGGGAATATGCAATGAAATTCACCTTTCATGGATGGTAATCAATAATGTAGTCATAGTCTTTGATTAACTCCATCTAGCGTCGCTGCCTCATGTTCAACTCCTACTGTGAAAAGATATACTTCAAGTTCTTATGATCTATGAAGATCTGACATAAGAGAGACATGTTGGTCTCCTTGTGTTAGACGATTGTGAAGCTAGAGGTTTCTCTATTGGATGGATTTTTGGCACAATTGCAGGTGAAGCCCTCATTGAGGCAGCAGACCAGGGAGGCACAACAAGTTGATACTGTGATATGACATATAGAAATAGAGTTTGGCAGTGAGAAGTGTGATGGATTCCATGAGTTTGAGGATGGGACACTGTGTTACCATGACAAAGTTGGGTTCCCAATGTTGATAATATGAGAAAGATGGTTCTAGAGGAGGTTCACTCTTTAATGTATGCTATGCACACAAGTAGTACTAAGATGTACCATAGCCTTAAAGATCTGTATCACATGCCTAGATTGAAGCGTGATGTGACTGAGTTATGATCCAAGTGTGTTGTGTGTTAGCAAGTCAAAGTGGAGCATCAGATGCCTATAGGGACATTGCAACCGTTGCCTATACCACAGTGGAAATGGGATCATGTTATGATGTACTTCGTGGTTGGTATTCCTAGGACAGCCAAAGGCCATGATTCCATTTCAGTGATTGTTGACAGATTGACCACATCAACACATTTCCTCCATATAAAGACAAAATATACAATAGAGAAGCTCGCTCAGATTTATGTTGATGAGATCGTCTGCTAGCATGGTGTCCCAGCTACTATTGTGTCAGATAGAGGTCCTTAGTTTTTAAGCTTCTTTTAGGAGTGCTTGCACTGTGATAGAATTAAAATTTGTTACTCTTAGTTTTACATATTATAAGGACATAATAATAGTCCATGAAGTGTGTTTTGATCATTTAAAGGTAGTCCAATTGGTTTGACATAAGTTGATGGTCATTTGATGTTAATATCATGGTTGATGTCATCTAACATTTGTCAATTTGGATTAAATGATTGACTGGTCATACACTTGAGTTTAGGAACCAACATTGAATGAAAGGTACCTTGAGTTGTGACGAAGCTATGGTTGAAATTTCATGAAGATTAGAAGAGTCCTAGTAGAAGTATTTTTGGTTTGGAATTTGTGAAGCAATGTGCTTTCTGATGCTCAACATGACTAGGCTAATATCTTTATAGCATAAGTTATGTTATTGAGGGTGTCACACTATACACTTTTGGTTGGGTGTTGGGATAATATTGAATGGAGGCAAGATTTGAAGTCTGTGGGCCATAGATTAACTCCTTGGGGGGATTTTCATGGCCTTTGGATCTATTGATCAAATTGCATTGGGACTCCTCTTCTTTGAGGTTACAACCAATCACAAAAGACCATCCCAACCACGACATGTGAGGGTAGTGGTCATGGCCTGAGGAATAGAGTGGTGGACGGTTCTCTTCAACTTTGGTAATCCTAAGTGTAGAACCCTCTTTTAAAGCATACAGAGGACAAGAGAGAGAGAACGAAACCATCCCCAACACCTTATCTGTCCATTTCTAGCAACAACATGGAGAGAGAGTGAAGTAGCCTCCATTACATCATGTCCACCATAACTCACGATCCACCAGTGGAGATGGGGAGTCTGGAGAGCTAGAGAGGAGGTATGCAACAGCACAAACTCTTATGGAGAATGGAGTTCTCACATTGGATGTATCCTGCAGACACAAGGAGAAGAATCAGAGACCATGAGGAGGATGGACGGCATGTTCAATCTTCCCAACTAGGTCTAGGTCCTGGCCATGGGTCGCATTGCAAAGAAGGACTAGGTGAGTCCCTTATATGAGACCGATGCAAGAGAAAGAGTCACTATTGCTCATAGATAAAAGCAACACAATAGAAGCCATGCCTATGGAGAACAGACGGCGGGTGGTAACCTTGAGTGTAGAGTCACATGCCAGATGGGAAGATTGGATCTGTGCAATAACACCCTGAGAAGACTATCACGATGGTTGTTCCAGGAGGCGATGCATGTAGGAGGGCGGTCGATGAGTGACAAAGACTTGGAGGTGGCCAATTCATCATCGGGCTAGGGCCTAGCAGAGGAGAGCATGTGCAATGCGGTTGTGGGATGGAGAAAGAAAACAATATAGAGGGGAGAAAAAGAAGAAGATGAACCGTGTCTAGAAATTGAAAACTGGCTGGCTCAACCAAGGATCTATGCCCCTGAGGACCCACATGGTGATATCTTATTGGCCCGAGGTAATCGATATGCTAAATACCCTGAAATTTCCTACTTACATAATTCATAGTAAATAGCTCATACATAAAAAAGATATGAACAAGATACACAAATTCTCAAAAAAATGAGTGTATAAAATTAGATGATATCATGTATAAAATTAGATGATATCATGTAATATGTCTTACACTTGTTTAATGAGTAATAAATATCAAATAATGACCTAAAATTACGAGAATGCTTCAATAACTATGAAATATGATATATAATCCACAGAATACCATATATGATCATGTTATGACACATAATCATGTAACTTGCTTAGTATGGATATCTAGGGCTAATAACCATAAATAAAATGTAAAAAATTCATATATGGTCAATAAATGATGAAATATTCAGTATACACTCATATCAGTATATAAACCCTAGATTTAATTCTAGAATCACAATGATTCATGTAATTCATGTTATATGATGATGAATGATCTAAATGTGATATAAACCCTAATATGTCTAATGAATGTAACCTAAGGTTAATACATGCACACAATGATATGGAAACTATTGGTCATACAATTTATTCTAATCTTGAATACAACATCAGTAACATCAATACGAGATAACAAAAAGAGATGACAAGACAAGTAATGATGGTAATATCATAAGACTAAGTGAAAACCTAATCAATGATAACTAGGGTTATGATGATGAGAACCTGATGGTGATATGTGATCTTATCTTAATCCGGGTTTGACCAAGGGTATAGATGACCTCATGGATATGTGTGATGACTAGAATATCCATGATCAAGGTACGCCCTTACCTCTTACTCATATTACTACTTAGTATGGTTGTATTATGTGTGTAAAATACTTGTCATATGCTATTGGATGAAATGATTATTCTTGTATGATATTTTCTTGATTTTCCGTACTTATGGCTATGGACACATGAAACATAATATATTTGTTCCATTATATGAAAGCACTAAACTCTTGGGTAGTACAGTGCTTGGAAGTGACTAAACTCCTTGGTAGTCAGTCACATTGTACATATGATCTAAATCTCTTGTAGTCGATCATAAAGGCCTTAATCTTTAACTCCTTGAGAGTCAAGAGAATGCATCAAAACCTTCGACGGTCAATGCATGGATATATATTGGAAAATGTGCTTAAAATATGTGTTCTCTTTTGTTGATAAATATCTTTGTTCAAATATATGCCTTTTATTATATTTCTTTACAACTTCTAAGTATTAGTTTTATCTTACTGTCAAGTCTTAGTAATGAGAGGTATATAAAAAGACACGTAGGTGTACTCAATACAATATTCTTGAATATTGTGCTGACGTGTACCACATGTAATCTTCTATTTAGGTGATGTGGACATATGCTCTTGAAGATCCAGGATAGTTGAGAGTTGTATGGAGAGTTGATGCATAGGTGGACCTATTATCTTAATATCATGTTGTTTAGTGCTAGTACATGCATATGTAGAAGTTTACTATTCAATATGTAATATCAAATGTTGTAACAATTCATTTTGTAATTACATGTTTAATGGTGAACATGTGTTGTATGCTTTTAGTAGTGTTCATGTGCATGTACTACTGTTGTTTCCTTCTGACTCCCTTGATTTGCTTCTTCTTAGCCTAGTGTGTGGTGTTTAAATTGGGATTCTCACTGAGGTGAGGGTTTCAATTTAGACATCAAACATCATATTAAGGTTTAGAAAATCTGGGGACGTCATAGTTGGTATCAGTGCATGAACAATAACAAAGCCTGACATTTTCTCATTATGCAACTCAAACTAAAGAAAACCTTGAACTTTAAAAATCTTTAGGTTTAAATTAGTTGTCTTTTAGAGACTAGATCTGACCTAGATTCTAGGTTAAAACCTAGATGTCTGAAAACTAGGTTTAGACTAGTGCTTGTTGTATTACAAGTCCTAAGATATCGTTCTTTGTTTATAATGTGGCGATATGGGATGCTACATTATTTAGAAATGACGAACATCAAGGGAAGAGAAATCATATACATATATCACTCTTTGTCTAAGGTAGCTACACTAGTCTAAACTTTGTTCTTGCCCTTTTCAGTAGGTGACAGGGAAGTTGACTCTCTACTATGTGTGGGATACTTTTTTTTGGATTTGGTTTTTGACTCCAATCGGATCAAACCTCGATAGTTTTCTATGACACATGCTTTATAGGAGAAAAAATATATAATGTTTTATTATATATGTCAGTATTATAAAAATGTGTCCTGTATGTACGAGTAGGAAGTGGTCATACAACCTAAGTGAAAGTGAATGGCAGCAGTCTAGAAGAGAGAATAATTCTGGATTAGACGTCTAAAGCCTTGTTAGAATATGTGATAGATGGAATAGATGAATAAGTTTCAAATGGTATGATTTAGGTCTGATATAGTTGGTTTATGATGATAAAGGTTTGTCTTTGAGGATTTGAAATAAGTTTGATGATATGATTATGTAGGATTTTATGAGGTAAGATAAGCTATGTTAAGACAAGATGTGAATCAACAAGAGACTCAATCTCTTTTACAAAGGAGGACCTCTAGTGTTGTGATTAGTTATAGGGTTAACTCTAGAAAGAGTGAGACCTAGACAGAGAAGGTCAGAGAACTTAAACTCCAAGATATGATAAATATGAGAAATATGTGAAATGACATGTCCTAAACTAGACTACTCCTGAGTGATTGGGTTGAGTCACTTTATGCATGGATCATAAAGTTCAATTTGATTATAGATGTCCTTAGGAGGACCAAACCCTGAAGTAGGAGAGAGGTTGATTTTATGTGTATACTAGTTAATGCACGTGCTTTGCACATCCCCAAATTTTCCAGTTGTATTTTGATTGATAATTTTTGTTTTATATGATTGAATATATATCATTATGGTCAAAATTTATCAATGAACAAAAGCATAGTCATACGGATGAGATTTCTCACTTGTCCATTATAATATAATAGTTCATAAGGCATTAGAAAATATTGAGAATGATACAAACATGCACATGTTATCATATATTTCTATCCACCATAATTTTTTATATGCTAATATTATAGTTATCCAAGTTCTCTAAAAAGAAATATACTCCCACTCTATGATTCTTCATTATCTATACACATGTCAAGATGGTATGGTCGAAGTCAAAACTTTGAAGTTTAGACACCTACTCAAGCGAGGAGATTATTTATGAAAAATTGATGAAAAACTTAAAAATCATGTATCTATGCTAAATATAATCAAATATCAAAGGAAGGTGGCTGGTTTGGGATTAAGAGATAAGTATTTCTCGTTGCCTCTCCCAAAACCCATGGTGGATATTAAACACACAAAAAGGGGTGGTAAATTAAGAAATACTAATTGGTGTGGTCAAAACCCACATATTTTTGTTAGGAACTAACAAATTCGTCTACCATACTATCCCTTATTGATAGAGGTGGATGATTTGATTACTACTTGTATTTTATGTGTAACTTATGATTCATTTTGGTGATCAAAGCATATCCAAGGGTTCTGAATTTCTCAAATTTATTTATTTGTATCAATTCAAACATCATATCTTTTTTATTAGATGAAGAACCCCATATACAAGAAAACCATTTTTGTAGTAGTCATAATTACCATTTTAATATGTATTTGTAAAGTACATACCCTTATATTTTTTCCTTGGTTACTTTTCAACCAAAATCTTCCCAATACTAATGGTCTCTTCTAATAATGTGTATAAAGACAACTCAACCATGTCGTATAATAGTTTTGACATAAATGTATTTGTTCAATATGAAATTCTAGATAGAACATGCATCATTAATTTAAAAAATGGACGCCATTCTATTTTTATGATAAAACAAGCTTATTAGGAGTATCATATGCAAAATTTGAAGCACACTTATCTACTTGAGTACATTACTTGAGTGGATTAAATAATTTTCCATGTTGATTAGATACAATGGCTGACCTATTAGTGATGGCGTAGTAGTTTAATGAATTATCTTTAGAAAAAGGCTACAAGAGAATAGAATATTAACCATATTTATAAAGTTTGAGTTTCATTCATAGCATCATTTCAGTTATTTCAATAAAAAGATACCCAAAAATTATGTGTTGTTATATAATTTATTGTTGTCTTAATAGTTTCAGCTCATTATTAAATCATATATTCATTGGTTTAATAGTGAGACCAGGATGATGTAAAAGATGAATGCAACAACTATTGATGATACATGGTAATTTGTCAATGTCAAGGACTGAGGTATCCACATGAAGTATATATTGTAATGATACCAAAGTACTCTTTTTATATCAACAATATCAAAATCATTTAAGTGAATCAAGGTAGATTTTTTTTAACAATAGTTTCATAATAAAATAATTATCATTTCCATTAAAAGTATATATATCTTTTGTTAAAAACATGGTGTGGAATTATGATATATGATTCATATAAATATATAATCCTTTTACAAAAAAATATTAAAGTGTCTTGACTTATGAATTTATAATCCTTTGTTGAAATAGCAAATATCATTTTAAACATGTGTTCTAGTTTGTTGTCTATGAAAAAACATTTAATATCTTCCATTTTATATAATATCATTAAAAAACAAAGTAGATAATGAAGATTTTTTTTCCTATTTCATTTCATATATGAAACCACAAATATATTGTGTGTCAAGTGGGGTATATAGGATGATAACGTTCATGAAATAAATGATACAATAATAAAATTACCAGTTTAATTCATCCATTTCAGTAGAATATAGTGTAACATGTATTGACATGCATACTTAATTCTACCCAACGAATTAGAAAAAAGAGCATTTGAATTTGGTTGCATTTAAAAATATAATTTACAATGGCCGACAAGGATTTTGACATATCTTTATTGAATCTGTAACTACTATGGAGAAGAGTATCATTATCATAATGATGGATTTGACTATTTTTATCACATTGTATATTTTTAATTTCAACTGATAAGGTGACAATTTATACAATTTTTTTAATTGGTATCCTTTGTATAAAGTTTCAAATTTCTCCAACATGTGATTTTTAAAATAGTTGATATTTTATTGCTTCATTATCTTACATAGATATAAGAAATGAGAAAATATCACTTTACCTACTTTCATAAACCTAAGAAATATATACATAATTAAGAAGTTTTTCTAATGAAAAACTTTGAATCAATAGTTTACTTGATTTTTTATAGCGTTTCGTTAATATATGAAGAAAAATGATGTAACCTGTTATTTTGAGATTGTGTGTATAATTTAATAGTAAATATAAATGAATACTATTATAAATTACATGGATATATTTAAAATATCAATTGCTAACATATCAACACATATCATTAGTTTATGAAATATGGTGTTCTTACTTTTCAATTCCAATTGAATGGGCTGGCCATTAGTATAGGACTACTATTATACTTATTGCATAGGACAACCAATCACAATGTGTGATCATCTTCTCACTCCTCTTTAAAACCCAACACCCTAAAAAATAAGGAGAGAGAAATGCCAAATATACACTATAATGTAATTTTATTGGATCATATAGAGTTTCTATAGGATATGCCCTATAGAAAATGGACTAACCACTTTTCTTTGTATCTAGATAACAAATGGTGTCTCTTTTGTATCATGATAGACCTGGACACCTTCAACGATCATGATGTTTATTGTCATACAAGACCTTAATATAATTTTCGACATAAAGTAATTGGTGGTACTCTTTTTGACCTTATTTTTTGAGCTGAGTTGAAGGTTCTAAAAGAGGCTCATGTGGCCTTCTTTGGTACATGACCTGATGGTATCTACATCCTACTAACATGTTGTAATTTTATTGAATAGATGACAAGCACACACATCTTGTCCTCATCGTAGTCTCTCCCCTGACTAACATTATTTCAAATAACTGTAAAGCAAACTAGGTAGTTGGAGTGCATATTGATGACACAACCTCTCTTCTATGGTGCCTTCAACATGTCACAAATTAGAACCTTATGTTACCATCACATACACCTTATAATTTTATTTTTAGATATATAAGTTGTTCCATCCAGAAAAGACTAGTAACCCAAATTATTGCTTATACTGTAAAGGCATTGTTGTAAGACATGTTTGATATTAATTAGTAAAATGAAAAATTAAAGCCAAAAAAGTTTGAAATAGTTTAAAAAATATAATTTATATCCTCCACAAAATTTAAGACTTTTAAATAATACTAATGCTAAATATAATGAATTGTGCTTTCTTTCATGATGTTACTATAATTCTTTCTGCAAGAATCTATAAAAAGTTATGATAATATTAAGTAATTTTACTTCATTTTTTGTCTCAATTGAGCATTATAATATATTTACTCAACATGCCACACAATGACTACATGTCATAACTCCTTGATATCAACATTAAAACACTAATTACTATATTAATTTTTATATAATTATTTTTTCTATAAATAAAAGATTATGTGAATAATATTATCTATGCTACACCCTAGCATACAACACTATTACATACAAACATAACATTTATTGAAGAGCGTAATGTGTGTTTTTCTAACAAATACAATAAAAAAATTGTTTGTGTCAGTACATGTGTAACGACCCCGCCCGGTAACCCCCAATCAGGGGAGAACAAGAGGTCGGAGACGTTATCCCAAAATTTTGGATCAATGGTTCGACAAATAATCAATAATAATTACAAAATTCTACCAAAACTATACTGAAAAGCTGGAATAAAATAAAACCTTGCATACCTTTTTAAAATCTTGGATTTCTAGACTTCTATCCACAACTGGAGTCTATTCTAACTAATCCTCCTTGTACTTTAATTCATAAATTCACAATTTGTCCTTTTCATATTGTACCTAAAATGTTGATAAATCAAACGTCGGTCAACATAAATGAATATGCCGGTATGTGGGGACAACCAAAATTTCACAAATATTATTAACAACCTAAGTATCACAATTAAGTTATTTAACAATCCAAATTACGTTTTCAATGTGACATTCTCCACCTCTTTTGCCCTAACCCTGGAATACCCTCTCTAGGGGTTTTCCTTTGCACTAGACATAAGGCCACATTCTCCATCCTGAGCTTGGTGCCTGAGGTCACCTCTCATGGTGCCCAATAGTCATGCAAGAAACATAAGGCCACCTTCTCCATCCTGAGCTTGGTGCCTGGGGTCACCTCTCATGGTGCCCAATGGTCTTCCCTCTTGGGCTTGACCGAATTGACCTTCCCTCCAGGGCTTGGTCACACATCATACATCATGGTGGCATGTAGGTGCGAGAATGCACATTTGTAATTAGTTGTGATAATCATAGTGACTTTAAAGATTTTCATAGATGAACATCCAACAGTTAGGTTGCATCCAATTCGATCAATCATTCGATAAAACTCTGTAAAACTAAATCGGTTACTCATAAATAAACACATACCTTTGCCATACAGTATATTTCAAGTATACTTTATGCAATCGAAATCATCAAGTATACTCAACAAGCAAGCACACATCCAATCAATCAACATGATATGTAATTGTATACAACCCTAAAGTGTCACCAATCATATAAATCACATTAAAACCCTATTTGGTTATAATCAAGTGATTTATGGTTTGGTTAAGGAATAAGGGTACACACCTAATTCGATCGCACAATTCTTTATTATAGTTATTACTCCAAATTAGACATCATCTATAACCCTAATTCATATATCCACATATACATTCGTTATGATCACCTACACCCAATTTATGCTCACTAACATATCTTAGTTCCAAAATCTGATACTCATAAGCATGATTATACACATTGGAAACCCTAAATTTTCAACATGATTATCATGATCACCTTTAGTTCTCATCTTATTAAAAAATATCAGATAAGAGCATAAAATAAGGGATTTTAATGTATTTAACATGTTTAATATCCAATCTAGGGTTTCCATTTATAAATCTTCACTTTTGACATATATATATTACCCTATTTTCAGAATAGGGAGCATAATTAGACTTCAAACATATTTTATTTGTATTCCCCTCATTTTTTTTGTAAAAATGATATATAATTTTTCTATTTTCCGAGCATCATTGCAATTTCTATAATTAAAGCAAGATATGACATAATACCTTAGTTCTGGGGCCACATGGCGCCTGCTGATTGGTTGACGCTAGTGCCACATGGGTTAAGTTGTGTGCGGTTCAGGTACTGGGTTTTCTTCTAAACCACCATTATGGTCTGGTTCTCCTGATTGAACCAACATGGGTCGTCTTCTTCCTTCTCGACGAGTCCCACCCTGTGTGTGACACATGACGCTGCACCCAAGCTAACGCCAACACCCGACGATGTGGTCCTCGCTTTCAGAAGGGTAGGAAACCACTCAGTCGAAGACTACTCCAGCTAGGCTCTTGGCATCACCTTTGGTGATCGTTCTCCTCCTCCAGTTCCCTTATACCTCTTTGGTAGATTGCAGACACCATCTCTGCAAACCCTGTGTCCACCCCTAGTTTGGCTACCGGCACCAACTGCCAGGGTATGAGTCTCCCTCCGTCATAGTGCACCACAGATCACCTCCATGATTCTTCTCTTTCCTACTCTCTTTCATTTTGCTAACTTTGCATCCATCAGCCTCTGCCTACCTACATGGCTCCACACTCCGTCAACCATTGGCGCCTGCCCAAGTGCGATCATGGTGGAGCGGCGCCTGCCTTTCTCGATCTTAACCTGATGGGAACCTCCTCGAAGCCACTGGATCCGAGCCTATCTTCTCCTATCTTCACCATCGCCTGAACCCTGGTTACGCAGCAGTACAGTGCAACAACGATGGCCACCTCAGCTGATGCGGAAGCCCTTCAAGCCACCGCCCCTCACACCCAAGACTCCTGGTCACAAATAGAGAGGAACAACACCTTTTCCCTCTACTTTTGACTACAGTGGAGGGACACTCTTCTTGGCAGCCCTCCTTTCTCAGACCTTGGAACCTTTTACACTTCATGGGAAGATTTGCCTCCTTCCCTGTCCGCTCATTGCCGATCACAGGGGGTGGTGGCAAGCTATGCTGCAGGTGGCTTGACTCTACTCCCATGCATGATTCAACCATGTTTGATAGTTTGAAGAACGGCCCTACAAATCTCTCCTCCCATAAGCATGCCTCAACATCAATTCTGGCTAAGGGGAGACTCTGATGGCTCCTTATATAGATCCTAGTGGAATCCCTAGGGTTTGGAGAAGAGGATCTTAGAGAACAAGTGGGATGACGGCAAGACAATGTTCACTTCTCATAAGGCAAGGGGATTGTGCCTTAGGAAAGTGTGACTTTCCTTTATCATATGGCCATGGGTGAGAGGGAAAGATTGGGTGTGAGTCATTGATAGAACGGTATTTACATACTCATGAAACATTAACAATATAATCTATTCCTTTCTATTTTCAATTTTCTCTTTTATTTTCTTTATTTTGATTCCTTTTACCATTAGAAACCATGTGGAGTCGAAATCTCATTCATAATGATTCCATTATCCATATTGCCACATGTTTCTTATATTTTCATCATTATCTCAACTTTCCTACTTAATAATGCTTGATTTGATTTTATCTCTTTATTATCCTATTATCTTTGCAACTTGGACTCCTTGGAACCCAAGATATCCTAAAGATGTGAAATTCCTCCTTGAAGGATAATTCTTTGCCTTCTAGGTGCTTTCACATCTTTCTTTTCTCATTATCTTAGTTATTCCTATATTAATTGATTCTTTTTTCTTTTTATTTTCTTCTTCTTGTTATTGGGCCCAATAGGAAATAAGGCCTACAAAATCACACAAGAAAGGCTATTTATTAACAAATTCGTTCAAGGCACATAAATCATACAAATTACATAATCATACATTTATTGGAGAAATTGCATTTCTACCCAAAAGAACCCAAAAATTGGGGTTGTAACAACATGTATATTCCATTTCAAGTCAAAAGTTGATGATGAATAATACACAAAGATATGTAACCTTATGCTACAAAGAAAAATAACAAAATTTCAACCTTTTTTATTGGTTTGTTCCATATCAAGACCCACATCAATAAAATATATATGTAAGTATTGGGGTGTGAAACACCATATTCAACATTAAAAAAGGAATCCTTATTGTTGACCACACCAAATTCAAAATTAGAAATGGAAGTAGGTGTGTAAATTTATCTAGTTCTATTGCTTTCTCCATATACATCCAAACATTTATGACTAAAATAAACTCAAGGTATCTAACTTTTGTTGTTTCCATAAAAGGATCGATTTTTTGGTGAACATACTTGAGCCTCATTTTGGGGATGGTATATCATTTGAAGGAAAATAGCTTCAAGAATAAATATATAAGAAAATGAATTGAGATATAAATGCATCACTTTGATTGAAGCATGTAACAAAAATAAATTGAACTTTTTTGTTTTTATCATTTTCAATGAGATACCTGAACAATTATATTACTTTAAATTACTTGGATTATTTTCTGTCACAAATATACAAGGACACATTGTTTAGAAATGGATTATAAATAATAATTTTCATAAGTTATTTCTTGCATCATGTCATCTCACAAACTTTCTGGCAAGAAGAAACTACATAATCCTTGAAATTCACTAAAGTTCAATATTTGACACTAAAAAATAATGTTCCAAGTAAATCTTATAGGTTTGTTAGGTATTCTTGATGTAAATTGGTAAGTAAAATATAAAACCTTCCTTCATGTAATTGTTCTAGAACAAAATGAAATATAATAGAAAATGTTACACTATGATTACCATAATTAATAAATTTATGTAACATTACAATGCATAGAAACTTCCATAACAAGGGAAATTGGACCTAGTATTTAGAGCAATGATACATATGGTTCTATCTTGGTGATGATTTCATTTTAAAAGGACCC
Source organism: Alisma plantago-aquatica (assembly GCA_963693085.1). Taxonomy (NCBI): domain Eukaryota; kingdom Viridiplantae; phylum Streptophyta; class Magnoliopsida; order Alismatales; family Alismataceae; genus Alisma; species Alisma plantago-aquatica. The sequence goes on from OY856409.1 coordinate 1,853,610,002, forward strand.
ACACTAATTTATGATGCACCTTCTAAAATATTGACCATGTTAATGAAGGTACTTATGTGGTTAAAGAGGACATTAATCTAGTACTATTTCAATACAGTGCGTGGCTAAACTATGTCAAAGTGAAACTAATAGAACTAATAGTTGTAAAAATCAATTACCATTTAAATCCTACTTTACTCAAAAAATTGGGTATAATTTGTTTTGAATGAAAAATTAATGACTAAAATATCACTTGAGAAAGAGGTTAAAACCAAGTCCTTGGGAAAATTCACATATTAGCATTTTGATGTAATAAAGCATGCATATGATTGTTTGAGTTATTAGGTAGATAAAGGATGCTTACACAAATTTTTGATATTACTGGGCATTGTATCCTAAAAATTATTCTAAAAAAAAGTTACACTTATATTTAGTAGCCACATGTGGTAGCTGGTTTTGGTACCATCCAAACTGCAGGCTCATCCTATGCAAGTTGGCGCACCGCTATCAATAGTGAACCAATGCGATTGCATCAAGAGGCAACCAATTTGTCTATGAAGATGGGAACTAATCATACTCCCAAACATACGACCACAGAGGTAACATGCGACTTCTACCTTCTCATGCAATCCAAACTGTGTTTATGCAACATAAACTGAATCCTTTAACCTGTAATGTGACACATCAATACATGATCAAGCACACATCCTATAAGGAGAAAGTGGTATCAACCATTCCTATTTTACATTGCTCTCAAAATTAGCATCGAAGTCATGGTAATGAACCAAAATAAAAGGCCACGTAAGTGGCTTTTGAACTGACCGCTTGAAATATTTTTTATCCTAGACGTTGCCAATTAAATTGAACCACCAAACATCTAGGTCAAGATGAATCTTACCATTTACTGGTCATGGTAACCTTGTCGTTAAGTCCTGAAGCTCTCAATATATAGAAACTGATTAACAAAGAATACAAAGAGGAAAGGAAAACTTGACTCCTACGTGAGTAAGATTGCAAGACAATGTGACGATTGAAGTAGATTTTGATAACCTGGTAAGGACCTTCTTTGAAGAGTCTATCAATTAACAGGTATGAGAAAAGGAGGAGAGTTCGTTGGTAGATTTTCTATTTGCAAGAGTCCTCTACCAATAAAATACTACAGATAGAAATGAAACCAATAAAATACTGTGACAAAAACCATATTTTCACTACGAATAAAACACTAGGAAGGGATGCACAAAAACCGATTCCACTTTTAGTAAAACACTCAGATGGAGGATCGAAATGATTCCTCGCTCTTAGTATGGTAAATAGTAGATATGAACATGAATATGAGAACCTATCATCTAGGTGAGGGAGGGAGAGTCCCGAGATCCTATAGGAGGCAATGGATGTGTTAGTTTCTGTAAAGCCTCATGGTTGGGTTGGTGGTTCCCTATGTAGGATTATAGTGGTGTATATATAAGAGAGAGAGTTAGGTAAGAATATTTCATGGGTAGAGACCTATGAAGGGAATTCCATATCTTATTTGGTTTAGGTTGTGCTTGAGTGGCTACATCTTGTCACCAGTGCTAATGAGGTATAATTGGGAACCCTAGAATAAAGAGGGAAGACACATATATTGCATATATGAAACTCAAAGAGTTGAGTGGGCTCAGAGGGACCAATCATGTAATTACCCTCAGGATCAGGGTTTGGAGAACCTCAATTGGACTAGATTAAGTTTTGATATATGTTTGACAACCACTTGTATAAGTTTATTTAGCACAACCATGATGTATTATATATCAAAATGTGATCTAATCTTGAGAAGTGTTACATGAATGTAATATGATGGAAAACCTATATTTGGTTAATAGATATCAATGTATAAATGGTTAACCATATACATGGATGATTATGATAATGTGATATCGTTGGTTAATCAAGTTATGAAGTCACTAACAAAGTTTTAACCTAATATGTGAGTGAAATGAGATCATATTAATAACATATGACACATGGCAGACAAGTCATTAATATTAGTGCTTAATGAGTATGTTGGATAAGTTGTAACAAATAACAGAATATAATGATGATGGCGCCTTGTTATGATCTATATGAATAAATTGAGTTATTTATAAATAACTCTTCTCAAAATGATGACATAATGTTAAAACCTGATGCTTGGGTAAAATATGGATGTAAATCCTAAAATGTGGAAAATGTCATGTATAATCTATTGTCCAAATATTATGCTTGGGTGAAATGAGTATAAAAATCCTAATGGGAAATATGACACAACCTAAGCATCTAAATCATGTTATATGTTGAGCGGTAACCTTAGATACTTTTAAACCTCTTAGAAGTACTCTGGATATATGGTTCTGGGTATCTTATGTGGATATGTTGCACCTAGAGTGGTGCCCTAAATATGAATGAATATCTTTGATTTATTTTAAAGTAATATGTGGATTAATTTTTAGGATAATATTTCTTTTAAGATGTATATGATGTGAAAGATGAAATTTGAACTTAATTTTGTGGAAGGAATTTATTTTTTGGTGTGTAGGATGTGATAGAATGAAAATTTGTTATTCCGAGTTTTACATATATAAGGACATAATAGTAGTCCCTGAAGTGTGTTTTGATCATATAAAGGTTGTCCAATTGGTAAGACAAAAGTTGAAGGTCATTTGATGTTCATATCTCGATTAATGTCATCAAGTATTTGTCATTTTGGATTAAATGATTGACTAGTCATACAATTGAGTTTAGGAACCAACTTTGAATGAGAGGTACCTTGAGTTGTGACAAAGCTGTGGTTGAAATTTCATGAAGATCGAAAGGGTCTTAGAGGAAGTCTTTTGGGTTTGAATTTGTGAATCAATGTGCTTTATGATGCTCAACATGACTAGAATACCTTTATAGCATAAGTTATGATATTGAGGGTGTCACACTATACCCTTTTGGCTGGGTGTTGGGATAAGATTGAATGGAGGCAATCTTTGAAGTCTGTGGGCCACAGATCAACTGCTTGTGGGGATTTTCATGGCCCTTTGCTCTGTTGATAAGATCGCATTTGGACACCTCTTCTTTGCCGTTACAGCCGATCGCAAAAGACCATCCCATCCACAACGTGTGAGGGTCATGGTCATCGCATGAGGAAGAGGGTGGCTGACAGTTCTCTTCGACTTTAGAGGACCTACATGTTGAACCCTCTTTCAAAGCATATAGAGGACCGAAGTTAGAGAATGAGACAATCCTCAACACCTTGTCTGTTTATTGCTAGCTGTAGTAGGGAGCGAGAGAGAAGTAGCCTCCAACAGAGCATGGCCACCATAACTCACAAGCCATCAGTGGAGATGGGGAGTCTAGAGAGCCAGAGAGGAGGTATGCGGCAACACAACCTCTTTGGAGAACAATGTTCTTGCATTGGATGTCTCCCACAGACATGAGAAGAGTCAGAGACTGTGAGGAGGATGGATGACAAGTTTAGTCTTCCCAGCCGAGTCTTAGTCCTGGCCATGGGTTGCACTGTGAAGAAGGACCAGGCGAGGCCCTTGTATGAGACTGATACGAGAGTAGGAGTCACCATTTCTCACAGAAAAAAGCAACATGGTGACATCCATGCCTGTGGAGAATAAAGGACATGTGGTCTCCTTGAGTGCAAAGTCGAACGCTAGGTGGGAAGGCTAGAGTTGTATGGCAACACCCTGAGCAGACCATAGTGGTGGATGTTCCAGGAGGCGACACACCTAGGCAGAAGGACGATGAGTGACAAAGACTTTGAGATGGCCAATTCATCGCTGGTCTAGGGCCTAGAAGAGGCGGGCACGTGGAATGCGGTTGGGAAATAGAGAAAGAAAATGAAATAGTGGGGAGAAAAACAAGAAGACGAATGGGGTCTTGGTGCTGAAAACCGACCGGCTCAACCAAGGAGATGTACCCCTAATGAGCCACATGGCAATATCTTATTGGCTCGAGGTAATCAATATGTTAAATACCCTACAATGTCCTAAATCTTAGAGAATTCATGGTAAATAGCTCATACCTCAAAAAGATATGAACAAGCTATCAAAATTCTAAAAAAAAAGAGTAGAACCACATGAAAGGATAATATCAATACTTTGGTGTATAAAATTAGATGATATCATGTAATATGTCTTACACTTGTTTCATGAGTAATAAATATCAAATAATGACATAAAATTATGAGAATGCTTTAATAACTATGAAATATGATATATAATCCACACAATGCCATATATGATCATGTTATGACACATAATCATGTAACTTTCTTAGTATGGATATCTAGGGCTAATAACCCTAAATAAAATGTAAAAAATGCATATATGGTCAATAAATGTCGAAATATTTAGTATACACTCATATCAGTGTATAAATCCTAGATATAATTCTAGAATCACAAGGATTCATGTAATTCATGTTACATGATGATGAATGCTCTTAATGCGATATAAACCCTAATATGTCTAATGAATGTAACCTAAGTTTAATACATGCACTCAATGATATGGAAACTATTGGTCATACAATTTATTCTAATCCTTAATATAACATCAGTAAGATCAATACCACATAACAAGAAGAGATGACAATACAAGTAATGATGGGAATATCATAAGAATAAGTGAAACCCTAATGAATCACAACTCGGGTTATTATGAAGAGAACCTAATGGTGATATGTGATCTTATCTTAATCAGGGTTTGACTAAGGGTATATATTAACTCATGGATATATGTGATAACTAGGATATTTGTGATCAAGGTATGCCCTTACCTCTTACTTGGCTTACTACTTAGTATGGTCGTATTATGTGTGTACAAATACTTGGCATACAATATTGTGATGAAATGATTGTTCTTGTATGATATCTTTCTTAATTATCCATACTTATGGATATGAACACATGAAACATTATATATTTGTTCCATTATATGAAAGAACTAAACTCTTTTTTAGTATAAGGCTTGAGTGTGACTTGACTCTTTGGTAGTCAGTCACATTGTAAATATGATCTAAATCTTTGGTGGTTGATCATAAATGCCTTAATCTTGAACTCCTTGACAGTTAAGAGAATGCATCAAAACCTTGGGTAGTTAATACATGGATATATAATTGAAAATTTGCTTAAAATATGTGTTCTCTTTTGTTAATAAACATCTTTGTTCAATTATATACCTTTTGTTATATTTCTTTACAACTGTCGAGTATTAGTTTTATCTTACTACCAAGTCTTAGTAATTAGAGGTATATAAAAAGACACGCAAGCATACTCAGTACAATATTCTTGAATATTGTGCTGACATGTACTACATGTAATCTTTTGTTTAGGTGTTGTGGACATATGCTCTTGAACATCCATGATAGTTGAGAGTTGTATGGTGAGATGATGTATAGGTGGACCTATTGTCTTAAGATCCCATTGTTCAGTGATAGTACATGCATATGTAAAAGTTTACTATTCAATATGTAGTATCAAATGTTGTAACAAATCATTTTGTAATTATATGTTGAATGGTGAATATGTGTTGTATGGTTTTATTATTGTTCATGAGCATGTGCTACTTTTATTTCCTTCTGACTCCCTTAATTTTCTTCTTCTTAACCTAGTGTGTGGTGTTTAAATTGGAATTCTCATAGAGGTGAGGGTTTCAATTTAGACGTCACACATAAGATTAAGTTTTAGAAAAATTCATGGTTGTTGCAATCGTTTCCTACACCATAGTGGAAATTTGATCATGTTACAATGGGTTTTGTGGTTGGTCTTCCTAGGACAACCAAAGGCCATGATTCCATTTGGGTGATTGTTGAGAGGTAGACCATGTCAACACATTTCCTACCTATAAAGACAATGTATACATCAGAGAAACTCACTGAGATATATGTTGATGAGATCGTCCGCTTGCATGGTGTCCCAGATACTATCATGTCAGATAGAGGTCCTTAGTTTACAAGTTGCTTTTGGGTGCGCTTGCACACAACTTTGAGTTTCAATACTACTTTCCACCCAAAGACAGACGGTTAGTCTGAGAAGACGATATAGACTTTGGAAGATCTGTTGAGAGCTTATGTCTTACAATTTTTTGGTAGTTGGGACATACACATCAGTTTGATAGAGTTTTCTTATAATAACAATTATCAGAGGAGAATCGACATGTAACCTTATAAGACATTGTATGGGAGACATTGCAGGTCTTCATTATGTTGGTATGAGACATGTGAATATCAACTTCTAGGTCTTGTTCTTGTGTAGCAGATGATAGAGAAGATCAAAGTGATTCAAAAATAGTTGAAAGCATCCCAGGACAGACATAAATCATATACTGATAACCATCTAAGATCCTTGGAGTTCCAAGTGGGAGATAGGGTTTATCTTAAGGTCTCTCATTGGAAGGGTGTTTTGAGGTTCGGGATGAGGGGTAAGTTGGCTCCTAGGTTTATGGGGCCTTACCCACTGGTGGCACATGTTTAGAAAGTGGCCTACAAGTTAGAGTTTTCACCTGAGTTGCACATGTTGCATACTGTGTTTCACGTATCTATGCTGAGGAAGTGCAACCTTGATACCAAGTTGGTTTTGCAACCAGTGGAGGTTGAGCTTGATGAGGATATATCCTAGGTGGAAGGACATGGGTTGATCTTGTATAGGAGGATCAAGAAGTTGAAGAAGAAGTACATAATTATTGTGAAGGTCATGTGGCATCACCATGGCATTGAGGAATCCATTTAGGAGCTTGAGGAATATATACGTAGGAAGTACCCATCTCTTATCTCTTAGGATTTTGGGGGCAAAATACTTGTTAGGGGTTTATGGCTTGTAAGACCCATGACCTATGTTTTGGGATAACCCTATTTGTTTGTCTTGAGTAAGTTCTAGAAACTTTCTCTAATCCTTTGCGATTCTTTCGAGCTTGAGTAAATCATACGTTTCAAGTTTGAGCTTGATTGGATGATGTTTGTGCTTTCTGTGCTTATTTTGGGGCAAATTGCAATTTACCCAATTGAAAGTGTTATATTCCAATTTTCCACATCTAGGATGTCCCTTCTCTTCCTTTGTCTTCATGAGAGAGAGTTTGATGCTTTGGGGTGCCTTGTTTGAGCCTTGGGTGAGTGGTGGCATCACTAGAGCTGATTAGGGTTTCTAGGGTTTTGCTTGGTGTCGACCATGTGTGCATGGTTGAGAGTAGAGACCCTTATTTTGACCTTGTGGTGTGTTTTGGGGTGTTTCTCAATCGAAACACCTTCCTTAGGTGGTTTTTCCTTGACCATGATGGTCTTGGAGTAGTTGGGTCGAGACAATTGTCTTCGTGTGGAGTGTCTCGACCTTGAGTGTCTTGGTGACCTTTTGTCTTGACCAGGATGTATATGATGCTCTTGTTTCGAACTCGTTGAGGTATTATGATTGAAACCAAGGTGGTTGTGACCCAAGTGCTTTAAGTGGTTGCATGTGTGCTTCTTGGGTGGATAAGTGTCCCTTTAGTGCCTTTAGGTGTTGACACCTCATCTCCACCTTCCTTCTCTCCTCCTTAAGTATATACACCATATTCACTCCATGAAAGTGAGAATTCTCGATCCACTTCCTTCTCCTTCCTTGCTTTCTCATCCTTGAATCCTTGAGGATCTATAAGGACTGATCCTTGGAGCTTTGGTGATTGAGATCCCTTGCATGTTGTGACTTTTGGTCATCTTCAACCTTGGTAAGTGTATGCCTTTCTTTGGTGACGTTTCCCTTTGATATTCTACCCTATCTCCTTCTCTTTTCTTAGATATAGACCATGGATCATCCATGGTGGTCATTTTGGAGAGAAACTCCTCATCATAAGGGTCATAGGCCATGTTCTAACATGGTGGTACCCAAGTGAGATGAAATTTCTTCTGTCATTTCTTCCTCTTTCTTTTGGTTCATCCTAGGTTGTCTTACGCTCTTTTGTTGAGCTATCTTTGACCTTGGTGTCTTCTTGTTCTTGAGGTGCTCTTGTGGCTAAGATTTGAGCTTTTGGTGAAGGTTCATCATCATCCTTGGTGATCATGTGCTTGGAGAATGCCTCTACACTTAAGGTGGGTTATATAACTCTCTACCCTCTCTATTATTCCACTTTTCTTTACATTCATGTTTTTCTCTCTAAAACGTTTCTCTAATATGCTAGTAGATGATATCATGATCTAGAACTTGAATGATGATTGTTATCATGCTTGGTTTCCTTAGGATCCGAAACCCTAATGTAAGGTACCTGATTTTAGAGATGGTTGTGAAATCTTGGTTTTATTCATATCATTTGATCTTGGTTTTGATCATATGCATGAGTTTCATGTACCTTGATGTATCATGGAGTTTAGATTCTGTTTTGGAGGTGTTGAATGTGGGTTTTTCTCTCTTGTATGAGGTTCTTCCATGGTGATTTCATGAAACACATTTTTAGGGTTTTTGGTAACCGATTATGGTATGAAGTTTTCCTCCTTGAAGATGATGGTTTTCCTTGATGTACTCTTATGTTTTGTCTATGGAATACTTCTATTCTTATCTTGGTTAATCCCTTTTTGATGTTGGTGTTTTTCCTTGGTGGTAGTTTGTCCTTGGTGGTTGTTACACCATGTTTTTGCTTGGGTCGAGACACTTATGGTGATGGTCACAATGTTTCTCTAGTTTCCGTCAAGAAACCATGTCTTGTGGTGGTCGAGATAGATGTCCTTGTGTAGGTTGAGACACCTACTTCTATTTTGGTTGAGATGCTTTTCTTTCAAGGTGGTCGAGACATGTTTTTGGTTGAGGTCGAGACGTGTGTTGAGCTTGGTCAAAACCCTAATCCATGTCGTGGTTGTGACACATAGTGTGTCATGGTAAAGATATGACTTTGGTTTCTAGAGATACTCTAGATTAGAGGATATCTGTTATGTTTCGATCTAGAACTTTTTTATCTACTAAGGCATATTGTTAATGGATGCCTCCCCTAGAACATTACCATCTGTTTTAGTTTATGCAACTCTCTAGCAGTTTTTGTCATGTTTTATTCTATCTGTTATGGGCAACAACTCAAACACATACTATACACTTATGGTGTTGTTACTCTGTGTTTCATCTTGTACTCCATCTTGTTTGCATATGTATTAGTTTTCAAACATTATCTATATATTTGGATGTTTATAAAAAAATAACTAATTATGAGTTGCAAACTAGGATAAAAATATCATGGTTGTCTGGAAAATGTGGCTAATTGTAAGGCCCTAAATTTTACTTTACACATAAATATGCTTGTCATTTTAATTGGAGGCTTGGTTTTGAGAATAAACTTTAATCTATGATTTAATATTAGTTGAAAATGTTATGTCCAAATGTAAGCCAATTCTAACCTTGTTCGTTCAAGATATGTAACTTTATGTACTTACTAAAAAACTATTTTATTTAGATGCTTTTGAACTTTTCTTCTTCGGGTACCTTCACATATCAATAAAAAAGTAGTTGGTGATAATGTCATGTGTTTTGGTCAACAGTAGTGTGACACACCAAAGCGACACAAATGAGATTACTCAAAACCAAAGCTTGGAATTAAAACTAAACTTCATATTACCAGAAAACATAGGAAATTAAAACTGATTTCACAAAAGGACCGTAAGCAAAAACTTATCACATAGAAGTCCACAAGCCAGTGACATGTAATACATAACATAAATCATGGTTCTTATGTTATTGTTCTCAAACATTCATGTCATCAACCTATTACATGAGATATTTGTTCCATATATATATATATGTATATATATATATATATATATATATAAGCCACATCTTACATACATGGCTCACAAGCCATGTTGATAACATAACCACAAAACACATCAAGAAAACCCCCCAAAGACATGAGTGTACAGGGACGACATCTAGGACTCTATCACCAAAAGACTAGTAGCACATCCAACCTTATCAGCTACTGCTCTTGCTGCTTCTCGACGATCTCTACCTCTTCATGCACGACCATCTAAAAGATAAGGAAACCCATGGGGTGAGAACAAACGTCCCAGCGAGAGATATAACTCTCTGCCAACATCTATTAAAGCATATATAACAAAGCAGGTAGACAAATACTAAGCAGGTTGAGTAGATTCAACTAAATGATATGCAGCTAACAGATAAAGCAGATTAAGCAAAACTAGGAAGTTTCTCTTGAGCAGTAGAACTATTACATCTATACAAAGAATTTTGAAGAACATCTATAACAGTTGATTTATCTTAGCGCCGTATAATTCAAGAAATTTTTACAAAGGTAAGGGAAAGGGTTCAATTGATGTTATTCACATTTGACCCTAAGCGAGATATCCTACACAGTTGTATTACGTATTTTATTATTGCCCTGATGATTTGATTTGTACCACCCAAATCCAACCGACCACCACTAAGAGTTGGAATCCACGACCTCCCTAACACCACTTGGTCAACACAAGAGAAAACAATGCGGAGGCATATTATTCAACTGACTCAATGACATACAGTCAAGATGAAGGATTCTCTCACGCATGGCCATCCATATAACAACACCTAGCCCACCTTAGTATAGGTAATGACACTAGAAGACCAATCTCATGCATCGACGTTCTAAAATAGGCACACAACAAGTTACATTGTTTCATATCACATATCATAAGGAGATCAACTCACGCATGGCTGCTCACACAACCTATAATTCTAGATGTGAGAAGATACTCGACTTGCACCCCCACATATTCAAAAATATACACTCTAAGTTTCCTGTAGGAATGAGTCATTTCACCATCCAGCACTAAGACTGACACTGGAATGGATCTATGGCATAGGGCACCTACATGATTAGAGTTTCACTTTATTAGTTATGCCAATTGAGTGTCTTTTAGTATCAATCAAGTTACAACATACAAATCCAAAAAAAATTCTACAAATATAAGGGAATTGTATAACTCTAGAAGATATATAACGTATAAGCTGTGAACTAGCCACATCTTCACCACATGATGCTACTGCCCCACAAGGCATCATCATATTCACACTCTCATGGGATATCGATCCCTTATCACATCACTAGAGGATAACACCTCACACTAAGCATATATCCTCTTCCAGGTCATAGGACCCAATCACTTAATCCATGCATGGATATCATCACATTATGTCTCATCAATGTGCATAGACGCCATCATGTATAATATAGAATTCACCATAGCATTCACATAGCTATGTCATTCAAGTTCACATCACCGACAAGGTTAGTAATTTATAAATAGGAAGGAGAAAGACATCATTATATGATAACCACTTAAGGACTTTGGAATTTAACTGTCAAAGTACTATACTAGAAAGTTTCATATTATGTAAATGAATTTTAGCTTTTATTCTTTATTTAATTTCTTTATATTTCACTATTGATATAAACCAAGTTACGCTATTCATTATTCCTTTCTATTTCATATGTTTACCCAATAAAATGAGCATTTATTGTAGTTAACAAACCTATCCTCCCATCACAATAATAATAAACATAGGAGTTCTAGCAAAGGATTTACAGCTCCAAACATAATAATGGTTGTAGCTAAGACATAAAATGGCTTGGGCAAGATACCTTACCAGTATTGTATTTTTGTTTTACCACTACTATTTTGAATTCAAGTCTATTGTAAATTAAAACTGATAAAACTAAAATATAAAGATTAATTAAATATCACCATGCCTTTCATATTTAGAGTACAATCCTTATTATATCCAATATTCTCATCCGTATTAGCTAAGTAGTGGTAGTAACTAATTAGTATGAATTGTAGAAATATCTATGATTTTACTGTTGATAACATTATTAATTTGGACTTCTAGTCATAACATCTCTTTGATGTTGGTAATACTGTTCTTTGAGAACATCCAAAAAGTTCAATTAAGTTGGAAATTTCTATTATCATCTTATATATATTATCTGTTTGGAGTTGGATTTTGTCTACTTACCAAGATTATCTTTGTATGGTGATTTTTTGTAATTAGATTAGGCACAAACATTATAGCAAAATACCAATTTATGATGATGTGGTGGATGTAACCAAAATAGAAGTCCCAATAGTCTCACTTCCCAAGTTGGCTGTTATCTTAAGTGATTTCATATATTTATATGTAACCCTATGTAACATGAGCAATGTGTGAGATGTAAGATTGATTAATTGTATCAAAATCAATAACTATTGATGTATCATTATTTCATATATGTTAGTTTTCATGATTGATTTTGTCCATTTAAGAAAAAAAGGGGAAATAATATGTCATGTTCCAACTTACAAGATCACAAAGTGTCTTGGGATGTATAATTATAGAATATTGGAAATGTATTTATAGAATAGTTGTGATACATTTTAATGAATGTCAAGAAAGTTTTGGTAGTGATAAAATTGAAATGAATCGAAAAGTGTTCAAGAGATATCAAGACATATTAAATTATATTATGGGTTTTATTTGTATAAATAATGATAAATGAGAACTTGGTTTTATTTACTGGTCAAATGTTACTTATTGTACAAATAAATATGAAAATATGGAAGTAGATATATTTTTCTTTCCATGGAAAAGTATTTTAATGTTATTTTGTTAGTGTTATTTCTAGAAATTATTATATGGTTTGATAATGAAGTTATTTGAATGGTCAATGTTTCTATGATTTTGGAATTTTATGAGGAAGTTATAGATTTTTGATAATAGGATTATTAATTAGAAAGTGATAATTTTATTTTAGAGACAATGATTATTTTGACCAATGTTGTTTGATTACTGAATAAACATAATTGTTTTAGTAACCAACCTATTCATCTCTCCTACCAATAATTATCACACAAAAATAATAGGTTGTGGATTTAAAACTATCATTCCCAATAAAACCTACTATAGTAACTGAAACTCTCATTTGATTAAAGAGTTAGATGCAAAATCATCAGATTACTCCTTTAAGCCTTCACACTTTGTTTATAAGGAAGTATAGAGTAAGAATTATCATTCCCATATCCATTATAAACTATAGATAGAGGTTGATAAATGTATCAGCAAAAGGAGAGACTCACACATTTGATAAGTTCAAGAGAAGAGATAAGGAGAGGAAAACCATCACCAAATCATGTTGAAGTTGGCAGAAGTCCAAGTCATTGTTTGTTGACAGGTTGTCTATCTCATGAAGGATGAAGTGGGGCTCCATAATGATGCAGTGGGGCCATGAACCTTCTAGGATATTTTTCCAGATAGGGAGGAGTCGTTGGCGAGACTAACTGATTCATTGTTTGATCTTTCCGTTGAATAAATGAGGTAGAGATCTTCATGGGGATCACTAAGGAGAATACATGATTTTTATGATCTTCGTGTATCTTTAAAAAATACAATTACGTGGGAGCTCTTTTCCTCGACACCACAACAATAGGGGAACTAGAGGTGCGCTAGAATCCCTATCTTGCAACATAGCACCAATGCAATGGAGGAACATTTTAATGTGGTATAGAAAACACGAGTTAGAGACTTGCCCAACCTCTGACTCATGTGGTATAAATGATACTTGGTTGGTCTTAAAGAGAAGTTGAGAGGCAGGGTAGTTCAGGCTTTGTGGGGCTCACCCTACTGGAGCTATGTGGGTTTCCCTAGACTGCCAAAGGCCCATCAATGGATGGAATATCTAGAGGTAATCCCAACAATCCTAGAAATAACACTTTTTTAAATATACTAATGATCATATAAACATATAGGTGTTATAGTTATTCATTAATTTGTAATATGGGTCTAATCTTTTCTTTTCTCATTAGGGTCAAGTTTGTTTCCTTATACTTGCTCCCCTCCTATATATATGTATATATATATATATATATATATATATATATATATATATATATATATATATATATATATATATATATATATATATATATATAGGAGGGGAGTTTTCTATCTATCAATAAGATACATCTCATTATTATCCATCATATTTTTCATATGGTATTAGAGCATAAAACCTAAACCTAATCCTAGAGAGCAAAGAGAGTTCCCCCACCTTGTAGGAGGACGTTCTCTCTTCTTGGCTTGGCCACCCACCAGGCACCTTCTCATCCTCCATGGTTATCTTCACTCACAAAAAATATTACTATCACAGAATCAACACCTTGGTATGTTACTCTATCGACACTAGTGTCTTCTCTTCCCTCTATATAATTTTGTCTATTCATCTCTTCTCTCTACTCATCTACCTCTATTGTTTCCCTTATTCAATAATATAATAGAGAAGATGAGAATAGGGAAATATGAGATGGATGAGATAAAATGAATAAAATAAGACACGTCATCCGACCATGTTGTCTAGTTTATGCATAATAATTTATGTGTTGTTGACACCTTCCTTGGTACATTTTTTATGTAGCAACATATCTCAAATACATGTCCATTTGCCTTTGTGCTATATTCATATAATAGTTATCTTATCCCAACTACCGTCCATTATTTTGGTGTTTGAAATGACTTCTTGTGCAAAACTAATTTGGCAACGATGGTGTTTGAAATGACTTCTGCACATATTCTTTCTCATCTACTACTTTGTGATGCTCACTAAAGATTTTGTTTTTCATATGTTTCCTGTTGTTAGTCTAGAAATTATCAATTTGAAGGGTGTTTCACAGTGTTATTACTAATTCTACATTGATCTTATACAGGTCCAAGAGAGAAGACATGTTTTTTGTCGTCTGCTATCTTCTTCGCGGGAAGAGTTGAAGTGATTTAATTGTTATATTGGTGATTTAGGGGGAACTTATTTCATTGTCACAGGTGATTAATGTTTTTGGGATGTTTCTCTTTTTCATGTATTCAAAAAGGTTGATATGCGTTTAAACTTGAGGGGGAGTGTTAGAATTATTTTATTATGTGTAATATTGGCCTGATTTTCTATGCCCATCATAGTAAAGTTCACTTGTACTTGCCTCTTCTCCTATATAGGTGGGGAGGTTTTGTCTGTCAATAGGAAACATATCCTTGTACTCCAACTTGTTTTTCATAATAGCAATACCCAAGCATAAAATTGAAAACTACTAGAGGGGGGGTGAATAGAGTTTTATAAAGATTTTAATAATAATTTAACTCAAACAACCACAATGAAAATATTGGACAAGGAGACACAGGGTTTAGAGTGGTTCCAACCTTAGCAAATACTAAGGAAGTCAGTCCACTACCCGGTTGCTTACCCAACCGGGATTTGAAAAGAAATTTATTTTATTACCTCGCAAGGACTTTACATAAAATACAATTTCTTTTCCCAAACCCTTCAAGCAGCCTTCACCTAGAAGTAATCGCCCAACCTTGAAGCAGCCTTCCCTTAAAGTAGGTGCACCAACTCCCGTTGCACCAGCCTTCTGAAGTAGCTTCCCGTGCGATAGCCTTCTTGAAGTAGCTTGAAGTCCCCTTCTCCACCTGAGAAGTCAACCCTCTCCAATCCGCAGCCTCCAACCCTAGGAGTAGCAAGGAGAGTACAAAGGATAAAAAGGAACAAGAAGGAAAATAGAAATTACAATACCGTTGTAAGCACAAGGCTTGATTTTCCTATATCAAGCGTATAGATCTCCTAACCAATGTGTATGACAATGTGATTGTAGTGGATAGGAGATACTAGCCTATAGGACACGAAATGGGAGCAATAGGAATGAATGGCAAGTGTAGGAATTGCTCTATTGCTCTAAAACAGATTGCAAGTGAGTATTCAAGCTCAAGTATAGCACAAGTATAGCTTAGGTATATTTTGGTGTCCTAAGGCATGTCCTATTTATAGGAATGGCCTATGAATACTTAAGGACGTTCTAGACAACTTCTAGGAGCTTCTAAGTGCTTAACTAGCCGTTAGGTACAAGTTAGGCGCATTAGCAACGGCTAGTTAATTAATTCTGCAGTTGCTGTCAGAGTCCATCTCGGTCGAGGAATTGTCGACCGAGATGCCTAGTCGGTCGAGGATTTGTCGACCGACAGGCTCTCTGGATCAAGTGTTTGCAACGTTCACTGCTGTGTCTAACGGCTACTTTTGGTCAATCTCGGTCGAGAAGTTTGTCGACCGAGAGTGTCTCGGTCGAGGAGTGTGGTCGACCGAGATTGACTCTGTTTTCAATCTTTTATTAACCACTAAGCATGTGTATGAGTGTGCATATGTGATCCTATTTGAAGGGGATGACCTATCTAAGTGTGGTGTTTAGCTAGGAAGATCCAACGCTTGATTTACATGCAATCTAAGTACTTGTACATTATATATTTGTACAAGTTTTTACAACAGTGATTACATTGCATGGAAATATAAATATGTAAGCTCTTTGGATTTTCCCTAGTTGCTTTGTCATCCACCTTAATCCTGCACACTCAAGTAGCTCGTTAGATCAACAAGAATGAAATGTTTGTCATCATCGAAACAAAGGGATTTATCATAATGTCCAATTTATCCAACAATCTCCCCCTTTTTGAAGATGACAAACATTTCCTAAAATATGAAATAAGGAAATATAAAGCATGTGAGTTTCATACCTGAAGATTATCTTTTGTAGCCATTCTTGTTTGACAAGTGAGTGCTGGCCATCAAGATGAAACTCATTTATATTTATATTTTTGATTTTATATTCTTTCTCCCCCTTTGTCATTTCAAAAAGATATCCAGGTTAAACATTTTATTTCTTCTCCCCCTTAATTTTATATTAAGCTCCCCCTTAAATAGATATCCTATTAGGAACATGGTTTTATGTCTAATTTATCCACAATTTGTTTCTCAATCATTTGCAAAGGATGTTAAGCCTTGAAATGATATGAGATTCCCTTAAGCTTATGAATGTATATTTATTTCTCATCTATCAAGGGATGTTTAAGCCCTAAATTAAATGAGAGTTCTTTTAATCTTAGAGTACTTAAAAAATAATGTCTCCAACCAAAACAAGGGATGTTAAGCCCTGATTTGTTTAGAGAGTTCCTTTAAGAGCAAGATATATCATTTTGATGAAATTTTTTATACAAATTACTTTTAAGAATCTGAAGGTCATAACAAACTCCAAATGATGTTAACAATGTAAGCTTCATAATCATATAATCAAATTTGTTTTTATAATCTCCCCCTTAATCTTACAATTTAAGCAATTTAAGACTTTTAAGGTCACAAATGGTAAATTTTTAATTTTGACCTTTATCAAAAGTATACTAAGATTAAGTTCAATAAATTGATGTCCAAATAAGCATTTTGTCAAAGCTTATTTTAGGTCGCCTTTGACTACGACCATAGCGCCCCTTGGTCAATTTTTAACCAAGAGGCAAATTCTGCAGATTTCCAAGATAGACATTCATTTCTGCAGATAGCTATAAATATCAATTTGAAGCATATTTAAGATATACTCAATAATATGAGCATCATAGTGAAGTTTTTGACCTTAATTTTTCTAGAATGCATGTTTTTCATGATATTTCATATGCTTTGCGATGGGTATATAAGTATCAATTCCCATTTCTTATTATACCCTTATCATAAGATTCTTTTAGAAACATATATTTTGAAAGCAAGATTAATATCTTAAAGTCAAGATTTTTGCTTTTAATTTCTTAGACCAAGCAAATAGATAAAAACATTAATATTTTGTTCTAAGAGGTACCGTTTTGGCTTGTCATGGAACCATCATCATCACAAGCTGTGTCCACAATTATTTTCTATTATGTTAAGATGCTTTTATGATATATATATGAATCAAAGCATAATGAAGCATGTTAAGTGATAATTAATATGAAAACATCTTCTTAACAATGAAGGCATGATTAATATCTCAATTTCTTATAGATACCTATTGAGAAATTCTTCATTTTATTTCAAACCTTAAAGTTCTATGTCTAAGCAATAAATCACCAATAACACATTTGCTTGCTATAAATCATCAAGAAGTCATGTATACAATAATCATTTTCCATTTGTTCTATGTAGCATAGCATCATTTTTATGAGTTGAATGATAAAATAGTGAAAGCATACCCATGATGCAATGATAGAACCATAATTATTTCATGAGATACAGTAATTGTACTCATGTCATAACACATGATTTCTATATAGATAGACCAGGAGATACTTTTAGAAAATCATGTGAAATAGTTAATTCTTAACATGATGATATCAAAAAGATCTTCAACTAGTTTTGCATGTAAAATAGTCATAAACAACAAATAGATGGCACATAGATCCGTCAAAAGATTATTCAGTAATTTTACTGTAGATTTCCAATTTGAGTACTTATATGTGAAATGCATTTGTGCCATTTAGTTTTATCATTTGTGTAGAATGATATCTTCATATGAACTGAATCACAATGATAAAGAGCAATGACTATTCATGGTTTGCATACATGGATCAAGAAATACTTAGGATAATCCATGTGAACCAGTAATTTCCTTAGTTTTAAACTAACATGATTCATTTTCAAATCAATTTGATGATAGTCCAAATGAATCTTATTCATGTTTCATGAGCTTTCAGTTTTAAGACAAACTATGAACATGCTTAATAAACTTTCTTAACCAAGGAGTAAAGTTTGTTCAAAAATCAGTCTTCATATATCATTTTTGCAATATGTTTAAAGATTTTATATTCATGATGTAGAGAGATCAATATGATTTGATTCAAAATATTTCCTGCAATTTAATCTTGATCAAACATTTATAACAAATTGATAGCAACACTAAAAACAATAGATACAGCAGAACTTGAAAACAGTAATCTGCTCGGTCGACTATTGCTCGACCGAAAGTGTTCTCGGTCGAACAGTTTCTCGACCGAGAAAGTTTCTGTATTGTTTCTGAAATAAGTAAAATTTATTTTAATTTAATTATGCAATTTGAAAGTTTAGTTTAATTTAGATCAAGATAACCTTTAAATCAAATCTTTTAAGTTTCGATTTATTATCCCTACATATTAAGTTGAGATAGACATAAAGATATGCAAATTAAAGGCTTTGGTCATATCTCAACTTAGTCTAATCGAATCAATTTGGGGATTTTGGAACCCATACCAACTCAACATCCTTTTTCTTGTATGGGCAGGAGAAGGAGTAATGTCCAAGACGTAAACAATAGTGGCAACATATAGAATCAACCTCATATCTCTTTCTATGATTTTGGTCTAGGTTGTTCTTTTGTACAAATGTATATTTGCCTCTATGTACATTCATTGATTGACTCGCTTGTGTCCTTCTCCAACTAAGTTCTTGATGAGATTTACCTTTAGGCTTATAACCTAGTCCACTCCTTCCAATTTGTCGATAAGGATTATCTAGAATTTGGTCAAGAATGCCATTGTTATTCAAACTACGAACTTGTTGTTGTAGCTTGGCTATCTCATCCATTCTTTTCTTGATGTCTAGTTTTGCTTGATCTAGATTTGATGATAAAGAATTCCTTTCTTTTACTATATTATCATAATCTAGATGTGTACACAAAACAGGTTGTTTTTTAATATCATTTAACTTTGCAAGCAGTTCAGCTTTTTCTTGACATAGAAGATCATAATTTGTTTCTAGAGTGAAAATCTTCACCTCACTACTATTTTGAGATGATTTTAGAGTACGATTTTCAGAAACAATGCTATCTTTTTCAAAACCAAGAGTATTCAATTTGGCATATAAATCGTCATTTTCAGATGTAAGAGCAAGAAGTCTAGCATTTAGATCATCATTTTCTTTATTTGATTTCTTCAATTTCTTCTAGCATTCAATGTATTTTTCATGCATTTCTTCTAGACTAGCAATTAGATCTTCTTTTGATAAATCTAAAAGACTTACCTCTTCTTCTTCTTCCTCACTTATTGTAGCAATGAGACATTCTTTATGTGCATCTTCCTTCTTTGACCTCCATGGACATCTAGATGTAGAGTGCTTTGTTCCTAAGCACCAATTGCAACTTGTTGAATATTTGTCCATGCTCCTTTGGTTGTAGTCACCTCCTCCCTTCATCTCTTCAAGACCTTGTTAGGGCTCCTTGAAGTCTGCTCTGATACCAATTGAAAACTACTAGAGGGGGGGTGAATAGAGTTTTATAAAGATTTTAATAATAATTTAACTCAAACAACCACAATGAAAATATTGGACAAGGAGACACAGGGTTTAGAGTGGTTCCAACCTTAGCAAATACTAAGGAAGTCAGTCCACTACCCGGTTGCTTACCCAACCGGGATTTGAAAAGAAATTTATTTTATTACCTCGCAAGGACTTTACATAAAATACAATTTCTTTTCCCAAACCCTTCAAGCAGCCTTCACCTAGAAGTAATCGCCCAACCTTGAAGCAGCCTTCCCTTGAAGTAGGTGCACCAACTCCCGTTGCACCAGCCTTCTGAAGTAGCTTCCCGTGCGATAGCCTTCTTGAAGTAGCTTGAAGTCCCCTTCTCCACCTGAGAAGTCAACCCTCTCCAATCCGCAGCCTCCAACCCTAGGAGTAGCAAGGAGAGTACAAAGGATAAAAAGGAACAAGAAGGAAAATAGAAATTACAATACCGTTGTAAGCACAAGGCTTGATTTTCCTATATCAAGCATATAGATCTCCTAACCAATGTGTATGACAATGTGATTGTAGTGGATAGGAGATACTAGCCTATAGGACACGAAATGGGAGCAATAGGAATGAATGGCAAGTGTAGGAATTGCTCTATTGCTCTAAAACAGATTGCAAGTGAGTATTCAAGCTCAAGTATAGCACAAGTATAGCTTAGGTATATTTTGGTGTCCTAAGGCATGTCCTATTTATAGGAATGGCCTATGAATACTTAAGGACGTTCTAGACAACTTCTAGGAGCTTCTAAGTGCTTAACTAGCCGTTAGGTACAAGTTAGGCGCATTAGCAACAGCTAGTTAATTAATTCTGCAGTTGCTGTCAGAGTCCATCTCGGTCGAGGAATTGTCGACCGAGATGCCTAGTCGGTCGAGGATTTGTCGACCGACAGGCTCTCTGGATCAAGTGTTTGCAACGTTCACTGCTGTGTCTAACGGCTACTTTTGGTCAATCTCGGTCGAGAAGTTTGTCGACCGAGAGTGTCTCGGTCGAGGAGTGTGGTCGACCGAGATTGACTCTGTTTTCAATCTTTTATTAACCACTAAGCATGTGTATGAGTGTGCATATGTGATCCTATTTGAAGGGGATGACCTATCTAAGTGTGGTGTTTAGCTAGGAAGATCCAACGCTTGATTTACATGCAATCTAAGTACTTGTACATTATATATTTGTACAAGTTTTTACAACAGTGATTACATTGCATGGAAATATAAATATGTAAGCTCTTTGGATTTTCCCTAGTTGCTTTGTCATCCACCTTAATCCTGCACACTCAAGTATCTCGTTAGATCAACAAGAATGAAATGTTTGTCATCATCGAAACAAGAATTATTTTATTATGTGTAATATTGGCCTGATTTTCTATGCCCATCATAGTAAAGTTCACTTGTACTTGCCTCTTCTCCTATATAGGTGGGGAGGTTTTGTCTGTCAATAGGAAACATATCCTTGTACTCCAACTTGTTTTTCATAATAGCAATACCCAAGCATAAAATATTGTATACCACTTCCATTGAGAGAACATGATTCTAAATTCTTTTCCCTAGATCTAGGTTTCAACATGTTAGGAAATATATACCACTTCCATTGTAGACTAATAGTGGAAGCTTAAGATATATATGTGGATTAGGCATGGTTAATGTTTCAAAATAACATGTTATGATATATGTTGTAAGGAATTTACTATTTTAAATAATTATGAAGCTTGAATAATGCTTAGTGATCCTAATCTTAGTTCCTTTTTTAATCTTACATGAAGACAACTTTCAAGAGAGGAATACTCTAGTGTAGACTTGACATGGAGATGGATAACCAAGCATGGCTGAACTCTCATCCATGCACAGTGGTAGTGGTTTTACCTATTGTCCATTAAGATCCTAACCTAATCATTATATAAAATAGAGAAGACTACACAAATAAGAAAATTTCATCTAAAGACCATCTTTGCATGAGCAGTGTCATTTACTTGATTTTTTTATCTTCCATAGAATTCAAAAGATGAGTTTGATAAAGCTATCATTGGGTTCATGGAGGATGCAATGTCATGTGATATAATTGAAATGGGGGAGAATTGGAGAAGGAAATAACAACTTCGAAAGAAAATTGACAAAAAATAAAACACATGCTATTTATTTGATTTATGAATGAGATGGAAAATAAATGACCCAAGTGAAATTAGAGTGTTCTACTATATTGAACATAAAGGAGGAGTTGTGGAATAAGAAGGCTTGATGTGATTGGATGTAATTAGGAGTCTCAAATATTAGGTATTACCAATCAATTGGGAAGGAGAAGAGAAGAAAATGTAATGTGTAAACTTAAAGATGATAAAAATCATAGGGTAGGAGATGAAGAGGAACTCAGATTTTTAGTGCATTGTTACTTCAAGACCATATTTGTTGAAAAAGGGACCTAAGATAATAGAAACAAATCAAGGATGCTCATTGGTGACTTTACTCAACTTATAGAGCAACAATGAACCTAGTATGAAGGCATCAAGATAAATAGTAGATATTTTTGATGTTGTTGATGATGGGTAGGCTCACACTTTGGGACCTGATGGTGTGAATGCTAGCTTCTTGCTAAAGAAGTTGATCCATATCAAGGGATCTATTTAACTAATTATTCTCAACTATTTTACATGAGACAAGATCAAGTGCATGGTGCCAAGACTGACCCACGACCCAAGAACACTTCTAATGGAGGCTAAAAGAGTCTGAGACTGATTGTCTCATATAATATCAATTTGAAAGTATTCTCAAAGATAACCACAAAACACATCAAAACTTTACTAGATGATTGGATCTCAGCACTACAAACCAACATCATACTAATGAGATAGATAATAGATAATTGCATCTTAGTGAATAAACCATCCACACGATGAGGACTATGATTGGCAAATAACAAAGCATGGAAATAAATATTTATTTGTCTAAGGCATATACTTGATTGAAATAGAATTTTATACATGATACCCTAATCGAAGTTATGAATATGTTCCATCACATAAATCTTTGCATGGATATCATCAGACCAGGTAAAATCTCAATTGCATGGCAATAGACACTTTCATCATTTTAGGAACCTAAATTATATTTACATGGAGGACACCTACCGCTTTACATACTTTTTCTATGTCTAGACATTTTAATTCAAGTGATTTTGATGTAGAGAAATAAGTAATATGTATCCCACCTAAAGTTGTGATATGCATCTTAATCTTCTCCTATATCTACTTTACAAATGTCTTGATATGATTTGGAGAAGAATTAGAATCATAGGTAACAAATGCAAATGAGTAGAAGAGCATGACTTTAAAAGATAGAAACCTAGGGAATTATCTCAGTGTTTTAATACTCAAAAATTAGATCCAATAAAGAATTATAGAAAGATATTAATTAAAACAATGAGAAGAAATTTATTAATGGGTGAAAAATTCCTTTTCACTTAACACACAAGTTACCTTGGTGAAGTAATTTCTAAATTCTTCCCCTATATACTTGTTTGTTACTTCACATGTGCCATTGTCAATTACTATTGGAGTTTATTAGATGATTTGAAATCTTATATGGAGTGGCAATAATGATTATCAGAGAATGAGACCAATGGTACAACATAATGTTATAGAAAAATAAAAATTATATCAAATAAAAAGCAAGATGGTATGAACATTAAGGCAACAAACATTAGAATGAAGCTTTGCATCAATAGACTTGTTGGGCTGAAGACTGATCATATCTGTGAACATAAAGATGTTGTATACATTATTTTTGTAAAATTTAACTAGAGATCAACAAGATTATGTAATCACTTCTGATATAAAATTTATTACTATTGACATTGAGGCAAATCAAGACATGTTGGTTCCTAATAACTTTTTTGTCTTAGAACTTCTTAAATTCAAATATAATTATCTTGAAGATAAAATCATTCATAATTTTTCATTACTTGACCCAAAACAAGTGAACATAAAAAATTCTAATATAAGGTTATTGGCTTAATATCAATAAACATGTCAAACATGATAATACATTCATTATTCACAATTTTAGAATTCTTTGATATCTTGGTTAGTTGATGATTTTTCACTAAATGTAGGTTTTCTTATTGCTACGATTCATGGATCTAGGCTAACACATCCCAAATATGAAAGAAAATCATCTAATTTAACTTCCTACTAGACAAATATCAACTTCATGTACGTAGATTCTATATACAAAAAATGATATTACATTCATTCTTTTGAAATGTTTAGATTTCTATAGTCTCCTTGTTACATGATGAATTTCCACTCATCTTGGATATTTTGTTATTGCTATAGTTCTCAAATCTAGGATAACGCATCCAAAATATGCAATAAAACCCCCAAATTTTACTTCTACTATCCAAAATCAACTTCATGCATGTAGTTTTTGTCTACAAAATCAAAGAGGAAAAAGATTGGATAAGGATATATGAAATCAACTTCTACAACTAATATAATTCCCTAGAAAAGTAGAGAAAGGATGAAGAATTAACTATAAGTATTCTCCTAAAAAGAATTTTGCTAAGTTTTTTAGTTTCAATCTCCATTTTAACTTGAAACCACATACCAAATCATATGATCTCAGTTTAAGGGATGGGATAGTTGAATGATGATATTTCAAAGCTAATTTAAAAATCCATCTAATTTCTTAAAGTAAGTCTTGGGTATTGTAGTTTTCAAGATTGGTTGTTTTGGAAGTGCTAGTGTAGGTGATTGAAGTACTGGGTCAAATTGATCAAAATGTTGTCTAGTTAATCTGTTGAAGTGGTGGTTGAAGTAACTCTACATCAATGGATGTGGTTGATCTAAGTAACTTGTCAATGTGATTGCTCAAAGAGTCTTTTCTAAATGACTAGATATGTATAAAAAAATGTGTACTATTAGTCTCATAAGCTCTGATGGTACACATTCATTTTGTTTGGATTCATTGTTCAAATTTATATCAATAGTCAACAAAATTTTACTAAAGATTTCAAGTATTTAACCTTACAAATTGTTGATTTAATTAGTTCTTAAGTCTAGAAAATATTTCTAACATGTAGGAGATAACACTTTTTCCTCCTTAAAATCTTACTTTTAATATATATACAAAACAATTATTAAGTGAGCCATATCCAAATTCAAGATATAAGTATGAATTAAATAAGTTTATGCATGAATAATTCACAAAGATAGAAACTAGGGTTAGAGGTTTCTGATGCAGCCCTATTTTAGGGCTCCATCCTGTGCCATTTTGTATTTAAGTTGCATCTAAACATGTTAGATTACAAGTATTTTCCCCTAATATGATTATCATTGCAAATATGCTTATGGATGTTATTTGCACTGTTTTTCAGGTACTTGGACCATGCTTAGATGGACGAGGGAGAGAGAGGGACCCAAAGAAGCCCCCAAAGTCTCCCTCAACCTACCTCCAGTGGCCAAGACTCATCCCCGAGCAAAGACATCCGAAATTGACAAAGTAAGAAGAGAAATCTAGAAGTCAAGCCTCACCACGGCCGTGGCCCCAATGGCACGGTCTTGGCTTTTTTTGCCAAAATCCAATAGGTTGCAACAGGGAAATCCTTAGATCGCCCACGACCGTGGCCTCCTAGCCACGACAGTGGCCATTGAAGACACCATGGCCATGGCACCTTGCCACGGTCGTGGGAATTAATTTGCAAGAAGTCAGGTTGCAATAGGGATTTGGCCTCACTGACCATGACCGTGGCCAAGTCGCCACGACCGTGGCCGATGCTGATCAAGACGCCCGTGGCCCCTCCCCACGGTCAGCTCCAACCCCTCCAAAACGGCCGTGTTACCCAACACGGCCGTGGTGCATGCTACCCACCACGACCGTGGCACTCCGCCACAGCTGTGGCCACCACCATCTCACCACTTCCTTCACACCACGACCGTGTTCACCACCCCACGGTCGTCCCCCACTACCCACACCACGGCCGTGGTACACCCACCACGACCGTGGTGATCACCTACCCTATATAACTTTCCACTATTTTTCCTATTTTTCCCCCACTTAGCCCTAGCTCCTATATAAGCACTAGTTGCTTCTAGGGCTCGAGAGAGAGCACTCCCTAGCCGTCACCTAGCTACTCCCTTGCATCCATTGCTCCCATCCACCCATTTCCTTGCATTCAACCCCATTTCCACCCACTTTCCACTAATTTCCACCATAGAAACCTAGTTTCTCTAGGTTTCTATCCTTCCATTCCACTATTTTCATGCACCCCTGCACCATTGGACGAGGGAGGACGTCTGCAACTGCTTGGAGGTGAAGAAGAAGGCCACTTCATCAAGCTTCATGGAGTTTCTTCCTATTCTACCCCCTTCTTTTCCTGTTTTCATGACTATGTATAGCTAAGCCCCCTTGTGGTGGGCTGTTAGGGATTAAAATGTTACTTTGATACCATGTTGGGGGATAAATTCTTGTAATGAACTCAATTCATATTTATGATGATTACTTCTTGCTTCCATCTCTTTTCCTATCTTATTGCATGTGGTTTGTTCTTCTTGTATGAATTGCTTGTTTTGAGATTTTTGATGACACTTCATTTCTAGGAGGAATTGGGGGTGTATGTGGCAATCTTAGGAATGGCTCCTAGGTCCAATTAGTGGATCCCTAGCTAGCCCCCTTTGTTCCTACATACACACCCCTCCTCTTACAAATGAGTGTGAGATTTAAGTAGCTAGTGTAAGTGAGAGTGATGCAATTGCCTAGGGCCTTCTAAAGGCTAGAGTGGCTAGTGGCATGAGGATTACCCCCTTCATATCCACTCCCATCTGTACCCTCAACCCTCAATTGTCCACTATCACTTACCCTAGAAACCTAGATTTGGCAAATCTCACTAGAACTACACCTAACCCTAGTCTTCTACTAGTAGTATAGGGTATGTTCTAATGACGTTGCCCTTGTTTTTTGGTTTGGTAATCTAGATATGAATCGAGCACCATGCATGTTCAATGAACTCCCCCAACTAAAATCGAAGTGACATTTCCCAAACGGCCCACCCACCTTAATCACCTTGCTTAAACCCTAATCTCTTAGTCTGCTTGTTAATGCTAGCTTAGTTCAATTGCTTTAGTTTACCCTAGTCAATTGCTTGGTTTTACTCTTTAGTGCTAACTTAGGCTTTTGCTCTTGCTAGTGGTTAGTTTAGTTCATTTTTGCTTCTTGGCTTTCTAGAGTAGTGTAACCCTTCTTGTCCCTGTTTAGTTAGTTTGATAACTTAGTTTGCTAGTTTACTTTCTCTTTCATAATTTAGTTTCCTTTTTGCATTTCTTACTCGCTCTCTTATTTTAATCAACCAACAATCAACCTTAAAACCCTTAAAACCCTACTCTCCGCACTAGGAATGTAGCTCACGTTGTCTAACTCTAGCGCCCCCTTTATCCTCACGGATCGACCCCGTACTTTCCGTCTCACCTATACTACGACACGACCCCGTGCGCTTGCAGGTGTAGTGTCTTAGTAGACGTAGGTAGTCAGTGTGGGGCCATATAAATTTTGAAATCACAATCCCATATCCCGTGCGCTCCGACCTCGTGGGGTGTAAAAGCACCACTAGCGGGGACACACCTAGCTTTCTGGCGCCGCTGCCGGGGATAGAGGCGCTCGGCCTAGTTAGATAGCGTAGCTTAGCCTTTCCTTTTGCTCTCACCATTGCTATTATTTATTCTTTGTGTTACTCTTGCATATTGGTTCGCTAACTTGGCTCCTTGTTGTTTGTTTGTGACTTGTGCAGGTGACAGCTGTGCATGCGTAGCACACGCTCGACTTGCACCGACTTGGTGGTTTACGACCCCGAGATTGGGAGAAGAAGGCGTCAAGCTCGTCGCAACCTACACCGAGAGGCCGAGATGGCACAGAACGACCCGCCACCGGAGGTTCCACTACCACATCGCCCGATTCATGAGTATTTCATGCCGGGGAACTACAACTCCCCCATCGCCACTCTAGTTGACCAGATGCCAGGTCAACAGTTCTCCATCCCGCCGACACTCTTGGGCTTCTCCCTACATACTTCGGTATGGAGAACGAGAACCCCTACCATCACATAGACGCGTTCCTTGAAACGTGTTCTACCTTCCGCACGCCTGCCGCCACCGACGACTCGATCAGGAGGATGCTCTTTCCTTTCTCCCTCAAAGAGAAGGCCAAGGATTTGTACGTCTTGAGGCCAAAGTTGGTCACTTGGAATGAGGTGAAGAACGAGTTTCTCAAGAAGTTCTTCCCCATCGCCAAGTTATCCTACATGAGAAGATGCATCACGTCCTTCGCCCAAAAAGAGAACGAACACTTCCACAAGGCGTGGGAGAGGTTCCAGAAGCTGCTTCGTGACTGCCCTCATCATGAGGTTCCTTTTGGCAGCTAGTTCAGGCCTTCTACACTGGGCTTGAGGAGCAGAGCCAAAACAATGTAGATTCTTCTTGCGGGGGCACGTTCATGGCAAAGCCGCCCGAGGAATCATGGCCGCTGTTTGAGCATCTCACCGAGAATTCGCGCCATCGAGCTTCCACTAAAGGTGGACATTGGTGCCGGAACTACACCCCTCCCCCTTCTTCCGTAGCTCCCGCACGCAATGCCACCGACCCTGATATGATGAAAATGATGGCCAATATGATGCGAATGATGAAGAATCAAGTGGGAGGCTCTTCTAGCCAACCCGTGATGGCTGTGGATACTGTAGACGAGGAAGTCAACACTTTACATTCCTTTGTTGGCCGCAACAACCAGGGCCCAATGTCCCAATCCTACACCCCCGAGTGGAGGAACCACCCAAATTTCTCTTGGAAACAACAGAACGAGGAAGGGCAAGGGCCGGGGCAGTCAAAGCCACGCTACAGCTCCAAGTTCGAGGATGAGGTACTAGGAAGGCTGAGGAGCCTGGATGAAGTAAGAAAAGACGTCAATGCACATGGGCAATCCATAAACCGTCTTGAGCAGAGGTTGGACCAAATTTTTCTCTCTTTGGATAGGAGGGAAGAAGATAGACTTCCATCTCAACCACTGCCAAATCCAAACAATGATGGGGTTTTTCTAGGGAACACTTCGAGTGCTTATGTTCCACCATCTTACCAAGCCCCACCAAACCCCTATGCTCCTCCACCTCCTCAAGCGCCGCTCAATTATCAATATGCTCCACCTCCACCTCACACTTACCAACAACCACCTCCACAATATCATCCCCCACCACAACAACAATCGCAACCCCAATTCATCCTCCAAAATCCCAACTCCCCTCACCAAAGGCCTCCACCACCCCAACAGCCACGACCACCTCCACAAGCTCCCTCTTCTACCACCCATAAGCATGTGAAAGCTGTGACTATGTTGAGAAGTGGCACGACCTTGGAGAGGCCCCGTGGTACAGTTGTTGGCAGAGATGACACTGAGGCAGAGCAGGTTGATACTGAGATGCAGATTGATGATATTGTGATAAGAGGCAATGTTGATACCGTGACGCCGAGCAGTGATACTGTGATTCCAGTGATACCGATGGATGATACTATTGATTTGGACCGATTGGGTTCCCAACTCCATCCATATCCTGATGCACTCGAGGAGCCTTCTGCTGCAAAGAAAAAGAAGAAGCATGCGGAAGATATTTTAGAGATCTTCAAGCAAGTGAAAATCAATGTACCTGTTATAGATGCAGTCAAGCAAATTCCATCCTATGCAAAGTTCCTTAAAGAATTGTGCACCTTTAAAAGAAAGAGAACAGGGAGGACGCCTAAGAAGATCAAGCTCACTGAGCAAGTGAGCTCCATTCTCCAACACACCATCCCCCGGAAAAGAAAAGACCCCGGCGCTCCCATCATCTCATGCTACATCGGGGCACATCGCATAGACCAGTCTCTTCTTGACTTGGGGTCTAGCGTAAACTTGATGCCGTATGATGTGTTTGCTGAGCTCCAAATGGGGGAGTTAAGGCCAGCCCATTGCACTCTACAGTTGGCCGACCGATCTGTGAAGACGCCTAGAGGGCGTGTGGATGATGTGCTTTTCCGTCTTGATGAGGATACTTCTGCCTTCTTCCCAGCTAATTTTATCATTCTTGATATGGAAAAAGAAGCTAGAAAGGTGCCAATCATCTTGGGGAGACCGTTCTTAGCCACAGATGATGCCGTGAGCCATGTGAGAACTGGGACCATGTATGTTACATTCATGCACATAAAGATCAGGTTGAACATCTTCAAGTCTTCTACTACAGCTGAAGTGATAGGAGCCACCGAGGAAGATTGTTATTTGGTAGAATGCCTAGATGAGATTGTCGAAGAGTTCCTACCTGCGTGGATTGAGACTGCCACTCAAGGTAGAGGTCTTGAACCAATTGTTGAGTTCCCTGATGACGATGATGAAGAAAGTGAAGTGGATGAGCTAGACCTAGTGGCTGCAAGTGAGGACCTTCCTTCTATTTCTGCACCTTTGAAGAACTCCCTTGAAGCACCCCCCCCGTTCTTGAGTTGAAGAAACTTCCTGAAGGATTGAAGTACACTTTCCTTGGCTCAAATGACACCCTCCCGGTGATCATTTCCTCCATTCTCTCTCCTGAGCAAGAAGATGCCTTGATGGAAGTCTTGAGGAAGAACATCCAAGCCATTGGATGGTCCATTGCTGACTTGAGAGGGATTGACCCCTCTATCTGTGTGCATCGGATATACTTGGAAGAAGATGTGAGGCCGACCCGTCAAATGCAAAGAAGGCTAAATACAAAGTTGAAGGATGTTGTAACTCAAGAGGTTGTTAAGTTGCTTGATGCAGGGATTATCTATCCCATTTCTGACAGTACATGGGTGAGTCCCATCCAAGTTGTGCCCAAGAAGGGTGGGATTACGGTTGCAGAAAATGCCGATGGTGAGCTTATGCCGGTGAGAGGGCAATCGAAGTGGAGAATGTGCGTGGATTACCGGAAGCTCAACGAAAAGACAAAGAAGGATCACTACCCACTTCCGTTTCTTGATCAGATTCTAGAGAGATTGGCTGGGCAGGGCTTCTACTATTTTATTGATGGGTACTCGGGATATTTTCAGATTGCTGTGCATCCGGCGGACCAGGAAAAGATGACATTCACTTGTCCAAGTGGTACATTTGCCTACCGGAGAATGCCATTTGGATTGTGCAATGCCCCTTCCACTTTCTAGAGATGTGTAACCTCGATCTTTGCTGACATGCTTGATTCGTCACTTGAGGTCTTCATGGATGATTTTTCAGTTTTCGGGAAGACCTTTGATGAGTGCTTGCTACATCTAGCTGCGGTTATGGAAAGATGTGTGAAAGTTTGCTTAGTTCTACCTTGGGAAAAAAGTCATTTCATGGTACCTGAGGGTATAGTTCTGGGACACCGAGTTTCGAAAGATGGGATTTAAGTTGACAAGGCCAAGGTGGGCCTTATTTCTACACTCGACTTTCCATCGACCGTAAGACATGTTCGATCTTTCTTGGGACATGCAAGTTTCTACCGACATTTTATCAAGGACTTTAGCAAAATCTCAAGACCACTCTGTCGATTACTTGAGAAAGATGTCGAATTTCAATTTGATGACAAATGTGTTGAAGCCTTCAATCATCTAAAAGAGAGGCTTATTTCTGCTCCTATCATGCAGCCCCCGGATTTCTCTCTGCCATTTGAGATCATGACGGATGCATCCGATATGGCGGTGGGGGCTGTGCTGGGTCAACACATTGGCCGAATTCCTCATGCTATCTATTATGCAAGCAAAACATTAGACGATGCTCAAAGAAACTATACGACTACCGAGAAGGAGTTGCTTGCGGTGATCTTCGCTCTTGACAAGTTCCGACTGTATCTCTTGCAAAACAAAGTGACAATCTACACAGACCATGCTGTGTTGAAGTATCTCATGTCCAAGAAAGACTCAAAGCCAAGGTTGATCCGATGGATTTTGTTGCACCAAGAATTTGACATAGAAATTGTGGATAAGAAAGGAATAGAAAATGGTGTTGCAGATCATCTCTCCCTCCTTGATGGACCTTTTGATGTGACGAGTCCAATCAAAGAGACAATGCCACATGAACAACTCCTCTTAGTCTCGTCTATCCAAAAGCCATGGTACAAGCACATAATGAATTTCCTAGCCAGTGGGAGGATACCGAGTATGTGGACAAGAGAGGAAAGAAAGAGATTGTTTGCTATGGTAAAAAACTACATTTGGGATGACCCTCACCTCTTTAAGTATTTCCCGGACCAACTCATTAGAAGGTGCATTCCAGAGATGGAGCAGCAAGAAGTCTTATCTATGTGCCATTCCGGAGTGTGCGGAGGCCATTTTGGAGGGAAACGCATGGTCGCCAAAGTTCTTCAATGTGGATTCTATTGGCCGACATTGTTCAAAGATGCTCATGACTTTTGCAAGGGTTGCTTCAAGTGCCAAAAAGTGGGCACCATCTCAAAGAGGGACATGATGCCTCTATCACCTATTCTTGTGGTAGAAGTGTTTGATGTTTTGGGGATTGACTTTATGGGTCGCTTCCCTCCTTCTTTCGGGTATGTCTACATCTTGGTCGCCGTAGACTATGTATCAAAATGGATTGAGGCTGTGGCAACGAGGACAAATGATCATAAGGTGGTGTGTGATTTCGTGAAATCCAACATCTTTAGCCGTTTTGGTGTTCCAAGGGCTATGATTAGTGATGGCGGGTGTCATTTCATCCATCGCACCTTCGAGGGGCTGCTAAAGAGACATGGAGTTAACCATCGTGTAGCTATTCCTTACCACCCTCAAACGAGTGGTCAAGTTGAGTTGGCAAATCGGGAGATAAATCTCATTTTGGAGAAGACGGTGTGACCGGACCGCAAGGATTGGTCACTTCACCTCAATGAAGCTTTATGGGCATATAGTACTGCATACAAAGCCCCGATTGGCACTACACCGTTCAAGCTTGTCTATGGTAAGAGTTGCCATTTGCCGGTTGAGATGCAACACAAGGCATTGTGGGCCTTGAAGACGATGGACTTCGATGAAGAGAAAGCCGGAATGAAAAGAAAGTTTCAATTGCATGAACTAGAAGAAATGCGGCATGAAGCATACGAAATGTCAAAGAACTACAAAGAAAGAACCAAGTTTCTACATGACAAGATCATAAAGAAGAAAGAGTTTGAGCCCGACAAAAGGGTATGGTTGTACAATTCAAGGATGAAGTTCTTCCCCGGAAAGCTTCGTTCTAGATGGGAAGGTCCTTACCTTGTCAAGAAGGTGTACCCATCCGGGGCAGTAATCATTTGTGCAAAAGAAGGAGCTAAGGAATTCACTGTTAATGGGCAAAGGCTAAAATCAGTTGTTGAGGTCGGCCCGGACAAGGCCAGCCAAGATTTCGATATTGTCATGCTTATAGAAGAAGAATCTGAGGAAGAAGAATGCTTGGACGAGGACGAGAAAGGGATTTACTACAAGGCGTTAAATTTAGTGCTAGTGGGAGGCAACCCACGTGGTTTGAGATTCTCGAACCCTTCATTTGATACTTTAGTTTTGTTTTACACAAATACAAACACGCACACTTGTGCTTTATAGTTTTTGTTTGAGTTTTGATGATGGCAGGTGATAGACATTAGAGAGCGAGGATCTAGAAGTTAATCGTGGTCATTCAGTCATGGTTGTGGCAATAGAACAAATGAAACCGAAAGCTCATGTTTTGAAGTTTGAAAATTGAAAAGACAAATCCACCACGGCCGTGGATCTGGACCACGATCGTGGCGCAGGCGGCCAAACACGACCGTGGCTATATGCCACGGCCGTGGGAATTAAAGAACCAAATTGGCCAAAGTTACAGGTTGTTTTGAAGATCGGCCACGACCGTGGCGAGCTGCCACGACCGTGGCGAAGGAGACTGACAATGATCGTGGTCCTTACCACGGCCGTGTTAAAGAAGGCTGGCCATGACCGTGGGCAACGACCATGGCCGTGGGAATTTATGCTGAAATTTGGCCAAAGTTACAGGTTGTTTCGAAGATCGGCCACGACCGTGGCAAGTCGACCACGACCGTGGTGTGAGGATAAGGCCACGACCATGGTGGGCCACCATGACCGTGGCGAGGTCAGACCGGGGAGTTCTTCATCGACAACATGACTGTGGAACCTGCCACGGCCGTGCTACCCAGCCGTGGCCACGACCGTGGCCCGCTGCCACGACCGTGGATGAACCTGGTTCAGGAAAAAAAATATACTTTTAAGTGTCCAAAAATGACCCCCCCTCATTCCTTCGTCTTCCACCTCCAGAAAATGACCGTGACGGCGAAAGACGTCCCCGTGCTCCCCCATTCACCACCAAATCCACCACAATCCACCCCCTTTTGATCCCCAATCCATCCCAAATCGATCCCCAGCCTTCCCTCTCCCATTCCCACCGTCCAATCTCTCCCAATCGCATCTCCATCTCCATTTCCATCTCCATTCTGCCCAGCAACTTCCCCACACAAAACCTCCACCAAAACACCTCCATTCTCGCCCAAATCCACCACGAATCATATAACCATCATCCGTACATCACTAGCCTTCCGTTCCACCCATAAAACCACACCCACACCACCTTCTCCACCAAATCCGAAAATTCCCCTCCTACACCACTTCCACCTCCATTTCCGCAATGAAGAAGATTGGGAAGGCTATCACAAAGGGGACGAACATCCTTACCAGAGGGAAACGGCATTCTAAAAACGCCTCCTTCGACGTGTCCATTCCATCCCACACCCCATCACCCACCGCTTCCACCCACCAATCTCTCCGCCGGTCACAATCGGTGAGCGGATCACACTCCCGCTCATACGATAGCCACCACATCACAGACGCTACCTACGAGGGAGAAGACGAAGAAGAGGAGGAGTCCATGGGGGTCGACATGGACAACCTCATTGACGAGATTGAGCCGGCGACTGCAAAAAGAAACCAGCGATCCAAAGCGGCGCCGTCCTCATCCAGGCTGCCTCCAAAGCCCGCACCACCCCGCCACTCGACATCCGGCGCGGCGGCGAGACGTGAGGTGCAGCCGCAATCCTTGCGACAATTGCATCACGACGAGGAGCATTCGGCCCACTGGTACAATTTTGATACCAGTTCGGGGTCGCAATCTTATGCGATGGAGGAATAGTAAGATAGCGAGGAGGAAGAGGTGGAGCTGGAGCCGGAAGGCAAAGATGTTATGACATTTCTGGAGGAAGACAGAGAGAAGACCCTAGGCAAAGCACCGGCGGGGGTGTCCTATGGTAGAGGACATAGGACAAAGAAAGTTGATCTTATCTACCCCGAGTGCATGATGAGGCGAGTCGTCGCCACCAAGTATGGGTCTCAGAAAGTGATTGGGGATCTAGGGATCAAGGAGGCAGTGGAAAGGAACTTAAAGAGAATAGGGTTGTGGGATGTCCTTTTCACACCGCAGCCAACCTACGTCGCCTTGACCCAAGAATTCTTCGCTACTCTCGAAAGGACTAAAGTGAGGGGCTGTGACACAATCAAATTTGCGGTAATGGGCAAGGTGCACACCCTCACTTCCACTGAGCTGAATGGGATATTTGCTGCAAGTCCTGAAGAGGCCATCAAGATGGATGACAGATTGCTAGAGAAGGTGAAAGAATTGGATTATGCCTATTTCTAGGATACAATCACAGGCAGCGGCGTGTACGATGCAGGAAGATCAAAGACAGCCACCATAAGCAATCCAATGATGCGCTATGTGCAAAAGGTCATGGCAAACACAATTGTAGGGAGGTATGATAATCAAGACTCCATCTCACAAAAAGATATGTTTGTCATGATATCAATGTACCTCAAGAAGCACCTCGACCTTGGTGTTCTATTGATTGATCATATGAAGTCCATACCCTACAACAACACAAAACCCTTTGTCATGGGTGGGTTTGTGACTTCGATTGCACTAGCGCTGGGATACGATCTCTCGGGGTTACATGACGCACTTGAGGCATAGTTTATGGACCTCAACTACTTGGTGCACTCACACACTATAAAGATAAAGGAAAAGAAGATGATCTATCTTACTACTAGTGTGCCGGACTTCGAGCTCGAGTTTCCATACCACGTGGTACCTCTTCTTTCCATGTTGGGAATTAATTTCAATCTGAAAGAAAAACTTTTCAAATGGCAACAAGAACACCCACGAGAGACGTATACAAGGGAAGCCACTACTGTACATGAAGAAATCACTGAATCTAATGTACAAAGGCAGGAGCATGAAGCAGAAGAAGAATGGCAGCCCCGAAGAATTAGAAGGAGGGATGAGGGTACATCCCAGCTGCAGCCGCCCTCAGGGAACGCCTATGACATGGCTACCATCCAGGCACACCTTGAGAGTATTCAGAAGACTCAAGGCGACATGTAGCTTGTCCAGCAGTACATGTGGCAAGATCAACAACAGATGCACTACCAGATCAACCACTTGTACCAATACCAACATGCCCAGGCAGCACGAAACCCCGAATGGGGTGCAGACTTTTGGGGTGGTATAGCTGGACATCCACAGGCGTATCCTCCACCCCAGGGCGACTACTGGGGGCACTACTATCAGCATCCTCCTTCCAGTTCAGCTCCAGACTCAGTTCCTCCCCCAGATCCTCCACAAATTCCGGACCAGCCACTGCAACCTTGATTCTGCCCCTATCTTCCCTGAACTATAGTTTCATGCTGAGGACAACATGATTCTAAAGTTTGGGGTGGGTAGGGTGGTATGCACTGCTCTTTCCCTCTTTTTTTCATTTTGATATTCCCTCTTCCATCTAGTTAGTTTTACTATTTTTGTTCCTTTGCATGACATGTAGTTGATTTCTGCATTTTTGAGTAATTTTTCAAAAAAATTTCTTCTTCATACCATGCATCACATTCTCATGTAGTTTTTGATAATTTCTTGTGCAGGTTAAGTAGGATTTGTTGCTTTATGTTTTTAAATTCCCTAGAGTAGGTTTAGATGTGACTTAGTGCAAATTGGCACCATTTTGGCCAATTTTTCCCAGATTTGAATATTCTTGCTCCGATAGGATGTTTTGACTTAATCTCCAATGTTTGAAATGAAATGGTTTACTCTTGTGACAAATGCATGCTACATTCTTAGATCTTTTTGATAGATGGTCTTGTTTGTGACTTTTTACATGTGAACCACATCTCTTAAGTCTATGAATGCTTTGGTTGAATCATGAATTGAGCAAGCGACAAACGCTTAAAGCCAATGGAATCACTTGGTAGAAATATGAATATTGTGTTAATTCTATCATGTGGTGTGATATTACTTGGTGAAGTGTTGAATTAGCTTTCATGCAGGGAATCGTATGTTGAAAACTACACTGACGACCCCTCTTTGATCCAACTTTTCTTCCACCATCTTCATACCCCTCTGCCTCATAAAAAGATGCCAAAGTGCACATATTAGCCGTGGCCACCTCAAAAAGTTTGGGGTGGCCACATCTTTATCTCCCCGCTTCACTCTATCCACCTTGCGCCCTACCTACACCAAGGGAAAAGAAAAAGAAAAGAAAATCAAAAATAAAATAAAAGGATGCTCATGTTTAAGAGCATTCAAATAAAGAAAAGAAGAGTGTCTAAAAGCACTCCAAATCTTACCACAACCCTTTCTTCTCCTTTTATACCTATTGAGCTAGAAAACATCAAATCTAGCTCACTTTACCCTTTCTACAACCAAGTGGATCATCTAGTGTGGTTTAAAGCATAAGAATGAATGCATGAAAGTGAAACAACGCTCCTAGTCACCTGTGATCAACACCAACATGAAACGGTCTACCCGGAATAACATAAAGGACATATGGACAACTTGTGTTTCTATGCTTTATATTTGAAGTTTGTATGCTCAGTGCTCAGTTCATGATTGGATTGTGAAAGAAGGAGAGGAGAGATGTGAGACACATGCACTTAGTCATTTCCAAGACCATATATTCAATAATTTTCTATTGCTTTGCATTTGTCATTTGTTTTTGTTGAAAAGAACGGAAAAGAGAGATTAAGTTGGAGCATACTTGTGGACAAGTATGTTTTAAGTTTGGGGTGGTGATGCAGCCCTATTTTAGGGCTCCATCCTGTGCCATTTTGTATTTAAGTTGCATCTAAACATGTTAGATTACAAGTATTTTCCCCCAATATGATTATCATTGCAAATATGCTTATGGATGTTCTTTGCACTGTTTTTCAGGTACTTGGACCATGCTTAGATGGACGAGGGAGAGAGAGGGACCCAAAGAAGGCCCCAAAATCTCCCTCAACCTACCACCAGTGGCCAAGACTCATCCCCGAGCAAAGACATCCGAAATTGACAAAGTAAGAAGAGAAATCAAGAAGTCAAGCCTCACCAAGGCCGTGGCCCCAATGCCACGGTCGTGGCTTTTTTTGCCAAAATCCAACAGGTTGCAATAGGGAAATCCTTAGATCGCCCACGACTGTGGCCTCCCAGCCACGACCGTGACCATTGAAGACACCACGGCCGTGACACCCTGCCACGGTCGTGGGAATTAATTTGCAAGAAGTCAGGTTGCAACAGGGATTTGGCCTCACTGACCACGACTGTGGCCAAGTCACCACGACCGTGGCCGATGCTGATCAAGACGCCCGTGGCCCCTCCCCACAGTCAGCTCCAACCCCTCCAAAACGACCCTGTTACCCAACACGGCCGTGGTGCATGCTACCCACCACGACCGTGGCACTCCGCCACGGCCGTGGCCACCACCATCTTACCACTTCCTTCACCCCACGACCGTGTTCACCACCCCACGGTCATCCCCCACTACCCACACCATGGCAGTGGTACACCCACCACGACCGTGGTGATCACCTACCCTATATAACGTTCCACTGTTTTTCCTATTTTTCCCCCACTTAGCTCTAGCTCCTATATAAGCACTAGTTGCTTCTAGGGCTCAAGAGAGAGCACTCCCTAGCCGTCACCTAGCTGCTCCCTTGCATC
The DNA here is from genome assembly GCA_963693085.1 of Alisma plantago-aquatica. Lineage (NCBI taxonomy): Eukaryota > Viridiplantae > Streptophyta > Magnoliopsida > Alismatales > Alismataceae > Alisma > Alisma plantago-aquatica. Next base: position 1,853,649,012 of record OY856409.1, read on the forward strand.
CATTGCTCCCATCCACCCATTTCCTTGCATTCAACCCCATTTCCACCCACTTTCCACTCATTTCCACCATAGAAACCTAGTTTCTCTAGGTTTCTATCCATCCATTCCACCATTTTCATGCACCCCTGCACCATTAGAGGAGGGAGGACGTCTGCAGCTGCTTGGAGGTGAAGAAGAAGGTCACTTCATCAAGCTTCATGGAGTTTCTTCCTCTTCTACCCCCTTCTTTTCCTGTTTTCATGACTATGTATAGCTAAGCCCCCTTGTGGTGGGCTGTTTGGGATTAAAATGTTACTTTGATACCATGTTGGGGGATAAATTCTTGTAATGAACTCAATTCATATTTATGATGATTACTTCTTGCTTCCATCTCTTTTCCTATCTTATTGCATGTGGTTTGTGCTTCTTGTATGAATTGCTTGTTTTGAGGTTTTTGATGATACTTCATTTCTAGGAGGAATTGGGGTGTATGTGGCAATCTTAGGAATGGCTCCTAGGTCCAATTAGTGGATCCCTAGCTAGCCCCCTTTGTTCCTACATACACACCCCTCCTCTTACAAATGAGTGTGAGATTTAAGTAGCTAGTGTAAGTGAGAGTGATGCAATTGCCTAGGGCCTTCTAAAGGCTAGAGTGGCTAGTGGCATGAGGATTACCCCCTTCATCTCCACTCCCATCTCTACCCTCAACCCTCAATTTTCCACTATCACTTACCCTAGAAACCTAGATTTGGACAATCTCACTAGAACTACACCTAACCCTAGTCTTCTACTAGTAGTATAGGGTATGTTCTAATGACATTGCCCTTGTTGTTTGGTTTGGTAATCTAGATATGAATCGAGCACCATGCATGTTTAATGAACTCCCCCAACTAAAATCGAAGTGACATTTCCCAAACGGCCCACCCACCTTAATCACCTTGCTTAAACCCTAATCGCTTAGTCTGCTTGTTAATGCTAGCTTAGTTCAATTGCTTTAGTTTACCCTAGTCAATTGCTTGGTTTTACTCGTTAGTGCTAACTTAGGCTTTTGCTCTTGCTAGTGGTTAGTTTAGTTCGTTTTTGCTTCTTGGCTTGCTAGAGTAGTGTAACCCTTCTTGTCCCTGTTTAGTTAGTTTGATAACTTAGTTTGCTAGTTTACTTGCTCTTTCATAATTTAGTTTCCTTTTTGCATTTCTTACTCACTCTCTTAGTTTAATCAACCAACAATCAACCTTAAAACCCTAAAAACCCTACTCCCCGCACTAGGAACGTAGCTCACGCTGTCTAACTCTAGCGCCCCCTTTATCCTCATGGATCGACCCCATACTTGCCGCCTCACCTATAATACGACACGACCCCGTGCGCTTGCGGGTGTAGTGTCTTAGTAGACGTAGGTAGTCAGTGTGGGACCATATAAATTTTGAAAGCACAATACCATATCCCGTGCACTCTGACCTCGTGGGGGTGTAAAAGCACCACTAGCGGGGACAGACCAATTTCCATAATCCTATAATTAAGCTACAACAAGGTTATAACATATACATCATGTTGAGTAAGATACGATGGGAATTTTACTTAGTCATTAGTTACACTAGTGCAAAAACTATCTCTAACGTTGGATAAATTAACCCAATAATGTCAGTTTTATACCAACATTTAAGTGGGTGACACTAAAGCCACATGCCTAAGACATCGGTTCTTTGAGGACGATGAAATCGACACCAGAGATCCAACCTTGGTTTTGTGGATAAAATAAACTGACACAAATAGGAGTCTTAGGCGTCAGTTGCAAGCAAAAAATTGACGTTGGAATTGCCATACTAGGTCACATTTGTAACCGGTAGGTCACATTTGTAACTGGTAAAGGACCCTATATCATCGATTTTTGTATAAATCAATACCTATCAAGATGTGCGTTGTTAGTTGCAGCCAAATAACTGATGATTTTTCCTTTTTGTGATGGTCATATCAAGTAAACTGACGACTATGACATGCTACTAAGCACGACCATGCTATATGGCACGCCCATTTTGGTTTTGTCCTTTAATGTCAGTTTCTATACTAAAATTGACAAAGCATGCCTATAGTGTTGGTGTTTTTGTTTCAACTAACGACTAAGTTTTTTTATATAGTAGACTACAGATCTGCTACCCGACTGGTTAGCAGGATGCAGAACTTACAGTTTAGTTCTGAACTGTAGGTTAACAACATCCTGTGAATTCAGCATAATGACAGGCCGCCAAACCTACAAACAAACATAATAATATACACCAAACTGTAATATACATTCCACATTGAAATACACATCACAGCCAAACTCTTCCAAGAAGTTAACATAATTTCAATAGACTTACATAATATTGTAGGTAGCAAAAAGATGTATAATTATATTACATAATTGCAGTAGACCTTACATGATATTATAAAAAACCTTAGTGCAGGGGGTTGTATGCTCCAGTGATATTGTTCAAAGATATAATGGCTATACTTCAGGATACATCTCTTATGATGGTAGTATCAGATACATGTGCAACAATTCTATTGTGTAGTTCAAATATGCTCCATATGCTGCATCTATGTGCAGAACTATGAATCTTTTGGAACATGTCTAGCTTGTAAGGACGCACTAACCCGTTCAAGAAGATTCATAGTTCTACACATAGATGCAACATCTACATCATATTCATACTGCACAATAGAATTTTTGCACATGTGTCTGATAGTACCATCATAAAAGATGACTATATCCTGAAGTATAGCCATTAAATCTTTGAACAATGTCCCTACCTCATAAAACACCCTGTAGAAGTCATCATCACAAGAAACAATGGTACCCAAGTCTTCTTTAGGACCTCTACTTCTGTGGCCAATTGTAGGGCCCCATCGTACTTTTCCCGTAGGACTATAAAGTCTTCCTTCGTATCCTCTTCATGAGTAACACATTTGGCCTCTTTGATCTAGGAGCGTGACACATTGACATAAAAAAATGTTTAACATAACAAATAAATACAAGTTTGAGCACATGATAATAATAAATTAAAGATGACAATAGTTAACACAAACCATGAAAATAGTTAATATAAGAAGTCTAATTTCATTATTGTCAGCATCATCAATCAATCAATCATCATCATTATCGTGATGAGAGGAAAGACAAAGTTGATGATTAAACCATGCTACTTCCACCTTATAAGCATGATTATCATTTTAGGACTTATGTTACTAGTGGAATATGTCACTAGGTTTTAGTCTCACTAGGAAGCGTGGTTAAATCAACATGTATTCTGAAGTACAAGATTGGGTGTTTGGAAAGTTGTTTTCATTACACATAAACATCACACCAGAATCCTACTAGTTGTGGTAATTTTTCAAATACCAACTAATATCACTCACCCTATCACTATGGTCTAATGTTTATGGCAGGACTATCCTGTCTTCTTTAGATGCTGAAGGAGTGACTGTCTTTTTTTGCTGCTTTGGAATGGGTGTTACATGTTCAAAACCAGGCGGCGGTCCAATATTTATGGTAGGATATGATGACTGTTGGTTTTTTGACTCCTTTGAGTAATCATCTTCTGACTCATCTAAGGAATCGTCCACCCATAGAAAGTTAGGTAGCCATTTATATCCAAAATAAAAATTGGCACTCCCATACATACTCCTCATATTCTACATCGGTAGAAAACAAACTATGACAATAGCTATTACTTGAGGCGATAGCAATATGGAGATATTGTGAATGTGCAACAGAGCATTGCTCAAGAGTTTGGTGATGGTGTGTGACATCAACATATACAAAATAAATGTTTAACATAATAAACAAATACAAGTTTGAACACATGATAGCAATAAACTAAAGATGACAACAGTTAACACAAATCATGGGAACAATTAATATAAGGATTCTAATTTCATCATCATCATCATCATCGTTGATTTTTCTAAACAAGAGAGGTTTCATGATTTTAGATTAGAGACCATCATCATTGAGGGGAAAATATGTGCACGCAATCACCATCAAAATCAACACCAAAAGGTGCACAAATAAGTGGATTAATTTTCACTATAATGATCATTATGTAATCATCATGATCATCATTATCATCATCATCACCATCATCATAACCATCACTATTGACATCACCATCATCAACATCATGATCATAAGAAGAACAAGAAGAAGAAAAGGAAAAAGAAGAAGAAAAAGCAGAAGAACATAAAGAAATAGAGGAAGAAGAAGAAGAAGAAGAAGAAGAAGTAGAGGAACAAAAGGGAGAAGTAGAAGATGATGATGATGAAGAAAGAGAAGAAGAAGAAGATGAAGAACATGAAGATGAAGAAGAAGAAGAAAAACAAGAAGAAGAAGAATAAAGAAAATGAAAGGAAGAAGAAAGAGAATAAGACGAAGAAGAAGAAGAAGAAGGAGAAGGAAAAGAAGATGAAGAAGAAAAAGAAGAAGATAAAGAAGAAGAAGAAGAAGAAGAAGAAGAAGAAGAAGAATAAGAATAAGAATAAGAAGAAGAAGAAGAAGAAGAAGATGATGATGATGATGATGACGATGACAATGATGACGATGACCACGACGACGACAATGATGATGATGATTATAATGAAGAAGAAGAAGAAGGAACAAAAGGAAGAATAAGAGGAGGAGGAAGTAGAAGAAGGAGGAGGAGGAAGAAGAAGAAGAAGAAGAAGAAGAAGAAAGAGAAGAAAAAGAAAGAGAAGACGAAGAAAAAAGAGTAAAAGAAGACAAAAGTGAAGAAGAGGAAGTAGAAAGAGAAGATGTAGAAGAAGTAGAAGAAGAAGAAGAAGAAGAAGAAGCATAGGAAGAAGAAGAAGAAGAAGAAGAAGATGATGATGATGAAGAAGAAGTTGATGAAGAACAAGATGAAGAACAAGAAGAAGAATAAGAAGATGTCAGTTAGTCATAAAAAACTAACGACTAACTCCTTATCCAGACAAAAAAATAAACCCCGATTTATGGCCACATTTGCCGGTTACATCTGCACAAATGACGATTAGCCACATATCCAATAATTTTTTTCCCCTCGGGTTAGGGGTCTAGTCATCAGTTTAGCAAGAAAAACTGATGACTAAGAAGCAATCTAAGGGAAAATATTTTTGTGGGGACATGGTGCAAAAACACCTAGTCGCTGACTTCTTCTGAAAACCCAACAATATAGACCCATCTCAAAAAAAAAATTGTGTCTCAACAAGGGTATTTAGTCATTGAGTATTTAGTGGATCCTACAACTAATCAAGGTGTAATTTTTCCTTAGGGACATGGCACAAACACTTTGTCTTCGGTTATAAACAAAACCGACGTCGTGTTGAATTTTTTGGAGGCAATTTAGGATGTCGGTTTCTTTAAAATGAAATTGACATTAAAGTGAAAGAGGTATCCGTGTCTTTTCTAAATTGTGATGACTTTACATATAGTGATGGTTGGAATGAAGAATCGACATTTTTGGAAGATTGGTGTCAGTTTTTTGAGGAATTGACGTGAGGGAAAGTGACATTAAACGTCAAATTTGTACTAGTGTTATAAGTAACATATATTGTGATTTATCCATCCCATGTACCTATTTCATTAAGAGGATGGTCATTATCCATTGCTTCTAGATAGGAGGGTGATATTGAGACCTAGAAGCATATCCTAGTTAATTAGACAGGGAGCCTTATTTCCAATCCTTACCGTTGAAGGTGTTAGGTCTTCTATGAAACTCAATATTCATGTGGGAATGGGTTATAAGGCTTACCTATAAACCCTTCCTAAGGGTTGCTAAGTCTTCACTAGAACCCTTGGTTTGTATGAGTCAAGGGTTGGTTACAATACCATTCTCTCCTTTTTTTGGGAAGGATAGATAGTCCTTGACCTAATAAAATGAATGAATGAATGAAAATGAGAATCTATGTAAGTGTTGATAGAAATTGAAAAAACAACAATCATAAAACGCAAAATCAAACCTAAAAAAAAAGAAATACTTAGTAAGATAATTGTTGGTGTTATATGTTGACAGTTTAGTTCCGATAACTACTAATGCATACTACAATATGTTTATTTTACATTGGTTTGGTGATTTGATTAACTTTTATATGATGCTCGCATATCTTGAGAAAGATATTTGCCAATTTTTTCACTTTAATTTAACAACACTAACATAATGTTGAATGGATATATAATCTAATATATTTAATCCAATTTAGTTTCTTTTTTATTTTGAGAGTGGAACCTAATATGTTATTAGTAATTTATTTCATTGAAATAAAAAAATCAAAATTATAGTATTTAGAATAAAATATTTTGTATTTTGCAAATGCAACCTCACTTTGATGTTGGAATATTGTTTTGATAAAATTTGATATGTCACTTGAGTTAAGTTTGACGTCTTCATTTAAATACTCATACAACTTATATCTAAAGTGATATATTATCCACTCATTGTGGCATCATGGAGACTCATTTAGTTTTTTGGCATTTTTTTATAGATAATGATTATATGCAACTAATGAAAATGATATTAACATTGAATGATCATGGTATGCAAGTAGATGTACAAATTGTTGACTATTGGGGTGGGTTTTTATGGAACTACATTGTTGTTCTTACTTTATGGTAGTTGATCTAACCATCTAGATGTTGACAACCATATATTTAAATAATAGGAATGATATAAATAAAAATGCATAAAAATAAGTGAGAGAAAGTTATTTTAAAATTAAGAATTTGATATCAATGAGAGAGAGAGAGTAAATATAATAATAAAAAATATTATATAAATATAGAACAAATTATTAACAAATAATACATATGATATCATGCATGAATGATTTATATATTTCTTAAATAAAAAATTTAGCTAAACAATGAAGCATGAGGATTGGTCTATAAACCATTTCAAAAGGTAACTAAAATAGTATAACATCGATATAAAACTGGAAAAACCTTGTAGTGGAGGTTAATCAAAATTATGAGAAATAATACACTCCTAGTAATAAAATGATCTTAAGAGTACAAATAAATTTCATGTTTTTTAACATTAGAGATCAAGAAAAAATAGGATCTAATAACTAAAAATGAGGTATAATTTTAAACAAGGATACGGATATGCATTATAGTGAAGATCATGTGAGTTGGATATGATAAGATGTGATGACTTCATCAGCATTTCTTTTATATTCTATGATTAAAATATATAAGGTGGGGACATTGTTATGACACCAAAAAGTTAGTTTACCTAGGTACTCTTCCTACCTAAAAGATATTGTGTGTTTTTATGTGTCAATTTTTTTATCTACTATGCTTCATGGTAGAACATTCATGTTTGTGTGTAGTCATGATGCTTATTTAGGGTTTCACCAGAGAAAAACCCAATTTTATGATGGGAATGGGTTTTGAGGCTATTTCAATGTTGTGTGTGAATTGATATAATAAAGATGTAGAATACATTATTCTTATAAAAGAATATGTTAGGGTTATTTATCCATAAAAGGAAATTATAAATATAAGATATAAGTTAGGAATGGATTTCAATTAGTTGTGGCATAGGTGGCAATCTTTTCCTAGTTTAGGTCTTTTATTGATTGACTTATCCAATAGGTTGACCCACTAGTCAATCAATCATTACTTGGGAGTGTCTGAAACTTACCTTTGTGTCAAATGTAGAGCTTGAACTAGTTTTCCCAAATGGAAGCAAGGCTTTTAGATAGATAGACAAATCTTTTAGAAAGATTTTAAAAAATGACTAGTTCTATGTATGTAGTCTGGACAGACCAAAGGATAGTTGACAATTGGTGTTATTTATACATAAATTAAAAGTATTTCAATTCAAACTTATCCAAGCATCTCAATTGGTTTAAAATAGTCTAAAAAACTCAACTCACCATTTCACAATGGGAACTAAGATGGAGAGGAGGGGTTGGGAATTAGGGTTTTAATAAAGGCTTTTGGTGTAAGTTATAAGGAACTATGGTTTCAATTTTAAAGCAGGGTAGTATTCAACAACCAAAATGTCTAGAAATGATATAATGCTGGTTGTAATATAGTATCTCCTTGTAGACGAATTGTAACAATGTTTCCTTTTAATTAAAGTTCAAATTACAATAACTATGGCCAATATAATTAAGTACATCAATACTACGTCATTACAATTGTCACTAGAATTTAGGAAATTACAATTTTAGGTGGTCTAACATATGATGGTAGTATGGCATGAGAGCTAGTCATAAGATCATTATAATTACATACTTTGTTATTTATTTGATTACTAAAATAGTAAACTCCAATTATTATGTGTGCTTCAATATGAGATATTGAATATATATGATAATATCATACGAATGTATTGACTCAATGAGATGTGATTTTAGGTTAAGGACACAGACATGAGATCATGTGTATGATGGGAGTTTCCATTCTTGTCTAGGTCTCTAATCAAATATGATTGTGAAAATTATGATAACAATAATAGAATAAGAATAATATATGTGTTGAATGATGACTACATCTCATTAGTCATGATATCAGATATTAATTCAAACACCTATGGACTTGTTATGAACAAGTGTGATAGACAAACTCAAATTTAGTAGAATACATGGAAGCTATAAATGCAAGTTAGATATCTCATGTGACAATGTTTATTATGGTCCAGTAGTTAAAAAAGTGCTACATGGAAACGTCATAGATAACCTCTAATATGATGTAACTCTGTAAACAAGAGTCATCATCCATGATCTCTTCTAGGGTGAAATGATGTCCATCTGTGTTGTGGTCGCTGAAGATTCATCTGTGTCTTCATCTTCTATCATTTGTGTTGATATTGATGTTTGTCCTGTAGTGCAATATGAGAGTAATAGTGTTCTCAATCTCAATGAATATATGTGTGACAGAGTGAGAAATATTGTTTTGTTTTCTATTATTTCTTTCTAGCCAAATGTTCCAAAGAATAACAATCATGAGAGTTTGTGAGACTTAGATACAACCGTTTCCCTTAGAGGTATCATGCCTTGGTCACGAATCTAATGCTAGTTTAGCATGGGGGTGGTGAGACTTAACTTTAACCCTTTCTCAAGTGGTGTTGAAACTTAACTAAAAATATCATTATGTATGGAGGTGTCAATCCTTTGCTAGAATACCTATGTTCATTGTTATTGTTATGGAAGGATAGGTGCATTTAACTACAATACTTGCTCATTTTGTAAGGTAAACATTTGAATTTTTAGGATTAATAAATAATGTAACTTGGTTTATATCAATAATGAAAATAGAGAGTAAATGCTAAAATTCATTTATATTATAAGATACTTTCTAGTATAGTATTTTGATAGTTGAATTCATAAGTCCAATGGTTAGTGTGTTCACATGATTCCTATAACATGTTCCATCATTTCATTTGGTTAGCATTTATTACCAATGTGTCTTGGGCAAGATACTTTACTAGTACTATATTGTTGTTTTACCACTTCTATTTTGAAATCACTATCTACTATAAACTACAAGTGATAAAACAAAAATATAAAGATGAATTAAATAGCATCATGCCTAATTTCATTCTGTAAAGATTAATATTGAAGGGCTCTCTCATGTCAGGGATCTGGCGATAGTGGGGTTTCCCTAGGGCTCGTGAGATTTTCTCTATCCGAGGGGGAGGGCGGTGGCTAGTGTGCCCTTCCTATCTCCCCCTGTGCTTCTTCTCCCTTCCGATGTCATCCAGTGAAGCTTCGTGTGGTTGGGGCCTCCGATACGGATGGGGCGGCTACTGGGCTACGTCTCACTTTTGCTGAGAGCCTCATCTTCTCCTGCTGCTGTGTGCTTGCAATGATGGCTTTAGGGCTGAGACCTACAACCTCGTCTTTGACTCTATGTGGTGTCGAGGCTCCTTATGGTGGCTGTTCCTACCCAGATCTCGTTCTCCTTTGCCACTCGCGACAGATCTGGCCGGTTTGGAAGTTCTCACCTCTTTCCCTTCCTATTTCCTTATCGGCTTGTCTTTTTTCTTTTTGGTTCTCGTTGGTCTCTGTTGGTGTGTGGTTTCTCGGCTGTTCATCTACCGTGTTTCTCGCCAGGTTTCTATGGTGGTTCTCTCTCCTCCTTTCAGGGAGGTGGACAGGGTGTGGGGTTCCCCCGGATCTTTGGCCAGTGAGGGGGCTTTTCGTCGTCACCTCATTTTGCATCTAGATTGTTGGAGCATGCTCAAACGCCAGTCTTTTACTTTGGGAAGGCCTATGGCTGATACTAATGGAGATGCTTCTCTAGTTTATGTATAGGCAAATGGGTTTCTACCAGTCAGATTGAAGATCAAGATTGAGGAGGGTTTCTATCGACGAGCTACTTGTTATGCGCTTACCAACCAGGAACCCAAGCTGAAGCAGTTAATCAATCTCCAATCTCATCACTGTATCATGGTTATTCCCTTGTTCCTAATCTGGAGTATCAACAAATCTATATGTAGATGTCATATGACCTTCATGATATAATCCAATCTATCATTTAAAAAAAAGCATCATGCCTTTCATTTTCAGAGTACAATCCTTTTTTTTATCCAGTATTCTCATGCATATTAGCTAAGTATTGGTAGTAACAAATTAGTATGAATTGTAGAAATATTTATCATTTTACTATTGATAAGATTATTAATTTTGACTTCAAGTCACAACATCTCTTTGATGTTGATATTACTATTCTTTGAGAAGATACAACAAGTTCAGTTAAGTTGGCAATTTCTGTTCTCAATTTATATGTAGTACTTGTCTAGAGTACATTTTGTCTACTTACAAAAAATTCTCTTTGTATCATGTTATTTTACCATCATTTTAGGTCCAAAAACTATAGTAATTGTGACTTCCCTGGATTTTCTAAAACTTAATTTGATGTGTGACATCCAAATTGAAACACCCATGTCAGTGAGATTCCAAATTTAAACACACCACACTAGGCTAAGAAGAAGAAAATCAGAGGAAGTCAAAAGGAAACAACAGTAGCACATGCACATGAACAACAATAAAACCATACAACACATGTTCACCATTCAACATATAATCACATAATGAATTGTTATAGCATTTGATATTACATATTAAAAAATAAACTATTACATATACATGTACTACCACTAAACAAGATGATCTTTAGACAACATGTCCACCTATACATCAGCTTGCCATATAACTCTCAATTATCAAGCTCTTCAAGATCACACGAGTACACAACCTAAACACAAGATTACATGTGGTACACGTCAACAAAAAATTCAAGAATATTATACTGAGTATGTGTACGTGTCTTTTTATATACCTCTCATTCCTAAGTTTGGCAATAAGATCAAACTAATACTTGGCAGTTATAAAGAAATATAAGAAAACACATATACTTTCACAAAGATGATCATTAACAAAAGAGAACACATATTTTAGGAAAATTTTCCATTGTATCTTCCATGCATTGACCTTCAAAAGTTGAATGTACTGAAGGCGTTATGATCGAATACCAAATAGTTGGACCATTTCACAATGTGATTAGACTACCAAAGAGTTGGGTCACTTTCAAGTCCTTGACTACCAAAGAGTTGAAGTACTTTATTTTCTAGCACTTGACTACCAAAGAGTTGAAGTGCTTAGATATAATGGAACACATATTGTAACGCCCGAGCCCACTGCCCAAGGCTCTAGTAGAGTTTTAGGAATGACAGTTGTCCCCACAGACCACCACTAGCCTTAACTGCGCGCTTTGTTCTCACTCACGCGCATGCCAGGATCAACTTCCCGATAGGTCACCCATCCCAGTACTACTCCAAGCTGAGCACGCTTAACTATGGAGTTCTTAATGATGGGCTCCCGGAAAAGGAGGTGCATCTTGGTGATATGGGTAGTCCAACCATTCCTTTTAAGATCATATTATTTGAGACCTCAAATCCTGGGATGTTACAATCTCCCCCACTTAGACTCTTGACGTCCTTGTCAAGGGTCAACTATATGGCCTCATAATCTGACCCCGTTTCAGTGCAGACCCACAATGGCCCATGGACACCCAGCTCTCGATCACGGAATACCAACACAAGGGTGGCTACGTCAACCATGGACAACCCTTTCCTACATGCTTGGACCGCACAACTCAAGACTGGCATGCCACATGCCCATGTGGGCCCCACCTACTAGAGGGGTTATGGCTCTGATACCATTTGTAACGCCCGAGCCCACTGCCCAAGTTTCTAGTAGAGTTTCAGGAATGACAGCTATCCCCACATACCACCACTAGCCTTAACTGTGCGCTTTGTCCTCACTCACGCGCATTCCAGGATCAACTTCCTGATAGGTCACCCATCCCAGTACTACTCCAAGCTGAGCATGCTTAACTATGGAGTTCTTAATGATGGGCTCCCAGAATAGGAGGTGAACCTTAGTGATATGGGTAGTCCAATCATTCCTTTTAAGATCATATTATTTGAGGCCTCAAATCCTGGGATGTTAAAAATATATTATATTTCGTGTGTTCTTAGAAATAAGTACGGAAAGCTCAATCATCATAGCATACAAGAACAATCATTTCATCCAATATCATATGCTAAGTATTTTACTACACATATAACACAAGCATATTGTATAATAGGCCAAGTAAGAGGTAATGGTGTACCTTGATCAAGAAATACAAACCTAATCACATTCTCGATATCAACTATATCCTTGTCAAACCTGGTTAAGACAAGAGTACACATCGCCATCAGGTTCTCATCATCATAACCCTAGTTATGATTCATTTTAGGGTTTTCTTAGTTGATTATGATATTCCCACTATTACTTGTCTTATCTTCTTGAGATTAGGTTATTGGTCTTGGATTACTAATTTACATATATAATCTAATTATTTGATTACATATAATTGTTTGCACATGTTAACCATAGGTTACATTTATTAATCATATTAGGATTTTCTCATCATTTTAGGGTTTATATCACATTAAATGCAATCATCAACATATAAAAATGTATTCTATGCATCTAACTGAAATCAAAGTTCCACATTAGCTTGCAGTTACTGATATTAAGGTTTTCTGTAAATTTAATCATTTATTGTGCATGTATGTATTTATTGCATTTTATTTAGGGTTTTTAGCCTTAAATAGGCATATAGAGCAACTTAGATGATTTCATGCATCAACATTAAAATTCCTAACATCATATGGATTATACATCACGTTTAGGAGTTACTGGAACATTTCCATAATTTTTGTCCATTGTTTGATATTTATTATCCATGAAACAAGAATTTCACAACTTACATGATATCACTAATATTAGTGCATAAAAAGCCTAATATTATGATTTAATGTTGTTCTACACATTGTTTTCCAGAATTTTGGTATCTTGCTTGTAATTTTTGGATGAATGAGCTAATTTCTATGATTTATTAAATATATTCATATTTACTGAGCAATTTACCTTCGATGACCAATCAAGCATCGTCACATGGCCCTTCTTTGGAGCTGCTCCTCGTATTGATTCCACTTGTGGACCCTTGTTGGTTCAGTACTGAGTCTGATGGTTCAGGGGCTGGTTCACTTGGTCTAGGTCATGTTTAGGGCTGTAGACCTAATCCTCCTTTCTTTCCCCATCAACATTCTTTCTCACGATCTGGGTCGCAGCTTTGTTCTTTCGTGAATGGTCTGCCACTGCTAGGTCCTACCTTAGAGAGCAATTATTAGGGATCAAGCGCTCCTCGTCTGCTCCTTTAGCCACCAACATCTTTGGCTACCTCTTCAAGACCTCCATGGCTACTAGTTTCCTAGGGTTCTACTGTGAAGCTCCTTCTCTGCAAGGGTGCCGCTGTAAGGCTCTGGCATGGCAGAGAAAAGAAAAAACATCCTCTACTACACCTCACACAGACATGAATCTTCTAAAATCTTTGGAAAGCTCCTATGAACCCATCCATGACCTTGATCTGCGGTGGTATGCACTTCGTAGACGCCCTTGACTTCATATTCTTCTTTGAGTAGATGGACTTCCTTCAACACAAAAACCTCCATAGGAGTCCAAAATGAGACCAGGGTTGAACTCCTCTAACCTCCAGCTTCATTTCCCTATATTTATTCTTTCCTAAACTCCCTCTATCTCTTGTTCCCTATTCTCAACACTAGCTGCTAGCTGTAATGGAGAGGATAGGAACTAGGGAGTTTGTTCTCCCTCTTGCCTCATCGAAAAGTATGACTAGAGGGGTCTTATAACTCCTTGAAACATGATGAAACTATCTTAATGATCATCCACACATCTCTACCCACAAACTGTGATTGTGGTGGTTCGATCCCAGCTGGGCTAAACTGCCTCCAACATCATTGGTCAGTAGAGGTAAGAGATAACTTATCAGCCATCTGATCTAGCCATCTAAGGGACTGAGATAGACTCCACTTGTATTAAATTTGTGGCCTCTACCTTTTTATAGGGCGCATGACACTAATTAAGCCCAATACTTAGTTCTATAAACCATCAAAATGCACATTATTTCACACATTTCAAACCTAAATAACTCCTTCTTGGATCCACCAATTGCCACCAAAATGTAACAATATCTTGTTCATAACTCAAGGCACAATCTGTTCAATTTTAGTGCCAAAACACAACTTTTTGACTATTCAATTAAATACTTCACAAAGGTATATACTTAAGGTTCTTAATCATGACATGAATATCATTTAACATCCAAACTTTGACAAAATACTTGGGACACTCAAAACAACTCAACATGCATGAATTCACTTATGTCATTGGACATTCAAGCATTCCAAAAGTCCACTTCATCACATCCTACACACCTTAAAAGATATTTCATTTTCAAAATTGAGCCATAAGTTTAGTCTTTCACATCATATACATCTTAAGAAATTTCGTCCTAAAAATTAAGCCATTCTCATACACCAAGGAAAAATTGAAAGGACTTGCTCTATATGTAAGACACCACTCTATGTGTTATGCATCCAAAAAAAAAGCCCCATAATCATATCCAAACCACTATTAGGAGGTTTTAAAACATATACGGTGAATCACCCCTTCATAAGGATGTTTATCATGCTTAGGTCATGTCATGCCATATTTCATATTTTAGGATTTACATCATCATTTAACCCAAGCATTAGGATTTCAACATTATGTCCGCATTTTGGGAAGAGTTATTTATAATTAACTCAATTTTATCCATATAAATCATAACAATGTGCCATCATCATTACATTGTGTTATTTGTTACAACATATTCAACATATTCATCAAGCACTAACATTAACAATTTGCATGTCATATGTCATTAATATGATTTCATTTCTCATTTCTCATATTTAGGTTACAAACTTTACTAGTGATTTCATCACAACATTAACCAACCATATTACATTGTCATCATTATTCATGTATATGGTTAACCAGTTATGCATTGATATCTATTAAACCATCTCTAGGTTTCCATATCATGTCTTGAGATTAGATCACATACTTACATATATTATATCATGGTTGTGATAAACAAACTTATATGAGTGGCTTGTCAAACATGTATTAAACCTTTATCTAGCCCAACTGAGGTTCTCCTGACCCATATCATGAGGGTAGTGTCATGCTCAATCTCTGTGAGCTCACTCATCTCTATGAGTATCTCATTTGTGTTGAATCATGGTCTAAATTGACTGAACCCTGGTTTTGATGATGACTAAACCATTACAATTCTTTGTGTCTAATGCTTCTACTTGAGTGATTTCAGATTAGGTATAGACACACTCCATATTCCCTAACTTGCGCATCTCAACTTGTACAAAAGACAAGTCAAAGTCAATACAAGTGCACATTTTTGGAATATGAATTAAATCCATTAGAATCATGTTGTAAATCACTTGTAATGATTGTATGACTTGTAATTAAGTTGAGAAAAAATCAGGAGCACTTAGATAGAATATTTAAGCACTCAAAAGTCATTCTCAAACATTCACATGAGGCTATTCATCGATCAAGTTGTAAACTCAACCGATCCTGATTGGATATTGAAAATGACTTTTGATCAGTCGAGTATACGATTCACAGAACTCGACCGATCCCTCAACAGACCAAATCTAATTTAAGTGAATCGGTAGAGTTACCCCAGGACAAACTTGACCGATGGCTTAAATTGGTCTTGTCTCTTAGTGGAATCAGTCGAGTTACCTTTATAGAAACTCGACAGATAGCACTATACAAAAAAGTGCAGAAAAGTGTTTCTAGCTGTTGTGGAGTTGCAACAAGTGAAAATATATCCATTTTAAGCCACAAAATAGCTAGTTTTCATTCTTAAGTGTTCCCAAAGGCTAATAGGCATCCCCAACTATAAATAGTACCCCTTGGGCTTCATTCTAAGGTTGAGAATTAAATGTAAAACTCTATATGAGGTTCCTAGTCTATAGTTGAGTGTCTCCTACAGGCTCCTCTCTCTCTCTATAATCTTAATCACTTGCTACATTCATTAGAGTGAGTAGGAAATCTGTAAGAGAGCTAGTCCTACATGTATATCTTGTGAGGCTCTTACTTCCACCACCTCCCTATCTATCTTTTCAACCATGAAGATGAAGGTTCTATCTCTTGGCTAAGAGAGGTGAAGAAGAACAAGGGAAGGAATCCCTTGGTGAAGGTCAAGGGTGAAGACCTAGATCAAGAGTGGGTAAGACCTTGGTGAAGGTAGAAGACTCCTTGATCAAGTGGGTAAGTACTTGGGGGAAGCTTCTATGAGTGAAGGTGAAGGTAAAGGTTGAAGATCCAAGAAGAGTAGAAAAGTCCTTGAAGGTGGAAGACTTGTGCTAGAGTGGGTAAGACCGTAGAGAATGCTAAAAACTCTTTTCAAAGTGGGTAAGTCCTTGGTAAGGTAGAATACTCTTGGTTCTTGGATGGGTAAGTCCTTTGATGGTCATGTATTGCAAGTCTTATGAATGAATATAAGATTGCAATGGTTAATAAATCCTAGAGGTTGACCTCTCTAGGTAATGGACTGACTCACTATAGTTTGATGTGTGGAACAACTCTACATAGCTTGTCACTTAGTGTATGTTCAATCTCTCTCTCCCGTTCTATGCATGTTTTAATTACACTCAAATGTTCTATTTACCAGCCTTATCTTGTGATACATCTTAAAGGTCAAATGAATTTTGTTTAAGTGCATTCAGCTTTATTCACCCCTCCTCTAGAGAATCCAATCACTCATCTAGGATCCAACAATTGGTATCAGAGTGGGTTTCTTTAAACATACTTCAACAAGTAGGAGAAGATGGGTGACTACCAAGGTGGTAGATGCTTCATCAACCTTCCAATCTTTGATGGGAGTAACATCCTCTATTGGAAAAGAAGGCTACAATTCTACATCCAAGGATCAAGCCTTGAGCTATGGAAAATGGTGGACCATCCATACAAGCTACCGATGACAAAGTTAGAATAATGGAATGAAGCTACCATGAAGAAAGCCACCTTGAATGCAAGAGAAATCAACATCCTCTATGCCACCATGACCTCCACTGAGTTCAAACAGAGTTCTTCTAGTGAGATGGCCTATGAGGTATGGAGAAAGCTATGCATCACTTATGATGGGACAACTCAAGTAAAGGAAAGTAATGTCTACATGCTCAAAGGGATGCTTGAGAACTTCAAGACGGGAAAGGAGGAGATCATAGCCAACTCATACTCAAGGCTCAACACTGTTGTGAATGTTCTTGTTGTTCTAGGACATCTTATGAGTAGAGGAGAGATCAACTCAAAGATTGTTAGAACTCTCCCCAAGAGATGGGAACCCAAAGTGACTTCCATTGAAGAAGTAAGGTCTCTTGATGATATCCCCATTGAAGAGCTCATTGGAAATATACAAGCCCATGAAGCCACACTTGACAAAAGAGAAGAAGTTGAAAGACAAGAGGAGAAAGAGCTAAAGAGAATGAAGAAGGCTGAAATAAAGGGTCAAATTGAAGCTATTACGAGACAAGCCTCTCCATCCTCTCATGTTGAAGAAGATGCCATGTACTCCAACGGTAGATTCTACAAATGAGAGAATTCCTCCTCCATCTGATGCCTCAAGTGTGGAAAGAAGAGTCACTTCAAGATAGATTATCTACAAGGCAGGAAGACCCATCATCATAAGGAAAAAGAAGAGAAGTACAAGATGAAGGAGAATTGACACTCTAGCTCAAGTGACTCCTCCAACTCAAGCTCAAGTGAAGATTTAAGTGGAGGATCTTGATCAAGCTCTAGTCAAGAAGGGGAATGCCATTTTGCTCTTATGTCTTCTACAAGAAAAGACTCAATTGTAGTAAATCTAAACTCTTTAGATAAAGAACCCTGAATTGCTATCATTAATGCTACTCATGCCTCTCTTAAGTCTTCTAAAAATAAAAGAAAGAAGATTGCTAGAATTGTTGATAATATGCATGTAGAACTAGATGATGTTGAGCATGCTAATACTTTCTTGCTTGATAATAAAAATTCATGTCTTAGTCAAGTAGATTCTCTTAAACTTGAAAATGCTAGCTTACTTGACCAGATTAGATTTCTAGATGCTCAACCTCTTATGCCTAGTTCTAATGAAGAGCATATTTTAATTGTTGATTCTCTCATGCATGATATTGATGCTATTAAATCTAAAAACAAGAACAAAGATTTTGTTTTGCAAGGATTAGAATATAAAAATGGTGTTTATCTTTCTAAGATTGCTTTGCTTGAAATAGAAAATGCCTCGTTGCTTGATAAAATCAATGTGCTTGAATATTATTCTAGTTCTACTAGTAGAGAGAATAATGTTGGTGCTCTTCATATTGATAGAGATTCTTATTTAGCCAAAGCTGTTTGCCTAGAAAATGATATTTTTCATTCTAGAGATAAAATAAAACATTTGTCTTCTACTATTTCTTCTCTTATGCATGATAATCATAGTTGGGGATCTTCTTTGCAAAGATTCTTAGTTGGTAAAAATAACCTTAATGATATCCTACACCATACTACTAACCAAATTAGTAGACATGGTTTGGGGTATAATGGTAGCCAAAGGAACAACAAAGACAAATGACCTCCAATCTTTCATGGAGAATGCTTTAGTTCCAAGGCCATGGGCACATGCAACTATTGCAATGAAATTGGTCATTTATCTACTTTTTGTCCTTTTAGGAAAGCACCCAAGAGCGATAGGACTTGGGTTGCTAAACTATCCCCTCCAGACCCAAAAATATGATTGGGGACCATTTCATCTTTCTTCTTGTAGGTACTTGCAAATGGGTTGACTTGAGCTATTAAATTGCAAATTGACTTCTCAATCCACATGAAAGAAGAAATGTGAGATGCGTAGAGGGTGACAACAATTGGAAAATAAATGGTAAGCACTGAGGTAATTTTTTCTTGCTCGTACACAATTATAATGCATTTTGTCAAGTTAGTGTGCACTATGCATGTGGTTTTTGAGTAAAAAGTGGTATTTTGTGATTCTATTCACACTCTAACTTAAAAATTGTTTCTAATGGTTTCATAGTGCATTAATAACTTGCTTACACATGTTTGGATATGGCTTGTATTTGTATCTTTCCTGTAGATATGTTTTTCATATATATATATATATATATATATATATATATATATATATATATATATATATATATATATATATATATATATATATATATGCGTTTTGACAACAACTCTGTCAGTCGATTTTGTCCTATTTGAAACTCGACCGATAGGCACCAATATGTGTTGCCAACAACTGTCATCGGTCGAGTTATCAATACATAGAACTCAACTGACAATACTGTGCACATAATACATAGTTGTCTTATTGAATGAGAATTTCCCTCTCAATTAGATTTTCTCAACCAAATAGCCTTATTCTTTGGCAATATCTTAGTACCTTTATATATGCATATTGACATGTTTTTAAATTTCCTATCTTGCATACAACTCTATCTCTCTAAATGGTATATCTATATCTTGCAATTACTTGCTTTGAGTTGTTTTGCATGTTTTGATGATGATCTCTTTGGATCTCTTGGTTGTGTCTTAAATTGCTTCCGTTGTGCTCTAACTTGCTACATCTAACTATTTATATATCTTGTTTGGATACAACCTTGAGGTTCTTAGTGGTGATCAAGTTGTGGTAATGATGCATACTGGTTAGTGAGTTATATCCTTTCATGCTTATAAAATTACATATATCTTTATTTGGATATATCTCTACATCTACTCAGAGCTTGCTTTATCTTGTGTATCTTTTGGTATCTCTTGCTATGATCTAGATCCTACTAGTAGTTCTAACTAGTGATATCAGCTATAAGTAGTTCATATACATGTAGTTCTAGCCTTGTTCATCAAGTGGTATTCTACAATATGCTATGCTTGTATCTTGTTTCATACTTACTCAAACTTGTTCCTTGAATTGCATATTTACTATCTTAAGTTTCATGCATAACATTGTGATGCAGATTACGTGAAGCTACATTGTATGTAGACATTGGAGTATTTTTGGATTTCATGTAGATCTTGCTCCAATTTTAGGTTTTGGTGCAAAACTAGAATTTTTTATGCAGAAGCAGCCTTCTGAGCAAGACTCATGGTTTTGCCATGAGCCCTAGCACTTTTAGGGCGATTTCGGTCATCTTGTGGGTTAAAATTGCGATTTATTGTTTTTTTGCGGCACTTTATCTTGCATCTTGGGTTGTTCAAGTGCATGCTTTAAATTGCTTCTATTCTATGCTTGGACAAGCCCCTATATGTGCTCTTCTACTCTCCTTATATGACTTTTTGGTTATTTCCTTTCTTTTAACAAATGGTGTTTCTCATTTCTTAATACCCCCACTTTTTGAAATGACAAAGGGGGAGAAAGGTATGTCTTCTTTTGGCAAAAGAGGGAGAAGGTATGTCTTACATTAAGAGGAGAAGCATGTTCATATAAAGGGGATAAGGTAAAGGGGAGAAGACATATGTGTAGAACATATATGAGTAGAAGACATAGTATTCTATAAATGTTATGAAAGATAACCATGCAGGAGAAATATCATCAATTGAGGCGGAGTATGGGAACTCCACTAGCATCAATTGAGTGGATCATATGAACTCAATTATATTGAAACTCCTAGGATTCTCCAAAGGTATGACTTTACTTAAATGCTTTCAATACATTTATGGAATGGTTTGTCATCTACAAAAAGGGGAAGAATGTTGACTCAAGGTCTAAATTGACTAAACCCTTGTTTTAATGATGACTAAACCATTCCAATTCTTTGTGTCTAATGCTTCTACCTAAGTGATTTCAAATTAGGTATAAACACACTCCAAATGCCCTCACTTACGCATCTCAACTTGGAGAAAAGACAAGTCAAAGTTAATACAAGTACATGTTTTTGAAATATGATGTAAATCCATTAGAATCATGTTGTAAATCACTTGTAATGATTGTATGACTTGTAATTAATCTTTGAAAAAATCAGGAGCACTTAGATCAAATATGTAAGCACTCAAAAGCCATTTTCCAAAATTCACATTAGGCTATTCATCAGTCGAGTTGCAAACTCAACCGATCCTGATTGGATCTTGAAAATGACTTTTGATCAGTCGAGTTTACATTTCATAGAACTCGACTGATCCCTCTACTGACTAAAACTGATTTATGTGAATCGATCGAGTTACCCTAGGAAAAACTCGACCGATGGCGTAAATTGGTCTTATCTCTTAATGGGATCGGTCGAGCTACCTTTACAGAAACTCGATCGAAAGCAGTATACAGAGAAGTGCAAAAAAGTTTTTCTAGCCGTTATATCCATTGCAAGCCACACAATGGCTAGTTCTTGTTCTTAAGTGTTTCCAAAGACTAAGAGGCATTCCCATCTATAAATAGAACCCCTTGGGCTTCATTCCAAGGTTGAGCATTCAATGCAAAACTCTATATGAGGTTCCTAGTCTATAATTGAGTGTCTCCTACAACCTCCTCTCTCTCTCTAAGCTTAATCACTTGCTACATTTGTTAGAGTGAGTAGGAAATCTATTAGATAGCTATTCCTACATGTATATCTTGTGAGGCTCCCACTTCCACCACCTCCCTATCTCTCTTTTCAACCATGAAGTTGAAGGTTCTCTCTCTTGGCTAGGAGAGGTGAAGAAGAACAAGGGAAGGAGTCCCTTGGTGAAGATAAAGGGTGAAGACTTAGAGCAAGAGTGGGTAAGAATTTGGTGAAGGTAGAAGACTCCTTGCTCAAGTGGGTAAGTCCTTGGTGGAAGCTTCTTCGAGTGAAGGTGAAGGTGAAGGCTGAAGATCCAAGAAGAGTAGAAGAGTCCTTGAAGGTAGAATACTTGTTCTAGAGTGGGCAAGACTTTGGAGAAGGCTGAAGATTCTTGGCAATGTGGGTAAGTCCTTAGTAAGGTGGAATACTTGACGTGTATTTTACTACGCGCTAAAAACACAAGTGTACGCGTCGAGTAATATAGGCCTTGTGAGGCCCGAGTCGAACTCAGGGATACGTGAATTATTGGAGACTTCTACTAACTAATCGCAATCAGCTAGACCGATTAACAAAGTAAGGTTTTGTTGTTCAAATTAAAAGAAAATAAAAATCAAACAAAGAAAACAATCGATTAAAGGTTAATTTAATCAATTAAAAGGATATCTTTAGGATGGCGGTTTCACCGCGGGTCAACATTGTATTAGATTTCATGTAATTCCTCACACTTCTCTCTCTATCCGGGTAGTGGCCTGAAATGAGAATTACCCACTGTCGTGGTGTAATCCACTACTTAGATTTAGGTTGATTCCATCGTCATAGTAATCATTCCCCTAAACTAAGCGCATTAAGATCGGTCCCTCAGTTCCCACCATTAATTTTACAACTCCTTTGTCAAGGGTTTTATTAATTAATGTAGAATTCGTCTCTTTTCAACCGTTAATCCTTCTGTCGAAGTGATTAAGGGCATTAATTTATTATTATGGTGATCAAACATAACAATATCAATAGAGAAAATGAATTTATACCACGGATATGAGAGAAAAATATGAATTATCAATATAAAATCATCATACAATGTATCTCCGGGCTACTCCCGGTCCTAAAGATTGAGGGTTTTAGCCTCTCATGTTCATCTTACACGAATACATGGTAGAAATTGGGGAATTCATAAGAAAAACGTGAAATAAATGGGAAAACCCCTGAACGGAGAAGAACCGGTGGATCCTTGGCGTAGAACACAAGCTTTCCCCGCCTGTCGGTGGTGGAAAGTGTCTTCGGCAGTGTCCGAATCACCCGGAATGAGCTTCTCGGCCTCCGTTCTCCTTTCTCTTCTCCTCGGCACTCGTGCAATCCGAAATGAGATGATGATCACGTCTGGGCGGCCGTCATTAGGTATAAGTCCCTAATTAGGTCATCAAATAACAACAGCCGTCTGCTCGAAATCAAAACAAATCCAACGCATATCTGCCGGCGTCGATACCATCGACGCGAGTCGATGGTATCGACACAGCGGATTAGCGGCAGCTTTCCTTTCTTTTATTCTGAGCGCCTGTCATGATCTCGATACCATCGACTTGGGTGTCGATGGTATCGACTCCTTTAGCGTCGGTTGTTGTCGTTTAGCGACGCTGTAGCTCTCCTTGAGTCGATGGCATCGACTTGCGTCGATGGTTTCGACTTCATCCTCCCCAGCAGCCTGGAGACATCTCGATGCCATCGACATGGGTGTCGATGGTATCGAATCTGTATTGCTCTTCTCGGCTGACAACCTGTGGCTTGGTCGATGGTATCGACATCCGTCGATGGTATCGACGGATGCAGATACTTGTTCTTCCTGAAATTGCACAACAAGACCAAGTAAATCCACACGATTTATGATAAGATGATCAATAATGCTTAAAATAGTGAAACAAAGGGGATTTGATATAAAATGATGGCAAAGACCAAATAAAGTGAATTATGCAATAATATCCATGAAAATGAGTAATTAAGGCACAAAACACATATGAAATAGGTCTCTAAATGCGACTCAAAATCATCGCATCAAACTCCCCTAAGCTTAAACATTGCTCGCCCTCGAGCAACTAATCCTTAGAATAGAATTGCAGATGTCAACTAACAATCAACACTTCACCCCACATCCCACATGACTCCCACTGAACGTTCTCAAACCGGCCTTTCCTAATCACAGAACAGTAATTACCCTACAGGCGACAATAATCATCAATAAAAGCAATTATCCTTCAAACCGATGAACACTATCACATAAGGCAGTTAACATAATAAAGTTCGCCGATTCAGCCATGGTGCATCTTGTGATCGCCTAAACTACGTTGCTCGCCCTAACTACCATCTACATGGAAGCAGTCCTCCTTATAATCATGAGTGAGGAGAAAATCACGGTGACCTACCAATTCGAGCAACGGGTGGATGGAATGGGTGGTTCATGGGAGAATATGGAAGTATTACACAGCTTCAGTATGCATATAACAAAATGCCCTAAATGATGCAAATGCACATTAAGAATGCCCTAATGCCTAAAAGTGGGTGGAATGATGCATGCACTAACCTTCTACATCAAAATGAGATAGAAATCTACTCAAGCCACATCATGTACTCAATTCCCCTGTTATAAAAGTGATATCATTCCTTTCTCCCTCTTATTCCATTTCCTTCTAAATTCTCTTTTTTTTTTTCTTTCAGATTTTTTTCTTTTCCTCTTAGCCCACATATCCATAATTGCTTAGAGATACATGTGTTAGGCTATTTTCTTCATGATTGGAAATCTTTGTACTAATGCGAGGGTATGGAACAATTTAGATCACTTTTCAGGTCAACTGAGATACATGGTGTACTTATGCATGAAAATCATGAAAGTATGAGTGCAACTACATGACATGCACCTAAAAGTAATGTGCATGAATCACTATACATTTTTTTTCTCGTTTTATGCAAAAGTATGAAAATAACAATGCAAATTCTATCTACATGCTATGCACACAAAAGAAATTGAAACTGCACTTTACTTCCAATTCTTGGGTGGATTATAGAAAATGGGGTGGAATGATCACAAGATTAAGTGACTGAACCTTAGAAGAAAATTATGTGTCCCTCCTTACTGACATGTGTAGTAGTTTAAAGGGTTCTTTCTCTTACATCTGATTAAGGTCTCATTACCATTTGATTAGGTTAGGCTCAAACAACCGTTACTATCCACTTTTCATGAGTCAATGGGGGTGTGAGTATGACATATTGCTTCAAAGTTGACATAATCAATCATTTTCATAGAACAAGTTCCCCAAGGACAACCAAGTAAAGCTATCCAAATGACACAGAAAAATTTTAAATTCCCTTAATTTCCCATGAAAATAGCAAGATGACAATTTTTAAGACATCCACGATTACACTAGATAGATGTGGATCCTAAATAAAAATTTAAAATTGCAAAAACAAATAACAAAGCAGAAACTAAAAACAACTAAAGAAAAGATAAAAGATAGAGCTGTTCCAGCCACCCCCCTAAGCTTGAATCCGACTATGGCCTCATAGTCAAAAACCAACTTAAGGGTGGAACAGTGATACCCTGATCAATCTTGCAGAGGCGGTGGTGGGTATTGTGGTGCCGTAGGATCCCAAGACGGGTACTCCCCTGGAAGCTTGGATCATATTGGGTCCTCGGCGGAGGCTGTGGATAACCTCCAAAGTAGTCTCGACTCCAGTAGTGGTCGAAGAAGGGCTCCTGCTGCGTCTCTATCCGCTGCAACCGGGTGTGCATTTGCTCTTGGTTGGCGAGGATGAGCCGCTCGTTCTCGAACATAGCCCGTTGGTTGTCAAGTACCCGGCTCGTAGTCTCATGAATGCCGGTATACATACCCATGTGCTGCAGCTGAGTCTGCTGTATGTCCTGCAGCATGGTGTACATCCCTTGCATGGAGTAGGGATCCACAGCTGGCTGCTCTTGCTGTGGTGATGGCGGCGGGGGCTGAGATGATGAAGATGCACCTGGATGCATCCTAGGACGCTTCCGTGGTGCCACGCGTGCTCGAAGAGGTGTGAAAGCCTCCTCGTCTTCCTCGGCCTCGCCTTCTTGGTCTTCACCTCCACCTTCTTCTTCGGAGGACTCGATGGCTATGATGGGCCATCAGAAATGCTGCTTGCCCTCGATGTGGAAGACGTCGTCCGACAGGGATGCCTCCTGGTAAGCTTGGTTGACGTGGCAATGAGCGTACGCCAACCCGTCTCGGATAAGAATGAGGTTTGAATGGTGCAAGTGTTGCACGTTCACCTTACTCCGCGCAGAAATCGGAGTCATGGACTGAAAGTTCAGCCCCAAGTACAGCGCCAACTTGGTGACAAGACCACCAAAGTGTATTGGAGCCTTCCTTGTGCTCCGCTTCACCGCCATGACGCGCTGTAACCAGAATGCTCCCCAGTTGCACTCTTGACGTTTCAGGAGTGCATAGAGAAAGAACAGGTCACTCTCCTGAAACTTGCTCAAAGCAAGATCGCTCCGAGCGAAGAAGGTCAAGCTCAGCATCCTATGCAAGACCCGGACGAACGGGTGCTCAAAATCCTCTACCGCGGCATTGTGGTAGCTCACGGTCTTCCCTGCCGGCACTGTAACTAGCTCGGCGAAGATTTTTTCGTAGTCGGTGCGGGCGTCGGGGCGTCGGTGATCGTGGCGGCTGTGGTTCCAGTTGAAGATGTCGTTGAACTGCTTCAACGTGATGTTGTAATTGTTGTTGAAGAGTCGGAAGGACACCCTTCCCTGGATCCACGTCTGGTCCGATGGTACCACGTCATTTGGTACGACGCAGATATCAAGAGACGCCATGAACTCGGCCACCGGTTCCTTGTATGTGGGCCATTCGCCGAAAAACGGCTGCCCATCCGCATGACAGTCCATCTCATAGAAGCGATTGGTGTGCCGCGCTTGCCCGGCCAACACATAGGCCAAGTTGGCCTCGAATCCCAGCTCCCTGATCATTCCCCGGTCCACATACCGGGTTGCCTCGAACTTCTGCTTCATTATCTCCTCGTATACCTTCCTTACATCCATGTTGGCATGAATGAGGCGTGGACGAGAGATGGAAGCGGTTGGAGGAGGAACAAACTCCTCGATCGCCATGGGGTGCGCGCTTGATGAAGATGCTCCGCCCGTATGCACCATGATTGCGAGAAGAATGAGATTGGGAGAAAAGAGCTCGGTGAAGATGGAGAGAAATTCTCCGCTCGGTGAAGATCTTCGCTCGATGACGCTTCTCCGCAGGTGTAGAGGGCTCGGGGGAGTGCTCTGCACAATGGGAGATACTTGCTCTGAGAGTGTGATGTCATATGACGTTGCAAGTCCCCTTAAATTGACTTGATTGGCGCCCCTGTTGACCCGTCGATACCATCGACGCGGGTCGATGGTATCAACACGTCTCGCGGGTAGCCGCATCTGTCGCTGGTATCGACGACTGACGTTTGCTGGATCGAGAAACCCGGATCGCTGACGGGTCGATACCATCGACAGAAGTCGATGGTATCGACGCAGCACCCGGATCGCTAACGTGGCTGTTGCGATCGTCGTCGATGTCTTCATGCGGATCGGTGACATGTCCGTCGATGCCATCGACGGGTGTCGATGGTATCGACTTGCTTTTATTGCGACACCTCCGTTTATTGCATTCAACCTGTGATGATGTCGATACCATCGACGAGGCCGTCGATGGTATCGATTTGACTGAGCAAAATTCGTCTGAATATCTCCAGAGATCTCGATGGTATCGACTGGGGTGTCGATACCATCGACACTTTTATTGCGACCTGCCTGTGACCATGTCGATGCCATCGACGGGGCCGTCGATGGTATCGACGCAGCGCGATTTCTGCTGGTGTCAACCTGAACCCATGTCGATACCATCGACTGATGTGTCGATGGTATCGACCCTGCCTGTTCCTGCACATTTAACAAACGGATCAAGGTATCATTTTTAAACTAAAAAGTAAACAAAATAAAAGCAAACTACACCTAACATTAAACTTTCCTAATGTACCAATGGTTGGGTTGCCTCCCAACAAGCGCCCTTCTTTAGCGTCTTAGGCTAGACGTCGGTCCTTCTTCTCATTCATGTACAAGTGAAATGAGTTTAACCTCATTCACTTTCCTCTTATAGTTCTCACCAAAGTACAGCTTCAAGCGTTGCCCGTTCACCAAGAACGTGGCCTCTCCATCTCGCACGAGAATCGCTCCGTGCGGTCTCACTTCTTCCACCTCGAAGGGTCCACTCCATCGGGATTTCAGTTTCCCGGGATGCAATTTGAGACGAGAGTTGAACAATAGGACACTGTCTCCTTTCTTGAACATGCGCATCTCAATGTGGCGATCGTGGATCAGCTTTGTGCGCTCCTTATAAATACGGGAATTCTCATATGCCGTCATGCGTAGCTCATCCAATTCATTCAATTCAAACATTCTTTTCCTCCCGGCCTCGTCATAGCGCAAGTTCAGCCTTCTTAGCGCCCAATGGGCCTTGTGCTCCAATTCTACCGGAAGATGGCACGCCCGGCCATACGCCAACCTAAAAGGTGTAGTGCCTATAGGTGTTTTGTACGCCGTTCGATAGGCCCAAAGTGCATCCGGTAGCAATGCACTCCAATTCTTCCGTGTAGATGCTACAGTCCTTTCTAAAATCTTCTTGATTTCCCTGTTTGATACCTCCACCTGTCCTTGCATTTGTGGATGATATGGGGTGCCAATGTTGTGCTTGACCCCATATTTCTTCAAAAGTGAAGCAAATTTCTGATTTCGGAAGTGTGTGCCTCCGTCACTAATGATCATTCGAGGAATCCCGAACCTGCAGAAAATATTCTCTTTGATGAACCTGCACACTACATTCGAATCATTAGTCCTTGTGGGGATTGCCTCTACCCACTTAGACACATAATCCACAGCAAGCAAAATATAAAGATTTGAATTTGAGGACACAAAGGGTCCCATGAAGTCAATGCCCCATAAATCAAATACCTCGACTTCCTGAAACACATTCAGGGGCATTTCTTGTCTCCTTGAGATATTACCTGCACGCTGGCACGGGTCACACTGCCTAACAAAATCATAGGCATCCCGGAACAAAGTGGGGCAATAAAGGCCGCTCTCCAACACCTTAGCTGCTGTCCGTGAGCTAGCATGATGTCCTCCCGTAGGCGACGCATGACAATGATGTAGAACACTTTCGTACTCTACCTCCGGCACGCACCTGCGAAGAATACCATCCCTGCATTGCTTCAACAATATTGGGTCATCCCAAAAATAGTATCTCAATGAATGGAAGAATTTCTTCTTCTCTTGATAAGACCAATCTTCCGGGATGATCCCGCAAGCCAGATAATTCACAATTTCCGCAAACCATGGTTCTTTAGAATCAATTTTTAAAAGTTGTTCGTCGGGAAAAGTCTCGGTAATGGGTATATGCAAACCTTGTTCATCCACCCTCTCTAACCAAGACAAGTGGTCAGCCACCACATTTTCAATTCCCGACTTGTCCTTGATTTCAATATCGAATTCTTGTAGGAGCAAAATCCACCTAATTAGTCTAGGCTTCGCATCCTTCTTCTCCATCAAATATTTTATTGCGGCGTGATCCGTCTACACAACCACCTTAGAACCCACTAAGTATTGCCGAAATTTCTCAAAAGCAAAAACAACAGCAAGTAACTCTTTTTCCGTGGTTGTGTAATTTAATTGAGCATCATTAAGTGTTTTTGAGGCGTAGAAAATCACAGCAGGCTTGTTATCTACCCTTTGCCCCAAAACAGCCCCCACAGCATAGTCAGACGCATCACACATCAACTCGAAAGGCTTTGTCCAATCCGGCGTTTGAACAACCGGAGTCGAAATCAGCTTTTCCTTCAAAACCTCGAATGTGTGAAGACATTTCTCATTGAAATCAAAAACTGCGTCTTTTTCCAACAATTCCGATAATGGCTTTGCGATTTTTGAAAAATCCTTGATAAAGCGCCGATAAAACCCAGCGTGTCCTAAAAAGCTTCTCACCCCTTTTATAGAATTTGGTGGGGGTAGCTTAGAAATCACTTCAATTTTTACGGGGTCTACCTCTAGACCCTTGCTAGACACCTTGTGTCCTAGCACAATTCCTTCTGTCACCATCATGTGACATTTCTCCCAATTGAGGACCAAGTGTGTGTCCTCGCACCGCTGCAAAACCTTATCTAAATTATAAAGGCATTCATCAAAAGACGCTCCATAAACCGAGAAGTCATCCATGAAGACTTCGAGACACCACTCCACCATGTCAGAGAAAATGGCGAGCATGCAGCGTTGAAAAGTCGCCGGCGCATTGCATAAACCAAACGGCATACGGCGGTAGGCGAAAGTCCCATAGGGACATGTAAACGTAGACTTCTCTTGATCCAAAGGATCAATAGAAATCTGGTTGTACCCCAAGTAACCATCTAGGAAACAAAAATGTGACCGACCGGCTAAGCGTTCCAAAATCTGATCAATGAATGGCAATGGAAAATGATCTTTCAGAGTTGCGGCGTTCAATCGATGGTAATCAATGCATACACGCCACCCGGTTACCAATCGGGTGGTGACAGGTTCATTTAGAAGATTTGTAGTGACTGTGATTCCCACCTTTTTAGGGACTACATGTGTGGGGCTCACCCACGTCGAATCAGATATGGCATAAATAATCCCTGCAGCAAGCAACTTAATGACTTCCTTTTTGACAACCTCCATCATGCTTGGATTTAGACGTCTTTGAGGATGTATGACTGACTTGGCTCCTTCCTCAAACCGAATCTTATGTTGACAAAGTGTAGGGGAGATCCCCTTGATGTCCGCCACTGACCACCCAAAGGCTCCACGGTGGTTCTTGAGCACTATCAATAGCTGCTCCTCCTCATCCGCACTCAAGTATGCAGAAACAATCACTGGCAACTTGTCCTCCTCAGCTAGAAAGACGTACTTCAGGTGCGGGGGCAATGGCTTTAACTCCAGATTAGGTGGGCAGATAAGGGATGATTGTAGCGGTGGGGGCAGTGTACCCAAATATTCATAGTGCCTCGTGTAGAAACATGGAAGCATTTGAAGCATTTTGGCGCACTCCTTGAGTGAAGTACTCCGCATCCAATCATAAGTGACATTGAGAAAGCACGCCTCTAGAGGCAATTCCGGATATGCATCACAGACAGAAGTAATTATCACATCATCCTCCCACGAAGGTGGAATGTCCTCATTCTCATCATTTGGAAACCCGACAGCCTTGCATAAAGAGACAGCTTTCGTTTGCTCCATAAGGTCTACCGCCAAAGTCCCATTGTCTATCCTGCTCATCACATGGGCCATATCTAAAAATGGCTTCCCGAGACAAAGTGAGATATTGCTTTCCACATGCTTCACCATGTTGCACTGTGCCTTTGCTTTAGTAGATGTATTGCTGTTGGGCATGACCATCTCAAAGCGATCATCCGCAATGCCTAAGGTCAAGCGACCTCTCCCCATCTCCAAGATCATGTCAGCTGTAGCTTGAAATGGGCGACCAAGAAGTAACTCATTGCCGTGTTCGTCCTGCATCTCCATCACAACAAAATCAGCGGGAAAAACAAAGTGGTCTACCTTTACCAAAACATCCTCACAGATTCCATATGGTTTCACCATAGAATTATCGGCCAATTGGATAGTCATATTGCTTGGCCTTGACTCCTTCAATCCAAGTTTCTTGAATGTAGAAAGAGGCATCAGATTGATGCTTGCCCCAGAATCACAAAGCGCTTCGCCAAATTTGAACTTCCCGATAAAGCATGAAATATTGAAACACCCGGGATCCTGTCGCTTTGGCGGCAAAGTGCCCATAATAAAAGCACTCACTTGCTCCTTCAATACCACAACCTCAGTGTCGGGTATCTTCCTCTTCTTGGTGATTACATCTTTAAGGAACTTTCCATAAGACGGGATTTGTTCAATTGCCTCTAACAAGGGAATATTCACAGATAACTTTCTAAAGCTGTCCAGAAATTTTTTAAACTTTGCATCCACCTTTCTTGCTTTTGCACTATTGGGATAGGGAACCGGAACGGTATGTGCCCTTTGATGAGGTGGCACATAGGGAGTTAATTTCTGTGGTTCCTCCTCAGTGGCTTGTCCTTCCTTACCATCTTCGGTTGTGTCATCAATTTGCTCTATGACTGGTGCGGGCTGCTCCTTAGCGGTTGCTTCTTCGACTGTGTCCTGCAGTGTGCTTGTGTCATCCGCCCTTGGATTAAGCACCTTCTTACCGCTCCTCAACAATATGGCCTTGGCCTGTTGGTTTCCCCCGGGAACATTGGTGTTCCCCGGAAAACCCGGATGTGCCGGCTTCTTCAAGCTTGCAATCTCCGCTGTCATCTGTGCCATGGAAGTCTCTATAGTCCGCATCTGAGCCCCGTGGCTCTGCAACGTCTGCCCGAACTGGTTCATGAATTCACCCTGCTGCTTTATTTGCTGCCCAAAAGTGTTCGTCAACTCTTGATTTTTCTTTATGACTTGATTGAGCAACTCCGTGCTCTTTTCCTCCGTGACCGGTGCAGGTTTGGCGTCCGGATCTTGCAGGAAGTTGTTTGGATCCTTCCATGAAAATTTCTTGTCCTTCCGCCATGAGTAATCGTTGTTACTGTACCCTTGCTGTTGCCTCATATACTTGACCTGAGCCTCATCCTCGGACTCATTGTCTTCCTTCTGCAGCAACTTCTTTGCGAGAAGATCCATCTTCTCATTCAGCTCTCTCATTGCCTTTGACTCACTGGCAACTCTTGCTTGCTCAACTGGGCCTCTTTCTCTTTCTCCCCAAGATGGATTTCGTGCCATATTCTTCAGTATTTCCCAGCATCTTGTATCAGTGTTATTTAGAAAGAATCCAGAACCGGCCGAGTCCAAGTTGCTTCTATCATGCTCGGAGAGAGCAAAGTAGAAGATCTTCACTTGGGTTTCCTTGTCCAATCCATGATGTGGACATCTCCTCAACATGACTTGAAATCGCTCCCAAGTCTCAGAATAGGTTTCACCCGCCTGTTGGGTGAAATTGTGGATCTTCCAGATCATATCATTGGTCTTCTCAGGAGGAAAGAACCTCTCGAAGAAAACCTCCACCATGTGATCCCATGATTCAACAAACTCGTCGTCGAGGTTATGAAGCCACTCTCTTGCCACTCCAGCCAAGGAACTCGGGAATAACTTGAGATAGAGCACATCCTGCGGAAATCGATCTATCGTCACCATATCGCAGTTCTCCACAAACTGACTAATGTGTGCCACTGGATCTTCATTTGTCAGTCCGTGAAATGCATTGGATTTGACCAAATTAATCAGTGCTGGGTCGATCTTGTATGTAGGTATGTTTAGCCCCTGTTTCTTTATAGGCCCCTTTGATGCCGAGGAAGAAGACGCCTTGATCTTCTCCCATATTGTCTGTGCTTCAGCCATTACTTCTTCTTATTCTGGCTCAGATTCAGAATGTATATCACTGTGGTGTTCCTCCTCGTAGTAGCCCTCGTCCTCTGGTCCCACAGATGGAACCTCAGGTGTGCGATTCACGTAGTCTCAACTACGTGTGTGCACCATGCAAAGCACCTGAAATATGGAAATAGAGGTTCAGTACAATGCTTTGAACGAGTCAACACAATTATAGAGAAATAAAGGAATTTTTGAAGTTGTTTTAAAATTAATAAAAAAAAATGTGGCCTAGAATGGCCGCTCTTAGCACTCAAAGTGCCAATAATTCGCCGTATCCCCGGCAACGGCGCCAAAAACTTGACGTGTATTTTACTACGTGCTAAAAATGCAAGTGTACGCGTCGAGTAATATAGGCCTTGTGAGGCCCGAGTCGAACTCAGGGATACGTGAATTATTGGAGACTTCTACTAACTAATCGCAATCAGCTAGACCGATTAACAAAGTAAGGTTTTGTTGTTCAAATTAAAAGAAAATAAAAATCAAACAAAGAAAACAATCGATTAAAGGTTAATTTAATCAATTAAAAGGATATCTTTAGGATGGCGGTTTCACCGCGGGTCAACATTGTATTAGATTTCATGTAATTCCTCACACTTCTCTCTCTATCCGGGTAGTGGCCTGAAATGAGAATTACCCACTGTCGTGGTGTAATCCACTACTTAGATTTAGGTTGATTCCATCGTCATAGTAATCATTCCCCTAAACTAAGCGCATTAAGATCGGTCCCTCAGTTCCCACCATTAATTTTACAACTCCTTTGTCAAGGGTTTTATTAATTAATGTAGAATTCGTCTCTTTTCAACCGTTAATCCTTCTGTCGAAGTGATTAAGGGCATTAATTTATTATTATGGTGATCAAACATAACAATATCAATAGAGAAAACGAATTTATACCACGGATATGAGAGAAAAATATGAATTATCAATATAAAATCATCATACAATGTATCCCCGGGCTACTCCCGGTCCTAAAGATTGAGGGTTTTAGCCTCTCATGTTCATCTTACACGAATACATGGTAGAAATTGGGGAATTCATAAGAAAAACGTGAAATAAATGGGAAAACCCCTGAATGGAGAAGAACCGGTGGATCCTTGGCGTAGAACACAAGCTTTCCCCGCCTATCGGTGGTGGAAATTGTCTTCGGCAGCGTCTGAATCACCCGGAATGAGCTTCTCGGCCTCCGTTCTCCTTTCTCTCCTCCTCGGAACTCGTGCAATATGAAATGAGATGATGATCACGTCTGGGCGGCCGTCTTTAGGTATAAGTCCCTAATTAGGTCGTCAAATAACAACAGCCGTCCGCTCGAAATCAAAACAAATCCAACGCATATCTGCCGGCGTCGATACCATCGACGCGAGTCGTTGGTATCGACACAGCAGATTAGTGGCAGCTTTCCTTTCTTTTATTCTGAGCGCCTGTCATGATCTCGATACCATCGACTTGGGTGTCGATGGTATCGACTCCTTTAGCGTCGGTTGTTGTCGTTTAGCGACGCTGTAGCTCTCCTTGAGTCGATGGCATCGACTTGCGTCGATGGTATCGACTTCATCCTCGCCAGCAGCCTGGAGACATCTCGATGCCATCGACATGGGTGTCGATGGTATCGACTCTGTATTGCTCTTCTCGGCTGACAACCTGTGGCTTGGTCGATGGTATCGACGGATGCAGATACTTGTTCTTCCTGAAATTGCACAACAAGACCAAGTAAATCCACACGATTTATGATAAGATGATCAATAATGCTTAAAATAGTGAAACAAAGGGGATTTGATATAAAATGATGGCAAAGACCAGATAAAGTGAATTATGCAATAATATCCATGAAAATGAGTAATTAAGGCACAAAACACATATGAAATAGGTCTCTAAATGCGACTCAAAATCATCGCATCAATACTCTTGGTGCTTGGATGGGTAAGTCCTTTGGTGTTCATGTATTGTAAGTCTTATGAATGAATATAAGAGTGCAATGGTTAAGAAATCCTAGAGGTTGACCTCGGTAGGTAGTGGAATAACTCAATTCTAGTTTGAAGTGTGGAACCACTCTACATAGCTTGTCACTTGGTGTATGTTCAATCTCTCTATCCCTTGCTATGCATGTTTTAGTTGCACTCAAATTTCCTATTTAGCAACCTTATCTTGTGATATATCTTGAAGGTCAAATGAATTTTGTTTAAGTGCATCCAACTCTATTCACCCCTCCTATGGACCATCCAATCACCCATCTAGGATCTAACAATTTGCATATAGTTTATCTCCCCTCTTTGGTCTAGGGTTATTAGGTCTACCTCAATGGTACTAATCGATAGCTTTACAAGCTCTTTCCGCATAAACAAAAATCAAACCACGATGTGATACTCTCTTCATGGATCTCTACCCATAAAATATCTTTACTTGAAACTCTCTCTCTATATATGCTACTGGATTCCAACAAGGGGAACCACCATATCGAGCAAGAGGCTTTATAGAAGCTAACATATTTACCTCGTCTAGGGTCTTGGGACTCTCTCTCCCTCACCCAGATGGAAGGTACTCATATTCATATTCACATGCATATATATATATATATATATATATATATAATATATATATATATATATATATATATATATATATATATATATATATATATATATATATATATATATAACCATCCGCTCTCTATATCTAGAGTTTGGTCCTCCCAAGGACATTTAGGGTTCAAGAAGACTATAGGAATCATGCATAAAGTGACTCAACTCAATCACTCAGGAGTAGTCTAGTTTAGGACATATTATAACACATATTTCTCATAATTCACATATCTTGGAGTTTAGGTTCTCTGACCTTCTCCCCGTGGGTCTCACTCTCCCTGGAGTTAACCTTAAAACTAGTCCTAACACTAGAGTTCCTCCTTTGTAAAAGATCTTGAGGCTCATGCTGACTCACTAGCTTATCTCATCTTAGCTTATCTTATCTCATAAAGGCCTAGTTACTTATATCATCAAAACTCATCTGGCATCCTCAAAACTAACCTTAAGTCCTCAAAGAAAAACTTATATCATCATAGACTATCTTATCTCATCTATATAAAACTTAAATCATCATCAAATCTTATTTCATCTATCATATATTCTAACAAGGATCTAGACACTAATCTTGAACTACTATATTTTCTAGATTGATGTCATTCACTTTCACTTAGGTTACATGACCACATCCTACTTGTACATGTGTGGGACACATTTTTGTAATACTTACATACAAAATAAAATATTATATAGTTTTTCTCTGATAAAACAAGTGTCAGAGAAAACTATCAAGGTTCGATCCGATTGGAATCAAAAACCAAATCCAGAAAATGACTGTCCAACATAGTAGAGAGTAAAATGCCATGAAAACTAGTGAAAAGGGTGAGAACATGGTGTAGACTAGTGTAGATACTCTAGACAATGAGTGCCATATGTCTAGGATTTCTCTTCCCTTGATGTACATCATTTCCAAATAATGTAACGTCCCATACCATTACATTATAAGGAAATAATGTCATCGTAGGACTTTCTATAAAACAAGCACTAGTCTAGACCTAGTTCTCAGATATCTAGGTGCTAACCTAGAGGCTAGGTCATATCTAGTCTCTAAAAGACAACAAATCTAACCCTAAAGATTTGTTTTATGTTCAAGGTTCTTTAGCTTTGAGTTGCATAGTGAGCAAATGTCATGCTTTGCTATTGTTCATGCTCTGATACCACCTATGACATCCCCAGATGTGTGACGTCCAAATTGAAACCCTCACCTCAAAAAGAATCCCAATTTAAACACCCCACACTAAGCTAAGAAGAAAAAAATTAGAGGAAGTTAAAAGGAAACAATAGTAGCACATGCACTTGAACAATAATAAAACCATAAAACACATGTTCACCATTCAACATATAATTATATAATGATTTCTTATAGTATTTTATATTACATATTGAACAACAAACTATTACATATACATGCACTACCACTAAACAACATGAT
Source organism: Alisma plantago-aquatica (assembly GCA_963693085.1). NCBI lineage: Eukaryota > Viridiplantae > Streptophyta > Magnoliopsida > Alismatales > Alismataceae > Alisma > Alisma plantago-aquatica. The sequence goes on from OY856409.1 coordinate 1,853,686,464, forward strand.
CTTATGACAACATGTCCACCTGTACATCAGCTCGCCATATAACTCTCAACTATGAATCTCTTCAAGATCACATGTGTCTACAACCTAAAAAAAATATTACATGTGGTACACTTCATCACTATATTCAAGAATATTGTATTGAGTATGCCTACGTGTCTTTTTATATACCTCTCATTATTAAGCTTGGAAATAAGATAAAACTAATACTTGGTAGTTATAAAGAAATATAAGAAAAAGTATATACTTGCACAAAGATGTTCACTAACAAAAGAGAATGCATATTTTAGGCACATTTTGCATTATATCTTCCATGCATTGATCGCCGAAGGTTGAATACACCTAAGGCCTTATGATTGACTACTAAAGAGTTGGATCATTTCATAATGTGATCAGACTACCAAAGAGTTGGATCACTTTCAAGTACTCGACGACCAAAGAATTGAAGTACTTTATTTTCCAGCACTTGACTACCAAAGAGTTGAAGTTCTTAGATATAATGCAATAGATATATTATGTTTCGTGTGTTCATAGCAATAAGAATGGAAAGCTCAAGCAACATACCATACAAGAACAATCATTTCAGCCAATATCATATGACAAGTATTTTACTACACATATAACACAAGCATATTGTATAATAAGCCAAGTAAGAGGTAATGTCGTACCTTGATCAAGAAAGACAAACCTAATCACAATCCTGATATCAACTATATCCTTATCAAACCTGATTAAGACAAGATTACACATCCCAATCAGGTTCTCATCATCATGACCCTAGCTATGATTCATTTTAGGGTTTTCTTCATTGATTGTGATATTCCCACTATTACTTGTGTTATCTTCTTGAGATTAGGTTACTGGTCTTGGATTATAGATTTACACATATAATCTAATTATTTGTTTACATATAATTGTTTGCACATGTTAACCCTAGGTCACATGCATTAATCATATTAGGGTTTTCTCATCATTTTAGGGTTTATATCACTATAAGAGCAATCATCATCATATAAACATGGATTCTATGCATTTAACTGATATCAAAGTTCCACATTAGCTTCAAATTACATATAGGGTTTTTTGTAACATCCATCATTTAATGAGCATGTATGTATTTATTGCATTTTTTTAGGGTTATTAGCCTTAAATAGCCATATGGAGCAACTTACATGATTTTGTACATCAAAATTACAATTACTAACATCATATCGATTACACATCACAATTAGGAGTTACTGGAACATTTCCATAATTTTAGTCCATTGTTTGATATTTATTATCCATGAAACAAGCATTTCACAACTTACATGGTATCACTGAGATTAGTGCATCAAAAGACTGATATTATGATTTCATGTTATTCTATACATTTTTCTAAGAATTTTGGTGTCTTACTTGTAATTTTAGGATTTATGAGCTAATTTCTATGATTTATTAAATATATACATATTTACTGAGCTATTTACCTTTGACGACCAATCAGGCGTCGCCATGTGGCCTTGCTTTGGAGTGGGTTCTCCTAATGGTTCCACTCATGGACCCTCCTCGGTTCAGTACCAAGCCGGCCGATTTAGGGGCTGGTTCGCTTGGTCTAGGTCGGGTTCAAGGCTCGAGACCCAGTCCTCCTTTTTTTCCCCGTTCATCGTTCTTTCTCGCGATCTGGGTCACAACTCTATTCTTCTGTGAATAGGTCCGTCGTTGATAGGTCCTACCCAGACGACCAATCAGCATGGATCAGGCACTCCTCATCTGCTCCTTTGGTGACCAACAACTTTGGCTACCCCTTCAAGACCTCCACATCTACTAGTTTCCTTGGGTTTGGTCGTGAAGCCCCTTCTCCACAAGGGCACCACCGCAAGGCTCTAGCACGATAGATCAAAGAGGGAAACAACCTCTACTCCACCTCATGCCAACATGAAGCTTCTAAAAGCTTTCCAAAGCTCCTACGAACCCATCCATGACCTTGATCTACGGTGGTATGCACTTCATAGATGCCCCTGACTTCATCTTCTTCTTCGACTAGATGGGATTCCTTAACCATGAAAACCTCGATAGGAGTCCAAAATGAGACCAGTGTTAAACTCCTCTATCCTCCAACTTCATTTCCCTATCTTTCTTCTTTCCTAAACTCCCTCTATCTCTGGTTCCTTATTCTTCACACTAGCTTCTCCCCCCAATGGAGAAGGAAGAGAACTAGGGAGTTTGTTCTCCCTCTAGACTTGTTGCAAAATTTGACTTGAGGAGTCTTCTAACTCCTTGAAACATGAAAAAATTGTCTTCACGATCAGCTGCACATCTCTGCCCATGAACTGTAGCTGTGGTGGCTTGATCCTAGCTGGGCTAAACTACCTCCATCATCGTTGGTCAATAGAGGTAAGAGATAACTTATAAACCATCAGATGTGGCTGTCCAAGGGACAGAGATAGAGACCACTTGTATTGATCTATGGCCTCTCCCTTTCTATAGGGCGCGTGAACTGATTAAGACCATGACTTAGTTCTATAAACCATCAAAATGCACATTATTTCACACATTTCAAACCTAAATAACTTCTTCAAGGATCCTCCAATTGCCACCAAAATTTAACCATAGTTTGATCATAACTCAAGGAACAATCCATTCAATTTTGGTGCCAAAACACAACTATTTGACTATTCAATTAAATACTTCACAAAGGTATAAATGTAAGGATGTTAATCATGACATCAATATCATTTGACATCCAAACTTTGACAAAATACTTGGGACACTCAAAACAACTCAACATGCATGAATTCACTTATGTCATTGGACATTTAAGGATTCCAAAAGCACCCTTCATCTTTATACTGTTGACTCAAGGTCAATTAGGTCAATGTTGACTCACGTCTAAATTGACTAAACCAATGTTTTGATGATGACTAACCATTCCACATATTGGTGTCTAATGCTTCTACTTGAGTGATGTCAGATTAGGTATAGACACACTCAAAATGCCCTAACTTGCGCATATCAAATTGGAGAAAAGACAAGTCAAAGTCATACAAGTGCACATTTTTGTAATATGATGTATATCCATTAGAATCATGTTGTAAATCACTTGTAATGATTGTATGACTTGTAATTAAGCTTAGAAAAATATCAAGAACACTTAGATCGAATATTAGAGCACTTTTAATGTAACTTTGAAAATCAATTACAAGAACTTGTTCGGTCGAGTTTCCCACCCTGAAACTCGACCGATCAACCTTGGTCGATTTTCTGAAGATTGCATCGGTCGAGTTGTGCACTCACAGAACTCGACCGATTGGGTACTAGGCCATTTCCAGTTGAAATGGTCGGTCGAGTTTCCTCAGGACAAACTCGACCGATCCTTTGAACATCGGGTTGCCTGCTACTTGATCGGTCGAGTTACACCCATAGAAACTCGACCGATTGCACTGTACGGAAAAGTGTAGAAAAGTATTTCTAGCCATTGTGGAGTTGCAACAAGTGACAATATATCTGTTGCAAGCCACAAAACGGCTAGTTTTCGTTCATAAGTGTTCCCAAAGGCTAAGAGGCATCCCCAACTATAAATAGGACCCCTTGGGCTTCATTCCAAGGTTGAGCATTCATTGCAAACTCTTTGTGAGGTTCCTATTCTATAGTTGAGTGCTTCCTACAACCTCCTCTCTCTCTCTAAGCTTAATCACTTGCAACATCCATTAGAGTGAGTAGGAGATTTGTAAGAGAGCTAGTTTTATATGTATATCTTGTGAGGCTCTCACTTCCACCACCTCCCCATCTCTCATTTGCAATCATGAAGATGAAGGTTCTCTCTCTTGTCCAAGAGAGGTGAAGAAGAACAAGGGAAGGTGTCCCTTGGTGAAGATCAAGGCTAAAGACTTGGAGCTAGAGTGGGTAAGCCCTTGGAGAAGGCAGAAGACTCAAGCTCAAGTGGGTAAGACCTTTGTGGAAGCTTCTCCGAGTGAAGGTGAAGTCAAAGGCAGAAGATCCAAGAAGAGTGGGTAATTCCTGCAAGGCCGAAGACTTGTGCAAGAGTGGGTAAGTCCTTGGAGAAGGCCGAAGACTCTTGCAAAGTGGGTAAGTCCTTAGTAAGGTTGAAGACTCTTTGTATTGGATAGGTAAGTCCTTTGTTGGTCAAGTATTGTATGTCTTATTAATGAATATAAGAGTGCAATTGTTTGAAGTCCTAGAGGTTGACCTCTCTAGGCAAGTAGACTGACACACTTCTAGTTTGAAGTGTGGAACCACTCTAAGTAGCTTGTCTAATTGGTGCATGTTCTATCTCTCTTATCTTTGCTATGCATGATTTAGTTGCACTCAAATTACCTATTTAGAAACCTTATCTTGTCATATATTTTGAAGGTTTAATGAATTTTGTGTAAGTGCTTTCAGCTCTATTCACCCCCCTCTAGAGCCTCTAATCACCCATCTAGGATCCAACATGTGGTATCAGAGCGGGTCTTCTCCAAGCATACTTCAACAAGTAGGAGAAGATGAGTGACTACCTAGGAGGGAGACTCTCGACCAGTATTCCAATCTTTGATGGGAGTAATTTCCTCTATTGGAGAAGAAGACTTCAATTTTACATCCAAGGATTAAGTCTCGAGATGTGGCAAATGGTTAACATCCCATACATTCTACCAAAGACAAATATTGAAGAATGGGATGAAGCCACCTTGATGAAAGCAACTTTGAATGCTAGAGCCATGCACATCCTATATGCCTCCATGACCCCACCGAGTTCAACCAGATTTCCTCTTGTGAGACGGCCTATGAGGTATGGAGAAAGCTTTGCATCACTTATGAAGGGACAGATCAAGTGAAGGAAAGCAAAGTCTACATGCTCAAAAGGATGCTTGAGAACTTCAAGATGGGATAGGAGGAGAGCATAGACAACATGTACTCAAGGCTCAACACCATCTTGAATGGTCTTGCTATTCTAGGACATCCTATATCTAGTAGAGAGATCAACTCAAAGATCCTTAGAACTCTCCCCAAGAGGTGGGAATCCAAGGTGACTTCCATTGAAGAAACAAGGTCTCTTAGGGATATTCCTATTGAAGAGCTCATTGGAAATCTACAAGCACATGAAGCTACACTTGACAAGAGGGAGGAAGTAGAAAGACAAGAGGAGAAAGAACTCAAGAGAATGAATAAGGCTGAAATCAAAGCTCAAATCAAGGCTATTGTTGGTCAAGCTTCTCCATCCTCTCAAGTTGATGAAGATGCCATGTACTCCAAGGGTAGATTCTATAAAGGCAAGTCCTCCTCCACACGGTGCTTCACATGTGGGAAGAAGGGTCACTACAAGGAAAATTGCCCACAAGGCAAAAAGACCCATCTTCACAAGAAGAAATGGCAATCAAGCTCAAGTGGCTCCTCCAACTCAAGCTCAAGTGAAGATTCATGTGAAGGATCAAGCTCAAGCTCTAGTGATGAAGGAGAATGCCATTTTGCTCTTATAGCATCAACAAGTGAAGACTCAAGTGAGGCAAATCTAAACTCTTTAGATAAAGAATCCTTGATTGATCTCATTCATGATATTTGTGCTTCTGTTAAGTCTTCTCAAAAGAAAAGGAAAACACTTGCTAAAATTGTTGATAATTTGTATGTAGAATTAAATGATCTTGAACATGCTAATTCTTGCTTGTTTGATGATAAAAATGATTGTCTTAGTCAATTAGAGTCTCTTCAACTTGAAAATGTTAGTTTGCTTGATACGATTAGATTTCTAGAAGCTCAATCTATCATGCCTAGTTATAATGAAGAGCATACTTTAATTATTGATTCTCTCATGCATGATATTGATGTTCTTAAATCTGAAAACAAGGACAAAGATTATGTTTTGCATGAATTAGAACTAGAAAATGCCTCCTTGCTTGCTAAAATCAATGGGAATGAATCTTGTTCTAGTTCTAAAAATAGAGAGAATGATGTTGCTGCTCTTCATATTGATAGAGATTCTTACTCAACTAAATCTCTTTGCTTAGAAAATGATCTTTTGCATGCTAGAGATAATATCAATAATTTGTCTTCTACTATTGATTCTCTTAAGCATGATAATGACAGTTTGAGATCTTCTTTGCAAAGATTCTTAGTTGGTAAGAAAATTCTTAATGATATCCTACACCATACTACTAAACAAATTAGTAGACATTGTTTAGGATATGATAGTAGTCAAGGGAACAACAAAGATAAATGACCTCCAATATTCCATGGAGAATCCTCTAGTTCCAAGACTATGGGCACATGCAGCTATTGCAATGATTTTGGTCATTATTCTACTTGTTGTCCTTTTAGGAAAGCACCCAAGAGCAATAGGACTTGGGTTGCTAAACTAACCCCTCCGGACCAAAAAACATGATTGGGGACCATTTCATCTTTCTTCTTGTAGGTACTTGCAAATGGATTGACTTGAGCTATTGAATTGCTAATTGACTTCTCAATCCACATGAAAGAAGAAAGGTGAGATGTGTAGAGAGTGAAAACAAATGGAAAAGGAATGGTAAGCACAAAGGTAATGTTTCTCTTTCTTATAACCTATCCTAACTTGTTTTTTTCAAGTTAGTGTGCACTATACATATGGTTTTTGAGTCAAAAGTGGCATTTTGTGATTCTCTTCACACTCTTGCTCAAAAACTATTTCTAATGCTTCTATAGTGCATTACTAACTTGCTTAGACATGTTTGGATATGGTTTGTATATTTATCATGCCTTTAAATATGTTTTTAGGAGATATATGTGCTTTTTGACAGCTGCTCTGTCGGTCGAGTTTTCCCTATTGAAACTCGACCGATAGGCACCAATGGGTGTTGCTAGCAGTTTTCATCGGTCGAGTTGTCAATGCACAGAACTCGACCGATAACACTGTGCACAGAATATACATTTGGCTTATTGAGTGAGAATTTCCCTCTCAACTAGATTTTCTCAACCAATAGCCTTATTCTTTGGCACTCTCATTTGGTACCTTTATATATGCATATTGCCATGTTCTAAATTTCCTATCTTGCTTACAACTCTATCTCTCTAATTGCTCTAAATTGGTATATCTATATCTTGCAATTACTTGCTTTGAGTTGTTTTACAAGTTTTGATGATGATCTCTTTGGATCTCTTGGTTGTGTCTTAAATTGCTTCCGTTGTGCTCTAACTTGCTACATCTATCTAGCTGTATACCTTGTTTTGATACAACCTTGATGTTCTTAGGGGTAATAATCTTATGGTAAGGTTGCATATCTAGTGAGTTATATCCTTTCATGCTTCTAAAATTGCTTATCTCCTTGTTTGGATATATCTCTACATCCAATCATAGCTTGTTTAATCTTGTATATCCTTTGGTATCTCTTGCTATGATCGAGATCCTACTAGTAGTCCTAACTTGTGATATCATCTACTAGTAGTTCATATACATGTAGTTCTAACCCTATTTATAATTTCCATCTTTGCTCATCTATATGCTATGCTTGTATCTTATCTCATACATGCTCAAGATTGTTCCTTGAATTGCATATCTACTATCTTGAGTTGTTTGCATAACATTGTGATGTAGGGTACATAGATCTACATTATATGTAGAAATTGGAGTATTTTTGGATTTTATGCAGATTTTGCTCCAGTTTCAGTTTTTGGTGCAAGACTAGTGTTTTTCATGTAGAAACGACCTTCTAAGAAAGACTCATCGCTATGCCTTGAGCTCCGATAGTTTTTGGTCAAATTCCATCATCTTGAGGGTCAAAATTGTGATTTATTGTTTTTCTGCAGTACCTTATCTTGCATTTTTGGGTTGTTCAAGTATATGCTTTAACTTTCTTTTCTTTCTATGCTTGGACAAGCCCCTATCTGCACTCTTCTACTCTCCTTATATATATTTGTATTATCTCCTTTCTCTTTAACAAGTGATGTTTCTTTTTTCTTCATAACCCCCACCTTTTTGAAATGACAAAGGGGGAGAAAGGTAATGTCTTCTTTTAAAAAGAGGAAGAAGGCATGTCTTACATGAAGAGGAGAAGCATGTTCATATAAAGGGAAAAGGTAAAGGGGAGAAGACATATATGTGTAGAACATATATGAGTAGAAGACATAGTATTCTATAAATGTTATGAAAGCTAACCATGCAGGAGAAATAGCATCAATTGAGGGGGAGTATGAAAACTCCATGCACATCAATTGAGGGGGAGCATATGAACTCAATTCTATTGAAACCCCTAGGTTTCTCCAAAGGTATGAATTTACTTTAAAGCTTTCAATACATTTATGAAATGGTTTGTCATCTTCAAAAAGGGGGAGAATGTTGACTCAAGGTCAATTAGGTCAATGTTGACTCACGTCTAAATTGACTAAACCCATGTTTTGATGATGACTAACCATTCCACATATTGGTGTCTAATGCTTCTATTTGAGTGATTTCAGATTAGGTATAGACACACTCCAAATGCCATAACTTGTGCATATCAAATTGGAGAAAAGACAAGTCAAAGTCATACAAGTGCACGTTTTTGTAATATGATGTATATCCATTAGAATCATGTTGCAAATCACTTGTAATGATTGTATGACTTGTAATTAAGCTTAGAAAAATATCAGGAACACTTAGATCGAATATTAGAGTACTTTTAATGTAACTTTGAAAATCAATTACATGCACTTGTTCGGTCGAGTTTCCCACCCTGAAACTCGACCGATCAACCTTGGTCGATTTTCTGAAGATTGCATCGGTCGAGTTGTGCACTCACAGAACTCGACCGATTGGGTAGTAGGCCATTTCCAGTTGAAATGGTCGGTCGAGTTTCCTCAGGACAAACTCGACCGATCCTTTGAACATCGGGTTGCCTGCTACTTGATCGGTCGAGTTACACCCATAGAAACTCGACGGATTGCACTGTACGGAAAAGTGTAGAAAAGTGTTTCTAGCCGTTGTGGAGTTGCAACAAGTGAAAATATATCTGTTGCAAGCCACAAAATGGCTAGTTTTCGTTCACAAGTGTTCCCAAAGGCTAAGAGGCATCCCCAGCTATAAATAGGACCCCTTGGGCTTCATTCCAAGGTTGAGCATTCATTGCAAACTCTTTGTGAGGTTCCTATTCTATAGTTGAGTGTTTCCTACAACCTCCTCTCTCTCTAAGCTTAATCACTTGCAACATCCATTAGAGTGAGTAGGAGATTTGTAAGAGAGCTAGTTTTATATGTATATCTTGTGAGGCTCTCACTTCCACCACCTCCCCATCTCTCATTTGCAATCATGAAGATGAAGGTTCTCTCTCTTGTCCAAGAGAGGTGAAGAAGAACAAGGGAAGGCGTCCCTTGGTGAAGATCAAGGCTAAAGACTTGGAGCTAGAGTGGGTAAGCCCTTGGAGAAGGCAGAAGACTCAAGCTCAAGTGGGTAAGACCTTTGTGGAAGCTTCTTCGAGTGAAGGTGAAGTCAAAGGCGGAAGATCCAAGAAGAGTGGGTAATTCCTGCAAGGCCGAAGACTTGTGCAAGAGTGGGTAAGTCCTTGTAGAAGGCCGAAGACTCTTGCAAAGTGGGTAAGTCCTTGGTAAGGTTGAAGACTCTTTGTATTGGATAGGTAAGTCCTTTGTTGGTCATGTATTGTATGTCTTATTAATGAATATAAGAGTGTAATTGTTTGAAGTCCTAGAGGTTGACCTCTCTAGGAAAGTGGACTGACACACTTCTAGTTTGAAGTGTGGAACCACTCTAAATAGCTTGTCTAATTGGTGCATGTTCAATCTCTCTTATCCTTGCTATGCATGATTTAGTTGCACTCAAATTACCTATTTAGCTACCTTATCTTGTCATATATTTTGAAGGTTTAATGAATTTTGTGTAAGTGCTTTCAGCTCTATTCACCCCCCTCTAGAGCATCTAATCACCCATCTAGGTTCCAACAAGTGGTATCAGAGTAGGTCTTCTCCAAGCATACTTCAACAAGTAGGAGAAGATGGGTGACTACCTAGGAGGGAGACTCTCGACCAGCATTCCAATCTTTGATGGGAGTAATTTCCTCTATTGGAGAAGAAGACTTCAATTCTACATCCAAGGATCAAGTCTCGAAATGTGGCAAATGGTGAACAGCCCATACATTCTACCAAAGACAAATATTGAAGAATGGGATGAAGCCACCTTGATGAAAGCAACTTTGAATGCTAGAGCCATGCACATCCTATATGCCTCCATGACCCCCACTGAGTTCAACCAGATTTCCTCTTGTGAGACAGCCTATGAGATATGGAGAAAGCTTTGCATCACTTATGAAGGGACATATCAAGTGAAGGAAAACAAAGTCTACATGCTCAAAGGGATGCTTGAGAACTTCAAGATGGGAAAGTAGGAGAGCATAGCCAACATGTACTCAAGGAACAACACCATCTTGAATGGTCTTGCTATTGTAGGACATCCTATGTCTAGTGGAGAGATCAACTCAAAGATCCTTAGAACTCTCCCCAAGAGGTGGGAATCCAAGGTGACTTCCATTGAAGAAGCAAGGTCTCTTAGGGATATTCCTATTGAAGATCTCATTGGAAATCTACAAGCACATGAAGCTACACTTGACAAGAGGGAGGAAGTAGAAAGACAAGAGGAGAAAGAACTCAAGAGAATGAAGAAGGCTGAAATCAAAGCTCAAATCAAGGCTATTGTTGGTCAAGCTTCTCCATCATCTCAAGTTGATGAAGATGCCATGTACTCCAAGGGTAGATTCTAAAAAGGCAAGTCCTCCTCCACACGATGCTTCACATGTGGGAAGAAGGGTCACTACAAGGAAAATTGCGCACAAGGCAAAAAGACCCATCTTCACAAGAAGAAATGGCAATCAAGCTCAAGTGGCTCCTCCAACTCAAACTCAAGTGAAGATTCATGTGAAGGATCAAGCTCAAGCTCTAGTGATGAAGGAGAATGCCATTTTGCTCTTATATCATCAACAAGTGAAGACTCAAGTGAGGTAAATATAAACTCTTCAGATAAAGAATCCTTGATTGATCTCATTCATGATATTTGTATCTCTCTTAAGTCTTCTCAAATGAAAAGGAAAAAGCTTGCTAAAATTGTTGATAATTTGTATATAGAATTAAATGATCTTGAACATGCTAATTCTTTTTTGTTTGATGATAAAAATGATTGTCTTAGTCAAGTAGACTCTCTTAAACTTGAAAATGCTAGTTTGCTTGATAAGATTAGATTTCTACAAACTCAACCTATCATGCCTAGTTCTAATGAAGAGCATAATTTGATTATTGATTCTCTCATGCATGGTATTGATGTTCTTAAATCTGAAAAAAAGGACAAAGATTATGTTTTGCATGAATTAGAACTAGAAAATGCCTCCTTGCTTGCTAAAATCAATGGGCATGAATCTTGTTCTAGTTCTACAAATAGAGAGAATGATGTTGCTGCTCTTCATATTGATAGAGATTCTTACTCAACTAAATCTCTTTGCTTAGAAAATGATCTTTTGCATGCTAGAGATAATATCAATCATTTGTCTTCTACTATTGATTCTCTTAAGCATGATAATGACAGTTTGAGATCTTCTTTGCAAAGATTCTTAGTTGGTAAGAAAAGTCTTAATGATATCCTACACCATACTACTAAACAAATTAGTAGACATGGTTTATGATATGATAGTAGTCAAGGGAACAACAAAGATAAATGACCTCCAATATTCCATGGAGAATCCTCTAGTTCCAAGACTATGGGCACATGCAACTATTGCAATGATTTTGGTCATTATTCTACTTGTTGTCCTTTTAGGAAAGCACCCAAGAGCAATAGGATTTGGGTTGCTAAACTAACCCCTCAGGACCCAAAAACATGATTGGGGACCATTTCATCTTTCTTCTTGTAGGTACTTGCAAATGGATTGACTTGAGCTATTGAATTGCTAATTGACTTCTCAATCTACATTAAAGAAGAAAGGTGAGATGTGTAGAGAGTGACAAAAAATGGAAAAGGAATGGTAAGCACAAAGGTAATGTTTCTCTTGCTTATAACCTATCCTAACTTGTTTTTGTCAAGTTAGTGTGCACTATACATATGGTTTTTGAGTCAAAAGTGGCATTTTGTGATTCTCTTCACACTCTTGCTCAAAAACTGTTTCTAATGCTTCTATAGTGCATTACTAACTTGCATAGACATGTTTGGATATGGTTTGTATATTTATCATGCCTTTAAATATGTTTTTAGGAGATATATGTGCTTTTTGACAGCTGCTCTGTCGGCCGAGTTTGCCTTATTGAAACTCGACCGATAGGCACCAATGGGTGTTGCCAGCAGTTTTCATCGGTCGAGTTGCCAATACACAGAACTCGATCGATAACACTATGCACAGAATATACATTTGGCTTATTGAGTGAGAATTTCCCTCTCAACTAGATTTTCTCAACCAATAGCCTTATTCTTTGGCACTCTCATTTGGTACCTTTATATATGCATATTGCCATGTTCTAAATTGCCTATCTTGCTTACAACTCTATCTCTCTAATTGCTCTAAATTGGTATATCTATATCTTGCAATTACTTGCTTTGAGTTGTTTTGCAGGTTTTGATGATGATCTCTTTGGATCTCTTGGTTGTGTCTTAAATTGCTTTCGTTGTGCTATAACTTGCTACATCTATCTAGGTTTATATCTTGTTTTGATACAACCTTGATGTTCTTAGGGGTAATCATCTTATGGTAAGGATGCATATCTAGTGAGTTATATCCTTTCATGCTTCTTAAATTGCTTATCTCCTTGTTTGGATATATCTCTACATCCAATCATAGCTTGTTTTATCTTGTATATCCTTTGGTATCTCTTGCTATGATCGAGATCCTACTAGTAGTCCTAACTTGTGATATCATCTACTAGTAGTTCATATACATGTAGTTCTAACCCTGTTTATAATTGCCATCTTTGCTCATCTATATGCTATGCTTGTATCTTATCTCATACATGCTCAAGATTGTTCCTTGAATTGCATATCTACTATCTTGAGTTGCTTGCATAACATTGTGATGTAGGGTACATAGATCTACATTATATGTAGAAATTGGAGTATTTTTGGATTTTATGCAGATTTTGCTCCAGTTTCAGTTTTTGGTGCAAGACTAGTGTTTTTCATGCAGAAACGACCTTCTGAGCAAGACTCATCGCATTGCCATGAGCTCCGATGGTTTTTGGTCAAATTCCATCATCTTGAGGGTCAAAATTGTGATTTATTGTTTTTATGCAGTACCTTATCTTGCATTTTTGGGTTGTTCAAGTATATAATTTAACTTTCTTTTCTTTCTATGCTTGGACAAGCCCCTATCTGTTCTCTTCTACTCTCCTTATATATATTTGTATTATCTCCTTTCTCTTTAACAAGTGATGTTTCTTTTTTCTTCATAACCCCCACCTTTTTGAAATGACAAAGGGGGAGAAAGGTAATGTCTTCTTTTAAAAAGAGGAAGAAGGCATGTCTTACTTGAAGAGGAGAAGCATGTTCATATAAAGGGAAAAGGTAAAGGGGAGAAGACATATAAGTGTAGAACATATATGAGTAGAAGACATAGTATTCTATAAATGTTATGAAAGCTAACCATGCAGGAGAAATAGCATCAATTGAGGGGGAGCATATGAACTCAATTCTATTGAAACCCCTATGTTTCTACAAAGGTATGAATTTACTTTAAAGCTTTCAATACATTTATGGAATGGTTTGTCATCTTCAAAAAGGGGGAGAATGTTGACTCAAGGTCAATTAGGTCAATGTTGACTCACGTCTAAATTGACTAAACCCATGTTTTGATGATGACTAACCATTCCACATATTGGTGTCTAATGCTTCTACTTGAGTGATTTTACATTAGGTATAGACACACTCAAAATACCCTAACTTGCGCATATCAAATTGGAGAAAAGACAAGTCAAAGTCATACAAGTGCACATTTTTGTAATATGATGTATATCCATTAGAATCATGTTGTAAATCACTTGTAATGATTGTATGACTTGTAATTAAGCTTAGAAAAATATCAGGAACACTTAGATCGAATATTAGAGCACTTTTAATGTAACTTTGAAAATCAATTACATGCACTTGTTCGGTCAAATTTCCCACCCTGAAACTCGACCGATCAACCTTGGTCGATTTTCTGAAGATTGCATCGGTCGAGTTGTGCACTCACAGAAGTCGACCGATTGGGTAGTAGGCCATTTGCAATTGAAATGGTCGGTCGAGTTTCCTCAGGACAAACTCGACTGATCCTTTGAACATCTGGTTGCCAGCTACTTGATCGGTCGAGTTACACCCATAGAAACTCGACCGATTGCACTGTACGGAAAAGTGTAGAAAAGTGTTTCTAGCCGTTGTGGAGTTGCAACAAGTGAAAATATATCCGTTGCAAGCCACAAAATGGCTAGTTTTCGTTCACAAGTGTTCCTAAAGGCTAAGAGGCATCCCCAGCTATAAATAGGACCCCTTGGGCTTCATTCCAAGGTTGAGCATTCATTGCAAACTCTTTGTGAGGTTCCTATTCTATAGTTGAGTGCTTCCTACAACCTCCTCTCTCTCTCTAAGCTTAATCACTTGCAACATCCATTAGAGTGAGTAGGAGATTTGTAAGAGAGCTAGTTTTATATATATATCTTGTGAGGCTCTCACTTCCACCACCTCCCCATCTCTCATTTGCAATCATGAAGATGAAGGTTCTCTCTCTTGTCCAAGAGAAGTGAAGAAGAACAAGGGAAGGCGTCCCTTGGTGAAGATCAAGGCTAAAGACTTGGAGCTAGAGTGGGTAAGCCCTTGGAGAAGGCAGAAGACTCAAGCTCAAGTGGGTAAGACCTTTGTGGAATCTTCTCCGAGTGAAGGTGAAGTCAAAGGCGGAAGATCCAAGAAGAGTGGGTAATCCCTGCAAGGCCGAAGACTTGTGCAAGAGTGGGTAAGTCCTTGGAGAAGGCCGAAGACTCTTGCAAAGTGGGTAAGTCCTTGGTAAGGTTGAAGACTCTTTGTATTGGATAGGTAAGTCCTTTGTTGGTCATGTATTGTATGTCTTATTAATGAATATAAGAGTGCAATTGTTTGAAGTCCTAGAGGTTGACCTCTCAAGACAAGTGGACTGACACACTTCTAGTTTGAAGTGTGGAACCACTCTAAGTAGTTTGTCTAATTGGTGCATGTTCAATCTCTCTTATCCTTGCTATGCATGATTTAGTTGCACTCAAATTACCTATTTAGCAACCTTATCTTGTCATATATTTTGAAGGTTTAATGAATTTTGTGTAAGTGCTTTCAGCTCTATTCACCCCCCCCCTCTAGAGCATCTAATCACCCATCTAGGATCCAACAAGTGGTATCAGAGCGGGTCTTCTCCAAGCATACTTCAACAAGTAGGAGAAGATGGGTGACTACCCAGGAGGGAGACTCTCGACCAGTATTCCAATCTTTGATGGGAGTAATTTTCTCTATGGGAGAAGAAGACTTGAATTCTACATCCAAGGATCAAGTCTCGAGATGTGGCAAATGGTGAACATCCCATACATTCTACCAAAGACAAATATTGAAGAATGGGATGAAGCCACCTTGATGAAAGAAACTTTGAAAGCTAGAGCCATGCACATCCTATATGCCTCCATGACCCCCACCGAGTTCAACCGGATTTCCTCTTGTGAGACGGCCTATGAGGTATGGAGAAAGCTTTGCATCACTTATGAAGGGACATATCAAGTGAAGGAAAGTAAAGTCTACATGCTCAAAGGGATGCTTGAGAACTTCAAGATGGGAAAGGAGGAGAGCATAGCCAACATGTACTCAAGGCTCAACACCATCTTGAATGGTCTTGCTATTCTAGGACATCCTATGTCTAGTGGAGAGATCAACTCAAAGATCCTTAAAACTCTCCCCAAGAGGTGGGAATCCAAGGTGAATTCCATTGAAGAAGCAAGGTCTCTTAGGGATATTCCTATTGAAGATCTCATTGGAAATCTACAAGCACATGAAGCTACACTTGACAAGAGGGAGGAAGTAGAAAGACAAAAGGAGAAAGAACTCAAGAGAATGAAGAAGGCTGAAATCAAAGCTCAAATCAAGGCTATTGTTGGTCAAGCTTCTCCATCCTCTCAAGTTGATGAAGATGCCATGTACTCCAAGGGTAGATTCTACAAAGGCAAGTCCTCCTCCACACGGTGCTTCACATGTGGGAAGAAGGGTCACTACAAGGAAAATTGCCCACAAGGCAAAAAGACCCATCTTCACAAGAAGAAATGGCAATCAAGCTCAAGTGGCTCCTCCAACTCAAGCTCAAGTGAAGATTCATGTGAAGGATCAAGCTCAAGCTCTAGTGATGAAGGAGAATGCCATTTTGCTCTTATAGCATCAACAAGTGAAGACTCAAGTGAGGTAAATCTAAACTCTTTAGATAAAGAATCCATGATTGATCTCATTCATGATATTTGTGCCTCTCTTAAGTCTTCTCAAAAGACAAGGAAAAAGCTTGCTAAAATTGTTGATAATTTGTATGTAGAATTAAATGATCTTGAACATGCTAATTCTTGGTTGTTTGATGATAAAAATGATTGTCTTAGTCAAGTAGACTCTCTTAAAATTGAAAATGCTAGTTTGCTTGATAAGATTAGATTTCTAGAATCTCAACCTATCATGCCTAGTTCTAATGAAGAGCATACTTTAATTATTGATTCTCTCATGAATGATATTGATGTTATTAAATCTGAAAACAAGGACAAAGATTATGTTTTGCATGAATTAGAACTAGAAAATGCCTCCTTGCTTGCTAAAATCAATGGGCATGAATCTTGTTCTAGTTCTAAAAATAGAGAGAATGATGTTGCTGCTCTTCATATTGATAGAGATTCTTACTCAACTAAATCTCTTTGCTTAGAAAATGATCTTTTGCATGCTAGAGATAATATCAATAATTTGTCTCCTACTATTGATTCTCTTAAGCATGATAATGACAGTTTGAGATCTTCTTTGCAAAGATTCTTAGTTGGTAAGAAAAGTCTTACTGATATCCTACACCATACTACTAAACAAATTAGTAGACATGGTTTAGGATATGATAGTAGTCAAGGGAACAACAAAGATAAAGGAACTCCAATATTCCATGGAGAATCCTCTAGTTCCAAGACTATGGGCACATGCAGCTATTGCAATGATTTTGATCATTATTCTACTTGTTGTCCTTTTAGGAAAGCACCCAAGAGCAATAGGATTTGGGTTGCTAAACTAACCCCTCCGGACCCAAAAACATGATTGGGGACCATTTCATCTTTCTTCTTGTAGGTACTTGCAAATGGATTGACTTGAGCTATTGAATTGCTAGTTGACTTCTCAATCCACATGAAACAAGAAAGGTGAGATGTGTAGAGAGTGACAACAAATGGAAAAGGAATGGTAAGCACAAAGGTAATGCTTCTCTTGCTTATAACCTATCCTAACTTGTTTTTGTCAAGCTAGTGTGCACTATACATATGGTTTTTGAGTCAAAAGTGGCATTTTGTGATTCTCTTCACACTCTTGCTCAAAAACTGTTTCTAATGCTTCTATAGTGCATTACTAACTTGCTTAGACATGTTTGGATATGGTTTGTATATTTATCATGCCTTTAAATATGTTTTTAGGAGATATATGTGCTTTTTGACAGCTACTCTGTCGGTCGAGTTTGCCCTATTGAAACTCGACCGATAGGCACCAATGGGTGTTGCCAGCAGTTTTCATCCGTCGAGTTTCCAATGCACAGAACTCGACCGATAACACTGTGCACATAATATACATATGGCTTATTGAGTGAGAATTTCCCTCTCAACTAGATTTTTTCAACCAATAGCCTTATTCTTTGGCACTCTCATTTGGTACCTTTATATATGCATATTGTCATGTTCTAAATTTCCTATCTTGCTTACAACTCTATCTCTCTAATTGCTCTAAATTGGTATATCTATATCTTGCAATTACTTGCTTTGAGTTGTTTTGCAGGTTTTGATGATGATCTCTTTGGATCTCTTGGTTGTGTCTTAAATTGCTTCCGTTGTGCTCTAACTTGCTACATCTATCTAGGTGTATATCTTGTTTTGATACAACCTTGAGGTTCTTAGGGGTAATCATCTTATGGTAAGGATGCATATCTAGTGAGTTATATCCTTTCATGCTTCTCAAATTGCTTATCTCCTTGTTTGGATATATCTCTACATCCAATCATAGCTTGTTTTATCTTGTATATCCTTTGGTATCTCTTGCTATGATCGAGATCCTACTAGTAGTCGTAACTTGTGATATCATCTACTAGTAGTTCATATACATGTAGTTCTAACCCTGTTTATAATTGTCATCTTTGCTCATCTATATGCTATGCTTGTATCTTATCTCATACATTCTCAATATTGTTCCTTGAATTGCATATCTACTATCTTGATTTGCTTGCATAACATTGTGTTGCAGGGTACATAGATCTACATTATATGTAGAAATTGGAGTATTTTTGGATTTTATGCAGATTTTGCTCCAGTTTCAGTTTTTGGTGCAAGACTAGTGTTTTCATGCAGAAACGACCTTCTGAGCAAGACTCATTGCTTTTCCATTAGCTCCGATGGTTTTTGGTCAAATTCCATCATCTTGAGGGTCAAAATTGTGATTTATTGTATTTTTGCAGTACCTTATCTTGCATTTTTGGATTGTTCAAGTATATGCTTTCACTTGCTTTTCTTTCTATGCTTGGACAAGCCCCTATCTGCGCTCTTCTACTCTCCTTATATATATTTGTATTATCTCCTTTCTCTTTAACAAGTGATGTTTCTTTTTTCTTCATAACGCCCTCCTTTTTGAAATGACAAAGGGGGAGAAAGGCAATGTCTTCTTTTAAAAAGAGGAAGAAGGCATGTCTTACATGAAGAGGAGAAGCATGTTCATATAAAGGGAAAAGGTAAAGGGGAGAAGACATATATGTGTAGAACATATATGAGTAGAAGACATAGTATTCTATAAATGTTATGAAAGCTAACCATGCAGGAGAAATAGCATCAATTGAGGGGGAGTATGAAAACTCCATGCGCATCAATTGAGGGGGAGCATATGAACTCAATTCTATTGAAACCCCTAGGTTTCTCCAAAGGTATGAATTTACTTTAAAGCTTTAAATACATTTATGGAATGGTTTGTCATCTTCAAAAAGGGGGAGAATGTTGACTCAAGGTCAATTAGGTCAATGTTGACTCATGTCTAAATTGACTAAACCCATGTTTTGATGATGACTAACCATTCCACATATTGGTGTCTAATGCTTCTACTTGAGTGATTTCAGATTAGGTATAGACACGCTCCAAATGCCCTAACTTGCGCATATCAAATTGGAGAAAAGACAAGTCAAAGTCATACAAGTGCACATTTTTGTAATATGATGTATATCCATTAGAATCATGTTGTAAATCACTTGTAATGATTGTATGACTTGTAATTAAGCTTAGAAAAATATCAGGAACACTTAGATCGAATATTAGAGCACTTTAAAAGTAACTTTGAAAATCAATTACATGCACTTGTTCGGTCGAGTTTCCCACCCTGAAACTCGACCGATCAACCTTGGTCGATTTTCTGAAGATTGCATCGGTCGAGTTGTGCACTCACAGAACTCGACCGATTGGGTAGTAGGCCATTTCCAGTTGAAATGGTCGATCGAGTTTCCTCAGGACAAACTCGACCGATCCTTTGAACATCGGGTTGCCTGCTACTTGATCGGTCGAGTTACACCCATAGAAACTCGACCGATTGCACTGTACGGAAAAGTGTAGAAAAGTGTTTCTAGCCGTTGTGGAGTTGCAACAAATGAAAATATATCCGTTGCAAGCCACAAAATGGCTAGTTTTCATTCAAAAGTGTTCCCAAAGGCTAAGAGGCATCCCCAGCTATAAATAGGACCCCTTGGGCTTCATTCCAAGGTTGAGCATTCATTACAAACTCTTTGTGAGGTTCCTATTCTATATTTGAGTGCTTCCTACAACCTCCTCTCTCTCTCTAAGCTTAATCACTTTCAACATCCATTAGAGTGAGTAGGAGATTTGTAAGAGAGCTAGTTTTATATGTATATCTTGTGAGGCTCTCACTTCCACCACCTCCCCATCTCTCATTTGCAATCATGAAGATGAAGGTTCTTTCTCTTGTCCAAGAGAGGTGAAGAAGAACAAGGGAAGGCGTCCCTTGGTGAAGATCAAGGCTAAAGTCTTGGAGATAGAGTGGGTAAGCCCTTGGAGAAGGTAGAAGACTCAAGCTCAAGTGGGTAAGACCTTGGTGGAAGCTTCTGCGAGTGAAGGTGAAGTCAAAGGCGGAAGATCCAAGAAGAGTGGGTAATTCCTGCAAGGACGAAGACTTGTGCAAGAGTGGGTAAGTCCTTGGAGAAGGCCGAAGACTCTTGCAAAGTGGGTAAGTCCTTGGTAAGGTTGAAGACTCTTTGTATTGGATAGGTAAGTCCTTTGTTGGTCATGTATTGTATGTCGTATTAATGAATATAAGAGTGAAATTGTTTGAAGTCCTAGAGGTTGACCTCTCTAGGCATGTGGAATGACACACTTCTAGTTTGAAGTGTGGAACCACTCTAAATAGCTTGTCTAATTGGTGCATGTTCAATGTCTCTTATCCTTGCTATGCATGATTTAGTTCCACTCAAATTACTAATTTAGCAACCTTATCTTGTCATATATTTTGAAGGTTTAATGAATTTTGTGTAAGTGCTTCCAGCTCTATTCACCCCCCCCGTCTAGAGAATCTAATCACCCATCTAGGATCCAACAAGTGGTATCAGAGCGGGTCTTCTCCAAGAATACTTCAACAAGTAGGAGAAGATGGGTGACTAACTAGGAGGGAGACTCTTGACCATCCTTCGAATCTTTGATGGGAGTAATTTCCTCTATTGGTGAAGAAGACTTCAATTCTACATCCAAGGATCAAGTCTCGAGATGTGGCAAATGGTGAACAGCCCATACATTCTACCAAAGAGAAATATTGAAGAATGGGATGAAGCCACCTTGATGAAAGCAACTTTGAATGCTAGAGCCATGCACATCCTATATGCCTCCATGACCCCCACCGAGTTCAACCGGATTTCCTCTTGTGAGACGGCCGATTAGGTATGGAGAAAGCTTTGCATCACTTATGAAGGGACAGATCAAGTGAAGGAAAGCAAAGTCTACATGCTCAAAGGGATGCTTGAGAACTTCAAGATGGAAAAGGAGGAGAGCATAGCCAACATGTACTCAAGGCCCAACACCATCTTGAATGGTCTTGCTATTGTAGGACATCCTATGTCTAGTGGAGAGATCAACTCAAAGATCCTTAGAACTCTCCCCAAGAGGTGGGAATCCAAGGTGACTTCCATTGAAGAAGCAAGGTCTCTTAGGGATATTCCTATTGAAGATCTCATTGGAAATCTACAAGCACATGAAGTTACACTTGACAAGAGGGAGGAAGTAGAAAGACAAGAGGAGAAAGAACTCAAGAGAATGAAGAAGGCTGAAATCAAAGCTCAAATCAAGGCTCTTGTTGGTCAAGCTTCTCCATCCTCTCAAGTTGATGAAGATGCCATGTACTCCAAGGGTAGATTCTACAAAGGCAAGTCCTCCTCCACACGGTGCTTCACATGTGGGAAGAAGGGTCACTACAAGGAAAATTGCCCACAAGGCAAAAAGACCCATCTTCACAAGAAGAAATGGCAATCAAGCTCAAGTGGCTCCTCCAACTCAAGCTCAAGTGAAGATTCATGTGAAGGATCAAGCTCAAGCTCTAGTGATGAAGGAGAATGCCATTTTGCTCTTATAGCATCAACAAGTGAAGACTCAAGTGAGGTAAATCTAAACTCTTTAGATAAAGAATCCTTGATTGATCTCATTCATGATATTTGTGCCTCTCTTAAGTCTTCTCAAAAGAAAAGGAAAAAGCTTGCTAAAATTGTTGATAATTTGTATGTAGAATTAAATGATCTTGAACATGCTAATTCTTGCTTGTTTGATGATAAAAATGATTGTCTTAGTCAAGTAGACTCTCTTAAACTTGAAAATGCTAGTTTGCTTGATAAGATTAGATTTCTAGAAGCTCAACCTATCATGCCTAGTTCTAATGAAGAGCATACTTTAATTATTGATTCTCTCATGCATGATATTGATGTTCTTAAATCTGAAAACAAGGACAAAGATTATGTTTTGCATGAATTAGAACAAGAAAATGCCTCCTTGCTTGCTAAAATCAATGGGCATGAATCTTGTTCTAGTTCTACAAATAGCGAGAATGATGTTGCTGCTCTTCATATTGATAGAGATTCTTACTCAACTAAATCTCTTTGCTTAGAAAATCATATTTTGCATGCTAGAGATAATATCAATAATTTGTCTTCTACTATTGATTCTCTTAAGCATGATAATGACAATTTGAGATCTTCTTTGCAAAGTTTCTTAGTTGGTAAGAAAAGTCTTAATGATATCCTACACCATACTACTAAACAAATTAGTAGACATGGTTTAGGATATGATAGTAGTCAAGGGAACAACAAAGATAAAGGACCTCCAATATTCCATGGAGAATCCTCTAGTTCCAAGACTATGGGCAGATGCAACTATTGCAATGATTTTGGTCATTATTCTACTTGTTGTCCTTTTAGGAAAGCACCCAAGAGCAATAGGATTTGGGTTGCTAAACTAACCCCTCCAGACCCAAAAACATGATTGGGGACCATTTCATCTTTCTTCTTGTAGGTACTTGCAAATGGATTGACTTGAGCTATTGAATTGCTAATTGACTTCTCAATCCACATGAAAGAAGAAAGGTGAGATGTGTAGAGAGTGACAACAAATGGAAAAGGAATGGTAAGCACAAAGGTAATGTTTCTCTTGCTTATGACCTATCCTAACTTGTTTTTGTCAAGTTAGTGTGCACTATACATATGGTTTTTGAGTCAAAAGTGGCATTTTGTGATTCTCTTCACACTCTTGCTCAAAAACTGTTTCTAATGCTTCTATAGTGCATTACTAACTTGCTTAGACATGTTTGGATATGATTTGTATATTTATCATGCCTTTAAATATGTTTTTAGGAGATATATGTGCTTTTTGACAGCTGCTCTGTCAGTCGGGTTTGCCCTATTGAAACTCGAACGATAGGCACCAATGGGTGTTGCCAGCATTTTTCATCGGTAGAGTTGCCAATGCACATAACTCGACCGATAACACTGTGCACAGAATATACATTTGGCTTATTGAGTGAGAATGTCCCTCTCAACTAGATTTTCTCAACCAATAGCCTTATTCTTTGGCACTCTCATTTGGTACCTTTATATATGCATATTGCCATGTTGTAAATTGCCTATCTTGCTTACAACTCTATCTCTCTAATTGCTCTAAATTGGTATATCTATATCTTGCAATTAGTTTCTTTGAGTTGTTTTGCAGGTTTTGATGATAATCTCTTTGGATCTCTTGGTTGTGTCTTAAATTTCTTCCGTTGTGCTCTAACTTGCTACATCTATCTAGGTGTATATCTGGTTTTGATACAACCTTGAGGTTCTTAGGGGTAATCATCTTATGGTAAGGATGCATATCTAGTGAGTTATATCCTTTCATGCTTCTAAAATTTCTTATCTCCTTGTTTGGATATATCTCTACATCCAATCATAGCTTGTTTTATCTTGTATATCCTTTGGTATCTCTTGCTATGATCGAGATCCTACTAGTAGTCCTAACTTGTGATATCATCTACTAGTAGTTCATATACATGTAGTTCTAACCCTGTTTATAATTTCCATCTTTGCTCATCTATATGCTATGCTTGTATCTTATCTCATACATGCTCAAGATTGTTCCTTGAATTGCATATCTACTATCTTGATTTGCTTGCATAACATTGTGATGCAGGGTACATAGATCTACATTATATGTAGAAATTGGAGTATTTTTGGATTTTATGCAGATTTTGCTCCAGTTTCAGTTTTTGGTGCAGGACTAGTGTTTTTCATGCAGAAACGACCTTCTGAGAAAGACTCATCGCTTAGCCATGAGCTCCGATGGTTTTTGGTCAAATTCCATCATCTTGAGGGTCAAAATTGTGATTTATTGTTTTTCTGCAGTACCTTATCTTGCATTTTTTGGTTGTTCAAGTATATGCTTTAACTTTCTTTTCTTTCTATGCTTGGACAAGCCCCTATCTGCGCTCTTCTACTCTCCTTATATATATTTGTATTATCTCCTTTCTCTTTAACAAGTGATGTTTCTTTTTTCTTCATAACCCCCACCTTTTTGAAATGACAAAGGGGGAGAAAGGTAATGTCTTCTTTTAAAAAGAGGAAGAAGGCATGTCTTACATGAATAGGAGAAGCATGTTCATATAAAGGGAAAAGGTAAAGGGGAGAAGACATATATGTGTAGAACATATATGAGTAGAAGACATAGTATTCTATAAATGTTATGAAAGCTAACCATGCAGGAAAAATAGCATCAATTGAGGGGGAGTATGAAAAATCGATGCACATCATTTGAGGGGGAGCATATGAACTCAATTCTATTGAAACCCCTAGGTTTCTCCAAAGGTATGAATTTACTTTAAAGCTTTCAATACATTTATGGAATGGTTTGTCATCTTCAAAAAGGGGGAGAATGTTGACTCAAGGTCAATTAGGTCAATGTTGACTCACGTCTAAATTGACTAAACCCATGTTTTGATGGTGACTAACCATTCCACATATTTGGTGTCTAATGCTTCTACTTGAGTGATTTCAAATTAGGTATAGACACACTCCAAATGCCCTAACTTGCGCATATCAAATTGGAGAAAAGACAAGTCAAAGTCATACAAGTGCACGTTTTTGTAATATGATATATATCCATTAGAATCATGTTGTAAATCACGTATAATGATTGTATGACTTGTAATTAAGCTTAGAAAAATATCAGGAACACTTAGATCGAATATTAGAGCACTTTTAATGTAACTTTGAAAATCAATTACAGGCACTTGTTCGGTTGAGTTTCCCACCCTGAAACTTGACCGATCAACCTTGGTCGATTTTCTGAAGATTGCATCGGTCGAGTTGTGCACTCACAGAACTCGACCGATTGGGTAGTAGGCCATTTCCAGTTGAAATGGTCGGTCGAGTTTTCTCAGGACAAACTCGACCGATCCTTTGAACATCGGGTTGCCTGCTACTTGATCGGTCGAGTTACACCCATAGAAACTCGACCGATTGCACTGTACGGAAAAGTGCAGAAACGTGTTTCTAGCCATTGTGGAGTTGCAACAAGTGAAAATATATTCGTTGCAAGCCAAAAAATGGCTAGTTTTCGTTCACAAGTGTTCCCAAAGGCTAAGAGGCATCCCCATCTATAATTAGGACCCCTTGGGCTTCATTCCAAGGTTAAGCATTCATTGCAAACTCTTTGTGAGGTTCCTATTCTATAGTTGAGTGCTTCCTACATCCTCCTCTCTCTCTAAGCTTAATCACTTGCAACATCCATTAGAGTGAGTAGGAGATTTGTAAGAGAGCTAGTTTTATATGTATATCTTGTGAGGCTCTCTCTTCCACCACCTCCCCATCTCTCATTTGCAATCATGAAGATGAAGGTTCTCTCTCTTGTCCAAGAGAGGTGAAGAAGAACAAGGGAAGGCGTCCCTTGGTGAAAATCAAGGCTAAAGACTTGGAGCTAGAGTGGGTAAGCCCTTAGAGAAGGCAGAAGACTCAAGATCAAGTGGGTAAGACCTTGGTGGAAGCTTCTCCGAGTGAAGGTGAAGTCAAAGGCGGAAGATCCAAGAAGAGTGGGTAATTCTTGCAAGGCCGAAGACTTCTGCAAGAGTGGGTAAGTCCTTGGAGAAGGCCGAAGACTCTTGCAAAGTGGGTAAGTCCTTGGTAAGGTTGAAGACTCTTTGTATTGGATAGGTAAGTCCTTTGTTGGTCATGTATTGTATGTCTTATTAATGAATATAAAAGTGCAATTGTTTGAAGTCCTAGAGGTTGACCTCTCTAGGCAAGTGGACTGACACACTTCTAGTTTGAAGTGTGGAACCACTCTAAATAGCTTGTCTAATTGGTGCATGTTCAATCTCTCTTATCCTTGCTATGCATGATTTAGTTACATTCAAATTACCTATTTAGCAACCTTATCTTGTCATATATTTTGAAGGTTTAATGAATTTTGTGTAAGTGCTTTCAGCTCTATTCGCCCCCCTCTAGAGCATCTAATCACCCATCTAGGATCCAACAAGTGGTATCAGAGCGGGTCTTCTCCAAGCATACTTCAACAAGTAGGAGAAGATGGGTGACTACCTAGGAGGGAGACTCTCGACCAGTCTTCCAATCTTTGATGGGAGTAATTTCCTCTATTAGAGAAGAAGACTTCAATTCTACATCCAAGGATCAAGTCTCGAGATGTGGAAAATGGTGAACAACCCATACATTCTACCAAAAAAAAATATTGAAGAATGGGATGAAGACACCTTGATGAAAGAAATTTGAATGCTAGAGCCATGCACATCCTATATGCCTCCATGACCCCCACCGAGTTCAACCGGATTTCCTCTTGTGAGATGACCTATGAGGTATGGAGAAAGCTTTGCATCACTTATGAAGGGACAGATCAAGTGAAGGAAAGCAAAGTCTACATGCTCAAAGGGATGCTTGAGAACTTCAAGATGGGGAAGGAGGAGAGCATAGCCAACATGTACTCAAGGCTCAACACCATCTTGAATGGTCTTTCTATTCTAGGACATCCTATGTCTAGTGGAGAGATCAACTCAAAGATCCTTAGAACTCTGCCCAAGAGGTGGGAATCCAAGGTGACTTCCATTGAAGAAGCAAGGTCTCTTAGGGATATTCCTATTGAAGATCTCATTTAAAATCTACAAGCACATGAAGCTACACTTGACAAGAGGGAGGAAGTAGAAAGACAAGAGGAGAAAGAACTCAAGAGAATGAAGAAGGCTGAAATCAAAGCTCAAATCAAGGCTATTGTTGGTCAAGCTTCTCCATCCTCTCAAGTTGATGAAGATGCCATGTACTCCAAGGGTAGATTCTACAGAGGCAAGTCCTCCTCCACACGGTGCTTCACATGTGGGAAGAAGGGTCACTACAAGGAAAATTGCCCATAAGGCAAAAAGACCCATCTTCACAAGAAGAAATGGAAATCAAGCTCAAGTGGCTCCTCCAACTCAAACTCAAGTGAAGATTCATGTGAAGGATCAAGCTCAAGCTCTAGTGATGAAGGAGAATGCCATTTTGCTCTTATAACATCAACAAGTGAAGACTCAAGTGAGATAAATCTAAAATCTTTAGATAAAGAATCCTTGATTGATCTCATTCATGATATTTGTGCCTCTCTTAAGTCTTCTCAAAAGAAAAGGAAAAAGCTTGCTAAAATTGTTGATAATTTGTATGTAGAATTAAATGATCTTGAACATGCTAATTCTTGCTTGTTTGATGATAAAAATGATTGTCTTAGTCAAGTAGACTCTCTTAAACTTGAAAATGCTAGTTTGCTTGATAAGATTAGATTTCTAGAAGCTCAACCTATCATGGCTAGTTCTAATGAAGAGCATACTTTAATTACCGATTCTCTCATGCATGATATTGATGTTCTTAAATCTGAAAACAAGGACAAAGATTATGTTTTGCATGAATTAGAACTAGAAAATGCCTCCTTGCTTGCTAAAATCAATGGGCATGAATCTTGTTCTAGTTCTACAAACAGAGAGAATGATGTTGCTGCTCTTCATATTGATAGAGATTCTTACTCAACTAAATCTCTTTGCTTAGAAAATGATCTTTTGCATGCTAGAGATAATATCAATAATTTATCTTCTACTATTGATTCTCTTAAGAATGATAATGACATTTTGAGATCTTCTTTGCAAAGATTCTTAGTTGGTAAGAAAAGTCTTAATGATATCCTACACCATACTACTAAACAAATTAGTAGACATGGTTTAGGATATGATAGTAGTCAAGGGAACAACAAAGATAAAGGAACTCCAATATTCCATGGAGAATCCTCTAGTTCCAAGACTATGGGCACATGCAGCTATTGCAATGATTTTGATCATTATTCTACTTGTTGTCCTTTTAGGAAAGCACCCAAGAGCAATAGGATTTGGGTTGCTAAACTAACCCCTCCGGACCCAAAAACATGATTGGGGACCATTTCATCTTTCTTCTTGTAGGTACTTGCAAATGGATTGACTTGAGCTATTGAATTGCTAATTGACTTCTCAATCCACATGAAAGAAGAAAGGTGAGATGTGTAGAGAGTGACAACAAATGGAAAAGGAATGGTAAGCACAAAGGTAATGCTTCTCTTGCTTATAACCTATCCTAACTTGTTTTTGTCAAGCTAGTGTGCACTATACATATGGTTTTTGAGTCAAAAGTGGCATTTTGTGATTCTCTTCACACTCTTGCTCAAAAATTGTTTCTAATGCTTCTATAGTGCATTACTAACTTTCTTAGACATGTTTGGATATGGTTTGTATATTTATCATGCCTTTAAATATGTTTTTAGGAGATATATGTGCTTTTTGACAGCTGCTCTGTCGGTCGAGTTTGCCCTATTGAAACTCGACCGATAGGCACCAATGGGTGTTGCCAGCAGTTTTCATCGGTCGAGTTGCCAATGCACAGAACTCGACCCATAACACTGTGCACAGAATATACATTTGGCTTATTGAGTGAGAATTTCCCTCTCAACTAGATTTTCTCAACCAATAGCCTTATTCTTTGGCACTCTCATTTAGTACCTTTATATATGCATATTGCCATGTTCTAAATTTCCTATCTTGCTTACAACTCTATCTCTCTAAATGCTCTAAATTGCTATATCTATATCTTGCAATTACTTGCTTTGAGTTGTTTTGTAGGTTTTGATGATGATCTCTTTGGATCTCTTGGTTGTGTCTTAAATTGCTTCTATTTTGCTCCAACTTGCTACATCTATCTAGGTGTATATCTTGTTTTGATACAACCTTGAGGTTCTTAGGGGTAATCATCTTATGGTAAGGATGCATATCTAGTGAGTTATATCCTTTCATGCTTCTAAAATTGCTTATTTCCTTGTTTGGATATATCTCTACATCCAATCATAGCTTGTTTTATCTTGTATATCCTTTGGTATCTCTTGCTATGATCGAGGTCCTACTAGTAGTCCTAACTTGTGGTATCATCTACTAGTAGTTCATATACATGTAGTTCGAACCCTGTTTATAATTTCCATCTTTGCTCATCTATATGCTATGCTTGTATCTTATCTCATACATTCTCAAGATTGTTCCTTGAATTGCATATCTACTATCTTGAGTTGCTTGCATAACATTGTGATGCAGGGTACATAGATCTACATTATATGTAGAAATTGGAGTATTTTTGGATTTTATGCAGATTTTGCTCCAGTTTTAGTTTTTGGTGCAAGACTAGTGTTTTTCATGCAGAAACGACCTTCTGAGCAAGACTCATCTCTTTGCCATGAGCTCCGATGGTTTTTGGTCAAATTCCATCATCTTGAGGGTCAAAATTGTGATTTATTGTTTTTCTACAGTACCTTATCTTGCATTTTTGGGTTGTTCAAGTATATGCTTTAACTTGCTTTTCTTTTTATGCTTGGACAAGCCCCTATCTGCGCTCTTCTACTCTCCTTATATATATTTGTATTATCTCCTTTCTCTTTAACAAGTGATGTTTCTTTTTTCTTCATAACCCCCACCTTTTTGAAATGACAAAGGGGGAGAAAGGCAATGTCTTCTTTTAAAAAGAGGAAGAAGGCATGTCTTACATGAAGAGGAGAAGCATGTTCATATAAAGGGAAAAGGTAAAGGGGAGAAGACATATATGTGTAGAACATATATGAGTAGAAGACATAGTATTCTATAAATGTTATGAAAGCTAACCATGCAGGAGAAATAACATCAATTGAGGGGGAGTATGAAAACTCCATGCGCATCAATTGAGGGGGAGCATATGAACTCAATTCTATTGAAACCCCTAGGTTTCTCCAAAGGTATGAATTTGCTTTAAAGCTTTCAATACATTTATGGAATGGTTTGTCATCTTCAAAAAGGGGGAGAATGTTGACTCAAGGTCAATTAGGTCAATGTTGACTCACGTCTAAATTGACTAAACCCATGTTTTGATGATGACTAACCATTCCACATATTGGTGTCTAATGCTTCTACTTGAGTGATTTCAGATTAGGTATAGACACACTCCAAATGCCCTAACTTGCGCATATCAAATTGGAGAAAAGACAAGTCAAAGTCATACAAGTGCACGTTTTTGTAATATGATGTATATCCATTAGAATCATGTTGTAAATCACTTGTAATGATTGTATGACTTGTAATTAAGCTTAGAAAAATATCAGGAACACTTAGATCGAATATTAGAGCACTTTTAATGTAACTTTGAAAATCAATTACAGGCACTTGTTCGGTCGAGTTTCCCACCCTGAAACTCGACCGATCAACCTTGGTCGATTTTCTGAAGATTGCATTGGTCGAGTTGTGCACTCACAGAACTCAACCGATTGGGTAGTAGTCCATTTCCAGTTGAAATGGTCGTTCGAGTTTCCTCAGGACAAACTCGACCGATCTTTTGAACATCGAGTTGCCTGCTACTTGGTCGGTCGAGTTACACCCATAGAAACTCGACCGATTGCACTGTACGGAAAAGTGCAGAAAAGTGTTTCTAGCCATTGTGGAGTTGCAACAAGTGAAAATATATCCGTTGCAAGCCACAAAATGGCTAGTTTTCATTCACAAGTGTTCCCAAAGGCTAAGAGGCATCCCCAACTATAAATAGGACCCCTTGGGCTTCATTCCAAGGTTGAGCATTCATTGCAAACTCTTTGTGAGGTTCCTATTCTATAGTTGAGTGCTTCCTACATCCTCCTCTCTCTCTCTAAGCTTAATCACTTGCAACATCCATTAGAGTGAGTAGGAGATTTGTAAGAGAGCTAGTTTTATATGTATATCTTGTGAGGCTCTCACTTCCACCACCTCCCCATCTCTCATTTGCAATCATGAAGATGAAGGTTCTCTCTCTTATCCAAGAGAGGTGAAGAAGAACAAGGGAAGGCATCCCTTGGTGAAGATCAAGGCTAAAGACTTGGAGCTAGAGTGGGTAAGCCCTTGGAGAAGGCAGAAGACTCAAGCTCAAGTGGGTAAGACCTTGGTGGAAGCTTCTCCGAGTGAAGGTGAAGTCAAAGGCGGAAGATCCAAGAAGAGTGGGTAATTCGTGCAAGGCCGAAGACTTGTGAAAGAGTGGGTAAGTCCTTGAAGAAGGCCGAAGACTCTTGCAAAGTGGGTAAGTCCTTGGTAAGGTTGAAGACTCTTTGTATTGGATAGGTAAGTCCTTTGTTGGTCATGTATTGTATGTCTTATTAATGAATATAAGAGTGCAATTGTTTGAAATCCTAGAGGTTGACCTCTCTAGGCAAGTGGACTGACACCCTTCTAGTTTGAAGTGTGGAACCACTCTAAATAGCTTGTCTAATTGGTGCATGTTCAATCTCTCTTATCCTTTCTATGCATGATTTAGTTGCACTCAAATTACCTATTTAGCAACCTTATCTTGTCATATATTTTGAAGGTTTAATGAATTTGGTGTAATTGCTTTCAGCTCTATTCACCCCCCCTCTAGAGCATCTAATCACCAATCTAGGATCCAACAAGTGGTATCAGAGCGGGTCTTCTCCAAGAATACTTCAACAAGTAGGAGAAGATGGGTGACTACCTAGGAGGGAGACTCTCGACCAGCCTTCCAATCTTTGATGGGAGTAATTTCCTCTATTGGAGAAGAAGACTTCAATTCTACATCCAAGGATCAAGTCTCGAGATGTGGCAAATGGTGAACAACCCATACATTCTACCAAAGACAAATATTGAAGAATGGGATGAAGCCACCTTGATGAAAGCAACTTTGAATGCTAGATCCATGCACATCCTATATGCCTCCATGACCCCCACCGAGTTCAACCAGATTTCCTCTTGTGAGATGGCCTATGAGATATGGAGAAAGCTTTGCATCACTTATTAAGGGACAAATCAAGTGAAGGAAAGTAAAGTCTACATGCTCAAAGGGATGCTTGAGAACTTCAAGATGGGAAAGGAGGAGAGCATAGCCAACATGTACTCTAGGCTCAACACCATCTTGAATGGTCTTGCTATTCTAGGACATCCTATGTCTAGTGGAGAGATCAACTCAAAGATCCTTAGAACTCTCCCCAAGAGGTGGGAATCCAAGGTGACTTCCATTGAAGAAGCAAGGTCTCTTAGGGATATTCCTATTGAAGATCTCATTGGAAATCTACAAGCACATGAAGTTACACTTGACAAGAGGGAGGAAGTAGAAAGACAAGAGGAGAAAGAACTCAAGAGAATGAAGAAGGCTGAAATCAAAGCTCAAATCAAGGCTATTATTGGTCAAGCTTCTCCATCCTCTCAAGTTGATGAAGATGCCATGTACTCCAAGGGTAGATTCTACAAAGGCAAGTCCTCCTCCACACGGTGCTTCACATGTGGGAAGAAGGGTCACTACAAGGAAAATTGCCCACAAGGCAAAAAGACCCATCTTCACAAGAAGAAATGGCAATCAAGCTCAAGTGGCTCCTCCAACTCAAGCTCAAGTGAAGATTCATGTGAAGGATCAAGCTCAAGCTCTAGTGATGAAGGAGAATGCCATTTTTCTCTTATAGCATCAACAAGTGAAGACTCAAGTGAGGTAAATCTAAACTCTTTAGATAAATAATCCTTGATTGATCTCATTCATGATATTTGTGCCTCTCTTAAGTCTTCTCAAAAGAAAAGGAAAAAGCTTGCTAAAATTGTTGATAATTTGTATGTAGAATTAAATGATCTTGAACATGCTAATTCTTGCTTGTTTGATGATAAAATTAATTGTCTTAGTCAAGTAGACTCTCTTAAACTTGAAAATGCTAGTTTGCTTGATAAGATTAGATTTCTAGAAGCTCAACCTATCATGCCTAGTTCTAATGAAGAGCATACTTTAATTATTGATTCTCTCATGCATGATATTGATGTTCTTAAATATGAAAACAAGGACAAAGATTATGTTTTGCATGAATTAGAACTAGAAAATGCCTCCTTGCTTGCTAAAATCAATGGGCATGAATCTTGTTCTAGTTCTACAAATAGAGAGAATGATGTTGCTGCTCTTCATATTGATAGAGATTCTTACTCAATTAAATCTCTTTGCTTAGAAAATGATCTTTTGCATGCTAGAGATAATATCAATAATTTGTCTTCTACTATTGCTTCTCTTAAGCATGATAATGACAGTTTGAGATCTTCTTTGCAAAGATTCTTAGTTGGTAAGAAAAGTCTTAATGATATCCTACACCATACTACTAAACAAATTAGTAGACATGGTTTAGGATATGATAGTAGTCAAGGGAACAACAAAGATAAAGGACCTCCAATATTCCATGGAGAATCCTCTAGTTCCAAGACTATGGGCACATGCAACTATTGTAATGATTTTGGTCATTATTCTACTTGTTGTCCTTTTAGGAAAGCACCCAAGAGCAATAGGATTTGGGTTTCTAAACTAACCCCTCTGGACCCAGAAACATGATTGGGGACCATTTCATCTTTCTTCTTGTAGGTACTTGCAAATGGATTGACTTGAGCTATTGAATTGCTAATTGACTTCTCAATCCACATGAAAGAAGAAAGGTGAGATGTGTAGAGAGTGACAACAAATGGAAAAGGAATGGTAAGCACAAAGGTAATGTTTCTCTTGCTTATAACCTATCCTAACTTGTTTTTGTCAAGTTAGTGTGCACTATACATATGGTTTTTGAGTCAAAAGTGGCATTTTGTGATTCTCTTCACACTCTTGCTCAAAAACTGTTTCTAATGCTTCTATAGTGCATTACTAACTTGCTTAGACATGTTTGGATATGGTTTGTATATTTATCATGGCTTTAAATATGTTTTTAGGAGATATATGTGCTTTTTGACAGCTGCTCTGTCGGTCGAGTTTGCCCTATTGAAACTCGACCGATAGGCACCAATGGGTGTTGCTAGCAGTTTTCATCGGTCGAGTTGCCAATGCACAAAACTCGACCGATAACACTGTGCCTAGAATATACATTTGGCTTATTGAGTGAGAATTTCCCTCTCAACTAGATTTTCTCAACCAATAGCCTTATTCTTTGGCACTCTCATTTGGTACCTTTATATATGCATATTGCCATGTTCTAAATTGCCTATCTTGCTTACAACCCTATCTCTCTAATTTCTCTAAATTGGTATATCTATATCTTGCAATTACTTGCTTTGAGTTGTTTTGCAGGTTTTGATGATGATCTCTTTGGATCTCTTGGTTGTGTCTTAAATTGCTTCCGTTGTGCTCTAACTTTCTACATCTATCTATGTGTATATCTTGTTTTGATACAACCTTGAGGTTCTTAGGGGTAATCATCTTATGGTAAGGATGCATATCTAGTGAGTTATATCCTTTCATGCTTCTAAAATTGCTTATCTCCTTGTTTGGATATATCTCTACATCCAATCATAGCTTGTTTTATCTTGTATATCCTTTGGTATCTCTTGCTATAATTGAGATCCTACTAGTATTCCTAACTTGTGATATCATCTACTAGTAGTTCATATACATGTAGTTCTAACCTTGTTTATAATTGCCATCTTTGCTCATCTATATGCTATGCTTGTATCTTATCTCATACATGCTCAAGATTGTTCCTTGAATTGCATATCTACTATCTTGAGTTGCTTGCATAACATTGTGATGCAGGGTACATAGATCTACATTATATGTAGAAATTGGAGTATTTTTGGATTTTATGTAGATTTTGCTCCAGTTTCAGTTTTTAGTGCAAGACTAGTGTTTTTCATGCAGAAACGACCTTCTGAGCAAGACTCATCGCTTTTCCATGAGCTCCGATGGTTTTTGGTCAAATTCCATCATCTTGAGGGTCAAAATTGTGATTTATAGCTTTTCTGCAGTACCTTATCTTGCATTTTTGGGTTGTTCAAGTATATGCTTTAACTTGCTTTTCTTTCTATGCTTGGACAATCCCCTATCTACGCTCTTCTACTCTCCTTATATATATTTGTATTATCTCCTTTCTCTTTAACAAGTGATGTTTCTTTTTTCTTCATAACCCCCACCTTTTTGAAATGACAAAGGGGGAGAAAGGTAATGTCTTCTTTTAAAAAGAGGAAGAAGGCATGTCTTACATGAAGAGGAGAAGCATGTTCATATAAAGGGAAAAGGTAAAGGGGAGAAGACATATATGTGTATAACATATATGAGTAGAAGACATAGTATTCTATAAATGTTATGAAAGCTAACCATGCAGGAGAAATAGCATCAATTGAGGGGGAGTATGAAAACTCCATGCGCATCAATTGAGGGGGATCATATGAACTCAATTCTATTGAAACCCCTAGGTTTCTCCAAAGGTATGAATTTACTTTAAAGCTTTCAATACATTTATGGAATGGTTTGTCATCTTCAAAAAGGGGGAGAATGTTGACTCAAGGTCAATTAGGTCAATGTTGACTCACGTCTAAATTGACTAAACCCATGTTTTGATGATGACTAACCATTCCACATATTGGTGTCTAATGCTTCTACTTGAGTGATTTCAGATTAGGTATAGACACACTCCAAATGCCCTAACTTGCGCATATCAAATTGGAGAAAAGACAAGTCAAAGTCATACAAGTGCACCTTTTTGTAATATGATGTATATCCATTAGAATCATGTTGTAAATCACTTGTAATGATTGTATGACTTGTAATTAAGCTTAGAAAAATATCAGGAATACTTAGATCGAATATTAGAGCACTTTTAATGTAACTTTGAAAATCAATTACAGGCACTTGTTCGGTCGAGTTTCCCACCCTGAAACTCGACCGATCAACCTTGGTTGATTTTCTAAAGATTGCATCGGTCGAGTTGTGCACTCACAGAACTCGACCGATTGGGTAGTAGGCCATTTCCAGTTGAAATGGTCGGTCGAGTTTCCTCAGGACAAACTCGACCGATCCTTTGAACATCGGGTTGCCTGCTACTTGATCGGTCGAGTTACACCCATAGAAACTCAACCGATTGCACTGTATGGAAAAGTGCAGAAAAGTGTTTCTAGCCGTTGTGGAGTTGCAACAAGTGAAAATATATCCGTTGCAAGCCACAAAATGGCTAGTTTTCGTTCACAAGTGTTCCCAAAGGCTAAGAGGCATTCCCAGCTATAAATAGGACCCCTTGGGCTTCATTCCAAGGTTGAGCATTCATTGCAAACTCTTTGTGAGGTTCCTATTCTATAGTTGAGTGCTTCCTACAGCCTCCTCTCTCTCTCTAAGCTTAATCACTTGCAACATCCATTAGAGTGAGTAGGAGATTTGTAAGAGAGCTAGTTTTATATGTATATCTTGTGAGGCTCTCACTTCCACCACCTCCCCATCTCTCATTTGCAATCATGAAGATGAAGGTTCTCTCTCTTGTCCAAGAGAGGTGAAGAAGAACAAGGGAAGGCGTCCCTTGGTGAAGATCAAGGCTAAAGACTTGGACCTAGAGTGGGTAAGCCCTTGGAGAAGGCAGAAGACTCAAGCTCAAGTGGGTAAGACCTTGGTGGAAGCTTCTCCGAGTGAAGGTGAAGTCAAAGGCGGAAGATCCAAGAAGAGTGGGTAATTCCTGCAAGGCCGAAGACTTGTGCAAGAGTGGGTAAGTCCTTGGAGAAGGCCAAAGACTCTTGCAAAGTGGGTAAGTCCTTGGTAAAGGTTGAAGACTCTTTGTATTGGATAGGTAAGTCCTTTGTTGGTCATGTATTGTATGTCTTATTAATGAATATAAGAGTGCAATTGTTTGAAGTCCTATAGGTTGACCTCTCTAGGCAAGTGGACTGACACACTTCTAGTTTGAAGTGTGGAACCACTCTAAATAGCTTGTCTAATTGGTGCATGTTCAATCTCTCTTATCCTTGATATGCATGATTTAGTTGCACTCAAATTACCTATTTAGCAACCTTATCTTGTCATATATTTTGAAGGTTTAATGAATTTTGTGTAAGTGCTTTCAGATCTATTCACCCCCCCTCTAGAGCATCTAATCACCCATCTAGGATCCAACAAATACATATGTTAATTTGATAATGATGTGGTGGATGTAACCAGAATAGAAGTCCCAATAGTCTCACTTTCTAAGCTCAGTGCTATGTCTGTGATTTCATATATGAATAGGTAACTTTATGTAAGATGAGTATTGTGTAAGATTTAAAATTGATTTGGTATATCAAAATCAACGATCATTGATGTATCATGACTGATTTTGTTTATTTAAGAAAAAAGGGGGAAAGAATGTGCAATCTCTTTAATAATAAGATCACAAAGTGTCTTCGGATGTATAAGTATAGAATATTGGAAATGTATTTATAATTTTTTTGTGATTGTAACGTCCCAGGATTTCAGGCCTCAGATAAAATGATCTTAAAAGGAATGATTGGACTACCCATATCACCAAGGTGCACCTCCTTTTCAGGTTGCCCATCACTAAATAACTTCATAGTTAAGCGCGCTCAACTTAGAGTAGTACTAGGATGGGTGACCAGTCAAAAAGTTGACCTCGACTTGCATGTGAGTGAGGAAAAAGTGCATAGTAAGGCTAGTGGTGGTTTGTGGGCCCAATCATCATTCCTGAAACTCTACTATAGCCTAGGGTAGTGGGCCAAAGTGTTACAAATGGTATCAGAGCCATAGCCCCTCCAGTAGGTGGGGCCCAAATGGGCATGTAGCATGTCAGTCTTGAGTCGTGCGGTCCAGGTAAGTTGGAAAGGACTATCCATGGTGATGTATCCATCCTTGTGCTGGTATTCTGTGATTGGGAGTTGGGTGTCCATGGGCCATTCCGAGTCTGCACTAAAATGGGGCAATATTATGAGGCCATATAGTTGAGCCTTTATGAGGATGTCAAGAGTCTAAGTGGGGGGGATTGTAACATCCCAGGATTTGAGGTCTTGGATAAAATGATCTTATAAGGAATGATTGAAATACCCATATCATCAAGGTGCACCTCCTTTTCAGGGAGCCCATCACTAAGAACTCCATTGTTAAGCGTGCTTGTCTTGGACTAGTACCAGGATGGGTGACCCGTCGAGAATTTGATCTTGGCTTGCGCATGAGTGAGAACACTTGTTAAGGCTAGTGGTGGTCTATGGGGCCATTTGTCTTTCTTGAAACACTACTAGAGCCTAGGGCAGTGGGCCCTGATGTTACAAATGGTATCAGAGCCAAATTCCCTCCAGTAAGTGGGACCCACATGGGCATGTTCCATGCCAATCTTAAGCTGTGCGGTCCAGGCAAATTGGAAAGGGCTATCCGTTGAGGCGAGATGGAGCCGCCCTTGCGCTGGTAGTCGTGGATGGGAGCTGGGTGTCCATGGGCCATTCTGGGTCTGCACTGAAATGGGGAAGAGATTATGAGGCTGTATATTGAACCTTGATGTGGACGCCAAGAGTTTAAGTGGGGGAGATTGTAACGTTCCAGGATTTGAGGCCTCGAATAAAATAATCTTAAAAGGAATTATTGGACTACCCATATCACCAAGGTGCACCTTCTTTTTCATGGAGCCCATAACTAAAGAACACCATAGTTAAGCATTCTCAGCTTGGAGTAGTACTAGGATGGGTGACTAGTCGGGAAGTTGACCTCGGCTTACGCATGAGTGAGGACAAAGCACACAGTTAAGGCTAGTGGTGGTCTGTGGTGCCAATCGTCATTCCTAAAACTCTACTAGAGCCTAGGGTAGTGGGCATGGGGGTTACAATGATCCATTATAATGAACGACTCAAGAAACTTATGGAAGTGATGAAATTGAAATGAATGGGGTAGTGTTCAAAAGATATCAAGTCATGTTGAAGTATATTGTGGGTTATATTGCTATAAATAATGATTAAAGGAACATTTAATTTTAGGTAATGGTCAAATATTACTTGTTGGACAAAGGAATATTAAAACATGGAATTACATATATTTTTGTTGCCAGGGATAAGTATTTTAATGAGTTTTTGTTACAATTATTTCTAGAATTTATTATATGGTTTTATAAGGAAGTTATTTGAATGGTCAACATTTCTATGATTTTGGAGTTTTATGTGGAAGTTATAGATTTATGATAATGAGATCATTTATTGGAAAGTGATAATTTTATTTGAGAGATAGTTATTACTTTGACCAATGTTGTTTTGTTATTGAATAAACATAACATTTTTCAATAAAAAACATATCCATCTCTCATACCAGTAATTATCACACCAAAATAGTAGGTTATGGATTGAAAACTATCTTTCCTAGAAAAACCAACTATAGTAACCGACACTCCCATTTGATTAAAGAGGCATATTAAAAATCAACATATTAATCCTTTAAGCCTTGACACTTTGCCTATATGGAAGTATAGAGAGAGAATCATCATTCTCATATCCGTTATAAACAATATCTAGAGCTTAAACAATGAACAAATGAAAGGAGAGACTCACACATCAAGAAGTTCAAGAGAAGAGAGAAGGAGATGAAAACCATTTCCAAATCATGTTGAAGTTGGCATAAGTCCAAGCCATTGTCAATTGACCGGTGAGAGGGTGAGTCATGCCCATCTTGCTGGGGATGGAGGGGGAGTCCATCTTGATGCAGTGGGTC
Organism: Alisma plantago-aquatica; assembly: GCA_963693085.1. Lineage (NCBI taxonomy): Eukaryota > Viridiplantae > Streptophyta > Magnoliopsida > Alismatales > Alismataceae > Alisma > Alisma plantago-aquatica. The sequence continues at coordinate 1,853,726,114 of OY856409.1, forward strand.
ATGACCCATCTAGGCTATTTTTCCTGGTAGGGAGGAGTCATTGGTGAGACTAACTAATTCTTTGTTGGATCATTCCATCACATAGAGGAGGTAGAGATCCTCTCAAGGATCAGTAAGGAGCATACATGATTGTTAAGATCTTTGTGTAGCTTGAATAAAATACAATTATGTGTGAGTTCTTTTCCCTCTACACCAAAACAATAGAGGAAATGGAGGTGCGCCAAAATCCCTATCTTGCAACATTGCACCAATGTAATGGAGGAGCATTTTAATGTGATATAGAAGACATGGGTTAGATCCTTATCCAGCCTCTCACTCATGTTGTTTAAATGAAACTTGTCCGGTATTGAGGATAAGTTGGGAGGTGGCTAATTCAAGTTTTATGAGGATCTCCCTTCTGGAGCTAGGTGGCTTTACCTAGTCCACAAAAGGCTGATGAATGGATGAAATATCCAGAGGTAAGCCCAATAAACCTAGAAATAACTCTTTGTAAAATATTCTAATAATCATACAAATGTATATGTGTTATAGTTATTAGTTTATTTGTAATATGGACCTAATGTTTTCATTTATCATTAGGGTTAAGTTTGCTTCCTTGTACTTACCTCCTCTCCCATATATATAGCACATGAGTTTTCCATATATCAATAAGAGACATCTCATTAGAATCCGTCATATTTTTCATGTGGTATTAGAGAAGACAATCTAAACCCAACCATAGAGACCAAAAGAGAGTTCCCCCTCCTTGCGGGTGGCCATCCTCTCTTCTCAGCTTGGCTGCCCACCAAGCACCTTCTCATCCTCCATGGTTATCTTCACTCACAACAAATATTACTATCACACAATCAACATTTTGGTATATTACTCTACCTTCACCAGTGTCATCTCTTCCCTCTTTAAATCTTCATCTATTAATCTCTTTTCACGACTCATTTACTTCTATTCTTGACCTTATTCAATAAGATAATCGAGTAAGATGAGCAGAGGGAAAGATGAGATGGATGAGATAAGATGAAGAGAATAATCCATGTCATCTGACCATGTTGTCTAGTTTGTGCATATTAAATTTTATGTTGTTGACACCTTTCATGGTGCATTTTTTAAGCAGCAACATATCTCATACACATGCCCATATGTTGTAGTGCTATATTCATATAACAGTTCTCTTATCCCAACTATCACACATTATTTTGGTGTTTGTGGTTCTTCTACAGACCTAATTTGGCAACAATGGTGACCAAAATGACTTCTACTACTTTGTTTTTCATATGTTCCCTATTGTTGTTTACTAAAGATTTTGTTTTCATATGTTCCCTATTGTTGTTGTATAATTGATAAGTTTCAATGGGAGTTTACTAGTTATTACTACTTCTGCATCATTCTTATACACATCAAAGGGTGAAGACATGTTTGTTGTTGTGTGCTATGTTCTTCACAGGGAGAGTTAAATTTATTTAATTATTACATTGGTGATTCAGGGGAAATTATGTCATTGTCACAAGTGATCAATTTTATTTGGGTTGTTTACTTTTTCATGTACTTGCAAGGTTGATATGTGTTTCAACCATTCTTCAGCTTAAGGGAGAGTGCTAGAATTATTTTATTATGCATAATATGGGCCTAATTTTCTTTGCCCATCATAGTAAAATTATCTTCCTTATACTGACCTTCTCTCCTATGATATAGGAGGGGAGATTTTGAATAATAATAAGAAACGTATCATTAGCCTCCATCCTATTTTCCACAATAGAAATATCCAAATATAAAATATTATATACCACTTCCATTGAGAGAACATGATTCTAATTTCTTTTCCCTAGATATGGGTTTCAACATTATTTGTAGACTAATAGTGGAAGTTGAAGAGATATATGTGGATTAGGTAGGCTAATGTTTAAAAATAACATGCTATGATATATGATGTAGGAGTTTACCATTAGATTATGATTATGCTTGAATAAGGCTTGGTGATTCTAATATTAGTTCTTTTTTTAATCTTACATGAAATAAATCGATGCAACCATAATCCGGATGTCACTTTAAGTTGTTGACTTTGTGATATGTAATAAAATATAGTTAAAGGAAGGGTTCAGATGACCCCCAAAATGAATATGAATAGTAACTAAATAAGAATTATCTTCCAGAATTGGTTTATAATACATGATATGCTATGATCTAGTTGACTAAGTCATGTGACTCCAATATTGAATACTTTAGTGAACCAATTTATGGTTATATTCCTATGTGACCTAACTATTAGTATAGAATTATATTCTTGTATGTATCTTCTTAAACATCTTGGCTTCATATTTAGTTAATCTGCCTACTTATCTATTGAGTAATCTTTTTGTTATATAAACTTTGCAAATAAACTAGAACATATATAATAATGCTAATGAACCACCTCTTATTAATATCCCACCATGTGATAGAATATTGATATTTCTAAAATATCCTTCCTCATTCTTGCGTGAGTGGCACTCTCATATATAAAATCTTTCCCATTCTTATGTGAGTGGCACTTTCATATATAATATGCTTCCACATTCTTGGGTGTGTAACTCTTGTATATAAAATCCTTTCCCATTCTTTGTTGAGTGTCAGTCCCACAAACAAAAGGCTTCCCTACTAATGGATGACTGGGACTCTCACATATAACATTCTTACCCTTTTGGGTTGAGTGTCATCTATGGGACTTTTTCTTACTCCATATAGGTGTGATTTGCCTCTCATTTGGGGTACAAAAAGCTTGTCAAATACATTATGTTTTGAATGGCATGTTGTTTATGTCACTATAAGTCCTACCAAGGTATTATATTGCATATAAATACTTTTTCATTTTGTATGCATTTCAATGTGTTTCATTGATTATGTGATTTCACGTTCATATATAGAAATGATGCAAGATAGTGAGTTGTAACCTATTGAAAGCAGGTAATAGGTGAAGCTTGTTATAGGTACTATAAGATATGTATATGTTTAGTTACCATCTACCAAATATGTAATCAGCATTATAGATAAAAGCATATATTTTATGTATGTGAATTTATTTTAGTTTGGTGGTTTGTAGTTGTTCCAATCAATTATATATAGTCTTCCATTGTGCATAATGAAACTTTGATATAAATGCTACACATTACGTGTAAGAAAAACTTAGGATTTTACATATGATATTAGAACATGAACAAGACCTTAAACATGACAATTTATCAGGTCACGACTAAGAAAAACTTGAAATATAAACATCCAGAGACCCTATGTAGATTTCATATTTCAAAATTCACCTTTAAGATTAGAAAATCAAGGTGTTATAGAACTAAGTATGTACTTGTGTAAATTATTGAAGTCTTTCTTTTCTTCTTCTTCTTCTTCTTCTATTTTGGTGGTATAGAGGTTTCATAGAGTGAGGGATTAGAAGTACAATGAAAGTGAAACCCCTAGATAAATGAACGAGACATGTTTTAGGGTATCTAAGAAGGTGTATATCCTATTCTTACTAGTTCTCTAGGTATCATGGTACTAGGCCACCTAATGAGTGTGCTAAAATGCTTTTGGTTTTGGTTTCATTCTATAGGAGTGTAAAGACTTCCATCAATATTTGAAATGACGAAGAACCTATAATTCAAGTATATGCATATATTTATATAAGTGTTTAAGTGTTATCACACATATCAAGGCAATATGTGTCCACACATCATAAGAGAAAAAGACGTAACAAGAGTCTAGGTGATAGTTGCTCTATGATAGATGTAGTTTCTAGATCTTCTACTACCATGAGAAAGGTTAGGCTGGATACATATCCAAGAAAAGATAAACTTGATTGATGAAGATTTTATTTTGACATATGATGGTTTAAGTTTTAAATTTGAGGATTTAGATTTTATTTTGATATGATTTGGTAATTAAACTCCAGTAGTCTAGCACCTGATATGCAATTTATGGGTCATTTGTTAGTGCTACATATATCTTGTAAGTTTTTGTGCGTGTTTGTGTTAAAGTTTGTAAAAGTTGAAATATGCAAAGTGAGATACAGTTTCAGGACAACATGGGCTTCAAGCTTTACAAATGAGGTCCCCCAAATGGAACATTTGATTGAGTGAACTCTAAAATAGGGAAATCATCCTGGGAGAAGGTCAAATGACCTAACCTCCAAAATATACAAAATTCAATAAATGTGAACTACGAAATATGTGAATGATGAATATGTGATAATGAGTCCCTAGGAAGACAACTTCTAAGTATATAAGTTGAATCACATTGTGTGTGGCTCCAACGAAAATGTGAAACCCTGGACATGTTGTGAAAGGATCTAAATCTACAGAGAAAAGGTTGAATATGTGTGTTAATGTCCATCTAGATGCAGTAGATGTCCCAAAATCCTTGAGATATTATGTGATATGATCTCAATGATGAGCTCCATACTTGGGTTAGTGGTTCCATGTGAAGGAATCTAGTAGGTGTACCCACTTTATAGGGTTGGGTAGATAATTTTGATGTGGGTAGAAATGATGTTGTTAGAAGTCATGCCTTAACTTAGGTAGGTCTTATTGTCACGGAACCATTCTTACCCCAATCCCAATCCTACTACCTAGACAGTAGTAAGGGGATTGAAGCGCCCATCCCTGAGTGGCCCAATATGATCTATCACACTAGCATATACAATAAGAAATAAATAACTCAAAAACTGGATAATTAAAGAACAAACTAACCCAATATGGAGATATATCCGATTTGTCATTGTCATTAGAGTAATTAGAGTGCGGAAGCGATCTTATCCAATATTCCATTTGTATTTCCTAAAATCAATAAAATCAAGACACAATCATGCAATTACACGGTACGCTATCAAAATCAAGGAGAACAGTTTATAAGAAAGATATGTATACTTGGCAGGACTTATATTTCAAAGTATAACAAACGATTTCCAACATCAATATCATTCGGAAAAAAAATGGTTGTTATTCAACGATTCAATTTTTATTACGAGTTCCCATTATGTTGTAATTCGAGAAGCATGCTTATATAATTTTGTGTGACTTTATTTCCCCAACACGATTGGGAAAGTCACTAGGCTCCTTCTCACCATAGGAACATAGGAGGCCAATGTACAAGTCCCACCTCCAAATGAGGGGGTTATTGTACTCAATATCTACATTATCAATATTATCAATATCATCATCATTATCAATATGTGGGAAGTCATAATGGGCATGCAATTTATGTTTTCATGTTTCTCACAATATAATATAGAAAAATAGAAGACTAATCATAGGGAACAATAGCTCATCCAAGTAAATAGCCAAGTACACAGTCAAGAGATACATAAAAGTATCTTCAATACAATCAAGGAGGAGTTATATAATAGCGTACCTTTCACCGAGATTTCGAGTATAATCAATATCCGATCAATAGGTCAACCCTTCGAGTCAGATCCTAAATCATCAAGATTGGATCAAGGGTCAAGATCATGATGTTCAAAATATCAGTTTTTCAATATTCGAGATCAGGGTTACACTTTTCCTATGTCAACCTTAGGGTTGGGTCATTCACTTATAATCAACCAATATTTCAATATATCCAGCATTATTTCAAGTATCTGATATATATTCGAGTGTAAATGACTTACCTAGGTTTTCTAGGATTATATGTGCTAACCCTAATTTATGATCATTATCCAAGTCGTCATCAAATCTTTAGATCATCATGTTGTTCTAACATCATTTGTATTCAAGATTAGATTGATGGGTCAAAACTGTATCAAGGGTTTTGCAAGCTTAAGATCAATATCAAGATTTACTCATTCTTCATAAAGATTCTAATCAAGATTGAATCGAACAATTAGATCTAGATCACTAATGATTCATTTTCAATATTCAACTAAATCAGATCTAGATTTGTATATCGGGATAATCATTAGAGTCAGATATATGGTTTCAAAAGATTAGACATCATTATTGTTCCATTTGATAAACTAAATAAGAAAGATATCAAATAAAAGGATATAAGTGAGCATAATTTAGATTCAGGCTTCACAAGTATTTTTAAGCGATTCATTAGATTTTTTTGATCAAGATTGACTATTTGTTTGTATTATTTGGAGCTAGGATGCAATTTCTATGATTAAATCGAGATCTCAACATTTTACTAATTTTATGAATAGAGAGGAGCAAAATACCTTAAATCGGAAATAGTTGATCATTGGATGTCGATTGGATGGTCGAGATGGAACCACATAGGTTCGAGGCTCTCTTTCTTGGCAACTCGGTTTAGATGCTAAGTGGTCGGTTCAAGTTCTTGAATGGCCGGTCCACGGGCGGTTTGACCAAGTCTTGGACTTGCTTGGTTTCCTTCTCTGGACTCGGTGGTTCACAGGGTCTGCCCCTGTCTACGTAGGCCTTGCGCCAACCGTGAAGGTAGGGCGGCAGGGCTCACCAGAGTGGAGGAGGTCCGGGAGCATGAACGGGTAGGAGGGAGTGTGGGATGGCCGTTGGAGCTCGCCTCAGCACAGTGAACCTGATGGGAGCCAAAGGAAGAGGAGAAGGGGCGAGGATGAAGGACGCCCAACCGGGCTTGGCGGGGCGCTACTTGAAGCAACAGGAGGTCGGGGATGTAAAACTAGGCCATCCAAGGCCAAAAGAGATAGCAAGGATGGCGTTCGTGGATTCATGTGTTGTTGGCGAGCATGAGGGACCCTTTTTATAGGGTTGGGGCTAGGTTTAGGGCTAGATAGGTCCCTGGTGGCAGACATCACCGCCGGAGTGAGAGAGGAGAGACAAGAATTTGTTTTGGCAGCACAACAATGTGAGGAACCAAGTAAAAATAGGGTTGGGCGAGTTTGAAAACATGAGGTGCACATTCCCTCTCATTTAGAATTTTGAATCGGGGTCACAAGTGATAGATCTGCCGTTCTGGTTGCATTAACACCTCCCCGCTGATTGCAGGAGGTTGAAGATGACACGTTGGCCATTAGATCCGGCCTGAATCTACAGGAGACAGATCCAAGGGCCAAAACGCACCCCCGGTGCCTTGCCCTGGATAGCTGATGTGGAAAAACCAATTAAAATTGCAAACAAAGGGATTTTTAGCACATAACTTCAAAAATTGATAGAAAATCATAAGAATATCCAAATGATCTCAAATTTGGACCAAAGCTTTAAAATAATGTGTAGGATATCTAGAAAATGTTTAAGAATCAAAAGACAAAGTTTGATTGACCAATTTGATTCTTTGGACAAAGTGTTGAATGAATCCAATTTGAGGTGTTATAATGTGTATAAAATCCACTTTGATCACCATATTTCAAATTTGAATCTCAACATTGGTCTAGGAGCCAAGAAAATGATTTGAGATCATGAGTGAATATAAATTGGGAAAAATTGTAATTTCATCATACTTATGCAAAATTCCACTTTGTCACACTTATCTTGTGTTCTATGATCTTGTGATGTCCATCTTCAACCCTAAGTGAGATAATTATGAAACCTTGATGTTGATATTGATAATTATTTCATTACATGAATAATGTATAATGGAAGAATGGATATCACTTAAGCTTAGAATGAGATATGCATGTGATACTCCACTCAAATAAGCTTGATCTAGTATGTGTATCTCATACCATACATGTGTGATTTGATGTTAAAATATGAGATTTGATTCAAGGAAATGTATGTATATTAGATTGATTGATCATTTTGTATCATTCTTAAATATTAAACCTATTAAGTATAACAAATCTATGATGATAATTGGTTATAACTCAGAACTTTAGGTTAAACCTGTATATATGAATGCATGGAATCTAACCACTTTATATAAAGAGGTCATAGTAGACCGTTGAAACCATTATATGTTGAGTTGGATATCCGAGGTCAAAATTCTTTTTAATGTCATATCATGTCTTTATTTGGATGAAAATCACAAATTCTCCTTGCATGGATAATTAATTAAACTCTATAAATATATTTACAAAATGTTCAAGAACCATTTTACTAGTTGGCTTGAGAAATATGGGAAATTATGAGATTGAAACAATAGGAAAATTATTCCAAAGAAAATCAAGTCTTATTGAAGTATTGTATGTTTTTTCTTGATATAATAATGTTAAGAAAGAGAATTTGGTTTTTGTTGGTGGTCAAATGTTACTTGTTGAAAGAAAAAGAATTATTTCATGGTTTTTCTTGATGTGATTAAGGATAGTGAGAATCTAGTTTTTGTTTTTGGTCAAATATTACTTGTTAGACAAAGGAATTGTAGATATTTTCTTCCATTGAAAAGTCTTTCGATGAGGTTTTGCAAGTACCCATGATATTTGCCCAATTTATCATATGTCTTGATAAGGAATTTGTCTGAATGGTCAATTTTCTATGTTCGTGGACTTTATAATGTAAGTTAAGATTTAAGATAAAGGTGGAATTTACTTTAAAGTGATAATTTTATTTGCAAGAAGGTGATGATTTTGACAAATGTTATTGTAACAATGAATCAACAAGAGGATTTTTAATGAACATGCTATGTTCCATTCCTACCACTAGTGATGGTGTGAGAAGAGTATGTTGTCGATGGAACTTTCATCCTAGCCACACCAACTATAGTAAATGAAACTCTCATTTGACAAGACAGCTAGATATTAAATAATCATGACACTCCTTTAATCACTTTCACATTGTTTATAAGGATAGAGTGAGAATTATCATTGTTGTCTCTGTTAGAAATTATATAAAGAGATTGAGAAATGGATGAACATGAGGGATGTATTATACATTAGAGAATTGTAGGAGAAGAGATCTAGGTAGGAAGAACACCTCCACATCATGTTGAAGTTGGTATAAGACCATGTTACCACTAGTAGCGAAGTAGGAGGACCAGTCGCTCCCATCTCATTGAGGGTGAAGGGGAGTTTTGACGATGACTTTTGAGCCTCCATTTGGTACATAGGGAGATCTAAAATGATCTACTGGTGGTAATAACCCTTTTGGAATCTTTTACAAAGTCCGAGGAGTCATGGCCAAGATGAACCACTTCTCTGTTGGAACCTATCATAGTAGATACGAGGTGGATATATACCTGAGGATCAACTAAGAGAGGATACAATTCCAATGGTCATTGTAGAGCTTGGAGCAGATGCATATTTGAAGGGAGTTCTTCTCCCTGACAAAACAATGAGAGGGGAACTACAGGGATATTGTAATCCCTCCCTTACAACACTACACCAATGCAAAGTAGGAACATTGTGTTGAAGAGATAGAAGATAAGGGACCAGATCTTGCCCATTTCCTCACTCACATAGTTTTAATGAGAATTGTTCAGTCTAGGGAATAAGTTGGGAGTCAGTATGATTCAAGATATGTGGGTCTTACCCTATTGATTCTAGGTGGCTTAGCCTAGGCCACAAGAGGACCACTTGTGATCGAAATGCCCAAAGGTGGGAACAATGTGTAAGGCCCATGACCTAGCTTTTTTTGCTAATCTTGCTTGCTTAGTGTAATAAGATGCTTAAAATCCTAATCTAATCATGTGATGTGCTCTGATAACATGTGACATACTTATGTTTTCAGTTTCGTCTAGTTTGAATGTTGTTTGAGCTAGATATGACTTTATGTGCTTGTTGTTGACCTAATTGTAATTTACCCATGTTTAGGGTTTATCTTGCAATTTGTAACATGATTTATGTGTCTGGCATGTTTTGGAATCATGTTGGAGAGAGTGGATTCCCATAGCCCTATTGCACCTTAGTTTGATGAGGTCTCATCATGTGTTGATGTTCTAGGGTTTAATTGAATACCCTATGTGGATGGTTGACCTTGATTGTGTATTGACTATTGAGTTTTATTTTTAGTGATACCTCGTTATATCTTCAACCATGTCTTCTACAATCAATGATTTTTGAGTGTGTCTAGTGGTCTCCTTGGTCGAAGAGACAGGAGACCCTAGGGTGCATTATATAGACTTATGGGTTTTGGATGTTATTCAATTATTGAGTTGTGAACATGTTTTGGTCACAGATAATCCCTTCGATGGATGGCTTTCTAGGACAAGTGATGTCATTGGTTTCCCTTATTCTTATCACCCTTGATGCATTCATGAGATTAGTGATGGCATGGGTGAGATATGATGAACAAGTGTCACAAGTTTGCATGATACCTAACCTCCCTTTCCTCTCTTTACCATTGGATATATAACCCCCTTTCTTTGCATGCAAGTAATCCATTTTCCAACCTCTTCTTTCTCTCTTCTCCTTGGACCTTGCCCCCTTATGTTCTTGGTTCTGAAGTGAGGAGCTTGACCTTGGAGAAGGTGGTCGAACCCCTTTGCATGTTGATATAGGGTTTAGAGAAACTCTTCTTTGGTGATCATTTGGTGTTCCTTGATCTTGGTAAGTGATCTATCTCTATTGATCTTCATTTTCTTGTTACCCTACATTTTGTATTTCTCTTATCTGAATTGATAGGTCTCCTTGGTGGTGCTTCTTGAGGAACTTCTATCTTCTTGGTTGAATTCATGGTTATCCATGGTGGTGCTTGAGTGGAGATGAAGAACCCCTCTCGTTCTTGCCTTTTTGGCCTAGGGTTTTTTCCCTCTTTCTTGTGCTCCTTTAACCTAGGGTTTGTTCTTCTTTTTCTGAGGTGGTGCTAGCTTGGTCGAAGTGGTGACCTATCTAGGGATTTCTCTATTATTTGGAGCTTCCTTAGTGTTGGAGTTGTTTCTTCACATCCAAGTTGAGTTATATAACTTTCTACTCAATTATTGTTGTACTTAACTTTGCATGTAAATAACCAATCTCTAGGGCATGGTTCCAAGTAGAATGATGATGATAACCTGAATTTGGGTTTAAGTTCTTGGTGATTATTGAGTAGATAAACCCCTTTTTACTAAACCCTAATCTAGTGCATGGTTATCTTGCTAAAGGTGGAGGTTTTGATCCTTACATGCATGTGGCTAAATGTTGGTTTTCTTCCTCATAGTGTGGTTTTTTTGTTCTTGCTGAATGATGGAGGTTTTGGATACATGTGTGATGGTAGAAATGTTGATTTTCTCTCTCTCTTGGTTTATGGCTCAATTGTATCTCATGTTGATGACCAAATTAAGGGTTTTCGAGATGATATTTGCCTTATGTTTTACTCTTTGCTAGTTTCAATTTAATGATGATGATCAAACTGCTTTCATCTTGTGTTGGAGTTGGTTTTATTTCTCTTGATGTTTACCATGATATGGTCAATGTGATTGATGGCTTTTGATGGTGTTTGGGTCTCTAAGTATGGATCTTCTTGTATGGTCACTAAGGCGACTATCTTCGTTGGTCGATGAAGGTGTTGATATTTCCATCAATTGCCAAGGTTTCACCCTTTTGGTTGTTTGAGTGTTGGACTCTCTCTCTATCCCTCTCTCTCTCTCTCTCTTTCTCTTTCTAGTCAATGAAGTGATGAGGTTTCTCTTCAATCACCAAGAGGTGTTTTTCTCTTCAGTCTCCAAGGTCGTGTCTCTCTTCGATTGCTTTGTGTTGACCTAAGTGGTCATGTGGATGGCTCTTATGTTCGACTAATGAAGTTTAAATGGTCTATTTCTCTTTGGTTGATGAGAAATCCTAGACTTGTCTTTACCTTATGTGGTTGACTTTATGAAGATGATAGTTGACCTTCTTACTTCCAAGAATGTTGGAGAGGATGGAAATCAGAGTTTGCATCTGTTGACTAATTTGAAACCAAAATTTGGTTACAATACTGAAATGTAACCCTAATTCAAGTACATGATGTTAATGCGTAGCTTGATAGTGTAATTAGCATGTTGATAGAATGCTTTCTCTCTCTTAAATTGTTGTAACCCTAATCTGCTATCTTGTGAACATCATAGTGCATAATGTAAGAATGTGTTTGAGCTTATGTGACACATGTGTGATGATCTTGACTCTTGATGAGGCATGGAGAGATGATGATGTTCTTTTAGGGAATAATGTGAATGGTCTTATGACCTTAGAAATAGCGTTGTGCCATAATTTGAGGTGATATCTTCTGATGATGTGATGAAGAATTGACATCCCATGATAATGTGATAATGGTGAAGGCCTTATGTGTGGGACTGGAACAAATACCATGTGGTGATGTGATAAGCTTTATTTTTCGTACATTTTATGCCTTCTAAAGTTGCAATCTTCCATTATCTTTGTAAAAACTTTTTAGGGATTGTATGTAACTTGATTGATGCAGTTAAAAGAAGCCTGATTCCAACATCATGATTTGTTGGATGGTGAAATGAGTATTCCTAAGGGAAATTCAGAGTGTAAACTATTGGATGGAGAGTACATCCATGACATCCATATCCCAAGGTGTTTGAGAACGGCTGTGATTAAGTCTCGGTATTATATATGTGATATATGAGGACAATTGTGAGAACAACTATAGTTGTACATGGGTGATAAGGTTTCATACCCTGGTGCCTACCACCATGACCTTTACTGAAGGCAGACCAGGTGTTTTTAGCTTGATTATATATTGCTAGTAGCGGTTTGATGTGAGTGTTTACTTGTGCTTATTGAGTGGGCAAAAGATCTTGGATTTTGATTCTTCCTAGATCTTGTATGGCACTAATTTTGACTTAGTAGTGGTTAGTTGGATTTGAGTGGTACGACTCAAATCCTCATGGAATTTAAAAGACATAATAAAGTTGTGTACTATAACTATCTAGGGTTAGACACGCTTCACATTGGATGTTTACCCTTGCCTTGTTTTTATTATTGCTTAGTTGTTACAAAATGTGATAAGAGAAATTAACTATTATACATGTTCTTCATATTCCTTATTATCGTGATATTGTGCTTATCTTTTATAGTTGTTCAATATGCTTAACATGTTTAATCAATTTAAATTATTCATTCAGTAAAATTTGATCATCCTGTTTAGTAGTAATATATCTGTGGTAACAATAACCGTTGATTCAGAGTTATATCTCTCACTAGGACTTGGGTCTCACCCCTTGGGTTTCCATATCTTAGTGGTCCTCAACGACGTGGTCAGGAGTGTGAAATTGAGGAATGACATCTTAGAGATCGGTATCCATTAAAGGCTCAATATTTGCTAGTGTTTTTTAATAGATTCCTAGTGTCATCAATGTTCTCTCAGGTAGAATTTTGCATATGGCAGATAGAGCGCCTGTATCTCAAGCAAGGGATGTTGTTCCCAATGTAGAATATCAGGGTTCTAGAAAAACTTTTGAGCAGTTGAGACGTGTGGGGGAGATAGAGTATGCAGGTACGATGGATTTGACAGATGCAAATATGTGGCTGATAGAGTTGGAGAAGGCTTTCAAGATCCTTAATATCCCAGAAGAGGATAAGGTGAAGCACGTGGTGTACCTATTAAAGGGCAGTGCTGGCCATTGGTGGGCTATCAAAAGAGGAGAAGAGACCCCGAGTGGTGATTAGTTGGGAGGAGTTTCAGTGAGATTTTTTTAAAAGATACTTATCGGAGACGTATTTGGACGAGAAGATCTTGTAGTTTGAGAAGAGCTGGTAGGGATCAATGACAATCAACAAGTACGAGGCAAAGTTCATGCAGTTTTTGAGGTTCTATCCTCACATGCATGTGATGTATGTGGAGAGGATCTGACAGTTTAAGAAGGGGTTGAGTACAAAGTTGACGATAAGGTCTGGTCTGGAGAATAGGGAGAGGTTTGCTACCTTTGTGGAGTTTGTGAGATAGATAGAGTGGTCTTCTAGAGAGAAATGTGAAGCCAATGCTAAGAAGACGCCACCTTAGTTTCATGGGAAGTCTTCTGGAGCCTTCAAGAAGATTAGGTTTTAGTCACCTCAAACACAATATATATCAGTGGTGTCATCACAGTGGTCCCCTAACAAGGGCTGAGGCCATAGTTTTCCATCAGTAGGAGCTCACATTACAACATTAGTGTAAGTGACATGTCGTCTAGTCCATGATATGAGAGCAGGAACTTTTATAGGTATAGGTAGACATGACACTTGAAGTGAATGTGCCCAACGATAGTAGTGCAACAATGGTGGTGGTAGAGGATGTGGTCATGCATCACATGAAGGATTTGCAGGGCAAGCTAGCAGAGTATGAGGACAATAACAGGCGATGGCTTGATTCTATACCACGAGTCAGTCAGATGGAGTGGTCAATCCACGGATCCTGAAAGGTCAGATGGAACTTTTTCATTATGATTTGTCTACATCTTCTTTTATATTTATCTTAGTTGACCCGGGTGTGACACACTCTTTTATCACTAGAGAGGTGATATGTAGTTGTTCTTTTCCTGGGAGTTGTAGATCTAATAGTATTTAGTTAGAAAACCCTCTTGTTGGTCATGTCAAGTTGTTGGAGGTGTGTCCATCCTGTATTCTTTCTTTCTCATGATGCAACATTCAAGTGGACCTTATGCCACTTGACATGCATGGATTCGATGTAATCCTTGGTATGGATACCTTGGACAACTACTGAGTGGTCTTGGATTATAGTTCTAAGGTGGGGAGGTTCCATGACGATGATGTTTTATCGATCTTCCAAAGAGATAGGAAGATTCTTCTGACGTGCTTGGTGTCAGCTATGACAGCGGAGAGGGTGATGAGGAAGGGGTGTGGGGCTTTCTTGGCACATATGGTGGATACCAAGGTGAGGATTCTTGATCTAAAAGGGGTCACTGGTGCTTGAGTTTGAGTATGTCTTTCTGGAAGAGTTTCCTAGTGTTCCCTCTCGTAGAGAGATTGACTCTAAGATCAATCTTGTTCCTGGTATGAACGGATAGCATAGTCACCCTACAAGATGGCACCAGTAGAGATGCATGAGTTGAAGAAGCAATTGTATTAACTATTAGACAAGTGCTTAAGCAAACTGATCGCTTCCCCTTGGGGTGCTTTCTATTGTTTGTCAAGAAGAAAGATGTTTCTATGAGGTTGTACATAAACTACCGACAGTTGAATAAGGTTGTGATAAAAAGCAAGTACCCTTTGTCGAGGATAGATGATCTATTTGATTAGCTGAGAGGTGATATAGTGTTCTTAAAGATAGATATGAGGTTTGGTTACCATCAATTTAGGATCAAATTGGATGACATACCCAAGTCTACTTTCAGGACCAAGTATGGTCACTACAAGTTTGTGGTTATGTGGTTTGGGATAACCAATGCACCAACAACATTCATGGATCTGATGAACAGGGTGTTTAGGCTATATTTTGACCAGTGGTATGTTCATAAATGACATCTTGATATACTCTAGAGACACTCTGCAACATGAGCAACATCTATGCCAAGCGTTGATGTTGTTGAGGCAATACAAGTTGTATGCAAAGTTCAACTAATGAGAGTTCTAGCTAAAAAGGGGTGTCTTTTCTTGGGCATGTGATATCTTTTAGAGGCATTTGTGTGGACCCAAGAAGGTGGAGTCAATGTTGGAATGGGAGCAGCCTAAGACATCGACAAAGGTTCAAAGTTTCCTAGGCTTGGCAGGCTGATACAGGAGGTTTATCAAGAATTTAGTGTTGTGGCATTACCCCTACTCTAGCTAACAAAGAAAGGTGTTCCTTTTGTATGGGATGACAAGTGTCAGTGTTCTTTTCAACTTTTGAAGGAGAGGTTGACCAGTGCACCAATGTTAGTTCTGTAAGAGAAAGGGAAAGGTTACATCATCCTCTGTGATAGGTCGAAGAACAACTTGGGATGCGTGCTGATGCAGGAAAAGAACATGATTTCTTTTACTTCCTGACAACTTAAGAAACACAAGGAGCACTACCCAAAACATGATTTGGAGCTTGCAATTGTGGTCCATGCTTTGAATATTTAGAGACATGACCTTTATGGAGAGAAGTGTCAGATCTTCACCGACTAAAAGAACCTTCAATATGTCTTGTCGAAGAAGGAGTTAAACGTGTGGCAGTGGAGATTGATGGAGTTGATCATAGACTATGATTGCACAATAGACTACCATCTAGTGAAGGTGAAAGTGGTATCTAATGCATTGAGTAGGAAGTATTCATCATCATCATCATCTACTGATAGGGTATAATTTATGTTCTTTGATGTGCTATAAATGAGACATTTTGGTGTTGTTGTGTCAGATGAATGTCCAGCTGGAAGTCTCCTTGTTGGTAGTCTTGTTAGCACAATTGCAAGTCAAGTCTATGTTGATATAGTATATCAGAGATGCACATCGGAGTGGCACTATGATACAACAAATTAGATCAGAGTTTGGCAACAAGAAGCGTGAGGGATTCCATGAGACGGAGGATGGAACAATTTGTTTCCATGGTAGGTTAGTTGTTCCAAATGTTGATGGTTTGAGGAAGATTGTCCTTGAGGAAGCTCATTCCTCTACGTATGTGATGCATATAGGTAGTACAAAGATATACCACAAATTTAAGGACCATTATTGGTGGTCTGGGTTGACGTTTGACGTAGTTGAGTTTGTGGAAAGATGTCTTATGTGTCAGTAGGTCAAGGTTGAACATTATAAGCTTGTAGGGATGTTACAACTGTTGCCTATTACATAGTGGAAATATCATCATATCACTATGAACTTTGTGGTTGGTCTCCCTAGGACAACCAAAGGTCATGATTCTAGTTGGATGATAGTTGAGAGGTTGACCAAGTCAACTCACTTCTTGTCTATCAAGTATACATACATTACAGAGAAGTTGGCACAGATATATGTGGATGAGATAGTGCATTTTCACGGTATCTGTGATGCCCCGATCCCCGTGCCATCTCTAATGACCCCAGAGACTGGGAAATCACCCTTAACTTTGGCTTTTCTTAATCACTTAAAATTAGCTTAAAGGAAAAATCTTTTAACTTAGAATAAACTAAAACCTTAATAATTGCGGAAGCAAACTTACTATTTCTAAATCTTGAAAGATACCTTAGAGTTTTAAGAAAAAACATATAACATCTTACTTTTGGAATATTAAGTGCAACAATTAATTGAAAACTAAACTACATATTACATTTCATTCTCTCTCTCTACCAAACCACATGCCCAAGGATCAAGGGGAAAGGACTAAGAGACCTCTAACTAGCTACCAACTACCTTCTAAGTACTTGGGTGATATGATCCTTCAGCTTCCTCATGCTGACGCTGACCTGAAAAAATGTTCCAGTAGGTCGGTGAGCTACTGTCTTAGTGAATAGAATTTCACCCAACCATTGTAGATAACTCATTTATGATTATTAATTGGAATAAAATACAAGATAATATTATACTGAACAGATCTAAGAAATATAATTTAAACAACAGGAGATATCAACATTTCATTAAGATAACAATTGCTGCAAGGCTGTAGATACGATTAAATATCATAGAATACTAAAATTTCATTTAAAGGACAACTGTTGTGAAACTAACTCAAGTCTTTCTTAACTCTTTAACTTATAAGAAACTCTGCGAACCTATATGAACATATTTTATCTTAGGTCCTGATCATATGTAGTGTACTCTACATATGAAGACTCATAGCGAACTACGATCCCACTTTACAAGACTTAGCCGACACCCTGAGATAGCTAAGTCTGACTGCTTTCCTAGTATGCTATAGGAAAATTGGCTATCTGGCCTCGGCACTCCTATGGTTCCATAAACTGGACTCCTCCTCTAGGTTGAGTACACAGGCAGAGGGTCTGAGACACTCTGTGGGCCTCAACTTGGAACGCTCAGTGGGTACCTCTGGGTTACCACCAGGACGCCCGGTTCATGTTGGGTAACCTATCTTCTCTTAGGAGACTTTCTCAAGGGCTTCGTCTCCCCTCATGCTCTGTGGGTGTGTTCCGACCCCTGTATACTAGACGCCGCCATGGTTAGGTCATTTCATCTCTAAGGCACAAACCTCTCATAGGGATTCTACGGTGTTAGGGCCCTTAATCTATTATTTTATTATACTAGAAAAGCTCTTACTACATTGCATCTCTCTCTTACTTATTCTTGGCTTTAGTATCTCTATGGTACTGAGTCTGTTTATCTGAAACATATAAATACCATATGTATATCATTTCTAACTTGGCAGTGCAATAAGCTCAAACACGGTAATTTACTAAGAAATCAACATACTGTTCTTGCAGGCATATTTAAATAAATAGAATACTTGTCAAGTTAGCACTTATACACTAAAATTATGCAATTCGACATCTTAATGCATTAATAAGAGTAAATTACTCGACATATGAGAAATCGTTAGTAGCATCTGTAAATTATCTAAAATTCCTCAAAAAACATGCACATTAACCCTAATCCTAGTTTGTGCATCACATAACTCAATTAAGAGTTAATTACTTATTATGACACGAATTATTAATATTAACTGAGGAATTCTAATGATATTTCTGTGAAATGTACCAACTCATGTAAATATTAAATCACTGACATTAAACATAGAAGAGAGCATGCAACTAGGGTTTTCATTGAATATTTTCATGTCATGTTCATTTCTTTAAATTCATGCATCAAATTAATTGCTAAAATTTCACAGCCTGGGTTTATACCCAAATTGTATAGTTATTGGTCGTGTTCTACTGATTTCGGCTTTTAAACTGAATAACTTAGGTTTTGATCAACCATGTAATTCTACTAGTCTGAACCACACTAAATCGGATAATTAACTGGATCATTCAAAGCGTAAAGAAGCAAATCATGAAATAAAAGTCAGGTGACACCAATATTGCACAACGCTTGATAACCACTGTTACTAGAGAAAAATGCATATTCCACCGAAATTATCAGACTTCCAGAGTTAAATCTTGCTAGGTCAGTGAAATTCTACTCACAATGGTTTGGGATGTCTGAATTCGTCTAGAAACACATCCAGAGCATATTTCTGGGCATTCGTGAGGTTGGCTTCAACCTCTGGAATTGTCCAGTTAATGAACCTACTACACAGCAGCTTCACACACATCTATAGGTTGGCGGAAGGTCTCAGCTAGGTGCTCAAACATAGCCAGGAGCTGCGGAAACTTGCTGGAACCTCAAGGTCAGAGCTCAAGGGCACCGTTGGAGGTGCTAGTTGCGCCCAAAGGGGAGCCTAGCTGCTACTAGGGTCGCAGGTGGCTGCTGGCCGGAAGAGAAAGAGGAAGGGAGGAAGAATAAGATGGGGAAAAGGAAGGAAGGTGAAGCCTCTGGAACGGAGCTAAGGAGCTCAAGAAATCGCCTTCCCTTTCTCCTTGCTGCGATCAGGCATAGCTACGGTACCCACCCAAGCAGTGCTCATAGAGAAGATAAGGGAAACAGAAAGGAAAAAAGATGTTATAAAGCCAAATAATTAGAAATATTGCTGTCAAGTCCAAGGATCTTATAAAAGCCATAACTATTGCCTCGAAAGTCCGATTCGAGCGTTTTCTTTTGCAAACTTTCCAGCGTGAGATCCTCTACCACCTCAATGCATGAAAACATGCTAATTAGACTATATTACTTGATCAAAGCACTAATTGCATCAGTGAGTACTTAACTCAAATTTAATTGACATGATGATGCACTAATCGCTGTGCTTACGTAACTTAATCATGTTAATGATGTTGTGATCATTGAACTTACTAGTTAGATTTGGAGTGGGTCATAAAAATCTCCCTCCCTTATAAGAATTTTGTCCCAATATTTCCTAAAAGAGAAAAGGAAACTTGTTAAACATTTCAAACTCAAGCTCCCACGTGGCTTCCTCTAAGTTGTGGTTCCTCCACAAAACTTTTACTAACAGTATCTCATGATTCTTGAGTTTCTTGATCCTCCAATCAACTATTTGTACATGTCCTTCAACATAGGACACATCTGTTCTGAGTTGTGCAGGTTCTGGGTCCACTATCTTCTCTATACCAGGGTAACACTTCTTCATCATAGATACATGAAACGCATCATGTCAATTAACCAACTCGGATGGTAAATCCAACCTATAGGCTACAAGTCCAATCCTCTCAATGATAGGATATGGGCCCATAAACCTAGGACTCAGTTTGCCTCTCTTGCCAAACCTCAAAACTCCTTTCCTTGGTGAAACTTTCAAATACACTTCATCACCAACCTCAAACTCAAGAGGTCTACATCTCTTCTCATTGTAACTCTTCTACCTATCATGTGCAACTTTAAACTGTTCTATGATCACTGTAATCTTTTCTTTAGTCAAATCCATTATCTCTAGTCCAAGAATCTCCTTGTCACCCACCTCGTACCAACATACGAGTGATCTACACTTTCTACCATACAGAGCTTCATACGGGGCCATACCAAGACTAGAATGGTGACTATTGTTGTATGCAAACTCTATCAGGCTCAAGTGTTCTTCCCAACTTCCACTGAAATGCAAGACACATGTTCTCAGCATGTCCTCAAGAGTCTGAATGGTCCTCTCTGACTGACCATCCATCTGTAGGTGAAAAGCTGTATTGAACCTCAACTTTGTGTCCAAAGTATGATGCAACTGATTCCAAAACATGGATGTGAACTTAGGATCTCTATCTGATATAATTGAAACTGGAATACCATGCAACCTAACTATCTCATCCACGTATATCTTAGCCAACTTCGGGACATCAAAGGTTGACTTAACATGAAGAAAGTGAGCAGACTTAGTCAGTCTATCCACAATCACCCATATCGAGTCACAACCTCTAGGTGTCCTGGGCAACCCTACCACAAAATCCATTGGGATATGTTTCCACTTCCATTCTGGTATAGGGAGAGATTGCAAGGTACCTACAAGTTTCTGATGCTCAGGCTTAACCTTCTGAGACACATTGCATCTAGCAACGTACTCAACTACATCCTTTTTCATACTTGACCACCAATAAAACTTCTTGAGATTCCTATACATCTTAGTGTTGCCTGGATGCATAGCGTACATTGATGCATGCACTTCCTCTAGAAAATTTTCTTTCAAATCACTGTCTCTAGGAACACACAACCTATCATGCTAATACAACAAACCATCATCTGAAAACCTGAACTCTGGTCTTTTTCCCCTTGTCATATCCTGCATGATCTGCTGTAACTCGCTAAATTTCCTTGATCTGATCATAAAAAGTAGGCTTGACTTGCATCTGTGCAATCAAACCACTCTGCTCTGTCACCCCTAAGTCTAAGTTCAACTTTTGCATCTATACTAGCATGTCTCTCTTGAAACATGCCATAGAGAATTCATCAGACTTCCTACTGAGGGCACCTGCTACCACATTCTCCTTACCAGGATGATAATCTATCGTCACATCATAATCCTTGATCAATTCTAACCATCTCCATTTTCTAAGATTCAGATCCTTTTGGTGATGATATATTTCAAGCTCTTATGATCTGTAAACACTTGGCATGCCTCACCATAAAGATAGTGACACCATGTCTTAAGAGCATGAAATACAACAGCTAACTCCAAATCATGTGTCGGGTAATTTTCCTCATTCTTTTTAAGCTGTCTAGATGGATAAGCTACTACTTTGCGTTCTTGTATCAACACACAATCTATAAAACACTATGTAACCTTTACCTGTCTCGGGCAGGATCAACACTGGTGTTGTAGTCAACTTCTTCTTCAAGATCTGGAAACTCTTCTCACAGTTGTCTAACCAGACAAACGGTGCATTCTTTCTCGTTAAGCGTGTCAGAGGTGATGCTACAACATTGAAGTTCTAGATGAACCTCCTATAGTAACATGCCAATCCTAAGAAGCTTCTTATCTCAATAGGAGTCTTAGGTTGCTCCCACTATAGAACCGACTCAACTTTCTTAGGGTCAACACTTACTCCATCTCCTGAGATGACATGTCCAAGAAAAGACACCTCAGCTAACCAGAAATCACACTTACTGAACTTAGCATATAACTGGTGTTGTCTCAACAACTATAATGCTATCCTCAGATGCTTCTCATGCTACTCATCATCTCTGGAGTAGATCAAAATGTCATATATGAAAACCACTATGAACTGATCTAAGAACGGCTTGAAAATCTAGTTCATCATATCCATGAAAGCTATTGGGGCATTAGTCAGTCCAAACGACATGACCAGAAATGCATAATGCCTGTATCTTGTTCTGAAAGCCGACTTAGGAATATCTGAAGCCTTTATCCTCAACTGATGATACCCAGATCTCAAGTCTATCTTAGAAAAGATCGTCGCTCCAAACAATTGATCAAACAAATCATCTATCCTTGGCAATAGGTACTTATTCTTGATGGTGATCTTATTCAACTGTCTGTAGTCTATACATATCCTCATAGTACCATCTTTCTTTTTCACAAACAAGATTGGTGCTCCCCATGGTGAAGAACTATGTTGAATGAAACCCTTATCCAGTAATTCCAATAACTGAATCTTGAGTTCCTTCAACTTTGTAGGTGCCATTCTGTAGGCTGGCAGCGCTATAGGGTGACTACCTAGAAACACCTGGATCTCAAAGTCTATCTCTCTTTCAGGAGGTAGACCGGGCAACTCATCTGGGAAAATATCTGGGAACTCACATACCACTGGTACATCTCATTGACTGACTATGCTCTTCTCTGCTTCAATATCTACTACATGTGCCAAGAATGCCTCACAAACCTTCTGTAACATCTTATCAGCTACAATGGTTGATATGATACACGTAGGCAAAACTTTCCTATCTCTAGAAAAGACAAAAAAAAAATCCACCATGTTGAAAGATAGCCTCCTTCTTCCAACAGTCGAGATGAACTCGATACGTCTCTAGGTAATCCATACCCATGATAACTTAGAAAGTGTTAATATCTAGGGGTATAAGATTAACCACGATGGTGTAACCACTAAAGGTCAACAAACATCCGGGACAAAACTTTGTCAACACTATCGGTTCACCTAACGGAACCCTCAACAACAACTCAACCGGTAACTCCTGGGTTAACATGTTAAGCTCACAAGCTAAAGAACGTTGTATAAATCAGTGAGTAGCACCCGAATCCATCAAAACTGTAACTGAAATGCTGTTAAAGAAAAACATTTCTCCTGTAATTACTTGAGAGGAAATAATACCTTCTTGTGGTGTCAAAGAGAAAAAGCATCCTGAAGCTCTTCCTCTCCCATGATGTCCTCGTTGTCCTTCCCTAGCACTGGGTGTTGCACCACCTTGGGAACCTGAAGCTATAGAGGAACCTGCTCCTCCAGCTGGAGCCATCTCGGGACATTCTGGTACTGTGACTGGGAACCCTGTGATGGTGACTAATGTAATTGGGGGAAATTCCTTCTAAAGTGTCCCACCTATCCACAGATATAATAACTCTGAATATCTACACCCCAATACTGACCAAAGTGTGGCTTCCCATAGATATCACAACTCGATACCTCTTTCCTTGGAGGACCTATCACTAAGACTGATGATCCAAAAGACCTAGTTCGAGGTGTCCATGTAGACTGTGTATTTCATCTACTAGAGTTAGGTCTTCCTTCACTTGATGAAAAACTAGATACTTGACTACCAAAATAGGCAAGTCCTCATTCTATCTTTGAAAAGAAACCACCACCTCCTCTGTATCCACCACTACTTTGTCCCCTTCTAATAAAATCTCCAGATCTTTTCTTACTCTCAGTCTACTTATCCGCATTAACTGACTCTTCTACACGTCTCGCTGCTTCCAAAAATTCCCCAAAGTTTTCTCTATCTCTTCGACCAATGGCTGAAACAGTGTGTCTAATCTTTGATCTTAATCCTTCTTGAAATCTTCTGCACTTTTCTACATCATTAGGAACAAGTTGTGGACAGAAATTTGCCAACCTTGTGAAATGTGCCTCGTATTCACCAATTGTCATACTTCCTTGTCTGATATTCTGCAACTGTCTTATTTTCTCACTCAGAAAAGTAGGTGGGTACACTAGTACATAACCGACCTTTAGTGTCAGTTATTTGAGTCCTTTAGTGTCGGTTTTAATGTGACACCTATGTGGGAGCCGCTAAAAGGCCAACCGTTAGGCTTCAATTCTCAAACTAACGCTACAACCCTTCGCGCACCATCGAAAATGCGCCAGCAGGGAGGTATAGGCGTCGATTGTTAGCTTTGAAACTGACGCCATAAACCTTTGTGCCACAGAAAGGGCACCATCTGGGGCATTATCAACATCCGTTTATTAGTGATAACCGACGCCATCTCACCCGCTGCCACAGTCGTGTTGGCCAGTATGACCGTGTTGTCTGGCCAGCTACCACGGCCGTGCTGGCCAGCACGGCTGTGGTGTCTGGTCCGCTGCCACGACTGAGGTGGCCAGCACGGCTGTGGTGCCTGGCTTCCTTAGGGAAATACATGTCGGTTACTAGTAGGGAACTTGATGCCATAACCATCAACATTGGTTTATTATTGATAATCGATGCCACATCACATGCATTAGGCGTCGGTAATAATTATATAACCGACGATGTAATCATTTGTCATCGGTTTTAAACAAATAACCGACGCCTATTGCAAGTTTTTTTTTCCGTCAGTCTGTAGACATGCTGTGGTTGTTCGCAGGATGAGAAACCTACAGTTCAGTTATGAACTGTAGGTTTTATGACATCCATTGATATCAGCGAACAATAGGCCACAAACCTACAAAATTAACAACATTAATTTTCACACATTTAGCAACATGCAGTTCCATTCAATTTTCACACATGTAGAAACATTCATGTAGTAATTTGCAGTTCCATTCATTTTCATATTCACACATGTAGAAACATTCATATAGGAGCCAGAAGTTTCATTCATTTTCACATTCACACATGTATAAACATTCAGACACATGTAGAAACATTCAGACATGTAGAAACATGCAGACATATTATAATTTAGAAATTCATTTACAAAATATCATCCTTTAGTCATTATTCGCTATCAACATCCCAATTATATGTTAAAACCCCCACTACTTGTATGGTTGTTTCCCATTCTTCTCATACATCATTTAATTCTATCGTCGTATAGGGAGCATGTACATCTGGTAAGGCCTTTCCTGTAGTATGGTCAGTTTTAAACACCTGCAAAGAGAATGATGTATATATATATATAATTAATAGTATATAAATAAGATTGATATATTTCATATTATCTAATTAATGAGACTCTATATAATACCTTAGTAATGGTATCGAGGTCCACTGTGGCTTATTTGATAATCATGTGCATAAATTGCATCACATTGTATGCACATGCCCATCCGTTGTCTTGTGTAGCACACTATAAATTGAAACATACAAAATATTAAAAAATACAACTAATTAAGCATTGTTCACATAAATAATATATACATTGTAGTCGGGAACTTACTTCCACGTTCTTCCAAATTATTGGCTGGTTCTTTTTCCTGGGGACCTTTCCTCCAGCCTTTTTGAACTCATCTAAACCCCTACATGTTAATGTAACACAGTACATTGCATAATTAAATAGTAATGTAATAACATATGTTAACGAATATGAAAATGAAATATTTCTCACTGGAATAATGCCATTTTCATTTTGTGTCCATATTTTGAATTCAATTTAGTCCCCTTAGGATCTAGATAATACACAATGAACGTATCTGGGACAAGAACTAGTAACTCCCAATGCATACCACTAGAGGTAAAATAGTTAAAAATTAATAAATTAAAATCCACAATAAAAATGTAATTTTCTTAAGTCCAAATTATAAGGAAAGTAAACTTACTCCACATTGAATGGAGCTATTATCACCGTCTTCTTATTTTGACCAAAATTTGTAAAAGCATCACAGCAGTATTGTTGAACTGACGAAGGGTCTTTAGCTACTAGACTAATCAAAGATGGAATAAAAAATCCTATATGTTCGAATGAAAAATCTGCACATATCTTGTCTAAGTAGCTACAAAACATGTATTACATATGCATTAATAAATAAGAAACCAGATCACCAGATCCTACACAAGGTATATGGATGTATAAAGAAGATCTCATCTTATCCATAGCTCTATCACAAATGTATTCAGCCAATCATATCAAAACAACTCCAAAATATCTTGTATAAATAGGTTGCTTTCGTATGATTGACCTGCAGCATCCGCATCTATAGAAACAGTTATAGGGCAATTTATATAATGTTCGCCTAACCATATTGCCATACCCCTACAATTAGGACCTAACGTGACAGGTAGGTCCTGTGGAACCCAACTTGGTAATGTAGGAGGTGGAGGTGGAGGCCTAGATGCTCTGGCTATCTTCTTTTTAACTTGTATATATATATATTTCAGATCAATTGACATCATATACACATACTAACAATTTAATGTAATGTAAATTTACCATACAGTTTCAATATAGAGGACATCTGCTTTTGGCCACAATATCACTCCGCCTTCTACCTCACCAAGCGTTTCACAATCTGGTTGGACATATGGCAATGGAAGATCCATCCAATTGGGGAATATATGTACCGGGCTCACACGAACCCAACCAGCTGGTAATGGAGACCCATGAAACATTTCCCCTGGTAGGGATGGGTAAGCCGACGCCTCTGCAATGACAAATTCTTTACTTTTTAGATGGCATGGATTCAACCCCTACAAATTGTTGTGTAAAGAATGTTATATACATATATACATATCATCTTGAAAACATATCATCTTGAAAGGACTAGTTACTATGTCATAAAAATACTTACAACAGATGTGCTAGGTGGTGGGTCTATAGGATTACTCCCAACCTCTGTAGTAGGAGTAGAGTGGGATGCCATAGGTACTGTCTGCTGAGTGGCAGTCAGAGATGCCTACCACTTGCTCATTGCTTCTTTGAGTTTCCTATCAACTAGCTTATCTACCTATACATGGATAGAAGAAACATTAGCTTCTGATTATTGAATTCTCTTTTACAGTAACATTATAAAGAAAGAATAGGTTACCTCTTCTTGTAAAAGTCCCACTTTTGGGATATGTTTGCGCTGGGATGGGCCAAAGAACGTTTTGATGCCCACACCAGTGCCTGCAGCCCTAACACGTCTAGGATGCTCTGGGTTACCTAGAGAAACTATCAATTCATCCCTTGTGCCCTCAGAGATGAACTTGCCTTGTTTCCTCAGCTCGTGCAGCTCCCTCTAATCACCAAAACAAAAATTTATAATTAAGTAAACACCACAAATAATCAATATTCGAACGATTACTCTAAGAGTTGTATTTTACCATTTTTGCAGTCGCCTTAGTAGTTGCGGGCTTCCTTATTTCTCCCTTCTTATTTTGCCTCCCTGCTATCCAGACATCATGGTGAGGCAGAGGTGTGGTACCCATAGTAGAGGACTCCTGAGTAGCAGCAGACTGAGCAGTAGACTCAGTCTGTAGTCTTTGGCGAATGCCTGCATACCCCTTTGGACCCATTGTGTGGTCATGCACATTCAGTGCACGCCTTACTTTTTGCACCTCACTGAGGGCCTAGTTAGTATGCACATTAATGATTTGGTTAGTAACACTAAATGTTAATCTTGAATAGGTGAATACAACATATATTAATTAAATTGGGAGTGACGCCTAATACCTTGAATTCATCAGTTTGTCTTGAAGCAACAAATGCGTCCCATTCTTCTTGGTCTAGGAAGTTCCACTGTTCAGTGGTTGTCTTCTTCCTCTTGTCACCTTCTTTTATGTATTCTCGGGTGAGATTTGTCCTATAGTTCCTTAGGACTCTCCCACAGTGATGCATCACACATTTAGAATGTAGCTTTTCATCCAATTCAAATATACTCTACAAAATAGAATTGCTATTAATTAGTATCCAAAAAATTAGTAATCTACAAAATAGAATTGCAAATTAATAATAACTCACACATAAATCCTTTCATATTATGTCTTTATTCCCCTTAGGAACTTTATGCCAAGAATCTATCTTACAACCACAATGGCTACGAGTAACATACCCAAGATATGAAACAAATGAATTGCGATTCACTCCAATTGCATTTCCTGCATTATCAAAATCCACAACAAGTTTGGGTACATTGCCCCTTTGCGCTATTAACTTCTTCATCATAGTGATGCCCCTTCATTTGTCAACTTTTTGGTGCTTCTCATCAAGTGCCTCAAGTGCTTCAGAGGGTACATGTGCATCATCAACCTAAAATTTGACAAAATAAACACACTTACAGGATATAACACACTTACAGGATATAAATATATGATATATTTTTAAAACTTACATTGTGAGGCGGCACATTGATGCCCTCACCCTCACGATAATCATCAACAAGGCCATCATGAGAATGCTCAGCCATCTGAAAGTTCACATTCACATTGTAAAGTTCACATTGTAAAGCTCACATTGTAAAGTAATTCACATTGTACAGTTCACATTCACATTGTAAAGTAATTCACATTGTAAAGTTCACATTTAGAAAAATAAAAAATATAAAAAATATAAACATGCCTCTAATATTGCAAATTTTTATCAATTAACAATCCTTCATTGTGATCTCCGCGCACATACAAGTCGTCATTAGCTTCAATATTTGCTAGTGTTGGCAACCCAACTGAGAATGGACTGGAGTCATCACACTTATCATAGTACTCTACTTCATCTATAAGAACTTCAATGAACTATCTTTTACCATGAAGAACAACTGACCATTTATCATTTGCAGGATCTTCGATATAAAATACTTGTTTCACCTGTGATGCCAATATGAATGGTTCACCCTTCTCGCTAATCTTTTCAAAGTTCATAAAAGTGAAACCCAATTCATCTACTATAACTCCTTTGGTGTTATCAACCCAAGTACATTTGAAGAGCGGAATTCTGAAATCTATGTAGTCAAACTCCCATATGTCTTCAATGACATTGTAATATGACATTTTAACTTCACATGGACTCTTATCCTTTGCACTTGCAAAAAACATAGTCGACACTTGAAGGGTGAACCCACTGTTTTGGACGACACTCTTATCATCTTGGCGCTTTGTGTAATATGTGAATCCATTAATGTCATACCCTTCATAAGGCATCACATTCAATTTTGGTTTAAAGGTGAGGCATTTGATAGTTTCAGTAATATCATCTGGTGTTTGAGATAGTTGATGTAAGACTTTATCTTCAAACCACTTAATAAATGTCTTGTTATGCTCTCTAGCAAGCCACATTGTATTGGCTCGAGGATATTGTCTCTTGATGAAATTGGTATGTTCCTCGATATAAACACTCACTTCGTCCATGTTGTGTAAAATATACAAGTGACCTTGTTCCAACTACTCACGGCTGATTACTTTCACCCGTGATCCCAAAATTCCTTTGCCAAATTACTCCTCAATATTCTTGTCATTACCATGAGTGTCATTACCACTGAGAAAGTCATTGCAAAAATCCATAACCTCTCTCGCCACATAACCCTCAATAATACTCCCTTCATGCCGATAACGGTTTCAAACATCACTTTTAAAAATGCTCATGTATCGTTCAAAGGGATACATCCAATGTAAGAAAATTGGTCCCAACATTTTCACTTCCCTAGTCAAGTGGACAACAAGATGTACCATGATATCAAAGAACGACGGAGGAAAATACATCTCAAGCTAACATAGGGTAACAACCACTTCTCTTTGCAAATTATCGAGAGTATCAAGGTCGATAACTTTGCTGCACAGATTGTTGAAAAAGAAACAAAGTCTGGTGATTACAAACCTTACATGCTTCAACAATATAGATTGAATTGCCACAGGCAATATTTGTTGCATTAGAGTGTGACAATCATGAGATTTAAGACCTATCAACTTCAGATCTTTCATTGATACCAATCTATGGATGTTGGATGAGTAACCCTGTGGCACCTTAACATTTACCAAACATTCACAAAAAGCTTTCTTCTTCCATTTCATGTAGGTCTAGTCTGGATTTTATCCTATCTTTAGTCTTACCTGGTATATTCAACAAAGTACCAATGACACTATCACAGACATTTTTCTCAACGTGCATGACATCGATACAATGCTTGACTGTCAAAGAACTCCAATAAGGAAGATCCCAAAATATTGACTTCTTCTTGAATAAAGATTGGTCACTCCGTGTGGCCATAGTAAATTGTTATCTTTTACCAAATTCATTGATAAAGTCTTTTACTCTTTAATAAATACCTCCCTTGGTATAGGTTTAGGTGCAGTTTGTTCCCCATTCAATCCATTGAATGCTTTGTGCTTCCTACGATACAGATGGAATTTTGTAAGAAACCTTCGATTACCGAGATATACAGTCTTACCTCCATGTTTTAGTCTTGTTGAATTAGTGTTCTCTTCACATATAGGACACGCTTTAGCTCCTTTGACACTATATCCAGACAAATTCCCATATGCTGGAAAGTCATTAGTAGTGCAAAACAACATAACATGCAAATGAAATGTCTCTCTTCGTGAAGCATCATAGGTCATCACACCTTCACCCAGAGTGGATCAGTGTGCTCTACCCCACAACTATCCAGCATTGCATCAACGATGTCTACTGGAACAGGTTCATTCACATCTATGTCATCGGAGGCAATTTCTTCTTCCACACAAGCACTGCTATCGACATCCACTGGTTTTGAGTTTGAAATCTCTCAATGACAGTGTCATTCTGTATAGCCTTGTATAATCCCATTTCACATGACATGACTTTTGATTTTGTCACCAGTGCTTACTTTCAAGTTGTTACCACAATGCCTACATGGACAATATAACCTATCTCCAGGTTGTTTCCTATGTTCCTCGGAAAATCTAATTAACTGGTCAAGACCAGATATAAACTTTGGGGTGCAGCGATTGCCAATGGACATCCATGATCTATCCATTCTATGATCAAATAGAAAACAAGTATATATTATAAATAGGGTCTAGGGTTTACAGATTAGAGATTTTGCATGGTTAAAACTTTAGGCCAACAAATACATGTGTTGTCATTCTTATATATAATAAATGTGTACCACCTATCCCATTCTTGAACACCTAATCTCACTAGTAAGTGTATAATGTGTATTGGGTTTTCAATAAAATTTCAACAGCATTTCCCCGCTGTTCTCCAAGTACATATGTACTTAGAGAACAAACGGGGAAATGTTGTTGAAATTTTCTTGAAAACCCAATACACATTATACACTTACATCCTAAGTGAGATTAGGTGTTCAAGAACAGTCCCAAACCAGGGACTATCCAAGATTTACCCCTAATGAGTAAATCTTGGATGGGTTTCTAGGCCAACAAATACATGTGTTGTCATTCTATAACATTGATTCAACATTTCGAGTGTCCATGCATGTTCATCATCAAGATAAAGATTACACATAAATTAGTATGACCTAGGGATGGAGAGATTCATAATTGATTTCAAAATTTCAAACTAGCTCATGCATTATCATCAATCTACATCATACAATAGGGATTCATGTAGATGTTAGGGTGACACACCACTACAAAATCAGAGATTTAACATTAGGGTTTTAATATCTTACATAGATTGATCACACGATTCCAGCAATATAGTTAATTCAAGATTATGGTGAAATGTGTATTAGGGTTTTAATATCTTAATTCAACATGCATCAAAATTTACAGAATTAGGTCAAGCATTAGTATTCAATTGCAAATATATCTTCTTCTTCCTCCTACTCCCTCTCAGATGGTTGTTGGATTAAAGAAAGGCCACGACTGTGTGGTCTGGCCAAGGCCGTGGCTGTGTTGGCCTACCACGGACGTGCTGGCCAGCACGTCCGTGGTAGGCCAACACAACCATGGTCATGGCCAGCCCACAGGGTCGTGGCCTTGCTTTAATCCAAAAGCCATCTGAGAGGGAGCAGCAGGAAGAAGAAGAGGTGAAATCCCATTAAGAGAAGGGTACCTTCTTGAGGGCGGAGGAAGAAGAGTGGGAGCAGGTACCTTCGGGCAACCGACGAGGAGAGCAGGGCAACCGGCGGCAAGAGGAGCAGGAGACCACCGACGAGGAGAGTAGCAACAGCAGTACCAGCATCGGTGAGGAGTGTAGCAGCAATAGAGGCGCCAATAGAGACTAGAGCAGGAGAGGCAGGAGGTGGCGGTGGCGAGCAGCTGCAGCAGTAGCAGGAGGTGGCGTGGAGGCGACAGTAGCAGCAGGTAGTGGCGACGCAGTAGGGGTCGGGAACCGGAGCAAAATCGATCGAAGAAACAGAAGAAAGGGGAAGAGTCGGTTGTGCGTGGGGGCTATTAAGTTACTAAAAGGAGTCGGTTATCCATAACAACTGATACCTTTATTATTAAGCGTCAGTTATCCAAAGACAACCGACGTCAATTGGACATTCCTTTACACTAATTTTCTTGGCGGGGACGGCGTGCACACCCTTATCACGTCATTTATTCTAAGAAAACCGATGCCCATATTGGAACTTTTAGTGCAAATTTTATCTTCATTCAGTGTCGGTTATTAGGTAAAACACTGACGTTGTATCTGATACTTTGGCACAAATGTTTTTTGCTAAAAAAAATTGGATTTCACGGGCTACATTAGGTGTCAGTTTCATTTCTTCAACCGACACTGAATGAAAAGCGATACCCGTGTCTGGATGGTCTTCAAATATAGACGTTAGATGTCCTTATTAACCTAAGTTTAATGTTAACATCGTCAATTTTACTAAAAAACTGACGCCTCTAAAAGTGACGTTGAATGCTATTTTTGTAGTAGATGTAGTACTTAAGATGGAATTCATCAATGAAATCCCTCCAGGTCAGTACCGTGTCCCTCCTTTTATCTTCCACTCCACGCCACCAAAGCTCTACATCACCTTTAAGAAAATAAACATTGTGATTGATTTGTCTTTCCTCAGATAGCTCCATCAGACGGAATGCTTTCTCTAACTGTTTCAGCCATTCATCTGCCACTGCAGGGTTTGTAGTTCCATTCAACTCAGTACCTCCAAGCTTCTTAACTAGCTGATAGGATCTCATTAGGTCCTTGCTGCTCAAGGTAGAAGCTCGCCTCTCCCTCTTATACTTTTCCCTAGTCTGAAGAAACATCATGTACATCCTTGATGCCTCATCCACATCATCTCCACCACCTAGACCCATCATTTGAGGATCAGGTCCAATGTGGGTCTCAGCTTGTTCCTCATGACCACGTCCTCTTCCTGCCATATGCAATAGTATAACAGAACACTTCCTGTTAGAAAATTGTAGTTAGAAGGAAAACACCTAAGTCCTAATCCTATTGGTCTCTTATCATCCCCTGACCTTGACTTAGAGTAATTATGTACTCAACCTATGCTCTGATACAAAAATAGTTGTGACGCCCCGATCCCCGTGCCATCTCTAGTGACCCCGGAGACCGGGGCGTCACCCTTGGTAAACTGCCCTTAACTTTGGATTTTCTTAATCACTTAAAATTAGCTTGAAGGAAAAATATTTTTAACTTAGAATAAACTAAAACCTGAATAATTGCGGAAGCAAACTTACTATTTCTAAATCTTGAAAGATACCTCAGAGTTAAAAAAAAACATAATACATCTTACTTGTGGAATATAAAGTGCAACAGTTAATTGAAAACTAAACTATATATTACATTTCATTCTCTCTCTCTACCAAACCACATGCCCAAGGACCGAGGGGAAAGGACTAAGAGACCTCTAACTAGCTACAAACTACCTTCTAAGTAAGTGGGTGATACGATCCTTCTGCTTCCTTGTGATGACGCTGACCTAAAAAAATGTTTCAGTAGGTTGGTGAGCTACTAGCTCAGTGAATAGAATTTCACCCAACCATTGCAGATAACTCATTTATGAATATTAATTGGAATAAAATACAAGATAATACTATACTGAATAGATCTAAGAAATATAATTTAATCAACAGGAGATATCAAATTTCATTAAGATAACAACTACTGCAAGACTGTAGATACGATAAAATATCAAAGAATACTAAAATTTCATTTAAAGGAAAATTGTTATGAAACTAACTCAGGTCTTTCAAAGAGACATTCATCGGTTCCACTCCGCTTGAGGTCTCGCGACTCAAGGGGTGACTAGGTTTTCCCGCATGCGAAGCCTCCGGCCGGGGGGAGGGGTTCTGGCAGCTTGGGTGTGCCGCCCTGCTTCCCCCTAGGTCGCCTCTGCGCCTGCATCAATGGGGCCTCTGTCCTCTGGTACCTCATCGACGTGCTTCCCTCTCTGCCCTAGTCCCCTTTCCGCGACGGCTGCAATGGGTTCCAGATCTGACTGGGGCCGAAGATGGGGTGGCGGCAACGATCTATCAGAGGTGGCTCCGGTCACTGGTAGAGATCGTTTGGGTGATCTGGGACCGGCGTGCGGCCTCCCCTTGGCCACTGCCCCTATGATTGCGGGAGTGTCTCCCCTCTTTTTCTCGCTTGGGTGCTAGTTTCTGGCAGGCTATCTGCTTTGTTCCGTCGTATATCGACATTGTTTCTTCCTTTGAATAAGGATTGTTACTCCTTCCTCTGTGAAGGTGGTGGTTTTTCTGGGGTTTCCCCCGGTAATTCAACCTTAGTACGACTATCTCATCTTTTCTCTGGATTGATTTCATTACTCAGTTGTATGGCTTCATTTGAGTTGATATATGAGCATAATACTATCTTGTTCCAGCCCCTCTACCACTACTTAACGCTCAGGTTGAAGGAATTCTTTAGAAAAAGCTGCTTAAGACAACCTCAAAGAAGAAGAATCAATGCAGAAATGTCTCTTTGTCGTTCCAATATGAGTTGTAGTGCCCTAGGGTTACTGAACGTGACGTTGGTATGTTCTGTTTGTATCTTTCTCCCCAATTGTAGATGTCATATGGCTAACAAGTAATGAATCGATCATTTTTCTTTAAAAAAAAATACTCAGGTCTTTCTTAACTCTTTAACTTATAAGAAACTTTGTGAACCTATATGAACATATTTTATCTTATTCCTTGATCATATGCAGTGTACTCTACATATGAAGACTCATAGCGAACTACAATCCACCATACAAGACTTAGCCGACACCTCGAGATAGCTAAGTCTGACTGTTGTCCTAGTCTGTTATAGGAAAACTGGCTCTCTGGCCTCAACACTCCTATGGTGCCATAAATGGGACTCCTCCTCTAGGCTGAGTATATAGGGTGAGGGTCTGATACGCTCTGTGGGCCTCAACTTGGTACGCTCTGTGGGTACCTATGGGTTACCATCAGGACGTCCGTTTCATGTTGGGTAACCTATCTTCTCTTAGGAGACTTCCTCAAGGGCTTCATCTCCCTGCACACTCAGTGGGTGTGTTCCGACCCTCGTATACTCGACGCCGCCAGGGTTAGTTCATTTCATCCCTAAGGCGCAGGCCTCTCATAGAGATTCTATGGTGTCAGGGCCCTTAATCTATATTTTATTATCCTAGAAAAGCTCTTACTACATTGCATCTCTCTCTTACTTTTTCTTGGCTTTGGTATCTATATGGTACCGATTCTATTTATCTGAAACTTATAATTACCACATGTATATCATTTCTAACTTGGTAGTGCAATAAGCTCAAACATGGTAATTTACTAAGAAATCAACATACTGTTCTTGCAGGAAGATTTAAATAAATAGAATACTTGTCAAGTTGGCACTTATACACTAAAATCATGCAATTGGACCTCTTAATGCACTAATAAGAGTAAATTACTCAACATATGAGTAATCGTCGGTAGCATCTGTATATTATTTGAAATTCCTCAAAAAACATGCACTTTGACCCTTGTCCTGGTTTGTGCATCATATAACTCAATTAAGAGTTAACTACTTATTATGACATGAATTATTAATACTAAATGAGGAATTCTAATGATATTTCTGATAAATGTGCCAACTCGTGTAAATATTAAATCACTCATATTAAACATAGCAGAGAGCGTGAAACTAGGGTTTACATTGAATATTTTCATGTCATCGTCATTTCTTTAAAATCATGCATCAAATTAATTGCTAAAATTTCACAGCCTGGGTTTATACCCAAACTGTACAGTTATTGGTCGCGTTCTACTGATTTTGGCTTTTAAACTGAATAACTTAGGTTTTGATCAACCATGTAATTCTACTATTCCAAACCACATTGAATCAGATAATTAACTGCATCATTCAAAGCGTAAAGAAGCAAATCATGAAATAAAAGTCAAGTGACACCAATACTGCACAACGCCTGATAACCACTGTTACCGGTGAAAAACGTAGATTCAACTGAAATTATCTGACTTTTAGAGTTAAATCTTGCTAGGTGAGTGAAATTCTACTCACAACAGTTTGGGATGTCTGAATTCATCTAGAAACACATTCGGAGCCTATTTTCGGGCATTCGTGGGGTTGTCTTCAACCTCTAGAATTGTCTTGTTAACGAACCTACTGCATAGCAGCTTCACACACATCTACAGGTTTGCAGAAGGACTCGACTAGGTGCTCAAAGGCAGCTGGGAGCTGCGGAAACTTACTGGGACCTCAAGGTCAGAGCTCAAAGGCACTGTTGGAGGTGCTAGCTACAACCAAAGGGGCACCTAGATGGTGCTGCAACTACTGGCCACCGGCCGCCCAAGCTGCTAGGGCTGCAGGTGGCTGCTGGCCAGAAGAGAAAAAGGAAGGGAGGAAGAAGAAGAAGGGAAGAAGGAAGGAAGGTGATGCCACTGGAATGGAGCTAAGAAGCTCAAGAAATCGCCTACCCTTTCTCCTTGCTATGATCAAGCACAGCTACATCACCCACCCAAGTGGTGCTCGCAGAGAAGATAAGGGAAATGGAAAGAAAATAAATATGTTATAAAGCCAAATAACTGAAAAAATTCAGCCAAGTCCAAGGATTTTATAAAAGCCATAACTATTGCCTCGAAAGTCCGATTTGAGCATTTGCTTTTGCAAACATTCAAGTGTGAGATCCTCTACAACCTCAAGGCATGAAAACATGCTAAGTAGACTATTTCACTTGATCAAAGCACTAATTGCATCAGTGAGTACTTAACTCAAATTGAATTAACATGATGATGCACTAAACACTGTGCTTACTTAATTTAATCATCTTAATGATGTTGTGATCATTGAACTTACTAGTTAGCTTTGGAGTGGGTCATAATAGTAACCCAGTGACAATAGTGTCAGATAGAGGTCCTTAGTTTTCCAGTTATTTTTGGGAACCTCTACACACAGCCATGGGTACACAATTGAGGTTCAATACACGTTTCATCCATAGACATATGATCAGTCTGAGAGGACCATTTAGAAATTGGAAGATCTATTGAGATCTTGCATTTTGAAATCCCTTGGGAGTTGGTATGTGCACCTGAACTTGATAGAGTTTTCTTACAACAACAGTTATCAGAGGAGTATTGAAATGGAACCCTATGAAGCCTTGTATGGTAGGCATTTTTGGTTACTGCTTTGTTGGTATGACACAGGTGAGTATCAACTTTTAGGTCTGGAGCTTGTCCAACAGACTACAAAGTAGATCAAAGTGATACAACAACACCTAAACCAGATCATGATAGACATAAGTCATATGCTAATAATCACTGCATGTCTTTGAAGTTTCAATTGTGAGATCGTGTCCATCTCAAGGTCTCTCCCTGGAAAGGGGTGTTGAGGTTTGGTAAGAAGGGTAAGTGGGATCCTAGGTTTATGGGACCTGACCCTGTGGTGGCACATGTTGGGAAAGTGGCTTACATGTTGGAGATACTACCAGAGTTGCACAAGATGCATGATTTGTTCCATGTTTTGATGTTGAGGAAGTATCATTTGTACACTGAGTTGACATTGCAGTGAGTGGAGGTTGAGTTCGAGGAGGATGTGTTGTATGTTGAGAGTCCTGTGTTGATTCTGGATAGAAGGGTAAAGAAGTCGAAGAAGAAGGACTTAGTGCTGGTTAAATTTTTGTGGCATCACCATGGTGTGGAGGAAGCGACATAGGAGTTATAGGATGAGATGCATAGGAAGTACCCATCTTTGTTTGCGTAGGATTTTAGGGGAGAAATCCTTTTTAGGGGTTTATGGCTGTATGGCCCATGACCTAGATTTTTGGCTAATCTTGCTTTCTTATCATAATAAGATGTTTGAAACCTTAATCTAATCATGTGATGTGCTTTGATAACATGTGACATGCTTATGTTTTTAGTTTTGTCCAAGTTTTATGTTTTTTGAGCTAGATATGCCTTTTTGTGAATTTTTTTTTAAATAATTGCAATTCACCCATGTTTAGGGTTTATCTTGCAATTTTTCACATGTGTGATGTACTTCACATGTTTTGCATCATGTGGGATAGAGTGGTTCCCCGTAGCCTTGATGTGCCTTGTTTTGATGAGGTGGCATCATGTGTTGATGTTCTAGGGTTTGCTTGAATACCCTATGTGGATGGTTGACCTTGCTTGTGTGTTCACCGATTTAGTTTAGTTTTTAGCAATCACCCTATTGTTTCTTCAACCATGAATTATGAGGTTGATAAGTTTTGAGTGTGCCTAGTTCTCTCTTCTATCGAATAGTGAAGAAACCCTAGGGTGCATTCTATGCGACCGATGGCTTTTGGATTATATGCGATTGTTGAGTTGTGAACATGTTTTGGTCACAGATAATCCCTTCAATCGATGGATTGATGGGCCAAGTGAGGTCACTAATTTTCCTTTTTTTATCACCTTTATGCATGGATGGGCTAGATATGATGGACAAGTGGCACATTTTTGCATGATACCTAACCTTCCTTTCCTCTCTCTACCCTTGGATATATAACCCCCTTCCTTTGCATGCAAGTGATCCCTTTTGCACCCTCTTCTTTCTCTCTACTCCTTGGAGTTCATCCCCTTTGTGTTCTTAGTTATGAAGGAAGGATCTTGACCTTGGAGAAGGTGGTCGAAGCCCTTTTCATGTTGATCTAGGGTATGAAACAACACATGTTTGGTGATCCTTTGGTGTTCCTTGATCTTGGCAAGTGATCTATATCTATTGATCTTTAGTTTCTTGTTACCCTACCTTTTTCTATCTCTTGGTCGAATCCATGGGTCTCCATGGTGGTTCTTCTTGAGGAACTTCTCTCTTCTTTGGGTGAATGCATGGTTCTCCTATGGCGGTGCTTGTGTTGAGATGAACAACCCCTTTCTTGCTTGTCTTTTCGTCCTAGGGGTTTTGCCCTTTTTCTGGTGCTGCTTTAACCTAGGGTTTGTTATTCTTTCTTTGAGGTGGCTCTAGCTTGGCCGAAGTGCTCATCATGCTAGGGTTTTCTCTCTTCTTTGGAGCTTCCTTGTTGTTGGATTTATTTCTTCATAGCCAAGGAGAGCCATATAACTTTCTCCTCAATTATTGTTGCACTTAACTTTGCATGAAAATAACCTATCTCTAAAGCATGGTTCCAAGTAGAATGATGATTATTCCTTGAACTAGGTTTTACGTTCTTGGTGATTCTTGAGTAGATAAACCTCTTTTTACTAAATCCTAATCTAGTACACATTTATCTTGTTAATTATGGAGGTGTTGATCCTTACATATATGTGGCTAAATGTTGGTTTTCTTCCTCATAATTGTGGTTTTTTGTTCTCTCTCTATGATTGAGGTTTTGGATACATGTGTGATGGTAGAAATGTTGGTTTTCTCTCTCTTGGTTCATGGCTCGATTGTTGCTCATGTCGATGATTGAATTTAGGGTTTTGGAGATGGTCTTTGCCTTATGTTTTACTCCTTGGTGGTTTCATTTGCACGATGATGATCAACCTATTTTCATCTTGTGTTGGAGGTGATTTCTTTCTCTTGATGTTTACCAAGCTATGGTCTATGTGGTCAATGGATTTTGATGGTTTTTGGGTCGCTAAGTATGTATCTGCTTGTATGGTCACTAATGTTACTATCTCCTTTGTTTGATGAAGGTGTTGATGTTTCCTTCAGTCAGCAAGGTTTCACCCTTGTGGTTGTTAGAGTGTTGAACAATATCTCTCCCTCTTTGGTCGATGAAGTGATGAGGTTTCTCTTCTGTTGCCTTGTGGTGTTTTTCTCTTCAGTCGCTAAGACCGTGTCCCTCTTCGATTGCTATGTGTTGACCTAAGTGGTCATGTGGATGGTTCATCTCTTTGACTGATGAAGATGATGTGGTCTATTGCTCTTCAATTGATGAGAACTCTTGGACTTGTGTTTACATTATGTGGTTGAATTTATGATCATGATAGTTGACTGACTTGCTTCCAAGAATGTTGGAGAGGATGGAAATCAGGATTTATATCTATTAACTAATTTGAAACCCTAATTTAGTTACAATGTTGAAATGTAACCCTAATTCAAGTGCATGATGTTAATTCTTTGCATGCTTGAGTAATAAACATGTTGATATAATACTTTCTGTCTCCTAAACTATTGTAACCCTGATCTTCTACACTGTTTACATCATAGTGCATAATTTAAGAATATGTTTGAGCATATGTGGCACATGTGTGATGATCATGAGCCTTGATGAGGAATGGAGAGATAATGATGTTCTTACAGGTAATAAGGTGAATGGTCTTATGACCTTGGCAAATAGCTTTGTGCCCTAATTTGAGATGATATCCTCTATTTATTTGATGAGGGATTGACATCCCATGATAATGTGACAATGGTTAAGGACTTGTGTATGGTAGT
This sequence comes from Alisma plantago-aquatica, assembly GCA_963693085.1. Taxonomy (NCBI): domain Eukaryota; kingdom Viridiplantae; phylum Streptophyta; class Magnoliopsida; order Alismatales; family Alismataceae; genus Alisma; species Alisma plantago-aquatica. The sequence goes on from OY856409.1 coordinate 1,853,766,574, forward strand.
GGAACAAGTACCATGTGGTGATGTGATAAGCTATATGTTTCATACGTTTTATGCCTTTTGAATTTGCAATATACCCTTATATTTGTATAATCCTTTTAGGGTTTGTATTTATCTTGATTGATACAGTAAAAAGACACCCAATTGGCATTAACTAATCAAGTGGAATTCTAATCATAGTTTCCCTGACCATAGATCCATTCCCACATAAGGACTTGTTGGATGGTGAAACAAGTAATCCTAAGGGAAACTTAGAGCTCATATTGTTGAGTATATGGAGTACTTGGAGAGTAAATCCTTGACATCCAGATCCCAAGCTATTTGAGAATGGTTGTGGGTGTGTCTTGCTATTATATATGTGATATATGAGGATATCAGTGAGAACAGTTGTGGTTTCACCTCTGTGGTAGGGTTTTGAGTGTCTAGCGTTGTGACCTGTACCAAGGCAGGCTAGGTGTGTTAAACTTGACTATTTGTTGTTGGTGGCAATTTGACTGATACATCACTACACTGTGCACTTGTACTGAGCAAGTGGGGAGAAGATTAAGGATTTTGTCTCTTTCTAGATCTTGTATGGCACTGATTTCAACTTAGTAGTGGTTAGTTGGATTTGGGTGGTACAACTAAAATCCTTGGGGCATTAATAGAAGATGTAATATAGCATTGTAGCATAACTATGCAGGGTTAAACAAGCTTTATATTGGATGTTTACCCCTGCCTCATTTTTATTACTACTTAGTTGTTATAAAATGTGGTAAGAGAAATCAAATGTTATACATGTTCTTCATATTCCTTCTTATCATGATATTGTTCTTATCTATTGTAGTTGTTCAATATGCTTAACCTATGAATTAGTTTAAATTATTAATTTAGGGAATCTGTTCATCCTGTTTAGTAGTCATATATTTGTGGTAACAATAACCATTGGTTGAGAGTTATATCTCTCACTAGACATGGGTCTCTTCCTATGGGTGTCCACATCTTTTAGGTGGAATTCAGTGGCATGGTCAGTAGCATTCTATTGAGGAAGGGAAAATCAGAGATTAGTATCCCTAGAAGGTTTATTAGTTGTTGGTGTTGTGTAGTAGAGTCCTAGTGTCGTCCATGTACTCTCAGGTGTGGGAGGGATGCATTTTGTAGATGATAAGTATGACTTTGTGAGGTTTTGGCAGTATGCCATGGTTGTATATATATATGGCATGTATATGTAGAACATGATCTTTTGTAATAGGTGTGTGGAATATGGCCATTGTAATGATGTGAATACATGGCATGCTATGTGATATGTTACAGGTTGTGAACCTTGGTGTAATATGTTTCCACACAGTGATGGTTATATGAGTTCAATTTTAATTTACATGTTCCTTAGGTAATATGGATGTTTATCCATTGATATCTAATTTTGTTTTCAGTTATCTCATTTGTGTGATGTTGGGATGTCATAGAATAACCTTACAAACAAACCTTACTTATAGATCTTATACTCATAGAAAATTGTCAAAATTACCCAAATATAACAACATTATATGCCACTTTGATTGGGAGAACAAGATCCTAAATCATTTTTCTCCATATTTTGGTTTTAACACTATTCGTAGACTAGATAATAGATGTTGAAAAGATATATGTGGATTAGACATGGTTAATGTGTCTACAAATGAAAATGTTGGATATATGATGTTAGGAATACACTACTTTGGACCATGATGATGCTTTGATAATGTTTAGTGACCCTAATCTTAGTTATTTTTCTATTCTTACATAGAATAAATCTATGTAACAACAATATTGAGTAACCTTTTTTTTGTATCTAATATTTAATTCAAAATATGGTTAGGAGATGGGTGATGATGACTCCAAAATGAATATGAAGAATAACTAAATCAAAACAATCTTCTAAAATTGGAATGTAGCATATTATATGCTTTGATCAAATATACTAGTTCTTGTGACTCCAATATCTGTTAGGATTCTAAAATAATGTACATTAACGTTCCTTATTGACCTGACTACTAGTCTTAAATGATATACTTTTATGTCTGCTTGGAAATATTGGCTACGTGTTTGGTTGAGTTACCTTGTTATATATTAAATAAGATTTTGATTTGTAATATATACCTTGAAAAAAAAACTTGAACATAAATAATGATGCTAGTGTACCACTGCTTATTAATATCCCACTAAACATTGATCAACTCCTCATTTTTGAACAAGATCCTTCTCTATTCACAAGGAAGTAACACTCTCATATCTAAAAGTATTCCCCATTTTGGGGTGAGTGGCAATCTCATATACAAAATCCTTCCTTATTCTTGGGTGAGTTCCACTCTCACATATAAAACGCTTTCATATTATTGAGTGAGGGACACTCTCATATATTAAATCCTTCCCCAGTATTCTTGGGTAAGCACCACTCTCACAAATAGCAACCTTCCCTCTTTGGGTTGAGTGGCATATATCAGACCTTCACTCACACCTAGTAGGTGTGAATTGAATCTTTAACCTCTTAGTTAGGGTACACTTGAAACTCATAAAAAAGTTGAAACTTGTCAAATAATTTGTATTTTGGATCAACTATCATTATTTCATTACAAGTTATACCAAGTTATTATCTTCCATATAAATAGTTTACCATTTTTGAAAGTGTACTAATGTGTTTGTATTGAATGTGTTCATTATTGTTAGAGTTATTGTTATTTATTTTATTGTGTTATATAGGCCTAATTGTCCTGTACTATAGTGTTAAGTTTCTCTTCTTGTACTTTCCTCCTTTCCCATATATAGGATATGAGTGTCTCGTCTATTAATAAAAAATACTTTTTATCCTTCCATCTTATTTTCCCCATGATATCATAGCATATATCTTAACCCTAGGAAGAATGGAGAGAGAGGCATCCTATGATGGGAGGAGACCCTATCATATTGTCTTGGTTTCCCTCCAAGCACCATCCCAATCTCCATGGTCATCTCCTCTGTTATGTTTATTTCATAAAAAATACATCTTCACATAGTTGTATGCCCTTCTACATGTTCTTCTACATGTCCGGACTACCGAACAAAGTTTAGCCCCACCCATCCTTTCAATGGATCCCAAATCATTGGATCCCTCCACATGATCATCCAGATCATCTATCAAGACCACCACCCTCTATTATCTCTCATCCTACATACTCCTTGACATGGCCTAGTTTTTGCTACTATCTCATGCATACTTCCCTGTTACTCTATCTTGCCACTAGCATTTCTTCTGCTAGCTAACAATGTGCATCAATTGTGTCTACACAAAAAATAGTCACATAAGAATAGACACCAACCCTCCTATAGTATAAAGATCCACTTTAAATTTCCCATGATTTGTTCTAGTTCTTGGATCTGACAGTAGTCATGCTTCTTCCCTTCTCAATATTAGGATTAGCCTATGCATGTCATTGTTTTCAAAGGGTGACATCTTTAGACTCTTGAAAGAGGTCCTTCGATTGTCAAAAAATTTAGCATTGGCAGTTGCAAGTACCTTTTGGTATGACAAGCTCCATACCACTTCCATTGTGACATAATTGTAAGTCACATGGATTCATATTGTCATGAATAGGGGAAAGAAAATCATCAACATGAATCATATGCTCATTGGGTAGTCTCCACCATGGTCATGTATATGAAAAACTAAAATGACATTATCGAGACTCAACATAGAATGGATTAGAAAGGGAGAGGGAGTTGAAGTACACAACTACCAAATATTGTTATTCATAGTCTTTTTAGTTTTCAACTTAGAGGAGAAATATATTGAACATTAGCATCTCTCCCTCAAGTTTTTTGTGATTGCCCCTTGTACACATTAAACAAATTATTAATTGGCTCCTTAATTTGATATAATTTTTGCCTAATTTGTATGATTCACATTATATTTATTTATAAACAAAACATTATGTGCTAGTTCATAAAGCACCAAAGAAAGGGGGAACCATGCTAATTTTTTTCTTCTCCTTTGATAATTTAATGCCCCTTACCACCCTAAAGTGTGCATCCCTTTTGACATGCAGGAGGTATTATCTCTTTTTGATACCAACTATTCATTTACTTTGTAATTAGTGTGTAGAGAGGTTAAAGAGAAGAGATAGAGAGAATGAGGAGGAAGAGACAAAATATAAGAGGGAGGGTGAATATAGTAGGAGGGAGATGATATCTATCAATCTAGGCTATTCTGATATGATGGATCTTCTTATTATTATACACATCTATCTTCTGATGTCTTTGTCATGCTACATTCATGCTATGATTGTGCTTTTGGTGCATCGTAGGTGTATCTCTTTCCTGGCAGAAACCCACCTCGTTGAACGAGATTACTCAAAACCAAAACCCTAATAAAACACTAATTAAACACACTACCAAAAAGGCATAGAGGTCAAACAAAATTATAGTTATACAAACATGTCGAAAGAAACATTTATAGAAAGGTCCAACTTCATATATATATTTAGGCAAGATAACTTTACATGAGTTCAGTGACATCAGCCACAACCTGTATGCAAAACATGTTTACGACATAATTAAAACATTTACATTGTTCATGATTCACAACCAAAAATTTGAGTCGATATATATCATGTACGAACTCCCTACCAAAAGATGAGAGTACAAGGATGACTCTAGGACTCTATACTAACCACAACAACCTCATAGCTTTTCTGATCTCCAAACTGATCCTCTTCACCACCATGGTTTTGACCACACTACTAATCATCAAAAAAGGTGTGGAAAACCCATGAGGTGAGACCATGTCCCAACGATATGATATGACATCTAACAACATTTGTTGCTTACTAACATGTTATGAAACAAAAAAAGTTAAGGTAGATAGTATGACAGACTATGAAGACTTAGCATTGTATTTATAGTGATCAAGCATAGTTCAATTTTACATGTATAGGTATCTACACTTAATAAGATATGAATCACAAATAATGCTTGTGGGAAAGCAAAACATTGATTATCATACAATGTGATTTGGCAAAGAAACATAACAGGTATAGTAAGTAGTGGAGTTACTAATTTTATTAATACCTAGATAGTTTTAGGCGTACCACTCAAACTACTAGATGAAGATTGTGAAGTCACAATCAACCTATGTGTCTATCCAGGAAGCCAGGAATCCTGAAGACGTCTTCCCCTTATTAGTACGATTAACAAAATGTAGTGGCATTATGATTCAACCTACTAAAACATAACTCAGCATGTCTTGGGTACATAGATCATGGAACCACACTAGGGTATAAACCCTCAAATTCAAGTTACTTCCGTGGTCTGTCTCTGAATCACATAAAAATTTTGAGACACAAACTCAACCATTCTCTATACCTTGGAATCAGGATGGCACAGATATACCCTCCCTGCACCTGCACATACTTAGTAGTATATGACTCTGAGCTCCTTTTAGATTATTGGTTTCACTACCTGACAAGTTATGATACTAAGATAGTTCTACTGTCATAGGTACTACATTATTAGATTTACACTTTTTTTTGGAAAATTTATGGTAAATATATTTCCAATCCCTTGAAAAGGGGACAAAGATTGCAAGAAAAATACACACATGGTGTTTAAAAAAGGTTTATCATCCTATAAGGCTATAAGTAACATATCAACTTGTAAATAAGCCCCTTTATGATAACAACCAAATCCTAATGATCAAGGAAGAGACTCCAAACATTTTCTTCTTATGATATTGAAATAGATGCTTGATGTCCCTTTCAATTTTCTTGAACATGATGATAGATTCCAATTTGGAACCTCCATGCATTCTATAGTTCCTTTCCATCCATATATGGTGAATACAACCGGTTAAGGCCCACATCTCAATGAATCCATTGTTTTTTGAATTGTTACCAATACAATTAAGGCTTTCCTTGAGGGAATATGGAGATCTATTGTTAAGCTTCAGCTGTGATCTACCCCTGAGGTATTTCCAATAGTTTCACAAACCAAAAAGATGATATGATGATTCAATATCCCTTTGGTATAGCTGGAAGTAAGGGTCAGGGACTTCTCTTCATTTAGAATTTTATGCAATGTCAGGAGGATGTTCATCAATGCCTTATAGCTTGTGAGACTCCATCTAGGATGATGAAGAGTCAGTCAAATATTGGTGTAGACCAGGCTCACAGTAAGTGATTGTCGACATGTATTCCATATGGATACATCATCTACAAAAGTGAATATAGGGTACATGGTTAGCATCCTATGCCAATAGGTAGAATGACCACCATTATAACCTTGACTGGTGGCAAGGTTCAGACTGTATCTTCTACACATCCAGTAGCTCCAGATACCTGTCTCATGAAGAATCTTCAGAATCCTCTTCAAGGTATGAAAGTTTGCAAGTTCTTCGAGCCATGTGAGGTTCAATCCTCCTTCTTGAAGAGGAAAAGCAATCTTGGACCAGCTTGCAAGATGAATGTGGTTGCCCCATATAAATTCACTCATCAATATTTCCATTCTAGTTAGAACAGTAGATGGAATTTCACCTTGTCTCATCCAATAATTGATAAGTCCCATAGAACAATGTTTGACCGAGTTGATATGTCCAGTCATAGATAATTTAGTGCAGGTCATTTACATATCATATCCTTCAATCAATCGAGGCATTCATTGAAGTGCTTCCTTCTAAGATTTCCTCCAACCATAGGAAATTCTAAATATTTGGTTGTCCATTCTCCTTTTTGTATTCCTAAGAATGTCATTAGGGATTCATTGTTTCTACAAGAAGTATATAGATACATAGGTGTCTTATTAACATTGCAGTGCATACCTGAGAGCTTCCTAAAATCTTGGAGCAAGGTTTTGAGAGGTTGTAGACTACGTCTCCTCCCTTCAACAAAGATGACTACATCGTCAACAAATAATAGAAGTCTGAGCACCTTTGTATGCCTGATGGGATAAGAGCATATAAGCTTCATGGAGTGGGATTTATCAATCATTCTGCTAAGACCCTCCATTGCAATAGTGAACATAAGTGGAGAAAGGGGGTTGCCTTGTCTAAGGCCATTGGAGATTTTGAAAAAACTGATAGAAGAGCCATTAATGAGCAAGGAGAAAGAAGGAGTACTAATGAATTGTTTGACAAGATTCATCCATCTATCTGAGAAACCAAGACTATGTAGGCATCTCCATAAGTAAGACCAAAAATCTGAATCGAAGGCCTTAGTGATGTCGAGCTTGACGAACGCAACAGGGGGGCTATTTTTTATTGAAGTTGATAGTAAATTATACAGCTAACATGGATCAATCTTCAATATTCCTTCCTTGAATAAAAGTGACCTGGTTAGGTGAAATTAACTTAGGAAAGACTTTTGAAAGCCTTTGAGATATGATTTTTGTGATGATCGTATAAAGCATAGAGCAGCAAGAAATGGGTCTAAAGTTTGCAAGTGAAGCTACCATGTCCTTCTTAGGGATGAGGGCTAGGAAGACATGGTTTATTTGGAAAACAATAATACCTCCTTCAAAGAACCAAGAGACAGATTTAACTAAATCATCTTTCATCAAGTTCGAATTTTCTCTGTAAAAATAACCATTAAATCCATCTGGACCCAGACTTTTGTTGGGACCAATGCGCCAAACAGTAGATCTAACCTCATAACAGTCTGGGATCTTGCATAATAAAGTATTATCCTCATCATTCTCAGTGTTAATCTAGTCAAAATCTAGACTATTATTAGATAGACAAGGTTCTTGGTTGTAAAGGCTTTCAAAGAAGGACGAAGTTCATTATCTATATTATCATCATCTTGAACTAGATTACCTTCATTGTCAAATATCTCAATAATAGAGTTAATAGCCTCCCTTCTCTTGACAATATCATGGTATATTTTGGTATTTCTATCACCATTATCAATCCAATCTAAATGAATCCTTTGATAGTATTATTTCTCCTTAGCATTAGCCAAAGTTTTTATTCTGTTGTAGGTGATCTTTTCAGCCTCGATTAGATCTGGATCAAGAGGTGAGTGCCTCAATGCTGCAACAATATGATCAAACTCCATCCTCTATCTGGCTATAAGATTTTTGAGATCACATAATTCTTTGACCAGGTTTTTAGAGCTATCTTCACTAGCTTCAATTTATGATTGAAGAAAAATAGAGGGTTACCCATAAATGGCAAATTCCAGGAATGTTTGATAACATCACGACATCTTGGCCACTCCAACCAAAAGTTAAGAAACCTGAAAGGTTTCTTTTTGTGAGTGATTGTTCTCATGTTAACATTGATAGATGAATGACCAGAGTATTCACATGTGATAAGCTTGGACTTAGAGCCATGATTTTTTTTCAACCAGTCATCATTAACCAAAACCCTATCTAATTTGCAGGCAATATGTTTAGCAACACCTTGTTTATTATGCTAGGTATAAACTTCATTGCCCATAGAAGTAAGTTCTGTAAGGTTAGCATTATCAATAGAAGCATTAAAGGAACTTAATAAGATAGAAGGAACCTCACAACCACCTTCTGTTTCTTCACGTTTGATTAACTACATAGCTTAAGTACTTTTAACTATATCAATCAAGTCACATACAAGCTCCTAAATAATTCTTGTAAAAATAAAGTTATCGATTACAACTTCAAAAGATAAAAAATGTATGAAATATGTTCCATGTTATTACATCATGGTATATTCAACCAACCTTGGCCATGTAGAGGGGTAAACATCAAACTAAGGAGAATAACAACCCAAATAGTCACTTTTAAAAAAAAGAGTAACAACTTCCTTTAGGAACATCAAAATCCTCAAAAATATTTTAGAGACCCTAATGAGTCATAGACAACATATCATCCAAAATTTCATCCCAAATGTCCATAGAACGTTAAAGATTTGAAAATTTTAAGGATTAGCCAATCATATACTCAAAACCTAGCATAGGTGGGCAACCTTATATTAGGATATTTCGTCCAATAGAAATTTCAGCACTACAACAATAATCAATAGTCCTAAAATTAGTATAGAAAGATCATCATACAATAAGTATTAATATACATGTCAATTTTCATCGTCATTGGGTAATAAAGCACCAAGAAAATGAAATATTTAGGGAATTTTACTTATATTATGAATTTTCGTTCTTTATAAGATCAAACGAACACTCCCCTTACAATAGAAAATGTATAATGAGAATGAGTGAAACTCATATTTTTATCATACACATACAAAACAAGACCTAAATAACCAACTTTTGACATATTACACGCTTTCTAGTGTAAGATTGGGGTTGTATATGCATTTAGTAGGCAAGAAATGCATTAAATGTTATATCCCTTGCCTGGAAGAGAAAAAACCAAAATCTATGATATAAATCTTTGAAATAAAAAACAAAACATTGAGCTCAGTCCACCAAAGCTCTAAGAACGCCTCCTCTTTCCACGAATAGGGTGGTTCTAGACCAAGGAAGGAAGAAGGGAGAGTTCTCAACCCTTATTCTTAGGCTTCTAGCAAGAACAACAATATAGTCGACCATAGGAGGAATTAGGGCGAAGAACAACAAGGAAAACTAGTATAAAAGCATGGTCTTACATAATTGGAGCTGGGACAAGGCCAATGGCCTTATATGCGTCCAAGGAGAATTTGAACTCGAACAAGCATCCATGAAATCTTACGACCGCTGACCGCAATAGATTTTCATCATCCTTTGTCTCGCAGAAACAAAGAGTAAGAGATGAGAGAAAGAGAGAGAATAGATGAGAAGAGGAGGTGTATTTATAGGTGGGTGTATGTAAGTATAGTTCAGTCCCATTATCAGGCAGATATTTTGTCGACCAAACACACATACACACACAATGCTCCATCAAAAGCTAACTACTTGGTTGGTTAGCCAAAAATCCCATCGGGCACCAGAGACTCACTGAGCACTCAGAGCTCACCATGAACTAAAACCTCAATGGGAATTGAGAACTCATAGGGCACCAAAAAGTCATGGGGCACCGAAAATCTATTGGCTCGATGGAAACACTACACTAACACCTCATAAAGCTCATATAAACCCCATGAAAGTAAGGTTCAAAAGCATTTAAAGCAGTTGTAAAATTGTAAGATTATTAAGAACACTACAAATCTATTCAAGAAAATATTAAATTTATATTTACATCCTAAAAATGGGTAATTTACACAAAGGTCCAAAAGTTATATCAAATTTTATAACTGGAGTAAACAGTCTGAGTTTGATTCAAATTTTTAACATAATTTTATAAAAAGATATCAATTTATAAGCCAGAGTTTAATTTCAAAACTAATCATCTGATGAGGACAAATGACTATATTTATGAATTAAGCAAGGTTAAGAGCCTTACTACTATATAACCTAACCAAGATTTGGCCCCCAAAATCCTAAGCATACAAGGATGGGTACTTCCTACATATCTCATCCTCTAACTCCCACGTGCCTTCCTCTACTCCACAATGATTCCAAAACACCTTCACTAAAGATCTATCCTTCTTCCTAATCTTCTGCACATACCTATATAAGATCAACACTGGACCCTCAACATAAGTATCACATTCCTCCAACTCCAACTCCACTGGCTATAACATCTGCTTAATTTTTTATGGCACTTCCTCAACATAAAAACATAGAAAACATTGTGTAACCTATGCAACTCTAGCAATAAATACAACCTATAGATGCATTCCCAACTCTTTCCATGATAGGTTATGGTCCTATAAACCTAGGAGCCATCTTTCCCTTCTTACCAGACTTCAACACACCCTTCTAAGGGGATACTTCTAGGTATACATGGTCTCCAATTGAGAACTCCAATGGTCTATGATGGTTTTCAACATATGACTTCTACCTATCTTGTAATGCCACTAATTGTTGTTGGATCACCTTGATCTTCTCTATAATTTGATGAACCAATTCAGGACCCAACTACTGAGTCTCACCTACTTCATACCAACAAAGAGGTGGTTTGCATCGCCTACCATACAAAGACTCATATTGTTCCATGTCTATGCTCCTTTGGTTTCTTGTATTGTAGGAAAACTCCACATGTCTCATGTGGATATCTCAACTCTGAAGAAGTTGTAGTACACATGCCCTAAATAGATCCCCCAACATTTGTGTGGTTCTTTCGAACTGGAGATCATTTTGTGGGTGGAAAGTTGTACTAAAATTTAATTGTGTCTCCACTGTTGTATATATAGGATCCTGGAATGCAATTATGAATTGAGGACCTCTTTTAGATACTATGATAATTGGTATGCCATGCAGACAAACGATATCATCAACAAAGATCTATGCCAACTTCTTTGTAGTGTAGGTAGTCTTGGCTGGTAAAAAGTGATCAGATTTTTTCAATCAATCAACAATTACCTAAATCGATATCAAGACCTTTGGTGGTCCTTGAAAGACCAACAACAAAGTCCATGGTGATATGATCCTATTTCTACTACAGAATTGGCAACAACAACAACGTCTTTGTAGGCTTCTCATGATTTACTTTAACCTACTAAAATATTGGATACATGGAAACAAACTCTTACACATCACACTTCAAACCCGATCACGAGTACAAGTCTTTGAGATTATGATACATCTTTGAACTATCAGGATGCATTGTGTACATTAAGGAATGAGCCTCCTAAAGTACCATCCCTCTTAGAACACCAACATCAAGAACCATAGTACTATTGTGAAAACATATTATCTCATCATCTTTCTCATGAAGTCCATCATGCTTTCTACTGCCAAACTTTGATCTAATGTTTTGTATCATAGTATCCTCTTTTTGTGCATCCATGATCAGTTGTATTAACTTTGGCTTCACCTATAACTATGTCAGCAAACTTGCTAACAAGGAAACCGCCAACTATACACTCATGTGCCGAAGAAACACCAACATATCATGCTTGTAATACACCATGGAGTACCTATGTGCCTTATCAGAAATTGACTATGCTTGGGTGCTAAGATCCAAACTCAAGAGGGAAATAGCCCATACCGTACTCTAAGGTCCCTAAGCAATCATTTGGTGGAAAAGGAAGTGTTCGAGCGATGACAACAATGAGGTGGGCTTGGAAGCAGTCATCATACAACTTCCTACTTAGTGCATGAGACACTACTATCTCCTTTCTAGGATGATAGTTTACCGTACAATTGTAGTCCTCGATCAGCTCCATCCACATCCTCTGATTATATTCAACTCCTACTTTGAAAAGATGTACTTCAAATTCTTTTGATCTATGATGATTTGACACTACTTACCATAAAGGTAGTGTATCCAAATCTTTAAGGCAAGAACCATGACTTCTAACTCTAGTTCATGTGTTGGGTAATTCTCCTCATGTTTCTTAAGCTATCAATAAGTAAATAAACCTGCATCAGCACACATCCAAACCCATTCTTTGAGGCATCATAGAAAATGATTTAGCCCATTTCAAGCTCAAGCAGCACCAGTACTGGAGCACTTGTTGACTTCCCCTTCAACAACTGGAAAGAACGTTGAGACTTGTCTTCCCAAACAAAAGGAACACCTTTTCGACTCAACCTAGTCAAAGGTAAAGTGACTAAAGTTATTGACGAACCTCTTGTAGTAACCAACTAAACCTAGGAAGCTTCAAACTATAGTTGGTTTCTTCGATCAATCCCACTCCAACATTGACTCCACCTTCTTAGGACCTATACAAATACCTTTTCAGAGATGATGTGACCAAGAAAGGACACTTCAGCTAGCCAAAACTCACACTTAATGAACTTGGCATATAACCTATACTGCCTCAACAATTCCAAGGCATGATGAAGATGTTGCTCATGTTTCTAAGTGTCTATAGAGTATATGAATATGTCGTCTATGAACAACACCATGAATTGGTCAAGATATGGTTTGAACACTCTATTCATCAGGTTCATAAATGATGTTGGTGCACTGGTTCGCCCAAATGGCATCACCATGAACTCTTAGTATGACAATACCTAGTCCTAAAAGCAACCTTAGGTATGTAATTTTCCTTGATCCTCAGTTGGTGATATCCTTACCTCATATCTATCTTGGAAAACGTTGAAGGACCTCTTGACTGATCAAATAGATCATCTATCCTTGATAATGGATATTAGTTCTTCAATGTGACCTTGTTCAACCATTTGTAGTCTATCCAAAGACTCATAGAAATGTTCTCTTGTTCATGAACAATACTAAAGAACCCCAAGGTAAAGTTCTTGGTCATATGAAAACTTCTCTAACAACTCCTATAATTTCTTCTTAAACTCCTTTGTCTCAATGGAGAAAACCTATAAGGAGCATGTGCTATGAGTTGCATATAAGAAACTAGATTGATTCAAAAGTCAATCTCTCTAGGGGTGGAACACCTAGGAACTCATTGGGAATAGAGAACACCTAGGAACTCATTGGGAAAAACATCCTTGAACTCAGGCACCACAAATATATCCTAGATACTAGGACTCCTCACCTTTTGTGTCCACCGTGCATGCCAAGAAAGCTTCACACCCTTGAATCATCATCTTCTAATCTATCACTACTCACACTAGACAAGTAGAGAAAATATTCCTATCTCCTTGGAAAGCCCAAGAGACATCACCATCACAAAATGTTATAACATTGAAACAACAGTCCAAAACAACCTTATACATCTCTAAGGTTTCCATCCCTAGGATCACATCAAATCCATGCAAATCCATGTAGAAATAAATTACACAAGATGGACACACTTCCCAGAATATAGTATAATAAAAAAAGGGGTTTCTTACAAAAGGTTATCATCTCTTATATAAATTGGCAAGTTACAACTATTTATCTCCTCTCTGGTGATAAACAAGTGTGTCTCACCCAGGTCAACAAAAATAGATACAAAGGTATATGCAGATAAGTTACTATGAAAAAGTTCCATCAAACATGTCATGACCCATGGCTTGACCACTCCTTCATGCCGACTCATAGTAGAATCTAGTCATTGCATGTTGTCATCCTCAACCTCTTCTTACTGTTCCTAAAGGCATTTCCTATAATGACTGGCCACATCCCTTTTTGAAACTACTAATTTACTATAGTGTGAGACCTACTACTCTACCTCGATTTTTGGGTAACTTCCTTATTCTTCATAGGGAAAGACCATCTCACATACCCAACTTGACCACACTTGAAGAAGGTCCTTGTGTCATATTGTAGCCTGGAAGGCGCTATCATAGATATCAACCCATATTTGTTCACCCCAACTAGAGGAAATCTATGACCTCTCCCTTTTCTAGGAGACCACTATCACCACACAAAAGTCCTTGGATCAGAAAGTGCCAATCTTTATTGTGATTATTGATATTGTGGGGCATAATACTTCTACTTCTTGAAACTTCCAGAAAATTGTCCTTGAAACTGGGTTGATGGCTTCCTTGCACTATAGTCTTAGTGCTCCATTGAGGTCCACTATATCCTCCTAACATACTCTAAGAAGGTGGAAAACTTCTCACAAGAGTCCAAGCTAGACATCGTCCTTTCCAAATCAGACCCTTCTCAAACCTTCTAATCCTCTCTTTCATTTTGGCTGCCATGTGAGGATAGAACATCGTCAACTCAAAAAATTTGCCCCTAAGTCATTCATAGACGATGACCCTTGGAACAATTGCTCAAATTGATACATCTTCTCTTCCAGTATGTCTCGGGAAAGTAACAAGTCACAAACGCCCACCAAATTCTTCCCAACCGACCACCTCACCCAATCTCTTTTCCTCCTCTATGGCCCACCAGTGGTTGACACTTCCCTTCAAGAGGTAGATCACATGAATCACCTTATCCTCCTTAGAGATTTTAGAATCTTAAATGCCTTTTCCAGCTCTATCAACTACATATCTACATCTTCCTCGTCAGTTGTTCTTGCATACTTTGTGGCTCCCACATGCTTCAACCTCTCAAGGTTTTCCCTAGATCTTGAGATTCACCACTAGGGACAACGACCCTAGGTTGAGTTGCAAGCACTCTGTTAGCCATATGCATGATCGTCTTGATTAGTTGTTTAGAAATAGATTAAAAATTTAGATCAACTATGATTGAAGGGTCCAAAGGATGTATGATGGCTTGTTCTAGCCTCATCTCAAGTTCTCTTCCCTTGAGTATCTGTCTCCTACCACCACCTCTAGGCATCATGTAACTAGTCTTTACATGTTCTTCACAATCTCTAGACATATCTACTTAACCATTAATCATGCTTACAAATGTTGGATATGTAAGAATAAACACAAAAATCGATGTCTTATGTCCATGTATACCTCGCTAACCTAAAGCTCTAATGCCATGAAATGTAGAAACTTACCATGCTAAACATGGTTACTCAAAACCAAAACACCAGTGAAACACTAATAAAATGTATTAACAAAAAGGTATAGAGTTAAAACCAAATTAAAATTTAAAAAAATATAAAAAAACATTTACACAAAGTTCCAACTTCATATATATATATATATATATATATATATATATATATATATATATATATATATATATATATATATTCATTCTAGGTAAGTTTACATGAGTTCAGTGGCATCATCCACAACCTGTATACAAAATGTATTGCTCACATTATTCAATCATTGACGTTGTTCATGATATACAACCAAAAACTCGAGTCGATATACATCATGTACAAAACCCCCTACTCAAACCTAAGAGTATAGGGGCGATTGTAAGACTATATATTAACAACACCAACCTCAAAGGTTTACTGAACTTCAAACTTAGCATCCTCGCTGCCATGGTTCTGATCATGTTGCTGATCACCTAAAAAGGTGTGGGAAACCCACAAGGTGAGAACCATGTCCCATTGATATAATATTACATCCAATAACATTTATTGCTTACCAACAAATAATGAAATTAAATAATCAAGGTAGATAGTGTGACAAATTAAAAAGATTGAGCATTGTATTTATAGTGATCAAGCGTAGTTAAAGGTTAAATGTGTAGGTAATTGCACTTAACAAGAAATGAATCACATATAATGCTAGCTGGAAAGAGAGACATTAATTATCATCCAATGCGACTTGCCAAAGAAACATAACAAGAACAATACATGATTGAGTTACTAATTTTATTAAGCATGGGGTAGTTTGAGGGCATACCACTCAAACTAATAGAAGAACATAGTTAAGTCACAATCATCCTTGTATAAGAACTAGAATGTACGGCATCCTAAAGACATCTTCCCCTCAGTCAGTATGAGAAACAAACTATAATGGCACCATGGCCCAACCTAGTAAAACATAACCCAATCCATCCTAGTTAGACAAGCCACGTCCCCAAAACTAGGGTATGAATCTTCAAATCTGAGTTACGGCCATAGCCAATCTTGTAGTCACATAAAAAATTTGGTACACGACCTCACCATTATGTAAACCTTGGAATCAGGATGAAAGGGATATACTCTCTCTACACCATTCATATGATCAATAGTATACACTCCAAGCTCCTTTTGGATTACTCATTTCACAATCCAACAAATTTTGACACTGAGATAGTTCTTTAGTCTTAGGGTATAAGGTTACACTTGATTAATATTGTTGATTGTGTACTTTTACTGCATCAATTAAGTTACATGCAAGCTTGTAAATAATTCTTATACACTAAAATTGTAGTCTACAACTTCAAAATATATAAAACATGTGAAACATGTTCCATGTTATTCCATCATGGTATATTTAAATACACTTGACCATGTAGAGGCATGAACATTAAACTAGGGCACATAACAACCTACACTTGGCCATGTAGAGGACATTAAGCTAAGGCACATAACAGTCCAAACAATTACTTAGAAAAAATAGTAATAACCTCCTATAGAAGAATCTTTATCCGCCAAAATGTTGTAGAGATCCTAGTGAGTCATAGACAATATATTCCCAAAATTTCATCACAAAAGTTCATTGTATATAAAAGATATGAAATTTTTAAGGGTTAGGAAATCATATATTCAAAACCTAGCATAAGTGGGCAACCTTATTTTAGGATATTTCATTTGAAAGAAATTTACATACTACAAAAATTACCACAGAGTCCTAAAATTAGTATAGAAAAGTCATCATACAGTAAGGAGTAATACACATTTTAAATTTTGTCTTCATTGAGTACAAAAGCACCATGAAAAAGACATATTTAGGGGACATTGTACTTATATTCTGAATTTCAGTTCTTTATAAGTTCAAAGGAACACTCCCCTTACAACATCAAATGTATAATGAGGTTGAGTGAGGTTGAAAATTCCTATCTTCATCATATACATGCAAAACCAAAACCTAAATAACCATCATTTGACATATTACATAATTTCTAGAGTAAGATGGGGGTCATGCATGCATTAAGTAGGTAAGAAATGTATTAAATCTTATATAACTCGTTTTGATGAGATAAAAACAATAATACATGATCAAAATCTTTGAAATCATCAATAAAACATAGAGAATTGTCCACCAAAGCTCCAAGAAAGCCTCCTTTTTCCATGAACAAGGTGATCCTAGAGCAAGGAAGGAAGAATGCAGAGTTCTATCTGGTTATGCATAGGTTTCCAGTAGAAATGTAAAGAAACTCACCTATAGGAGGAAGTTGAGTGAAGAACAACAAGGAAAGTGAGTAGAAAAGCAAGGATCTTACAATAATGGAGAAAGAAACACAATCAATGTCCTTAGATCGGTCCAAGGAGTTAATTGAACTCAAACATGCATCCATGAAATCCAACGACCGTCAAACCTGGTGGATTTATGTCGACCTTCATCTTAAAGAAATGAATATTAAGGGATTAGAGAAAAGAGAGAGAAGAGAAGAGAAGAGGGGATGCTTACAGGTGGGTGGATGTTGGTACAGTTTAGTCAGTCATTAGGTAGATTTCTCATCAGCCAAGCACACACACACACACAAAGTTCCATCAGTCGATTATCTCCTTAGTTGGTTAGCCATGAATCCCATCAGGCACCGAAGACACACGATGAACTGAGAATTCACCAGGCACTGAAAAATCATCAGCCATCGATAACTCATCGGGCGTCAAAAAATCATTGGGCACCAAGAACTCATCGGGCACTGAGAACTCATAGGGCATGAAAAATCCATTGGCCTAATGGAAACACTATACTACGACCTCAAAAAGCTCATATAAACCTCATGAAAGCAAGGTTCAAAAGCATCCAAAGGAGATTTAAAATTGTAAGACTCTTAAGAACATCATAAAGTATTAAATTTTATACCTTCACCCCTAAAATGGGTAATTTTCACAAAGGTTCAAAAGTTACATGAAGTTGTATAATTGGAGCAAACATAGTCTATATTGATTCAAATTTTAAATATAGATTTATCAAAAGTTACTAAATCATAAGTCAAAGTTTAATTTTGAAACTAATCATCTAATAATGCTAGGAAATCATGTTTACAAATTAAGAAGGGTTAGGGGTTTACATTTCTCAATGACATTATGCTTGTTTGTGTTCGTGCCATGGTATGCATGTGGATTGGCTATTTGCGCTTCACTTATTCTAGTTGGATACCATTTTCATGTATGTTGAAGGATTTTAGTTACATATTGACACAATGTGGGATAGAGCTTGTTCACTTATTCCAACCTTTTGTTTCCTTTGGTGCTAATGTGTGAGAACCTATTGTATCTCATAAGATGGATGGCTACTTTTTCGAAGCTCATCAATATCAAACCCACAAATACTACACCTTCAAGGTTGGTTTCTTGTCTAGATTTTATTTTCACCAAGATATTTTACTCATGTCTTCTTGAAGTTACATCTTTTGTTTCTCAAGTTCCAAGATAGTTCTTCAAGTGATCTTATTGTGTTTTCCTTGATGGTGTCTTTCATTCCCATCAAACCCCTAAGAGTCACACTCCATATGGATCTAGGTTTTAGTTATCGCCTCATTAAATCTATGTTTGAAGATAAATATATTGCTACAATATTGGAAGTATCAAATTTTCTTATTCAAGTCACACATTTCTTCTCAAGTAATATGGCATAGTCATGGTGTTTTGATCTTCTTCTGTAGATTGATGGTTGTATTCTTCATTCCATATGCAGTTCAAAAGATCTTCTCCAAATCTGAAGTATTTTTTGCATGTAGGACTTAACTTGTATGGTAGTGAGCTTTTTATTTTTCTATTTTTCTACATCATCTAATTTCAACTTGTATGTTCAAGCTAGATATGTGTTTCACACATACTCCAGGTTGAGGGTGAGTGTTAGAGTTATTGTTATCTAATTAATTATGTTATATGTAGCATTGTTTTGGTCCATTAGTGTTAAATTTACCTTCCTTGTACTTATCTACTTTCCAATATATAGGAGGATTATTCCCACTATGAATTAAAAATATCTCATTAGCCTTCCATCTTATTTTCTATAGTTTTTGTTATTTTAAGTTCAAATACAATAAGGATATGTGATCGTGATTGTGTTGTGTTATCAACATTTGATAGGTGAAGCATGCTATAGGTTTTGTACGATAATGTACATATTTAGTTACAATATACCAAATATGTAATCATTCCAATAAACCCAAGTAACTCTTTTATAATCTGAATTGTAGTTTTTCTTATAGTTCACTAGGAAAATTCTTATTCATGTCACTATTAGGATGCATGCCAAGGATCAATGTTTCTAGTTGTACTATAGTGTGTTTGGAGCTCCTTTTTGTATATAGATTTAATCTTGGCGCATACACCCCAAGAAAAAGGGTTATAATGTTGCTTCATTTCCCATTTCTCCAAGAGACCAATTACCTAATATGTACTTCTACAACTATGGACAACTTGGATGTTGAGTTTGCAGCTGAGGCATCTTTTGAATCATTTCATATTGTTTGATGGTTTAGAATTGTTCATGTCAATGATGAGTATTATTCTATTGTGTATAATGAAACTTTGATATAAATAGTTAATATTCTAACTAAAATAATTTGAATGTCACATATACTTATGCTTTCACACTAAACTTTTAATGCTTTTGTCAAGATCCTTTTCTTTGACAACATAAATTGGTAATAATATAAAGGTTAGATCTAAAGGATGACATTAGTCCTATTCTAGACAATTATGTTTAGAATAATCAAACTTTCAACATAGTCTATGTTGCAACATTCTTTGTTAATGTTTAATATTGGTTCCACATTTGACTCCTAATCTCCAAGATCCACTTATTCCTTACTAATACCAACTATGATTTTGAGATCAATGTCAGTGTTGTATCAAGAGAAATCTTGTAGTTATAGTGAACCATAAGTATCCTTTAATGCTTATCTCAAACTTGATTGCCATCTCCAAAACCATTACAAAGGCATAACAGGTATCTCCACAGTGGGTAGCCATTCTTGTTTTGTACTTCAATTTGATTGAAAGATTTGAGCCTTGAATGGAGCATCTCTGGTAAATTCAATATATGGGACTAGGACTTAATTTGTTTATTCCAACATTATGTTTCAAGTTATGTTCCATCCAATCTGAACCATAAATCTATCATAAAAGTCCACCCTTCAACAAATTGATGAGTGATTCTATGCCATATATTACATGCAATAAGTGTGGAACAGAAACATCATATCATGGAATTCAGACGCATACATCATTCCTTTCAGTCATCACTCACTCACTCCCAGTGGTGAAAAACTCACAAGTGAGAAAGGTAGAGAGAAAAAATCATTTCCATACTTCTTAGTAATAGGATGAAACCATTGATTCAACATGTTATCAATAGGGCACAACGTGCCTTCCTAAAACACATGAACATTCATTATGCTTATATCAATATTTAATAAACAATGCACTCCTTCCAGTCCATCAACTCCCATTTTCTGACGTTGATGTTAGATTTTTAGAAAGCACTTTACCACATTAATTGGAACTTTCTCCTTCTATGCATAAAAGGACCCAAATTCCATGCAGAATGGATTGCATGGATGATATCATGCATTATCACCTTCAACTTCTATAATCTCTCCCATTCCTCCTCCTTTGGCTTTTTCCAAAGCACAAATGGACTCAGGCATAGTGATCTCCTATCTCCCTACCTTTTCATAATAATTGTCTTGGTCCTCCATCACTTATCAATAATGAGACCAAAAATTCCATCCTCATTTTCCCTAGGGTGTGTGAGCACAACATCATCTAATATGCTGATGATACTATAATTTTCATCACTCAAGAATATAGTCAAGTCATCAACACTATCAAAATTCTTTGTAACGCCCCAGACCTAGATTAGTGCTTGATGGTTCTTGATTTTCTTAATAAGATGTTTTAACCTTAATCTAATCTCTACAGATGCCTTAATATCATGTGGCATGCTTCTACTTTCATTTTGTTCATGTTTGGATGTTTTTTCATCTATGTTTGTTTGTTTTTGGGGCCAAGTTGCAAATTACCCATGTTGAAGGTTTATCTTCCAATTTGTCACATTTTCATTGTGTCTCACATGTTTTAGCATCATGAGAGAGAGTATAGTTTTTTAGGGCCCCTTCTTGAGCCTAGGTATGAGGAGGAGAGAGAAGGTGATATGTTGAGTGTTGTTTCTAGGGTTTGCCTTGATGCCCTAGGTTGATGTTGACCTTGTGTTGACTATTTGATGTTCTTGGTTTTTAGAAACCTTCCTTGATGTTTTCCATGTGGTAGTAGAGGTTTTTGAGTGAGTGATGGAGTCTAAATGGTCGCAGAGACTCTCATCCTCTTATTTGGTAACTGACCTAAGGTTTCATGTGTGTGTTGGTCGCTTAGTTTCTCTTCGAACATGAGCTTTGTGGCCATTCTTTCCTTTGATCCATGGTCCTCTAGGACCAAGTGGCGTCGTTGGATTTTTTTTTTCATGATCTATATTGCATGCATGGTATTAGTGGATGCATGGTTGTTGTGTAGTGGACATGTGGCACTTATGTGCATGACACCTAACCTCTTTGGTCTCTCTCTACCTTTGGGTATGTGTACCCCTCTTCTTTCATGCATATGATCCTATTACACCTTCTCTTCCCTCTCTTTCCTTCTAATCGGTCCTAGAAGCTTGGTGGTGAAGAGGAGCTCATCTTTGGTGCTTGGGAGCCGAAATCCTTTGCATGTGGTGATCCAAGCTTGGAGCTACTCTTCCTTGGTGATCTTTGGTGGTTCTATGATCCTTGGTAAGTGAACCAATGTTTTGGTTTCATTTCTTTGCAAAATTGTATCTCTTTCTTCTTCTCTTGGCTGAATCCACGGAGCTTCCATGATAGTGCTTGTGTTGGGATAAAGGTACTCCTCTTTCTTGGGTTGAATCCTTGGTTCTCCAAGGTAGTGCTCAAGTTGAATTGGAGGAACTCTACTCCCTTTCTCTCCCTTCTTGTTCTTTTTCATCCTTGAGGTTTTGGTTCTCCTTCTTTCCCTTTGACCCAAGTTTTTCTTCACATTTGAGGTGGTGACTAACATGGTCGTGGAAGAGATTAAAGCTTGGTTTCTCTCTTTCTTTTAGAGTTTTGCTGGGAGGTGGTTGTATCATCATCTAAGGCAGGTTCTTTATATATATCTTTTCCCTCTTATATTATTGCACTTTAATTCTACATGCAACTCATTTCTAAAACATGATTACTTGTGGTTGATAATGATATCTTGGTTAGTGTTGTGTTTCTTTAATGATCTTGCATGTACTTGTTCCTTTACTTAAACCCTAATTCACTTAACCAAAATATCTATGATGGATATGATGATGGTTTTTCATGCAACTCAACCTTGATATTCATGGTCTTGGTTCTTGGTTCAGTTACCTTGCATGAGGTAAAGTTTGGTTCTATTTTCATGTGCTTGATCTTGGGTTTTCATCCCCCAACTCATGGATTTCATGTTGAACACATGTGGTGCTTGACACTAGGGTTTGAATGATGTTTTCCCTAAAGTTTTTACATAAATCTTTGAAGGTCAGTTTCATATTGTTAATCATCTATTTTGCTCATGATTTGATAATGGTTTTCCCTATCTTAGGTGCTTTTCATGTTGGTACCCAACTGATTGAATGCTTGGTGATGTTTTGGCCGAAGAGATGGTTCCTTTTTAGTTATGGTCGGATATAATATTTCTTTTGTTGCATATAAGTGTTGGTTATCTTTGACTAATGGAAGTCATGTTTTTCCTTCAAACATTTGGATTTGGTGGTGCTTGGGTCGCTGGATGTGTTGATGGTTCTAGTTGCTGGTCTTGGTCAATTTCCTTGAAAATTTACTTTTGATCACATGACTTTGAGACCTAACTACCTTCTTTGATTGTTGAGGGCTAGTGGTGTTTCTAGTCATAGAAGTAACCTTCAACAAAGGTGTGTCTTCAACCTTGATCTTGTTCGACCACTGGTGCATTATGGTTGTGCTTTGGTCAATGGTTTTGATCATGGTCTCCAACCTTGATGATGTATGTTCTCCGACCACATAGCTTGTAACCTAATATGATCTTTGACCAATGATAAGCCATGGATGGATGGTACCTATGTGTGATTACTTAGTATGATGATAGTTAACCTATACATTCTAAGATTGTGGGAGGCAATGGTACTTGGGGTTGATGTTATATGATGACTTGAAAACCCTAATCGGATATGTGGTTGAAACCCTAACCCTAATGTGGGACTATGATATAGTTGTCTACCTTGGCAATGTGATGGTATGTAGTGAATATGCATTGTTTCCTCTCCTACTTGTATAATTTGAATGTTCCTAGTTGAATAAACATCATGGCATGCAATGCTATGGTAATTTTTGTATGACACAGGGTGATACATGTGAGATTTATTGAGGTATAATGATATGATAATCATGTGGTTTGGGTATTATGACCTAGAAGGGGCTTTATGCCTAGTATGAGGTAATATCCTACAGTGATGTTATGATGGTTTGATATCCCCTAGTGATGTGATAATGTTGATGGCCTTGTAAGGCAGTGGTATCAAGTGATGATGTGACAAGCTTGTACCTCATTCATTTTATATCTTATGAAGTTGTAACATACCCTTATCCTTGTAGAATCTTTTTAGGGTTCATATGTTGTAACTTGATTGATGCCAAAATATACCCAATAGACTTAACTAATCGTGTGAACCTAATCGTGTAGGTGCCTTGTACCATAGATCCATCTTCAACGTCAGTACCTTGCTGAATGGTGAAATAGGTATTCCTAAGGGAAACCCAAAGCACATACTGTTGAGTATGTGAGGTGAAAGTGACCATGTGTCCTTAGAATCTTTATCCCAAGTGTTTTGAGAACAAATGTGTTCGGGTCTCGATGATGAGCATGTGATATGATGTGATAGAGGACAACTATAGTTGTACTTTAGTGATTGGGTTTTATACCCTATTTTTAGCACTACGACATGTACCAAGGTGGGATAGGTGTTTTACAGGACCATAGCCTCAACTATGAGTTGCTATATCTACAAACTATAGGTTTGACTATAAGTTGCTATTTTTCCAAGTTGACTATATGTCACTGTGGTGCAAAGTCGAACTGACTGAGTAGTATAGGAGAAGATCATGGAGTCTGGCTCTTACATTGATCTTGTATGGCACTGATTTTGATAGAAGTGGTCAGTTGGATTTGGGTGGCACAACTCAAATCCTCAGGGAATTATAAAAGACATAACACAACTATGTAATATATTTTCTTAGGGTCAAATATGCTTCACATTGGATGACCCTTTGCCTTATCTTTTTGCACTAATTTCTTGAATTATAATGTAGTAAGAGAAATCAATTGTTATACAAGTTCTTCATATTTCTTCTAAAGTTATAAGATGTACTAATGCTTAGTTGCAAATACATGAACTTCTTAACCAATGTCATATGTGTTATTCATATCATTGAGTTGAATCTACTTATAATGTTTACTCTTCGCTATATAAGCTACTTGTCCTTATAATAGACATTGGCGGATAGTTATATCTCTTGTTGGGACATTTGGTCTCACACTGTGGATTTCCACATCTTTAATTGGTCATGCATGACAAGGTAGAGATCATACGGTTGAGGGTGAGCAGCAAGAGGAGCAATAGTGGTCAAAGGTTTGACATGCTTCTAGTGCTTTGTAGTAGAGTCATATGTGTCAATAATGTACTCTTAGGTCCTTGGGGGTGTTTTGTAGATGTTATATATTGAGATGATGTTTTTGGCTGTATGCCATTATATATATATATATATATATATATATATATATATTAAACATGTTGTTATATATGTAATAGGTTGTGTGTAGATATATAGTGGATAGTGTTATGTGATGATCTTTTGGCATAAGATATGTTACAGGTGGCTTTGTGGATCCAGATGCAATATGGGATTACGAGAGAAAGATTTCTACCCGCCTCCCATGCCCGTGGCAGAGGCCGAAGGCCCGGGAGGGTGGTAAATGAAGGCGGCAACTGGGATTTGAACTCGGGTCCCTTCATGAGGAAATAGCGTGCTTGACCACTTGAGCTACTCCTTGTCAGAGGATCCTGATGCAATATGTTCCACTTGGATATGTGATATCAATAATAATTTACCTTGTTTTTTTGGTAATGTGTTTTTTAGTGATAAATTTTGTGCTTTGTTTTGAGTAATCTCGTTGTGTCATGTTGGGGTATCACAGTTTGATTGTAATTAGAGATTTAGGTTTCTTGAGTGAATAGGGACATAGGACTAGGGTGGTATCTGATCTAGTATCCTCCAGTCTGTCTTATGGTAACTTCTACTTATGTAGAAGAGAAGATGGATGGAGAACACAAAGAACTTACTTCCAAGAGTAGTGTTGCTACACCAAGAGGTGGTGCCAAGAGATAGGAGAGGGTGGACGTTGTGCATAAGATGCCCCAGTTTAACCCAATGAGGTGGCCAATCCTACTTTTCAGTCCATGTTTGGATAGTTTATGGCCACGATGATGCTTATGGCGGACAGAGTGCCCCCACCACAAGAAAGAGTTGCAATCCCCAATGTAGAGTCTTTAGGTTTTGGGAAGACATTTGAAAGGTTGAGGTGTGTGGGGGTGGTTGAGTATGAGGGTATGACAAACTTGACAGATGCAGGTCTATGTTTGACAAAGCCGAAGAAGGCCTTCAAGATTCTCAACATCCCCGAAGAGGATAAGGTGAAGCACGTAGTATACCTATTGAAGGGGAGTGTTGGCCATTGGGGGGCCATTGAGGAGAAGAAAAATCCTAGTGTTGTGATCAGTCATGAAGAATTCCTATGAGAGTTCGTGAGTTGATACTTCCCAGAGACCT
Source organism: Alisma plantago-aquatica (assembly GCA_963693085.1). Lineage (NCBI taxonomy): Eukaryota > Viridiplantae > Streptophyta > Magnoliopsida > Alismatales > Alismataceae > Alisma > Alisma plantago-aquatica. Next base: position 1,853,792,806 of record OY856409.1, read on the forward strand.
ATCTGGATGATAAGATCGTGTAGTTTGAGAAGATCTTGTAGGTCTCCATGTCAGTCAACGAATATGAAGCTAAGTTAATGGAACTTTTGAGGTTTTTCCTGTACATGGAAGCTACAGGCAAGGAGAGGATCAGACAATTAGAGAAGGGTTTAAGCACATAGTTGACAGATCTGGTGTCAGATTTTGATAACAGAGAGAAGTTTTCCACATTTGTGGACTCAGTTTGAATAGTGGAGCGGTTAGTGGTGGAGAAGCATGAAATAAAAGCCAACAAGAGGCCTACATAATATCAAGGGCAGTCATCTGGAGGCTTTAAGAAGCCTAGGTTTTCAATACCGCCATCATAGAAGAGATTGGCAAGTCAGTCACTGTGGTCATCGAGCAGAGGTAGAGGATGTAGCCTTCCACCAGTAAGAGCCCATAGTGCTGCATCAGTACCAGTGTCAGGGCCATCCAAGGCATGGTATGAAATCAAGACTTTCTAAAAGTGTGGACAAGTTGGGCATACGAAGTGGTTTTGCCCAATGAAGGATGAAGATGTTACCCAACAATTGAGACAAGTTAGTAAGGGTCGCAAGAGAGACAACAGTTTAGTAGTGGAAAAGGACATGGATATGCATCACAAGCTGGTTCTTCTGGGAAATACAACAGAGGAAGGGGACAAAAATAGGCAACAGCTCAATTCTATGCTATGAGTCAGTCGAAAGGAGTGATCACCCTATGAGTCATGACAGGTCAGATGGAGTTGTTTCATTCTGATTTGTCTTCTTCCCACTTTATATCTATACTGGTTGACTCGGGTGCGTTGCACTCTTTTATCAGTAGAGAACTAATTGCTAGTTGTTCTTTGTCTATTAGTCATAGAGCTAATAGCCTTTGTTTAGAAACCATCTTAGTTGGTCTTGCTAAGTTGTGGGATGTGTGTCCTTCATGTGTCCTTTCTTTTTTAGGACGCATCATTCAAGTGGATATCATACCACTTGACATGCATGGATTCTATGCGGTCCTTAGAATAGATAATTTGGAGAAGTATTGGGTGGTCTTGGACTGTAATGCCAAGGTGGCAACATTTGTCAATGGTGATGTGTCATCGATCTTTCAAGGAGGTAGGAAGATTATACCTACATGTTTGGTGTCAGCAGTGATGGTAGAACGGTTGATGAGATAGGGATGTGATGCATTCTTGGTCCATGTGGTGGATATTATGGTAAGGTGTCATAGTATCTAGGAGGTGCCAGTTGTCTGTGAGTTTGAAGATGTATTTCTTGATGAGTTTTTATTGTTCCTCCAGTCATAGAGATTGATTTTGAGACCAATCTAGTTCTTGATATGCATCCCATAGCACAGACACCTTAAAGGATGGTGCCAATAGAGATGCAAGAGCTAAAGAAGCAGTTGTGGGAGTTTCTTGACAAGGGTTTTTATTAGACAGATCACATCTCCTTGGGGTGCTCTAGTGTTGTTCATTAAGAAGAAATATGGATCCATGAGGTTGTGCATCGACTACAAATTGTTGAACAAAGTGACGATCAAGAATAGGTATTCCTTATTGAGGATTGATGATATGTTTGACTAGTTGCAAGGTTCCATAGTGTTTTACAAGATAGACTTGAGGTCGAGATATCACCAGTTGCGGATCAAGGCGGATGACATACAAAAGTCAACTTTTCAGATGAGGTATGGTCACTATGAGTTTGTGGTTATGTCATTTGGGCTAACCAATGCACCATCAACATTCATGAACTTAATGAACTGGGTCTTTAGACCTTATCTTGATCAGTTTATAGTGGTGTTCATCGATGAAATCTTGATATATCCAACAACACGACAACATCTGCATTAGGTGTTGACCTTATTGAGATAGTATCAGTTGTACGCTAAGTTCAACAAGTGCAAGTTTTGGCTAAAGGAGGTGTCCTTTTTGGAACATGTAATATATATTGAAGGTGCGTGTCTGTGGACCCCAAGAAGGTTGAGTCTGTTATAGAGTGGGAGCAACCGAAGACACTGACAAAACTTTTTAGTTTCCTTGGACTAACTAGATACTATCATATGTTCATCAAGAACTTTAGCGTCGTGTCGTTACCCCTAACAAAGTTAACAAGGAAAGGTGTGCCATTTGTATGGAATAACAAGTGCCAACGTTCTTTCTAGCTTTTGAAGGAGAATTTGACTACTGCACCAGTCCTAGTGCTGCCAGAGTAGTGAAAAGGCTACATTGTCTTTTGTGATGCCTTGAAGAATGGCATGGGTTGTGTTTTGATGCAAGACAAGAATGTGATCTACTTTACGTCATGACAGTTGAAGAAGCATGAGGATAACTACCCTACACATGATCTGGAGTTAGATGTCATAGTTCACACTTTGAAGATCTAGACACACTACCTCTATGGTGAGAAGTGTTATATCTTCACTGACCACATGAACTTGAAGTACTTCTTCTCATAGTAAGAGTTGAACATGAGGCAACTTCGTTGGATGGAGTTAATCAAAGATTATGATTGCAGTATAGTTTACCATCCAGGGAAGCCAAACATTGTGGTAGATGCTCTTAGAAGGAAGTCTTCATCATCGTCATCTATTGACAATGCACTATTATGTTCCCTGGTGTGCTACAAGAGACACATGTTAGTGTCTTTGCATGACATGAACGTGAAGTTTGAAGTCCCTTGTTGGCAGGCCTATTGGCATAGTTATAGGTGAAACTTACATTGAAGTAGCAGATTAGAGAGGCTCAACATGGTTATACCGTGATACATCAGATCTGAGCAGAGTTTGGCAGGGAGAAGCATGATGGGTTCCATGAATCAGAGGATTGGAATTTATGTCACCACAAAAGAGTTGTGGTTCCTGATTTCTATGATATGAGGAAGATGGTTTTGAAGGACGATCACTCCTCGATGTATGCTATGCAACTAGGAAGAACCAAGATGTAGCAGAACTTCAAGGACTTGTATCGGTGGCCTTCTTTGAAGCGTGATATGGTTGAGTTTGTGGAAAAGTGTCCTATGTGTTAGCAAGTCAAAGTAGAGCATCAAAGGCCTTCAGGAACTTTGCAATTATTTCCAAACCACCGTCGAAGTGGGATCATGTATGGACTTTGTGTTTGGTCTGCCTAGGACATCGAAAGGTCATGACTCCATATGGGTGATTATTGACAGGTTGACAAAGATGACACACTTTTTATTGGTGAAGACGACATACACAATGGAGAAGCTTGCACAAATATATGTTGATGAGATAGTGTGGTTGCACGATATCCCATCTACCCTCATATATAAAAGAGGTCATTAGTTCACTAGTCATTTTTGGGAATGTCTACACACAATTATGGATACGCATTTGAAGTTTAGTATGATGTTTCACCCACAGATAGATGGACAATCAGAGAGGACAATCTAGATGTTGGAAGATCTGTGTAGAGCTTGTGTTTTGAAGTTTTTGGACAATTGGGATGTACAGATTAGTTTGATAGAGTTTGCATACAATAACAGCTATCAAAGGAGCATTGATATGGAACTATATGAGGTTTTGTATGGGAGACATTGCAGATCTCCTTTGTGAAGTTACGAGACTGGTGAGTCTCAGCTTTTGGGTCATGAACTTGTACAGTAGATGACAAATAAGATCAAAATGATCTAGCAGTAGTTGAAGGTAGGGCATGGTAGACATAAGTTGTATGTTGATAACCGACATAGACCGTTGGAGTTCCAAGTGGGGGACAAAGTGTACCTCAAGGTATCTCCTTATAAATGTGTTTTGAGGTTGGGGAAGAAGGGTAAGTTGGCTCCTAGATATATAGGACCTTACCCAACGGTGGAATGCATTAGAAAAGTGGCCTATAAGTTGGAGTTACCACCTGAGTTGCATAGGTTGCACCCATTGTTTCATGTTTCAATGTTGAGGAAGTGTCACCCTAACACTGAGTTGGTTTTGCAACCAATGGAAATAGAGTTGGATGAGGATCTATCTAATGTCAAAGGTCCTGTGTTGATCCTGGATAGGAGGATCAAGAACATGAAAAAGAAGGATTCATTTTGGTGAAGGTTTTATGGCATCATTGTGGTGTAGAGGAAGCCACGTGGGATCTTGATGAGGATATGTGTAGGAAGTACCCATCTCTTTTTGTGTAGGATTTCAGAGGAAAAATCCTTGTTAGGGGTTTATGGTTGTAAGGCCCCTGACCTAGCTTAGTGCTTGATGGTGCTCGCTTTTCTTAATAAGAAGCTTTAAACTTAATCCAATCTCTTGGGATGCCTTCATATCATGTAACATGCTTGTGCTTTCAGTTTGGTCTTGTTTGGATGTTCTTTGAGCTATGGTTGCTTGTTTTGGGGCCAAGTTGCAAATTACCCTTGTTGAGGGTTATCCTACAAAGTGTCACATGTTGGATGTGTGTCATATGTTTTAGTATCATGAGAGAGAGGATGGTACTTTGGGGTGCCTTTTTGAGATTTAGTAAGAGGAGGAGAGAGAAGGTGATATGTTGAGTATTGTTTCTAGGGTTTGCCTAGGTACCCTAGGTAGATGGTGACCTTGTGTTGATTGTTTGATTTTCTTCATTTTTAGCAACCTTCCTTGATGTTTTCCCTATGGTTGTATAGGATTTTGAGTGTGTGATGGAGTTTCAACAGTTGAAGAGACTTTCATCCTCTCTTTTAGTCACTGACCTAGGGTTTCAATTGTGTGTGTCGGTCTCTTGATTTCTGTTTCAACTGTGTGCTTTGTGGCCATGCTGTCCTTTGATCGATGGTCCTCTAGGACCAAGTGAGGTTTCTAGATTTTCTTGTTTTTCACATTCTATGTTGCCTGCATTGTTTTAGTGGATGTATGGTTGTTGTGTAGTGGATATGTACTCCTATTCTTTCATACATATGATCATTTTACACCCTCTCTACCCTATCTTTCCTTGTTATTGGCCCTAGAAGCTTGGTGGTGAAGAAGAGTTCCTCTTTGGTTCTTGGGGGCCAAAATCCTTTGCATGTGGTGATCCAAGCTTGGAGCTACTCTTCCTTGGTGAACTTTTGTGGTTCTTTGATCCTTGGTACATTATCCAACCTTTTGGTTTCATTTCTTTACAAAACCCTATCTCTTTCTTCTTCTCTTGGCTGAATCCATGGAGATTCCATGGGTGGTGCTTGTGTTGTGATGGAGGTACTCATCTTGCTTGGTTTGAATCCTTGGTTCTCCAAGGTAGTGCTAAAGTTGATTTAGAGGAACTCTACTCCCTTTCTCTCCCTTCTTGTTCTTTTTCAGCCTTGAGGTTTTGGTTCTCCTTCTTGCCCTTTGACCTAGGGTTTTTCTTCTCTTTTGAGGAGGTGACTAGATTGTTCGTGGAGGTGATCAAAGATAGATTTCTCTCTTTATTTTGGAGATTTGCTTTTAGGTGGTTGCATCATCATCTAAGGCGGGTTATATAACTCTTTTCCCTCTTCTATTATTGCACTTCAATTATACATGTAACTCATTTCTAAAATGTGATTACTTACGATTGATAATGATATCTTGGTTAGGGTTGTGTTTCTTTAACGATCTTGCATGTACTTGTTCCTTTACTTAAACCCTAATTCACTTACCCAAAATATATATGTGATGGATATGATGATGGTTTTCATGCAACTCAACCTTGATTTTGTGGTCTTGGTTCTTGGTTCGGTTACCTTGCATGAGGTGGAGTTTGGTTCTACTTGATTGTAGTGCACTTCCACGCATTAACAATTCAGCATCGTTACCGGGGACAAAAGATTATTTTCTCAAACCCCCACAAACTTTAGAAAAACCTTTTTTTTTATGTCTTTTGAGTAACATTCTGAAGTGCTATCTCCTCTTTCTGCTGAGTTTCCATTCCAGTAGTATGTTTTTTTTGTCTTTGATATTAACTGTCATATTAACTGAGTATGCGACGCTCACTGAATACCAATTCCACGTCTCCATTTTTTAATCTAGAACAAGAGAGGCTAAGGATGATTTTAATCGATGATGACGATGATGATTATATCATCTTCAATCAAGTAAATCCAACTCCAGTACCTGAAGTTCCACCAATCACCTCCATTGTGGATGTTAATCTAGTTGATGTTAATGACCAATCTACTTCATTTGAACCCTTTTTGTATACTGAACCACCACCCTTAGAAGAAGTCCATTGTGCAGTAGTTGAGATTCCACACAACATTGATCAGGATATGGATAGGTGTTTTAAAGAAATTAAGGATGCCTCAAATGAAGAACTTCATTTATCTAGGGCCATAGCTGTATGGGGCCCTGACTATCCATATAAGTCAGAAAATGAGTGGATGGATGCCTATGTGGATAAATTCATGAATCAAGAATCTTTTCACAAAAAGGTTAAAGATTGGCGGGCTCAAAGAACGTCCCAACCACCTAAGGTTCCACCACCTTTCTCACTTATAGGCCCATATTTGGATGTTTACAATAATCAACCCATCTTGGTTGAGCCTATTGTGACCAATGTACCATCACCTTCCCAAGATTCACTGATGGATTCTTTTGAAAGGCTTCCTCATCAAGAGCACTATTCCCTCTCTCAACCACCTCTTTTTCCACATCTGGTTGAACCTGATGAGGTGATTTCACCACCACAAGAACCTTACATTCCACCATTATACAGTGAGACGATCCCCTCTGAGCCCATTGAGTTGGGCACATGTCCTATAAAGGAATCAGATCTTCCCTTTAGCATAGTAAAGGAGCCTGATGACTCCTTAGACATCCATGTTGATGGGATCTTTTATGAAGAAGAGATGGACAATTCCCCAATAGAGATGGAACAACCTAGATTGATCATTTTTTTATAATTATGATGATAATTATGTGATATGTGAGTCGTCCACACCAAATCCACTGGCTTCAATTTATGGGGAAAAGGATTCAGATGCACCTTGTTTCATAATCCACCAGGAAGACATACATCCCGATGTGATTGTTTACTCAGCTAATAGACCATTTATTCCAATACTGGCACCCTCTCCACTAGATATAGATTTAGGCAGCAAAAAAGATACTCGAGCTAGATCCTCCGCCTGATTTTCCAAATCCAACACTAGATTTGTTACGCAACTGGAACCCGCCCATCTCCCCCAATCCACATTCATCTCCAACACTACTTTCACTGTTGAAGGAAGATATGTAGATCCTACTCGAAGGACTGCAAGGTGACAAGAAACATCATTCAAAAACCTCTTCAAGCTTCCACGAACACCCATCCATTGGGAGTACCATGAATATCCTCTATTCAAAGCCCCAACCGTCATCGACATTCCCTTCATATGGACATATTTTGAGCTACCAAGGCCTCCCGGTGAATCCAAGAATTTTCTTCCCTCCATCTCGGGTTTGGGTTTGGCTTGGGACGAGCAAAAATCTAACTCTGGGGTGGAAGTGGGTGGTATTTTTCTACTTCCCCCCCTTGTCTTTTCCTTTCAACATCTTGTTTTCCTTTGTTTTCCATATACTTTCTTCTATATTTTCTTCTTTTATTGTCATTATCTAGTCAGCCATGTTTTAGTTTCTTTTATTGTAAAATGGATATTACCTAGTCGACCAGTTTGAATAGATGTTTATCATTTTACCCCCTTGAATTTAGTCAATTTTCTTACAAAATATATTACAAATTGCCATGTCTAAAACCATCGTGTCACCTAGGACCCCTAAATAACATCACTCCTTGGAAAATTTGGCAAGTCATAAGGAATCAATCAGAACCAAGCATAATTTTTCCTTATATTTAAGAAATGGATTATCTTTTTATAAAATTTGTATGATGTGATTTATAGGAATACAATCTACAATGCATTTTCATTACTCATCCCTCAAAGAGACACTAGCTTTCTTAATCCAATCTCATACCTAGACACCACCCTGAACTCATCTTGATCTCATAATCAAACATGATGTAATCTTATTGTATGTACACATTTACCGTATTCATTGTATTACTAGCTTGTTGATTAGTATTAACAATATGAACATCAACTCGAATGCAACTAGATCCATCACATATTTCTTATAGGGTTTTATGATATGATTGTGTACCATCTTAATAACATTCTTATCTTGAACATACTCCAACTTAATACATGGATGTTTTCCATAAAAATAAACATACACAATGACTTGCCTCACTAATTAATCCTTGAACTCCAATATTATTCAAACTATGATCATTTAATGAGGTATATAAAAGTGTAGGGTATCGAAATCATAGTGATTAGTACATGATATTTTAATTATCTTTATCATTCTAACATATAGTTTCTAACTAACACCACCCTTGCACTCATATTTTTAAATCAATGTATCAGATGTCAATATTAATGAGAAACCATAATATAACACTTTAAATCAATAAACTACATGTTCTCATTGCATCATACCTTCTAAACTTGAGTGGTTTCGATTCCCTGAAGCTCAATGACAGGGATCATACCTACATCATCAATTAATCAAAGCATCAACATATACAATCCTATATATCTTTCACACAACATAATTGCAAGGTATGGTACTTACCATGGTCTCAAACTTCTACTGGTGTGATCATCATCTTTCAAGATTTCCAACGAGCCCTTGCACATTTATTCTAACAATCACAATGATTTCTATACATTTTAAAATCTTGACCAATGAGAAATTTCTAAACAAAGACTTCCCCAATATTCTCTCCCTCCTTTCCAAGTTGGTCTAACCTCATAAGAGGCCCAATAACTTCAGCCTGTGGCCCATCTACCATAGGAAACAGCCAATTGACTCCTTCTCACTGGGCGTGTGAGTGAAGAAGGGGGAAGAAATCCCCTATTTTGTCACGAAAACATAGCAATGGTGCTTTGTGCTCCCAGTAGCATGGGCCATGTGCCTAGAGGATGGGAAAAGAACCGATAGAGGCTGTCTGACTGCAAATCCTTCTTCTCTTCATCTCTTACCACATTGACGCTATGTTGGTGGCTGCCATATGAAACCCCTCTTGAACCCTAGTGTCGCCGTTGTTGTGCTCCTCTTCTCTGTTTCTTCTTCGTCTTCTATTTCATTTGCTTTTCCATCCAAAACCCTAGTATCTTGTTTGACCATCACCAAATTTCACAAAATGAAGGGTTTTATAGCCTCCATGGAATCTAGATATCACCATCGGGTATGCCTTGTTTGGACTCTGGTTGAGTTTAGGTTCCATAAGAACAAGCGGTTGTGAGACCTTCGGTCCTCTTCATTTTTTTAGCAAGCGTTCTCCTTATCGTTGGTCCGGTTCAATTGAACCAGCAGGTTGACTGTGAACCAATGGTTCAGCCCCGTTCTTCCTGGTTCATTGCTCAGAAAGGCAATTAAAGCTATATTCCCTTTAATTTCTTCTAAAATTTGTGTAGCGTATTCCTTAAACTAGATTGGTCCAAATATTTGATCAGCACCACATATAGATATTATCTTCTTTTAGAAAAATCCTCCTGGCCTACTTCACTACCTATACTATTCTACTCTAATGTGTGGGATTTCATTTGTCTCATGGCCCATGTCAACACATTGAATTAAAAAATTAACTCTAGAGTTCACAAAAATTGTACCATGTCTTGTCTCTATAATAAAGGACACAACATTACTCTTAGTTTCATCACTACATTCATGTGAGATCCTAGTTCATATTCATTATACATTTAAAATCATCTAACTATCCTTATCTTGGGTGACCATGATTACATAATGCAAGTATAAATCTTTAAATTAAATGACCAAATTAACATCAAGCTTTACCATTCTTGAACCATGGTCTTATTGTATTTTAACAAGTATATAAACATTCTCAACTTTATATTTAATGATTCTCAAGAATAAAAAATGACCAATTTCCCTAAAACATCCCATTCTACCTTCAATTTCCCTGTTATCCAAATATCATTAAAATCTAATGGAACCTTATTGTAACCATAAATCATTCCTATATTGATTCAACTAATAATTGAATCATGTACTACTAGGTTCCAAAATTTAGGGTGTCATAGTTGGAGTCCTAAAAGAACCTCAGACTGGGTAGGGGAGATAACTCGGAGCCATTGGATGAGTTCACAAACTGATGGACATCACCAGAGCCATTTGATCTGTGTCAAAAAACATAGAACCGTGTGTGACATATGAAATTTCTGGAGACATGAAATTGATCAAATAACACCAAGTAATATGTAATCTAGTATTCAAACTTTATAAAATATATCCTAATTAAGTTACACTACTACAGAACACGCCTTTGGCGTCGGTTGTTTAACCTCTTTTAGCGACGGTTTTCAAGCGATGCCTATGTGGGCACCACTAAATGTCGAACTCTTCGGCGTCGGTTTTATAACCGACGCCTATATAACCGATAGGCGTCGGTTATATATAGTTAGTCAATGCCAAAAGGGTTCACGCCACAAAAAGGGTGCCATCTAGGACAATTTCTACGTCGGTTATCAACTAAACAACCGCTGTTATATATCCTATAGGCGTCAGTTTTATACGAATAAGCGACGTCATTTCCACCATGGCTGTGGTCACATTCGGCGGCGGTTTTATCCAATAACCGACGTTGTAGGCCTTTGATGATGGTGTTCTATAAATAATGGTGAAATTTGTTTGTCCTCCTGCTAATGCATACGGTTGCTGAATCACGACCTCCCAGTCGTAACATGTAGTTGTCGGTAACCTATTTTAGCAGGTGGGATCGTCACCTTAGTCCCACTATATATGTACTAAGCTGGTGTTGTATGTAAATTCGGTGTTGTTGTTGTTATGAACTATATATATGTTAGTTTGTCATGTTGTTATATGAATCTGAAGCACTTGTGCGTGCTGCACTTTATGTATTGTATATGTATCATGCTTCTCTTCATTGTGGCTTCTTTTGATGTTTCATGGCTTGCTGCCTATATATCTATATAACCTTTGGCGAGTGCCTACATATCCTGCATAGCTATGTCATGGCCGTCCTGCATAGTCTGTAGTCTTTGGTGAACGCCTGCATATCCTCTTGGACCCATTGTGTGGTCGTAACATGTAGTTGTCGTTGACCATCGCTGATAGCCTAGTTAGTTAGCACATTGATTTGGTTAGTAACAATAAAGGTTAATCTTGAATAGGTGAATACATAAAAACATATATTAATTAAATTGGGAGTGGCGCTTAATACCTTGAATTCATTTGTTTTTCTTTGGGTAACAAACTCCTCCCAGTCTTAGAGAACAAACGGGGAAATATTGCCGAAATTTTCTTGAAAACCCAATACACATTATACACTTACATCCTAAGTGAGATTAGGTGTTCAAGAACAGTCCCAAACCGGGGACTATCCAAGTTTTACTCCTAATGAGTAAATCTTGGACGGATTTCTAGGCCAACAAAATCATATCATTAAGAGCATGATTTCATGTTAGGTCATCATAGGTCATAATAATCCACTAGAATGGGCATAAGAGTATTAGATCTTGATTCTAGAGTGTACAAGACATAATAGTGACTATTGATTTTGTGGGGGTGATATCATTTCATAGGATTTATAGATTCAAATTTAACAAGTGTACAAGTTGCATCATTTTAATACTCTAAAGGTGACTAGTGGGTCATAGCACATAAAAGATGGCATTACAAGGAATGTAAGCAAGCTAGATCAATTATCTCTGTTTGAGCGTCAGCAGGGAGAGAGGGTGAGACAAAGGGTAGGTGAGTAGGCAGGCAAGCAGGTGAGCAGGCGACGGGCAGGGAGACGGTGGGCAGCAATAGATGATCAATTAATTCCTGAAACATAGTATAGAATATGCATAAATAATACATTAGTTGAACGCAGAACATTAGTAGTAGGCAGTACATGATATGTACATTATACCGTTATATGTATTGCAAACTACAAAGTACATCTACAAAGACAATACATTAGTTGAACGCATGACAATACAAGAAAAACTAAGGTATGAATATATGTATAGGTACAAGTATAATGTATCAGTAAATATTAGTGGTTGCGTTCATAGTAGAGCATCAATGTATGTGCAAATGATAAATATGTAATGTAGGTGTAGCAGGTCATACATAAAGCAGTTCGTACATAAAGATGTAAATGGGTGCAGCAGTACATACATACAGAGCTTATATGAAGTAGGAACAATTTTGATGCATGTACAACTCAATTAAAAATGAGAAGAGCAGGAAAAAGCAGGAAGAGGGGTAGGGGGCCAGGAGCAGGAGCAAGGAGCAAGCTGGAGAAACCCTATTGTCTAAGCAAGAAGAGGAAGAAGAAGGGTACCAGGCGAGCGGGTGACCAGGAGCAGAGCGCCGGCGAGGAGAGAGCAGAGCGCCGGAGACGGTGAGCGGCTGGGCGACCAGGAGGCGTGTCGGTGGCAACCAGGAGACAGTGTACGCACTGGAATCGCCAAAGCAAATAGGGGGAAGGAGCGGCGGCGGGTGCTTGCTCACCAGAATCGCCAAGCAGGGGGAAGGAGCGGCGGTGGCGGCGGGTACTTGCTCACCGGAATCGCCAGACCTAAAATCGATGCTATATTGTAGTGAAATAGAGACAGGGGAAGAGTCTTCTTCGCGGGGTGCTAATTAGTAAACAATCGGCATCGGCCATTCCAAAAAACCGACGCCATAGAAAATAGTGTCAGTTGTTCTGTAGATAACCGACGCCGATTCAGATAAGCGTCGGTTGATAAGAAAAAACCGACGTCCAAATTAGACAATCTTATTTGGCGGGAAATATTATCAGCGTCGGTTATAAAATAATTGACCAACATCAAAAGCGGAACTTTTCATGGAAATATCCTTCTAGTATAGGCGTTGGTGATTACTAAAAACACCGACGATGTATGTGACGCAAATTTTTTTCTCTCGAAATTTGGATTTCGTGGGCGATTTTAGGCGTCGGTTTGGTATATCCAGTCGATGCTGAATAGAAAGCGGTACCTGTGTCTGGCTGGTCTTCGACGATAGCCGTCGGTTTCCCTAAATATCCAATGTTGGCTGATATAGGCGTCGAATTATCTTAATAACCGACGCCCAGAAAAGCGACATTGAATGTTGTTTCTGTAGTAGTGTTAGGTGATCATATAAAGTCTAATTAACTTCAAATTTAGACAATAGGTTAAAAATGAGTTTAGAATCTCCTTGTGTAGTTAGATTTAGGGTTTTTATTACATTTTTTCCATCAATCTCACATAATTCATTAATTTCATATAATAATTAAAAGGCAAGATCAAGTGAAATTTCTTATCCGTAATGAGTTAGGTTTTGAGTCAAATTTAAAGATTTAGAGTGATTATCCACTCATATATTAATATTTATATATTATATATCTTAGATAAAGTATCCTTAGGAAAGAGAAAAAGAGAGAGAATAATTTATTTATCCATTATGTATTTGAACTCATTTAATCATAAAGAAAAGGAAAGGACGAACACATTTCATTGTTTTTCTCTTTGTGCCATATTCATATAAAGTATTTAGTATGTGGGGTAACTTGCTTAAATTTTTACATGTTTTTTAAATTAAAAGTTGAAAATTTGTAATGAAGACCCCATACTTATTTTATTTAAAATATTGGGATGTGATATGCCTCCAAGTCAACAATACTACAAGCTTTCTCTATCTGATTTCTCTTGTGTCTATACTCTTATCCCTTAGATCTTTCTACCTGGTTTCTTTATGAGTTTCCACATGATGTGATGATAATGTATACCTTGGATCCTCTCGTTTTAGAAACTCCTAAATCCTTGTGGTCCCCCTCTCCCTTCCAAACACATAGATCCTGCAATATGTACTTCCCAATAAATTTTATATCATGACAGGCTTCATGACATTTTCGAGAACGGAATTCCCTTCCTAATTTCCCTTGGCCCCATCCTTGTCAAGATCATGAATCACAACTACTCTTCCTTCAATTGGGAATGCAATCTAGTATTTTTAGCATCTTTAATCAATTTCTCAAGCTAATTTGTTCCTTATCCCTTGTCATTTTGCCTTTGTATTCCCCTTTTTTGTTTTCATTTGCATTCCTCTTTTTGTTTCCATGATATTCTAGTTGGGAAAAGTTTATGGGGGAATGGGGTTTACACATGGCAAGTTTCAAAACTTGTGTATAATAGTCATCCACCCTTAGCAACAGTGTTAGAAACCTTGGGATGGTGCTTGCTCAAGTGACTTGCTTTTTTTATTTTCTCCCAACTATTGTGCATGTCCAATTTGTTTTTTTGCATTAACTGTTCTCATTGATGTGTTTGAACTCCTCTGACCCCAGGAGAGGGTTTCTAATTGAAATATGGTAGGGGCATATGCCCTCCCTTACTAGGTCCTAATTCTCCCATCATTCGGGAGGTGATAGAAAGAAGTAGCTACCTAGTGCAAGTTCTAGCTATGATGAAAACTCAAATTTGGGTGATTGTTCGTCTCCCATCCCCTCTCATCCCATGATTTTTTTCTTGTGAATCAAGGGAAAAATAGTCTTCTCTACTCATAGTTCCATATTGTCATGCAATATTTTGGAGCCTGTGGTTTTAGTTATATACCATATATGTCTTAACATGTTAACACAAGATCTGGGGACACCGAGGTATTTTCTCTTGGATTTCCAATTGGAAATTAGCTAAATCTTATTAAATTAGAAAGTTCAGATATTATGGTACAACCATATATTAGGGTGCACTATTTTTGTGTAGACTTTACTTTTCCACTCATATATATATATATATATATATATATATATATATATTAGTGGATGTGTTATTTATGTCAATGGTGCTCTTTCTCCACGAACACTTATGGCATGAGATCCTACAGTGTCTCTACCTTATTGTATATAATCTTATTCTATGTTTTTTACATAAGTTCTTGATTATTATGACACTATTGAATTGTTATTGAGAAAGTTTCTCTGAAACTATGATATCTTCAATAAATGTCTCATCCCTTTGACCTGTATATTCTCTTGAATGAACTTTCTCTTGAATCACCTACATATTATGAACCACCTTTTTTGTAAACTTTCTTATTTATTGTATTTTTTTCTATTTAATGACAAAATCACTCTATATTGATATACTACATTTTAATTAATTCATTCTCACTTTTATTTTCTCTATGTGGATATTGTGTTTAGAGGAAAATATGTCAAGTGGAGCATGTGTTGTTATGTATACCCAGAGAGACATTTATATGATGATTGTATTGGTCATTAGATACCTTATTTGATATTCATAAAGGTAATTATATCTATTATGTTTGTATGAATCATGAGATGATGACACATATATAATATATGTAAAGAATGATGTTACTCAATGACATATGTCTTCAGGTTTAGGACCTAAACAATGAGATCATATATATGATAAGAGTACATACATTCTTATTATGTCCCTAGTCGGGGATTAATATGCAAGTAAAATAGAAAACAACGATATATAAGACTAGAATGTGTATTGACTGATGAAAGAGTCTCATTAGTCATGATATGTGATATCAAGTCAAGCACATAGGTACATGTTAGATAATAGTGTTTCCGATAGACCATCCTTGAGAGTGATACATGGATACCATGAAATGGTAGTTAGAATCAACACTCATAGTGATAGTGGTGATTTGGTTCTTAGATCTAAAATCACTACAGTCATCGCATGTCGTTTGCTGTACTTTGACATCACCCAATGTGACCTTGAATAAGGGTTTCTATAAAGGTGATGTTCGGGTACTCTGTGACACATGGGTATTGAGTGTAAGTAATGTGGATGGGATTTGTCCCTCCTACAGGAGATTGATACCCAGGGCACTTGATAAGAAAGACTGACAAGCATAAGGCCATACTAATGCAACTCAATATGTGATATGTAAGTTCACATGCATATCATATTGTCTGTTCTAGTTTAAGGAACATAGATTAAACATTGAGAGGATGATGATTTCACGCCTCAAGTTCAATCCAGATATCATAGATAAAGGAACTATATAATCATGGTTACATTAATCATGGATTGTAGGTTGAAGTTGTTCTCCAATTTTTCAAATTACTTGGGCAGCAATGATGTGATAGATATCACTCGTTTCTTGTAACATCATAACTTAGTTATGGACATTCACTGCCAACAAATATGGAAGCTATATGGTCACACACATAGGATGCACCTAGAATATGTGTTTAGTCATGAATGATATTCATCTTGATTACCAAAGTGTTTAGGTGTTCAGTTTAAACAACAATGGTTGGAAATTGACTGACTAGATTATGAATCGACCGATTGAAGTGTTGATATGATCAATTCAAGTGTCAGGTCAATTAGAAACAACATTGGCTGAATAATACTTGAACCAGGGTATGAACTAACCGGTTCACTAAATGAACCAATCTATTCAAGGTTTGACATGATCAATTCAGGTGTTGAACCGTCTAGTTCAATGATCAATTCGATTGGATCAATGATTGATGTTGACGTCATATTTTGGATTGATTGAATATTGATTGACAGTGTGATTCAAAATAGGAAAGCACATGAAATGATAGGTTCACCATTTCTAGCTTCCAGAAAATTCACAAAATTTCATCTCTTCGACACCTAGAAGAACTGGAAACGCTTACCCTAGCCATCCTATTTCAAGAGGGGAAATCCATGCTTTCAGAGACACAACAACAAGCTTTGACAATTTTTGTCCTCTTTGGTTGTGGTAACCAAGACAGCCCAAGAAAGTCCTACCCGTAAAAGGGAGGGATATTATGGGAGAAATAATTCGGAGAGCAAGTCAGCACTAACACCCTAACGTTTGAAGGGAAACTCCTTCCCGTTGGCTCTAGTAGTGTAATGTAGAGTTCTCAGTGGTCTGTGTGGATCACAAAAAAGCAAGGAGGACACTTACACCCGTTAGGAGGTCGCCATCAATCCTTATCTATGGTGTCACACCAAGAGTCCATTGTTGATGATTGCTCAAGTGTTGCTTGGAGAAGAAGGACACTTCTACAAGGATACGTCACATTGCTTGTTCCAGGACTAGGTGTATCCCTTGAAACCTTCTTTCCTAGATACATTGTTGTTGATTCCATCTACTGATTTGGGAATCGAGCATAAAATTTTGTTTTTGCTTCCTTATATGTTGTCGTGATTTCCCAATCGTGATATCAAAGTCGCAACAACTTACGTTGTATCTAGATTTAAATAGATGTGATCGGATTTACTTTATTGCATACGATACTAATATTAAAATGGTTAATGTGCATATCCAATGAAATACCTCATGTGATCCCAATATATATATATATATATATATATATATATATATATATATATATATATATATATATATATATATGATCAATGTGTGTCTCTCCTCCTTGTGGATTGTGTGCTTGTCTTATTGCTTTATTTCATGTTGCTACTCAATTCGCATACCGAGCATCTCTCCTCCTTTCCAAATGTAAATGAATACTCTTCTTCCTATTTCCCCTCAAATGTATCTTGAGGTTTTCCCTTTTATAATGTAATATGAAATAGGATAGTTTTAATTTATCTTTCGTCATGAGAAGAAGTTCTACACTAGATGAACTGACCAGCTTGTTAGACGAACCGATTGACTAGAGGATAAGACGGTCAAATGATAAGAGGAGACAATCTAATTGACTGGTGGTCCAATCGAATCGTTGGAGGATTTCAGATGTCTCTTGGTCCAAAGAACCAAATGATTGTTTCAAGACACCAACCGACCAACCATGAGTCCAACCGATCAGCTCAAGAATTGAACCAATCAACCCAAATTGGTTCCAACACATATTTCTACATTAATAGGTTGTACATATGACGTGGACCTTAGGTGTTAATGATTCCTTGTGTCTCTAAGGAATAGTGTTAGTGTGGCTATAACCAATTCTCATATATTTTTGATTGCATATTTTCTCATTTGCGGATATGAAATGTACATGGTACATACTATAAGTATGTGGTGATTGGATATGTATATGTATTTATTTTAAATATATCAATCTAATATTTAGTCTTAGATGCTTTCTATAAGAAACACACATGAAAACATTGATTGACTAAGTGTAGGTTACATCAAACCATGGTGCACTGTCCATCTCGTGGAAGTGTGATGGTAGATATATAGATCTACCAAAGAAGGGTGCATATTCTATTGTGTTGTCTTTTGTGTCAAGCTTAATTAGGTGATCTTAATGAGATTAAGTACCTAGAATCATGAAGATTAATAGTGACAAAGAGTCATGCACACCATCTATCCAAAGTTACATGAGATGTAATTGACAAAGATTGTCTACCTAAATAGTGAAGTTGTGGAAAATCAACCAAAGCTGACTCATGATTGGATGAAATATGGATCTTGGTTCACTAGAAGGTTGTACATTGCAATCTTTAGAATTAGTAGTGAGGGCTATAAATTTGAGTAAAATAGTGCGAGTAATAATTAATTAAAGGCCTAAATAATATGAACTATGTTGTCAAATATAATTAATCAAAAGTCTTTTGATAAGTTGCAAATATATTTTGTATAAACAAATGTCAAACAAATCATCATTGCAATCAGTTCTTAAGAAGAACAAACTAAATGGGACAAACTTACGTGATTGGTTTTGGACATTGAGAAGTTTTATTAATTATGAGCATAAGCTCTATGTCCTGGAGACAACAATGCCAAAGAAACCTACTCCTAACGTGCCTAGGGATGAGGTGGATGCTTATTGGAAGTATACCAATGATGCCTTAGACATTAAGCAGTTTATGCTACGGTGCATGAATTGTGAGTTTCATGAGCAACATGAAAAAATGAGGATTCTTGAGATGCTCACACATCATAAGAATATGAACCAAAATCATGTAACGATATAAAGGTGCAATGTCCCGAAGGCCCTCTTTGAGTACAAGATGATAGAAGGAGATCCAATAAAGCCCCATTTGCTCAATATGATGGAGCATGTGGAACACTATACAGATTGAGATCTATTTGAGCCAAGAATTAGCAATGGATATGAATCTACGATCATTCTCTAAATCATATATCCAATTTATCAAGTGTTACTACTTGAGTAACTTGGCTAAACTACTGTCAGAAGTACTTTGCATGTTGATAAATGTCAAATTAATAATGAAAAATGACAAACCTGTGATACGGATCAGTAGAGTGAAGTCCAATGACAAAGGAAAGGCCAAGAAAAGTTCTTAGGCTAAGCTGAGGTCCATGTCTTGTGCACTTAAAATGACAATAAGGGTAAGTGCAAAAGGAATTTTTCTTTTTTCACTTAAAGATATTAAGGAAGAAGAAGAAAGAGATAGAGATCTCCACTTCAGGACTTGAGAAGAAGTAATCTTGAACTGTGTAGAGCAAGTGTTGTTTCCATTACAATAGGAATATGTTATTCAACCTGATGGGCATGTAATAGAATTAGTGAATTACTATTATGTACCTGTCATTAACAAAGAACATCATATATCTTGTATTGAAAAGAATATTATGAATAAATTGATGTTTCATTTTAAAAGATAAGATTTTACATGGCAGTTCCCTATGTCTCATAACCTATACTACATAGTTGTAGAGATAAATATGTGTGAGACATATATTGAATGACTCAATAACTAAAACATCAAATACCTATAGTATTGTCATTTAGAGCATATAAATAACAAAATGCATTTTTAGAATCCATAAAGATGGTTATCTAGACTCTTTTGGTTATTGAACTAATAAAGATATGTGAGTCTTGTTTTAGGGAAATATGACAAAAGAACCTTTCACTAGAAATAGTAGGAGAATGAGCATTCTATTAGGGCTCACACATATTGATGTATATAGACCTTTTAGAATAAATGCTAATGGTGGTTAATAGTACCTCATTATATTTACTGATGATCTCAGTAGTTATGATAGTTTGTAAATAATGAAAAATAAAGTATGAATCGAAGTGTTCAAGGAGATCATGAATGAAATACATAGCCAACTTGGTAAAAGTATTAAAAAAACCTTGATATGATCGATGTGGAAATATTTTAAATCAAGAGTTTGAGAACCATCTGGGATATCATGATAATGTATCATGATGAACTCCACCTAAAATACAATGATAGTGTATCATGAGAGTGTATTAGAAAGAACAAATCACACCATGTTAGTCATGGTGTGATTATCAATAAAATATGGATGATCTTCCAATTTCCTTCTAGTATGTGGTGATATCCTCTAATGATGTGATTAGGGATTGATATCCCCTAGTGATGTGATAATGTTGATGGCCTTGTAAGGCAGTGGTATCAAGTGATGATGTGACAAGTTTGTACCTCATTCATTTTATATCTTCTGAATTTGTAACATACCCTTATCCATGTAGAATCTATTGGGTTCATACGTTGTAACTTGATTGATGCTAAAGGATACCCAATTGGTTTAACTAATCTGGTGAAACCCTTATCATGTAGATGTCATGTTCCATAGATCCATCTTCATCATCAATACCTTGTTGGATGGTGAAATGATTATTCCTAAGGGAAACCGAGAGAGCATACTATTGACTACGTGAGGTGCAAGTAGCCATGTGTCCTAGACATCTTGATCCCAAGTTTTTTGAGAAAGATTGTGGTCGAGTCTCAATGATGAGCATGGGACATGATGTGATAGAGGACATTTGTAGTTATACCTCACTGATTGGGTTATATACCCTATTTTCTAGCACTGAGACCTGAACCAAGGTGGGCTAGGTGTTTTACAAGACCATAGCCTCAACTATGAGTTGTTGTCTCTATAGTACTATAGTTGTGATTATAAGTTGCTATATTGTAGTTTGACTAAATGCCATTGCAGTGTAGACTTGAACTGGCCGAGTAGTGTAGGAGAAGATCAAGGAGTCCAACTCTTCCATTGATCTTGTATGGCACTTATTTCAACTTAGTAGTGGTCAGTTGTATTTGACTGGTATGACTTAAATCTTTAGGGAATTATAAAAGACGTAACACATCCGTATACTATATTTTCTTAGGGTCAAATACACTTTACATTGGATTACCCCTTTCCTTATCTTTTGTATTGATTTCTTGAATTATAATGTGGTAAGAGAAGTCAATTGTTATACATTTTCTTCATATTGATTCTAAAGTTATAAGATGTACTATTGTTCAGTTGTATGTACATAAACTTCTCAACCAATTTTATCTGCTTTTTCATATCATTGAGATGAATCTGCTTATAGTGTTTAATTTTCTATGTATAATCTACTTGTGCTTATAATAGACCGTGGTGGAGAGTTATATCTCTCATGTGAATGCTTGCTCTCACACCGTGGGGTTTCACATCTTTTAGGTGGTCGTGCACGACGAGGTAGAGATCGTGTGGTTGAGGATGAGAAACAAGAGGAATAGTAGCGGTCAAAGGTTGGACATCATTTTGGTGAAGGTTTTGTGGCATCATTGTGGCATGGAGGAAGCCACATGGGAGCTTGAGGAGGAGATGTGTAGGAAGTACCCATCTCTTTTCGCATAGGATTTCAGGGGTGAAATCCTTGTTAGGGGATTATGGTTGTAAGAGCCCTAACCTAGATTAGTGCTTAATGGTGTTTTCTTTGCTTAATAACATGATTTAACCTTGATCTAATCTCTTGAGATGCCTTAATATCATGTGACATGCTTGTGCTTTTAGTTTGGTCCTATTTGGATGTTGTTTAAGCTATGTTTGCTTGTTTTGGGGCCAAGTTGCAAATTACCCATGTTGAGGGATTATCTTGAAATTTGTCACATGTTGGATGTGCCACACATATTTTAGTATCATGAGAGAGAGTACGGTGCTTTGGGATGCCTTGTTGAGCCTTGGTATGAGGGGGAGACAGAAGATGATATGTTGAGTGTTGTTTCTAGGGTTTGCCTAGATGCCCTAGGTTGATGTTGACCTTATGTTGACCATTTGATGTTCTTGGTTTTTAGCAACCTTCCTTGATGTTTTTCCTATAGTCATAGATGTTTTTGAGTGTGTGATGGAGTCTCAACAGTCGCATAGACTTTCATCCTCTCTTTTAATCACTGACCTAGGGTTTCATGTGTGTGTGTTGGTCGCTTGGTTTCTCTTCGACCATGAGCTTTGTGGCCATGCTTCCCTTCAACCGATGGTCCTCTAGGACCAAGTGTGGTTGCTGGATTTTCTTTTTTGTTTCACGGTCTATGTTGCATGCATGGTTTTAGTGGATGCATGGTTGTTGTGTAGTGGACATGTGGCACTTATGTGCATGACACCTAACCTCTTTGGTCTCTCTCTACCTTTGGGTATATGTACCCCTTGTCTTTCATGCATATGATCATTTTGCACCCTCTCTTTCCTTGTGATCGGCCCTAGAAGCTTGGTGGTGAAGAAGAGATCCTCTTTGGTGCTTGGGGGCTGAAATCATTTGCATGTGGTGATCCAAGCTTGGAGCTACTCTTCCTTGGTTAACTTTTGTGTTTCTTTGATTCTTGGTAAGTGATCCAACATTTTTGTTTTGTTTCTTTGCAAAATCCTATCTCTTTCTTCTTCTCTTGGCTGAAACCATGGAGACTCCATGGTGGTGCTTGTGTTGTGATGGAGGTACTCCTCTTTCTTGGCCTGAATCATTGGTTCTCCAAGGTAGTGCTCAAGTTGAGTGAAGGAACTCTACTCCCTTTCTCTCCCTTCTTGTTATTTTTAAACCTTGAGGTTTTGATTCTCCTTCTTTCTCTTTTACCTAGGGTTTGTATTCTCTTTTGAGGTGGTGACTAGTTTGGTCGCATAGGTGATCAAAGCTAGGTTTTTCTCTTTCTTTTGGAGCTTTGCTTGGAGGTGGTTGCATCATCATCTAAGGTGGGTTATATAACTCTTTTTCCTCGACTATTATTGCATTTCAATTATACATGCAACTCATTTCTAAAATGTGATTACTTGTGGTTGATAATGATATCTTGGTTAAGGTTGTGTTTCTTTAATGACCTTGCATGTACTTATTCCTTTACTTAAACCCTACACTAACCCAAAATATATATGATGGTGATGATGATGGTTTTGCATACAACTCAACCATGATTTTTGTGTTCTTGGTTCTTGGTTTAGTTACCTTGCATTAGGTGAAGTTTGGTTCTATTTTCATGTGCTTGATCTTGGGTTTCCATCCCTCAACTCACAGATTTCATGTTGAACACATGAGGTGCTTGACTCTAGGGTTTCAATGACGTTTTCCCTAATGTTTTTACATCACACTTTGAGGGTCGGTTTCATGTTGTTAATCATCTATTTTTCTCATGATTTGCTAGTGGTTTTCCCTCTCTTAGGTGTTTTTCATGTTGGTACCCAAGTGATTGAATGCTTGGATATGTTTTAGCCAAAGATATGGTTCCTTTTTGGTCTTGGTCATATAGAATGTTTCTTTAGTTTCACAGAAGTGTTGGTTCTCTTTGATCGATGAAAGTGATGCTTTTTCATTCGACCATTTGGACTCAGTGGTGCTTGGGTTGCTAGATGTGTTGATGGTTCTGATCGTTGGTCTTGTTTGTTTGCCTTGAAGATTTACCTTTGATCACATGACTTTGAGACCTAACTACCTTCTTAGATCATTGATGGCAAGTGGTGTTTCTGGTCACTGAAGTAATTTTTCAACCAAGTTGTGTCTTTGAAATTGATCTTTTACGACCACTAGTTTGTTATAGTTGTGTTTTGATCGTTGGTTTTGATCATGGTCTCCAACCTTAATGATGTATATTCTCTAACAACATATCTTGTAACCTAATATGATCTTCGACCAATGATAAACCATGGATGGATGGTACCTATGTATGATTACTTAGTGTAATGATAGTTATTTGGCCCAAGATAGTGGAAGGTAATGATACTTAGGGTTTATATTGTATGATGACTTGAAAACCCTAATCGGATATGTGGTTGAAACGCTAGCCCTAGTGCAATACTATGATATAGTTGACCACCTTGTGCAATGTGATAGTATTTAGTGATGATGCATTGTTTGTCTCTCCTACTTGTGTAATTGAATGTTGCATGTTGAATAAACATCATGGCATGCAATGTTATGTACTTATGGTATGATACATGGTGGTAAATGTGAGCTTTGTTGAGGCATGATGAGATGATAATGGTGTGGTTTGGAGCTTATGACCTGGAATGGGCTTTATGCCTAGTATGAGGTGATATCCTCTACACATGTGATGAGGGATTGATATCCCATAGTGATGTCATAATGTTAATGACCTTGTAAGGTAGTGGTATCAATTGATAATGTGACAAGTGTGTACCTCTTTCATTTTATATCTTCTGAAGTTGTAACATACCCTTAGCCTTATAGAATATGTTTAGGGTTCATATGTTTCACCTTGATTGATGCTAAAAAATACCCAATTGGTTTAACTAATCAAGGGAAACCCTTATCATGTAGATGCCCTATTCCAGAGATCCATCTTCAACATTAGTACCTTACTGGATGGTGAAACATGTATTCCTAAGGGAAACCCATAGCACATATTGTGGAGTATGCAAGGTGCAAGTGACCATGTGTCCTTCACATCTTGATCCCAAATGTTTTGGGAATGAATACGGTCGAGTCTCAATGATGAGCATGTGATATGATGTGATAGAGGAAATCTGTGGTTGTACCTCAGTAATCGGGTTATATACCCTATTTTCTAGCATTATGACATGTACCAAGGCAGACCTGGTGTTTTACAGGATCCTAGCCGCGACTATGAGTTGTTGTCTCTACAGGACTATAAGTTGTTTTTTTTGTAGTTTGACTATATGTCACTGCGGTGCAGACTCGAACTAACCAAGTAGTGTAGGAGAAAATCATTGAGTATGACTCTTCCATTGATCTTGTATGGCATTGATTTTAACTTATAAATGGTCAGTTTGATTGTGTGGTACGAGTCAAATCCTCAACGCAATATAAAAGATGCAACACAACCATGTAGTATATTTGTTTAGGGTCAAATACATTTCACATTTGATGACCCCTTATCTTTTGTATAAATTTCTTGAATTATAATGCGGTAAGAGAAATCAAATGTTATATAAGTTCTTCATATTTATTCTAAAGTTATAAGATCTACCAATGCTTAGTCGTAGATACCTAAACTGCTTAACCAATGGTATCTGTGTTATTCATATTATTGAGCTAAATCTATTTATAATGTTTACTCTTCTTAGTATAATCTACTTGTTCTTTTAATAGACGTTGGTAGAGAGTTATATCTCTTGTTGGGATGTTTGGTCTCACCCCGTGGGTTTCCACATCTTTTAGTTGGTCGTGCATGAGGAGGTAGATATTGTGCAGTTGAGGCTGAGCAGCAATAGGAGCAGTAGCAGTGAAAGATTATATATGTTGCTAGTGTTTTGTTGTAGAGTCCTATCTGTCGTGTCGTCCCTATACTCTCAAGTCCTTGGGGATGTTGTATATCAAGATGATGTTTTTGGTTTTATGCCATTATTGTACAAATATGGTATATATATATATGTATATATATATATAGTTAGGCTAGAATACAATTGACTGTACAGATCGCTAGAATACACTCATGTGTGTTTTAATATCATGACTATTTTTTGCAAAATGTAGACTAATGATCTTCACCATCATACTATAACTAGGCTACACACAAATTTTGATCCCATTTGGATAAGTGTAAGTCACTCATCTAAGGGCAACAAAACCGACGTACGAAACTAATTTGAAATGCATAATTTTTGTGGTCTTTATAACATGACCTATAAATGTACAAATGTGCTCAAATTTTGCATATGAGCTATTCACAAGATGTTTAAGAAGATCAATGGATTAGAATTTTGAAAAAAAATATTGCATCACAAAAAACTACTTGTGTATTCTAGCCTCTCTCTCTATATATATATATATATATATATATATATATATATATATATATATATATTATATATATATATATAGTCATGCTAGAATACACTTGAGTGTACAGATCGCATGAATACACTCAAGTGTTTTTGCATATCAAGACTATTTTTTTACAAAGTATAAACCATTGATCTTCACTGTCATACTATAACTAGATACATACAAATTTTGAGTCGATTTGGATGAGTTTAAGTCACTCATCCAAGGAAAACAAAATCGACGTACGAAACTAATTTGAAATGCATAATTTTTATGATCTTTATAACATGACCTATAAATGTCCAAATGTGCTCAAATTTTGTATATGAGCTATTCACATGATGTTTAAGAAGATCAATGGATTAGATTTTTGAAAAAATATTGCATCATAAAAAACTACTTGAATCTATTCTGCTCCAAATACACTCCAGTGTATTCTAGCCTGACACTCTCTCTCTCTCTGTATATATATATATATATATATATATATATATATATATATATATATATATATATATATATATATATATATATATATATATATATATATATATAGAGAGAGAGAGAGAGAGAGAGAGAGTCAGGATAGAATATACTTGAGTGTATCCGGAGACTAAAGTAGTTTTTCATGATACAATATTTTTATTTAAAATCTAATATGTTGATCTTCTTAAACATCATGTAAATAGCTCGTATACAAAATTTGAGCCCATTTGGACATTCCTAGGTCATGTTTTGAAGACCACAAAAATTATACATTTCAAATTAGTTTTGTGCGTTGTTTTTGTTGCCCTCAGATGAGTGATTTATACTCATCCAAATGAGATCAAAATTTGTATGTAGTCTAATTATAGTTTGACAATGAAGATCAATGATTTATGTTTTGCAAAAAATTAGTCTTGTTATGCAAACACCACTTGAGTGTAGTGTGCGATCTACACACTCGAGTGTATTCTAGCCTGAATATATATATATATATAAACAAGTAGTTGTATATGTAAAAGGTTGCTGCCCGAGAGCCAACGAACAATGTTATGTCATTATCTTTTGGCATAAGATATGTTACAGGTGGCTTTATGGAATTAGATACAATATATTTCCACTTGAGGTGGATATGTGATACCAATTTTAATTTATCTTGTTTTATGATAATGTGGTTTGTTAGTGATAAATTGCATTTTTTGTTTCAAGTAATCTCGTTGTGGCGTGTTGGTGTGTAACATTCTTGGAGTTTTTTCACACTTACCAGTATTTAAAATAAACTTTACAAAGTCCACCATAACTAGATCTTAAATTAATGAACCCAATCTACAAAATACAAAACTCTCCTTGGCTGCAAGACTGAATCCTTCCCCATCACTTACCTCATCTTACCACTATCTCCTAAGTGTATACCAAATTTGTCATGGACCTCCATTATTAACGGATACCAAAATCACATTTATTTGTGGAAAAACCATTTTTTATCTATTGCTGGCAGGCTCACCCTCCTCAATACTTCACTTACACCTATAATTACATATCACCTGGAGTGTCCCTCTCCCTCAGATGGTATGTCATAGCATTGATAAATTGCACCAAACCTACCTCTGGGAACACCAAGGAAAGAAACTACATCCTGGCTAATTGGGATACCATCTATGGCCCAAAATTTGAGGATGGTTGGTGAATCATAAACCTCAAAATTTACACACTCTGTTCCTCATCCATAAGATCACGATTGCCTTCTGTCAACAACAACTCGGACTCTGATCTGGAATGGTCAACAACTAATATTACAAAGCTCCAAACCCATGGTCTTTCAAGGCTCCACACACAACATCAACCATGTAGAAGCATATGTCAAAAAATTCATAAATTTTGTCCAATACGATTCACACACCTCCGCAGCACAAATTGAGCACCAACTTTCGAACCGATCCTTGGTGGCATGGATGTCATTCTATAAACTCCCATAACTCAATAGTTGTGATTCCGGCCACCTTCGCCTCTTATAACATAAGCAAAGCATTAGAGAATTTATGATCACATAGACAAACTTTCTTCAAAGCCTACCTTCTCAACATGGTAGGCTCAAACTGTTATCATGACATCCTTGACCAAACGGAAAACAACACTCAAAATCGGGTTTCATAAAGATGGGGTAAACTTTACAAAAGCAGTGGTGCATATATATTTTTCTCTTTCAGAGGGCACACTCTAAATCACAAATCTATATGGGATACTACTTGCCCACCTAAAGTGCCATCCTTATATAGTTGATATGTCAAGACAAAAAAACTCTCTAAACTTTACCTACAATCCAAGGGTTTTCACTGACCCTCGCGATGTATCCTCTTTTGCAACAACGAAGAACTAAATCAACACCTTTTCTTCAGTTGTCTCCTTGCACGAAGTTTATGGACACACTATGCCTCACCTACCACTATACTTGTCAATCCATAACTAAACATTATGCATAAATTCCAACGTGCCATAGTCGACTTCCAACATACATCAACAATAGAATGCTCATTACAGCTATCTTATGGACACTATGGGTTGAACGGAATAAATATCTTTCTGATAACACATGTTGCTCGCTAGAATATATTTGATTTTGCAGGTTCACAAGAACTATTGTGACTTCATTCTTTCCAAGATGAAAAGGAATCATGATTCCCAACAAGGAGCAATTTAACCAAAGCAAGGATCAAGGCAAACAAAAGGAAATAAACACTCTCACTATCGAGCAGATTTTGAAAGGTGGAGGCAAAAATTTACACACTAGTCAAGCCATTTTATAACACTCTTTGTATCAGGCTATATGAGAATTGTACTAAGGGTGCCACCCCCCATCTTGATATACTATGTCATCCTCTTGTGGTTATGTTGTGATGATGAACACCAACAGGTCATGTAATATGACGTTAACACTTATGGTGTGTTCACTCCTAAATCAATTATGTATATGACGGCGTTTCTTTATGTTGGCACTCTCCCAAGCTCACTACGGTTATAATAAGCTTTATCAATATATTTCATAACCTTTTATCAAAAAAAAAAGAGCAGAAATCCCTCATCCCACATTTTGAAAGACTAATTTCTTACATAATCTTGCCGTCATACGGGTCAATCTCACCATATTGTATCTGCTATATCCCTCTTCCATATTGTTGGTTGTATCTAAAATGCCAAATTTCCTACTGTTTTGAATAGCCCAGTCCAAGCTCATGCAGTCTTCAGTCAGAGACTTTAATTTTGAATTGGGTCATCCGCCTCACTTTGTATATCTAGAAGAACGTACACCTCAACACCTATCCTTACGCCCTGGCGAGATAGGGATGGGTGAGAACCGATGTTTGCTTGACTGAACATACACAAAAAAAACAGACCGACCGCACTTGGCAAGAGTTAAAGATTATGTGACACTCACGCAGTCACGCCCGGTTTCACACGTGGGTAAAACTGGCTTCAAACCCGTCTCCAAATCGCACTATGTGGTAGCTGCTGATTGGATTTTTTTTTTGAAATTATGCAATAGATAAATAATTTTGTTTCGTTTATAACTTTTGAACCGTAAAAAAAATTTAATGAAACAAAAACGGTTGGTTTCGTTACTAAAATGCAATCTAACAAGTCTAATATTAACATATATTTGAAAAAAAATATAAAAATCATATATATAGTTAATTGACAACCAACTATAGTGCTCATAAATGATTATTGACATCCAAAAATGGTTAGTTGATGTCCAAAATAGTTCATTGATACCTAGAAGTATAAAGATGACACCCAAATAAGGTATCGACAACCAAAACAACTAATTAGCAATATTTTTTGTGTTATTTTGCCATTTTTGGATGCTATGACGCCCGTAAATGGCTATTGTCACTCAAAAATAGTTAATTGACGCCTAAAATGGTGCATTGACGCCTAAAAGTAAAAAGATGGAAATAAGGTAATTGACACCCAAAACGGTTCATTGACACCCAGAAGTTTAAAATGACGCTCATATAAAGCATTTTTGGATGTTATGGCGCTCATAAAAGGTTATTGACATCCAAAAATGGTTAATTGACGCCCAAAATAGTTCATTGACACCCAAAAGTATAAAGATGATGTCCAAATAAGGTAATTGACGCCAAAATAGTTCATTGATACCCAAAAATTTAAAATGACGTCCAAAATGATTCATTGACACCTAGATTTATAACGACGTCCATAAATGACTAATATCACCCAAACATGGTTAATTGAGTTTAAAATGACGTCTAAATAAAGTATTTTGGATGCTATGACGCCCATAAAATGTTACTGACACCCAAAAATGGTTAACTGACTCCCAAAATAGTTCATTGACACCCAAAAGTATAAAAATGACGTCTAAATAAGGTATCTGACGTCCAAAATAGTTCATTGATATCCAGAAGTTTAAAATGGTGTCCAAAATGGTTCATTGACACCTAGAATCATAATGACGCCTATAAATAGCTAATGACACTCAAAGATGGTCAATTGACGCTCAAAATGGTTCATTGACACCCACAATAACCTATTCATATCATTTTTATATTTTTTGTTAAAAATATATCAATATTAGTCTTGTTGGATTGTATTTTTCATAACGAATCTAATAATTTTTATTTCGTCAAAAAATTTATCACAGTGTAAAAGTTATAAGCAAAATAAATTTATTTACATATTACACACATTCTACCAACTCATCTAATTAAATGCCGTCACGTCATCATCTGTAATTTATTTTTATCCTTATAAAAACATCTCAGCCGCCGCGCGTGATGCGTTTGACGGAGGGGCAGACGTGATTGAATCATTTTCGATATTTAAGATGTCATTTCCGACGAATAGAACGAACAACGACCTAAGGCAGACCACTCCCACCGTTGTATCGTTCTATTGTGTTATCTCGTAGCTACGTGGATGCGCGGCAGTCCACTGACATCTGAAAACAATCACTTTATTCATCGTATCGTGCTTAGATGATGTGATCCGTCGGCACGGTACTCTTACAAGGTCCGCCTCTTCGGTCGCCTGTGCGACATCGGACCGACGCCCATTCACACGTCCTACTGTAACATAGTAAGATTCAATAAAATTCTAAGGATAATGCTACGCATAACCCATCCAAACCTGATTTCAAACCCGTTCTCCATTATCGTACTCCGACTAAGTTTGTTGTCAATAAGATGTCTCCATTCTAGAAAGATGAAAACGAAAATAAAAATACAAGAGAAAAAGAAGAAAAATATATTTATATTGCTTATAATTTTTAATCCGAAACGATTTTTTTAAGAAATAGAAAACATTAGATTACTTATAAAAATACATTCTAACAAAATTAATGCTGACATACTTTTGAAAAAAATGATTTGAAACAAAAAAATGAGTATTATATATGGTAAATAATATTTATTTTCTGAGTGATACATTAAGTTAAAAATAAATCTTGCATATATTTTCGGAGATAATACTTATTTTTCATGTCATTATATTTTAAAATAAGAATTAAATTGAGTACTATATTAATTATATTTTTGGAGATAGTAGTTGCTCTTTATGTAACACACTAACTGGAAAATAAGTATTGCATGTTATTTTATTTGGTATTGACGCACCTTTTTTATTTAATAAGAAATGAGTATTATCTGTAAAAAATTGACATGCAATACTCATTTTTGCGTTATGTGTTACTCAGAAACTGAGTATTGTAACAAAAAATGTAACGTAATACCCATTTTAATACTTATTTTAACATACAATGACATAAAAAGTGAGTGTTATATTAAAACTATAAAATATGTATTTTTGAGTTAGCATGTTGTTCAGAGTTTTCCGCAATATGTAATATTATTTTTCTTAAAAATATGTCAATATTAGTTTTATTGGAATGTATTTTTATAAAGTATTTAATTGTCTTTATTTTGTCAAAAAAGTCATCACAGTTCCAAAATTACAAAGAAAATAAATTTCTCTCTCATCTTTTTTTTTCTTTTTCTCCCTCTTATCTTTCTTGCTACATGGTCTGCTAACTTGATTTCAAGAAACGAATTTGTCCGCAAGTTTGGGAGAAGGTTCGTGTATCACTACTCATAAAATACATATAGAACGTGTCCTATACTAGATACAGCCGGCACGTGTGCTCATTCAAAGGGAACCAAAGGCATCCGGTAGGCGTCCTATTCAACTAAAGGCCTTGCGTTAGTTGACATGGACCAGGCCCATGATGTGCTGTTCGGGCCATTCCAATCAGCCTTTCTTTGAACTTAGGACCCGTTTGGTCCAATTGAAAGGGAATGTATCTAGAAACTGAATGTTCATTCAACCTTCTATCTTTGGTACTATATATATACACACACCATGAAAATGAACTACAGCTTTTAGTTGATTTATGCAGAAATTCATGGAGACTAACTGCGCTCCGCTCCATTTAGGCGCAGTTCATATTCCATAGCTAAGAGCTGGATATATATGTGTGTGGCTGCTTAAAATTACACATATCTCACACTGAGCTCGTGAGCTGCTAAGAAGATGTAAACGGCTCGGTGTACACAACAGCGGCGTACCAAACAAAGAACATCCCAAAACATTCAGTTCCATCTTCCTTGAACTAAACAAATGTCAAGTAGTTTAATCTCCATACTTCCATTTTCCCACTTTTTGACTAACAATGCGGGTTAGTTTTGCATACAATCAAACTAGTCAATACAATGGAAAATAATTGAAGAAAGAATAAGAATTTCAACACTCCAATCAAGTGCTGATGGAGCTTTTGATTTTCCTTCGTTACGCGGTGTGGAAGGGCATGGATTGAAGACTATTGGGTGATGTCGTGGATCTCTAGCATTTTGGGAAGATGTAGGAGATATAAACTCCTATTTAATGATTTCGTTCATACATACATGTGTATAAAAAGCGAGGATAGTCATGATCTAAGCAATCCAGTATAGGAAGAAACAATACACTAAATCAAGTAAATACAAGAGAAGTATGTTGTGTGGCCTCCACTTACACATGCAAAAAACTGTGGAATAACGGAAGCAAGGATGCAATCCACGGTTGAGTCAATAGTGCTGTCAAAAACAACATAAAAAATTAGCAATGATAACGTAATAGTGGCCTCATGAATAGAGAGGATGAGCATCGGACTAGTCAGGTGATCCAACTAAATATGCTTTTCATATTCCATTATGTTTATACTTGACATACAATTGAAAGGCCCAATTTTTGTATTTCCATGCAACTCTGCGCAACAATGAACCGTAACGAAAAACAACATTGTTCTACACAAAGAGGTACTAGTGACTTTCCACAGTTGACAGGAGCATAGTTGAAAAAGAAAAAGAAAAAGAAAGATGATACATCGATCCACATAAGCCACCCTATGATCTAAGAAACCAAACTTAATAACCCCAAACCAAACTTAAAAACTGGAGAGAGAGAGAGAGAGAGAGAGAGAGAGAGAGAGAGAGAGAGAGAGAGAGAGAGAGAGGTTAGAATACACTCGACTGTACAGATCACACGAATACACTCAAGTGTGTTTACATATCAAGACTATTTTTTGTAAAATATAAATCATTGATCTTCACCGTCATACTATAACTAGGCTACATATAAATTTTGAGCCCATTTAGATGAGTGTAAGTCGCTTATCCAAAGACAACAAAATCGACGCGTAAAACTAATTTGAAATGTATAATTTTTGTGGTCTTTATAACATGACCTATAAATGTCCAGATGTGCTCAATTTTTGCGTATGTGCTATTCACAAGATATTTAAGAAGATCAATGAATTAGATTTTTGAAAAAAATATTACATCATGTAAAACTACTTGAGTGTATTATGCTTTGAATACACT
This sequence comes from Alisma plantago-aquatica, assembly GCA_963693085.1. Lineage (NCBI taxonomy): Eukaryota > Viridiplantae > Streptophyta > Magnoliopsida > Alismatales > Alismataceae > Alisma > Alisma plantago-aquatica. The sequence goes on from OY856409.1 coordinate 1,853,826,526, forward strand.
CGAGTGTATTCTAGCTTGACTCTCTCTCTCTCTCTTTCTATATATATATATATATATATATATATATATATATATATATATATATATATATATATAGAGAGAGAGAGAGAGAGAGAGAGAGAGAGAGCAAGAGAGAGAGAGAGTCAGGATAGAATACACTTGAGTGTACATATTGCATGAATACACTCAAGTGTGTTTGCATATCAACACTATTTTTTGCAAAATATAAACCATTAATCTTCACCGTCATACTATAACCAGGCTACATACAAATTTTGAGCACATTTGGAGGAGTGTAAGTCACTCATCCAAGGGCAACAAAATCGATACGCGAAACTAATTTGCAATGTATAATTTTTGCGGTCTTTATAACATGACCTATAAATGTCAAAATGTGCTCAAATTTTGTGTATGAGCTATTCACAAGATGTTTAAGAAGATCAATGGATTAGATTTAAAAAAAAACATTGCATCATGAAAAAATACTTGAGTGTATTCTGCTTCAAATACACTCGAGTGTATTCTAGCCTAACTCTCTCTCTCTAATATATATATATATATATATTTATTTATTTATTTATTTATTTATATATATATATATATATATATATATATATATTTAAGTCCATCTCCAATAATCTGTATCGGATGCTGGACGACCGTGAGGGTATTAAATCAAGAAATGCTTCTCCATGTGGTTTGAACCCGGGTCCCTTCATTGAGCCAATAGTGTTGCTAAAAAACAACATAAAAATGAGCAATGCTAACGCAATAATTGCCTCCTGAATAGTGAGGATGAACATCAACTAGTCATATGATCCAACTAAATTAGCTTTTCACGTTCCATTATATTTATACTTGGCATAAATTTGAAAGGTCTAATTTTTATATTTCAGTACGACTCTGTGCAACAATCAACAGTTTCAGAATACAACAACACTGTTGTACACAAAGAGTTACTATTGACTTTCCATAGTTGAAAGGAGCATAGTTGAAAAAGAGAGACAAAGACTGATGCATTGATCCACATAAGCCACCCTATGATCTAAGATCCAAACCTGATAACCCCAATCCAGTCTTTGTAAGCATCCTCTCTCTCTCTCCCTCTCTCTCTCCTTCTCTCTCTCTCTCTCTCTCTCTCTCTATATATATATATATATATATATATATATGCATATATATATATATATATACATGAATATATATACATATATATGCATATATATATATATATATATGTTTATATGTATGTACATACATATATAAAAATGCAGTCAAAATTTTCTATACGCTCAAAACACATAGTTGAAATACTTGATACGTATTTTCTATATGCTAAAGGAAATGGACTTTGTCAAGGTGACCCCCTATCTCCTCTTCTCTTTGTGATTTTTACGGAGTAATTCACTCAATAGATGCAAGATGCTGAAAGAAAGAAGGAAATCAGACCCTACACATTTTGTAGTACTAAAGTGATGGCACACCTGATCTTTATAGATGATGTACTTGTCTTTTTTTAGGCTAAGCATAACAACTTGGAGAGTTTTCTGCTGCTTCTTAGGAAATTTGGTAAGCAGACATGACTGTGTGTGAACGCAAATAAGACTCATCTCTTCTTGTCAAAAAATTCTTACCAGATAGAAGATAGACTTAAGGAGGTAATGGGAGTGGAGATGGGACAGTTTCCTACTAAATATTTGGGCTTCTCGCTGGCTGGAAGTAATCTACATGTTAAAGATTTTGTTGATTACTTTTCCAGACTAGAGGAAATAATCAATAGATGGCCAACACAGAAGAGTTCCATGGCAGGGAGAGTTAACCTCTTAAAGGCGGTTGTGGAGGGGCTTCTAATCTTCTGGGTTCAGCAAGGAGAGATTCCTGATTCGGTCCTAGATAGAATGGAAATGAAGATGTAAAAATTCCTTTGGGAGAATGAGTTTCATCCCATGAAGTATGCACGTTGGGCTCTTCCAAAGGATGAAGGTGGGCTGTATTTGAAAGCACCAAGGTATATTGCAAAGTGGGAACAATGAGAAGAATCATCATATACCAAGAAGGCATCATCACATGGGGGAATTGGATGACAAAAAGATATCTGAGAGGTTTGAATTTTATACCAAAGACAAGAGAAGGATATTCACGTACAATCAAATTCATGACGGAAATGTGGGAACAGTCAAGCACCTGTTCGACCCCTATAAGGAGGGAGATGGAGACTCAAAGACCCAAAGACTAACCTTTGGGAAGTGACGATATCTAGAGCTGCGAAAGAGAGGCATATGGAGCAGGTATGGGCCAGAATATATGTACCAAAATGGAGTATGTGTGTTTATAAAATTATGCACAATGCACTAGCCACTCTGGACAAGATACATGAATGAAATCATGAAGTTGTTGTTGTTTGTATTCTATGCAAGAAAGCAGATGATTCTCATTCTCACATGGTTGGCTGTTGCAAATTCACAAAAGAGGTTTGGAAGATTCAATGTGATGATTTCAGATTGTATCTACTGCTGAAAGAAGAACCTAAATAAACATTGTTATGTTGCAGGGGAAGCGAAAAAAAGAGGATTTTATTTGCTTCTCTATGCTATCATATTTGGGAGAATAAGAATGTATGAAGACACGGAGACACAACCACTAACGCTAGAAGTATAACTGTAAAAATTTGTAAATATATTAAATGTAAGGTACATATTAGGTAGATGAGTGAGTTGTTGCTTTATTTTCTAGATGTATGGCATTGGGCGGCCTACATGTAACTTTTGTTGTCCTATATTTTTAGGAGGAAGTCAGAATATATTTACATGATTCATTTATATATATATATATAACTTATATTTAATCATGTGTGGGTAGCCTAGAATTCGCTACCAGTGTTGCATGAAAAGTAACAATTTGATTAGAAAAGTAACTCGTTGGACAAAAAATAACTATGTTGACTAAAAAATAACTATTCAGCTAAAAAGGTAAAAGCAGGCAGAATAGACGGAAAAAATGTTGGGCTAAATATGTAATTATATATTTGTTGTTATAAATGTACCTATTTATGTATGAAAAGCAACATTTTACAAGGTAAAGTAACCCTATACATATGTAAAGTAAGAAAATCTGAAAGAAGTAACCAAATTTAGAGTGGATAGCTCCACGCTTGGGTGATGAATGAATGCCTATATATAATGTACAAACATACTGTGTTTTGGTTTACATAATGGTATCATTACGTGTTACACATTTTTAGTGTGTTTGACGTGTTAGATTTTGAATATTAAATAATGGAAACGTGCTAAATTATTTTACTTTCTTCTTATATAAGTTTTCTTTCTAATCCCCTTTGTCTTTTCCCAAAATTCTGAAATACCCCTCATTCGTTCCATTATCTTAGAAGACCGTATTGATATTTTTGCAGTGCAACAGGCGATAACCTTATGCATAAGTGGTGTATCAAATGGCTCAAAATTAACTACCAAATATACATTTGCAGTGTTTGGCAACACGATTGCATTTGTTATCGACGGCTGATCACAAATGACTCATCGTAACAATTTTTCTCAGTGAGAAATGAACGACTGGTAGAGTTTGTCGATCGCTCCAAACATAAAACATAATGTAAAATGAGAATGGTGGACAACTGTGTATTTGACAATGTGATTGGTAGTGATTGACCCACAACCCGTGGTTGTCCATCGCTGCCCAGACAATCGCCACCGCTTTGCCAAACGAAGCAATTATACACCTCCTACCCCTAAAAGAGTAATTACTTCAACGATTTGTGTTATTTTCTTTTTAAATATAAGACAACTTAAAAAATAGAGTCATGTCTCACTCTTATAATATAATCAGATTGACATCTACTTCAGAAATCATGTTCATGTTGGTTTAAGTTAGGGATAAGCATGGGACTGTGCTCGTCTGAGATAATTTGTATCCAAATCATTGAAACATATCACCAAGATGGACATGTAACTTTTTCTCATGGATTTACGAATGTGCTCATGTCAAAGTAAGCTCAGTCAAATAGAAATGGAATTATTGTTGATTATATGAATAACCATTACTTTATAAAAATTATTTTTAAAAAAAGATTATGTATCTTTCACAGGAAAAGTTGCTTAAAAATTCTATGTATTGGATACAAGTTATGAAGGTTGGATACTTTAAAAATATGTATGTAACTATATGTTTGAAATAAATTTTCCATTGTAATTCTCATGGGGGCTAGTTAGAATCTACATAGGAACCTAATTTGTTTATGTGGTTGACGCTTATATGGTTGATGCTTTACCAATTATCATGACCCGAACTCTGTAACAATTGTATCACAAATTAGGCATCAATTTTGGCTTCTAACACATATATGTACCATTTAGATGTGCTCATACCTCGTTTTAATAGAAGAGAACATGTGATTATCACAAAACATACATACAAATACCTAGAATAAGACAGTATTTTAGGTAAGTATTATGTATTATCCAACGACTCCATACACCAATTCTTCTTCAAAGAGAAAATAACTGACCTACCAATATATTAATCTTATATTGGTGCATATACTCAAATTGGTCTTTTGATAACGATTTACATATAATCTAGGTGAGGGTGGTAAGAAGATATGGGATAAATTTTCAATTGGTCATCACAATTTTACATGTTATGTGGGCATACAAACTACGCTAGGTGGGCTTTGACATGGGCTAGTACAATACAACAAATACCCAAACGCTAGAATTGTCCAAGAATCTATAAATTTAAGAAAATGCAAGACCATATATATATATATATATATATATATATATATATATATATATATATATATATATATATATATCGATACACTCAAGTGTGTTTGCCTATCAAGACTAGTTTTTGCAAACTGTAAACCATTGATCTTCACTATCATATTATAACTAGGCTACAAACAAATTTTGTGTCTATTTGGATGAGTGTAAGTCACTCATCCAAGGGCAACAAAATCGACACACGAAACTAATTTAAAATATATAATTTTTGTGGTCTTTATGACATGACCAATAAATGTCCAAATGTGCTCAAATGTTTTATATGAGCTATTCACAAGATATTTAAGAAGATCAATGGGTTAGATTTTTGAAAAAAATATTGCAACATGAAACACTACTTGAGTGTATTCTACTTCGAATACACTCGAGTGTATTCTAGCCTGACTCTCTCTCTCTCTCTTTATATATATATATATATATATATATATATATATATATATATATATATATGAATTCATTATGAATGTGCGGTTTACTTAAATTGTATAAATATATATATATATATATATACTCAAAAATTGTGAGACCGTGATTATTGCTTTACTTAAATCATGCTCAGTTTTTCTTTGTTGTGTAGTTTCTATGATTGAATTTGGTTTTACTAGGAATTAATTTATATTTTAAAATAAACTCCTATTATAATCACATCATCTATAAAGTTACAGCCGCAACATGCACTCTATTCAGGGAGATCACACAACAATCCTTGATATATTAATATTGAGTCATGGCACATAGCCATACTCTTATGATGATGAGGGAGATCACACAACGATCCCTATTTGGACGTAAGGATATTTTTGCCCACATATTCAAATATATGCTCTCTGAGTTAAACTTGTTTTACCATTCACAAATTCTAACACCAAATGGATCTATGTCCAGGGAAACTACATGATAAGGTTCCACTTGATTAATTAGGTTCATTACAGTATCTTTTAGCATCAACCAAGTTGCAAGCATGAATTATAATAGATGCTACACAGAAAGGTGTAATACATTTATCAAGTACTTTCATAATCTTTGGAACACATTGAATGCATAACACTCAGGATCTAAGTACCTTATCACATTAATGAGGATTCTCATCCCTTAACATTATCATCATCATGATTGCTAGATCTGGGTATTCAAACCCTTAGTTCATCACTGAACATTGTCACCTCTTATCAGGTAACTATTACCTCTAGGTCCTCACACCCAGGTATACATTATACTTGTTGCACAAGTATTTCACATTGCTCACAAGGCCCATTTAATATGTATCATATGAAACATCATAGTTCATACTTGTCTATGCTCATCATCTCATGATCCTGCATTGTTAGTATTTCATGATAAAAACAATATCAAGTACATATCATCACCATGCAATACAATAGAAATACAACCTTCCCATTATTAGGGTTAGGGTTTCCCTTTTTTACCAATTAGGGTTTCAAGTTCATATTATCAAGAATCAAAACCCTAATTCATAGCTCCACACATATTAGGAGAATACATCAATATCATAAGTATTCAATCACACTTGTTTATTCTCATCATTCATCATTAAATGGTTATCACACAAAGTATGAGTTTCTCTCTCATCCTCACTAGGATATTGATTACATCATACTTTATAAAGTTGGCTCAACCCTTTTCTCAAGGTACATTGGCCTACACTTATTAAAATGCATTAAACTCTTTACATCTTAATGTATCATTTGACATAACACACTTCATGTGTTACTCAATCAAGTATAACGAATTTCCAATTCAGGGGTGTGGGGTTCCAAGGTATAACGAATTTCATATCACCAATTTGGGTTTCATTACCATATCATGTTAGAGGTGCTTCAACTCGATATCGGTTTGTGCCATGATGATGTCATCATCATAAAGCTCTAGACTTTCATATCTTACTATTCTAGTTCATGGAAAGCAATCCTATGCAAATATTAGAACTCATAGAATCATCAATCATTCAATAAAAATAAAAATTGAAATTAGATCAACAAGTATAGCAAGATTGAAGGTGAATAATAACATGATTGGGTTCAAGTTATATAACCCGCCTCAAGAACAACTTCAAAGATCCAAGCTCCAAAGCTTCACATTTCTAAGGTTGAAGATGAACTTATTAAAGCTCCAAAGCTTCACATTCCTAAGGTTGAAGATGAACTTATCAAAGCTCCAAGACTTGTTCACAACTCCTCTTTATGCAAAGAATCACCAGAGATAAGAACTTGGTGAAGAAGAAAAGAAAGGAAGAATCAAAACCCGAGATTCATGCTTCAACCAAGGTTGATGATGACCATGGATTCACCTTAAGCTTAAGGCTCGAGCTCCTCCTTGCTCCTCAACTAATATGCATGATATCTAAGATTAAGAGAGTTGTAGGATTCGAAAAGTTTCACTAATAGGTGAAAGGAGTGCTATATATAATTGAGGCTCATGAGAGAGAGAGTGTATAAGAGGTGTCATCACCTTATACTACTAGGTGACACATGTCCATGCATGGGTTGACACGTGTCCATGCATGCACACATATTTATCTTTTTTTTTTGGAATAGGGTAAATATATTGCCAAAAAGTAGGTATAGCTAAGCTATACAACAAAGCAGGGCATCTCTAAAAACGAGACCACAAAACCATAGACAAAAACCAAAGACAAAACTATACAAGGGAACTATACAAAAATCCCCAGTATACTTTCGTAACAGAGCTTAGACTAAGTAACAGCTCCTATCTATGCCTTACATGCCATGTTAGATTAGTGGAAAAAAGCTCTAGCAGCTTGAGTTCTTCACGCCCACTAGATCCATGCTTCCTTCTATTTCTTTCATTCTAGATCATATAGATCAGTCTGGATATGCAGAGATTGGCAAAACTGCTAAGTGCTTTGTTCTTCCTAAATTGATCTTTGGCCCAAGTCAAAATCTCATAAGGGTTGTTTAGGCCATTGAGTTTCCAACCATTTCTAAGGAACATGATTTTGAGAAGCCGATTAGAAAATCTGCAATTAAAGAAAACGTGATCCGCTGACTCATCTTCCTCTTTACACAGATAACAAATGGCGTCTAACTGGATGCCCCAATTGAGAAGCATATCCTTCGTGGGTAGCTTGTTGAGGAGAGACCTGTATAACAACATGCTCCATTTGGGGCAATGAAATCTCCCCCAAATCATGTCAGCGAGCTCTTCACATCTTGACCTGCCTGTATTAGTATAGGTTAATGGTGGGGGGGCTAGGATAGCCCACCCACCATTCGCAGCCACCCCATACAAGAAAGGTGAATTATTAAACTGATCACACATCGCACGCCACACCCTGGAAGGATTACAATCAATATTACATAAAGGGAGATTGATGTATCTTATTTTCATCCATTTCACCCAGCAGTTGTCATCCTGGGTTATAAACCTTTCATATTTATCTTGACGTGCAAAACTCTTAGGAATAATCTAGGGATAGGATTTCGGCCATTAGTTATCTTGTTGAATAAGATATTTCAACACAACATCACTTTATTCACAAACTGATACAACTTTTCCAAGGAAAGTTGTAAACTGATATCCATCACCTTCTTGAGGTGCTTAACGCATCATGGCCTTTTCCAAGAGTTGAAAAAATGATATGGGACCTCCTCTATGGATTTTTGTCCGATAAGCACTTCCATATAAGCTCTACAACTCATTACAACTCATTTTAAGGTTTCAACTATATAACTCTTCTTGGTCTTTCCATCACCAAGAGTACAATTACTCAAATATGATTCCAACATGGTTCCTATTTATTTATCTCTCCTCTAGATGATGCTAAGAGGGAGTAGGGACACTCTAGAGGTAATAATTTGCATATCAAGGGTAAATTGCAATTTGCACCAAAATTAGTACACAAGGCACAACCATTATTCAAACAAGCTCCAACTTGGAACTTAAGCTTTCCACAAGACACCCCTTAGCATCATTCTCTCTCTTATGATGCTAAATCACTTGAGGCAAATTCAATATGTGACATATTTTGATATAACCTCTCATCTTGGGTAAATTGTAATTTACACCCAAACTATCATATAATGCACAGACAGTTTGCAAATAAGCTCAAACATGAAAATTAAACTCTCCTTGAGTCTTAATTACTTTTCAAAAGATTAAAAAAAGTTTATAAATAACTTACTTAAGCAAAAATTCTTGGTTTATGCCATAACCCAGGTCAGGGATGTTACAATTATCAACCCCTAATTGGGATTTCATCCCCGAAATCTCAAGAGAAAAGAGAAGGGTACTTCCTCCTCATTTCTTCCTCTAGCTCCCATGTGGCTTCTTCAATGCCATGGTCATGCCAAAGAACTTTCAAAAGAACTATGTCTTTCTTTTTCAACTTTTTGATTTTCTATCAAGAATCATCATTGGACCTTCCACATGGGATATATCTTCATTCAATTCTACTTCTACATGTTGCAACACTAATTAGGTATCAAGATGACACTTTCTCAGCATAGATATATGAAATACTAGATGTAGTCTATGTAGCTCACGTGGCAACTCCAACCTATAGGCTACCTTTCCAATCCATCTTGCCACTGGGTAAGATCCCACAAATCTAGGAGATAACTTACCCTTTTTCCCAAATCTAAGAACACCTTTTTAAGGAGAGATCTTGAGATACACCCTGTCTCCAACATGGAATTCTAAAGGTATATGGTGTTTATCGGCATATGACTTCTATCTATCCTATGCAGCCTTCAACTGTTGTTGTATTACTTTAATCTTTTTAGTTGTCTATTGCACTAATTTAAAGCCCAGAAGTTGGTATTCTCCTATCTCATACAACATAACAGAGATCTACAACATCTACCATATAAGGCTTCATATGGGGCCATATCAATACTAGTCTAATAACTATTGTTGTAGGCAAATTCTATTAAGCTCAAGTGTAAGTCAAAACTTCCTACAAACTGAAGAACACATGCCCTAAGCAAGTCCTCCAAAGTCTGTATAGTCCTTTCAAATTGTCCATCTCTCTGAGGGTGAAAAGTTGTGCTAAACTTTAACTGTGTACCCAAGGATTTATGTAGTCATTCCCAAAAATGACTTGTAACTAGGGACCTCTATCAGACACAATTGTGGCTGGAACTCCGTGAAACTGCACTATCTCATATATGTAGATATGTGCCAATTTTTTAGCAGTATATGTTGTTTTAACAGGAAAAAAATGTGTTGACTTAGTCAACCTATCAACTACCACCCAAATGGAATCATGACTTTTGGTTAAGCTGGGTAGACCAACCACAAAGTCCATTGTCACATGATCCCATTTCCACTGTGGTATAGGTAAGGGTTGCAATGTTCTTGCAAGATTATGGTGTTCTACTTTAACTTGCTGACACACTGGACATTGCATAACAAACTCAGCTACATCCTTCTTCAAACTAGGTCACCAATACATATCTTTTAAGTTATGATACATTTTAGTACTCCCTGGATGAATTGCATACATGAATGAATGAGCCTCCTCCATAAATATATTTATTAAGTCATTAGCATCAGGTACTACCATCATACCATGGTAATAGACTACCTCATCCTCTGACTCATGGAAACCATCCCGTTTCTCACTACGATACTTTGACCTGATCTGCTGAATCACAATATCAACCTGTTGTGCCTCTTTAATATGTTGCCTTAGAGTAGGTTTCACATGCATCTCATCCAGCAATCCAGCTAACAAAGATACTTTTAACTATACATTTATTTGTCGTAAGGAGACAAACATTTCCCGTTTAAAGCACATTAAACAATTCAACTATGCTTTATCTATGGGTTGAGATGAAGATTTTCTTCTTAGTGCATCTGCCACTACATTAGCTTTTCTTGGATGATAATCAATTGTACAATCGTAGTCCTTGATTAATTCCATCCATCGACGTTGTTTGATATTCAACTCATGTCGTGAGAAGATGTACTTTAAGTTTGTATGGTCTAAGAAAATATGACATATTTCTCCATAAAGATAATGCCTCTAAATCTTCAACGCGTGGACCACTGCAGCTAACTCTAGATCATGCGTCAGATAATTCTCCTCATGTTTCTTAAGCTATCGGGAAGAAAAAGAAACTACATGATCACTCTGCATCAGCATACATCCTAGACCATTCTTAGAGGCATCATAGAAAACAATGTATCCCTTTCCCTACTCAGGTAAAACCAACACAAGTGCACTAGTCAACCTTTCTTTCAACAACTAGAAAGAACGTTGAGACTTGTCATTCCAGATAAAAGGAACCTCCTTCCTAGTCTACCTAGTTAGGGGTAATGCTATAAAACTAAAGTCTTTAATAAACCTTCTTTAGTAACCTACCATACCTACAAAACTGTGAATCTCAGTTGGAGTCTTGGGTTGTTCCCACTCTACAACAAACTCCACTTTCTTAGAATCAACACAAATACCTAAAGTAGATATAATGTGTCCTAGAAAAGACACTTCTGACAACCAGAACTCACACTTGCTAAATTTAACATATAGTTGTGTTGTCTCAATAAAGTCTAGGCTTGACGGAGGTGTTGTTCATGTTGTTGACCATCTCAAATGTATATCAGGATGTCGTCTATGAAGACCACTATCAACTGATCAAGGAATGGCCAGAAGATTCTATGCATCATCTCCATGAATGCAGGTGGTGCATTAGTTAGTCCAAACAACATAACTACAAAGTCATAATGATCGTACCTTGTCCTAAAGGCTGACTTAGGTATGTCACTCTCCTTGATACGTAACTAATGATATCCTGACCTTAGATCTATCTTAAAGAACAATGTTGCACCATGCAACTGATCAAACATATCATCTATCTATGGTAGATGATATTTGTTATATATAGTCACCTTGTTAACCTGTGTATAGTCTATGCATAATCTCATAGACCCATCCTTCTTTTTAACAAAAAGATTTGGAGCACCCCATGGAAAAGTACTCGGTCAAATGAAAACTTTCTCAAGCAACTCCAATAACTATTTCCTGAGTTCTTCCATCTCAGTAGACAACATCCTATAAGGTGTTTGGGCTATGGGTTGCATACCTAGAATTAGATTAATCTCGAAATCAATCTCTCGAGGTGGAGGAATATCTAGAAATTCTTTAGGAAACACATCCTTGAATTCCCTGGCAACAAGAACTGTAGGAAGAGTAGGACTTTCTACTTTGGTATCTACTACATGTGCCAAGATTTTTTTGCATCCTTGTTGCCTCAGTCTCTCAACTACCATTATTGATACTAGACAGGTTGGAAGAATCTTTCTGTCCCCCTGAAAGACTCATGACTCATTACTGTCTGGAACATAGCTTGCTTACAAGACAACCTTATACTTTTCTAGGGTATCCATCCCAAGAATTACATCAAACTTGTGCATCTCAAGTGGTATAAGATCCACCTAAATGTTGTGTTCTAAAAAAGAAAGAACACAGGGAGAACATACCTCTCGCTACACTACAAATCTGACTAACAAAGTTTCTAATAACATATTATCTGTTCTACGACTGACAATCATATTGTAGTCATGAATCGCTTCTTTAGTGTAAAGGAATGTGTAGCACCCAGATCAATCAAAATAGATATGAAGCAGGATGAAGACATATCAGAATGAAACAATTCCATCTGACCTGTCATGACTCATGGATTGACTACTGCCTCCGGCTGATTCATAGCATAGAATCTCTTTGTTGCATGTTGTCAACTTCATGCTTTGTCGTTTGGTGTAGATGAACCTACTTGGACTCCTGTCCACGTCCTCATGTGCCACAATTAAACTGTTGCCTCTAAGATCCTGGTTGACTTTGCCTCAATGGTTGGGTTACCTCCATGTCTCTAACTGTACAATCCCTTATCATATGTACTCTTTGCCCACACTTGAAGTAGTTTCTGTCCTACTGTGGTCTAGATGGTCCTATTACCAACATTGATTCCGTACTATGGGCTACACTTGGCAAAAAACTAAGGCCTCTACCCTTTCTTGATTGAACCTCTATGGTGCTAATGGTGCAGGAAACCTTGGTTTCTTGAAACTTCTAGACCTCTATCCCTAGAACTGGACAGGTCCTTTCCTACTGTTAGCCTCACGATTGTCAGTCATAGACCTCTCTATCTACCTAACTGACTCCAAAAAGGTGACAAACCTCTCTCTATTCTCTAAAGCAGCTATAGATGTGGACAACTCAACATTTATACCCTTCTCAAAATGCTAAATCTTATCCTCTGTAGTAGCCTTGTGTCGACAAAACCATAGAAGCTCCATGAACTTAGCTTCATACTCACTAATCTTCATCGATCCTTGTTTAATACGCTCAAACTGTGAGATTTTCTCATTTAGATAAGTCCTGGGAAAGTATCTACTAACAAACTCATGTCAGAACTCCTCCCATCCGACCTCAACACTCGATCTTTTCTCTTCTTCAATGGCCCACCAATGGCCAATGCTTCCTTTTAAATATACACAACATGCCTAACTTTATCAATTTCTGGGATGCTAAGGATTCTAAAGGCTTTTTCTAGCTCAATGAGCCATAAATCTGTGTCTGCTGAGTCAGCTCTATCAGCATATTTAGTGGCCCCTACCCAGAGTAACTGATCAAAGGTCTTACCAGACCCATGTCCCTCATTGGGAACTTGTGGCATCCAACTCACAAAAACAAGATTAACTAATGCGGAGGCGTATCATTCGCAGCGGATTACTGAAAATCACTAAAAATTAAAACCTTTTTCAAAAAGATCGAATCATAGGAAAACTCTTTCAACGAGAACCAATGTATTACATTTACATCCTAGTTCACAAGTACATATCTTGTACCATCTCTTATCGAGGTTTACAACATCAACTGCCTTGTTAAAAGCTAAACACAGACATCATAAGAACTTCAAGGCATTAAGCCATAATCTCAATATGATTCATTAAAAGCACTAACTAATAACTCCGAGGACCTGAGAGTACACATAGCACTTCTATCTACAAGACACGACAGACAGTACACTCCACCTGATCTGTCACTGTTGTCCCTTCTGTTGCTGATGTACTTCCTCTACAAGATGTTCTCAGTTTCCTCCGTGCTTGTCCACCTAAAAAAATATTGGATTCCACGGGGGTGAGACAATTGTAATTTCCCCAGCGGGAGATATAACTCTCCGCCAAAAACATTATTATTGTAGCTTAATGATATAAAACTAAGCAGAGGATAAGTAGTTTAAAGCATTCTCATCTTTTAAAGCATTGTAACCATTTATGATAGAACAATAGATCATCTATTCTTTTAATAAGGAATAGGAAGAACATATATATCATTTACCCACCACATTATACCATTATGTCAAACTTATCTTGTGACATTCAATCTCTTGATATGTCACCCATGAGACATTCTTGTTTCAATATGTTGGCCTTAGCCAATCTGCTAAATAGTTATGGGAGTATATCTACCATGTGCTCATACATCATTAATGTAGGTATTGGGTTATTATCAATCCTGTGTCCTCATTACAGGCATTGGGTTATTACCAATCCTATGTCATCATTACAGGCATTGAGCCTCTTCCAGGTATTGGACTCTTCCAAACCTGATTACAACACCAGGCATTGGACACTACCAATCTTGATTTCATATCCAGGCATTGGACTTTAAGCAACCCTGATTACACAGCCAGGCATTGGACTCTAACCAATCTTGATTACACAGCGAGGCATTGGACTTTAACCAATCCTAATTACACAACCAAGCATTGGACTCTAACCAATCCTGATTACACAGCCAGGCATTGGACTCTAACCAATCCTGATTACACATCCAGGCATTGGACTCTAACCAATCTTGATTACATAGCCAGGCATTGGACTTGAACCAATCCTGATTACACCGCCAGGAATTGGACTTTAACTAACCCTAATTACAGGTTTCATGCCTCTTCCAGGTATTGGACTTTACCAATCCTGATTACACTGCCAGGCATTGGACTTTAACCAATCCTAATTACAGGCTTCATGCCTCATCCAGGTATTGGACTTTAACCAATCCTGATTACAGGCTTCATGCCACTGCCAGGTATTGGACTTTAACCAAACCTAGTTTCACAGATTATGGGATATAAATTCCTTTAACTCATCATTGATCATCACATCCTTCCCTAGGCTCTGAACCCTGAGGTTAGCCTTCATAGCTTTTCACATTATTTACTGAATACAATTGTTCCGTTTATTATGTTTACTAAAACATTATCATTTCTTACAATAACTTTTATAATAATATTGGTACTTCTCACTAGGCCACAATTGTTCTCATGGTTCATAAGGCCCATAAAGCATCTTGTCACCTCACACTAGGCAACATTTAACCACATGGCTCACAAGGCCATTAAACATCTTGTTACCTATCACTAGGCAACATCTAATCATATGGCTCACAAGGCCATCAAACATCTTGTCACCTATCACTAGGCAACAATAACATATTACCTCATGCAATATAGTAGTAACATCATTATTCCATCAATAGGGTTAGGGATTACTATTCACATCACATTAGGTTTCTCATGTCCCTTTACCCAATTTAGGGTTAGGGTTTCCCATCTCACATTAATTAGGATTTCAACCTTAATATATTGCTCCACACTTCTAGGAGCATCCATTAACATCTCGAGTATTCAATCATGTTTATCACTCTTAACATTTATCATTAAATGATTATCAATACAAGGCATGAGTTCATTTCTCATCCTTATCATGGTATGATTACATCATACTCATTTGTTTGGCTTAACCCCATTCTCAAGGTAAATTAGCCTATGCTTATCCAAGTATATCAAACTTATTACATTTCATTGTAACAATTTACATAACACACTTCATGTGTTTCTTGTCCAAGTATATTGGATTTGAGGCGCATCAAGGTATATCAACCCTGGAATACTAAAAGTGATATCTATCATATCTTGATGTATCACTTTCCTCATCACTTCTAACTTTCTTGAGTTGTCAACTTATCTTGGATTAAGGTATTTCCCATCTTAATCCTTTCATCCACCAACCTATCACTTTTACCATGAAGTGCATAGGTTACACACAAGAATGGTCCAACTATCTTCAATGATATGGATTCATTTCAGGTTAAGGCATTACTTACTATAAGGTTGCCTATGATCAACCATTTGAGATATTTCACCTTTATAAGGCATTACCCACTATTTTATCATTAGGGTTCTCTCATGCCATTACCCGGTAAATAGGGTTATGGTTTATCACCATATTGCCCAAGATTAGGGTTTCATGTACTATAACTCCAAATTAGAGTTTCACATACCTTCACCGTGTATTAGGGCACCTCATCATACCATTGCATAGGGTTTAACATGGCATCATCCTCAATTAGGGTTTCACATGGCATCAACCTTCATTAGAGCTTCTCATGGAATCACCCTCAACTAGGGTTTCTCATGCAATCACCCTCAATTAGGGTTTCATATGGCATCACCCTTCATTAGAGTTTCTCATGGAATCACCCTCAACTAGGGTTTCTCATGGAATCACCCTCAATTAGGGTTTCACATGGCATCACCCTTCATTAGGGTTTCTCGTGGAATCACCCTCAACTAGGGTTTCTCATGAAATCACCCTCAACTAGGGTTTCTCATGCCCTCACTATTTATTAGGGTTACATCCTTACCCTAGATTAGGGTTACACCTAGCATTGCCCTGGATTTGAATTTTACATCATATCAATACATCAGGGTTTTACATCACATTACCCTATTTTAGGGTTTCATGCACTTCACCCTAAAGTTAGGGTTTCTTATTCAACTATCCATAATTAGGATTTACTATTCATCCCAAATAGGGTTTCACTCTCCATTCCCATAATTGGGGTTTTACATTATATTACCCTGAATTGGGGTTTGGGTTCATTAACCTTCTGGATTAGGGTTTCATGATCTCTTTACTAAGGATCATAACTTAATCACCACATGAATAATACATATGTAAGGATTCCTTTCTATCATCCTTTCAACTTGATTAGGTTTACATCAACCCTTCAATCAAGTACATACATCTATGATTAACATAGTGTTCTGAGTTATTGCTTACTTAGGCTTCAAGGGTTAACTCACCTAAGGATTATCAATCACTTAGTATCTTAAAGGCACAACCCTAGTGATTATCTTTGAGATAAACCAGTGGCAACCATAGGGCCATTTTATCTTTCATCACGTTGGGTTTCCAATTGATTTGACCACATTGAACCATCCAAACGTTCTTGACCATTGATGCTCCAAACGGTTTGAAACCGAATGGACTTGGGTCTCCAGACGGTTTGAGATAGTTTGGACCCAAATGGTCTTGAGACCGTTTGGACTCAAACGGTCTTAAGACCATTTGGTCCAAACCCTATCAAAAATGAATGGACCAAAAAGGTCTTCCAACACTTAATCAATACAAGGTTTCAATCAATGAACCGACTATCGATTGCATCCTTGATTCAATAATCAATTAAAATATTGAATCATATTTCAATTGGACCATAGATTAGGGTTTTGAACCCAATTGAACTAGGATTTATAATCAAGAAACCATCACTTAGGGTTTTGAAAATGAGAAACCTTCAATGATGAACATTGTGGAACTGATTCAATTGAAATCAATGAATCATCATCAATTCATGATATGGCCTGACCTCGAACGGTCTTGATGTCATTTGGATGACCTCCAAACGATCTTGAGACCATTTGCCGCATCCATCATTGAAATTTGTGGGATTCAATTAGGGTTTAGATCATTAGATTGATCACCAATTGAACAATTGATTGCATCTCAATTTACCATCTCTGGTCCTTCAATTAGTCAACCATACTCAACCCTAATCCTCCAAACGGTCTTGAGACCAAGTGGGTGACCTCCAAACGGTCTTGACACCGTTTGGGTTAATCAACCCAAAATTTTAAATCAATCGATTAAAATTTCAGCACTTAACCCGATTAGGGTTTCTAATTGGAGGATTGTCCATATATTGAATTAATCAATTGGATCCACTAGATCATCATCCAACATGTACTAGGGTCCTGACCTCAAATGATCAACCCATCCAAATGGTCAACCCATCTAAACAGTTTGTCATCAAACGGTTTGGTGAAACTGATTGGACCATACTATTGAAACCGTTTGCAATAGATATTTGGGGAGGTGTGTGCTTATGATGATGTCATCATCATAAAGCTCTAGACCCATGAAACTTTCTGTGATTTTCATGGTGATTGCATCAATCAACCAAATAAAATTTTGAGAATAAAGAAAGGATCAACAATTGATAAGGAATTGAATGCAATAACAATATTAAGGGTTCAAGTTATTAAACCCACCTCCAAAGGAGCTTCAAAGCTTCAAGTTCAACGTCTTTAATGGTGGATGCAACTCCTACAACTATCCCCAAGCTCGTCCTCAAGTCTTTGAGTGAAAAGAAAGGCTAGGGTTGAAGATTGCATGGAGAAAAGAAGAAATCCATCATTTATTTTCGATTTCTACCATGAAATCATGGTTGAAAGTGATCAAGAAACTTACCTATAGGTTGGAACTCGTCCTCCTGTTGCTCCTTAGCCCCCCTTGGTCGTTTTGCAAGCAAGGAATGAAAGTGGGTTCAAAATTCCCCTTTCAAGCTATGGAGAGCTTATATTCATTTTTATTAAATTCATTTCAAGAGAGAGAAAGTAGGGGATAACTCCTCCATATCCTTGCCATTTGCCCCCTTCTATTCCTTAGATATGAGGATATCTTCCTTTCCTCTTATTCCTCTCAATTATCCATAATTTAAAGAAAAGCAAATTAAGCACCTTAAATCATATTATAATAATATCCATAAGTGAGTGGATATTTCTTTTTCTTTTAATAATGTGAGTGAGTTATGCACTCCCTTTGAATATTTTCGTGCCTTTTCAAGGCACATGGTCGTCCATTCTTTTGCAAAAACAACCCTCACCTTTTGGTTGAAGGGCTCCTTGATTAATATATTTATTTTTGCATTAAATTGAAATAAAGTTCCAATTATGCTTAAATCTTGATTATTTTAATATCAAGATTCTCTCTCCTCCAAAGTGATTCAAATGAGGTGCCCCTCTCATTTTCTTTCCTCTACATGATGCCAAGAATAATTAGGGACCCTCTAAGTGTGATAATTTGCATATTGAACCCTAGGTTTTGGGTAAATTGCACATTACACCAAAACTGGGTTTTAATGCACAAACATTGCTCTATCAGCTCTTTCTTGGTACTCAGGCTACCACAAGCCATACTACTGCATCATTTTCATACTTATGATGCTTCAACACTTGAGGAACATCTTATCATGTAACATTTGCAAGTTAACCCCTCAACTTGGGTAATTTGCACTTTAGTCCAAAATAAGCAAACATTGCTTTAACATTATTCAAACAAGAACAAAATTGAAACATAAGTTCCTCATGAGCCTTAATTACCTTTCACAAGATAAAATCAAGGATCTAATTAACTTTCTTAAGAAAACTCTCAAGGTTAAGGTATAACCCAGATCAGGGATGTTACAAATTATAAACCCCTAATAAGGATTTCATCCCCAAAATCCCAGATAAAGGCAGACAGATATTATCATATATCATCTCATCAAGTCTCATAACATCTCAATGTCATGTTTATGCAAGGAATAATCCACTAACATATGATGTCCATGCTATATTAAATAACCAATCTAATTTCACAGTTAACCACTCCAGGTGGTCAACATACTTTATCTGATACCAGAATCCCTTGCCTTGGTATCCAATACATGTGATGGAAACACATCACATATTCATCTTTGTTTTATCCTAGGACATTACTTGTTACACACATCTTTTTCTTGTAACCCAACTCCAAGACAAACTGATACTTTTTCTAAGTATCCAACAAATAAACATTTTTAATTGTGCACATCAAGTGTCCTAAGGCCCACTTGATTGCTATGTCCCTGAAAGGAAAGAAAACAAAGAATCATATTATTATTTTGATTATAAGTTGATTTATAATTAAATCAAATTCCTTCGTATATCAATTAGAATGTGGTAGAAATATCCATACCACATCTTCTTCTTGATTAGGCTTCTTTGGATTGTTTCAGAATGATTACTTATCAGAGTAATCAGATAGATCACAATATAGGTATATCATACTTACCTTGCCTTCAATAGATGAATACCTGGCTAGGATATTCAAGAACTGAAATTAGGTAGTATGCATTTATTTTATTTTATGTTTTCATCTCTTTAAATATGATATATTTAATATCTCAGATTTTCTCTGAGTTCCTTTTTCATCTCTTCCCTTTCTTAATTAAGAAAGATAAATTTCAAAACATATAAGAGAAAACTAAACTGTACATAAGTTTTCATCCTACTTATCTCTTCCTCATATTCTCAAGGATTATACAGATGAACTAAACACCACTACCTTTCTTATAGTAGAGAGTAGAGGATATTTCAAAATAGAAAGTTCTATCTTGACATGTCTACTTGTTACAAGTTATCTAGTGTCTTGTCTATTGAGTCACCTCATCACTTTCTATTTGGACATTGCCACCTCAGATGTCCTCTCTGTCCACATCTATAGCAAGCTCGAAGCCTTTTAGGTGACTGCTGCTTAGGTGCACTATATTGTACTTGAGTTGGTACTACTAAAATCTTTGATTGTTTAGTACCACTAATTCCTTGTTTCTGTGACTGTTTATACTTCCTTTTAAGGTTTGTCTCATATTTCTTTGTCATAGACCCTTCTATCCTTCGAATTGACTCCACTAATGTGGCAAACCTCTCCCTACTTTCTAGGGCAGATGCCAGAATAGACATCTCAACATTCAATCCTTTCTCAAAATGTCGAATCTTTTCCTCCTCACTAGTAGCCATATGAGGACAAAATCATAAAAGTTCCATGAACTTAACCTCATATTCACTTATTGACATGGCTCCCTGTCGTATCTTCTCAAACTGTGAGATCTTTTCATCTAAAAAAGTCTTTGGAAAATACTTATTGACGAATTCTCAACGGAATTCCTCCCATCCAACCTCTTCATCATTCCTTTTTATTTCTTCTATAGCCCACCAATGTCCATCACTACCCTTTAAAAGGTACACAACATGATTAACTTTGTCAACATCCAGGATACTAAGGATCTTAAAAGACTTTTCTAACTCAGTGAGCTAGAGATCAGTATCTGTTGGGTCAGATGTCCCAACATATTCTATGACTCCTACATGATGTAGTCGTTCAAAGGTCTTACCAGACCCATATCCCTTTGGAAACTGGTGCTCTAGGTGCCGACGCTGACATCCGGTCTGTCATATGCATCACTGTAGTCATGAATTGCCCAAAAAGTGTAGAAAAAGTTGGGTTTCTCATCATGACTTCATCAACAGGGGGATTCTCAGGCACTGTTTCTTCTCTTGCCTGATCCTTGGAATCTTCTACTGGTGCAACAACATTGCTCTCAGCAACGTATTCCTCATGTCCTCCAGACATCTTTGAGTTATATATCTTCTTCTTCATAAGCAGAAGGCAATATAAGATACACTGGGTACACTTAGAACAGACTCGATACCTTATTCCTATGTATCTATAGACTCAATGAACCTAGAGCTCTGATACCACTAAATTGTGGCATCCAACTCAAAAAAACAAGATTAACTAATGCAGAAGCATATCATTTGCACCGAATTACTGAAAATCACTAAAAATTAAAACCTTTTTCAAAGAGATCCAATCATAGGAAAACTCTTTCAACGAGAACTAATGTATTACATTTACATCTTGGTTCACAAGTACATATCTTGTAACATCTCTTCTCGAGGTTTACAACATCAACTGCCTTATTAAAAGCTAAACACATACAACATAAGAACATCGAGGCATTAAGCCAGAATCTCAATACGATTCATTAAAAGCACTAACTAATAACTCTGAGGACCTGAGAGTACAGAGATGACACATAGGACTTCTATCTACAAGACACGAAAGACAGTACACTCCACCTGAGCTGTCACTGCTTTCCCTTCTGTTGATGATGTACTTCCTCTGCAAGATGTTCTCAGTTTCCTCCGTGCTTGTCCACCTAAAAAAATATTGGATCCCACATGGGTGAGACAATTGTAATTGCACCAACGGGAGATATAACTCTCCTCAAAAAACATTATTATTGCAGCTTAATGATATAAAACTAAGCAGAGGATAAGTAGTTTAAAGCATTCTCATCTTTTAAAGCATTGCAACCATTTATGATAGAACAATACATCATCTATTCTTTTAATAAGGAATAGGAACAACATATATATCATTTACCCATCACATTATGTCAAACTTCTCTTGTGACATTCATTCTCTTGATATGTCACCCATGAGACATTCTTGTTTCAATCTGTTGGCCTTAGCCAATCTGTCAAATAGTTATGGGAGTATATCTACCATGTGCTCATACATCATTAATGTAGGTATTGGGTTATTATCAATTATGTGTCCTCATTACAGGCATTGGGTTATTACAAATTGTATGTCATCATTACAGGCATTGAGCCTCTACTAGGTATTGGACTCTTCCAAACCTGATTACAGCACCAGGCATTGGACACTACCAATCCTGATTTCATAGCCAGGCATTGGACTTTAACCAACCCTGATTACACAGCCAGACATTGGACTCTAACCAATCCTGATTAAACAACCAGGCATTGGACTTTAACCAATCCTGATTACACAGCCAGGCGTGGGACTCTAACCAATCCTGATTACACTTCCAGGCATTAGATTCTAACGAATCCTGATTACACAACCAGGCATTGGACTCTAACCAATCCTGATTACACAGCCAGGCATTCGACTTGAACCAATGCTGATTACATCGCCAGGCATTGGACTTTAACCAACCCTGATTATAGGCTTCATGCATCTGTCATGTATTAGACTTTAACCAATCCTGATTACACTGCCAGGCATTGGACTTTAACCAATCCTGATTACAGGCTTCATGCCTTAGCTAGGTATTGGGCTTTAACCAATCCTAATTACAAGCTTCATGCCTCTGCCAGGTATTGGACTTTAACCAAACCTGATTTCACAGATTATGGGATATAAATTCCTTTAACTCATCATTGATCATCACATCCTTCCCTAGGCTCTAAACCCTGAGGTTATGCTTCATAGATTTTCATTATTTACTGAATACAATTGTTCCTTTTATTTTGTTTATTAAAACATTATCATTTCTTACAATAACTTTTATAATCATCTTGGTACTTCTCAATAGGCCGCAAATGTTCTCATGGTTAATAAGGTCCATAAAGCATCTTGTCACCTCTCACTAGGAAACATTTAACCACATGGTTCACAAGGCCATTAAACATCTTGTTACCTATCACTAGGCAACATCTAAACATATGGCTCACAAGGCCATTAAACATCTTGTCACCTATCACTAGGCAACAATAACATATTACCTCATGCAATATAGTAGTAACATCATTATTCCCTCAATAGGGTTAGGGATTACTATTCACATCACATTAGGTTTCTCATGTCCCTTTACCCAATTTAGGGTTAGGGTTTCCCATCTCACATTAATTAGGATTTCAACCTTAATATATTGCTCCACACTTCTAGGAGCATCCATTAACATCTTGAGTATTCAATCATGTTTATCACTCTTAACATTTATCATTAAATGATTATCAATACAAGGCATGAGTTCATTTCTCATCCTTATCATGGTATGATTACATCATACTCATTAGTTTGGCTTAACCCAATTCTCAAGGTAAATTAGCCTATACTTATCAAAGTATATCAAACTTATTACATTTCATTGTAACAATTTACATAACACACTTCATGTGTTTCTTGTCCAAGTATATTGGATTTGAGGCGCATCAAGGTATATCAACCCTGGAATGCTAAAAGTGATATCTATCATATCTTGATGTATCACTTTCCTCATCACTTCTAACTTGCTTGAGTTGTCAACTTATCTTGGATTAAGGTATTTCCCATCTTAATCCTTTCATCCACCAACCTATCACTTTTACCATGAACTGCATAGGTTACACACAAGAATGGTCCAACTATATTTAATGATATGGATTCATTTCAGGTTAAGGCATTGCCTACTATAAGGTTGCCTATGATCAACCATTTGAGATATTTCACCTTTATAAGGCATTTCCCACTATTTTATCATTAGGGTTCTATCATACCATTACCCGGTAAATAGGGTTATGGTTTATCACCATATTGCCCAAGATTAGGGTTTCATGTACTATAACTCCAAATTAGAGTTTCACATACTTTCACCCTATATTAGGGCTCCTCATCATACCATTACATAGGGTTTCACATGGCATCATCCTCAATTAGGGTTTCACATGGCATCACCCTTCATTAGAGTTTCTCATGCAATTACCCTCAACTAGGGTTTCTCATGGAATCACCCTCAATTAGGGTTTGCCATGGCATCCCCCTTCATTAGGGTTTCTCATGGAATAACCCTCAACTAAGGTTTCTCATGGAATCACCCTCAATTAGGGTTTCACATGGCATCACCCTTCATTAGGGTTTCTCATGGAATCACCCTCAACTAGGGTTTCTCATGGAATCACCCTCAACTAGGGTTTCTCATGCCCTCGCTATTTATTAGGGTTACATCCTTACCCTAGATTAGGGTTACACCTAGCATTTCCCTGGATTTGAATTCTACATCATATCAATACATCAGGGTTTTACATCACATTACCCTATTTTAGGGTTTCATGCACTTCACCCTAAAGTTTGGGTTTCTTATTCAACTATCCATAATTAGGATTTACTATTCATCCCAAATAGGGTTTCACTCTCCATTCCCATAATTGGGGTTTGGGTTCATTAACCTTCTAGATTAGGGTTTCATGATCTCTTTACTAAGGATCATAACCTAATAACCACATGAATAATACTTATGTAAGGATTCCTTTCTATCATCCTTTCAACTTGATCAGGTTTACATCAACCCTTCAATCAAGTACATACATCTGTGATTAACATAGTGTGCTGAGTTATTGCTTACTTAGGCTTCAATGGTTAACTCACCTAAGGATTATCAATCACTTAGTATCTTAAAGGCACAACCCTAGTGATTATCTTTGAGATAAATCAATGACAACCATAAGGTCATTTTATCTTTCATCACGGTGGGTTTCCAATTGATTTAACCACATTGAACCATCCAAACGTTCTTGACCATTGATGCTCCAAACAGTTTGAAACCGAATGGACTTGGGTCTCCAAACGGTTTGAGATCGTTTGAACCCAAATGCTCTTGAGACCGTATTGACCCAAATGGTGTTGAGAGCATTTGGACTCAAACGGTCTTATGACCATTTGGTCCAAACCCTCTCAAAACCGAATGGACTGAAAAGGTCTTTCAACACTTATTCAATTCAAGGTTTCAATCAATGAGCCGAATATCAATTGCATCCTTGATTCATTCACCAATTAAACTATTGAATCATCTTTCAATTGGACCATCAATTAGGGTTTTGAACCCAATTGAACTAGGATTTATAATCAAGAAACCATCACTTAGGGTTTTGAAAATGAGATACCTTCAATGATTAACATTGTGGAACTGATTCAATTGAAATCAATGAATCATCATCAAATCATGATATGAACTGACCTCAAACGGTCTTGAGGTCGTTTGGATGACCTGCAAATGGTCTTGAGACCGTTTGCCCCATCCATAATTGAAAGTTTTGGGATTCAATTAGGGTTTAGATCATTAGATTGATCACCAATTGAACAATTGATTGCATTTCAATTTACCATCTCTGGTCCTTCAATTACTCAACCATACTCAACCCTAATCCTCCAAACGGTCGGGTTTGACCTCCAAACGGTCTTGAGACCATTTGGGTGACGTCCAAACGGTCTTGAGACCGTTTGGGTTAATCAACCCAAATTTTTAAATCAATCAATTAAAATTTCAGCACTTAACCCGATTAGGGTTTCTAATTGGATGATTGTCCATATATTGAATTAATCAATTGGATCCATTAGATCATCATACAACATGTACTAGGGTCCTGACCTCAAACGGTCAACTCATCCAAATGTTCAACCCATCTAAATGGTTTGGGGTCCAACCCTCCAAACGGTTTGGTGAAACTGATTGGACCATATTATTGAAACCGTTTGCAATGGATATTTGGGGAGGTATGTGCTTATGATGATGTCATAATCATCAAGCTATAGACCCGTGAAACTTTCTATGATTTTCATGGTGATTGCATCAATCAACCAAATAAAATTTCGAGAATAAAGAAAGGATCAACAATTGATAAGGAATTGAATGCAATAACAATTTTAAGGGTTAAAGTTATAAAACCCGCCTCCAAAGGAGCTTCAAAGCTTCAAGTTCCACGTATTTAATGGTGGATTCAACTCCTTCAACTATCTCCAAGCTCATCCTCAAGTCTTTGAGTGAAAAGAAAGGCTAGGGTTGAAGATTGCATGGAGAAAAGAAGAAATCCATCATTTATTTTCAATTTCTACCATGAAATCATGGTTGAAAGTGATTAAGAAACTTACCTACAGGTTGTAACTCATCCTCCTGTTGCTCCTTAGCCCCCCTTGGTCGTCTTGCAAGCAGGGAATGAATGTGGGTTCGAAATTCCCCTTTCAAGCTATGGATACATGAGCTTATATTCATTTTTATTAAATTCATTTCAAGAGAGAGAAAGTAGGGTATAACTCCTCCATATCCTTGCCATTTGCCCCCTTCTCTTACTTAGATACGAGGCTATGTTCCTTGCCTCTTATTCCTCTCAATTATCCACAATTTAAAGAAAAGAAAATTAAGCACCTTAAATCAAATTATAATAATATCCATAAGTGAGTGGATATTTCGTTTTCTTTTAATAATGTGAGTGAGTTATCCACTCCCTTTGGATATTTTCGTGCCTTTGCAAGGAACATGGTCGTCCATTCTTTTTCAAAAACATACCTCACCTTTTGGTTGAAGGGCTCCTCAATTAATATATTTATTTTTGCATTAAATTGAAATAAAGTTCCAATTATGCTTAAATCTTGATTATTTTAATATCAAGATTCTCTCTCTTCCAAAGTGATTCAAATGAGGGGCCCCTCTCATTTTATTTCCTCTACATGATGCCAATAATAATTAGGGACCCTCTAAGAGTGATATTTTGCATACTGAACCCTAGGTTTTGGGTAAATTGCACATTACACCAAAACTGGGTTTTAATGCACAAACATTGCTCTATTAGCTCTTTCTTGGTACTCAGGATACCACAAGCCATACTAATACATCATTTTCATCCTTATGATGATTCAACACTTTAGGAAAATCTTATCATTTAACATTTGCAAGTTAACCCCTCAACTTGGGTAATTTGCACTTTAGTCCAAAATAAGCAAACATTGCTTTAACATTATTCAAACAGGACCAAAATTGAAACATAAGTTCCTCATGAGCCTTAATTACCTTTCACATGATAAAATCAAGGATATGAGTAATTTTTCTTAAGAAAACTCCCAAGGTTAAGGTATAACCCAGGTCAGGGATGTTACAGAATTGGTGTCGTAGGTGCTGGTGCTGGCATCTGGTCTGTCATATGCATTATTGTGGTCATGAACTGCCCAAAAAGAGAATGAAAGGTTCGGTTTTCTAGCACGGCTTGATCAAGATGGGGATTCTCAGGCACTGATTCCTCTCTTTCCTGATCCCTTACACCTCCTCCTGGTACAGCAACACTGCACTTAGCAGCATGTTCTTCGTGTGCTCCAACCATCTTTCAACTTTACTTCTTCTTCTATATGAGCAAAAGTCTCTATAAGATAAACTGGAAGATACTAGAACAGACTCAAAAACCTTAATCCTATGTCTCTATAGATTCAGCAAACCGTAGGCTCTGATACCAAAAACTTGTGACGAACACTATCAAACCGACTTTCAAATCGCACAGTAATTACACAGAATAACCATTAGCAGTGGATTAACAAAAACAACTAAAAATTAAAACCATTTTTCTAAGAGATCCATTAATAGGAAACTCTTAAGGAAAGAACCAAAGCAATATATACATCATGGTTCACATTGTACATTCATTGTACCATCTCATCTCGAGGACATCATATACCAGTTGCTTTGCCCAAACATATACATAAGCAACATAAAATGTTGAGGAAAACAAGTCAAAATATCATATCATTTATAAAACCATTACATACTAACTCCCAAGGACCTCAGAGTACAGAGACGACACATAAGACTTCTATCTACAAAATATGACAGACATCACACTCAACCTGAGTTGTTACTGTTGTCCCGATAGCTGTTGTCCTCCCTCTACAGTACGGTCTCTACCTCCTTGTTTGTGTCCACCTAAAAATGTTGGGACCAACGGGGTGAGACAAAAGTCCCAGCGAGAGATATAACTCTCCACCAACAACATCATTATCACAGGTGAATAGTATAAAACTGAGAAGAGGATCTTTTAGATTAAATAATCAAGATTAATCACTGTTTATAAGCATAACAAAGCAATATCATCTTTTAAAGCAATGCAACTATCTATGATAGAGCAATAAATCATCTATTCACTTTATAAGGAATACGAAGAATACATATAGCATCTATCCATTTAAAGTGTATAAAAGTAGTGTAACATCAACCAATGGTTCAATATTCAATCCTTAAGAATATACGCTACACGGCTGACTACATATTTACAATCACGCTTACGCCCTGAGGAGATGAGGTATACCGCTCATACTCCAACTAACCACCACTTAGTCAAAATTGGTACCATACAAGGTCAAAGGAAGAGCTGGATTCCAAGACCTCACCTGTCTCGGTCAGTATGAGACCACTGGCAGTGACATCACGTATCCAACTACAATTAGCTTGCTAGGGTATAGTGGCCTCTTCACTATAAAGTTATAGCCACAACATGCACTCTCTTCAGGGAGATCATACAACAATCCTTGGTATATTAATATTGAGTCATGGAACTTAGCCATACTCTTATGATGATGAGGGAGATCACACAAAAATCCCTATTTGGTCGTAAGAATATTTTCTCCCATTACCCCCACATATTAAAAAATATGCTCACCGAGTTAAACTCATTTCACTATTCAACAAATTATAACACTGAATGGATCTATGGCCAAGGAAACTACATGATAAGGTTCTACTTGATTAATTAGGTGTGTTATAGTATCTTTTAGCATCAACCAAGTTACAAGCATGAATTATGTCATATGCTACAAAGAAAGGTGTAATACATTTATGAAGTACTTTCATAATCTTTGGAACACATTGAATGCATAACACTTGGGATCTCAGTCCATTATCGCATTACTAAGGATTATCATCCCTTAACATTATCATCATCATGATTTATAGATCTCAGTATTCAAACCCTTAGTTCATCACTGAACATTGTCACCTCTTATTACATAACTATTACCTCTAGTTCCTCAGACCCAGGTATACACTATACTTGTTGCACAAGTATTTCACATGGCTCACAAGGACCATTTATTCTGTATCATATGAAACATCATAGCTCATACCTAGATATGCTCATCATCTCATGATACCTGCATGGTTAGTATTTCATTATAAAATCAATATCAAGTACATATCATCACCATGCAATACAAGAGAAATACAACCTTCCCATTATTAAGGTTAGGGTTTCCCTTTTTAGACAATTAGGGTTTCAAGTTCATATTATCAATAATCACAACCCTAATTCATATCTGCACACATATTACGAGCATACATTGATATCATAAGTATTCAATCATACTTCTTTATTCTCATCATTTATCATTAAATGATTATCACACAAAGTATGACTTTCTCTCTCATCATCACTAGGATATTGATTACATCATACTTTATTAAGTTGGCTCAACCCTTTTCTCAAGGTACATCAGCCTACACTTATCAAACTGCATTAAACTCTTTACATCTTAATGTATCATTTGACATAACACCCTTCATGTGTTACCCAATCAAGTATATTGGATTTGAGGTTCTTACCTCCATATTGGTTTTGAGGTGCTTCCACCATATCGTGCAAGAGGTGTGTGCTTCCACCATATTAGGCAAGAGGTGTGTGCTTCCACCATATCGGGCAAGACGTGTCTGCTTCCACCATACTGGGTTACTCAAGTGTAGGGTTTTGCATATCGGGTTAGACCATTATGCTCATACCTTTTCAAACCTTCAAAGTATCAATCTACCATGTGTTGAGTGACAACCTAGATAGCTGGTTAGTCATTTTTCAAGCAACCCAAAAGTACAAAATGATAGGGGTGTGGGGTTCCAACATATAACAGATTTCATATCACCATATTGGGTTTCATTACCATATCGGGTTAGTGGTGCTTCAACCCGATATCAGTTTGTGCCATGATGATGTCATCATCATCAAGCTCTAGAATTTCGTCCCTTACTATTCTAGTTCATGGAAAAAAGTCCTACACAACTATTAGAACTCATAGAATCATCAATGATTCAAGAAAAATAGAAATTGAAAGTAGATCAACAAGTATAGAAAGATTGAAGGTGAGTAATAACATGATTGGGTTCAAGTTATATAACCCACCTCAAGAAAAACTTCAAAGGTCCAAGCTCCAAAGCTTCACATTAACAAGGTTGAAGATGAACTTATCAAAGATCCAAGACTTGTTCACAACTCCTCTATATGCAAAGAATCACCATAGATAAGAACTCGGTGAAGAAGAAAAGAAAGGAAATATCACAACTCGAGATTCATGCTTCAACCAAGGTTAAAGATGACCATGGCTTCACCTTAATATTAAGGCTTGAGCTCCTCCTTGATACTCAACTACTATGCCCAATATCTAAGAGAAAGAGAGTTGTAGGATTTGAAAAGTTTCACTAGTAGGTGAAAGGAGTGGTATATATAATTGAGGCTCATGCGAGAGAGTGTATAAGAGGTGTCATCACCTAATACTACTAGGTGACACATGTCCATGCATGGGTTGACACGTGCCCATTAATGCAAACATATTTATATTGATATGGAAAACTCTTGGGGATAATCTAGGGATAATATTTCGGCCATTAGTTATCTTGTTGAACAAAATATTTCAACCCAACATCACTTTATTCACAAACTGATACAACTTTTCCGAGCAAAGATGTAAGTCGATATCCATCACCTTCTTGAGGTGCTTAGCTCATCATGGCCTTTGATAAGAGTTGAAAAAAAGATATGGGACCTCCTCTATGGATTTTTGTCCGATAGACACTCCCATATAAGCTCTACAACGCATTTTAGGGTTTCAACTATACAACACTTCTTGGTCTTTTCATCACCAAGAATACCATTACTCAAACATGATTCAAACATGGTGCCTATTTATTTTTATCTCCTTTAGGTGATGATAAGAGAGATTAGGGACACTTTAGAGGTAGTAATTTGCATATCAACCCTACATTTTGGGTAAATTGCAATTTGCACCAAAATTGGTACACAAGGCACAAGCTTTTTTCAAACAAGCTTCAACTTAGAAATTAGGCTTTCCACAAGCCACCCCTTAGAACCATTCTCTCTCCTATGATGCTAAAGAACTTAAGGCATGTTCAACATGTTGCATATTGTATTATATCCCCTCATCTTTGGTAAATTGCAATTTACACCCAAACTATCATATAATGCACAAACAGTTTGCAAATAGGCACAAACTTGAAAATTAAACTCTCCTTGAGTCTTAATTACTTTTCAAAAGATTAAAATAAGTTTATAAATAACTTATTATAGAGAAACTTCCAGGTTTATGCCATAACCCAGGTCAGGGATGTTACAGATATATGCTCAGGATGGTACTAGGTCACTTTGATTACCATATGCAATTAAATCATGTTGGATCCAGTTCTATGCAAGTCTATGTGTGGTCAAATCATGTTCTTTTTAGTTTCTTCAATACAATTTTAAAGTCTATGTGTATTGAGGAAGTTCTGTGAATATTGGAGGAGGTCAAATTTGGTGGATTTTGAGTGATTCAAACAAGTTTGTGATCAAAGTCAAACTTTTTGGGTGAAATTAGCAGTTGAAGTGGCATGTATAGTGGGTTGAAATTAAGTTTCCTCACTCCATGCTTATATATGGATTCTGATAGACACAAGACCCATATTATAGAGTTTTGGAGTTGGAGATGACAACCATGATATGGAGGAAGGAAATCTTAGAAGAGAATCCCTTGAATGTTGGAGATCTAGCAATCTTTTGGTAGAATAAGGCTAGAGAACATATACGACACCTAGAAGAGAATGAGTCCATGTAAGTTTCTTCTTTCCTCTCATCGTTATTGATACTTTCTCTCCTCTCTACCATCTGGGACGCAATTCTCCATGTTATATTGTAGAAACTTTGAACCTTGCAAAATAAATCTCATTTTTCATTGTTGTCTTGGTTGGAGCAAGGGTTTTCTAAATTGGACATTTTTGGGTTGTGTGGTGAAGAATTCAATGTAGGGATCATGCATACACCTACTAAGAATTTGATCTTCAACTGATTCAAGATCTTTATATTTGTTAGTAATCTCTACAATGTCATTACTACATTTAATCACCCAACTTCACTAAGTACATGGAAAATAAGAAACAAATGAAATTTTTATGAAGTTTGGATTATCACCTTGTTGTTATTCCTTGTTATTTTATACTAAAAAGATGATATTGTTTTTGCTTAAAGTTATAATTTTCATATTATTCATGACCTAAATTGTCAATTTGAGAACTTTTTACTACGTTTTCCATATTAAACTCGTATGTAGGAATCCTTGAACAAAATTTTACAAAATGTTCCTTAACTATTATAATATGGTATTCAAGTAGTTAAAGTGGCTTTTGATCCCAGTTTGGGATATGGACTATGCATTGTGAAATACTATTTTTTTATAGTGGTTATCCATGTTCAATAAGAACTAGAGTGTTGTGATACCTAACAGTTTATTTGCTTACATCAGAGTAAGATATTCTAAATTATAACTTATTTTTATGAAACAGGAGTAGAAAGGCAAATTAATAACTAATACCCTAATGTGTGCATCTATAAAGAGTGGGATCTGATATGGTTCATTGCTTACTTAATTTTGAGTAAATCCATCTAATCCAAACACACTCATACATATTGTGGGAAGACAAAATTTTCTAATAATATAACAAATATAGTATTTTTTATGTAGAAACAGAAATTTATCTATGACAACATTATTCTTAGTATAATTTACATATTGTTTCTCACCATAATGGTGGAATTATAGACAATTAATGGTACATCTAATTATTACAATAGACTAGTTACAAAGCCCCCCCTCCCCCGCCCAGACCAAGCTATCCTTCAAAATCCATGTTTCTAGGTCCTCCTGAATCATCACCCTATACAACACCTACTCTTTGGTCATTTGGGCACAAGACCCAAAAAGGGGGAAACAATAGTATGGATTAGTAACTACCGAGTATGTGCATAATAAATATATTTGAGCACTATTAGGTAATTCAATAGAAAGAGATATCTTCCCAAAGAAACAAGGGGCTTCAATATTTCCTTCTTTAACTATTTAGTTCAAAATATTCTTTATCTAAATATGTTCCTTTCTATCATACACCTATGTAATTTTGGCTATGTAATTTATATATAAATACACCCTTATATATTATTGTGTTTCTAACTACTATCGAATACATGTAT
Source organism: Alisma plantago-aquatica (assembly GCA_963693085.1). Taxonomy (NCBI): domain Eukaryota; kingdom Viridiplantae; phylum Streptophyta; class Magnoliopsida; order Alismatales; family Alismataceae; genus Alisma; species Alisma plantago-aquatica. Next base: position 1,853,860,121 of record OY856409.1, read on the forward strand.
ATGTATCTAGGGTTATATTCCTACCAAGAATTACATTGGTACCTATGACATTTTCTAATAGACTTATACTAATCATCAAAACATTCTTTTTATTGACATTCATATACAAATATGCATATAATCAATTACAAGTTGATTGATCAAATAGTTTGGGTTATCATATATAACAAAACTTTACATTCATGGCATATTGTGACTATTTTCTCATCTATGGTTTTAGATGTCATCATTAGGATCATATACACACAAAGTTCATGCTATATTTATAGGTATAAATGTCTATGTATCATGGGGCTAACATGATTATAAGTTCCATTTATTTACCATGTTTATTTACATCCCTATTATCTTACATTCATTTATTTTTTTTACCTACTTAACTAAATCAATTGAACTAAAACTAAAGTAAAGAGAATACTTACCTACTAACTTTGGGATGAAATTATATTTTTGTAATAGGATGGGTTGAGACTAGCCTTAGATTATTAGACTCTATATCTTTCCCATCCATAAAGGTGGTTTCTTTTTATCCTTGAAATCTCTGGTCTTTGGTCCAAGATGATCCAATATCAGATTTCTTCATATGGGAGGGTACATAGCTTAGAGACTATTATTGCAGGTAGAAGCGTGTTTGAGAGAGCCATGATGAAGCACACTATTGATGTGGCTGCAAGGATAAATGGGTTGCAGGTTTTGGTGCCATTAGTGTTGGAAAAGTAGAACTGGATGGAGAGCCTTTTGTGGAAAGATGCAACCAGATTAAGGATTGAGGTATTGGTGAGGTGGGTGTGAGATTGTGAAGGGTTTTGTTAGTTCAAGGAGTGACCAATAGTTATAGTGTCTTGAAGGTCAAGACAACATATGTCAAGTTCTGGAGTTATATGGTTAATGTTACTAGATTTTTGGCCGGCGTAGAGAACTAGAGACATAGGATAAAGACCCCACATGCTAGTTTGCATTAAGGAAGATTCACCTATATGTACACATTATTTTACATCATGGTCTTGGTGGATGGTGTGCAGGTATAAACGAAGAGTTAGGACTCGATACAGCTTCTAGACACACAATCATGGTCAAACTTTGTGCATCACTATGATAAAGTGAGTTTTTACATCAATAATTTATCTTTCTTGCAAATTACAAGATATTAGTAAGGTCTCAAATTAATTTCTTTGATGCTCTCAATCTTTCACTATAATGTTTTGACCATGTGGATACACAAATTTAAAATAACACAAGCCCTGAATGCATATAGGGTGATTCATATGTATTTAGAACCTAGTAGAATTATAGTTCTCAATATTCAAAATTTAGTCTCAAACTTCTACCAAGTTAGATGTCTATATCATGGTCCTCCATCTAAAATTTCATAATGTTTGGATGTGCCAATTAGAAGTTATAGGATTTTGAATATATGGACATTAATTGGATTATTTTGAGTTTTAGACAAAAATCTTGGTGATTAAATGTGACACATTATGTGTCATTCCCTGACGCTAAGTGTTTGGAAAATTATGAAATTTTAGATGGTCCTCCATCTAAAATTTCATAATGTTTGGATGTGCCAATTAGAAGTTATAGGATTTTGAATATATGGACATTAATTGGATTATTTTGAGTTTTAGAAAAAAATCTTGGTGATTAAATGTGACACATTATGTGTCATGCCCTGACGCTAAGTGTTTGGAGCAGAGGGAAATACACTTCCTTGATCTTGGCAGTCCAAGAGGAGACTTCATCTTAAACCTCCTAATAGATCCAACCTTGACTCACAAGGAATCTATCCACCCACCTTCTCCCCTACAACCCACTCTAGCCCTTAACTAGTGAATCAATTGGGATATTTGTTACCCTCTCACTGCAACAAACTCAATGATCCCTCACTCATTCTCCCCAAAACATAGATTTGGGAGAACCAACCCCTGCTCCCCCGCTTCTCTCACATGTCGACATTCCCGATTCAAGAGTTCCTCATATACACCTATTCATGGTTATTTAATACCCTCATCATCTCTACTACTTTCCCTTTATTCCTCTCGCACCCACAATGCCTCATGTAACCACACTGAGCACCCTTTAACATCACTACAATCTTCAACCTCAAGGCACCTTGGCACCCCAAAATGGGAGCCAACCTCACATCAATCAAGCATCATCCTCACCCTCTCCAAGATCCATTTGACAACTATGGAACCTCTCATAGCTTACACACTTCATTATCTCCCCTGGTCTCCCTCTCTCTAGTGACCTTGCCTACCGTATTGTCAACACTGAGCTTGATAGGGAACTATACCAGGAGGGTGGGTCATCTAAACATGGGATCATCACCGAAGGTGACCACACCCTCAAAAATCCAAGGTTGGACTGTTGATGTCCCCACGACCTCACTAGAGTTGGAGCAGGAGTTGATCATGAGGAAGGAAGTGCCCGACGAGGCATAAGCCACATAGTGCCAATTGGATCAGAGGCAGTCAAAATGAGGTGTCACCTCACTTGAAAGAGAGTGAGTCAACAAGCGTTCCTCAACCTATTAGGATCAATCCGAGCCCTTGATCAAATCAGATTGGGTCATTAATCCCATGAATATTTCCTTCCCCCTTTTATATAATTATTAAAAATACTAAAAATCTAGATTCACTGAGGAAAATAGTAGAAAATTGATAGGATTATCAGATGATAAAAATATTATATACCATAATTACTAGAAAAATACAAGAAACCCAAATAAAATGCTATCTTTACCTAGATCTGACTCCTATTTAAAAAATGATGGCATAAAGGCTTAGGTGATTATTTGCTTATCTTTTCTTTATCTCAAGATGATGGAAAATGATGTTATGAATATACATCAATAAATTCCACACATAAACTCTTAAATAATATTTCCAATCCTTTTAGGTTTTTATACCCTAATTAAGTTACCTAGGATGGACTAAACAGTTTTGTAACATCTTATACTAGTTTTCTCTCTCTTCATGATGAAAACAATTAATGAAATTTTTTATTCATCAAACTTTAGGTCTGTCCTAATAACCATAGAATGAGGATACAACATCAAGTGACACTAATACAATAATAATTTAATAATAAAAACTTGAAAACCCCTAAAACGTGAGTCTTATGGACCCATAATGAAACTAAGAACTTAAATTTCTTTTCAGGGTGATTACTATCATCTTATGTAGATCTTTTGGAATCCAAGATCTGATAGGATCAGGTATCTGGACATAATCATAATAGTAATTTTCTTGTGTGCAATAAGTCTAAAAAAATGTTTGTCTTAATTTGAATGGTTCTTAGATGTAATGTACTTATTGTATGGCCTTCACCATTACATTAAGAACATTAATGAAGATATGTATTTTAGCTATTAAGTGAGATATATTCTCTCTCTATTTTCTAAATTTAAGGTCAATACATCCCCATAGCCCAATAGGCGGGGATCTCTATAACCCAAGGGCGGGGAGGATCCATCATAGAATTATATGAAGTGGTGACACACTTAGTTGTACAATCACATCATAAGACATTCTTAAATAAGGGTTTCCCAAATTTTCATTTTAAATAATGATTTTCTTTAGTATTTCCTTATTTCTTAAATTATTCAATTATGCACACTTATTAGTATGTATTATTTTACCTACATACACAACACCTATTGTTGATATGCTATTTCATGTATTTTTTTAGGTATAAAGAACCCTTTACAAAATCTAAGTACTTGAAAGAAATAATGAAGCATAATGGAGGATCTAGACTAGTTAGATGTCTCCTTCTATTTCTTTTTTAGATAGTCTATTTTCATTTCCATTTCTTAATTGATGTATACGATGCATATCATATCTTTCCTACCTTTATTTTTTTATAGTTACAAAGTTCATTCTAAATAAATGTAAACATTGCCTTTTCCTTTTATGGATGATGGTTTTTGTGTTCAATTATATGATTTTGTGGATGATGGTCCAACTTCTATTTGTTGTAGATGATAATCACAAATCTTCATGTTTTCCTCTTAACAATTGTTTATATGAGTCCACACATATCAATGGTATGTTATTTTGGATGGTATGATAGATTTGGGGTCATCACAGTTCAGAGCTGGAGTTCACACAACATTGTTGCATGCATACCTTATTCATCGAATTATGAGTCTTCGGTAGTCCTTGAGTTTGGGATATAAAGGGTGGAGGTGTCTAGGCTAGCATCAGTATCTAACTAAAGTCTCTAATCTATTTTTCTTAGAACACAAGGATATATATGGTAGTGTAAGTCTTACCTCAATGAAACTCCAAGTGTCACCTTCTTTTGGGCATCCCTGATTTAAGGACCCTTCTCATCTATAGACATTCCCTCTCATCCCTCTCTTCTATATCTGAGAGGAATGTGTCACTCAATTTAGTGTCATTAGGATGACTTATATTTGACTATGGTTTATTATAATATCCTCCACAAATTATTACACTAATCTCATGAAGAATCATTAAAGAAAAATTGAAATATGTTTGAAAAAATAGACAATGAAAATATCTAATCTACTTCATTAATTTTTAGGATGCCTTAAAAAATATGTAAATTTGAGGGCTTAGAGGAATCCTCCTCTATGAAGAGAGAAGGGCCTGAAAATTTTGAAGATCTCGATCCTAAAACTATGACCAAGCATAGGTGGGAAGAAGAAAAGAAGAACCTAAAAGACTTTATGGAGACTGTTTCCCTAAAAGAAACCACTAATGCTATCTCATAAGAAAGCGGTAACCATTCTTGACTTTGTCAAACTAAACTCCAATACCTTTTAGGATGAGGACCAATCCTAGGTTAGGGACAAAGTTGAAGCATGAATCTTGTTAGTAGAAAACACCTTCCATATCCTAAAAGTTCCCACTGAGAAGAAAGTTAAGTTTTCCTCATACCTACTTAAGGGAGGAGCAAAAAGCTAGTGGGAAATTTTAGTGGGAACAAGGAGATAGAAGTTGATACCACTGAGTATCCATGTGTTAGAGAACATTAGTGGATACTATATGGATCTGGAAGTTCATGAAATGAACTTATATTCTTCTCATTGATGAAAAGTATGGAATCCTTGATCATGCAATGTGGCTAAAGGTTAGCAAAGGAATACTAGATCGCATATTACAACACCTCCATCTCATACGTGTGACATACAACGAAGAGATGAGAGACATGCAATTTATACTGACTTTGGCAAGGTGTTTCCATAACTCACTATGTTTGCACTAGAGCACAGTAACATGTGGGACATGTTTGAAGATCACTATGAATATGATTCAAGGGTGATTGGCTCACAGTGCAAGTGGGAGTCTGTTGGTATGTATGCACTGAGAGCCAATCATGAGATGATTGGTGGGATACATTAAGATTGATTTGATAAACATCAAAGGCAAGCTTCCAATTATTTCTGGTTCAGTCATATGAGATAGTGATAGAACAAATTGAATGTCTAGAGAATGACAATACTCAATGACGTATGCTTTCAGGTTGAGGACCTGAACGATGAGATCATACATATGCTAAGAGTTTGTACATTCTTGTTATGTCCCTAGTCGGATGTCATTGTGGAAGGTAGATAGACAACAATGACACACAAGACTAGATTGTGGTGTTGGTTGATGACAGAATCTCATTAGTCATGATATAGAGATATTAAACCAAACACATAGGTACTTGTTAGAGAACAAGTGTACCGGACAGACCCACCGTGAGTTTGACACATGGAACCATGACATGGTAGTCACAGTCAGTACTCACAGTGATGGTGGTTAGTGTGATTCTTTGACCTCAAATCACTACACTCAACACATGTCGTTGGGCACACTTTGACATCATCAAATGCAGTCCTGAAACATGGGTTGTTATAAAGGTAATGATTGGGTGGCTTTGACACATGGGGCTTTTGAGGGGTGAGTGATCGATATGGGATTTGTCCCTCCTGAGGGAGTTTGATATCCAAGGCCACTTGATGAGTAGGATTGAAATAGGTGTGTGCACGCATGTGTGAATTAGTATGTGATATTGATGTCATACATATCTCTTCCAATCTACTCTGAGATCAAGAAAGTGAATGAACGTTGATAGGATGAATGTTCCATGCCTCGAGTTCATTCGGGATATCAGTGACAAAGGAATTATACATTCACTGTAACACCTTTCACGGATTGTAGGATTGAAAGTTGTTCTCCAACTTTCTACTTTCACTTGGGTAGAACTGATGTGTGACTAGGCACCACTCTTTGCTTGTGAAGTCATAAGTGTTATGGACTTTCACTGTGAACATGAAATGGACCTGTAGGGTCACACACATAGGATTTAACCTGGAGGAGGAGTTTTGTCCACAAGCAATGTTTAGATTGATTACTAAAGGAGTTTAGTAGTTCAATTAAACACTCAATTGATTGATAGATCAAAATCATAGTGTTCGTGGTGTTGGACAGATTGATTAGAGTTTCGGATTGATTGAAATCGCAATTGACTGATTATGCACAATCTGCACTCCCAACCGATCGGCTCATGTGATGAACCGATCGGCTGCGCATGGTGAACCAGTCAGCTCAAGTGTTGAGTCGATCAGCTCATGGACAGGGTGAACGATTGCTTCAAGTGTTGAAATGATCAGTTCAACTGTTGCAACCGAGCAAGTTGGGAAAGTAGGATTGGTGAGAATTTTCCTTTTGTTTCACTTGCCCAATTTGATTGGAACAAGGATTGGTATTTGATACCAATTAGAAACAAAAGTTGGAAAGTCAATCGGGAACTCGCCAGGACCACGAACCGACCGGTTCAGAAAGTGAACCAACCGGCTCATGGGTCCCAACCGATCGGTTGAGTGTCAACTGACCAGCTCATATCCCGAACTGACCATTTTAGAAATGAAACGATCGGTTCAGGTTGTGAGTTGGTTGTTTTGTGGAAAATCTCGAACCCTTCTACTCCTGCTTTTAGTCCCGCATTGCCAGGGATGGAGAACCCCGTCCCATGACCCTCCTTTATATAGGGGTATTGGGGGCTTCTCAAAGTACAACTCAGTGCAACCAGTTTCTCGGCATAGTTGTCATTCTCTCTGGTTTTGTTAACTGAGAGTGAGCCCGATCAAGTGCTACCCGCAAAGGGAGGCATAGCAAGGGAAAGACAACTGCAGTTGCAACTGGCAGCAGGAGAGTGTGTTGGCGACTAGTACGTCAACAGGAGGGTGCGACTCCTTCCAACTCCTTGTGGGACAAGGAGTGTGGAGTTCCAACTGGTCTGTGTGGACTACTTTAGAGGCGGGAGGTTTCTGCCGCTCAGGAGGACAACTGTCAACCCCGACAGTCCCGGTGAGAGGAGGAGTCATCAGTCCCGGTGTGACCAGGAGCTGCACAGACACCGTCTAAGACCGGAGTTGAAGACCGTGCAAGGTGCGAGGTATTGTCTCCGAGTAAGCCTCAGGACAAGGTATGATTCCACAAACCATCTTTTCCTATTGTATAGACGTTGACGCGTTTCCTTGTTCTGGGTTTGGGGAGAAATGTTTTGTTTCCGCTGCCTTCTCTGCCTCCCCTAAAACCCAACAGTGGTATCAGAGCCACGTCAACTGCTCTATATTTTAGGAATATCGATATGATCGATTTTGGTTTGTCGCCTTTATTTATTGCATACGATGCGAATAATATTGGCTTTATGCATGTCCAATCCTAAATCCACAAATCCCATTTTACATATATGATATGTATTATTAATGCAATCGATATGTGTCACCCTTAAACGAATTTTGTGGTGTATGTATAGCGTGGTTATGGCCAATAAACCCTATATGTGTATGGTTGTATGTGGTTGCTTGCATCTCGGTCTACGCACCGATCTTCCCTCTCCTATTCCTGATGTAACTCGAAATAATTCGATATTCTTTCCTACCTTTTCTCCCCCCGAATGTTACTCAAGGTTTCCCTTTTAAGCAATGTTAAATTAGGATAGATTTTATTTCCTGTTATGTCAAAGAACGGAGGACATCCTGACGACAGCTGGGAGGATCGGTTCAAGGCGTGAACCGATCGGTTGACATTCCAGACGATCGATTCAAGGAGTGAGCCGATCGGTTGATGACCAGTTCGAGGAGCGAGACGAGCGGATGGTGGCCATGACGAGATGCATGATGACCGGGCGAACCGATCGGTTGGAGGAGCCAACCAATCGACTGGTGGCACCCAGATGACCGGGCCAGATCGATCAGGCTACTCATGTGATGAGTTGATCTACTCGGAAGGCAAAGCACAGAGTTCATCTTGTACAGGTTGCATGTGATGTAGACCTAGATGTCTGTGATTCCTCTTGGCTTGGGGAATCACATTAGGATGGCCATAATCATTGCTTTTATCATTTTGCATGTTTTCTGTGGGATATAGCATGTATATAATATGTACTATGTATTGTGATGATTGGATATGTATATGTATATAAAAACAAAATCCCTCATTTAATATTAAGTTTTAGATGCCTTCCAAATGTGACACACGTGAAAAGCTTGATCGACCAAGTGTGGGCACGCCCAAGCGTGGTGCACCATCTATCTCGTGGAAGCGTGAAGGATGAATGTGTGGGTCTGCCCAAGCAGGGTGCATATTCATCGTGTTGGCTTTGGGTCAGACTTAACAAGGTGACCTAGATAGGATCTAGCACCTTGAGGCATGGAGATGCTCATGGCAAGGAGTTGCATATGACATCTTATCAAGAGTTGCATATGATGCAATTGGGAAGTGTTGCCTACCTGAGAGATCTAAGTTGTGGGTGACAGCCCAAGCTGGTCCATGACTTAGAGGATTTCAGGATCTTGCCCACTAGAAGGTTGTACGCTGCAATCTTCCAAATTGACGGTGAGGGCTATCAATTTGAAGTAAAATAGTGGGAGTAATAATTAATTAAAGGCCTAATTTTATCGTAAACGTTTCAAATCAATCAAACAAGTCAAAAAGAGTTTTGGACTAAAATTGCATATATTTCCTTTTGTTAAAATAAGTGGTTAATCAACAAATCACTTTATTTGCGATCGAGACCAACAAATTAAATAGGAATAATTCCACGACTGGTTAGGACATTGAGAAGTGTTCTCAATCGTAGAGTGAAAGCTCTAAGTCCTAGTTATACCAGAACTAGATGAACTCAATCCCACCGCATCAATGGATGAAAGTATGCTTATGGAAGCATACCGAGGAAGACATTGATGAGGAATGCTTGATGTTGTGTTCTCTGAACTATGAGTTGTAGAGACAACATGAGACATATGATGTCTCCAAGACACTGTCCTAGTGTGTCATGATAGAAGGAGATCTAGTAAGGTATTCAAACACTCAATGTGATTGGGTATGTGGAAAACCTGACTAAGATGGATTCCCTCTGAGCAGAGAGTTGGTTATTGGTATGATACTGCAAATGTTGTGAGTATCATACAGTTCATGATGAACTATGACATGGACAACTTTGACAAACATTGACAAAGTTGTTGGACATGTTGAGGACAGTAGAGGCAATTATGAAGAAGGACAAACCCTAATGTTTGATATGATCAATGAAGGGTAAGTCTTAAGGGTAAGGGAAAGGGCAAAGCTAAGAAGTGTTCTGATGCTAGCCAGCAACCCAAGCCGTCTTCAGCCTCAAAGGCACATGGGAAAGGGTGCATGAGGGAAGTACCCTCCATATCTAGAAGAACAAAGAAGATGAAGGAGGGGATGGAGATCTCCACCTAAGGTATCATGAAATGAACCGCTTCTTTATCTGAGGTATATGATACCAAGATATGGATCTATCATATATGATATGCAAGATCCACAAAGAAGTGATGGCCTTTGTGAAAGGACCAAGAAAGAAGTACCCATCATTGGAGCAAGTGTTGTTGCCATAGATAGGAGTATCTTTCAGTTTAGTTCAGCCTAAAGGGCACGAAATAGAGTTGAGAACTACTATTTCATATATTGCCAATAGATAGAAACACTTTATTATTGCATATTGTATGACAATGATGACAATTAATAAATTTGATGTTTCAATCTTAAAGATATGATCTTTGTGGAAATGCCTTGTTTATCTTGTGATACATGGTATGCATAAGATAAAATGATACCTAAAGTTATTGATAACTCAAATAGTCAAATTAGCATCAATCATGAGAAATTCATTTCTAGTTTCCATGTGATGGATAAATCTAAACTCTTTTGGTTAGAGAACCAGTAAGAGACATGAATATCTTGAACATGATTAATCAATATTCACTAATGGTAGTGGGAGAATGATTATCCTATTAGGTATAATACATGTGATGTATTTACATACCTATTGGAACAGATGCTAATACTTAAAATGGTGTTTAGAGAAATACCAATATGAATATCTTGAAGTGTTCAAGATTATCATAGATGAAGTGCAAATTTGGTAAAGTGTTATTTCTTGATGAGATCAATGAATGAAATACTTGGACCAAATATTTGAGATCCTTATGAGTGATTATGATAGTGTATCATAGTGAACTCATGATTAAGGCATAGTGATGTCTAAATCAAAAGGGAGTCATACTCTAAGGACTTAGAGAATGATTATCAAATAACTGAATTATTCTTAAATAAAGAATACCCCACACTAGTAAAGGACATTAAGAATCACAAGGAGTTGTGAGTTCTTATATCCTTGACAGATACACCTGAATTATCTATGTGATGAGTTGTTCATGTGATGAGTCAACTATCCAGATGAATATGAGGAACCAGATTTTGAGTTATGGTAGATGACCATTACATCCTAAATGACTTCCATGTAAACCATAAGGTATGAACTTGATGGTAGCACTCATTGGGATGAAATCCATAAGTGCAAATAAGTCTTAAGTGTTAAGACACATGGATAACATTTTGAGAAGGATGATGCTTGTTGATTGCAACTTAATGACTAAGACATTTGGCATATGGATACTAAAACCGCATTCCTATGAGGAATAAAACAAGGATGTGTACGTGACACAACCTATAAGGTTTATGAATCCACTAATGCAAATAAAGTCTATAAGGTACAATGGACTAATCAATGTGATTGATTGAGTACAAGCAACTCAGTATTGGATCTTTACTTTGATGATATAGTCAAAGGGTTTGACAGATATGTCAAAGATAAAGAAGGGATCTGTGATTTAGTGGGAGCGTGTTCACATTCCACATGTTGATGTGAAATGGAAATGTTCTAGAATGGAAATCCAAAAAGTGGAAATTATCTTTGAGGAAGATAGAGATGTTTCCTATGTGATAGGAATAGAGATCTATAGAGATAGTTCTTGAAAACCTTTTGACCTGGAAAAGAGAGAGCATACATTGGCAATCTGTACTGAAGGGTTCAGTGTACACAGATTCAGTGGGAGAAAACTTGTCCATGTTACATGGAGTTAGTATCCCAAGGCCAAGTGTCCAATTCTTATGAAGAATGGGAACACTAAGAATAGATATGGATCTATCATGTATGTAATCATCCCATTATCTTGCATGTATCGTCATGGAAAGAATAAAATGCATTCATCATCTTGTATGTAGGACATGACAATATGATGTGCTCATCTTGATAACTCGTATGTGGGACATGACGAGTGGATGGTTGTCTACTTCTAGTAAGGGTTACTGGAAACCATAAGAACTTGATAAGTACTTGAGAAGTACTAGTTCTATGGAGATAAGGAAGAGTTCGATGTAAAGAGTTACATTGATGCGAACTTCCGAAAGGACAAAAAATTAATCGCAAAATATATATAGGATATATAAAAGTGAAAGTTTGTTGATAATTGGAAGTGTTCCAATAAATATGTTAAAAAGGAAATGCCAAGTATCCGTGTGTTAGAAAACAATAGTGGATACTATATGGATCTGGAAGTTCATGAGATGAACTTATATTTTTCTCATTGATGACAAGTAAGGAATCCTTGCTCATGCAATGTGGCTAAAGGTTAGCAAAGGAATACTAGATCGCATATTACAGCACCTCCATCTCATACGTGTGACGTACAACAAAGAGATGAGAGACATGGAATTTATACTGACTTTGGCAAGGTGTTGCCATAACTCACTATGTTCGCACTAGAGCACAGTAACATGTGGGACATGTTTGAAGATCACTATGAATATAATTCAAGGGTGATTGGCTCACAGTGCAAGTGGGAGTCTGTTGGAATGTATGCCCTGAGAGACAATCATGAGATGATTGTTGGGACACATTAAGATTGATTTAATAAACATCAAAGGCAAGCTTCCAATTCTTTCTGGTTCAGTCATATGAGATAGTGATAGAAAAGATTGAATGTCTTGAGAATGACAGTACTCAATGACGTATGCTTTCAGGTTGAGGACCTGAACGATGAGATCATACGGATACTAAGAGTTTGTACATTCTTGTTATGTCCCTAGTCGGATGTCATTGTGGAAGGTAGATAGACAACAATGACACACAAGACTAGATTGTGGTGTTGGTTGATGATAGAATCTCATTATTCATGATATAGAGATATCAAACCAAACACATAGGTACTTTTTAGAGAACAAGTGTACCGGACAGACCCACCGTGAGTTTGACACATGGAACCATGACATGGTAGTCACAGTCAGTACTCACAGTGATGGTGGTTAGTGTGATTCTTTGACCTCAAATCACTACACTCAACACATGTCGTTGGGCACACTTTGACATCATCAAACGCAGTCCTGAAACATGGGTTGTTATAAAGGTGATGATTGGGTGGCTTTGACACATGGGGCTTTTGAGGGGTGAGTGATCGATATGGGATTTGTCCCTCCTGAGGGAGTTTGATATCCAAGGCCACTTGATGAGTAGGATTGAAATAGGTGTGCGCACGCATGTGTGAATTAGTATGTGATATTGATGTCATACATATCTCTTCCAATCTACTCTGAGATCAAGAAAGTGAATGAACGTTGACAGGATGAATGTTCCATGCCTCGAGTTCATTCGGGATATCAGTGACAAAGGAATTATACATTCACTGTAACACCTTTCACGGATTGTAGGATTGAAAGTTGTTCTTTAACTTTCTACTTTCACTTGGGTAGAACTGATGTGTGACTAGGCACCACTCTTTGCTTGTGAAGTCATAAGTGTTATGGACTTTCACTGCGAACATGAAATGGACCTGCAGGGTCACACACATAGGATTTAACCTGGAGGAGGAGTTTTGTCCACAAGCAATGTTTCGATTGATTACTAAAGGAGTTTAGTAGTTCAATTAAACACTCAATTGATTGATAGATCAAAATCATAGTGTTCATGGTGTTGGACAGATTGATTAGAGTTTCGGATTGATTGAAATCGCAATTGACTGATTATGCACAATCTGCACTCCCAACCGATCGGCTCATGTGATGAACCGATCGGCTGCGCATGGTGAACCGGTCAGCTCAAGTGTTGAGTCGATCAGCTCATGGACAGGGTGAACGATTGCTTCATGTGTTGAAATGATCAGTTCAACTGTTGCAACCGAGCAAGTTGGGAAAGTAGGATTGGTGAGAATTTTCCTTTTGTTTCACTTGCCCAATTTGATTGGAACAATGATTGGTATTTGATACCAATTAGAAACAAAAGTTGGAAAGTCAATCGGGAACTCGCCAGGACCACGAACCGACCGGTTCAGAAAGTGAACCGACCGGCTCATGGGTCCCAATCGATCGGTTGAGTGTCAACTGACCAGCTCATATCCCGAACTGACCATTTTAGAAATGAAACGATCGGTTCAGGTTGCGAGTTGGTTGTTTTGTGGAAAATCTCGAACCCTTCTACTCCTGCTTTTAGTCCCGCATTGCCCGGGATGGAGAACCCCGTCCCATGACCCTCCTATATATAGGGGTATTGGGGGCTTCTCAAAGTACAACTCAGTGCAACCAGTTGCTCGGCATAGTTGTCATTCTCTCTGGTTTTGTTAACTGAGAGAGAGCCCGAGCAAGTGCTACCCGCAAAGGGAGGCATAGCAAGGGAAAGACAACTGCAGTTGCAACTGGCAGCAGGAGAGTGTGTTGGCGACTAGTACGTCAACAGGAGGGTGCGACTCCTTCCAACTCCTTGTGGGACAAGGAGTGTGGAGTTCCAACTGGTCTGTGTGGACTACTTCATAGGTGGGAGGTTTCTGCCGCTCAGGAGGACAACTGTCAACCCCGACAGTCCCGGTGAGAGGAGGAGTCGTCAGTCCCGGTGTGACCAGGAGCTACACAGACACCATCTAAGACCGAAGTTGAAGACCACGCAAGGCGTGAGGTATTGTCGCCGAGCAAGGCTCGGGACAAGGTATGATTCCACAAACCATCTTTTCCTATTGTATAGACGTTGACGTGTTTCCTTGTTCCGGGTTTGGGTGAGAAAATTTTTGTTTCCACTGCCTTCTCTACCTCCCCTAAAACCCAACAGTGGTATCAGAGCCACGTTAACTGCTCTATATTTTAGGAATATTGATATGATCGATTTTTGTTTGTCGCATTTATTTATTGCATTCGATGTGAATAATATTGGCCTTATGCATGTCCAATCATAAATCCACAAATCCCAATTTACATATATGATATGTATTATTAATGCAATCGATATGCGTCACCCTTAAATGAGTTTTGTGGTGGATGTATAGTGTGGTTATGGCCAATAAACCCTATAAGTGTATGGTTGTATGTGGTTGCTTGCATCTCGGTCTGCGCACCGATCTTCCCTCTCCTATTCCTGATGTAACTCCAAATAATTCGAGATTCTTACCTACCTTTGCTCCTCCTGAATGTTACTCATGGTTTCTCTTTTAAGAAATGTTAAATTAGGATAGATTTTATTTCCTGTTATGTTAAAGAACGGAGGACATCCTGACGACAGCTGAGACGATCGGTTCAAGGCGTGAACTGATCGGTTGACATTCTAGATGATCGGTTCAAGGAGTGAGCCGATCGGTTGATGACCAGTTCGAGGAGCGAGACGAGCGGGTGGTGGCCATGATGAGATGCATGATGACCGGGCGCACCGATCGGTTGGAGGAGCCAACCGATCGGCTGGTGGCACCCAGACGACCGGGCCAGATCGAGCAGGCTACTCATGTGATGAGTTGATCTACTCAGAAGGCAAAGCACAGAATTCATCTTGTACAGGTTGCATGTGATGTAGACCTAGATGTTCGTGATTCCTCTTGGCTCGAGGAATCACATTAGGATGGCCATAATCATTGCTTTTATCATTTTGCATGTTTTCTGTGGGATATAGCATGTATATGATACGTACTATGTATTGTGGTGATTGGATATGTATTTGTATATAAAAACCAAATCCCTCATTTAATATTAAGTTTTAGATGCCTTCCAAATGTGACACACATGAAAAGCTTGATCGACCAAGTGTGGGCACACCCAAGCGTGGTGCACCGTCTATCTCGTGGAAGCGTGAAGGATGAATGTGTGGGTCTGCCCAAGCAGGGTGAATATTCATCGTGTTGGCTTTGGGTCAGACTTAACAAGGTGACCTAGATAGGATCTAGCACCTTGAGGCATGGAGATGCTCATGGCAAGGAGTTTCATATGACATCTTATCAAGAGTTGCATATGATGCAATTGGCAAGTTTTGCCTACCTGAGAGATCTAAGTTGTGGGTGACAGCCCAAGCTGGTCCATGACTTAGAGGATTTCAGGATCTTGCCCACTAGAAGGTTGTACGCTGCAATCTTTTGAATTGATGGTGAGGGCTATCAATTTGAAGTAAAATAGTGGGAGTGATAATTAATTAAAGGCCTAATTTTATCGTCAACTTTTCAAATCAATCAAACAAGTCAAAAAGAGTTTGGGACTAAAATTGCATATATTTCCTTTTATTAAAATAAATGGTTAATCAACAAATCACTTTATTTGCGATCGAGACCAACAAATTAAATGGGAATAATTCCATGACTGGTTAGGACATTGAGAAGTGTTCTCAATCGTAGAGTGAAAGCTCTAAGTCCTAGTTATACCAGAACCAGATGAATTCAATCCCACCGCATCAATGGCTGAAAGTATGCTTATGGAAGCATACCGAGGAATACATTGATGAGGAATGTTTGATATTGTGTTCTCTGAACTATGAGTTGCAGAGACAACATGAGACATATGATGTCTCCAAGACACTATCCTAGTGTGTCATGACAGAAGGAGATCCTGTAAGGTATTCACACACTCAATGTGATTGGGTATGTGGAAAACCTGACTAAGATGGATTCCCTCTGAGACAAGAGTTGGTTATTGGTATGATACTGCAAATGTTGCGAGAATCATACAGTTCATGATGAACTATGACATGGACAACTTTGACAAACGTTGACAAAGTTGTTCGACATGTTGAGGACAGTAGAGGCAATTATGAAGAAGGACAAACCCTAATGTTTGATATGATCAATGAAGGGTAAGTCTTAAGGGTAAGGGCAAGGGCAAAGCTAAGAAGTGTTCTGATGCTAGCCAGCAACCCAAGTCGTCTTCAGCCTCAAAGGCACATGGGAAAGGGTGTATGAGGGAAGTACCCTCCATATCTGGAAGAACAAAGAAGATGAAGGAGGGGATGGAGATCTCCACCTAAGGTATCATGAAATGAACCGCTTCTTTATCTGACGTATATGATACCAAGATATGGATCTATCATATATGATATGCAAGATCCGCAAAGAAGTGATGGCCTTTTCGAAAGGACCAAGAAAGAAGTACCCATAATTGGAGCAAGTGTTGCTGCCATAGATAGGAGTATCTTTCAGTTTATTTCAGCCTAATGGGAACGAAATAGAGTTGAGAACTGCTATTTCATATATTGCCAATAGATAGAAACACTTTATTTTTGCATATTGTATGACAATGATGACAATTAATAAAGTTGATGTTTCAATCTTAAAGATATGATCTTTGTGGCAATGCCTTGTTTATCTTGTGATACATGGTATGCATAAGATAAAATGATACCTAAAGTTATTGATAACTCAAATAGTCAAATTAGCATCAATCATGAGAAATTCATTTCTAGTTTCCATGTGATGGATAAATCTAGACTCTTTTGGTTAGAGAACCAGTAAGAGACATGAATATCTTGAACATGATTAATCAATCTTCACTAATGGTAGTGGGAGAATGATTACCCTATTAGGTATAATACATGTGATGTATTTACATACCTATTGGAACAGATGCTAATACTTAAAATGGTGTTTAGAGAAATACCAATATGAATATCTTGAAGTGTTCAAGATTATCATAGATGAAGTGCAAATTTGGTAAAGTGTTAATTCTTGATGAGATCAATGAATGAAATACTTGGACCAAATATTTGAGATCCTTATGAGTGATTATGATAGTTTATCATATTGAACTCATGATTAAGGCATAGTGATGTCTAAATCAAAAGGGAGTCATACTCTAAGGAGTTAGAGAATGATTATCAAATAACTGAATTCTTCTTAAATAAAGAATACCCCACACAAATAAAGGACATTAAGAATCACAAGGAGTTGTGAGTTCTTATATACTTGAGAGATACACCTCAATTATCTATGTGATGAGTTGTTCATGTGAAGAGTCAACTATCCAGATGAATATGAGGAACCGGATTTTGAGTTATGGTAGATGACCATTACATCCTAAATGACTTCCATGTAAACCATAAGGTATGAACTTGATGGTAGCACTCATTGGGATGAAATCCATAAGTGCAAATAAGTCTTAAGTGTTAAGACACATGGATAACATTTTGAGAAGGATGATGCTTGTTGGTTGCAACTTAATGACTAAGACATTTGGCATATGGATACTAAAACCGCATTCCTATGAGGAATAAAACAAGGATGTGTATGTGACACAACCTATAACGTTTATGAATCCACTAATGCAAATAAAGTCTATAAGTTACAATGGACTAATCAATGTAATTGATTGAGTACAAGAAACTCAGAATTGGATCTTTACTTTGATGATATAGTCAAAGGGTTTGACATATATGTCAAAGATAAAGAAGGGATCTGTGATTTAGTGGGAGCGTGTTCACATTCCACATGTTGATGTGAAATGGAAATGTTCTAGAATGGAAATCCAAAAAGTGGAAATTATCTTTAGGGAAGATAGAGATGTTTCCTATGTGATAGGAATAGAGATCTATAGAGATAGTTCTCGAAAACCTCTTGACCTGGAAA
Source organism: Alisma plantago-aquatica (assembly GCA_963693085.1). Lineage (NCBI taxonomy): Eukaryota > Viridiplantae > Streptophyta > Magnoliopsida > Alismatales > Alismataceae > Alisma > Alisma plantago-aquatica. The sequence continues at coordinate 1,853,878,302 of OY856409.1, forward strand.
AGAGAGAGCATACATTGGCAATCTGTACTGAAGGGTTCAGTGTACACAGATTCAGTGGGAGAAAACTTGTCCATGTTACATGGAGTTAGTATCCCAAGGCCAAGTGTCCAATTATTTTGAAGAATGGGAACACTAAGAATAGATATGGATCTATCATGTATGTAATCATCCCATTACCTTGCATGTATCGACATGGCAAGAATAAAATGCATTCATCATCTTGTATGTAGGACATGACAATATGATGTGCTCATCCTAATAACTCGTATGTGGGACATGACGAGTGGATGGTTCTCTACTTCCAGTAAGGGTTACTGGAATCCATAAGAACTTGATAAGTACTTGAGAAGTACTAGTTATATGGAGATAAGGAAGAGTTCGATGTAAAGAGTTACATTGATGCGAACTTCCGAAAGGACAGAAAATTAATCGCAAAATATATATAGGATATATAAAAGTGAAAGTTTGTTGACAATTGGAAGTGTTCCAATAAAGCCGTTAAAAAGGAAATGTCGAGTATCCGTGTGTTAGAGAACAGAAGTGGATACTATATGGATCTGGAAGTTCATGAGATGAACTTATATTCTTCTCATTGATGACAAGTATGGAATCCTTGATCATGCAATGTGGCTAAAGGTTAGCAAAGGAATACTAGATTGCATATTACGGCACCTCCATCTCATACGTGTGACGTACAACGAAGAGATGAGAGACATGCAATTTATACTGACTTTGGCAAGGTGTTGCCATAACTCATTATGTTCGCTCTAGAGCACAGTAACATGTGGGACATGTTTGAAGATCACTATGAATATGATTCAAGGGTGATTGGCTCACAGTGCAAGTGGGAGTCTGTTGGTATGTATGCCCTGAGAGCCAATCATGAGATGATTGGTGGGATACATTAAGATTGATTTGATAAACATCAAAGGCAAGCTTCCAATTCTTTCTGGTTCTGTCATATGAGATAGTGGTAGAACAAATTGAATGTCTAGAGAATGACAGTACTCAATGATGTATACTTTCAGGTTGAGGACCTGAACAATGACATCATACGGATGCTAAGAGTTTGTACATTCTTGTTATGTCCCTAGTCAGATGTCATTGTGGAAGGTATATAGACAACAATGACACACAAGACTAGATTGTGGTGTTGGTTGATGACAGAATCTCATTAGTCATGATATAGAGATATGAAACCAAACACATAGGTACTTGTTAGAGACCAAGTGTACCGGACATACCCACTATGAGTTTGACACATGGAACCATGACATGGTAGTCACAGTCAGTACTCACAGTGATGGTGGTGAGTGTGATTGTTTGACATGAAATCACTACACTCAACACATGTCGTTGGGAACACTTTGACATCATCAAACGCAGTCCTGAAACATGGGTTGTTATAAAGGTGATGATTGGGTGGCTTTGACACATGGGGCTTTTGAGGGGTGAGTGATCGATATGGGATTTGTCCCTCCTGAGGGAGTTTGATATCCAAGGCCACTTGATGAGTAGGATTGAAATAGGCATGCGCACGCATGTGTGAATCAGTATGTGATATTAATGTCATACATATCTCTTCCAATTTACTCTGAGATCAAGAAAGTGAATGAACGTTGACAGGATGACTGTTTCATGCATCCAGTTCATTCGGGATATCAGCGACAAAGGAATTATACATTCATTGTAACACCTTTCACGAATTGTAGGATTGAAAGTTGTTCTCCAACTTTCTACTTTCACTTGGGTAGCACTGATGTGTGACTAGGCACCGCTGTTTGCTTTTGAAGTCATAAGTGTTATGGACTTTCACTGCCAACGTGAAATGGACCTGTAGGGTCACACACATAGGATTTAACCTGGAAGAGGAGTTTTGTCCACAAGCAATGTTTAGATTGATTACTAAAGGAGTTTTGTAGTTCAATTAAACACTCAATTGATTGATAGCTCAAAATCATAGTGTTCAAGGTATTGGACAGATTGATTAGAGTATTGGATTGATTGAAATCGCAATTGACTAATTCTGCACAATCTGCACTCCCAACTGATCGGCTCATGTGATGAACCGATCAGCTGCGCTTGGTGAACCGGTCGGCTCAAGTGTTGAGTCGATCGGCTCGTGCACAGGGTGAACGATTGCTTCAAGTGTTGAAATGATCGGTTCAACTATTACAACTGAGCAAGTTGGGAAAGTAGGATTGGTGAGAATTTTCCTTTCGTTTCACTTGCCCAATTTGATTGGAACAAGGATTGGTATTTGATACCAATTAGAAACAAAAGTTGGAAAGTCAATCGGGAACTCGTCAGGACCACAAACTGACCAGTTCAGAAAGTGAACCGACCGGCTCATGGGTCCCACTCGATCGGTTGAGTGTCAACCGACCGGCTCAGATCCCCAACTGACCGTTTCAGAAACGAAACGATCGGTTCAGGTTGCGAGTTGGTTGTTTTGTGGAAAATCTCGAACCCTTCTACTCCTGCTTTTAGTCCTGCATTGCCCGGGATGGAGAACCCTGTCCCATGACCCTCCTATATATATAGGGGTATTGGGGGCTTCTCAAAGTACAACTCATTGCAACCAGTTTCTCTACAAAGTTGTCGTTCTCTTTGGTTTTTGTAACCGAGAGAGAGCCCGAGCAAGTGCTACCCACAAAGGGAGGCATAGCAAGGGAAAGACAACTGCAGTTGCAACTGGCAGTAGGAGAGTGTGTTGGCTACTAGTACACTCCTTATCCCACATGTACATTCAACCCTCCAGATATAGCATCTTCGGTTTGAGAAAGTTATATATGTTCATACAATATGATACACATAGAGCCTTGTAGTTTGCAGGAAGTAAATACACAATCAAGAAGTTTAATTGCAAACCATTTGTGGAACTTCAAAAAAAAAATAGAAGATGACAAGAGTGAGTATTCAAAATTGTAACCACATACCTTATCTCCATGGATAAATCATGCAACATGTACTTCCAGCATAGAACCAAACATCCAAGTAATCAACCAACATTATCTATATGAATGTATACTCTAAAGTGTCACTATACATATAAAATCATTATAACCTAACATATGCCCTAAACTTTGGTTTAGGGTTGCCTCAGGTATGGATAAGAGATGAGGGAACAACCCCTTATTCCATCCCATTATGTTTTAGGATTATAAGCATATATTAAACATTAGGTGGAACCCTAGTTACCCAATTTATCATATATTTGCATAATGAATACCTAAATTTATTTATGTACATTAATACCATCAAAAGTCATGATCTCTAGTTTTAAAACCTTAATTACTCCAATTAAAGAGTAAGCATTTCTGGGTGCGAAATCAGAGAAACATTTGAGGGAGCGATGGTGCTAGGGCCGGTACGAGGGAGAGGCTCTGGAGGCCGGGGAGGCGGCGTCCTTGCTCCCTATAATTCTATATAATGGCAAGAAGTTCAACCTGGAATATGAAAACATACCCGTGATATGCATGAAGTGTGGATGCCTTGGCCACAGTGAGGGTGAATGCAAGCATACTACTACAACCCCCCCCCTCAGGATCTAGGAACTAATGGAGGAACACCTCCACCCCCACCTCTGAACCCATACAGCATGAACATACATGCTAAGAAACCAGAACGGCGCCCTCCTAGGAAGGATAAGGGAAAGGCCAAGCAAACCTCTGTGGAGGTCCATGAAGTTTCAGATGAAGAGGACCCTCACCACCCGAGGCTAGCAGACGAAGTGGATGAAGATTGGTAGAAAGTTTTCAGCAAGAAGAACATATACAAACTAAAGAAACAACAATCTACTAAAACTATGGAGGCCGCAAGTGATTTAGCGATTACCCTGCAAGATGATGAAGTCTCCACAGGCAGGAACGGCAACCCTGTAGAAAATGGACAATTGGTGATTTATAACCCAGATAATGAGTCCCAAGGGACCTCAACTGATCGACAAGTGAATCTAAGGAACATGCATGTGGTTTTTCAAAAAAACCATACCCCTTCTAGCCCAAATAGGGTAAGGAAGAAAGGGAAAGCCTCTAGAACTCACCCAGAATTCTCAGGCACATCTTCTCTCAGACAAATAGACATGGAAACTAATGATGATAGGGTTGACAATGCCTTGGGCAGACAACCCCTCTATGGTTAATCCCTTCACCCCCAACCAGCTGCATCCTACAAATCCTCAAATGAAGCTTATAGTGTGGAACATACAGGGAGCTGGATCGCAAAAAAAGACCAGTATCATTAAAAAATTCAAATTTTCTCATAAAATCGATGTTTTAGCTATTCTAGTCCACGTTGTAGTGGGGACCAAGCTATAAACATCATAAAGACATATGGTTTCGATTCCTCTCACATAAGTGAGGCCATCAGCTACTCTGGAGGTATCTGGATTATGTGGAACAACTCAAGATGTAATCTGGAAATACTATACAACCATAGACAGTTCGTGCATTGCATTATCGATGGATATGTAGTAACCTTTGTTTACGGGAGCCCTTCACCCAAACCCAGAGAGAAAATGTGGTCAAGGCTGTATGAGATAAGCCAAATCACTCACAGCCCCTGGGCAGTCACATGAAACTTCAACACCCTTCTAAGCATCGAGGAAAAAAGTGGCAGTAAGTTCTTCGATTCGAGAAGCAGCAATCAATTCCAAGACATGATGAATGACACTAGGATGATTGAAGCCAAGTCCAAGGGGCAATTCTTCACTTACCAGAGGAAATTCCTTCTTGAGAAGCTTGATAGAGTACTCATCAACGAAGAGTGAGCCTCCAGTTTTCCTAACTTTATTGTCAATGTCCTTCCACGGGTAAAGTCAGACCATAACCCACTGCTCCTCAACACCAACACAAAATGCACCAGACACATCCCACACTTCAGAACTAAGGCTATCTGAAACCTTACAGAGGGTTTCTCGAGCCACCTCGAAGAGAATTGGAAAAAAAGACAGTCACTTTCTTGAGGCCGTTATGACTTTCCGGACGGCTTCCATCAAGTGGGATAGGGAGATGACCAAGAAGCACCATCAAGAAAAGGCTACCCTCCTACGACAGATTGACAAAGCTCAGGTACAACTGGGCCATCGTAATAATATTGCAAGTAATACACATATTCTCAATTTGCAGGAAAATCTCTGTATTAAATTATTGAAAGAGGAGACAGATTGGAAGAACAAGGCACATAACACATGGCTTAAAAGTGGTGATGGTAACAATAAATTTTTCCATTCAACTGTAAAAAATAGATTCCTCCACAACAAGATTAGCAGGTTGATGAACGACGATGGGCATTGGGTCACCAACCCAACAAGCCTGAAATGTCTCATTACCTCTTACTACACAAAGCTTATGGCCTCTCCTGCGTAGGCTGCAAGAGGTGCTATTACAAGCTATCCAGACAGTTTTGAAGAACCTGCACCGCTGATCAAAACAAAACTCATAGACATTCCAAATTTTAAGGAGACTATTGATATGATTTTCATGATGGTAGCCTCAAAGGCCCCCCATTCCTGATGGCATCTCAATGGATTTCCTTCAATCTAACTAGACTCATGTTGGACACTCAGTGCACAAGATAGTTTACAGTTGTTTTGAAAACGCCCGAGTAGACCCCCAATTGTCCAATGCACACATGGTTCTCATCCCTAAGGTCAAATGCCCTACAAAATGCAGTGAATTCCGACCAATATCCCTCAATAACGTATGTTTCAAGCTGATCTCAAAAATAATTGTTGAAAGACTCAAACCACTGCTGAGCAAATGGATATCACCAATGCAGTCAAGCTTCATACTGGGCAGAAAGATCAGTGATAATATCATCCTAGTGCAAGAAGCTTTGCACTCGATGAGATTTCAGAAAGGCAAGAAAAAACTCATGGCAATCAAACTTGAGTTGACTAAGGCTTTTGATAAGATGCACTGGGCGTTCATTGAAGATACTCTCATCAAAACTGGGTTTCCTAACACCCTTATCAAAATCATTATGCCGATTATAACTCTGGGTGATACTTCTATTCTATGGGAAGGTGAACCTCTGTCAGCATTCAAAGCAGGTCAAGGTGTCCAGTAGGGTGATCCTATAAGCCCCTACGTGTTCGTGCTTTGCATTGAACGGTTGTGCCAAGCCATTAATGAGAAAGTCACAAACGGAAGTTGGAAGCCAATGATCCTTAGCAAGGAATCCATCCCCCTCACCCATGTCTGTCTCACTGACGACCTGCTACTATTTGCAGAAGGCTCAAAGCAGCAGGCCAGAATTATCTTGAAGACCCTGATAGATTTTTCCAAAGTCTCAGGTCAGGAGGTGTCTAACACCAAGTCTCGCATATTCCTATCCAAGAATGTTACCAACAGTGAACGAAGACAGATTAGCAGAGTCTTGGGCATCGAGACCACAAACGATTTGGGGAAATATTTGGGAATTCTCATCATTCATCAGTGTATTAATAAAACAATGCATGCTTCCTTGTTGGATAGCATGAAAAGCAAAATGAATAGGTGGGCAGTGAAACACCTCAGCCTAGATGGTAGGATATGCTTGGCAAAATCTACACTGCAAGCTATACCTTCTTATACCATGCAATCCATCACCATCTCCCCCTCTCTGTGTGACAATATTAGTCAACTTATCTGCAAATTTATTTGGCAAGGGAATTCAAAAACAAAGAAGCTCCCACAGGTCTCCTGGAAAAAGCTCACGTCCCATATATATGTTGGAGGTCTAAGCATCAAAGACATCAGGGACCAAAACTAGGCTTTGATGTTGAAGAACGCCTGGGATTTTCTGCAAGATAGGAAAGTTCCATGGGTTAAGATCATGAAAGACAAATACATGAAAAAAGATAAACTTGGGAAAGCTTCTGGCTCGTCGGTCTGGAATTTCATTAAAAAAGCACTCCCTCGCCTTCAGGATGCTAGCAGGAAAATTATTTTCAACGGGGCATCCATGAATGTGTGGTTCGACCACTGGTGTGGACCAAATGCTATTTTAAAAAAGGAAGACTTCAGATCCATCCCCCCTGACCTCATGGACTTGAGGGTGTGGGACATGATTGCACTAGATGGGAATTGCGACTGGAGTTTCATCAAGAGTCATATTCCAAAAGAACATTGGTTGTATATTGCAGGTCTTCCCCCTCCCAACGCTTCTCTTCAAGAAGACAACTGGTCATGGTCGTATGAACCGAATGGAAACTTTACATCTCGATCAGCTTACATGTGGATATGAGTAGGGAAAGAGACTATGGTCCATGGAAAATGGGAATCTATTTGGAAATCAGCACTGCCGGAGAGGATTTAGTTATTTCTATGGAAAATGCAGCATCACAGCTTGCTGAAAAATGTTGAGAAAACCTGAAGACACATAGGCACCTCGACCGAATGTCAGCTGTGTGGGTGTGAGAAAGAAACCTTAATCCACTGTCTACACGACTGCAAGCTAAACAAGCCAATCTAGAAAGCCCTAGGGTTCTGGAACAACATGTGTGCACTTTATGAAGAAGAATGGATATCATATATAATTAACTATGCCTCAATTTCTCCAACCATGCACACAATTTGCACAATGGCTTGTTGGCACATCTGGAGTGTAGGGAATAATTTCACTCACAATACACATCTACCTACCCTGCAAATGATGGTTAACTTCATCAGGAACCGAGCCACCTCTATCATCAGCCTCTCTTCACATACTGTGGAGAGGCTTTCCCCTATAAGACAAGTTGTACTCCCGGCGATACCCCAAGACTCAGCTATTTTGTTTGTTGATGCTGCTTACAAAGACAATAAGGCAGGAATAGGAGTCCACACCGTCACCATCTCTGGTAAGAGCAAGCAAGGAGAAGGCCATTGCATAGCGACAGACTATGATCTACATGTGGAGATTCAATCCATCTTGTAAGCGGCAGTGATCGCTAGTAAGCTCCCGACTAGGAAGGATACCATTATGTCACACTGCGCAACTGCGGTGAAAATCTTCAATTCTGAAAAACTCCTACTGAAATTCATGCCTTATGTGGAGAGGTTCCGCCAGCTGACCTCTCCTCTTTCATCTTGTAGAGTTGCTCTGATACCCAGGACACTCAACAAGGTAGCAGATAGCATTGCTAAGACCGCTCTACAAAACCTTGCTACTAATTCTGTTTCTAATCCAGGAATGTCGGAACCATTTATTACTTTATTTCTTTCTTTTAACTCCGTTAAGCCTTCATGGCTAGATACACCTATTAACATTGATTTGGATCTGTTTAGGCCTGCTAGAGAGAGCGGGATGAATACATAATCTCTCAGATGCCCTTAAAAAAACCTTAATTACACATGCATGTGATTATTGACCTAGAAACCCTAATTATCCATCATCATTATAATCATCATCTTTGATTCCCATTATTCAAAGAAATATCCGATTATATCTCAAAATAAATGGATTTACTATACATATTCATCAATTCTCAAATTTATATACATTAACCATCCTGCATACATGTTTGAGGTATACTTTTGGAAATATGATTCAAATTAGGTCTAAGATATATTTTATTTGGGTTCTATAGTACAATATTTTATTTTTATTTATTTATTTATAACTTTGAATAATATTAAATTTTAACTGAAGATCTAAAATTATGTCTCCCACAACAAGATAATTTTCATGGTTTTTTTAGGATATTTGATCTATTTAATAAATTATTTTTAGTAACATGTTGTATGACAGAATAATCTATTGATATAAAAGAAAGTGTAAGTTGGGTCAATTTGCAATTGACCATAGCCGCTTAGTTTATATATATGAGCACCTAGCACCCAAGAAACTCTCTGATTTTGTGATTCATTCTAGATAAATGAAATCCTAATGAGATAGGGAGAGGTAGGGTTTAGAGGAGAAAGTGGTGGAATTGATGATCTTGGGTTTTATCATTCGAGAAATGACAAAATTAAGTAAGTTTATCTTCTTTGAAGAGCCTTTCATGGTGAATATTCTCTAACATGTCCAAGATTTCGTCACAACTCTGATTTGATTCAAAATGATATATAATCTTCCCCTTTCCTCACTCTTTCTCTCCTATTCTCCATTTCTAGGGTTTTTGAGTTGAGAGGAGGAAGAAATGGATTCAGTTGCTAGAGTTTAATTGTATTTCTAGAAATTCAAAGTTTGACCTACATTTTTAAGGTGCTTGTCACATTTAGATGAGCGTTTATCTCCCTCTTAATCTTTGTACTCATGTTGAAAACCTAATTCCATCCAGATAAAATAATCATAAACCTTGCTTGTATTTGTATGTGATTGGGTATTAATCAGGAAAGACAATAGGGAATCAAATTATACTCATTTCAATTTTTTCTCATTGAATTTAATTTCTTAGTTCCTACTATATTGATTGAAATTTCATGGAAAAGGCTATAGATAGAGAAGTATGTTGTTTCATGTGAATACAACCCAATGTCCGATATGCTGGGGAATTGAATTGACATGTTTGGAATCATATTTGAATTGTATTAGAATGAATTATAAAAGGGTATTGTTGAATCTAACTGATATTGAATATGATATATACATAAGGATCATTATGGGGTGGCAATATTCCCTATCTAGGATTTACGTTGAGGGATTGAATAAAATGAGTTAATGAATCAATGTATACTTATGATTGTGAATGGAATATGTGAAAATGGAAACTGGGGTATCCATGTTTGTGAATAGCCCTAATGAACCCTATGCACCATGATGGGATTACAGAGTGGTATGATTCTCATGATATGTTAAACTTAGAATAAATTCTTGAAAACCCTACAAGTATAGTATAATGACAAGTATGAGTGATAAAGTTAGAACTTGTATATAATTTTGTAAATGTGAGGAAATGTTAAATTGTAGGTATTATTACTTCAATTGAAGATGATGAGTTTTATTAATATGATCTAAGCATAATGCATCTATTTTAATATAATTTGTGGAATAGTTAATTATTGAACCCTCACTTGAATGTGAGTCTTTTTATACAAGTCACATTATAATGAATTGGGAAGGATAATTAGAGATTATGATGTAAGAAGATGTAAAGTATGCTATTCTTTTAACCTAACATGAGTAGTATTATATGAAACTGAATGATTATTAATAATTATGAGCATACCATTGGTAGTGAATGACATGGTACACTCATCTAATTATAAGAATGGAAATGGACAAAAATGAACCGAATGATGATGACAAGTTACGAATGAGATTATTAAAATATGTATGATCAAATATATAGTCTATTTATTTTAGTTATGTGTAGATTGACATAAATTGAATGAAATACATTAAAATAAGATTATGAAGGATGTCAATGAGAGATAAACCTTATGCATTTAGTAAATTCATTTTTTTTTTAATTTCAAGAATAGTAGTTAACATGATATCATAGATGTTATGAATGGTGACTATGAAATAAAGGAAAAATGAAGAATGGGAATGATTGGAATGAAGAACCTAATCCGAACCCTACCCTATAGTGGTGAGATACGTGATAATAATGGATAATACTCTTGAACGAGGGATTGGAGAATGTATAAAAGTATTGTGTAATTCAATTACAATATGAACCTCAAGGATGTTGAGAAGTAACCCTAACTAAAGAATGCTAATTAGTGGAAGAGAAGTATTAAGTGTGTTATGCATGTTTATGCTTGAGATTTATTAATATCTATAGAAATGAAATCAAATTAGTATATGTTGCTTGATGTTCTAAGTATGATGAATTACACAAGAATTCTATATACCTATACTATTGCTAGTTTTAATGTCAGTGTCAATATTTGTTGTGAATTGTGGTATAGAATGAATTGATAAGAAAATGTTGTGATCGTATTTAACATGCACTGATTTCATTTGAGAAACCCTAAGGGTAAATCTTGGATAATGAGATATTGTCTCAGGATGTGAGCCCATTGATGATGGCGGCCATGAGATGATGTAGAAAATGGAAAAAATCATATGTGTCGCAAACTAAAAATTTGTTGTGCTTCTTGGTTTAATTTTTGTTTGATAAGCTTATTCACAGGTTCTTCTAGTGATGTAGGAATATAAACATATGATACATGATGGTTTGAATTCTTTTAAGATGACTAAAAGAGATTAATAATAAATGAAATTATAACACATCTAGTTAGGTTCCCCGAACACCGTGAGTTTCCCCTAAGGTCCACACTGGGGAAATAAAATGGATCTCCCTGTAGTAATCGATGAATTATGAGAAGAATTTTTGGAATGTGGATTGAGACCTTAAAGGTTAAACCACCATGATTTAGGAGTCATATGGAGTGGCTCTGGCCCTAAATCCTTGTTGTGAAAGTCTATGTCCGTGAGGAATAGTCTCTAATGATATGAAATATGTGAAATTTAAAAATATGAGAAATGATGTAATATGTGATGTATTGTTTTTCTAGATCCTATCTCATGTACCTAAGACAAAGACGTGAAACTCTTTAGGAAACCCTGAGGTATCCAGGGTCTATGTTGATATTTGAGGGTGGCCAGATAAGCCCTAAGATAGTGATGATGAGTCATTGACATGAGAATCAGACATGGAGACTTCTACTTGGTGAGTTACAAACCAAGTAGTTTTAGGGAAAATTAATAAAAGAGAGGACAAGATGTGTAGAACATGATTTGAATGTTTATGACATTTCATGCACTGCAAGCTAATGATTGTTTATTATGTTTCTTTTTGTGGAAAATAATCATTTTTTATAGTGATTATCTACTTCACATTCCTACATGTCTAGTTTGGAATGTGATCTTAAATATTGACAAGTATAATATTGGGATTAATATCAACTCAAATTATTATTTGGATTGCTTGTCATTTGATAATATTGTTTGGTAAACATGTCTTATGTGGAATTTAGCTTCAGGACTATAGGTTGTGTTCCTGGTCTAGTGGTGACGTGTCAAAAAGATGATGTTATGGTTATATATTGATTTTGTATGTTTAGATCTTGTCTTATTACTCAACATTCTGAAGTATAATCTACTATTTTTCTCTTAGACATGATCTAAAAGATGTTTTCAACTTGTATTTGGTTTAAGTGAATAACTTATCTATTTGATTAGATTTCCATTGTAAATTAGATTCAATTAGATGCTTGACCTATCTTCTAGACTTTGCAATACCAACATGTTTCTTTTAAGTCAATTACACTTAACCTGATGTTGATGCATGTACTCAGCTTGAGTGTGAGGTATCCACTCACCGGGGCTCAATATGAGTCCAATGAGGTTGTTTTAAATGTTTTTAAGTATAATTCTATCGAATAGAGAGGTTTTGATAATGACGATGTAAATAGGTAACCTAGATAGAACAGATGTCCATGTACTCTCTCTTTCTTGGGATGAGTAGTATATTGAGTTTGTTCTTTCATGTACATGTATCTGATGTGAACTGAACCACAAATGAGAATAAGATTTTGATTCTAGTTTTAATGGATTTGAATAATATTTTTCATATCTTAATGTGATGCCCTTATTGTGATATTGGTTTATGAAAATTTTGTGGCAAGAAAAATGAAAAACTTATCTATGATTTTCGTATACTATTTTAATCACCTTTTTTTGAGAGCTCGTTGTTTTGTTTCATAATGAGGGTTTAAGTTTAGGGATTCTCTCTAATGGTTCGTATTTATGCTAATCAAAAGGGGGATCCCAACAACTTGGTATGAGAGCTTAGGTTAGATGATTCTGTAGGGACAATAGGATCAGGGCCAAATGATAATGTGTATGTTGAATATCATTAGAATGATATACTAACCAAACTTTAGTATCCAAATACTCTGGTCAAGCATTTGAGTATTGAGATAAGCTAGTATGGAGTTTCTGGTTGTACTTCTTTTGGATGCCCTTACCAAGCATTTAGAGGAAGACAATTTGGGAGTATAAGAATATGCATGCTTCAAAATAAAATGATAAATTGGTGAAAAAGAAAGGATCATATAATTAAATATGGAACCTAATACAAGATGGATATTTCTTACTAGGAAAATAAAAATTTAATGAATTATGTAGATAATTAGTAATGAGTTTGAATTTGAAATTACAAGAAAAAGATTAGATACGAGAATGATGCTCACTAAATGATCTTCTTTAAGAAGAAAACTTATGGATGCATATAATACTACTGAATGAAACATAATCTTGATCACTGAGATACATAATCAAACTTTTTAGAAACAATTTGAAAGGTGATGTGAATCAAATCTGGATAAATGATGTATTACTAATACTTTTGAAGCAAATGTTTTTCATACTCAAATAAATATGTGATGATAATCAGAGATGAAATACCCATCTAATGATAAAAAAAATGATGCATATCAAAGGAATAAAATAGAATTACTCTAACTTGATACCAAGAGAGATGAGAGAATATATTATGTGATATTCTTCTAGATTTTATTCATGGATTTTGGGATGAAATCCTAAAAGGAGAGAATTATTTGTAACAACCCATTTTTAGGTTAACCATTTGATTAGGGTTTACTTGAATGATTGCATGCTTAACTAAATTGATCATTATTTAAGCTTAAGTTAATGATGGTAGTCTAATTATGATTTCTTAAACCTAATAAAATACTCTAATCATGATTTTACTTTGAATAATTAGGGTTTGAGAATTTAAGACTCTAATTGGTAAAACTAGGGTTTTTTTCTCGAGAAAAGTCAGGCGGTAATTTTATTCATCTTGCCCACCTCGTGCAAGCATATTCAATTGCAAGTTAAATATTTTGGTCATTTGTGAAGAATTAAACACGGTAGTACTCCTACCATTACACATTTGTACCTGACCAGTGTCAAGTACTATTTTAGGAGGTTTGTCATAGAATTGAACTGTAATGTTGTTTGCGAAATGGAGTTTTGCGAGGGCATCTGCTAGACCATTGTTCTTTCTTTCTTTATGGGTAATAGGAGTGGTGTCCTTGAGGATCATCTGGGTCCCTTTGATAATGTTGTCATAATGAGGATATCTTCTGTAGTCTGCTTTTATCAACTTAGTGGGTGATAGGCTATCCATCTCTACAGTGACGTCATGCAAAGGGATGGTTCTGATGATTTTTGCTGCTAGAATGATGGCCTTTAGCTCGGCCTCAAGATGGTTGTCCGCAGTGATCAATTGTCCAGCTCCTCCTAACCAATGATTATTCTGGTTTGTAATGACTAGAGTTTTGGTAGCATATGAATACATCATTTGATAAGTATAATGGTTCACTAAATGATTTTTTATATTTCATATATAACTTTGATAAAGTTCAAACTTGGATATAATTTGGGTAACTCAATTATTAATGTTTCTACAAAATATCAGAATTTTGGGATAATTTTGTGACCTATTTATCAGACAAATATCCATAGGTCAAACTCAGCTGACCATGCATTCTAGCTGAAACATAGCAGTCTGGTATTTGAATATATTTTTTATTGATACATTCAATTGATCTAAACTTTGAACTGACGTTGAAAAACTCCAATTTAGACATTCTACTAAATTTTCATAATTTATGTATAATGTTTGAATTCTACAGAGTGTGGTGTCATCTGGGTTTCATTTTTTAGTAACCACTCAACCGACCATGCTACAAATGTATTATAGTATTGTAGTATTTGATTTTATTTATTTATTAGTTTCTCTAAATGATTATAAATTTTAAATTAATCTTGAAAACTTTATCTCCCCCAACATTATGCATTTTTATAATTTTTGGAGGAGGTATGACCTATAAAATAAACAATTTTTAGTAATATGTTTTATGACAAAAAATCTATTGAAATAAAGAAAGTGTATGTTGGGTCAATTTGCAATTGACCCAAGAACATTAATTGATCTGAGCAACCTAGCACACAAGAAGATCTCATACTGTGTTACTTATTATAGAGAAACCAAATCCTAGTGAGAGAGGGAGACTAAGGGTTTGAGAGGAGAAAGTGGTGAATTGATGATATAGGGTTTTATCATCTGAGAATAATGAAATCAAGTAAGTTTAGCTTCTTTGCATAGCCTTTCATGGTGAATCTTCTCTCACATGTCAAGCTTCCGTCCGTCCTATTATTTTATTTGAAAATGATGTCATATCTTCTCCTTTTCTCATTGTTTCTCTCCTATTCTCCATTTTTAGGGTTTCTAAGTTAAGAGGAGGAAGAAATGGATTCAGTTGCAAGAGTTTCATTGGATTTCAAGGAATTAAAAGTTTGACCTACGTTTTTAAGGTGTTTGTCACCTTAGGTGAGTGTTTCTCTCTCTCTTAATCTCTATATTCATGTTCAAAGCCTAATTCTATCTGGGTAAAATAATAAAAAACTTTGATTATATTTGTATGTGATTGGGTATTAATTTGGAAAGTTATTAAGAAATAAAATTCTACTAATTTTGATTATTTCTCATTGAATTTAACTTGCTTAGTTCCTTATATCTTGATTGACATTCCATGAAAAATTCTATGGATAGAGGACAATGTTTTTTCATGTGAATATTGTATAAAAATCAACCCAATGCTTGATATGCTTGGGAATTGAATTGACATGTTTGGAATCATATTTGAATTATATAAGAATGACTTATAGAAGTGTATTGTTAAATGTTATTGACATTGAATATGGTATATGCATGAGGATAAGTATGAGGTGGAAATATCCCATGTCTAGGATTTTATTTAAGGGATTGAATCAAATGAGCTAATGAATCAATGTATACTTATGATTGATGAATGGAATATGTGAAAATGGAAACTATGGTTTCCATGTGTGTGAATAGCCCTAATGAACTTGTATGCACCATGATGGGATTGCTAAATGGCATGATTCTTGTGAGATGTTGAACTAAGAATGGTTCTTGAAAACCCTAGAATTTTAGTATCAAATGGAGTATGAGTGATAAAGCTAGAACTTGTATATAATGTTGTAAACGTGATGAAATGTTGAATTGTAGGTATTAATACTTCAATTGAAGATGAAAAGTCATATGAATATGATCGAAGCCCAATGCATTTGTTCAGTATAATATTTGGAATAGTTAATTGTAAACCCTCACATGAATGTGAGTCCTTTTATACAAGTCACATTAAAATGAATTGGGATGAATGATTAGAGATTATGATGTAAGAAGGTGTAAGATATCCGTTTCTTTTATCCTAACATGAGTAGTATTATAAGAAATTGAATGATAATTAATAATTATGAGAATACCATTGGAAGTCAATGACATGGTACACACATCTAATTATAAGAATGGAAATGGACAAAAATGAATAGAATTATGATGACAAGTTAACAATGAGAAAAAGAAAATGTGTATGATGAAATAAATAGTCTATTTATTTTAGTTATGTGTAGATTGATCGAAATGGAATGAAATACATTGAAATTAGATTATTAAGGATTTCAATGAGAAAGAAACTTCATGCATCTAGTAAATCTAGAATGGTTTGATTTCAAGAATAGTAGTGAACATGATAGAAAAGATGTTATGACTGGTGACTATGAAATAAGGGAAAATGAAGAAAGTTAATAATTAGATCTAAGAACCTAACCATAAATCTAACCCTAAAGTGATGAGATATGTGATAATACTGAATAATACTCCTGAAAGAGGAAGTGGAGAATGTACATAAGTATTGCCTAATTCAATTACAAAATGAATCTCAAGGATGTTGAGTAGTAACCCTAACTAAAGAATGGTAATTAGTAGAAGAGGAGTATTAAGTGTTTTATGTGTATTTATTCTTGATATTTAATAATATATATATATATATATGAAATGGAATAAGTATATGTTGCATGATGTATCTATTCTAAGTATGATGAAGGACAAAAGACATATATATACTTATACTATTGCTAATTTTAATGTCTCTATGAATATTTCTTGTGAACTATGCTATAGAATAAACTGATAAGAAATATGTTGAGATTGAATTTAACATGCATTAATTACATTTGAGAAACAATGATAAGGGTAAATGTTTGATAATGAGATGATGTCTCATAATGTAAGCCAACTCATGTTCACTACTATGATGTGATGTGGAAATGGAAAGGATCTTATGTGTTACCAACTATAGATTTGTTGTGCTTCTTGCTTTAATTATTGTCTTTTTGATGTGCCTAATCTATTTCAAGTTATTCTAGTGACGCAAGAATACACACATAAGATACATGATATTTTGAGTTCTTTTAAGATGAGGAACATAAATTAATAACAAGTAAAATGATAACACATATATTTGGGTTCCCTGAACACCATGAGTTTCCCTTGAGGTCCATACCAAGGGAAAAAAAATGGATATCCTTTAAGTAAGAGATAAATTATGAGAAGGACTTTTGGAGTGTGGATTGAGACCTTAAAGGTTGGACCACTAAAATTAAGGAGTGTGTCATATCGAGTGTCTTTGGCCCTAAATTCTTGTTGTGAATGTCTATTTGCATGAGGAATAGACTATGATAAAATGAAATATGAGAAATATGAAAATATGAGAAATTATGAGATATGTGATATATTGTTTTGTTGGTTCCTATCTGGTGTTATGACCACATCTGAGCTTAATTGGTAAACTAGGGTTTACCTAGATGATTATATGCTTAATTGGATTGATCATTGCTTAAATCTAATTAATGATGACAATTCAATTATGATTTTTTAAACCTAATAAGAATGTTAAGTGTTCTATTGTTTGAGAAATTAGGGTTTGAGAAATATAAACCCTAGTGGGGTGAAATTAGGGTTTTGATGGTACATGAGTATGGAATTTGATCAGGATAGCAGTGTGGTAAATGATTTTTCGTATTTTCTACAACTTTTGTATTTAATTTAATTTTGTATATGATATGGATAACTCAATCATTCATATTGGAGAAAAATTTCAGAATATTTGAGTGTTCTTTGAATGTGGTTCTCGATTGAACTATACTTTGACCAAAATGTTGACATAGTGCTTTTCAGCAGTGTAGTGTTTTATTTTTAATTATTTATTGGTAACTCCAAATTATCTGAAATTTTAAGTGGAGATCTGAAACTCAATAATAAACACAATTTCAAATGTTCATAATTTTTGGATATGTGTAGACCTTATCAGTAGATGAATTACAGTAACTGACATTTCTATAGATCTCTAGATAGAAGTGCACTATTCGATTTTTATTTATTTAATGGGAGCTTGGAATGATCTCAAATTTTAACTAAATCTTAGTATATCAATGATACAACATGCTAAATGCTCATAATTTTTGGAGAAGGTTTAATCTCTAAAATACACGAATTACAAAAACCTTTTTATGACAGAAAATTCTGTTGAAATAAGAAAACGTTTAGTGAGGGGTCAAAGTGCAATTGACCCATGTAGCTCAATTTCTCTATATGATCAACCTAACACACAAGGAGATATTATAAATTTTGGTTCAATCTAGAAAAATGAAATCCTAGAGAGAGAGGGAGAGTTAGGGTTTGCGAGGAGAAAATGATGGAGATGCTGACCTAGGGTTTTGCGGTCTGAGGAATGATGAAATCATGTAAGTTTAGCTTCTTTGGATATAGTTTCATGGTGAATCTTATCTCACATGTCAATATTCCATCCCTCCTATAATTTGATCCAAAATGGTATCGAAACTTCCTCTTTTCTCACTCTTTCTTCATAATCCCTCATTTTTAGGGTTTCTGAGTTGAAAGGAAAAAGAATCAGGTGAATTGCTAGGGATTTGATATGGATTTGAGATTTTCAGATATGGGATACATTTTGAAGGTGTTTTCACACCTTAGGGTGAGTGGGAACTTTCTTTGATTAGTATATTGCATGAAAATTGGTTAATTCATCTAGAATCTTTAATTGCTTAGTATGTGACTACAAACCCTGAATTGTCTATTTGTTCTAAGTTGTTGCAAAATGATATGAAATTGATTCTTCCTTTGTTTGAATGAATTTCAGATGACAAAATCATGTTAGAAATGTATAAAATGCATTGTAATGAGAATTCCCTAAGTATTCACAGAGGTTATAAGAGTAAACTGAAATATAGGGAATTTGTCTATGACTGAAACTTACTATATATGTAAATAGAGAAAGTTACTTATCTAGATCCCCTTAGTTTTGAATGATTGTTTATCTGAATGCATAGTAAATATATGTCAGACACTATCTTGGATTTCATGTAATGTGAATAGTGTTTTCTTGATATCTTCGTAAAGAGGGTGAAGCCCTATATGAGTGAAAAGTTGCAAATTTGTGAATAAATATGGTGAAATCCATTTGAAGTGTTTTTCTTGGCATCATAGACTCTATTTATGCAATGTTATTCTTGATTGATAATATATCAATGAATGGCATGGAAAACCCTAATTTAGCTCAATTCAAGGATTTCATACATATGTTGATTGTATATGACTTGTTTAAAGCAATTTGTATTTAGTGGATGTTTATGACATATTAAATCCTTATGCGAGCCAAGTGATAAGTGAATGAGGTAAATGAAACCCTAAGGCTAGGGTGTTCAATGAATCAAGTATGGTGATATAAATGTTCTCAATATGAGATGTGGTGATGCTTAACAGTTCAATTGCGTGATTCTAGTATATAAAGTGAAAGTTGACATGTATTTTGTTCATTTAAGAATTATAGTCTGCTAGTATGTATAGTATGTTGATTACACGGTATATTATAGTATTTTGAATATAATGCTCTGCCAAGTTTAGAATGATATACATGTTGTTTTATAAACTTCAAATAAATAGACGTGGCATCATAGAGATACCAGAGTCAAGTATGAGTAAGAGAAAGGTACAATGTAGAAAGAGTTTTCTAGGAATAATAAAATAATAGACTTAAGAACCCTGAACAATGTAGAATCTTTATGAGATGTTTGCACCTTAGGGATGAAACAACCTACCCTGGCGGTGCATCTAGTATATGGGGGTCAGAACGTACCAAGAGATGGTACGGGGGGACCTAACCCTGGTGGTGCGACCAGTATACAAGGGTCTCCTTCAATTTCAGAATGTAGTGTCCAACATCAACCAGATATCCTGATGGCACTAGAGTACAGAAAAAAGCTAAGAGGTGGCTTGACTCTCTGCTTGTGTGCTCAAGTTAGAGGAGGAGTCCAGTTTAGGCCAGAGAGCCATTTCCCTATTGTAGACTAGGAGAGTAGTCAGACTTAGCATTTCCTGGGTGTGTCCGCTAAGTCTTGTATGGTGTCATCGTAGTGCACTACGAATCTTCATATGTAGAGTACACAACATATGATCAGGGCATAATAAAATGAATGAGAGGTCAGACAAGTGTGTACAGTTATTCAATTATTCTTTGTTTGTTTTTGAATAATTAGTTCTCTTTATGATCAATCAAGCATTTCATATATTGATCACTCTTATAGATATTTAAAGTATCCAGCCATATTTATGATTGTCAATTATTAGACTCGTTAAAGCTTACTGCTATTATAATTGATATCAATTTCTCAAAAGTATATCTATAATTATATTAGTGCTTTAGACTATTTCTTTGAAGTACTCATTCACTGAGTGAGTAGGCTCACCCTTCTACTCACAAATTTTTAGGGAAATCACATGGACTTGAAGAAGATATCATTGCATCAGAGTAGATCTGCCACAAGAGTTAAGTCTGAGTATAGTTAAGTTCAGTCGGTCCTTGTCACTCTAGGTCCTTGTATAGATGTGAGAGAGTTGTAAATGATGTTTTGTATGTTTGTTTCCTTAATAAGAGAGAATGAAAATGATTGTCATGTCCTGTGTAGATGAAAGTGTGAGAAATATAATGAATGTATGGATGTGTATCATTAATGTTGAGATTAAATTAGAGAAATAAAAGTTTAATTCTCTTGTAAAGTTAGTTTATGTGGTTCAATGTGAGAAAACAAAGATTTTGAAGAAGAAGAAAAAGTTAAGGGTGATCTTTGTATTACGTTAAATCCTTAATTTATACCCTAATCTCATGATTAGTGGTAATTGTGAGATCGGGGTGTAACAACTTTGGTATCAGAGCTTAGGCTGAGTTGTCAGAGACCATTAAGTTAGTAAGTTAGAGTCATAAGTGTGTCAGATAGGAGATGTTATGATGTTAGCTCTCGAGATTTGAGTATTTGGATATCCTGGCCCAGTATCTGAGTACTTGGATCAACTAGTATCAAGCTACTCTGTCTATTCTTTCATATATACCCTAGCTAGGTATACACTGGAAGGATGGTCTAGAGAGGAACCCTAGAAATATTAGGGTTAGAAACAAGATAAGTAACATGAATTAGGAGCATAAATATAAAATGAGATAGAACTTTCATTTCATATTGTTGTTTTATTGGAGATGAGTAGAAAAGCTCTTATATGTTAAAATTCAGATATTCAGTATTTTGACATATATATGGGTCTTTAAGATTTGTTGTACATTGTGGATATTCTTTCCACATGTTTGAGAGTTATAGGAGTTGGTTAATCTTAAGTAGCACTTGGCTTCAGGACTGCAGGTTCGGCCTGGTCCGGCTAGCAGGATGTGTTACTAGGATCTAATGACTCCTATTAAAAATATAATGAGTAGACTCTGGATAAATTAGACCCACATCATAGTGAGAATGTACATACACTAAGATGTTGAAACATATGGGAAATATTAGAATAGCTAAGAATTAATTGAAATTGATGTCTGAGATCCAACTTTGGGGCCTCATATGAGAAACCCTTAATTGGGAATAAAGGAAACGACATAAGATTCTGATTAAGTTTATTCATTAGTATTATATGATCTCTAAATATGAAATATGGAAAAGATATGAGAAAAGAATGTAAGGGCCAAGATAGTAAGAATCAATCATGAGGAATGGATTATATAATCAAGTACAATGTTTTTATGTACTCCAAAGCAAAGGGAAAATAGAAGAAAAGAGTTAAGTATTCAATAAGTACATAAAAGTGAAGAGTCTTCAGAAGAGTTAAAGTGAAGAGAACTAGATGAGCATGTAAATCATAAAACTAGGATAAGAAACTTAGTTGAAACAAAGAGAAATGTTGGAAATAATGAGATTAATTAAGAAATGATGGTTATGATATAATTGATAGCATGGAATGTATACCTTTGTTGTGAAGTTAATACATTCATCCTACTCCCTTTGGATTCTAAATCTCTATATAACAACAAACTAATTTCTAAAAGAAGAACAAAATGTAGCTTAACCAATGAATAAGTCATACAAAGGTAGACTATATTCAAGAGGTAAAAAATTGATTAAAAGAGATACTAAGTTCGACCCATGCATGAGTCCTTTGATTTAAAATGAAGGATATGTAATGTATTAAACATGAGTTGAAACTAGTAGAGATATTATGGATTTATAATTTCAAATGTACATTAGCAGAAGGATAAAAAGAAATATGTGCAACATGGTATATATGATCATACACCTAAAAGAAGCAACATGATCATAAGAGAAAACTAGAAGTTAAAGATGATATGTGGAATAGCAGTATATGGTAAGGGGATTATGGAAAGTAATGAAAAGGTTTGAAACATGGTGGAGTAATATAGATTATAAAAGAAAGTGGTTGCGAGATTCAAGAAAGTGTTAATTAGTCAAGTATCCTTGTTGATAATTAATTAAACCTACATATAAGAAATGTATTAATGAATGTTTGAAGATAAGAATTCTAAGTCTCAAAATCATCTTTTCTTTCATATCTTCCTTAATGAAAGCAATGTGGGAATGAAGTGATAAGAAAATGAATTATATATGATGCATAACCACCATGGTAGAGACATCTAGTGAATGTAATAATGGCATATAATATGATGATGAAACCCTAGCAGGGTAAATTGAGAATGTAATCTATCTGAATGGCCAAGTAAGAGACAGGAAATTCAATTGATAAGATAAGGAATACTTTAGTAAAACTTGTGAGATCCAAAGTTTGACTTTCAAATTAAGGGAGCAAAGTCACACACAATAACGTCGTGCTACTGATAAGGACCAAACCCTAGAATGTTTAGAGTTGTAGTAGTTCAAGGGTTGTTACTAGTGATTTGACCTTGAATACTAGCATATCTATAAAATAAGATCATCTGATTTGCACTATGAGAAGTAAACTAGCACTAATAGTAATCCTAGCTAATCTGGAAGGTTGATGAACAATATGAAAATGATTCGGAGCAAAGAGTAAGATATAAATTGAAATGTAACAAGTGTGTTTTTAACAAAAGGAGAAATACAATATGAGTGAAGTGTGATATGAAATAAATTCTTGCAGTGATAGCAAGAATAATGAATAATCTATTCATACATTGTATGTTTCAATTTTAGGGATGTTTAATCTACATGATTAAAATGAGAAGGATAAGTAGTAAAAAGTAAGTAGTAATGAATGAGAAGAGAGATAAGAGAAAATAATGACTTTTAGTAATATGTAAATTTGTTTTTAGAAGTATAATTTGTTGGAGGTATATTAAGGGATGTAAATTGGTTCTGTGTATGATTTCAGTGTACATGTACTAGCAATATGTTAACTTCAGGTGTCTGGTAGTTGTAGTCATTCATACCAGTAATCCATCTTAGTATTGTACAATTGTTGTATGGTGATATGGTTTAAATGATGTTAAAACAAATGGAGGGTTACCCTGAATAAGGTAGTCTTACCTATTCACTCATATGAATAGAAGGGATGATAACCATATTGTATTGATATGTAACCCTAATGAGGTATAGCTTGTTATACCTAGCTTTAATATAATTAAGTGATGGTAATTGGGTATGAATAGTCCTTGAATGACTAATACAATCATGGAGTACTCTATTACTATTTTTGAAACCTTAGTATGCTATAACCCGATGGTTACACCTTGAATTATGTGTGGGTTCATATTTGAGAATAGTATGGAATGTGATGGTAATGCTTCACCTTATGCATCCATGATCCAATGGGGATGTCGTGAGTAGTATTGTACAATTGTTATTGAATCTACTTTTTCAACTCACGACTGTTTTGCTATTTGAGTAGCACAATAGTAAAAATTCAAAAAAACATGGTGAACTCTCTTTTGTGACTTAGAGGTAATACATAACAATAGTACATATTGAGCCGTATGAATTGAGATAGTTGCATCGAATTATCAATGTTTAGGTAACACCTCAAGAGTATGAAAATATTGAAATGGTTGTTTCTCTCTCTATCCTATGATTGATTATGACATAGAGAATTCATTTGTTATCATTGAGCAGTCATGATTTAACATGTTGTGGTTAGAAAATAAATAAGGACTTAATGTTGAAAACTGCATTCAAGTATGAAATACAAGAATATAATGATATTTAAGATTTCAGAAGCTTAAAATAAACCTTGAATGTACTTTACTTACATATTTATGTTTCGAGGACGAAACCTTTTTAAGGGGGGAGAATTATTATGACCGCATTTGAGCTTAATTGGTAAACTAGGGTTTACTTAGATGATTATATGCTTAATTGGATTGATAATTGCTTAAATCTAATTAATGATGATAATTTAATTATGATATTTTAAACCAAATAAGAATGTTAAGTGTTCTGTTTTTTGAGAAATTAGGTTTGAGAAATATAAACCCTAGTTGGCTGAAATTGTGGTTTTGATGGTACATGAGTATGGAATTTGATCTGGATAATAGTGTCATAAATGATTTTTCATATTTTCTAAAAAAAATTTATTTAATTGAATTTTGGATATGACATGGATAACTCAATCATTCATATTGGAGAAAAATTTCATAATATTTTAGTGTTCTTTGAATGTGGTTCTCGGTCAAACTATACTTCAACCAAAATGTTGACAGAGTGCTTTTTAATAGTGTAGTGATTTATTTTTATTTATTTATTGGTAACTCAAAATGATCTGAAATTTTAACTAGATATTTAAAACTCAATAATAAACAATATTTAAAATTTTCATAATTTTTTTATGTGCTTAGACATTATCAATAGATGAATTACAGTAACTAACATTTCTGTAGAATTCTGGATAGCAGTGTACTATTCGATTTTTAATTATTTAATGGGAAATTGGAATGATATAAAATTTTAAATGAGGATTAGTAACTCAATTATAAAAAATATTATAAATTATCATAATTTTTGGATAAGATTTGGTATCTGAAATACACGAATTACAGAAACCTTTTTATGACAAAAACATCTGCTGAAATAAGAAAAAGTTTAGTGAGGGGTCAAAGTGCAATTGACCCAAGCAACACAATTTCTCTATATGATCAACCTAACACACAAGGAGCTCTCATAATTTGTGGTTCAATCCAGAGAAACAAAATCCTAGAGAGAGAGGGAGAGTTAGAGTTTGAGAGGAGAAAATAATGGAGATGCTAACCTAGGGTTTTGCGATCTGAGGAATGATGAAATCATGTAAGTTTAGATTCTTTGCATATAATTTCATGGTGAATCTTCTCTCACATGTCAAAATTCCATCCCTCCTCTGATTTGATCCAAAATGGTATCAAAAATTCTCCTTTTCTCACTCTTTCTTCATAGTCCCTTATTTTTAGGGTTTCTGAGTTGAAAGGAAGAAGAATCGGGTGAATTGCTAGGGATTTGATATGGATTCAAGATTTTAAGATATGGGATACATTTTTAAGGTGTTTTCACACCTTAGGGTGAGTGGGAACTTCCTTTAAATAGTATATTACACGAAAATTGGTTAATTCATCCATAATCTTTAATTGCTTAGTACGCGACTACAAACCCTGAATTGTCTATTTGTTCTAAGTTGTTGCAAAATGATATGAAATGGATTCTTCCTTTATTTGAATGAATTTAAGATGATAAATCATATTATAAATGTATAAAATGCATTCTAATGAGAATTCCCTAAGTATTCACATAGGTTATAAGAGTAAACTGAAATATAGGGAATTTGTCTATGACTGAAATTTGTTGTATAAGTAAATAGAGAAAGTTGTTTATCTAGATCCCCTTGATTTTGAATGATTGTTTATCTATATGCGTAGTAGATATATGTCAGACACTATCTTAGATTTCATGTGATGTGAATAGTGTTTGCTTGATATCTTCGTAAAGAGGGTGAAGCCCTATATGAGTGGAAAGTTGGAAACTTGTGAATAAATATGGTGAAATCCATTTGAAGTGTTTTTCTTAGCATCATAGACTCTATTTATGCAATGTTATTCTTGATTCATAATATCTCAATAAATGGCATGGAAAACCCTAATTTAGCTCAATTTGAGGTTTCATACATATGTTAATTGTATATGACTTGTTTAAAGCAATCTGTATTTAGTTGATGTTTATGACATATTAAATCCTTATGAGATCCAAGTGATAAGTGAAAGAGGTAAATGAAACCCTAAGGCTAGGGTGTTCAATGAATCAAGTATGGTGATATCAATGTTCTCAGTATGAGATGTGGTGATGCTTAACCGTTCAATTGCATGATTCTAGTGTATAAAGTGCCAAGTTGACATGTATTCTGTTTATTTAAGAATTCTAGTCTGCCAGTATGTATAGTATGTTGATTACTTAGTATATTATAGTGTTTTGAATATACTATTCTACCAAGTTTAGAATGATATACATGTTGTGTTATAAACTTCAAATAAATAGACGCGGCACCATAGAGATACCAGAGTCAAGTATGAGTAAGAGAAATGTACAGTGTAGAAAGAGTTTTCTAGGAATAATAAATAATAGACTTAATAGTCATGAATATCTTAGAATCCCTATGAGAGGTCTACACCTTAGGGATGAAACAACCTACCCTGGTGGTGCGTCCAGTATACGGGGGTGGAAACATACCAAGAGATGGTACGGGGGACCTAACACTGGCGGTGCAACCAGTATATGGGGGTCTCCTTAAATTTCAGAATGCACTGTCCAACATCAATCAGAGATACTGGTGGCACTAGAGTACAAAAAAAGCCAAGAGGTGGCTTGACTCTCCTCCTGTGTGCTTAGGTTAGAGGAGGAGTCCAGTTTAGGCCAGAGAGCCATTTCCTTATTGCAGACCAGGAGAGTAGTCAGACTTAGTATTTCCTGAGTGTGTCTACTAAGTCTTGTATGGTGTGATCATAGTGCACTACGAGTCTTCATATTTAGAGTACACTGCCTATGATCAGGGCATAATAAAATGAATGAGAGGTCAAACAAGTGTGTACAGTTATTCAATTATTCTTTCTATGTTTCTAAATTATTAGTTCTCTTTATGATCAATTAAGCATTTTATATATTTATTCACTCTTATACATATTTAGAGTATCCTACCATATTTATGATTGTCAATTATTAGACTCTTTAAAGCATACTTTTGTTATAATTGATATTCATTGCTTAAAAGTATATATATAATTAAATTAGTGCTTTAGACTATTTCTTTGAAGTACTCATTCACTGAGCGAGTAGGCTCACCCTTCTACTCACAATTTTTAGGGAAATCACATGGACTTGAAGAAGATATCACTACATCAGAGTAGATCTTCCATAAGAGTTAAGTTTGAGTATAGTTAAGTTCAGTCGGTCCTTGTCACTCTAGGTTAATGTATAGATGTGAGAGAGTTGTAAATGATGTTTTGTATGTTTGTTTCCTTAATAAGAGAGAATGCAAATGATTGTCATGTCATATGTACATGAAAGTGTGAGAAACATAATGAATTTATGGATGTGTATCATTAATGTTGAGATTAAATTAGAGAAATAAAAGTTTAATTCTCTTGTAAAGTTAGTTTATGTGGTTCAGTGAGAGAAAACAAAGAGTTTGAAAAAGAAGAAAAAGTTAAGGGTGATTTTTGTATTACGTTAAATCCTCAATTTATACTCTAATCTCATGATTAGTGGTAATTGTGAGATCAGGGTGTAACATCTGGTGTACAAGAGATGAAGATGTGAGACTCTTTAGGCAACCCTGAGGTGGCTTGGGTTTGTTGTTGATATCTTAGGGTGGTCGGCTGAAGCCAAAGATAGTAACGGTGAGCTATTGACGCGAGAATCAGGCATGACAACTTCTACTTGGTGAGGTACATGCCATGTAGTTTTAAGGAAAATGATTATGTTTCTTATTTTGGAAAATAATCATTTTGTTATAGAGATTATCTTCTTCATATTCCTATTTTTCTTGTTTCGAATTTGATTTTAAATATTGACAAGTAGTAAATGTTGGGATTCATATCCACTATGAGTATGATTTGGATTTCTTGTCATTTGATACTACTATTTGGTAAACATGTCCTATGTGGACTTCAACTTCATGACTACAGGGTGTGTTCCTGGTACGGCCGGTGGAGTGTCTCAAAGATGAGTTTGTGGTTATATATTGATTCCACATGTTTAGATCTTGACTTGTTTCTCATATTAAATTATTGTCATTCTGAATTAAGTAGCATCTACTGATTTGTTCTTAGACATGCTCTAAAAGATGTTTTAAAGTTGGATTTGGTTTAGGTGAATAACTTATTTGTTTGATTAGATTTCCATTATAAATTGGATTTGATTAGATGCTAGAACTATATGCTAGACTTTTCAATATCTACATGTTTCGTTTAAGTTCATAACACTTAATTGATGTTGATGCATGTACTCAGCTTGAGTGGGAGGTATCCACTCACTGGGGCTCTATATGAGTCTCATGAGTTTTTTTTCAAATGTTTTTAATTATAATACTATCTAGCGGAGAGGTCATGACAATGAAGATGTAAATAGACTAATCTAGATGGAATGGAATGTCCCTATACTCTCTCTTTCTTAAGATGGATAGGATATTGAGTTTGTTCTTTCATGTACATGCATATATTGTAAACTGAGCTACATCTGAGAACAATATTTGATTCTAGTTTTAATGGTTTTGAATAAGATTTCTGATATCTTAATGTGATGTCCTTGATGTGAAATTCCTTTATGAAAATTTTGTAAAGAGAAAAAGGTAAAAAATGATATGTGATTTTTGTATATTGTTTTAATCACCTTTGTTAAAAAATTGTTGTTTTATTTCATAATCAAGGTTTAGGTTTACGAATTCTCTCTAATGTTAGGCATTTATGATAATCAAAAGGGAGGTCCTGCCACCTTCCCACAATAATCAAGCATCACCTTCACCCTCTCTGAGATCCAATGGACCATCGTAGAACCTCTCCAAACTCCCACACTTCATTATCTCCCCTAGTTTCCCTCTCAACCACAATCCCAACTACCATTTTGGTGATATTCATATCCAAAGGGAGTTGTGCCAATACGGTGGGTTGTTGAGACACGAGATCATCACTTGAAGGTGATGATGCCCTCAAAACTCCAATGTTGGACAACTATTGACCCCACAGCCTTGCCAGAGTTGGAGTAGGTAGCTGATCATAGGGAA
Source organism: Alisma plantago-aquatica (assembly GCA_963693085.1). Classification (NCBI taxonomy): domain Eukaryota; kingdom Viridiplantae; phylum Streptophyta; class Magnoliopsida; order Alismatales; family Alismataceae; genus Alisma; species Alisma plantago-aquatica. The sequence continues at coordinate 1,853,907,661 of OY856409.1, forward strand.
GGAAGATGCTGATGAGGCATAGGGCATGCAGTCCTAGCTGGATCAAAGTTAGCCAACCCTGGGGCTTCACCTCATCTGATAGAACACAATTCAGTAAGCACACCTCATCCTATTAGGATCAATCTGAGCCCTTAATCTAGTTTGATTGGGTTTGTAATGACCCTCCAAGCACATATATGATAACAAAAGCAAACCATGTGTTTTCCATAACATGGGTCACTTGGCTCAGAAAAACATTACAAAACATGATATACATCACAACAAGATAAATGAAACATCAAGCATTAATTGGAAAATATAGATCCATACATTGTTCTTGGAATATGAAACTAAATCTGACTTCTCTATGAAGTGTAATATCTAATCATCTAAACATAAAGTAACTTAAACATAAAAGGAAACATTTTGAATAATAGGGTCATATAATGTAGATGGAACCCCACCAGTTGGCACTTGAAGGTATTATAATCCTTAGCTTGCTTTTCTTTAGTCCTTATTTTCTCTAATATCTGCGAGCATCACGCTCTCATGGGGATGGTGGGTTCCTCCCCTTCTTCATCTGCTCCTATTGATGTTCTTGCATGGCATCATCTTCTTCCTCCTCGTCCTCCAAGGAGATATCTACAGGCTACCTCATGAGGTAAAGTCCTTGTAAGTCAAAGACTAGATCAAGGAGCTTCCTCGCCTTGTACTGGGTACCCACTGTACAACATGCGTACATTGTCCCCTAGTGCATGTTGAGGAGATTTTCTCTCTTGAAATACTTTAGATCTAACTTGGGAGTAGCCTTTAGGGATCTGGAGATGGAGAGATCGAGGTTTAGATGCATCTTTATTAGAGTGATTAGTCTTCCAAAATGGGTAGGATGAGTCCTCTACACCAGTCTCTTCACCAAAATCATGTGTTGGAGGAAGAAAGAACCAAAGTCCACATTCTTCCCTCCTAACTCCAGAAACTTATAAAGGAAGTAGAGGTCCACCCGCTAAGTCTTCCCTTGCCCCTAACTTGATTTTGCAAAGATGGTTTTGGTGAGGAGGCGATGCAGGATGCGAGAAAATGGGTGTTCGATGTTTGTGATGGAGTTCGTATGTCAGTCGATATGGAATCCTCTTGGCACATCTGCCAACATCTCTCATGCACTCTTGAATTTGAAATTGTTGGGGACGAAGTGTCCTTCCCCCATTGGCCACCGGTAGATGGATTTGAATTGTCGTAGTATTAGTTGAATGTTGGTGTTGAAGAGACAAAAGTTGACGCAACCTTCCCTCCATTCATCCCCATGCTTAGGGTGATGCATATTCCAACAAGGCCAGGAACTTTCATATGAGCTATGAGAAGGCGAGGCAATGACTGAAGAATGGGTGATAGCCCCTTAGAGCCTAATACTCACAAACTTGGTGGAGATTCTCAGTGAAGCTGAAGGAGGCAATGAATGCACGTTCTTTATACCATGTCATAGTTATCTCCCTCTTCATCGGGTCCTCATGTATCTTCTTTACATTGATGTTGGGGTGGGTGATATGGCTTGGTTTTGGAATCAAATTAGCATTCCCCACTAATCAAGAAGCACTTCTCCTGGATGCCATCACGCTGGTACAAGAAGGGGATGCATAAAAAGGAGCTTGGAGAAGACTTTGATCACCTAACATTCCTTGCACTATCTTTCTTGAGAGATGGGAGTTGAAGGTGTGAAGAGAAACAATCCACAACCTCTCCTTATATAGTTGTCATATGTGCCCCTGCCGATGTGTTGGTAGTACCAATGAAAATTTAATAATACCAACTTTTTCTCCATAATCTGTGTGAATCTGTACCAGCTGTTGATACTGACACTCCTAGTTCATTTATGTCATTAGACACGGATTGCCATGTGTCGATAGTACCGATGCAAGTTGGTAATACCGACTTGTGTGATGGAGCAGTGGTACCAACTATCAGATGCAATGAATCTCGCTCATGCAAATTCTAGTCTTTAGGTGTCGATACCACTGAATTTTGTGATGGTAGTACTAAATCTTTTTATAAAATAAAATCTTTGGTACTTCTGAGCCAGATCTCAGTATTTCAAACTTTGAGGGGGTGTCGGTAGTACCGATGAAAATTTAGTAGTACCAACTTTTTCTCCATAATCTTTGTGAATCTGTACCAGCCGTTGATACTGACACTCCTAGTTCATTGATGTCGATAGACGTGGATCGCCATGTTCTGGTAGTACTGACGCAAGTTGGTAATATTGTATTGTGTGACAGATCAGTAGTACCAACTATCAGATGCAATGAATCTTGCTCACACAAATTCTAGTCTTCAGGTATCGATACCACTGAATTTGTGTTGGTAGTACTTAGTCTTTTTATAAAAACAAATATTCAGTACTTCGAAGCCTGATCTCGATATTTCAAACTTTGAGCTTCATTATTGTTGGTACTAGCGAGTCAATGTCGGTAGTACCAAGTCCTTATCATCTAGCTTGGCTCTCTTTTCTACAAATATCGGTGCTATAAAGTTTCTTTAAATTTTTACTTGCCCACCTGTGATTTTGTTGGTACTATTGACTGTGTAGTCAGTAGTACCGAGTTGTTTTGAAAATTGGCCTCGTCCCTATCATGTCATCTATACTACTGAGTCTGAGGTAAGTAGTACCGACTTATCATCAGCCTGCGCACCACATAAAAATAATCAAGACACCTTTTTACATAAAAACTTATAAACTAAAAACTAAAGCTATGAAGATATAAAACTGGATGTAAGGAATGAAAAATTTATGGTTGGGTTGCCTCCCAACAAGTGTGCTTGTTTTATATCATAGACTTGACTATCTAAGCATAAAACATAATTGAAGCTCAACGAGCTTCAAATCCTCTTCCTTCCTGACCACATCTCCCCCAAAGTAATGTTTAAGCCACTAGCCATTAAAAAAGAATGGCTCAACCCCATTTTTTATCTCTACCGCCCCATGGGGAAAAACTAAAACTACCTCAAAAGGCCCACTCCATTTAGACCTCAATTTACAAGGGTGTAATTTCAGCCTAGAATTGAACATAAGCACCTTCTATCTTGTAGTGAATACTCTATGTAAGATGTGGTGATCATGGATCTTTTTGGTTCTCTCTTTGTAGATTATGGAGTTTTCATAGGTGTCAAACCTATGATCATCTAGCTCATTCAATTTTAACATCCTTTTTCTCCCTACATCATCCAAATTATAGTTCAATTTCCTCAGGGCCCATTTTGCTTTGTGCTCTAACTCTATGAGTAAGTGACAAGATCGCCCATAAACCAACCTAAAATGAGTGGTTCCTATAGGTGTCTTATAGGATGTCTTATATTCCCATAGAGCATCATTAAGCAACGTGCTCCAATTAGTCCTATTTGTTAGGACTGTCTTTTCTAAGATTTTCTTAATTTCCCTATTAGTCACCTCATCCCGTCCTTTGGTTTGGGGGTGATATGGAGTACCTACCTTGTGTTTCACTCTGGATTTTCTCAAAACTGATCCAAATTTCCTATTGTGAAGTGATATCCCTTATCACTAATTATCAACCTAGACACCACAAACCTGCAAAAGATGTGATCTTTTACAAATTTGCATACAACTCGGGCATCATTGGTGTGGGTTGGAATTACTTCCACCCACTTAGACACATAGTCAATGACAAGTAATATGTGTGATTTAGAATTATATGACATGAAAGGGCCCATAAAATCGATTCCCCATAGATCAAAAACCGCAATTTCTTAAAAAACATTGAAGGGTATTTCATGTCTTTTCAAAATGTTACATGCACGTTGACAAGAATCACACTGAAGCACAAAATTATAAGCATCCTTGAAAATTGTTTGCCAATAAAACCCACTTTATAAGACCTTATCCACAATCCTAGAACTAGCATTGTGACCCCTTGTAGGTAGGGAATGACAATGTGCATATACACTCTCAAACTTGCAATCGGGCACACATTTCCTTAGAATCCCATCCCTACACTTCTTGAGTAAGATAGGATCATTTCAAATGTAAAACCTCAAAGAATGGAAGAATTTCTTTTTGTCCTAATATGCCCAATCTCTAGGTAGCTCTTCACATGCTAAATAGTTCACAATATTTGCAAACCACAGATCCTTGCTTGTAATGGAAAAGAGTTGCTCGTCTAGGAATTCTTCCACTATTGGTATGTCTATGTCCTTTTCATAAACTCATTCAAGCCTAGATAAATGATCTGCCACTACACTTCCAGTGTCCGCTTTATCCTTGATTTCAATATCAAATTCCTACAACAGCAAAATCCATCTAATCAACCTAGGCTTTGCATCCTTTTTCTGCATTAAATATTTGATGGTTGCATGATCTGTCCAAATAATGACCCTAGCTCCTATCAAATATTGGCAAAATTTCCCAAAAGAGAAAACTACCACCAATAGATCCTTTTCAGTGTTTCTATAAATTAATTGGGCTTTGTTTAGGGTCTTTGGTTCATAGTAGATGACGACGGTAACCTTGTCTCAACGTTGGCTAGAACAACCCCTACTTTGTAATCTGATGCATCACACATCAACTCAAACGGTTGAATCCAATTCAAAGCATCAACCATAGGTGCAAATACCAGTTTCTCCTTCAATACCTCAAACACCATCAAACATCTCTCTTTGAAACTAAATTCAGCGTCCTTTTCCAACACTCAGAGAGAGGTTTGGCGATTTTTGAAAAATATTTTATAAAATGTCGGTAAAATTCAGCATGTCCTAAAAAGCTCCTCACTCCCTTTACCAATGATTGTGGAGGTATCTTGGAGATGACTTCTATTTTTACCGGGTTGACCTCCATTCCCTTATAGGACACCTTGTGTCCCAAAACTATCCCCTCACTCACCATCATGCAACATTTTTTCTAGTTCAAAACCAAGTGAATGTCCTCACATCTTTGCAAAATCTTATTGAGATTGTCAAGGAAATCACCAAATGATTCTCCATACACCAAAAAATTATCCATGAATACCTCCTGAAATCACTCCACCATATCGGAAAAAATAGTGAGCATGCATCTCCGTAAGGTAGTCGGTGCATTGTAAAGACCAAAAGGAATCTGACGATACGCGAAAGTTCCATAAGGACAAGTGAAGTTGGACTTCTCTTGGTCTTGTGGCTCAATATAAATCTCGTTGTGTCTAGAATAACCATTGATTAAATAAAAGTGAGAGTGGTCAGAGAGCCGCTCAAGAATCTGATCGATAAAGGAGAGTGGAAAATGGTCTTTCAAAGTGGTGGTGTTCAAACGTCGGTAATCAATACATACTAATCACTCAGTCACCAACCTAGTAGAAATAAATTCATCATTTGAATTTGTGGTGATTGTGATCCCCCTTTTTTAGGAACCATCTGGGTTGGACTAACCCAGTCAGAGTCATAGATAGCATAAATTATACATGTAGATAAAAGTTTTACTACCTCTTTCTTTACTACCTCAGTCATGATAGGATTGAGTCATTTTTGAGGTTGCACTATGGACTTGGATCCTTCTTATAGTATGATCTTATGCTAGAAGAAACTAGGGGAGATCCCCTTTATGTCTACAATAGACCATCCAAATGTTGCCCGGTGTTTTTTCAAAACTACAAGTAGATGCTCCTCTTCCTAAATTCTCAATGTATATGAGATGATGATCGAAAGGTTTTCTTCTGCTTCCAAGAAAATATACTTCAAGTGCGGGGGCAATGGCTTCAACTCTAGATCTGGGGGACTCGATATAGATGGGACCAATGGTGGAGGAGGTGGTCCCAGATCCTCATAAGTGTCTGGTGTAGTAAATAGTCATCCACCAAGTTCATGAAACATGCCTCTAAAGGCAACTATGGATATGCTTGAACAAGAGTGGAAGAAGCTACCTCTTCAATTATTATTGGGAAATATTCCTCCTCTTCATCATCAGGATATTGAATTGCTTTTGTCAATGAAATATCCTTTGTGTTCTTCAAGATGTCAACTGTCAATGTGCCTTTGTGAACTTGTGTCATCACATGAGCGATATCACAGAATGGCCTCCCTAGATATAAAGACATCTTTCCCTATACCTATTGCAGCATGTGACACTATGCCTTCTCTTCAGTCATCTTTACAGATTTGGGCATATTGATTTCAAAATGGTCGACTATGATCTCCAGTGTCAATCTTCCTCTGTCCATCTCGAGTATCATATCTATTATGGCTTGAAATGGCCTCCCTAGTAGTAGTTTGTTTTTGTTATCATCTTGCATCTCCACTACCACAATATCTACTGGAAATACAAATATGTCCCACCTTGACAAGAACATCCTCACAGATATCATATGGCCTAACCACAGAGTTGTCCGCTAGTTGTATGGTCATATTGCATTTTTCTAGACTCCTTAAGACCCAACTTCTTGAAGGTAGTCAAGGGCATAAGATTATTGCTTTCCCCTGAATCACACAAAGCCTCTCCAAATTTGGTCTTCCCAATGTAACATGATATGTTGAAGCAACCTGGATCTTTCCTTTTTGGTGGCATTTTTTCCAAAATGAAGGCACTAACTTTCTCTTTCAACACCACTACATCAAAATCAGTTATCCTCCTCTTTTTGTTGATTATGTCCTTCAAAAAATTTCCATATGAAGTAATCTTATTAATTGCACCTATGAGAGGAATGTTGACATGCAATTTTTTTAAACTTTCTAGAAACTTCTAAAATTGTTTCTCAGCCTTGGTTGCCTTCAAGTTGTTCTGAAAGGGCACTAGCTTCACTACTTTCCTATGATGAGGTGGTATGTACACCATCTTCTTTGTCTCCTCTAGTTCATGAGTTTCATCATCAGCTATCTTGTTCTCTATTGATGTATCTGGCTCATTTGTATTAGCAATCACTGTCGGCCATGTGTCACCTATGGCATCCTTTACTTCTAGGACAGTTTGTTTTTCATTAAGCACTTTCTTGCAATTGCGAAGCAACACTGCCTTGGCCTGTAGATTTCCAAATGGTGGATCAATATTTCTAGGGAACCCCTACTGGCCAGGTTTCTTAAGAGAAGCCACTTCTGCTGAGAGATTTGTGTCTCTGTACTACGAATCTATTATCCTTGATTCTGTAGTTCCCTCTGGGTCTAGCCAATGAGCACTTCATTCTGGTTGACCAGCTTGCCTATCATGTCCTCAATGTGGTCTATCTTGCTATGGCCTCTTTCATGTTGTTGAGCATTTCCTCGGTGTTGTGCTTTTGATGGGTCCTGCTGAAAATTATTGGGGCCCTTCTAAGAAAACTTGGGATCCTTCCTCCAAGAATAGTCATTGCCCCTACAATTCTACTACCACGCAAACATACACTCTTCGTCTTCTCCTCTTGATGAGCTTCTATCCTTTTGACATAGATTCTTTGCAATCAAGTCCAACTTATCATTCAATTCCGATATCACCTTGGACTCCACAACACTTTTAAGGGTTGTTGGGTGTTCTCTTTCTTCTCCCCAGGACTTGTTTTTTTCCATATTCTTCAGGATCTCATGACACATAGATGGTTTGTTGTTGAGGAAGAAGCTTGTTCCTGTACTATCAAGTGTGGTCCTCTCCCCTTGACGCAACCCATAATAGAAAATCTTTGCCTAGCCATACAAATCAATCCCATGATGAGGAACCTTCATCAGCATGTTTTGACATCTTTCCCATTCTTTAGAGTAAGATTCTTCTTCCTGCTTCTTGATGTTGTATATTTTTTTGATCAGCTCGTTTGTCTTTTGAGGTGGGAAGTAACACTCAAAGACATTTTCTATAATCTCCTCCCATGTTTCTATATATTCAGGAGTAAGATTATAGAACCAAGACTTGGCATTATCTACCAGTGATTATGAGAAAAGCTTCAGATATATAACCGTCGTTGACAATTTGTCAATTTTTACCATCTCACAGCTTTCTACAAAATTGTTGATGTGCGACATCGGGTCCTCAGTGTTGTGGCCATGGAAAGCCTATGACTTGACCAATGCCACCAACCTAGGATCTATCTTGTAGCTGCACACATTTATGACTTGTCTTTTAATTGGCCGTAGCTGAGTTGTTGAGGAAGATTCCTTCATCTTCTCCCAAATAGTTTGTTCTTCTGTTGGGTCCTCCATCTTAACTAGTTCTTCAGTTAGGGGTATCAGAGTCTCAGGTATGGCATTTTAGGTGGTGGAGTTTGTATCAGTCGTGGTGCAGAACCACTGTACTCTTGTTCCCTATGCAAGAAATCCTCCTGAAATGCACTCAACAATGATGAGGCTCTGTAATCAGTGCTTCTTGTTTGTACCATACACTAGTACCTGATATAGTTAAAACCTATATGAGAACATATACTAATGATTAAATAAATGACATTTGAAATTTAGCTTAAATAAATTAAAAAATTAAGGTTGTGGCCTAGAGTGGCCGACCACAACACTCATAGTGTTGGAGTTTCCATTTCCCTGACAATGGTGCCAAAAACATTATATGTGCAAACTACATGTTAAACACAAGTATACATATCAATGAAATATAGGCCCTAAGTGGCTCAGATGTAGAACTCAGGGATACATTCTCCAAAGACTACTACTAAGTGTAATGTGATCAGCTAGGCCGATGAAAACTTAAGGTTAAATAATCTAAGATGCAGAAAATAAAGCTAATATTACTGGTTGTTGATCTCAAATGGAGTGAATTTCTTAGGATTATGGTTTCACTTCAATTAGTATTGCAATTACAATAATATCATTGATAATTATATCTCCTAACGCTAGACAAAGAGATCTATAGCTAGAATTACCCGCTCTCATGATGTAATTCACTACCTAATCTAACTCCAATCCCACTCTCATAGTAATTGAGTTACTAGTTAGGTGCTTCACTAAAAACGCTGGGTAATGTCTGCACATTCGTAAGCCTCCTTTCTCAAGGTGCGATATAAAACATATAATTCTATGATTTTCCAACCCCTAATCCCTCTGTAGAGATAATTAATAGTCTAATTAACTACCTATGGTGATCAAGCATGGATAGTTCATTATATTTTTGTAGAATTATGTCCAAAAATAAAGAGAAATATGTATATTAATGCATAAAAGTCAATTAGAATGCATAAGGGGGCTACTCTGGGGTCCTAAGGAACAAGAGGTTTAGCCCCGCATGATTTCCATTGTCAAATACATGAGAGAAGAAGAAAATTGTAGGGAACGTTAGAGAACTAAAAGAACCCCTGAAGAAGATGGTCTAGATAATCCCATCTGATGAAAGTGACAATTTTCTACCTTCTGATTGCAAATGTCCATTGGAGGTACCCGAATCTCCCAGAATGTGGCTTTCTTCTCTACTTTCTCCTCTCCTTTCTCTCAGCTTCCATCCAAAGAAATAGAATGTGATTCTTAGGTATGGACGAAATCCCCCTAAGTCAAAGAAGTGACTTAGGGTTTCATTAATTGCCAATCGTTGGATTAAACATGAATTTTAGATCTTCCTGATCCCATCGTATCGGCACTACCGACTCCATCGATAGTTGTGGCCACCTATGCAATCATCGATATACCAAGCTGATATCAGTAGTACTGAGATTTCTTGTGAAATTTTGATTCATCATTGTGATGTTGTCAAGAGCATTGACTTCATGGTCGGTACTATCGAGTCTTTTCAATTTCTATATGTTCCTCTCTAAGCAAAGATGCTCTGTTCAGTATTGGTGCTTCTAAGGCCCCTGGTCCAGACGAGTTTAATGTGAAGTTCTTTCAGTCTATGTGGGAGATGGTCAAAGAAGACGTGGCTAGAGCCGTGAGGTGGTTTTTTGTGGGAGGCAGGATGTTAAGAAGGGTCAACCATGCCTTCTTATGTCTCATTCCAAAGAAAAATGTTATTGAGTCTATGAATGATTTGCGGCCCATTTCATGTTGTTCGGTGGTATACAAGATCATCTCAAAGGTTCTTGCTAGTAGACTCAAAAGGGTTCTTCCTAAGGTAATCTCCCCTCATCAGTCAGCTTTCATCAAGGGGAGGAGCATATCGGATAGTGTGCTTCTTGCAGCAGAGTTCCTTCTTGATTTTGGAGTGAAGAATGGGTCTAGGAAGGCTTGTGTGAAGCTGGATTTGGCTAAGGCATATGATAATGTCAGATGGGAGGCACTTTGGAAGTGTATGTATACTATGGGTTTCTGTGAGAGGTGGGTTAAGCTTATGAAGTAGTGTGTTACCACCACATCCATTTATGTGCTAGTGAATGGCGTGCCTTTTGGACTGTTCACTGCCTCTAATGGTTTAAGGAAAGGTGATCCACTATCCCCTTTTCTTTTTACCCTCGTTATGGAAATTCTATCTTGATCAGTGGATCGAGCTATGGAGAGACACCTGATTGCTAACTTCAGACAGAGTGGATGTCGGGTCCTTACCCATATGATATTTGCTGATGATGTCCTCTTCTTTCTGGATGGTAATAGGAAGACCCTGAGAAACTTTCAAAAGATGATGACAGAGTTTGGGATCTATACAGGATTATATCTCAGCACCATTAAGTCAATGATTTTTCTGTCCCAGTCGTGTGATAGTAGAAGAGGGCGCCTCAGAGATGCAGCTGGTTTGCAGGTTGGCCAGTTACCAACCAAGTACATGGGTATTCCCTTGAGCGGTGAGAAGGTGAGGGGAAAGGACTTTCAGGTCTGTGTGGACTCTTTGTGAAATAGAATTGATGATTGGATGGGTATCAACCTTTCCATGTTCATTCGGTCTTAGAAGGGATGATCCGGTTCTGTTGTTTGCAAGTGCACCTGCTAGATTTCATTCTGGACAAGATGAGAAGTTTGTTGGCTGCGTTTGTTTGGGGAGGGCGTAGACATCCTGTGGGGTGGATGACAATTGCAAAGAATTTTGAGGAGAGGGCCTGAATGTCAAGGATCCTAGATACTTTGCTTGGGTGGCTAGTTTAAAGAGGATTGGTAGATTCTTGAAAAAGGATTCCCTATGGAGTTGCTGGATGACCGAAAGGTATGGCTCCTTTCTGGTTCTTGGTGGACAGAAAAATGTGTCGAAGGTTTGGAGGGCTATGTGTATGATGTGGCTGGATGTAGATGATGAGTATCATCCCCCTCCCCTTGGTTGGGCACTGAAGGACCCTCTGGCCAAACTATGGGCAACCTTTCACACTCACAGCCCAACAGTTCCCTGGTTTCCTTTGCTATGGAACCAGGGGCATGTACCCAAGTGGAACTGCAGCACATATAGGAATGTGCTGGGAAGATTTCCGACGAAGGACCGTCTCATAAAGTGGGGCCTTAACGTAGATGCTAATTGTATGTTGTGTAAGAATGTGGATGAGTCTCATGCCCACGTGTTTTTTTATTGTACCTACACTCGCTACATCTGGTGTAGATGTTGGTTGAAGATGGGTTGGGGCGGCGCCCCCCCACCCACATTGTTTGAAGGCATTATGGTCATTATGGAAAAGACCAGAGGCAATACCAGTCTAAGACCTTTTGTGGGGGTCTGGTTGGTGGGTCTGTGTTTTATGATATGGAATGAAAGAAACAACATGATGCATGGGAAAGGGGATACGGATGTCCTTCCCTTTTTTGATAATTTTGTGAGTTGTGTGAGGTTGGTTCTTAAAGGCAGACCTAAGATTATGAGGGGGGTCAGTTCTGTTATTTTGGCCCGGTGGAATTTTATAGTGTAGCCCTCTTGTACAGTATATGATGGTTTTTCCATCTATATGCTTCTTTTTTTATGATAGTAATATTTTACCTACTCCAAAAAAAAGTGTCAGTACCACCGATAATAGAGTTAGTAGTATCGAGCTATGTAGATTCTTGTAAATTTACATGAATCCATAAAAATCGAACATAAGATCTCAAATAAAATTAAATCATTCAAGAACATAAATTTTATATTTATTTGATGCAGTTAGGTATCATAGGTTAATGATAGTGAATAATGCACAAATTAATATGAAAATTAACAATAAGCACAAAAAATCAATAATAAATAGTCTATGAAAATGACAGTTATCCGGTGCATCAATTGACGCCATCCCTAGCCTTAGGCTCTAGGATTTTTTTTAGGCTGGCGGTAATAGCATATGGGACCAGATCAAACTCCAAAGTGTTCTCCAATATGGGGAGTATATGTATCTATGAATAGATCGAGGGACACATCAATAGGAGAGGACTGACTTGCTTGGACGCCAGTGAAAGATTGCCTCTTTACCATTAAATCAGCTTTGCGTATATATTTGAAGTCTAGCCCGGTCCACCGCCGTGATGTACTTGCTTCTCATTTGCACTCGTGGATATGTAACACATCTCTCCCCCGTAAAATCTTAATATTTGGATGACAAATATTTCATTCGGTTATCCCCATGGATGATAGGATTCGATCTTGTCACATTCAATTAGTCTCCAGATGCAAGTATTGTCCTCAACGGAGTTTGGAAACCTTGGACCACCTCTTCCTCAGTGGGAACATAGATACGGACCTTTAGGTTGAAGGTGAGAAAATCATACAAATTAGTTCCTTTTCTGACTCGTGGTCGTTGGGGGGAGGTTGCATCATTGTTGGTCCCTTTTCGGACCAAGGGTCATTGCTTGGTTTCCTCAGGGGTGTCCTTCCCCTTACTATCCAATGGAGTATATGGGAAGATAGATGCAGGAGTAGGTTTGACGGTAGGAGCATGGATAGAAAGATGATTTAGAGAAGAATTTGTCATATTTTCTGAACTATCTGTGGTAATACACCAGCCAAGCTCCTCCAGATCGACGGGGATACAACATAGTTTTGGAGGGAGAGGGGCGTCTCTCCCCACCTTAGGATCTAATGTTTCATGTTTCACCCTACCTTTTAGCACTCTCCGCCGATAGGTTGTCTTAAGCTCAACGTGGCCAATGTTTTTGGAAGAGGGGAAGGGTGGGGGAGAGAGGTAGGGTTTCAGAGGCATCATAAGGACTTCTAATAGTGACATTGTTGCAAGGTTTTCTAACCCTGGTCTAGGGTATTCCCACCTAGTTTGCCTCCTAAAAGCGATCGAGGTCGGCCTAGAGGTGATAGCAGATCCCCTCTAGCTGGATTTATATTAGAATGGGATGATCGGCGTCTTATCTCTTTTCTAGATGGGTCCTCACTGTTTGCATGGAAGGTGAAGACCAACTCCAAAGGATCCACAATCTTATGAGAGCTAGAGCTTGTCGTTCTGACTACATCCATAGAGAGGCGAACCATTTAGCTACCTAGTTGGTTACTTATGGGGCTAGTTTAGACCAACCTTACTTGTTCACATACCTTAAATCCATGCCTCCTCCTGTTAGGGGTTTGTTTCATTTAAAAACCTTGGGTATAGCTTATTTGATGCAGGAGGTAGTTGTGGATGAGGATACATAGATCTTTTACCTTTTGTTCTTGGTCTTGGTCTTAAGTCAATGGTCTATTTTTGTAGTTAGTAGGTTCCTTTTATAATTACATACAACTTTTTGCTTGCCCACTGAAAAATGGGATGATTAGAATTCTCCCATAATACTTAAAAAAAAATGCCAATTTGCTGTTTTTCATACACAACGGGAGAATGAAAGAACTAACCATTTGGTTTGCAGAATTATGCACAGGATTAGATTCTAGTCCTTTTAGAAACTGAAATACCATGTTTTTTGGTGTAAAACCTCACTCTAGGATTGCATTTGAATGGCACTAGATTCCCCAAGGGTTGGGACTTTTTGTTCCGCATTACCCCTGGTATTTTTTTTAACTGAGGGGGAAGTATTATTCACCTTGCCCCCCTCATGCAAGCTAAGAAAACTATGCCGTTCTTATATGTATAGTGTAAACCCCGCTGTTGACATCAAAAAAGTAAAAAGTCCTAACAGGCGGAGGCATCTCTCTCAAGCTGTGAAAGATGTAAGCATCTTGAAGGTCCCCTCTGTAAGAAGCCAAGGCTCTAGCCATCTGATTAATAGGCTTAGTAAGAAACTCCACTGAGACATGAAGCCTTCTCACTCTAGCTCTGATATCATCCACTAGTCTCCTAATCTTCCAGGGGTTGTCGTAGGCTCCTTTCACTAGGTATACCGCTGCTCTACCATCTGATTCGATCACTGACAGAAAAAAAATTCAAAGCCATGCACAAATTTAAACCATAGAAAAGACCTTCCAGGTGACCCTCCACCTCATTCTCAGTCTCTCCTGGCATGGAGAACCCCCAGATAACATTGGCTTCATGGTCTCGTAAAATCCCCCCCACCGCCAGAGAGCAAGTCCTTTCCCCTATGGACTTCCACTTAACATAGGAAATACTAAGGGAGGTGTGATGAAGTATCGGCCTCCTCCAATCAAGATGAACAGCATGCCTCAAAGAGATCTTAGGTAAGAGCATACCCGATAACCCCCAGTCCGCCATGCTATGTTGGTCCCCCCCAACGAGTCAACAGTCAAATCTCTAGAGATACGAGAGAAGAGGCTCAAGGACTGGGACCAACTGGCAGCGGAGTAGCCTTCCGTCCGTTATACCTACTCGAACACCTCACCTTCCAGAGGTACCACATAGTCACTGAAGGGATGATCCCCTGAATAACACCCAGAAAAGAGGTAGAGGAGGCCTTGGACCAACACTGCTTTAGGACCTGATCAATAGGCTGAGATAGTTGAAGGTTCAGACATAAGAGGGGCACCATCTTGGTCCAAAGATGCCTGGCCCAATCTCCTTGAATGAAGAGATGGTTTAGACTCTCGGTTTGCGGCCCTTCACAACACTCACACTTGGAAGTGAGGGGAATGTGACAATCCACAATCCTTTGATCCACAGGAAGGGCATCATGCATTAGCTTCCATAGCGTTGTTGCGGCTTTGTGAGGTATATGTCTCGACCATACCCACTTATAGAAATCCCATTTGATAGAGAATGTGGGCTTCAACAACTTTTTCACTGAAGCCAGAGAAGTGACCTTTCATATTAGGCTCCCAAATGAGATAATTCGTGCTCGAGTTGAGGCCCATCCGTAGGTCTCTAATCAGCTGGATGCCGACACTGCAGACATAAAGAGAAAGCTTTTGGTAGTCCCAGCCTGAGGAGTCCATATAGAAGTCTTTAACAAGAGCCATAACATATGTAGGGATTCCAGGAAGAGCGTGTGATACAAGCGGTTGTCCAGCCCAATTGGCGAACCAAAAAGAGATGTATCCCATACGCAAATGCCAATGGGAATGTTGAAGGATGAGCGGAAAAGCAAGCCATAGGTGCTTCCAATAGACCGAGGCAAAGGAGCCCTTCTTAAGGAACCAGGGATGATGGGCGAAGAACTACCAGCGCGGGTGAGAGTATTTGGCTAGACAGAAAGAAGACCAAATGGAGGGAACCGTAAGAATCTGCCATGCCGCCCTATAGAGGAAAGCTTGCTGAACTGTGGCCAAACTATGAAAACCTAGCCCACCATTACAAAAAGGAGAACAAATGAGGTTCCAAGCAACCCAAGAATGACACTTGTTGCCCTCCCTATATTTCCACAAAAAATCCTTCAACATCCTCTTGACTTTCCTCACCACCGTGTGAGGGACCCTGCTGACCATCATCGAATAGAGGGGGAAGGAAGATAGCACTGATTTGATAAGTGTGATCCTTCCCGTAAGGTTGAGAATCTTCCCACTCCAAGAGTTCACTCTTCTAGAAATCTTGTGGATAATGAATTCGTAGTGGGAGATACGAGCACGCCCAATCACCAAAGGGATACCCAGATAGAGGATGGAATGTTCACTGTAAGAGCATCCAAGCAGTGAGTTGATCTCGTTGGCACGTTGCGGTGTGGCCTTCCCCATCATGAAAGATGACTTGCTCGGATTCACTTGTTGCCCGGAAGTAATGGAGTAAGAGTGGATGCCTTGGAGGATCGCTTGAGCGGATTGACCCGCACTGTTGAAGAAAAAAATAATGTCATCTACAAAAAGCAGGTGAGTAGGAGCAACTCCTCGCCCTCGAGTATGGAAGCGCTGGATGAGACCAGAGGACCCCCTCGCACTCATGAGCCGACTAAACGCTTCTTCCATAATGATAAAAAGAGAAGAAGACATGGGATCCCCCTGCTTTAGACCCCTGGACACCGAGAAGAAGCCTCCTGAGGACCCATTAATGTGTACAGAGAACCAAGAATCCTCAACAATGAGCCTGATGATGGTAAGAACTGCTACACTGAAGCCAAATGATTCGAGGACAGCATACAGAAATAGCCATTCAGTCTTGTCAAAGGCCTTAGACATATCCTCCTTATAGATGATATTCTCCCCTCCCCTCCCTTGATTGATATCATGGGTTAACTCTTGAGCTAGCCTAATGTTCGTGTTGATATCCCTGCCACGAACAAAGGCATTTTGCCCCAGGCTAATGATACGAGGCAGCAAAGCAGCAAACCGAATTGACAAGACTTTAGAAACCAGTCTCATAATGAAGTTCTCCACACTAATAGGCCTAAAATCAGATAACTTGGAAGGCTTATCAACCTTTGGGATAAGGCAAAGATTGGCACACTTGATCCCCCGAAGGATGTTCCCACCTCCAAAACAGAACCGCACAAACTCCACCACATCCTCCTTCACTATGTCCCACGCCGCTCTGTAGAAAGCCCCAGTAAATCCATCAGGCGCCGGCGCACTGTCCTGGTCCAACTCCAGCAACGCCTTATGGATCTCCTCCTCTGATGGTAGATGACACAACTCCACATTATCCTCTGGCAAAACA
This sequence comes from Alisma plantago-aquatica, assembly GCA_963693085.1. Lineage (NCBI taxonomy): Eukaryota > Viridiplantae > Streptophyta > Magnoliopsida > Alismatales > Alismataceae > Alisma > Alisma plantago-aquatica. The sequence goes on from OY856409.1 coordinate 1,853,924,361, forward strand.
AGAGAGGGGATGTGTTGAAGGATCTCAGGCGATGGAGAAGAGGGGCCAGCTGTGAATAACTCAGAAAAGAAACTAACCGCCGCCTGGACGATCTCCTCTGTTCCCTCCACCTTGGACCCATCATCTAAGAGGATAGAATCCACAAAGGAGGATTTGCGTCTGTAACAGACATGTGAGTGAAAGAAATCGGTATTACGATCTCTCTCGGCCATCCATCGCACCCTAGATAGCTCACGCCAATAAGTCTCCTCCCACTGTTGGGCCTCTCCAGCTGCTGCTCAGCTTCAGCGATGGCTGCATACCCTTCGGCATTCTCCAGACCATCCCACCTAGCTTGTAACTCCCTGACCTTGCAATCACATGCAGTGGTTCTTGCGAAGAGATTACCAATATGATCCTTATTCCAGGCTTTAAGCACCCTCTTTAGCTGTTTCTGCTTCTCAAAAAAACAAAAGGGTGGGTAGCCCCAACCTTCCATGTTCCAACCTTCCTTAATGATGTCCAAAACCCCTGGATGACGTAGCCACATCTTTTTGAACGAGAACCCATACTTTCTTCTATCTCCTGAAGCCACTAGAGAAAGGGAGAAAATGAGCGGGCAATGGTCTGAGTCCTTCGTCCTGATAAGGTGTTCCACCCCACAGCAGATGTCTGAAGGCCAAGAAAGCCCCAAGAAGCCCCTGTCCAGCCTCGCCCACTTGGTGGGAATGCCAACCTGCTTGTCCACCCAGGTGAAAGGAGATCCTCTGTAAGGCACCTCCATCAGCTGAGCTGTCGGGATCCAAGCGTTGAAATCCATCATAGGCCTACTTCTAGGCAGACCTCCACCCTGGTATTTTCGAGGATCTGAAAAATTGGACACCCCCAACACCCGTCTCCGATTCCTCTCGCCTTCTTGCTCAAGCAACCTCTCCAGACGCCTTCGCTGTGTCCTCAGACTGCTCTGCGTCCCGTCACACTGGCTCTTCCGTCAGAAAGTTACTACGGTCCCTCTACCAAGTCTGGAGCAACACCTAACCGGCAGCCACCTTCAACATCTCCGATCAATCTGTGTTTCCGGTTGTGATTTTAATTTGTTATGCCACACAAATCCCACTAGCCGTCCGTCCAGATAACACCTGAAGCTGCTACGCATGCATATATGCCAATCACGGAACGCAGTTCCTTGAAAAAGTTGGTGGTTCATGTTGATTAGGCGGAAAACGAAAACAAGAGTTGATCATTGGGCTTCATTTCTAATCTTGTCTTCGATACAAACAAACACACGATGGAAAAACAAGCATCCCATCCTATATATGTTCCTTCTTATTTCTTTCTTTTTAAATCCCATGTAAATCCTTTCCAATGAACCAAATGGGAGAAGAAAAGGGAAAAAGGGACGAACAAAGACCGATGGTGCCTCAATTGTGATTTTGTCTATATACTACTTTAATTTATAAAAACTCAAACGATGTACTACAAAAATGTCTTCAGAAGTGCAAGTAATAAATTAGAACCTTTCTGAACAGATCTAAAATGGAATTATAAGATGTGGTAGCATAACCGATGAAGTGTTGAAAGCGCCACAGAAGAGAGGTGGCATCATCAACGAATCTATACTATATAGGAAAGGCCGTTCGGGGTTTTCGCTGTAATTTTTTCATTCATTTTTATGAATTACAAACTCATCCTTCCAATACAGAGAAAGATGTTTCTCTAGAGAGTTCTCGGCCTCAAGAGTTCTATGTAATTTCCACACCGTATGAAGGTTCGAGCAAGCATCGCACTAGCGGCTATTACCTACCCGGCTAAAGCAGCGAACTTGTGTTGCTATGCCTCGTGCCTTTCCGGTCTATCAAATGTCCCCTCTCTCTCTCTCTTTCCACCCGTTACCGTCTTTCTTCTGGGCTTTGTTTGGGAATGGAATGAGATTATTGAGATTATAAAATCCGGACTGAGATTAGTCCAGTCATCATCCGGATTGGAATTGGGGTTCCCCACTTGGCCCTGTTTAGCAAACCAATCCGGCTGGACTCGTAACTTGTGTTTTTCAGTCTGTTATATAAAATAAAATACACAAAAGACAGAGCCTAATCTGGACTGGGATTCCTAATCCTACTGCTGGCAGAGATAGTCCAACTTTTGGGATTACGGAATCTCGAAACGGGAATTGTAGTCAAACGCGCAAATGCAAAACCGGACTGGATCGGTGTTAGATTTGCTGATGTGGCGCAGACGTGGCCTAATAAGACATGCTCCAATCTCATCTCAATCCGTTTCCAAAAAGGCCCCTTAGGTCTTTCCCACTTCTTCCGTCTCCGTCATGGGACCGAGTACCCATGATGTGAAGACAACGATACAAGTGGCCGACTTGGTTCGCGTGGGTAATGATCTCCTCAAGCAACAATGATGGTCGCCGACCTGGTTCATGTGGGTAATGATCTCCTCGAGCAAAAGTGAAAGCACGTGTGTGGACCTCAAGACATACAGTTTGAAGTCAAACATAATGAATAATTGTCCTTCCACTGACTTAAGGAAAGTCTCGATCTAAGTACACCTTCTATAGCAAACTCATGAACATCTAGGAGTTGGGGTGTGTTTAGTCGTTCCACTTCTCCCCCTCCATCCCAACCTCTCCCATGGTGAAGATACAAGAAAGCACGAGCAGCACGCCATAGTCCTCATCAGCTCACAGCCATGCCTGAAGATCCTGGACAACAGGTGTGCGCGACTCACCACCTTAAAGTTAGCCTGGAAAACGATGTGTGAGGTCGTTCGATGGAACTTCCGCCGGACGCCATATGGCATACGCCCAAGTTGCATGATATCTACCGTCAGGTGTTCTGGGTGCTGAAGTCCAGATGTATGTTTCTTATGACGGCTGTGGTGGTTGAGAAGGGTGACTTGGCACCCCTACTTGTTGGTCTGTTATGAACTGGGCCACAAAACCACCTGGATATCACTACGGGGTAAGAACATGTCGTCAATCCGAATTAACCATAGGGAAGTCTGTCAAGGTAGCGTCGTGCAATTTTTTGTTTTAAGTTATTGGATTATTGAGTTCAGGTCATAAATCATGAGATGTACCACATTGGCTGCTCAACTACTAGGATTGCAAGCTCTTGATCATCGCACCTTCTGCAGTTTCTGTTCTTCCAACATGTCTAAGCTAACCCGGTAATGTATTGATCGTTGTGTTTTTTTGCCAATAGAAAATCTACTACCTCTTCTAGCCTGGTGGATTTTTAGTTTCTCTCGAATGACAATGTCATTATCGAGTTAAGAAGTTCAATTGAAATGAGATACTCAATTGATTTGTCTCTAGCCTTAAGAATCACTAATCCAAAAGAATAAGTTTAAACTAGGCTGTTTTTGGATTTCGTTCCTCCCTTCCTCTCTTCTACAAACAACTTTATAGGAATAATTTGTGAACCACTTTGTAATTTTTCATGAAGAAGAATAAGTCTGGGAGTGGAGTCTAGAATTCCTATTTTGCAGTCACGTGACTACCTACTCCATCAGTCGACCGAAGATTAACTCGCTATATGGTGTGTTATATGCTAGACTGAGGGTGTTGGTTTGCAAGATATTGTTTTAAAGAAGAATCAATGAACGAGAACTGCCAAACAAAATGGACAAGTAGGTTCACTTTAAACCAAACAAAGTCTGTGAGGTTGCAATGAATTATATTGTCATTCCTATTTTGAGATCCAACCCCTAAGTTAGTTTGACGTCAGCCCACACCAGTTTTACCTAGAAATCTTATGTCTTATCCATCTTACATCTTCACTCAATTTATATCCAACGTCATTTTCCACTTTAGAAACACCCTCTATATCTTCATTGGCATTATCAACTTTGAAAATGCCTTTCACTGGACATTCAAACTTCGTTCTCTGTTTTGAATCCTTGTGTTTCATTTCAAAATTGTTTTTATACTTGTTTGTTGCTTAATGTTTGTTTGTCATTAGTTCCCTCTACTGTATTTCCTAGATAATAGGCACCAGATTTATATATTTGCTCATGTGTTATATGGTTTATCTCATGGGAGCTTTTAATTTCTCCACCAACAAGTTCAACTTAATCATCAGTTTGCTGAATTGCAATTTAGCCCAGTGTTCTAAATTCCTCAAAGTTTCTCACTGTGATACATGTGATACTAGATTCTTTGTTTGTATACAATTTTCTTTCATCTAATACTCACATTTAATATACCAATATGGTTGTTGCTTTTCAGTATTTCTTGTAAGAATACATGATATTTTTAATGTGAGCATTTTATATTTTATTTAAAAGCATGCATAATTGTTGATTTTTTTTCCACATATTGTTTGGTTTCTGAGAGAGCTTTTCAGGATGAGTAACTACTTCAAAGAAATTCCAAATTAATTACTTCTAGCCTTCACTAACTAATATGAGTAATATAATAATCTTGGCTCCTTTTCACTTCTGTTGCTCCCTTCCTCCTTCTACAACACTATAGAAGTGATCAGTGAAGACTTGCTTTTTAGTTTCACTTGAAGAAGAACAAAAATTGGGGTTGGAGTTTGGAAAATGATTTGTGCATACCTATCTGATCTATGTGTGTGCCACCATTAATTCTTTTAGATGATTGGTCAAGATCTGTAGTGTTTTCTTTGTAATTATCCCCTAGAATATACATATTTGGAAATTAATCATTCACTCTGTTAAGTAGAAAACACATGTCTTATTCATATCACATCTTCACTAGATTTAATTCAAATCCTTTCTCAATTGTAAAAACACTTGTGACCGTCCTCTGACACAACTCATAGATGTGGCTCACGTTTAAGTAAATATTTTTTGGCAACATGGAATTTAGTTGTGCATAACAAAAAGGTGGTAAGAAAACATGTTGGACTGATTCTAAAACACCCCTCCACATAAATACTTACCCTCCCTCCTATGCAAAATGTTCAGTGAAGGCAATTGTCATCACTATAAACAAATGAATCAAAATATCCTTCATTCTCTAATAATGAGTAGCAAGTAGAGAAAGAAACTACATTGCTATTTGCATTATACATACATGAATTGTGGTTAATTGGTACAACAAGGCTTGTGAGGAAGAGCAATATTGAAAATCTAGAAGCACTTTCCATAACAAATGACAAATGGTCGTTGTGGTTTGAGCAACAACATTTGTAATACAAATTTGACGTTTATGCCAATGATTAGTTTTTTTTACAGTTTATGAGGTGATTTTTTTGAAGATATCTGATGATAATGTCCATATCCAAACCAAAAAAGTGAAAAAAAAAAGAAATTTTATGTGAGTCTCTTTAGTCAAAACATTCAAACTTCTATTTAGAAATGTAGTAGTTAAATTCAGATGATTTTGCTAGATATATCAAATTATTGACTTGAATGATGTAAACTATCACTTGGTATTTGAAACATTTGATTGGTTTACTCAATTGTTGTCAGAAAATCATAACATTGGCCAACAAGGGTAATGTATGATGGTAAATTTTGGAGTTTTTGAGGATTTGTTGGTGTTCATAAAACTCTAAAGTAGTCATGGATATTGATTTATTAGTGTGAACATATTGGATGAATATTAATTTATTAGTATGAACATGGATATTAATTTATTAGCATGAACTTGTCGGAGGATTTAATATTGATATTTTAAAATGTTTGAATTACTTCTAAGCCCGTGCGTAGCACGGGTTTTAGCCTAGTACGTATCAAAAGTCAAAGATAAAAAATGATGTAATTTACTATACAAGTTGTACTATATTAATGTATTTTTTGTGCATTGACATCATTAGTTGTGTAATTTGTTTTAAAGTTACGAGAAGAGACTTTGATGAGGTCAACACAAGTATCTTTGTCATATGTGTAATCAAATAATAAGATGTCAACAACACATTCAAAATGATATTATCAAGTTATGTATTAAGGAAGGCTATAAGCTTCTTTTAGAACTTTTAACACGAGCCAAGGTTTAAAATAGTCACAGACCACATCATGTCGAAACACTTGTACGCCATTCTGATTGGATTTTCTTTTATGTGCTCTATCGTTGTTGTATCTCATGATATTGTGTGGGTGTTTTTTAATGGGAATATGTTGCGGTGGTGTAGAATACTCTCGCGAAACCGGTATATCGTGTATATCACTGGTGAAATGTTCAGATTTATGCTTCACTAACAACAGTTGTACCGACAAAGGAGAGATGGTTGTAAATCTCTAGGCTTCCGTAAATCATCAGCATAAACGCAAAATACTAAAAACTTTTAGTATTGTTTAGTATTGTATAGAGAAGTTTTCCGCACAGTACCAAAAGTTTAAAAAGTTTTCAGACGTGAAAAAGAACAGAAATATTCCAAGTATTTGTTATTAGTGACAAAAAAAAATCAATAAGAACATCGCAAACTTTGAATTAATTCTATGAATAAAAGTATTAAACAATGTCAGACATTCATATATAACTATTTATCTTATTTCATGTATAAATTATATATATTAAAAAATCTTATGTATTATATATTTATATATCCTATAGTGAGTATTTTTAAAATTAATAGTACATATAAATGTTGGTATGTATGATCCAATCATATGATGATTGTAATGACATAACTTATAAATAATTTGATTAATAATAAAGATAATCTTGTAATTTATTAGATTTTATTCAATTATGAGATAATGAAGTAATATAATAAATCTCGAAATAATGATATTACTCAATGATGTATGTCTTCGGGTCAATAACCTGAACAACGAGATCATTTGGATGCCAAGAGTATATGCATTCTTGATATGTCCCTAGTCGGATATTATTGTGGAAGGTCCATAGACAACAATAACACATAAGACTAGAGTGTGTGTTGGTTGATGACAGAATCTCATCATTCACGATATGTGATATCAAACTAAACACATAGAAGCTTGTTAAAGAACATTGTATCAGACAGACTCACCATGGGAGTGACACATAGAAACCATAATTGATAGTCAGATTGAGCTCTTATAGTGTTGGTGGTGATTGTGTCTCTTAGATCTCAATTCACTGCACTCATCACATGTCGTTCAATGTATTTTGACATTATGCAGTGTAACTTTAAATAAGGATTACCATAAAGGTTATGATTGGGTGCATTGTGGCAGACGGGGATGAGTGTGAGTGATGTAGATGAGATTTGTCCTTCCTACAGGAGTATGATACCATGGCCACTTGATTAGAGAGACAAAATGCATGGCCAAACACATGTGAGTCAATATGTGATATTGAGTTTATACATATCTCAGACATCTCTAGTTCAAGGAATAGAGATTGAATGTTGAAGAGGGTGACTATTCCATGACTCGATTTAATCTGGATATCAGTGGCAAAGGAACTATACAAAAGTATAACACCTAACATAGATTATATGTTGAAGTTGTTCTCCAACTTTTCATTTACTTGGGTAGTAATGATGTATTTCTAGATAGTATTCTTTACTTATGATGTCATAAACTGGTTATGGACATAAATTGCTAATGTAAATCGGAACCTACACTTGTCATAGGAGTTTAATCATGAATGATAATTTAATTGATTATTAAAGTATTTAAATATTCAATTTAAGCAACAATTGACTGATTGGACTCTTAACCTATCGGTTCAAGTGTTGAACCGACTGCTTGGAGTACTACGTTGATTGAAATTGCATTGGCTAAAATGCTAGATGAACTAGGATATGAGATGACCAGTTTACTGAGTGAATCAATCAGCTCAAGGTCTTAAGATGGTCGTCTCATGGGATGACACACCTAGTTCATTGAGCAATTCGATTGCATCAAGGATTAATATTGACGTTGTGTTATGTATTGATTAGAGTAGAATTGTCAATACAATAGTGCCTGGAAAATATGAAAAAATGCTCAGTTGAAGGGTTAAACAGATTGGCTCGCATGCCAACCGATCAATTCACTCATGAACTAATCATTTCTCTGCTCGCATATTGTAAAAATTTGTAAAATTCCGGTCCCTTCCACTCCCACATAGACTGGGAACGTTGACCCTAACCCTCCTATAATATAGGGGTATTGGGGGCTTCCTAGAGACAACCCATTTGCCTCTAACAATTGTTGTCTTCTCTAGTTGTGGTGACTGAGAGAACATGAGCAAGTCCTACCTAATAAAGGGAGGGATAGCAAGGGAGAACAATTGTGGGAGAGTAAGTAGGTGCTAGTACACCAACATGGAGGGATAACTCCTTCCTATTTGTTCTTCAAGAATGACATGAGTTTCGGGTGATCTGTGTGGACTAATCTAGAGGCAAGGAGCTTTTTCGGCAAGGAGGACAACGTCAGGATACTGTCTGTGGTGATCAACCAAGAGTTGTTGCAGATGTGTTTGAGTGCGACTTGAAGAAAGACACACACTACGACAACGAGATTGTCACTTGACTTACTCCAAGACCCAGGTATATCCTCAAAACCACCCCTTCTATTATATAGTTGTTAACTAATAATGGGAATATGAGAGTTAAATTTTTGTTTCAACTGCCTATTCTGTAGCCATATTTCCCAATAGTGGTATCAGAGCCACATCAATTTACTATATTTTGGGATAACCGATATATCGATTTTTTGGTTTTTGTCGTTTATTTATTACATACCATGTGAATATTAATGTGTATGTCTAATTAAATATAATGTACAAATCCAAAACTAACATATATATGATATATATATGCAATTCACACGCGTCGTCCTAATAATTGATTTTGATGGCAGATGTGTAGCATAATTATGGCCAATGACCCTAATTATATGTGTATGGTGGTTATGAGTTTATTTATGTTTTATCTTTGTTTGCATATTGAGCCTCTACCTTAATTCTAATTGTAAAAATATTATTCTCTCCCACCTTTGCTTCCCTCATATGTAACTCAAGATTTCTCTATTACCATATAATATTAGGATACTTTAATTTCTTGTACCTATGAATAAGATAAGCCACCCATTTTAGAAGATGAGTCAACTGACTGGAGGGTCATGGATGACCAATCGACATGAGGCCCATCTGATCAACAAGAGGACCCAGAAGATGGTGGACCAGAGTCCAGATGACTGACAAGAATACCAACTGACCGACCAGGAGGTGAGCTGATCAGTTCAAGGGTTGGACCGATGAACCCAGATTGGAAAGAATAGATCTTCATAAACAACATGTTTCTACATGATATGTATACCCTAGGTTATGGTAATTCCTTTTGGCTCTAAGGAATTACATTGGAATGGCCATATCCATCACTTTTATTTTATTGTATTTTTTGTTTGTAGGTTATAATGTGTATATGATATGAGCTATATGTATGTGGTGATTGAATATCTATATATATTTATAAATACAAACTCTAACATATTAAGTCTAAAATGCTTTCCATTAGCAAGACACATAAAAAGTTCGATTGATTATGCATGGGCACATCGCTGTCCATCTCGTGGAAGTGTAATGGTTGTAATGTGGGTCTACCAAGTGGGGTATATTATTATTCTGTTGGCTTTTGGGTCAGGCTTAATGGGGTGTCCTTAATGAGATTAAGCACCTAGAAGGATGCATATGACTATGACAAGGAGTTTTGCATGTCATCTATTGATGAATTGAATAAGATGCAATTGGAAAATGTTGTCTACCTTAATGATTGATTATCGACGTTGGCATTGTCTAGGTAAGAAATGTTTTGGATCTTGGCTCACTAAAAGGTTGTAAAATTCCATATTCTAAATTGATATGTGAATACTATCCATTTAAACAAAATAGTGGGAGCGATAATTAATTAGATGCCTAATTGAATATTGTCATATTTTAAAATCAAATCTAATCAAAAGGTGTTTTGACAAAATGCAATTTTCTCTTGTAGAATCAAATGACAATGAAATCATTATTGTGATCAATCCTTTGGAAGGTCAAACTTGACAGGATAAATTTCCACAACTACTTTTTTGTATTGCGAAGGGTTCTCAATAATGAGCATAAACTCTATGTCCTAGATGAACCAGTGTCAAAAATACTTGCTCCTGATGCACCTACGGCTAAGGGGGTGCTTAGTGGAAGCATGCCAATGATGCCTTGGACATAAATTACTTTATGCTAAGCTACACGAACTATGAGTTGCATGACCAATGTGAAGATAGGGGGATCATTGAGATGGTAACAGATCTTAGGAACCTGAACCATTATCTCACAAATCAAGAAAGGTACAACATCTCAAATGTGCTCTGTGAGTGTAAGATGATAGAGGGAGACTTAGTAGAGGCACATGTGCTAAATAAGATTGGACATGTCGATCACCTATGAGAACTGGGATCCTCTTTGAGCAAAGAGTTGTCCACGTATATCATTCTGCAATCATTGCTTGAATCATTTAGCCATTTTATTGAGTTTTACGAGTTGAATAATATGGCCAGATTACTGTCATATTTGCATGGCATGTTGATTAATGCCCAAGAAAAAATGTACAAGGACAAATTTGTGATGTTCAACAGTGGAAAAGAGTCCTAGGATGAAATGAAGGCCATGAAGAGTTCTGAGGCTAACCATAAATCTATATCTTCAACACTCAAGATAACGAGAAAGAGAAGTGTAAGAGGTATTTGTCCTCTGTACTTGAAGGAATTTAGGAAAACGAAGATGGGGATAGAGATCTTCACTTTAGGTATATATGTTATCGAGATAAACTTATCTACTTCTCCATCTTGGGTACTAGATATCGGATGTGGATCTAACATATGCTCGAATATGTAGGATCTGAAAAGAAGTAGGCCTTTAAGAAAGGCGAGGTCAAACTACGAGCTACAAATAGAAAAAGGGTTGTTTCCATTACAATTGGAACCTATAGTACATCTTTGCCCATTAGGCTTGTAATAGAGTTAATGAACTACTATTATGTACCTACCATAAATAGGAACATTATTTCTGTATCATGTATTGACAAGCATCCATATGAACTTCGTATTAAGAATGATCAATTTCTTTTTCAAAAGATGGGATATTTTATGAAAGTGCCCTAGTGTCTTATGGTCTTTATTTGATGGCTCTAAAGATACATATTTATGACATAAATACCAAAAGGTTAAAACTCAACAACTCAAATAAAACATATCTTTGGCATTCTAAACTAGGGCACATAAATGAGAATTGCATATCTAGACTCCATAAAGATGGTTATTTGGACTCTTTTGATTTCAAATCTATAGAGACATGTGAATCTTATTTGTTGGGCAAGATTGTAGGGAAATAGGGCACAAATACAACCAGTAGAAACAAAAAAAAAATGTCCATTTCCCAAAATAGCAAGATTGTATCAATAATAATGTATCTAGGAAGGAAGGTTTATAAGGTTATACCTAGTCTAGGAGAAAGTCTAGTGATATTAACCTTACAGTAGCATCCAGAGCTTCTTCTTCAGGAAGGAACACACTCCTTATGTAGTAGCAACACTCGAACAGTCGTCTCCACCAGCCTCCTGGTGTAGCACCATAGATTGTAGTTGATGATGTCCTCCTAGCAGCATACAATGGCCTCCCACCTCTAAAGTAGTCCACATGGACCACTAAGAACTCCACGTTGCACTACCAGAATCAACAAGAATGAGTACTAGTACAGAAATGGTCTATAGAGTCGGTTTTTTTAAGCCTATAGCGTCACTTTTCAGCCGACGCCTAAGTGGTCGTCGCTACAGTAATTGCTCTGTAGCGTCAGTTTTTTTAACCCAAAAAAACCGACCTTGTATAGTAAACAACCGACCCTATAGACTCTCAAAAACTATACCCAAATGCGAAATGAAATTGTACCTGAAACCTATAACGTCAGTTTTTTAATAAATAACCGACTCTACAGATTATATCTAAGGATCTATAGTGTCGGTTTTCTTAAAAAACTGACGCTATAGGTGTTTTGGTCATTCAGCGTAGAACGGCCATGCTGCATAAAATGGTCATGTTGGGAAGAGGTAGAACGATCGTGCCCCCTAGCACGGCCGTGTTTATTATAATAGCACGGCCGTTCTATATGGCACGGCCGTTCTACCATATCTCAACACGACCATTCTACGCGGCACGACCGTTCTACCTCCTCCCAACACGGTCGTGTTATGCAGCACGACCGTTCTACGCTGAACGGCCAAAACACCTATAGCGTCGGCTTTTTAAGAAAACCGACGCTATAGGATCGTATTTTTTTTATTTCTGTAGAAACTAAGCAGAACAAAATAGAAGAACAAGAATATATAAGATATGGGAGAGGGGATCATTGATGCTCAACCGTCACCATTCCAAACCAAACATTCATAACAAAAATGATTCATATATATTGAGTTGAGTACACATAGTCACATCATACTTTAAAAAATGATAGATTGCAAGTCTGAGATGATATATATTAAATGTCAAATATAAAAGTAAATATGAAAGAGTACTAAAATCACATACATAAATGGAACGTAACTGACATGTTTATTCCAATGCTATATTGACTTCATTTAGAAAAGCATCTGACCACTCTTCTCAGAATTCATTTAAGTCATCACGTGTGTAAGGCTGAGTTGTAAAGATCTATAATAGAAAATGCACATGCTAATATTTTATAAAATGACTACAAATCATTTGTAAATTTAAGATGTTATTCTTTATTACTTGATCTATAGTATGAATGTCATTTGATGCTTGTTTGACAATAGCTTGCATATATTTCATTACATAGTAACCACAAGCCCAATCATTATATTTTATAGGACACTACAAATAACAAATTATACTTAATGTTAGTAACTACTATAAACAGAAGACTATAAGAGTTGACATATAAGAGTTGAAATTAATACATATAAGACTAAGCAGTTGTCAAAGTAACTACCTTGACAATTTTCAAAGTCAATGTCTTTAATTTTGTGGGTATTTGTCCTCCGCCTTCACAAAAAGCTTTTATACCCCAATCTATTAAACGATAGTTGGTAAAATAGAAATTCTAAATAGAAATATCATGTTGAAGCATTGACTATATTTATGCTTACGCCATAGCTGGAAATTTTAGTTTGTGACCCCTTGTTGTTTTTCCCATTGGGTCAAGATAATAAAGAGTCATCAATTTTGGGAAAATCACCACTAATTCCCAATGTCTGGATCTGAGTAAGAATAAAACAAATATTAAAATAAAATATATTTATTCATTATTAAAATTATATTGAATAATAATACTTACTCGACGTTAAAAGGAATTAGGATAATTTCCTGTCCCACAGTAGCAAAATATTTGAATCCATCAGAGAAGTAATCACTCACTTCCTCAATATGTGTCTCTACCTGACTAGTGACCGAAGGAACTAAGAATCCAACATTCTTTATATCAAAGTTTGTGGCCTCGGTATATAAATGGCTGTTAAACATTTGTAATTATTTTCATATGTAGAAATAAGCTAAAAATGTGTATTGGAATTTTCTATATTGATAGATCCTTACCTTATCCATACTTCTAATATCAAAGTATTCAACCAATCATAACAGAACAACTCTATAATATCATCAAGAAAAAAATAATTGTCAAAGTCCCTCCCAGTTGCATCTTCTGTTAAATTGATCAACATTTGTAGTCCAGAGCTTTGGTTGGCTAAGTATCGACACAAACATTTACATTTACTTCCCAACTTGTCGAATGTGGATTCTGGAATAATAGATGGCTTGGGCATAGGAGGACGACTAGTAGATCTTTTACTTTTTGGTTTGCAAACATGTTAATTAAATTACATACTTCTATTACACAAGTTCATATATGCAGTCAAATATGAAAAACATGGTAGAATTCAAGTATACCTTGTCATTGATAACCAAGTGTCTAGGCCAACCCACCATAGCACCCTCTGCTTCTTCAACTGTACTATATTCAGGATTAGGTATGGGTAGTGGTTTGTCCCCCATTCCGTCATACACAAGATGGATGGACACACGGCAAATGTCATTAGTAATTTGTTGGCAATGCAATGTTCCACCAAGGTTGTACACCTTGCCCGCTGCCACAACATTATATTCTGGAACCTCCACTGCAAGTTTACAGTTCATGCCAACCTAGATTGAAATAATATAGGTTATATAAGAATAGGTAGAACAAATACATGTTACAACTATATATATTATCATATATCATACTAATAACAGAACATATAGAACAAAAACTTACTGTAGATTGTTGTGGTGGGTCATCGGGAGTTCTCCCATGACCTTCTACAACTGGTGCATGGGCTTGTACCTCATAACTTGAGAGACGCACAGTATGATAAGGTTGAGAAGGTTGAGTAGGCTGAAATGAAGACATTATTTCTTTTACTTTCTGTGCTACTAATGCTTCAACCTCCTCTTGTGTAACACCTCCTGCACGACCTCTTTTAGATTGTGAAGGGCCAAAATAAGACTTGAATCCTATGCCAGCTCCTAATCCCCTAACATGGCCAGGATGCTCTTTTGTACTAATCGCAACTGATAGTTCATCCATGTGGCCAGTTGGGATGAACTTTCCTTCCTTCCTTTGCTCGTGGAGATCAATCTATTCATAGTTAATAAAAATATTAAAACACAATATCAATTAGATATAAATAAATCTAAGTTTGTGGGAGTTACTCTTTACTTATTTGAGATAAACCTACCATCTTTTGTGCCACCTCCTTAGTTGCAAGGTTAACAATTTCACCTGCTCGATTCTTTCTAGCATCAATCCATGTCGAGTGTCGGGGTAGACGCTCAACTTGAGTTGTACTAGATTCTTCTCCAGAAGAAGATTGCTTCTCTTGTAGTTGGCGGCGGAAGGCATAACCACCGGGCCCCAAGCGATGGTCATGCACATTTTTGGCCCGTCTTTCCTTTTGAGCCTGGTGGATAGCCTGATCATTTAAAATGAAGTATTGCAATTTATACTTGGCAAACATGTATAAAAAGATTCACCTCCTTAATTGTATAAAATTAAAGATTCATAAAATACATCACAATCTTTATTACCTGAAACTCTTCTGATCTCCTAGCTGCAACAAATCTTTCCCACACCTCAGGATCTATAAAAATATATACATATGTTGCTTTCTTCTTTTGTTTAGGATTATCTATAAATTCCCTTGTGAGATATGTCTTAAAACCCCTCCATCGTACACCACAACGTTGTAGCACTCTTTTCTTGTGATCTTTTTCATTTAGATGAAAAACACCATATACATACAAAATAAGCAATTAATAATGTTGTTTTGAAAAGCAATTAATTCCAAGCAAACTAAATTAGAATCAATAGATAAAAAAACATATTAAAATAATATCACTTCCACTCACAGATATATCTTTCCATATGAGGTCTTTTTTGGCATTAGGAACATCATGCCAATTTTCTATATCTATTGGCACCTTACTACGCGTGGTCACCCCTACATAATGCTTGAAAGCACTAGCATGTTCCCCAACATGTGCTCCTGTGATATCAAACTGGAGTGGCAATTTCTCCCCTTTAGCCCTGAGCTCCTGCAACCTACGCATTAGTGTGGGACCTCTACTTTTCTTAGCATCACCACTACCATCCTCATGGTGCTCATGCTCATGCTCAGAATGTTCATTTTCACTTGCCATTTTAGAACCTGCAAGTATACATGATAAAAAAATAAGTGATAATAAAAGCACAAGTGATAAGGTATACTAGCTTGAATGATAATAAAATAAATAATTCAAGGAATACATGCCTCTAGTATTGGTTGAGTTGTTAGTCAAGGAAAATTCCTTCAGCATGGTCTTGATGTTTATAATATTCATCGGTGTTATCTTCAACATTTACACTTGGCAAACTAACTGAGAATGGAATGGAATCATCATACTTTTCGTAGTATTCTTCTTCATTTATAGGATCTACAGTAAACTGTCTTTTTCCATGAAGAACGACAGACCAATTTTTATTTGCCAGATCATCAATATAGAATACTTTTTTTGCTTGGTCTACCATGATGAATGGCTCATCTTTCTCACCAATATTTTCAAAATTCACCAATGTGAAACCCAACTCATCCACTAAAACTCCTTTGTTGTTGTCAACCCAATTACACCTAAATATAGGAACTCAAAAATTTGTATAGTCCATTTCCCATATGTCCTCAATGACGTCGTAATATGACATCTCAGTTTTGCGTGGTCTTTTATCTTTGGCACTAACAAAATACAATGAACAAGCTTGAACAATGACCCCACTATTTTGATCTACACTACTTTCATCTTGACGCTTTGTGTAGAATGAAAATCTGTTTATGTCATAACCTTCATATGACATGACATCCATTTTTGGCTTAAAGGCGAGCCATTTTATGTTCTCAGCAACATTATTCGGTGATTCAGATAGCTGATTAAATACTTTGTCTTCAAACCACCTAATAAATGTTCGATTATGCTCTCTTGCAAGCCACATTGAACTTGATCGTGGATGATTTCTCTTGATAAGATCATTGTGTTCTGTGATGTAGCTACTAACTTCATCGATGTTGTATAAAATATACAAATGCGCTTGTTCCCACAACTCACGACTGATTCCTTTCACTCGTCCTCCCAGAGTTCCTTTGCCACAATAAGATCCAGTGTGATGGGGATTTTTTAGATCGCTACAATTTTCATTGCAATTCAAAAAATCATTACAAAAGTCCATCATCTCCATAGCCATGTAACCCTCAACAATACTCCCTTTAGGACGATAATGATTCTGAACATCACCTTTAAAAACACTCATGTAACGTTCAAATGGATACATCTAGTGTAAGAAAATTGGACCCAACATCTTCACCTCCCTTGTAATATGTACTACAAGATGAACCATGATATCAAAAAATGAAGGAGGAAAGTACATTTCAAGCTGACACATGGTAATAATTACATCTTTCTGTAATTTATCGAGAGTATCAGGATGTATCACTATCTTGCATATTTCACTGAAGAAGAAATAGAGTCTTGTGATTGCAAACCTTACATGCTTCGGCAATATAGATCGAATAGCCACAGGTAAAATTTGTTGCATTAAGGTGTGACAATCATGAGATTTGAGACCTATCAGTTTCAGATCCTTCATTGATACCAATCTATGAATATTAGAAGAGTATCCTTGTGGAACCTTAATATTATACAAGCACTCACAGAAAGTCTTTTTCTCCTTCTTTGACAAAGTGTAACAAGCCGGTGGAAAATATGTGTGGTGACTCCTGATCTCCACTGATAATTCTTTTCTTATACCCATTAATTCTAAATCTTTTCTAGATTTGATGCCATCTTTAGTCTTTCCTGGTATGTTCAATAGCGTACCGATGATGCTATCACAAATATTTTTTTCAACATGCATGACGTCAATGCAGTGTCTAATTGCCAAAGATCTCCAATAAGGAAGATCCCATAATATTGACCTCTTCTTGTATAGAGATTTGTCACATGCGAGTGTATGACTACTTGAACTCTTTCCAAATTCATTAACAATATGTTTCACCCTATCATATACAACATTTCCTAGTATAGGTTTAGGAGCACTTCGTTCCTCCGTTGACCCATTAAAGGTTTTGCGTTGCCTTCGATAAGGATGCACTAGTGGGAGAAATCTTCGATGACCAAGATATACGATTTTACCACCATGTTTCAGTCTAATTGAATCAATATTTTCCTCGCAAATAGGACATGCTTTGTAACCTTTTATGCTATATCCAGACAAAGTTCCATAAGCTGGAAAGTCATTAATCATGCAAAACAACATAGCACACAAACTGAAGGTATCTTTACGTGAAGCATCATATGTCATAATACCTTCTTCCCATAGTTTCATTAGGTCATCTATTAGAGGTTGAAGGTAAACATCAATATCATTTCCAGGTTGCTTGGGCCCTGATATCAATATTGACAACATGACATACTTATTTTTCATACACAACCTAGGAGGACGATTGTATATAAAAATCATAACATGCCACATGCTATGTTGGCTGCTTAATGTACCATATGGATTCATTCCATCTATACAGAGTCCAAGTCTTAAGTTTCTTGGTTCTTTACGAAATTGAGGGTATAATAAATCAATTTTCTTCCATTGTGGTGAATCAGATGCATGTCGTAGGACGCCATCATCATTGGCCTTTAACTCCCCATGCCAAGACAAATTTTGCGCATCTTCTGTATTAGCAAATAAGCGTTGAAATCGTGGTATTATTGGTAGATACCACATCACCTTGGCAGGAGAGCCATTTTTAGCCTTAGCTGAATTTGTGGTTACTATAGTCCTTCTAAAATAACACACAATCATTTGGACATGCATGAATCTTCTTAGCCTCCACTCCCATTGGGCACATTATTTTCTTTGCTTGATATGTTGAAATTGGAAGCTCATTGCATTTAGGAAGAATTTCCTTTAACAAAGACAATAGTGAAGTGAAACTCTTATCGCTCCACCTATTTTGAGCTTTAAGAGTATATAATCGCATAACAACACTCAACCTCGTGAACTTAGTACAACTCTTATATAAAGGTTTTTCAGCATCATGGACTATGTTTGCAAATAAAGAAGGTGGATCAATGGCATTGTCCTGACAACTGCGTAGCATCTCATCGACCATATCATCCTAAATCGGTTCATCATTGAAATTATCATCATTATCTATATCTTCTAAGTCACAACTATTAGTATCGACATTTTCTGATCCATTATTGATTTTCTCTCCATGCCAATACCATTCATTATAACCTTGTATGATCCCATTGCATATGACATGATCCTTAATTTCCTCAGCAGTATCAACTTTCAAATTGTTACCACAATTTCTACATGGACAATAGAACCTATCTGTAGGTAGTTTCCTATGTTCCTCAGCAAATCTGATAAATTCATCAACCTTTGGCAAACTCTGGACTACAACGGTTCTTGATAGACATCCAACTTCGATCCATTTTCTATATCACATTAAAAATTAATTATAAAACTAAGCATTTAATATTGATACTATAAGATGTAAGTTTTTATTGATAGGAAGTTAATTACTTTTATACTAAAGTGTACCACCTATCCCATTTTTGAATATTTAATCTCATTAGTAAATTTACAATGTATGTTTAGTTTTGAAGAAAATTTCAGCAGCATTTCCCCTAAGTTCTCCAAGTACACCGATGTAAATGGTAAATAACCGCTCACATATGTACCCAGAGAACAAATGAGGAAATACTACTAAAATTTTCTTCAAAACTAAACATACATTATACAGTTACATCGTAAGTGAGATTAAATATCCAAAAACAGTCCCAAACCGGGGACTATCCAATATTTACTCCTATGAGTAAATTTTGAACGGGTTTCTAAGTTGATACAGGCATAAATGTATTATTGTCTTATTTATATATTAAGTTAAACATCATGCATTCGATGATCTCATATATAAACCCTAAAGTGTCAATCTGAGACTACACAATGTCTACCCTCATATTTCTGGAATGTCTACCAAGCGCTACCGTACATGTATTAAATATTTGAATCAAAATGAAGCATAATGGCACATTGGGAGAGTGAGAATATTATACCTCACTTGAAGGCTGAAAAAGAAATATATGCAAGTCAACAACACCTGCAACAACACAAATGCATGATTCAATTCTCTTATAATGTAAGACATTAGGGTCAATATACATCAATATTAGAGGAGCAGAAAGATTTTAACAAATGCAGTTCAGCAACTCATCCAACACGGCCGTGCTACCCAGCACGGACGTGCTACCTAACAAATACATTTACTCAGTCACAGCCACCACGGCCGTGCTACCCAGCACGACCGTACTACCAACCAACATAGTTGTGCTACCCAGCATGGTCGTGCTACCTAACAAATACATTCACTCATCCACAAGCACCACGGCCGTGCTACCCAGCACGGCCGTGCTACCTAACAAATACATTCACTCCGAACCTTTCCTCAATCGCGGAATTACAATAAGAAGAAAAACGGTGGTGGTTGTGGCACGATCGTGCTACTACCACCAACACCCATCACTACCCAGCCACAGCAGCCCCCACCTGCCCCGCCTCTCCTTTCCAACTGAGAAAGCTCTTCGACGGCGGCACAACACGTACAACCGAGAAGCTTGCGATCAATTTTTGGTTACTAGAATGTACCTTGCAACCGAGAAGCTTCCTCCTTGGCTCGACGGCGGCACGACTAGACGGCAGCACAACATGGGTTGATGGCGGCACAACACGGCTCGATGGCAGCACACGGCTGAACTCCTTGGACAGGGCGGCGGCATCGGAAGCGGAGATGGGCTCCTTGGACACGAAGATGGATGTCGGCGTCGGAAAGAGGGGTCTCTAGCACCGTGCTTTCGAGCAAAATGAAATGAAACAGAAGTCGATAGGTCCTAGGTCGCGCATGTATTTGCTAGCACCCCGACCTGTAGTGTCAGTTAACTACAAAAACAGATGCTACAAGTCAGCTCTCTAGAGTCGGTTAACTGCAAAAACCGTCGCTACAGCCAAAGTGGTGCCCAAATTTTCATAAACCATCTATAAGGTCAGTTATTTTAAAAAACCGACCCTAGAGGTCAGTATCTATAAGGTCGATTATCCATAAAAAGTGACGCTATAGTTCCAAAGCGGTGCCCGTGTTTTTGTTTGACGCTATAGCATCGGTTATTTGGAAAAACCGATGCTATAGATCGACGCGCAAAGCCAAAATCACGTGATGTTTTTCCGCGGGAAACCTGTAAGGTCAGTTTTTATGATAAAACTGATGCAATAGTCTATTAGGTCGGTTATTCTAATAAAAATGACGCTATGGGCAAGGACATTACTGGCCAAAAATGTAGTAGTGAGTTTTTCTCCTCTATCGGCGTACTAGTCACCGACATGCTCTCCCACAATTGTTTTCAGTTATTCTATCCCTCGTTACCCCTCCTTTTAACCGGTAGGACTTGCTTGGGCTCTCTATTGGTTACCAAAACTAGAGATGTTAACAATTATTAGAGCAACTGATTCTCAATTGTGTGTGTTGAGAAGCCCCCCGTACCCCACTATTTATATTATAGACCAGGGTCAGGGCTTCCAATCAATGGAGGAGTACAAGGATCCAAAATTTCTATGAATTTTGCATCTTGCAACATGTGAAATGAACATATCACTTGTGAACCAGTTGGATGGAACAATGAGCCGATCGGTTCACTCAGTGAGCTGATCATTTCATAGTGTTCCCCAATCACAATTGAATTTGTCATTTGTTTCTAATTAATGTCCAATATTAATCTCTATACCAATCTAATTGAACAAAGTGAAACGATCAACTATTATCATAAATTGGGAAAATCACCACAAGCTTCAGTTGGTATGATCGTGAAACTCGATTCACTAGGTGAACCAGTCGTCACACCAACCATGAGCCGAATGGTTCACTAAGTGAGCCGATCGGTTGGTGTCCTGAATCATGTAAAAAATAGCCAATTCAATTTTCAATCAACCTGACACTCCAACCAATTAGTTCAACATTCAAACTTGATGGTTCTGAATCTAATTTGTTGATATGTTGTTTAATTGAATACCTAAATGTCTTTCTTATTCAATCTAAACATCATTCATGAATATACTTCTTTAATCCAAGTGTATCCTATGTGTGTGACCCTTTAGGTCTGTAATTACGTGGTCAGTGAATGTCCATAACCAATTATGACATCGCAAGAAAATAGTGGTGCCTCATCACACATCATTGCTACCCAAGTAATTAGGAAAGTTGGAGATCAACTTCAACCTACAATCTGTGATCAGTGTTACCATGATTGTATAGTTCCTTTGTCTCTAATATCTATATTGAACTCAAATCATGGAATCACCATCCTCTAAACATTCAATTCATGTTCCTTAAACTAGAGCAGACTGACTGAGATGCATGTGAGTTGGAAGATCACATATAGAATCACATGAGTATGGCAGTACAATTCTTAGTCTCACTTATCAATAAGCCTTGTATATCAATCTCATGTAGGAGTGACAAATCCCATCTACATCACTCACACTCAGTCCCCATGTGTCACACTGCACCCAAGCATCACCGTTATTGAAAATCTTATTCAGGATTACATTGGATGATGTCAAAGTACATGAATGACATGTAATGAATGTAATGACTTTAGTTCTAAGAACAACAATCACCACTTATCACTATGAGTGTTTATTTTTTCTACTATTCCATGGTCTCCATGTATCACTCTCATAGTGGGTATGTCTGATACATTGTTCTCCAACATGTACCTATGGGCTTGACTTGATATCACATACATTACTAATGAGACTCTGTCATCAGTCAACACACACTCTAGTTTTATGTATTATTGTTGTCTATTTTTGTGATGCCCTGATCTCACAATTACCACTAATCATGAGATTAGGGCATAAATTGAGGATTTAACGTAATACAAATACACTCTTAACTTTTTCTTTTCTTTAATCAATTAAATTTAACCTAACGAAAAATCTTATAACTTGGAATAAACTGAAATCTTACTATACTGTGGAAGCAACTACTACTGACATTACTAGATAGGTAAAGTAGATTTACACAACTTATTACATTTTTCATGTGGAATTTAAAGCACAACAGATAACTTAAAACTAGTTTACGTGTTACTTTAGATTCTCTCTCTACCACACCACAAGCCCAAGGACCGAGGGGAAAGGACTAAGAGACCTATATCTAACTACAAACTAGCTTCAGCTTCCTCATGCTGACGCTGACCTAAAAAAATGTTTCAGTAGGTTGGTGAGCTACTGGCTCAGTGAAAAGAATTTCACCCAACCATCACAAATAACTCATTTTATGTTTATTAACTGGAATAAAATACAAGATAATCCTATACTAAGCAGATCTAAACAATATAATTTAAATGACAGGAGATGTCAACATTTCATTAAGATAACAACTGCTACAAAGTTGTAGATACATTTAAATAACAGAGAATACTAAAATTTCATTGAATGGACAACTGCTATGAAACTAACTCAAATCTTTCTTAAATCTTTAACTTATAAGAAACTCTATGAACCTATATGAATATATTTTATCTTATGCATTGATCATATGCATTGTACTCTACATATGAAGACTCGTAGAGAACTACGATCCCATCGTACAAGACTTAGCTGACACCCCAGGATTGTTAAGTCTGACTACTCTCCTGGTCTGCAACAGGGAAATTGGCTCTCTGGCCTCGTCACTCCTATTGTGCCGTAAACTAGACTCCTCCTCTAACCTGAGCACACAGGCAGAGAGTCAAGCCACCTATTGGCTTTTATACACTCTCGTGCCACCAAGACTTCTGGTTGATGTTAGACATGCTTTTCTGTACTCTAGTGCCACTAAGACTTCTGGTTGATGTTGGACACTACAAACTAAACTTTAAGGAGACTTCCACTAGGGCTTCATCCCTCGTACCACCTGATAGCACGTTCTGACCCCCGTATATTGGACGTTGCCAGGGTTAGGTCATTTCACCCCTAAGGCGCAGACCTCACATAGGGGTTTTACGGTGTCAGGGCCCTTAAATCTATACTTTTATTATTTCCTAGAAAACTCTTACTACGTTGAACCTTTTTCTTACTTATACTCAAATCTGGTATTTCTATGGCATCTCGTCTATTTAATTTTAGTTCAATTCACAACATGAATATCATTCTAGACCTGACAGAGCAGTATACTCAAAAACATCGTAATTTACTGAGTAATCCATATACCATGCATGTAGACAAATTGAAATCTCTTAAATAAACTAAACTCATATCAACTTGGCTCATATACGCTGGAATTATACAATTGATCATCGTAACACTCTAACAAGAGTTAATCACTCGATATATTAGAAATCATCAGTAGCACTTGTAAATTATCTGTAATTCCTCAAAAATTGAGCACATCAATCCAAATTCTAAGTTATGCATCACATAACTCAATTAAAAGTAAATTACTTGTCATGGCATGAATTATTAATAATAATTGGGAATTTCAAATGATATCTTTGAGGAACGTGTCAATTTGTATAAATATTAAATCATTCACCTTAAATATAACAAAGAGTGTACCATTAGGTTTTCTTTGAATATTTTTCATGTCTTCGTCTTTTCTTTGAAATCAAGCATCTATTAACTTACTAAAAATGTACAGCTTGGGTTTATACCCAAACCGTGTCGTTACTGGTCATGTGCTACTGAGTTCAACATTTAATCGAGCAGTTTAAGCTTCAATCAATCGTGTATTTTCACTCATCCAAATCACACATATCAATTAACTAATTCGCGTTGTGAAAATGTTAATAAATAAAATGTGCAATTAGAAATCGAGTGGTGCCAGCACAGTTTGGGACCTGGGTAAATGCTGATATCTGCGAATGATATCGATTTCAACCAAAATGTCTGATTATTAGAGTTATACTTGTGTTAGAGAGTGAAATTCTACTCACAGTGGTCCAAGATGACTAAATTCAAATGGAAACACGTCCAGAGTCCTATTTTCGGGCATCAACAAGTTGTCTTCAACCTTGGTTCAGCTTGGGTCAGACCTGCTTCACGCACAGGTGGAAAGGAGAAGCTAGAAAGGCATATAGGTGCTGCTCATGGCTGAGGGGGCTGTGGATTTGAACCCTAATCTCACGGTCAGAGTCAAGGCGGTTGATTTGAGGAGCTAGCTATGCCCAAGGGTCCCTGGCCGACACCCTATAGCTGGCCGTTGCTACTGCTTGGCCGGCCGGTGCCCTTTCTAGTCAGGATGTTGGTGGTTGGGGTTGCGGATGCTTGCTTGGACCTCAAAGTCAAGGTCAAGGCCGGTGTTTTCGTGGTGTTGGTTGTGCCTAACGGCCCTTGGCCACTACTATGGATGTCGTGCTGCTGCTTGTTGGGGTGCCGCCCTAGCAGGTTAGGGCTATGGTTGTTAGGGCGAGGTAGAGGAAGAAGGAAGGAAGGAGAAGAAGAGAGGAAGGTGGCGCCACTGGAAACGGAGCTAAGGGGGCCAAAATCGCCCACCCAAACTCTCCATCTGCTACGGATGATCGGGCGCTGCTAGCGCTACTTAGATGGTGCTTAGCACCGTTTGGGTGAAAGAGATAAGGGAAAGGAGAAAAGGGTTATTATATATGGGTAAATTGCAAAATTGGTCTAAGGAACTAGAAAATGGCAAATTTTTTCCCTCAAAGGTCCAATTGAAGTGATTCCTTTTGCAAAGTTTCAAGCGTGAAATCCTATACAACCTCAAGGTGAGAAAGCATGCTAACTAGACTGTAACGCTAGATCAAAGCACTAATTGCATCTGTGAGTACTTAGCTCAACTTAATCAACTTAATGATGTACTAAGCGTTGTGCTTACTAGTTAATCATGGAGTGGGTCATAACAATCTCCCTCCCTTATAAGAATTTCATCCCAAAATTCCTAAAAGAGAAAAGGAAATTTGTTACGCATCTTAGACTCAAGCTCCCACGTTGCTTCCTCTAGGTTGTGGTTCCTCCATAGAAATTTCACTAACGGTATCTCTCAATTCTTGAGCTTCTTAATTCTTCGATCAACTATTTGTACTGGTCCTTCAACATAGGACACATCTGCTCTGAGTTGTGTAGGTTCTGGGTCCATTATCTTCTATGTACTAGGGTAACACTTCTTCATCATCGATACATGAAACACATCATGTAGATTAGCCAACTCGGATGGAAAATCCAACCTGTAGGCTACAGGTATAATCCTCTCAAGGATAGAATATGGGCACATAAACCTAGGAGTCAATTTCCTCTCTTACCAAACCTCAACACTCCTTTCCATGGTGAAACTTTCCAATACACTTCATCACCAACCTCAAACTCAAGAGGTCTACGTCTCTTCTCAGTGTAACTCTTCTGCCTATCCTATGCAGCTTTCAACTGTTCTTTGATCACTGTAATCTTTTCTGTAGTCAAATCCACTATCTCTGGTCCAAGAATCTCTTTTTCACCCACCTCATACCAACATATGGGTGATCTACACTTTCTGCCATACAGAGCTTCATACGGGGCCATATCAAGACTGGAATGGCGACTATTGTTGTATGTAAACTCTATAAGTCTCAAGTGTTCTTCCCAACTTCCACAGAAATGCAAGACACATGCTCTCAGCATGTCCTCAAGAGACTGAATGGTCCTCTCTGACTGACCATCCATCTGTGGGTGAAAAGTTGTACTGAACCTCAACTTTGTGCCCAAAGCATGATGCAGCTGCTTCTAAAACCTGGAGGTGAACTTAGGATCTCTATCTGATATTATTGAAATTGGGATACCATGCAACCTAACTATCTCATCCACGTATATCTTATCCAACTTCAAGACATCAATGGTTAACTTAATAGGACGAAAGTGAGCAGACTTAGTCAGTCTATCCACAATCAACCATATCGAGTCACAACCTTTAGGTGTCCTGGGAAATCCTACCATAAAATCCATTGTGATATGTTCCCACTTCCACTTTGGTATAGGAAGAGATTGCAAGGTACCTGTAGGTTTCTGATGCTCAACCTTAACCTGCTATCACACACTACATCTAGCCACATACTCAACTACATCCTTCTTCATACCTAACCACTAGTACAACTCCTTGAGATTCTTGTACATCTTAGTGTTTCCTAGATGCATAGCGTACATTGATGCATGTGCTTCCTCAAGAATCTGTTCTTTCAAATCAATGTCTCCAGGTACACACAACCTGTCATGTAGATACAACAAACCATCATTTGAAAACATGAACTCTGGTCTTTTTCCCTTTGTCATATCCTACATGATCTGCTGTAACTCATTGTCACTCTGTTGAAGTTCCTTAATCTGATCATAAAAAGTAGGCTTGACTTGCATCTGTGCAGTCAAACCAATATGCTCCGTCACTCCTAAGTCTAGGTTCAACTTCCGCATCTCTAATAGAAGGTCTCTCTTGAAGCATGCCATAGAGAATACATCTGTTGTTGAACTTAACTTCATGCTGAGGGCATCTGCTACCAAATTTGCCTTACCAGGATGATAATCTATCATCACATCATAATCCTTGATCAATTCAAACCATATCCATTATCTAAGATTTAGATCCTTCTGGGTGAAGATATATTTCAAGCTCTTATGATCCGTAAACACCTGATACACCTCATCATAAAGATAGTGATGCCGTGTCTTAAGAGCATGAACTATTGCAGCTAACTCCAGATCATGTGTTGGGTAATTCTCTTCATTCTTCTTAAGTTGTCTAGATGCATAAGATACTACTTTGCCTTCCTGCATCAACCCACAGACTAAGCCTCTCCTGGAAGCATCATAAAACATTGTGTAACCTTTACCTGTCTCGGGTAGGATCAACACCGGTGTTGTAGTCAACCTCTTCTTTTAGATCTGAAAACTCTTCTCACATGTGTCTGACAAGACAAACGGTGCATTCTTTCTCATTAAGCATGTCATAGGTGATGCTACAACACTGAAGTTCTGGATGAACCTCCTGTAGTAACCTGCCAATCCTAAGAAGCTTCTGATCTCAGTAGGAGTCTTAGGTTGCTCCCACTGTAGAACAAACTCGACTTTCTTAGGGTCAACACTTACTCCATCTCCTGAGATGACATGTCCAAGAAAAGACACCTCAGCTAACCAGAACTCACACTTACTGAACTTAGCATATAACTGGTGTTGTCTCAACAAATGTAACGCTATCCTAAGATGTGCTCATGCTGCTCATCATCTGTGGAATAAATCAGAATGTCATCTATGAATACTACTATGAACTAATCCAAAAATGGTTTGAAAATCCAGTTCATCATATCCATGAAAGTTGTTGGGGAATTAGTCAGTCCAAACGACATGACCAGAAACTCATAATGCCCGTATCTTGTTCTGAAAGCTGACTTAGGAATATCTGAAGCCTTTATCCTCAACTAATGATATCTAGATCTCAAATCTATCTTAGAAAAGATCGTTGCTTCACGCAACTGATCAAACATATCATCTATCCTTGGAAACATGTACTTATTCTTGATGGTGATCTTATTCAACTATTTGTAGTCTATACATAACCTCATAGTACTATCCTTCTTCTTCACAAACAAGATTGGAGCTCCCCATGGTGAAGAACTAGGTCGAATGAAACCCTTATCCAGTAATTCTTGTAACTGAATCTTGAGTTCCTTCAACTCTACAGGTGCCATTCTGTAGGCTGGTAGCACTATAGGTTGACTACCTGGCAACACCTGGATCTCAAAGTCTATCTCTCTTTCAGGAGGTAGACCTGGAAACTAATCTGGGTAAACATCTGGGAACTCACAGACCACTGGAACATCCCATAGGTTGATTGTGTTCTTTTCTGCTCTAGTATCTACTACATGTGCCAAGAATGCCTCACAACCTTTCTGCAACATCTTATCATCTATAGCGGCTGATATGATACACGTAGGCAAAAATTTCCTGTCTCTAGAAAAGACACAAGAAAATCCACCCTGTTGAAAGAGAGCCTCCTTCTTCCAACAGTCGAGTTGAACTCGATACGTCTCTAGGCAATCCATACCCAAGATAACTTGGAAAGAGTTAACATCTAGGGGTATAAGATTAACAGTGATGGTGCAACCACCAAAGGTCAACAAACATCCAGGATAAAACTCTATCAACATTGTCGATTCACCTAACAGAACCCTCAACAATAACTCAAATCGTAACTCCTGAGTTAACAGGTTAAGCTCACAAGATAAAGAAATTTGTATATATGAGTGATTAGCACCCCAATCTATCAAAATTGTAACTGGGATGTTGTTAAAGAAAAGCATTTCACTTGTAATTACTCAAGAAGAAATAATATCTTCTTGTTGTGACAAAGAGAAGAAGCGTTCTGAAGCTCTTCCTCTCCCACGATGTCCTTGTTGTCCTTCCATAGCACTAGGTGCTCCTCCTCCTCGGGAATCTAAAGCTACAGAGGAATCGGGTCCTCCAGCTGGAGCTTGTCTTGGGACATTCTGGTACT
Source organism: Alisma plantago-aquatica (assembly GCA_963693085.1). Taxonomy (NCBI): domain Eukaryota; kingdom Viridiplantae; phylum Streptophyta; class Magnoliopsida; order Alismatales; family Alismataceae; genus Alisma; species Alisma plantago-aquatica. The sequence continues at coordinate 1,853,953,358 of OY856409.1, forward strand.
GTGACTATGAACCTTGTGATGTTGACTGCTGTAACTGGGGGCAATTCCTCTTGAAATGTCCCATCTATCTGCACTGATGACATCCTTGAAACTTTGTTCCCCCACACTGTCCTGAGTGTGGTCTTCCATAGATATCACACCTCGGTACCTCTCTCACTCACATATTCCCTTGTCTGATGTTCTACAGTTGTCTTATCTTATCACTCAGAAAGGTAGGTAGGTAGGTAGTAATTAAGATGGAATTCATCAAAGAAATCCTTCCAAGTCAATACTGTGTTCCTCCTTTTATCTTCCACTCCACACCACCAGAGCTCTGCATCACCTTTAAGCAAATAAACTGCGTGATTGATTTGTCTTTCCTCAGACAGCTCCATCAGACAGAACACTTTCTCTATCTGCCTCAGCCATTCATATGCCACTGCAGGGTCCATAGTTCCAACGAACTCAGTACCTCCAAGCTTATTAACCAGCTCATATGATCTCATCAGATCCTTGCTACTCGAGGTAGAAGCTCGCCTCTCCATCTTATACTTTTCCCTGGTCTCAAGAAACATTTTGTACATCATTGATGCCTCATCCACATCATCTCCACCACCTGGACCCATCTCCTGAGGATCAGGTCCAATGTGGCTCTTAGCTTGGTCCTCATGACCACATCCTCTTCCTACCATCTGTAATAGTATAACAGAAAACTTCCTATTAGAAAATTGCAGTTAGAAGGAAAACACCTAAGTCCTAATACTGTTGGTCTCTTATCGTCCCCTGACCTTGACTTAGAGTAACTACGTACTCACCCTATGCTCTCATAACCTTGCTCTGATACCAAAAGCTTGTGACGCCCCAATCTCACAATTACCACTAATCATGAGATTAAGTCATAAATTGAGGATTTAATGCAATACAAATACACCCTTAACTTTTTCTTTTCTTTATTCAGTTAAATTTAACCTAAAGGAAAATCTTAATACTTGGAATAAACTGAAATCTTACTGAACTCGGAAGAAACTACTATTTCCATTATTAGATAGGTAAAGCAGACTTACACAACTTATTACATTTTTCGTGTGAAATTTAAAGCACAACAGATAACTTAAAACTAGTTTACGTGTTACATTAGATTCTCTCTCTACCACACCACATGACCAAGGACTGAGGGGAAAGGACTAAGAGACCTCTATCTAACTATGAACTACCTTCAAAGATCTTGGGTGATACGATCCTGCAGCTTCCTCTTGCTGACGCTGACCTGAAAAAATGTTTCAGTAGGTTGGTGAGCTACTGGCTCAGTGAATAGAATTTCACCCAACCATCATTAGAACTCATTTTATGTTTATTAATTGGAATAGAATACAAGATAATCCTATACTGAGCAGATCTAAACAATATAATTTAAATGATAGGATATGTCAACATTTCATTAAGATAACAACTGTTGTAAAGTTGTAGATACATATAAATAACAGAGAATACTAAAATTTCATTTAAAGGACAATTGTTGTGAAACTAACTCAAATCTTTATTAACTCTTTAACTTATAAGAAACTCAATGAACCTATATGAACATATTTTATCTTATGCCCTGATCATATGTAGTGTACTCTACATATGAAGACTCGTAGTGAACTATGATCCCACCATACAAGACTTAGCTAACACCCCAGGATACTTAAGTCTGACTACTCTCTTGGTCTGCAACAGGGAAACTGGCTCTCTGGCATCGACACTCCTATTATGCCATAAACTGGACTCCTCCTCTAACATGAGCACACAAGTGGAGAGTCAAGCCACCTATTGGCTTTTTTGTACTCTCCTGCCACCAGGACTTCTAGTTGACGTTGGACACACTTTTCTGTACTCTAGTGCCACCAGGACTTATGGTTGATGTTGGACACTACAAACTATAATTTAAAGAGACTTCCACTAGGGCTTCATCCCCCGTACCACCTGATAGCATGTTCTGACTCCCGTATACTGGACGCTGTCAGGGTTAGGTCATTTCACCCCTAAGGCGCAGACCTCACATAGGGGTTCTACGGTGTCAGGGCCCTTAAATCTATAATTTTATTATTTCCTAGAAAACTCTTACTACGTTGAACCTTTTTCTTACTTATACTTGACTCTGGTATTTCTATGGCATCTCGTCTATTTAAATTCAGTTCAATTCACAACATGAATATCATTCTAGACCTGACAAAGCAGTATACTCAAAAACATTGTAATTTACTGAGTAATCCATATACCATGCATGCAGACAGATTGAAATCTCTTAAATAAACTAAACTCATATCAACTTCACTCATATACATTGGAATTATACAATTGATCATCGTAACACTCTAACAAGAGTTAATTACTCGATATATTAGAAATCATTAGTAGCACTTGTAAATTATTTGTAATTTCTCGAAAAATGAGCACATCAACCCAAATTCTATGTTATGCATCACATAACTCAATTAAAAGTCAATTACTTGTCATGAAATGAATTATTAATAATAATTGGGAATTTCAAATGATATCTTTGAGGAATGTGTCAATTTGTATAAATATTAAATCATTCACCTTAAATATAACAAAGAGTGTACCATTAGGTTTTCTTTGAATATTTTTCATGTCATCATCTTTTCTTTGAAATCAAGCATCTATTAACTTACTAAAAATGTACATCCTAGGTTTATACCCAAACTGTGTCGTTATTGGTCATGTGCTACAGAGTTCAACATTTAATCGAGTGATTTAAGTTTTGATCAATCGTGTATTCTCACTAATCCAAATCACACATATCAATTAACTAATTAGCATCGTTCAAACGTTAATAAATAAAATGTGCAATTAGAAATCGAGCGGCGCCAGCACTGTCCAGCACCTGGGTAAATGCCGATATCTGCAAATGATACTGATTTCAACCAAAATGTCTGATTATTAGAGTTATACTTGCGTTAGAGAGTGAAATTCTACTCACAGTGGTCCAAGATGACCGAATTTAATTGGAAATGCATCCAGAGTCCTATTTCCGGGCGTCAGCAGGTTGTCTTCAACCTTAGTTCAGCCTGGGTCAGACTTGCTTCATGCACAGGTGGAAAGGAGAAGCTAGAAACGCAACTAGGTGTTTCTCATGGCTGAGGGGTTGCGGATTTGAACCCTAATCTCACGGCCGGAGTCAAGGCGGTTGATTTGAGGTGCTACTTGTTCCCAAGGGACCCTATCCAGTTCCTTGTAGCAGGCCACTACTACTGCTTGGTTGGTTGACACCCTTGCTAGTCGGGCTGCTGGTGGTTGGGGTCGCAGATGCTTGCTTGGACCTCAAAGATGAGATTAAGGTCGGTGTTTTCGTGGTGTTGGTTGCACCTAACGGCCCCTGGCCACTACTACGACTGTCGTGCTGCTGCTTCTTGTTGGGGCACCACCCTATTAGGTTAGGGTTGTGGTGGTTGGGGCAAGGTAGAGGAAGAAGGAAGGAAGGAGAAGAAGAGAGGAAGGTGGCGTCGCTGGAAACGGAGCTAAGGGGGCCAAAATTGCATGCCCAAACTCTCCCTCTACTGCGGCCGATTGGGCACTGCTAGTGCTGCTTAGACAGTGCTTAGCACTATTCGGGTGAAAGAGATAAGGGAAAGGAGAAAAGGGTTATTATAAATGGGTAAATTGCAGAATTGGTCCAAGGAACTAGAAAATGGCATAACTTTTGCCTCAAAGGTCCAATTGAAGTGATTCCATTTGCAAAGTTTCAAGTATGAAATCCTCTACAGCCTCAAGGTGATAAATCATGCTAACTAGACTGTAACACTAGATCAAAGTACTAATTGCATCTGTGAGTACTTATTTCTACTTAATCAACTTAATGATGTACCAAGCATTGTGCTTACTATTAATCATGGAGTGGGTCATAACAATTTTTCTTCCACAATAATATCTGACTAGGGGCATAACAAGAATTTATGTACTCTTAACATTTGTATGATCTCATTGTTCAAGTCGCATACTTGAATACATATGACATCAAGTAACGTCATTCTTTAGACATATGCTATGTATGTGTCATCATATCATGACTGAGACAAATAGAATAGATGGAATTACCTTTATTATTATCAAATTATGTATTTGATGCCACACTCCATTCATCATATGATTGGCTCTGTGGGCATACATACCAACAGACTCCCACTTGCACTTAGATCCAATCACCCATGAATCTTATTCCTAGTGATCTTAACATGTCCATCATGTTTCTGATGTGCAAGCACTTTTATAGTGGGTTAGCAATGTTTTCTTCCTGTCACTATTTTGCAAATTTCACATCTCTTTGTTGTAAGACATCTCATATGCTATGAAAGTGTCATATTATGCTATATGAGTCCCTTGCCTAACCAGTAGTTCTATTATTGTCATCAGTATTTCTACTATGTCATAAATGGTTGGACCTTACACAAGTTCACCCATATGAACTTATTTATCCATACAGTTCCTCAAATGTTCTCGTAACAAAGAGATACTCATCTTCTTTTTAGACTTAAAAAACTATCATTAGCTTGGAACTCTTCCAGCTTACAATTCAATTTTGAGGTCAAACATAAATATAGATTGAGAACATTAATTTTACTTATCATTTCGGAAGCTTTCATCGATGTAACCCTTTACACCCAACTCTTCCTTATAACAATAACTAAGGAATCGATCCTTTTAGTGCTTCTCAAGTACTAAAGGATGTTCTTTATGGTAATCTCATGACTCTCATCGACATCTGACACATACCCTCTCGTCATGTCCAATACATATGAGATTACTTAATAATTATGTATATATCCTCTCATCATGTCCAATAAATATGATACGACAAGATATCATCTCAACATATCCAATACATACAAGATCAATGAATTTCAAGTTATTGCTCCATAACAACCAAGATCCCCTCATTCTTTGGGCTATTCTTCCCCCTATCATCCACACCACTTCTCAAGTTTTGAGGCAGTTTTCACCCTCTCCTGCTTGATATTCATCTTCATATTGTGTATCTTTCTGACAAACATATATGGTTCTAAGAGGGGGTGTTCTCTTATTTTACCTATCTCAATAAAGTATACAATTTTTTTAGGAACATCTAGAGATTCAGGCGATTGCAGATGATATAACTAGTAAATATGTTCCCCCTCGTGTCAACATATTTTATTTCCTGGGGGGATCACACTTACTTGAACTGGATATCATATCATCATGTCCAATACATATAAGATAACAGGATACATAACATTGCATTCAAGATAGATCTGATTGTGAATGCATATGGCATCTATCCAGTGTATATGTTCTTTGCAAGAACTAGGACACTAGGCTCCTCAGCGACGAACTCCATGGAACATGGACAAGTTTTCTCTCATTAATTCATGTATGTTGAATTCTTTCAACATCTTGCCAATATATGTGCTCATTCTTAGGTCAAGAAGCTTTGTAGATCTATCTCTATAGATCTCAATTCCTATCAGATAGGATGCTTTTCCTAAATCCTTCATATAGAAGGTACTTTCCTTGCCAAGTTTTAATATTTCTAGGATAAGGACGTTATTCCCCATCATTATGTGGAATACAAATATGCTCCCACTAAATATATTTTAATCACAGACTTCATCTTCATTTTCACTCAAGTCAAACTCTTTGACTGTCTTGTCAAATAGAAGATTCTAGCTCTGAGATGTTTGCTTCTATCCATAGATTGACCTTTGTAGCTTATAGACTTTATTTGTATTATTGGATTTATAAAACCTTTAGGTTGTATCACACCTTGAACTAGTTTGAAAATCTTTGCAATCGGTTTACCTTTCCATGTTGGTCTTCTTACAAAGACCCAAATGCACCCTATGGATTTTACCCCTTCCGATGGATCCAGCAAGGTCATACCTTATTGGTGTACATGGAGTCCATCTTGGATCTCATGGCCTCTAGCCATTTCTCAGATTCTGGTTCCTCAATAGCTTTCTAGGTAGGTTGTTGACTCATCATCTATGATCAACATACTACCCTTTTGATTTATAAGATATCATAATATTTCAAACTCAAGACTTATTCTAATAGAACTATAAGCTTTTATGTTACATAAGGAAGTTGAGATTCCAAAACAACTTGTGATTCTCATTGTTCCCATTAGACCTATTTTAGGTTCAATGTTTTCTTGTTAGTCTTGAACATTTTGGGTTCTACTTTTACTCCCATTCATACCTTCATAACTAAGTTCCTCTCACGAATACAGCCATCCTGGAAACAAACACCTTTGTTGTTGGATGGAGAAAAAATTAGTATTCAACAAAATAAAATTTATGTGATTTATGGATGACAAAGCTTTTAAGAAACTATTTTCTTATATAATATTTCAATCCTAATCACTACAAAATGCATATAGGGACATCTCCCATGCCATATGTCATGTGGTGTCTTTTGAATCATTTTCGACAGTTCATTGTTTTAGTGTAAAACATGTCTACAAAGAAATTGTAAGATCAACTAGATTTTATTAATAATCACACCATGCTTCATAGGGTGTGACATTGTAACGTCCCTGGATTTCAGCTTCTCCAAACCCTATTGGGAATGAGAGGTCAGAATTCGAAAACATCATCCAATCATATCAGTGAGCGATGCAGAAGTGACATGCGCATACATGAACATAAAACTATAACATACACCATGACATTCTCAACATTCAACATGTATATTTATATAGTATGAATTATTACACAATGATTTACAATTACATATTGAATGAAATATTCTATAGTCTATGAACATGTATGCTAAGTAGGATCTACACAATAGGTACAACCTGTATAACTTGCTAACATCCTATTCTTTTATCCCATTCTAGCTCTGGACCTAGAAAATACGAGAAACAAAATCATCAACAAAAGTTGGTACATTGTAAAAGATACACTAGTAAGGTTGCATAAAGGAAAATACTTGAAGAAGGAAGAGAGAGAGAAAAACCATTTCTTAAGGTGAAAATCAGGTAAACATCCTTTTTATTCCATTTATTTGATGCAGTTGTACTACACTTATCTGCACTTGAATTACATCCAGCATGGGCAAAAATTATATCATCATACATCTAACATGGGCCAAAGCATCATACATCCATGTTAGGCAACATACGTCCATATCGGGCTAGCTGCACTAGTAGGTACAACCCATCCATATCCTTTTATGTTATATTAGATTTTGGCGAAGTATAACTCATAATAGTTCAACCAAGCAATGAATATCCAAATAATAGCATTCATGATATTACATATCATAAGCCACCAAGAAATCTAGTCTTATACTTATAAGACCACGTACCTGAGCTCAGAGATTCATACTTATATTCTGGATCATCTACATCTCTGGTCATCACCTGATTAATAACAAATATTCATCATTAAAACAAGGTTCACCGTTATTACTGATATTTTAGGTCCAAAATAGGGTTTTGGTCAAACCTAGGTCAATATTATGTTAGGGTGGTGTCTAGTATTTTTCTACTGATCATGTGATCATTTTAGAGGTCTAATCCACATTTCATATTTTTCTGATGATTAGTATATTTTCTGGAATTAAAATGATGTTTAAAGTATCTAATTATGCATTAATAGAAAAAGACCCAATGTTGGGCATTTTTACTCAGATCAAAGTCAATATATGGTTTCTAAACGACGCCAGGTTTCAAATGTAATTTTATGAGAATTAATCTCAATTGGATACTATTTATTTTAATTGATGAACTCTAAATCATCTACATTATAATCCATCATTATTTTTTCTTCAAAGGACTGATCCAAGGGTCTAGTAATGTAAAGGATATTTTTCTGAGTCTATGGATATTTTTGGGGTATATATAAGACAATGGAGCAATTTACTACGAATTTTCTAAGAACTAGTATGTTTATAAGAATTGAAGGATATTTACCTGAAGGATATTACTAGCACCATTGATTTAATGTGCTACTCTACAGATCATGTGGCCTAGGGAGTGTCGCATTGTCTCTTCAGAGAGCACCTTTGTCTGGTGGGGTTAAGAATAGACCGATGGTTGATGTGATTGGCCCACCAATTCAATAGTCCACTCAGTTGGTCAATTGTCGAATGGATGGGCTTTCAACTCCCCTGTTCTGGACTCCCACGCGAGCCCTCTTCTATGGTGGCACTACAATGTTCGATCTCATGTGAGTGAAGGTGTGAGCTCTCCCTCACAGACTAAGGGATAGAGAAGCTCGGCTCCCCCCCATCCCGCCTTACCAGGACCGCATCTCAGCGAGTGGCAAACGACAAGCAGGGAACTAAAGATTGCTCGGTACTCCTGTGTTCGACTGTGAGCGTGACTTCCGTAGCGGAAGGGAGCGGTGAGGACTTTGTACTGGTGAGAACCTTCTTGGACAATGTTAAGGCCTCCATGATTTCTCACCCTTCCTCGCATATACAAAGCAATAGGTCAGGAAAGTCCAAAATAGATCTGAGGCTTTCCCCTTAAGCCCACCATTGATAGTTGTTGGAGCTTACCGACATGATTTGGGTGTCTTCCCTAGAACCCCTTTCACCTTCATCAGAAGCGGCAAAGGGTTGTCCAGGTCCATAGGAACTCAAGAGGACCGTAAGAACATGATGAGGAGGCAGAAAAGGTCTCCTCCAGACTCATCCATTGACATGGACTAGGGAGAGATGGGGGGTCTCTCATCTAGGCTTCTCACCATGAAAAGAATATCTCCTGGGATTCCATGAGATCTGGGGTTTGTTGACCCCCAGTTATCTTCTCCTGTTCATCCTTCTACCCCACCCTATTTCATTAGTTTTGTGCCATGAGAAGAGATGGAGAAACAATGTGGGAGTTGAGGGGGATCAATCTCTCTGGTCTCTCCGTAGTTTGGCACAACTGAGGAGTCGTTGGCTAGATCCTACCCTCACGGAGAAATGGACTCACACAGAAAAGGTTAATCACCCCTGGAATTGTGGAGGGAAAGGGGTGTTGAACTGTTGACTATTTATTCCCGTGAGATCTGGAGGTAGGGGACAAGGTTCTCACCACCAAATCCCTCAGTGACATCCCATATTAAGCCACATATCTGAGCTATAGTTCCAGCCAACTAAGTCAGTGTGCCCCCAAAATCTAGAAAGTTGTGTGACATCTAATTTGTCACACCTAAGTACTAAATAACCAAAACAATATAGTTTGATCACATTCATGTCCATAATGTCCTCATATTCAAATAGGTACATCTATTTCCAAAAATCTCCAAAAATTCTAATACTTTAGACATAGGTTGATAATAACCTACAGCAACTCCTATAAATGTTTGAGGAACGACTCCATTATTTGGACATGCAAATAAATTCTTCAAAGAACCTTATAATTTGGTGTACAAACCTTGAATTCAATTCGAATAATCATCAAATCTTGATCCTACATGTCCATAAACATGTGTTATGATACTAACATACCTCAAGGCTCATTAATAAAAGTGATTCATCATAATTGAACTCAACTTGGTTTGGTAATCATCAATTGCATATCTAGTTATATTGGGATGAAAGAGCTAGTAATTAAATAACCAATTCTCAATTTGGGATCAATCATCTAAATGACACACATGGTCTTAAAATATTGTATTGGTTATTAGAGCCCTAAAATATGGGGTATCACATTCACCCCACCTTACATGGAATTTCACCCTCAAAATTCAATTGAACTTATACTCAAGGTGATATGAAGAATTTCAACTTCATGAAGGTCACCACTTACAAGTGTGTCATAATATTGCAAGAACCCTAGGTTGTTATCTTAGGATTTAGAGCATAAAGGGTGTACCCATCCCGCCTTATATAGGTGGAAGCATCATTTTCTTAAGGAATTGTAGCATCACTTAGTCTCTTAGTCATCAAATGACATTCTTATATTTTAGGATTTACATCCTCCTAGTCCTTCAAGGACAAGAGTTTTATCCATACATATGAAGTTAAGAAGGTACAACTCAAGGATTCATGCTTCATCCAATTAATCATATGGTGATGTCAAGTTTCATGTTGTCATTTACCAGAATTAGCAGGCTTAACAACATTAGTGTGGTTTATGATCAACATTATACTAGTATTTCAGCATTAGAGGAGATTTGTCCTCATCCTTGACATTAGAAATTTTCTACTTAAGAAGGGCTTACGTAACATGTTTGACCATTAGGGTTTCACCCTATGGTGTGATATTCATACTCAACTTAGAAGCATACATTGAGAAAAATCAAAGTTATGGACTATATTTCTGATCATATATCCCATGATCCAAAAATATCTTTATATCAAGTTCATGAGTTCAATTTTTTTATGTCTTGCATGTATTATGTAAGGGAAATAGAGAATATACTAAGTTTATCCCATGATCTCAGCATCATATCTTTCATGTTTCATATGAAGGGGAAGAGAATATTTTAAAGTCAAACTTATCATGATTTCAATCTTGGGTACTACATGTATGATATAGGGGGGGAAATATAGAATAGGTCAAGCTTATACGACTGACTACTCATATAAAATCATCTATATAGCTCAAGTGACATTTCTATCATCGTATATTAAGAAGGAGAAGAAGAAGGGAGAACATGTACGTTGAGTATCTTTTGCACAGAGCATCATACTCTCATAACTAGGGTTCATATATTACCTCACTTGAGACTAATGATGAGATTTACAAAATATGTCACTCCAGCTAGGAACTAACTGAGCCAAAGGATTGACTTTATCATATGGGTCATCTACCCATCCTTTTATTTTACCCAATTCTCACATATAGATTTGAATCATGCATAAGGACTCAACTCAACACTCAAGAGTAATCTAGTGTAGGACACATTTTTTTAACACATATCTCATATATTGGAGTCTAGGTCCTATGACCTTCTTCTTGTGGGTCTTACTCTCTCTAGAGTTCACCACATATCTCATCCTACCACTAGACATCCTCCTTGTATAAGAGCTTGAGGCTCATGCACACTCATCTCTATCTTAACTAAGCTTATCTTGAGTAGGAGAAGGGAATGTACTTTCATCATCATGACTTTTCATAGATCCTCCAAGAGTGGATTCGGTTCATATATAACTCAAATCTTAATAAGGAAATGTATACCATCATAGATCAACTTAGGTAAGATTCTATATACTTATTTCCTTCATCTTTCTTTTGTCTATCTATCTATCACATAACCTTATGAGGCTCTAGACTTCTAATCTATATATATTCTCTCTTCTAGACTGATGTCACTCCCTTTCACTTAGATTGCATGAACACCCACTACTCTCCTGTGTGAGGGACACATTTTTATATTTACATATATCTAATAAAATAGTATATAGTTTTTCTCCGAGAAAGAAGGCGTCAGAGAAAACTGTCGAGGTGCGAGCCGATTGGGAAACAAAACCAAACCAGCAAACTCGAGTGTCGAACACATAGTAGATAGTCTGGTACCATGTAATCTAATGAAATGGTGAGAACATGGTGTAGACTAGTGTAGCTACCCCATACATATGAGCTCTATATGGAAAGGGTCTCACACACTTGTGTAAACCTAGTTCTCGAACAACTAGGTTCTAACCTAGAGGCTAAGTCAGACCTTATTCCTATAGAACAACTTACTAGGTTTCTAGGGTTTAAAGTGAAGGGTGAAATTATGTTTTATGTTTCATGGTGAGCAATTGCTAGGTGTAGCTATTGTTCATGCTCTGATACCAACTGTAATGTCCCCGGATTTCGGCTTCTCCTAACCCTATTGAGAATGAGAGGTCAGAATCTGAAAACATCATCCAATCATATCAGAGAGAGATGTGGAAGCAACATGCGCATACATGAACATAAAATCATAACATACACCATGACATTCTCAACATTCAACACATATATTTATACAATATGAATTATTACATAATGATTTACAATTACATATTGAATGAAAAATTCTATAGTCTATGAACATGTATGCTAACTAGGATCTACACAATAGGTACAACTTGCACAACTTGCTCACATCCTATTCTTTTATCCTATTCTAGCTATGGACCTAGAAAATATGAGAAACAAAATCATCAACAAAAGTTGGTACGTGGTAAAAGATACACTAGTAAGGTTGCATAAAGGAAAATACTTGAAGAAGGAAGAGAGAGAGAAAAACCATTTCTTAAGGCAAAAATCAGGTAAACATCCTTTTTATTGCATTTATTTGATGTGGTTGTACTACACTTATCTGGACTTGACTTACATCCAGTATGGGCAAAAATTATATCATCATACATCTAACATGGGCCAAAGCATCATACATCCATGTTAGGCAACATACATCCATATCGGGCTAGGTGTACTAGTAGCTACAACCCATCCATATCCTTTTATGTTATATTAGATTTTGGCGAAGTATAACTCATAATAGTTCAACCAAGCAATGAATATCCAAATAATAGCATTCATGATATAACATATCATAAGCAACCAAAAAATCTAGTCTTATACTTATAGGACCACATACCTGAGCTCCAAGATTCATACTTATATTCTGGATCATCTACATCTCTGGTCATCACCTGATTAATAACAAATATTCATCATTAAAAGAAGGTTCACCGTTATTAATGATATTTTAGGTCTAAAATAGGGTTTTGGTCAAACCTAGGTCAATATTATGTTAGGGTGGTGTCTAGTATTTTTCTATTGATCATGTGATCATCTTAGAGGTCTAATCCACATTTCATATTTTTCTGATGATTAGTACATTTTCTGGAATTAAAATGATGTTTAAAGTATCTAATTATGCATTAATAGAAAAAGACCCAATGTTGGGCATTTTTACTCAGATCATAGTCAATATATGGTTTCTAAACGGTGTCAAGTTTCAAATGTAATTTTATGAGAATTAATCTCAATTGGATACTATTTATTTCAACTGATGAACTCTAAATCATCTACATTATAATCCATCATTATTTGTTCTTCAAAAGACTGATCCAAGGGTCTATTAATGTAAAGGATATTTTTCTAAGTCTATGGATATTTTTGGGGTATGTATAAGACAATGAAGCGATTTACTACGAATTTTCTAAGAACTAGTATGTTTATAAGAATTGAAGGATATTTACCTGAAGGATATTACTAGCACCATTGATTTAATGTGCTACTCTACAGATCATGTGGCCTAGGGAGTGTCGTGTTGTCTCTTCAGAGAGCACCTTTGTCTGGTGGGGTTAAGAACAGACCGCTGGTTGATGTGATTGGCCCATCAATTCAATAGTCTGCTCAGTTGGTCAATTGCTGAACGGATGGGCTTTCAACTCCCCCATTCTGGACTCCCACGCGAGCCCTCTTCTACGATGGTGCTACAATGGTTGATCTCAGGTGAGTGAAGGTGCGAGCTCTCCCTCACATACTAAGGGATGGAGAAGCTCGGCTCCCCCCCATCCCGCCTTTCCAGCACCGTATCTCAGCGAGTGGCGAACGGCAAGAAGGGAACTAAAGATTGCTCAGTACTCCTCTGTTCGACTGTGAGTGTGACTGTCGCAGTGACAGGGAACGGTGAGGACTCTGTACTGGTGAGCACCTTCTTGGCCAAAGCTAAGGCCTCCATGATTTCTTGCCCTTCCTCACAGATACGAAGCAATAGGTCAGGAAAGTCCAAAACAAATCTTAGGCTTTCCTCTCAAGCCCCCCATTGATAGTTGTTGGAGCTTACCGGCATGATTTGGGTGTCTGCCCTAGAACCCCTTTCACCTTCATCAAAAGAGGAAAAGGGTTGTCCAGGTCTATAGGAACTCAAGAGGACCGTAAGAACATGATGAGGAGGCAGAAAAGGTCTCCTCTAGACTCATCCATTGACGTGGACTAGGGAGAGATGGGGGGTCTCTCATCTAGGCTTCTCACCATGAAAAGAATATCTCCTGGGCTTCCATGAGATCTGGGGTTTGTTGACCCCCAATTATCTTCTCCTGTTCATCCTTCTACCCCACCCCATTTCACTGGTTTTTTGCCATGAGAAGAGATGGAGAAACAATGTGGGAGTTGGGGGGGTCGATCTCTCTGGTCTCTCTATAGTTTGGCACAACTGAGGATTCATTGGCTAGATCATACCCTCACGGAGAAATGGGCTCGCACAGAAAAGGTTAATCACCCCTGGAATCATGGAGAGAAAGGGGTGCTGAACTATTGACTCTTTCTTCCCACGAGATCTGGAGGTAGGGGACAAGGTTCTCACCGCCGAATCCCTCTGTGATAGCCCAGATTAAGCCACACATTTGAGCTATAGTTCCAGCCAGCTAAGTCAGTGCGCCCCCAAAATCCAAAAAGTTGTGTGACATCTAATTTGTCACACCTAAGTACTAAATAACCAAAACAATATAGTTTGATCACATTTATGTCCATAATGTCCTCATATTCAAATAGGTACATCTATTTCCAGAAATCTCCAAAAATTCTAATACTTTAGACATAGGTTGATAATAAACTAAAGAAACTCCTATAAATGTTTGAGGCACGACTCCATTATTTGGACATGCAAATAAATTCTTCAAAGAACCTTATAATTTGGTGTACAGACCTTGAATTCAATTCGAATAATCATCAAATCTTGATCCTACATGTCCATAAACATGTGTTATGATACTAACATACCTCAAGGCTCATTAATAAAAGTTATTCATAATAATTGAACTCAACTTGGTCTGGTAATCATCAATTGCATATCTAGTTATATTGGGATGAAAGAGCTAGTAATTAAATAACCAATTCTCAATTTCGGATCAATCAACTAAATGACACACATGGTCTTAAAATATTGTATTGGTTATCAAAGCCCTAAAATATGGGGTATCACAGATACTTTCTTTCTGACACATCATTATGTTTCAGGTGGACTTTATTGTGATACACTATCACGGACTCTCCAGAAGGTACTCAAACTCTTGGTTTAAAATATTTCAACATTGATTATATCGAAGTATCTTAATACTTTTACCAAGTTAGTTATGTACTTCATTTACAATCTCCTTGAACACTTCAAGAGATTCTTACTTGTATTTTATTAAATACAAATTACCATATCTACTGATAACATTGACAAATATAAATAATGAGGTACTTGTAACTACCTTTAGCATTTATTCAAAAAGGTCTCTATACATCAGCATGTGTTAGCCCTAATAGAACAATCACTCTCCCACTACATCTAGTTAAGATGCCTTTTTCATACTACACAACAAATAAGATATGCATGTATGTATTGGTTCAATAACCAAAAGAGTCAAGATAAGCATCATATGGATTCTAGAAATGCATTTCTCATTTATGTGCTCTAGATGAAAATGCTATAGGTAATCATCGTTTGAGTCATCAAGTCATTCAATATATGTGTCATACACATTTCTCTCTACAAGTATCAAGTATAGTTTATAAGACATACAACATTGCCATATAAGATCTCATCATTTAAAATGAAACATCAATTTATTCTTGTCCATACAAGATACATGATGCTTTCATTAATGGCAAGTGCATAACATCGATTAAGTAATTCTATTATATGCCCATGAATGATAGATTCTAGTTGTAGTGGCAACAACTCTTGCTCCTTACAATGATATCTTATTTTGTATTGGGTCCTGATGTAGAAATCTCTATATCTTTCTTTGTCCTTTGTTCCTTTAGTTGGAAAGGACAATTTTTTTTACACTTACCCTTCTCCACATATTAAGTGCTGGAAGACTTGGACTTCATCTTAGCCTTATAATTCTTCTTGGCCTTTCCTTTTCCCTTGGACTCACTTCCGTTGATCACCATCAAGGGTTTATCCTTCTTCTTCTTCTGTGATTTGGCATTAATCAACATGCCAAGCATTTGATAAACTGACTATATGATTCATGCAATGATTTGTAGAATCATATCCATGGTCAACTCTTGACCTGAGAGAAATCACAGTCACTTTACATGTCCAATCATATTGAGCACTTGGGGCTCTACTGGAACTCCCTTTGTCAGTTTACACTCAAACAACAATTTGTAGACATTATACCTTCCATGCTTTACATAATTTTGTAAGATGTGTTACCATCTCGAGAATGTCCATGTTATAATGTTGATCATGTAGCTCATAGTTCATACAACATAGGATAAGGTACTCAATGTCTATGGCATCATTGGCATGCTTCAAGTAAGCATCCATTTCAGCCTTAGGCACATTTGGAGTGGGTTGTTCTAGCTCTAGTCTTTCAAGGACATAGAGCTTTTTCTCATTGTTGAGAGCATTTCTCAAAATCCTTAACCAGAAATGGAAGTCAATCCTATTTCATTTTGTCTTTCTTAAGGACTGATTGCAATAATAATGTTTTTGTCTACAAAAAAATTGCAATTTTCAAAACATTTTATATGTTTGTTTCGATAAGTTAACAATATGAATTAGTCCTTTAATTAATTATCATTCTCACTATTTTGTTCTAATTCATAATCCATGTATCAATTCATATGATTACAATGTACAAGCTTCTAGTGATCAAAGAACCAAAACAATTGAATTATTACCCAGCCAATGCCGGCTTCCATAACCAATAATTAAGGTAGGCAAATTTTTCCAATTGCATCATATGCATTCTTGCATAGATGATATGTGCAAATCCTTGCCATGATCATCTGCATGCCTCTGGTGCTTAATCCCATCAAGAATCACCAGTTAAGCCTGACCCAAAATCCAACATGATAGAAATGCACCCTACTTGGGCAAAACCTACATATCTACCATCACAATTCCACGAAATGGATGACGCACCACACTTGGGCGTAACATATTCTTGGTCGATCAAGATTTTCATGTGTGTTTCTTATGGAAGGTATTTAAGACTTAATATTGTATTGAGGGATTTTATATATAAGTACATATACATATTCAATCACCACATACTTATAGTACGCATCATATACATGTTATAACCACAAACAAGAACATGCAATAATTAAAACACACTAGTGATGGTTATGGCCGTACTAATATAATTCCTTGGAGCTACAAGGAATTACTACCACCTAAGGTCCACATCATACACAACCTATTGTTGATGAAGATCTGTGCTCGAACCAATCTAGATTGATCAGTTCAACTTCTGAACCAGTTGACTAGCCTCTTGGTTGATCGATTGGTCTCCTGAAGTAGTTGTTTAGTTCTCAAGTCCAAGTGGTGTCTGAACACTTCTATCCAATCCGTTAGGTCACCAATTGATCTGTTCATCCTCTTATTGTCTGGCCTCCTCATTCCTCTAGTCGATCTGGTTGTCTCACGAGTCAATCATTTTTCCTTTGTGCAAATTATCATCTCACGTCAAAACATAAATTAAGACTATCTTATTTCTTATTACATTATAAAAGGAAAACTCGATTTACATTCGAGGATAAATAGGAAGAAGATCATTATTTTACATTTGCAAAGAAGAGAGAGGCTTGGTGTACAAATCGAGTAATAATAGGAATAAATAACAACAACCAAGAACAAATAGATCTAGGGTCATTAGCCATAACCATGCTAACATCCACCATCAAAACTGATTTTAAGGGGACATATGTAAATTGCATATATATAAATATGGGATTAAGAGAGAAAGATTTCTCCCCCCCCCTCTCCCAT
Organism: Alisma plantago-aquatica; assembly: GCA_963693085.1. Taxonomy (NCBI): domain Eukaryota; kingdom Viridiplantae; phylum Streptophyta; class Magnoliopsida; order Alismatales; family Alismataceae; genus Alisma; species Alisma plantago-aquatica. Next base: position 1,853,971,009 of record OY856409.1, read on the forward strand.
GCCTGTGGCGGAGGCCGAACACCTGGGAGGGTGGTAAATCAAGGCGGCAACTGGGATTCGAACCCGGGTCCCTTTATTAGGGGAGACCGTGCTTGACCACTTGAGCCACTCCTTGTCGGCTTGCATATATATAAATATGTATATATATGTATGTATGTATGTATATATGTATATATATAATTAGTTTGTCGGTTTGTATGTGGAATTTAATCGGGTATGCACATTAATCATTTTAATATTCACATCGTATGAAATAAGAGAATGAAAACTAAATCTGATCATATCGATTTACATTCCAGATGCACAAATTGACATGGCTCTGATACCACTATAGGGAAATTGAGCGTAGATAGAAGCAGCGGAAACAAAAATTTAAATCCCCATTTCCCAAAATAGCAAGATCGTGTAAACAACAATGTATCTAGGAAGGAAGGTTTGTGAGATTATATATGATCCTAGATCAAGTCTAGAGACATTACCCTTGTATTAGCATTGCACTTCTTTAGGAAGCAACACACTCCTTCAGTAGTAGCATCACTTGAATAGTTGTCTCCACCGGCCTCCTTGTGCAGCACCAAGGACAGTGGTTGATGATGTCCTCCTAGTGGCATACAACATCCTCCCACCTTTAGAGTAGTCCATGTGGACCACCGGGAACTCCACGTTGTGCTACCAAAGACAACGGGAGGGAGTTGTCCCATTCTATTGGTGTACTAGTCACCGACATGATCTCCTACAATTGTTCTTAGTTGTTCTCTCCCTCAATGTCCCTCCCATTGATGGGTAGGACTTGCTCGAACTCTCTATTAGTTACCACAACTAGAGAGGACAAATATTGTCAAAGCAACTGATTCTTAATTATTTGTGTTGGAAAGCCATTAGTACCTTCTATTTATAGTAGAGGCTAGGGTCATGGTTCCCGATCTATGCGAGAGTAGAAGGGTCTGAAATTTCCATGAACTTCACATCCTGCGATAGGTGAACCGATCGGATCACTGGTGAATCAATCGGCTGGAACATTGAGTCGATCAGTTCACTTAGTGAGATGATCATTTCATAGTGTTTCCCAATCACAATTGATATTTCAATTCATTTCCAATTAGTGTACAACATTAATCCTTGTATCAATTTAATTGAAGAAAGTGAAACAATCAACTATTCCGATAAGTCAGGAAAATCACCAGAATCTTTGGTTTGTATGGCCGAGCCGATTGGTTCACTAGGTGAACTGGTCATTTCACCAACCATGAGCCAATCAGTTCAGCCAGTGAGCCAATCTGTTGGTGTCCTGACACATGTAGAAATCAGCCAATTCAATTTTCAATCAACCTGACACTCCAACTAGTCAGTTCAACATTTAAATTTGACAGTTCTAAGTCCAGACAGTTGATCTGTTGCTTAATTGAATTCCTAAACTCCTTTAATATTCAATCTTAACAGCATTCATGAATATACTCCTTTAATCCAACTTTGTCTGATGCAAGGGTTTGAGTCACTTTTATAGGCTAGTTTCATATGTGTTTTATGCAATTTTTGGTCATTTTCATGATTAATGTTGCATGATTTAGTTCCTTCAGCCTATAATCTCATTATGCATCAAATCTACTTTGTTTTTATCTCATTTGGTATGAATGATCATATTTATCAATGTTGATTCGAGTTTATCTTTGATTTTTTGGCAAAATGGATATATACAATTGTCGATACCATCGACGGCTGTCGATAGTATCGACAGGGCCACAGGGAGGTAGCCACAAAAGATCATAATGAGTCGATACCATCGACCCAGAAGTCAATGGTAGTGAGATAGCTTCAGTGAGTCAGATTTTGACAAGTCGATACTATCGACCAAATAGTCGATACTATCGACTCCATCTCAGCAGAATCAGCTTAAGCGTCAGATTCCATAGAAAAGTGATGCCTAAGGTGTCGATACCATTGACCCAGAAGTTGATGGTATCAAGATCATGTCAGAGCAAACCCCCAGAAAAGGAAAGGACCGCCATTTCCAGGGTGGGTCGATACCATCGACCCACATCGATGGTATCGATGTCGTCAGATCAGGTTAATCTATAGCTCGAGTCTAATCGTATGGTGGTGATGTTTTGGCGGCCTGAAGTGGTGCTTATACCTAAAAAAGTGGATCTAAGCCATCTATTATGTCATTAGTCGTTGCACAAGTCTCGAGGAGAAGAGAGGAGGAAGAACGAAGCCAGAGCTATGCACTGAGTGTTCTGGAGGCCGTAGAAGGAGTTTTCTACCACTGGAAGGTTGTAGAACGCTCAGCCCACGTCGAGGAACGCCCGGATCTTCTCCGTTCAGGGGTTACTTCACATCTATCGATGTTTTTTTTTCATGTTTCCTCTTTCCTTCACCATGTTTTCTACTGAGATGAACATGTGGGGCTAATCCCCTTTGTCTTTAGGACCGGGAGTAGCCCGGGTGATCGTTGTATGACAATTTTAACATAACTTATCATAATTTGTCTCTAAAATTCATGGTATGCTATCGTTTTCTCTATTAACGTTTGAAAAGAAATGAAAATCACATTAATCAATAAGTTCCTTGGAAAAGGTGATGTACGATTAATGGTGGGAACCTTTAGACCTAAATTTCTTGCACCTTATCTAAGGCATAGGTTACTACTGACGTGGAACCAACTTAGGTTAAGGTAGTAAATTGTATTGCGGAAGCGAACAATTCTAATTTCAGGCCACTACTCAAATTAGGAGACATTGCCTGGTAATTGTGTAAAACTTAGTGCAACGAGAACCCGCGTTGAAACCACAATCCTAAAGATTCAATTGCAATTGATTAAACTAACTGTTTAATTGATCGTTCTATTTTATTTTTTCTTATTTTTCTTTTTTTCAAAACAATTCTCAAACTTTTAAGACCAGTTTAGTTGATCGTCAGTAGTTAGTAGTAGTCTACCGAGAATTTTGTTTCCCTGAGTTCGAATCGGGCCTCACAAGGCCTATACTACATTGATGCGTGCACTTGCGTTATATGCACGGTAAAATCGTGTCAGTGTCCTATGAGTGTGACCTAATAGGTCCAGAATTACGTAGGCAGTGAATGTTCATAACCAATTATGAGATCACAAGCAAAGAGCAGTGCCTAGTCACACATCATTGCTACCCAAGTAATTTGGAAATTTGGAGAACAACTTCAACATGCAATCCATGATTAGTGTTACTATGATCATGTAGTCCCTTTGTCTTTATATCTGGATTGAACTCGAGGCATGGAATCGTCATCCTCTCAACATTCAATCCATGTTCCTTAAACTAGAACAAACTTTCTGAGTTGTATGTGAGTTTGTATATCACATATTGAATCACATGAGTATATCTGTAAAATTCTCAGTCTTGCTTATCAAGAGGCCATGGATATCAACATCCTCTAGGAGGAACAAATCCTATCTACATCACTCACACTTAGTCCCCATGTGCCACCACTACTACAGAACCTACCTTTAGTGTCAGTTATTTAAAGCCTTTAGTGTCGGTTTCTAAGCGACACCTATGTGGGCGACACTAAATGTCCACCCATTAGGCGTCGGTTCCAAAACCGATGCCCAAACTCTTCGCGTACCACTGAAAGCGCGCCATCAGGGGACTATAGGCGTCGGTTATTAGATAAGAAACTGACACCCAAACTCTTCGCGCGCCACCGAAAACGTGCCATCATGGGACTATAGGTGACGGTTATTAGTTAAAAATCGACGCCTGAACCCTTTACGCCAAATAAAGGGCAACATCTTGGGCACTATCAGTGTCAGTTATAAGTAAAAAATCGACACCATATATGTTCGCCCCACGGCCGTGCTGTCCAGCATGGCCGTGGTGTTAAGGAAATAGACGTCAGTTTATTGTAGGAAAACCGACACTATAGTGCCCAAACCCTTTATCAGTGTCGGTTATAAGTAAAAAACTGACACCATATATCTTCGCCCCACGGCCGTGCTGTCCAGCACGGCTGTGGTGTTAAGGACATAGATGTCGGTTTATTGTAGGAAAACCGACACTATATCATTATGTGTCGATTATTTACAAATAACCGACGCCTATTGGTTTTTTTTTCTGTCAGTCTGCAGACCTGCTGTGGCTGGTCGCAGGATGAGAAACATGTTCAGTTCAGTTATGAACTGCAAGTTTTACGACATTCATTGATATCAGCCGACAACAGGCCGCAAACCTGCAAAATTAACAATAAAAAAGTAGCACGTGCATTTAGCAATGCAACCTGCAGTTCCATTTTATTTTCACACATTTATAAACATTCACACATGCTAGCAATCTGTAGTTCCATTCATTCACATTCACACATGTAGAAACATTCATATAGCAACCAATACTTTCATTCATTTTCACTCAGACACATGTAGAAACATCCAGACATGTAGAATCATTCACACATATATTATAATTCAGAAATTCATTTACAAAGTATCGTTGTTTAGTCATTATTCGCTATCAGGATCCCAATAATATTTTAAAGCCCCCACTAATTGTATGGTTGTTGCCCATTCTTCTCTTACTTCATTTAATTCTCCCATTGTATAGGGAGCATTAACATTTGGTAAGTCCTTTCCTGTAATGGGGTCAACTTTAAACACCTGTAAAGAGAATGATGTATATATAAAATTAATGAGCTATAAATAAGATTGATATATTTCGATCATATTATCTAATGAGACTATATAATACCTGAGCAATACATTTGATATCCAGTACGACATGTTTGATAATCATGTGCATATATCGCATGACATAGTATCCACATGCCCATCCGTTTTCTTGTGTAGCACACTATAAATTCAAACATACAAAATATTAAAAAATACAACTAATTAAGCATTGTTCACATAAATAATATATACATATATTGCAATCGGGAACTTACTTTCACGTTCTTCCAAATTATTGGCTGGTTCTTTTTCGTGGGGACCTTTCCTCCAGCCTTTTTGTACTCCTCAAAACCCCTACATGTTAATGTAACACAGAACATTGCAATTAAATAGTAATGTAATAACATATGTTAACGGATATGAAAAATGAAATATTTCGCACCGAAATATTGCCATTTTCATTATGTGTCCAAATCTTGTATTCAATTTACCCCCCTTAGGATCTAGATAATACACAGTGAACGTCTCGGGGGTAATAACCAATAACTCCCAATGCCTACCCCTAGAGGAAAAAAAGTTAAAAATTAATAACTCAAAATCCACAATAAAATGTAATTTTCTTAAGTCCAAATTATAATAAGCAAAGTAAACTTACTCTACATTGAATGGAGCCATTATCACCGTCTTCTTTTTTACAGCAAAATTTGAAAAAGACTCACAGCAGTATTGTTGAACTGATGTAGGGTCTTTAGCTACTAGACTAATCAAGGATGGAATCAAAAACCCTACATGTTCGAATCCAAAATCTGCACATATGTTGTCTAAGTAGCTGCAAAATATGTATTAATTACGCATGCATTAATAAATAAGAAACCAGATCACCAGATCACCAGATCACCAGATCATACACAAGGTATATGGATGTATAAAGAATATCTCACCTTATCCATAGCTCTATCACAGATGTATTTAGCCAATCATATCGAAACAACTCCAATATATCTTGTATAAATAGTTTTGTTTCGTATGACTGACCTGTAGAATCTGAATCAGAAGAAACAGTTATAGGGGAGTTTATATCATGTTCCCCTAACCATACTGCCATACCCCTACAGTTAGGACCTAACGGGACAGGTAGGTCCTGTGGAACCCAACTAGGTAATGCAGGAGGTGGAAGTGGAGGCCTAGATGTTGTGGGTGTCTTCTTTTTAACATGTATATATATATAATTTCAGATCAACTGCCAGCATATACACACACTAACAATTGAACGTAATGTAAATTTACCATACCTTATCAGTAAAGAAGACATCCGCTTTTAGCCACAATATCACTCTGCCTACTGCCTCACCAAGCGTTTCACAATCTGGGTGGGCATATGGAAGTGGAAGATCCATCCACTGGGGGAATATATGTATCGGGCTCACCCGAATCCAACCAGCTGGTACTGGAGACCCGTGACACGTTTCCCCTGGTAGGGATGGGTAAGCCGACGCCTCTTCCACGACATATTCTTTACTTTTTAGACGGCATGGCTTCAACCCCTACAAATTTTTGTGTAAAGAATGTTATATACATATATACATATCATCTTTTTTTGAAACGACTACAATTTCATATATACATATCATCTTGAATTAAAAAACTAGTTACTATGTCATAAAAATACTTACAGTGGATGTGCTAGGTGGTGGTTCTACAGGATTACTCCCAACCTATGCAGTAGGAGTAGGAGTAGAGTCTGCAGTAGGTATTGTCTGGTAAGTGGCAGTCTGAGATGCCTGCCACTTTTTCATTGCTTCTTCGAGTTTCCTATCAAATAGCTTATCTACCTATACATGGATAAAAGAAATGTCAAATTCTAATTATTGAATTCTCTTTTACAGTAACATCTACAAGGAAAAAATATGTTACCTCTTCTTGTGAAAGTCCCACTTTTGGGACATGTTTGCACTGGGATGGCCCAAAAAAAGCTTTGATGCCCACACCAGCTCCTGCAGCCCTAACACGTCCAGGATGCTCTGGGTTACCCAGAGCAACTGTCAATTCATCCTTTGTTTCCTCAGGGATGAACTTTCCTTGTTTCCTCAGCTCGTGCAGCTCCCGCTAATCGCCAAAACAAAAATTTGTACTTAAATAAACAACACAAATAATCAATATTCGAATGATTGCTGTAAGAGTTGTATTTTATCATTTTTGCAGCCGCCTCAGCAGTTGCGGCCTTAGTTATTTCTCCCTTCTTATTTTTCCTCCCAGCTATCCAGACATCATGGCGAGGCAGAGGTGTGCTACCTATGGTAGAGGACTCCTGAGTAGCAGCAGACTGAGCAGTAGTAGCCTCAGCCTGTAGTCTTTGGCAAACGCCTGCATACCCCTTTGGACCCATTGTGTGGTCATGCACATTCAGTGCATGCCTTGATCTTTGTGCCTCACTGAGGGCCTAGTTAGTATGCAAATTAATGATTTGGTTAGTAACACTAAATGTTAATCTTGAATAAGTGAATACAACATATATTAATTAATGAGATTGAGACTGACGCCTAATACCTTGAATTCATCAGTTTGTCTTGAAGCGACAAACGCGTCCCATTCTTCTTTGTCCAGGAAGTTCCACTGTTTAGTGGTTGTCTTCTTCCTCTTGTCGGCTTCTTTTATGTATTCTCTGGTGAGATTTGTCCTATAGTTCCTTAGGACTCTCCCACAGCATTGCATCACGCATTTACGATGCAGCTTTTCATCCAATTCAAATATACTCTGCAAAATAGAATTGCTATTAACTAGTATCCAAAAATTAGTAATCTACAAAATAGAATTGCAAATTAATAATAACTCACGCATAAATCCCTCCATATTAAATCTTTCTTCTCCTTAGAAACTTTATGCCAAGAATCTAAGCGACAACCACAATGCCTACGAGTAACAAACCCAAGATATAAAATAAATGAATTGCGATTCACACCACATGCATTTCCTACATTATCAAAATCCACAACAAGTTTGGGTCAATTGCCCTTTTACGCAATTAACTTCTTCATCATAGTGATGCCCCTTCTCTTGTCAACTTTTTGGTGTTGTTGATCAAGTGCCTCAAGTGCTTTAGATGGTACTTGTGCATCATCAACCTAAAATTTGACAAAATAATTCACATTTACAAGATATAACTATAAATGGACATATAGATATAAATATATGATATATTTTTAAAACTTACATTGTGAGGCGGCGCATTGATGTCCTCACCCTCACGGTAGTCATCAACACGGTCATCAGGAGAATGGTCAGCCATCTGCAAATTCACATTCAAATTGTAAAGTTCACATTGTTAAGTAGTAATTCAAAGTGTAAAGCTCACATTGTAAAGTAATTGAAATTGTAAAGCTCACATTGTAAAGTAATTCAAATTGTAAAGTTCACATTGTAAAGTAGTAATTCAAAGTGTAAAGCTCACATTGTAAAGTAATTCAAATTGTAAAGCTCACATTGTAAAGTAATTCAAATTGTAAAGCTCACATTGTAAAGTAATTCAAATTGTAAAGTTCACATTGTAAAGTAATTCAAATTCTAAAGCTCACATTGTAAAGTTCACATTCACATTGTAAAGTTCACATTTTATCAATTAACAATCCTTCATTGTGATCTCCGCGCACATACAAGTCATCGTTAGCTTCAATATTTGTTGGTGTTGGCAACCCAACTGAGAATGGACTGGAGTCATCATACTTATCATAGTACTGTTCTTCATCTATAGGATCTTCAACGAACTGTCTTTTACCATGAAGAACAACCGACCATTTATCATTTGCAGGATCATCGATATAAAATACTTGTTTCGCCTGTGATGCCAATATGAATGGTTCAGCCTTCTCGCCAATCTTTTCAAAGTTCACTAAAGTGAAACCCAATTCATCCACTATAACTCCTTTGGTGTTATCAACCCAATTACATTTGAAGAGTGGAATTCTGAAATCTATGTAGTCAAATTCCCATATGTCTTCAATGACACCGTAATATGACATTTTAGCTTCACGTGGACTCTTATCCTTTGCACTTGCAAAAAACATAGTCGATGCTTGAAGGGTGACCCCACTGTTTTGGACCCCACTGTTTCACATATAGGACACGCTTTAGCTCCTTTGACACTATATCCAGACAAATTCCCATATGCTGGAAAGTCATTAATAGCGCAAAACAACATAGCATGCAAACGAAATGTCTCTCTTCGTGAAGCATCATAGGTCATCACACCTTCACCCTAGAGTTTGTTTAAGTCATCAATCAGAGGTTCAAGATAAACATCGATGTCATTTCCAGGTTGTTTAGGGCCCGATATCAACAACGACAGCATTACATACTTATTTTTCATACACAGCCAGGGAGGAAGATTGTATATAACAAGCATGACTGGCCAAGTGCTATGTTGGTTGCTCAATGTCCCGTACAGATTCATCCCGTCCGTACAAAGCCCAAGTCTTAGATTCCTAACTTCTTCACCAAATTTAGGGTACAATAGATCAATCTTCTTCCACTGTGGGGAATCAGACGCATGTCGTAGGATCCCATCATTATTTTTCTTAACATCTGCATGCCACCTCAAATTCATCGCATCTATCGGATTGGAAAACAAGCGTTGAAACCGTGATATTATAGGTAGATACCACATCACCTTGGCAGGAGAACCAGTTTTGGACTCCCCCGAAGTCGTCAATTTATACCGTGACACACCACATTTTGGACAATCTTTCAAATCCGCATATTCCTTTTGAAATAATACACAATCATTCGGGCATGCGTGTATCTTCTTGGCATCCATTCCCATTGAGCACAACAATTTCTTTACCTGGTATGTTGAGATTGGAAGCTCGTTTCCTTCAGGAAGCATTTCTTTCAACAAAGACAGCAATGACGTGAAGCTTTTGTCGCTCCATCTATTGTTAGCTTTCAACTTATACAATCTCAACACAGCGCTAAGCTTCGTAAACTTAGTACAACTTGTGTATAACGGCATCTCAGCATCATACACAATGTCTCTAAAAATGGGAGGTGGATCGGTGTGCTCTACCCCACAACTATCCAGCATCGCATCAACGATGTCTACTGGAACTGATTCATTCACATCTACGTCATCGTAGGCAATTTCTTCTTCCACACAAGCACTACTATCGACATCCACTGGTTTCAGGTTTGAAATCTCTCCATGCCAGTGCCATTCTGTATAGCCTTGTATAATCCCGTTGCACATGACATGAGTTTTGATTTCGTCACCAGTGTTGACTTTCAAGTTGTTACCGCAATGCCTACATGGACAGTAGAACCTATCTCCAGGTTGTTTCCTATGTTCCTCGGCAAATCTAATAAACTGGTCAAGACCAGAAATAAACTCTGGGGTGCAGCGATTGCGAATGGACATCCATGATCTATCCATTCTATGATCAAAGAGAAAACAAGTATATATTAGGACAAGATTAGGGTCTAGGGTTAACAGATTAGAGTTTTTGCATGGTTAAAACTTTAGGCCAACAAATACATGTGATGTCATTCTTATATATAATAAATGTGTACCACCTATCCCATTCTTGAACACCTAATCTCACTAGTAAGTGTATAATGTGTATTGGGTTTTTGAGAAAATTTCGGCAGCATTTCCCCGCTGTTCTCCAAGTACATATGTACTTAGAGAACAAACGGGGAAATGCTACTGAAATTTTCTTGAAAACCCAATACACATTATACACTTACATCCTAAGTGAGATTAGGTGTTCAAGAACAGTCCCAAACCGGGGACTATCCAAGATTTACTCCTAATGAGTAAATCGTGGACGGGGTTCTAGGCTAATGAGTATATATCCACTACATGTATTTGCTCACTTATATTGCATCACTCACAATTAGAGCATTATTATATAATAAATCAAGAATTCAATAGTTTCAAACATGCAATAATGCCCAATCATGTATAAATCAAACAAAATATCCTAAGTCAGATTAGGTGTTTAATAACAGTCCTAATACATGTATATTGTCATTCTAATACCTACAATCCAACTTTCATCACAATTGATGTTAGGGTTTCATCACAATTTTAGGTATCATATAGAGTATGTAGATGTTAGGGTTTCATTATGCAATAGGGATTCATGTAGATGTTAGGGTTTCATCATGCAACTCGGCCAGATGTTAGGGTTTCATCATGCAATAGGGATTTCATAATATAATTGATTTAATCACAAACTCATAATTGATTTCATTTTAGTATATATATATATATATTCTTGTTCTTCCTTCTCCCTCCTTACCAACAGCAACCACGGTCGTGTGGGCTAGCACGGCCGTGGCTGTGTTGGCCAACCACATGGCCGTGCAGGGTAGCACGGCCATGTGGTTGGCCAACACAGCCACGGTCGTGCCATCCCACACGGCCGTGGTTGCTGTTGGTAAGGAGAGGGAGAAGGAAGAAGAAGAGCAGGAGAAGGAAGAAGAAGAAGAATGAAGGGCCTACCGGAGAAAGAAGAAGGAAGAAGAACGAAGCAGCGTGGACCGGAGGAGCAGCGGCGGACGTAGCAGCAACTAGGGGACGGACGGCCGCCGGTGAGCAGGAGCACGGCCTCTGGTGAGCACGGCCGCCGGTGAGCCGGTGAGCAGGAGCACGGCCGCCGGTGAGCCGGTGAGCAGGAGCACGGCCGCTGGTGAGCAGGAGCACGGCAGCAGGAGCACGGCAGCGGAGAAGGGAGCACTGGAAATCGCCGGAGCTAGGGAAATCGGGAATGAAACAGGGAAAGGGGAAGAATCGGTCGGGCTGGTCAGCTATTAAGTTGACAATAAGCGTCGGTTATTTAAAAAAACCGACAACTAAACCTACAGTGTCGGTTCTTTACAAAAAATCGACACCTATACTACATTATAGTCGTCGGTTTTTAAGTAAAAGACAACCGACAACTATTCCTGTTCGCTTTAGTCGTCGGTTATTTAGTTATGATCGACGCCATATGTAAAATTTTGGAGCCAATTTTTTTGCTGGAATTTTGCGTTTGGCGGTTGAGTTTAGGTGTCGGTTGTTTATTAATTAACCGACACTTAATAAAAGCAGTACCCGTGTTTGGTTGACCTTCGTAGATTGGATGTCAGTTTATGTTATCAACCGACATTGTAGACTGTAGTTGTCGGTTTTTGTATAAAACTGACACCTTGAAAAGTGGCTTTATAAGCCATTTCTGTAGTAATGCACACTACATCCAAGCATCACTGTTATGCCAACCCTTATTCAGGATTATGTTGGATGATGTCAAAGTACATGAATGACATGTGATGTATGTAGTGACTTTAAGTCTAAGAACTGCAATCACCACTTATCACTATGAGAGATGATTATGACTATTATTCCATGGCCTCCATGTATCTCTCTCATGGTGGGTCAGTATGATACACTATTCTCTAACATGTACATGTATGCTTGACTTGATATCACATATCATAACTAATGAGATGATGTCATCAGTCAACACATACTCTAGTGTTATGTATTATTGTCATCTATTTTTATTCCACATTAATATTTGACTAGGGACATAACAAGAATGTATCTACTCTTAACATTCATATGATAACATTGTTCAAGTCACGTACTTGATGACATATAATATCAAGTAACATCATTCTTTAGACATCTACTATCTATGTGTCTTCATCTCATGGCTAAGACACACATAATAGAAGGAATTGCCTTTATTATCAAATTAGGTATATAATGCCACACTCCAATCATCATATGATTGTCTCTCTGGGCATACATACCAACAAAGATGACCAAAGACTCCTTTCACTGGTAACAATGAGAGGGATAGTGACCTATTAGGACTCAAACATTCTGATGTTTGCGGGCCTTTTAGAATTCCTGGTAGGGGTGGGTATCGATACATCATTACATTCATTGATGACTTCAGTAAGTATGACTATGTTTACCTGATGAAACATAAGTCAGAAACTCTTAAAAAGTTCAAGGATTTCATGAATGAAGTACAGAACCAACTTGGTAAAAGTATTAAGGCACTTCATTCTAATCAAGGTGGAGAATACTTAAGCCAAGATTTTGAGGACCTTCTATGAGACCGTGGTATCGTATCACAATGGATTCCACATTGAACACCTCAGCATAATGGTGTATCAAAAAGAAGGAATAATACATTGCTAGATATAGTGCGATCGATGATGAGTTTAGTTGAACTTCCAGATATCTTCTAAGGTTTTTCTCTTGAAACCTATGAGTTTACACTAAATCATGTACCATTTAAATTGGTTCAAAGGACACCATATGAGATATGAAATATCTATAGGGGTTGAATAGATTCTTATAATAGTTTTATGAAATTTAAAGTGTAGTATAAATAGAAGAGCAACCACAAGAGAGAGACAACGTTTAGAGTGGTTTTTTCGATGGCATCAATCAACTACCTAGTTGTTGCCAACTAGGATTTGCAACAAACAATTTTATTAATTTATCGGTGAGGATAAATTAGAAAATAGTTGTTGCAACTAAACCCTCTTTTTATCGACCACAAAGACCACCAACCAAACCTCTTCTTTTATAGACTCCAAACACACTACCAGATGAGAAAGAGAACCATATGTCACCTCTTCTTTTGTGGACTCCCAAAGCATGACCAGGTGAGGAAGAGAACTGGATGTCACCTCTTCTTTTGTAGACTCCCAAAGCATCACTGGACATGAAAGAGAACCAAATGCCACCTCTTCTTTTGCAAACTCCCAGAGAACTACAAGACAGGAAAAAGAACTAGATGCCACCTCTTCTTTAATGTCCAAAGGAAGAGAACCTTCTATTGTAGGATCCTGGACAACCTTCTCCAGTAGAAGTAGCCCAACCACGATTACAAATAATAGAAATAAGATGGGAGAAAAGAGTATAATAAATAAGCACTATAATAAAGTGATGATGATCTTCTTCCATAAAGTTTGTGGAAAAATTGTATTAGGTGGAGAGGACACTCAAGTTGATGATAGGGCTTAGTCTAGATTGATGGAAATATGAAGTAAAGGGACCAAGCACTTTGAGAAATATTTTTAGTATGCTCAAGTATATGTCAATGTATATGCCATTGTTTCTCAATGGATGTATCTAAGTGTCCTAAGACCAATACTACTTATAAGAATGGTTTACAAGTGGATAGGACAATCATAGGGAGAGTCTAAAGTATTTTAGGTGGTCAACTAGTTGTTTGGACAAAGTTAATTAAGGTGTAATGGCTAGTTTGATTGCTAATTAAATTTCAGTCCAGAATGCTCCTCGGTCGATATCTATTTCAACTAGGCACCGTCTCGACCAAAATTTATTTATTTCAAAAATGTTATGAGTTCAATAAATCTTCAACAGCTATATTTTATCAAAGTTCAAAAGATGTCCAACGTCTCTCTATCAGTAGATGAATATTTGGACCAAATTTGTCTCAGTCCACAAAATTCTTTGACCGAAAACTATAAAAGATGTGTAATAATTTGAAAAAACTTATTTAAAGGTTTTTCTATTGAGACCTACCTATCCAAGACACTTGATATTGACTTATGAAAGGTTTTGGGATAGATGGGGTTGGTCCATAGAAAATGTATTTGTAACCTACCAACCCTAACCTATTTATGTGAGATAGATTGGGTTTTGGATAGGTTTCAAAAGATCATCACTTCTCCTTATATCATGTCTATCAATTTGTAAAAAATTACAAGATATATAAATACATGGTACAACTTGATTTGCAAGTATCCAAACATATATATTTGCAAGATATATGTAGTTGAATCTTGACTATGTTCCTTTATCACCTAAAATACTTAATACATATGCCAATAATATAATTTGGGAAATATTTGTATCATCAAAATATGAGGGTGACATATCCAAAAAGCCAACAATATCCCACTTTTTGATGATGACAAATGTTTCCATAAGATAAATTGAAACTAGAAAATTTAGAACTTCATACCTTTTTTGATAGACAATTTATCTCATGGGTTATTCTCCCTCTTTTATCAAAGTCAAAAAGGGTAAATACTTACCAATGCCCCCCCCAAGGAGACACTCCCTCTCAACAAGATAATCAATACTTATTTCCATCAGAGGGAAAAGCTTATACTTTATGTATTAATTGAAAAAGAATGCCAATAGACAGGAAATCTAGAAAGATAGACATTAAGGCATAGTCAAAAGCCTATATGATCAAGGAACATTAAAAGGTTGTCTAATTGTCAATATAAGGAATGTTAAGTCCTTCGTGACAAAAACATCCCATAGAGCACAAGTATCAAAAAGATACTCTAAACCAATGGTAAGGAATGTTAAGTCCACCATGATAAAGAGATGCCATGAAAATCAAAAGTACTCAATCATTTTCAAGGGATGTTAAGCCCAGAAATGATTAGAGAATCCATTGAGAATAAAAAATGAGATCAACAAAAGTATCTCCAGACCAAATATAAGGGATGTTAAGCCCATATTGATATAAAGAACCAATTAGTCATAGAATGAGGTCGGAAAAAGTATATCTAGACTAAATATAAGGTATGTTAAGATAGTATTGATATAGAGAAGCCATTAAGTACCCTAATAATAATTATTAAAAGAATTTCTAAACCAAATATCAAAGGATGTTAAGCCTACAGTGATATAAAGAATCAATTTGAAGCAGAAAAAAGATATGCAAGGTATATTAAAGGACTTTGAGCTCTTTCTTAATTTCATACCAAGCAAATAGAGCTCAAATATAAGAAAAAGAAATTCACTAAAAAGATAGTCAGATAAGATTTCAAACTTTATGATAAATCATTCATGTCAGATGTAGAAACCAAGAAATCAAGTAAATATATGAATCTGAAACCAAGTTTTAAAATATTCAAATAAACTCTATTAAACACAAATGAAGGATTTTTTTCTTTTAATTATTTTTCCCCCTTTGTCATCTCAAAGGATCAAAATTATAAATACAAGATAACTCATCTGTAGTAGGATACCCCCTGAATATGATGCCTTATTAAAGTAGATGTTGTGATGTCACATATTTAAGATGAAAACAATGATTTGCAAATAAGGCTCATGATCTTTTTACTTCTTATCTAGAGAAAAAATAATGGTACCCAAATCATTTATTACAACATTATTTTTAAGGAATATGAGTACCAACGTGAGAATGTAACCACTATTTGAAAAAATTTCAAAGGATAAGTTGATTTTTCACTTGAGCAAAAAAAATCAGCATTGTATAGTAAGATATTCTTTAAGCATAGAAATTATATCATCAAAATAATCTTGAAGTGTTATGACTGACATGAGTACCAAGAGAGGTAAAATTTTAAATGCAAAGACTTGATAAGGGAGTACTTATAAGATTGTTCAATCTCGTCTTGTGAATAGTATCTTGTTCATTTAGCAAATTTAGTTTTGAGGAATCAAGCATACTAGATAGTTTGTTTCAGCAAGTTCTAACCATATATTATACAAGCCAAAAGAATTGTATAGATAGTAAATTGAGATATTTCCTTGCAATAATTTGAAACATTCAAATTAGATTTACTACAGCTTGTATATACTTTTAAGAGATAGTCATGTAGCAAACTGACTCTAACTATAAATTATAAGCTAGCCAAATTAAAAACTTATTGTCAGTAATTCGGTCGAGTTTTGCTTCGACTGGTTTTCCCCTCGTTCAAACTGTTCTTTGTCTGAGAGTTTGTCTGTCACAAAAGTTATCCATTTTCAATCAACTTAAAGAATATGAATAAAACAAAATGTTCATAATTTATTTCTTTTACAATAGTAATCAAATTTTCAACTTTATTATGAAAAAAATCCATAAGATCATCTTTTAATAAAGTGGAAAGAGACCTCGTCATCACCATCATTACCTTTAGTTTCATGTGCATGTCCTTCTTCTCCTTCAATATTTCCTTCTTTCTTCTTCTTCTTAAGTTTAGGGCTTTGGGATGGCCGAAGACCTTTATCTCCATATTGGTGACATCTAGTAGACAAAGATCTAATATTTTTTTCAGAAGAAGAAAATACATATTTCTTACCTTTAGCACAAATTCCTTCTTTACTACTAGAAGAGTCATTTAAAGAGGAAGACTTTGCTTTGAATGCAATTGTTTCCTCCGCACACCTTTCTTCTTTTTCTTACCTCTCCTCTTCTTCAAATTGTACTTCAAGAATTTCCAAGTTCCCAATAAGTTGCTCCATTTTCATCTTGGAAACTTGTTCTTCTTCACTTATGTTCTTCCCTAAGGTACTAAAATTATTTATTTTATAAGAAAATCTAGCATCAATTTCAGAAATAGTTTCATTTTCTTGCATATGAAATGATTCAAACTTTTGCTCAAATATATTATTACCTATGACTAGTAAAGTACCTTCATGTTTAATCGAAAGTATTCTCCATATTTCATGTGAGGTTTCACAAGAGGATATTCTATCAAATTCTTTAAGATATAAATGTGAGTATAAGATACTTATAGCTTTGGCATTAAGTATAGATTTTCTTACCATTTGCTCATCCCATTCCTCAAATTCTATTATAGGTGGTTCATAACGGTGGATGACCATATCCCAAAGATTTGCATCAATACCTTGAATATATAACTACATATCTTGCTTCCATTTCTTATAGTTGGATCCATCAAGGATCGTTGGTAGTTCTCCATCACCGAGGTTTCTAATCAAAAGTCATCCCCCATTTCTTCATGACCAGTCATGGCTCCTTGAAGACTTGCTTTGATACTAAATGAAAGATCTAGAGGGGGTGAATGGATTCTTATAATAATTTTAATGAAATTTAAAGTGCAATGGAAATAAAAGAGGCAACCACAAGAGGGATGTAGTATTTAGAATGGTTCCTTCTATGACATCGGTCCATTACTTAGTTGTTGCCAACTAAGATTTGCAACAAATAATTTTATTAATTTATCAGTGAGGACAAATTACAAAATAGTTATAGCAACTAAACCCTCTTCTTTACTGGCCACGGAAGAGCACCAACCAAACCTCTTCTTTTGTGGACTCCCAACACACCACCGGATGAGGAAGAGAACCTCATGCTACCTATTCTTTTGAGGACTCCAAATGCACCACCAGACGAGGAAGAGGACTGGATGCCACCTCTTCTTTTGTGGACTGTCAAAGCACCATCGAACACAGAATAGAATCGGATGCCACCTTTTCTTTTGGAGACTCCTATGGAACCTCCAGACATATAAGAGAACCGAATGTCACCTCTTCTTTAACGGCCAAAGGAAGAGCACCTTCTATTGTATGATCATGGACAACCTTCTCCACTAGAAGTAGCCCAACCATAATTACAAATAATAGAAATAATATGGGAGAAAAGAGTACACCAAGTAAGCACTATGGACAAGTGGTGATGATCTTTTTTCACAAAGTTTATGGAAAAGTTTTATTAGGTGGAGAGGACATTCAAGCCGATGCTAGGGCTTAGTCTAGATTGATGGCAATATGAAGTATAGGGACTAAACACTTTGAGAAAGATAGCTAGTACGCTTAAGTGTATGTCAATGTATATGCAATTGTTTCTCAATGGATGTATCTAAGTGTCCTAAGACCACTACTATTTATAGGAATTGTTTACAAGTGTGTAGGACATCTTAGGGAGAGTATATAGTGTTTTAGATAGTCAACTAGCCATTTGGACAAAGTTAATTATGGTGCAACAACTAGTTTTGATTGCTAATTAAATTTCATTCCAGAATACTCCTTGGTCGAGATTTATTTCGACCGGGCACTATCTCGGTCAAAATTTATTTTGAATGGAAATGTTTTGAGTGTGAAAAATCTCAAACATCTATATTTGGTCAAAGTTCAAAAGATGTCTCAACATCTCTTTGTCGGTCGAGAAATATTTTGACCAAATTTGTCTCAGTTTACAAAGTTCTTCAACTAAAAAATAGTAAAAGATGTGTAATCATTTGAAAAACTTATCTAAAGGTTTATCTATTGAGACCTACCTATCCAAGACACTTTATATTGACTTGTGAAAGGTCTTAGGATAGATGGGGTTGGTGCATAGAAGACTTATTTGAAACCTATCAACCCTAAGTTCTTTATGTGAGGTAGGATAGGGTTTTGGGTAGGTTTTGGAAGATCATTAGTTCTCCTTACATCATGTCTATTAAGTTGTATAAAATCACAAGTACAGATAAATACATTATACAACTTGATTTGCATGTATCCAAACACACACAAACACACACACACACACAGATATATATATATATATATATATATATATATATATATATTTTGTGAGGTATTTTTAGTTGAATATTGACTATGTTCCTAGATCACCTGAAATACTTAATACACGTGTTAATAATATAATTTGGGAATTATTTGTATCATCAAAATATGAGTGTGACACATCCAAAAATCCAACAGGATATGGTATGGGAAGCATCCCTATGTGTATTTTATGAAGATTTGGGGTTTTGAAGCTTATGTGAGAAAGTTGTTTCCCAAAAAGCTTGGACCCAGATCTGATAAATGTTATTTTATTGGATATTGTAAGGAAACCAAAGGATATTACTTTGATTCCCTATTTGAAAACAAAGTGTTTGTTTCCAAATATGATGCATTCTTGGAGAAGGAATTTATTTCCAAAGGAATCAGTGGAAGGAAAGTTCTACTCAAATAATATTTGAGACCAATAAGAAAACATTGAACTAGTAGATGTACAAGAGGAACTATGAGAATAAAATATTGTTGTGCAGTCTCAAATTCTTCAAGTAACACAGGAACCTCATAGATCTAGTAGGACGCACTTTAAACCTGAATGATTTGGTTATTTTGTGACTCAGGAAGGCAGTGAGTTGGTCATAGATGATGAGCCAACAACCTATCTAGAAGCTACTAAGGGGACAGAGTCTAAGAAATGACTTTAGGCCATGAGATCTGATATGGAATCCATGTACACCAACAAGGAATGGACCCTGGTGGATCCACCTGAAGGGGTAAAACCATAGGAAGAAAATGGGTCTTCAGGACGAAGAACGACATGGATTGTAAAGTATAAACCTTTAAGGGAAGATTGGTTGCAAATGGTTTCAAACAAGTTCAAGGTGTTGACTATGACGGAACCTTTTCTCCAATTGCCATGGTTAAGTCCATGAGGATCATGGTTGCCATTGCACCTTATCATGACTATGAGATTTGGCAGATGGATGTTAAAACTACATTTCTTAATGGGAATCTTCTTAGGGATGTGTACATAACACAACCTGAGGTTTTTATAAATCCAAAGGGTACAAATAAAGTTTTTAGGCTACAAAGGTCGATCTATGGATTGAATAAGCATCTTGAAGTTTTAATCTTAATCTTGACAAAACAATCAAAGAGTTTGGCTTTAGTCAAAATGAAGGTACAAGAAGGTTAGTGGGAGCATGATTGTATTCCTCATATTATGCGTAGATGACATACTATTGATGGGGAATGACTTCCCAACCTTGTAGATAGTAAAGACCTGGCTTGGAAATACATTTTCAATGAAGGACTTGGGTGAAGCATGCTACATCTTAGGAATCAAGATTTATAGAGATTGATCTAGAAGGCTTGTTGGACTATGTCAGAGCACGTACATTAATAAAGTGTTGAAGAGGTTCAACATGGAAGACTCAAAGAGAAACCATGTATTGTGGAGTTGTCATCTCTAGAGCCCAACGCCATAGTTCTTATGAAGAAAGGAAGTGTATGAGTAGGACTACATATGCATCTACAATTGTATCTATTATTTACACAATGTTATGTACTCATCCTGATGTCTCATATGCCTTGAGCATGACGAGAAGATATCAGTCAGATCCATGTGATGCTCACTGGACAGCCATGAAGAACATCCTTAAGTACTTGAGAAGAACTAAGGACCAGTTCCTTGTCTATGGTGGAGAGAAAGAGTTAATGGTAAAGGGTTACACCAACACAAGCTTCCAAACTGACAAAGATGATTACTAATTGCAGTCGGGATTTGTGTTTTACCTCAACAATGAAGTTGTGAGTTGGAAGAGTTCCAAGCAAGAGACAGTTCCTGATTCTACAACAGAAGTTAAATATATTGCTGCATTGAATGTTGATGCATTGGATAATTGTCATTTTTACAGGCTATTTATCAATGATTTTTGTGCACTATTTGTTCATTTTCATATTACTTTGTGAAGTATTTACTATCACTAGCATGTGATACTTAATTGCATCAAATAAATGTAATTTTGATGTTTCCAAATGATTTAATAAATTTTGAGAGCTTATGTTTGGTTTTTGTGTATTTTAGATAATTTACAGGAATCTACACAGCTCGGTACTACCGAGTTTGGAGTTGGTGATACTGACACTTTCTTAGTTTGAAATAGAGAAAAATCAAGAAGATCGGGTAGTATTGACCCATAAGTCGATACTACTGATAACATCACATGGATGGACTCCAAATTTAATGACAAAAGTCAGTACTATTGACTTCATTTTCAATAGTACAAACAAATGCCTAGGTGACCACGACTATCAAAGGTGTCAGTAGTATCAACACAGTGGGATCAGGCAGACCTGGAAATTAAGTCTAATCCAACAGTTGGCAATTAGTTACGTCCTAAGTCACTTATATGACTTAGAGGGATTTCAGCCAACCCTCAAGAATCTCATTATATTCCGATGGATGGTAGCCAAGAGCAAGGAGAGGAGAAAGCGGAGAAGAAGGCCATGTTTCGGGAGATTCAGTGTAACATCCCTGACCTGGATTATGAATTAACCCTAGAGGTTTTGCCTAATAAGGTTGAGTAGATTCTTAATCTTATCTTGAGAAAAGTAAATAGGGCTCACGAGAAACTTATGTTTCAATTTTGGTCCTGTTTGAACAATGCTGAATCAATGTTTTGTTTGTTTTGGACTAAAGTGCAAATTACCCAAGTTGAGGGTTTTATGTGAAAATTGTGCATGATAATATGTTCCTCATCTGTTGAAGCATCATGAGAGTGAATATGAAGTTAAGGTATGGCTTATGGAAGCCTGAATACCAAGAAAGAGCTGATAAAGCAATGTTGTGCATTAAAACCTAGTTTTGGTGTAATGTACAATTTACCCAAAACCTAGGGTTTGATATGCAAATTACCACTTAAATAAAGTCCCTAATGTTTCTTGGAATCATGTAGAGCAAATAAAATGAGAGTTACTTCTCATTTGAATTAATATGGAGGAGAGAGAATCTTGATATTAAAATAATCAAGATTTAATCCTAAGTGAAACCCTAATCCAATTAGGGCAAAAATGAATGTATTAATTAAAGGGCCTTCAACCAAAATGTTATTGGTTGATTTTGAATAAGGATGGACGTTCTTTTTCCAAGATAAGGAACGAAAATATCTAAAGGAGGTGAAACTCCACTCACCTTATTATAAAGGAAAGTAATTTCCACTCACATATGTGATATTAATATAATAAGCATTAAGGTGCTTATTTTCTTTTCCCTTAATTCATAGATAATGGAAGGGAGTTCGGTGGGGATAGAGATGCCCTTGCATGAAAGAAACCAAGGGGGAAGTGGTGGCAACAATTTTGGAATTAAAAGACTTTTATAAAGTATCTTCTCTCTCCTCAATTTTCTTATAAAAGTACCTTTTCCAAGCCAAATGAAAGGCTTTTACGACCCCACTTCTTCTCCTTGCTTGCAAAACCGACCAAGAAGGCTAAGGACAGCAGGGAGCACGACCCCAACCTGTTGGTAAGCCTTTTATCTTCGTTCTTTATGATTTCATGGTGAAAATCATAAAACAATGTGTAATTCCTTCATTTCTTCACTCAATCTTCCATTCTAGCCGATCATTTCACTCCAAATCTTGAAGTTGAGCCTTGGAATAGTTGGATAAGCTTCATCCACCATTAGATACGTGTATCTTGGAGCTTGGAGATCAGATTTGAGGCGGGTTTTATAACTCAAACCCTTAATCATTGATATTGCATCAATTCTCTATACTTTGTTGATTGTTTTCTTTAAATTGCTACACTCTTGTTTCTTTGCTGCAATTTCCATCAAGAACGGTTGCTGTTCTTGGTTTTTCGAAGGAAGGGGATGATGACATCATCCTAGATTCTTATCCAAAAAAAAAGTACCAAGCCAAACGGTTTTGATAGCTATTCCAAATCGTTTTAATTTGATTGGCTATGCGGTTTTAGCAAACCGTTTAAAGGCAAACAGTTTGAAACCGTTTGGGAGAAAACGGTTTCAAGACCATTTGAGATGGTTGACCAAGCATTGACCGTTTGGAAATTTTGTTCCTAATTATGTAGGCTAATGACCCGCCAAATGTGAGGGTTTAACTCCAAAGGAATCGTAGGTTGAAGGCCAACCAATTAGGCAAATCGAATTGAATTAAATGCTGATTTTCAACCTGATTAATTTGACCTGTTTGGGAAAACGGTTTCAAGACCGTTTGAGTGAGTTGACCAAACGTTGACCGTTTGGGATTATTGTTCATAATTATGTTGGTTGATGACCCTCCAAATTTGAGGGATTAACTCCCAAGGAATCGTGAGTTGAAGGCTAATCAATTAGGGAAACCTAATTGGATTAAGTGATGATTATCAATCTGATTTAATTGAACTTTTTGGGAAAACGGTCTCAATACAGTTTGAGTGCGTTTACCAAGGGTTGACCGTTTGGGATTACTGTTCCTAATGATGTGGTCTAATGACTCACCAAATTTGAGGGATTAACTCCCAAGGAATCGTGAGTTGAAGGCTATTCAATTGGGCAAACCCTAATTGAAAACAGTGCTGAAATCCCAATGAGTTAATTGGAGATTTTGGGTTGATTAGCCCAAACGGTTTCAAGACCGTTTGGGGATCACCCAAACGGTCTCAAGACCGTTTGGAGGTCTGGGGTCAAGTATAGTTGACCAATTGAAGGTCTAATGGCACCAAATCATATTGCAATTTAGTGCTGATTTGTTGATCAACTCGATAGACCAAACCTTGATGAAATTTCACTAGAATCCAAAGGTTGGATGAGCCAAACGGTCTCAAGACCGTTTGGAGCTCATCCAAGCGGTCTCAAGACCGTTTGGTGGTCACCCAAGACCGTTTGGAGGTCTAGGGTTGAGTATGGTCAGGTGTTTGAAGGTCTAAAGGTACCAAGCTGATATACAATGCAATGCTGATTTGGTAATCAATTCCATGATCCAAACCTTAATTGGATGGCTTGGATTTGAGTGATATGATGGGGAAACGGTCTCAAGACCGTTTGGAGGTCATCCAAATGACCTCAAGACCGTTTGGGGTCAGGTCATACCCAATTTGGATAATGGTTCAAAAGTTTCAAAGTAAACAATCTTGCATTGATGAATATTGTTGAATCATCGATTCTAAACCCTAATCCAATTGAATCAAACCCTAATTGATGACCAAGTTAGGGTCAATTGAGGGTCAAATCAGTTGAAGGTTGACCTACTAAACTCAATTGAAGTATGAGCATAGGTCCAATTGATGATTGGTTCCATGAATTCAATGGTTGAAGATCCAATGCAATCAATTGAAACATAATTAGTAGCTTGATTGATGAATGTTCTATTGATCCAATAATGATTAGTATTGATAATCAATGAAGGTACAAATGGTTGAAACCCTAATAGTACCTAAGTAATTAAGTGCCAATTAAGGGATGAATCCCTAATTGCTTATAGGATCAATGACTTGGTACACTATGTTAATCATAGTTGTATGTACTCGACTGAAGGGTTGATATGACCTAATCAAGTTGAGAAGTTAATAGTATGAATTCATACATGAATATGATTCATGTGATGATTAAGGGTTATGATCCTTAAGCAAAGAGATCATGAAACCCTAAACATGAACATAAACCCTAATTGACAGGGTTATTGAACTCAAACCTTAATTGAAGGTGTATCCATGTAAAGCCCCAATTGAGGGTGATTCTATGAGAAACCCTAATGGGGATTGAGTAGTAAACCCTAATTATGGGTAATGTAATATGAAATCCTAATGAAGGGTGGTGCTATATGAAATCCCTATTCTAATGAAGGGAAATGGTATGTGAAACCATAATTCCCTAATAAGAGAATAGAATTCATGCTTGAATATGATTCAAGAGGTGAACTCCTGTAGCACGACCGTGTTAGGTAGCATGGTCGTGGTATTTTCACTTTGCACGACCGTGCAAGGTAGCACGGCCGTGGTGGCTTCCCTTAGCACGGTCGTTTTTGGTTGCACGGCCGTGGTACTCTATGTTTGACTTAGAGTTTGTTTTGAATAGGACCTAACATGGTCTTTTTATTAATTCCTGACTTATGTATGAATCCATAGTATTGGCAATAGTTGTATATTCCAAGTAAGTGACAATTGATCACTACTTTACATGATGAATGTGTTAAACTGGTGCATAAAGTATTAGGATGGGTAATACCCTAATACAAGCTAAGTATGTGAACTTAAGAAAGTTAATGGTGTTGAGGGAAGTGAGACATCAAGATATGATAGATATCATATCCAACACCCCAAATACTGGTATACCTTGTTGTGATATAAGTCCAATATGATTGGATGAATGATACATGAGATGTGTGATGGAAATCCTAATCCTGGTAAAGGATTAAGGGTAATACCCTTGAATTATTAATACATTGTTTTTGCATGATGTTGATAGATAATTGATGTGCTGCTATCATATGTGCTAATCATGCAGGTATCATGAGATGATGGGCATAGCCAGGTATGCACTGTGATATGTTATTAATTTGAATTTGTTTATTGGACCTTGTGTGCCATAATATATCTTGTTGTCTGATAAGAGGTATCAAGAGAGTTAATAGGCATCAAGTATCATACTTACCTTGGTCAAATGACCTAAAGGTGTTAGTTACCTAAGGAAGTGGTAACAATGCTCAGGTGATGAGCTAAGGGTTTAAACACCCAGAATCACATGGTTAGGGTATTAAAATTGTGAAAGGATGAGAATTTCCAGTGGTGAATTGAGGGATTAAGATCCCAACACTTTATGAAAAGAATATGGCTACAGGCCATGACTCCACAATGATAATACCAGGCTTTAGATATATGATCTAATCCTGAAGAGAGTTAAAGCAGTGGTAATGATTCTGTAGTTTGAATAGATGTTATACATGTTCTTTATATTCATTAAAGGATAAATGACATGTTGATTCTATCAAGTTATAGTTGCAATGCTTCTGATATAGAATAATGTTCTAATCTGTTAGACATTAAAATATCTACTGCTATACAAATATGATTCTTCCATTGATATTTATCTTCTTAAGTTGCAATAATAATGTTACTGGCAGAGAGTTATAACTCTCGCTGGGGCAATTTTTATAATTGTCTCACCCCCATGGGAACTACATTTTTAGGTGGACGCGGACGAGGAGATAGGAATCCTTCAATAGGTGAAGGACAACAATAGCAGCATCAGAGACAGCAGTGAAGTCTCAGGTGGAGACACTGACTGTTATGCCTTGTATAGATGTAAATAGAGTCCTATGTGTCGTCTCTGTACTCTCAGGTCCTCGGAGTAGTAGTTAGTGCTTTCGAGATTTTGGCTTAGAGCCTCGAGATTTTATACTACCTGTGTTTAGCTTGACAGAACAATTAATGCTTGTAATTCTCAAAAGGAGATGATACAGAATATGTACCTGTGAACAAGAATGTAATTATGTTACTTTGGTTCTATGTGAGAAAGTTTTTCTTCAATGGATATTTTGATAAAAATGTTTTAATTTTTAGTGATTTTCGCTAATCCGCTGCTTGATGAACGCTTCCGCATTAGTTAATCTTGTTTCTGTGAGACGATCGTCACAATTAAGTGGTATTAGAGCTCTAGGTTCACTGAGTCTACAGAGACATAGGACTAAGTTGTAGAGTCTGTTCTAAGTGTCTTCCAGTTTACCTGATAGTATCTTCTGCTCACATAGGAGGATAAGAACTTGAAGATGTCTGGACCACATGAAGAACATGTTGCGGAGGGCAGCACTGCTGCACCAGGGGGAGGCGCAGGAGACCATAATAGAGAGGAGCCCGTACATGAATAGCCCCAGTTCAATCAAGATGGAATGGGGAACCCAGCTCTCCAAGCCATGTTTGGGCAGTTTATGGCTTCCATAACTCACATGACAGATAGGATGCAAGTACCTACACCTAGGACATCAGCTCACCATGAGGGCTATGGAGCCGGCAAGACTTTTGAGAGACTTTGCCGGATTGGGGCCATAGATTATGCTGGTACATCTGATCCAGCAGATGCTGATTTGTGGCTGACAGAACTGGAAAAGGCTTTCAAGATTCTTGATATCCCTGAAGCTAAAAAGGTAAGACATGTTGTGTACCTCCTAAAAGGGAGTGTTGGTCATTGATGGATGATAGAGGAAGATAAGAGACCAGGTGAAGAAATTGGGTGGGAGGTATTCCGATGAGAATTCATCAGTAGATACTTCCCTAAGACGTATCTAGATGAGAAGATTTCTCAATTTGAGAGGATCAAACAAGGACAGATGAACGTTAGCGAGTATGAAGCTAAGTTCATGGAGTTGTTGCGGTTTTGTCTGCAAATGGCAGTTAATGATGATGAAAGAATTCGGCATTTTGAGAAGGGGTTGAACGCTGAACTGACCACTCCTGTGTCTGCTTTAGAGAATAGGGAGAGGTTTTCCACCTTTTTGGAATCATTAAGGAGGATAGAGAGGTCTAAAATTGAGAAACGACACACTAGTGGTAAGAAAGTGTACACTCAGACTAAAAAACAAAGGTCTGAAAGTTTTAAGAAGCCGAGATTTTCTGCATCGGTAGCATCATCAAGATTCCAAACCCGGACACAATGGATGTCAAGTAGGGATAGGGATCGTAGTAATATTCCAAATAGAGCCTCCAACAAAGCATCAAAATCGGTGTCTGGACCTCACAGACCCTATTTTATACCTAGGATCTGTTATCAATGCAGACAACCGGGACATCTAGTAAAAGATTGTCTAGGCGGGAATCCAATAATGACTCAACCTCAGGGGCAGAGTCAGCAAGGATCACAAGGGAGGTAGTTTCCTAATAACAATAGAGGACGTGGATAGACATCCCAAGCAGGTCAGAGGAAATAGTCATTCTGATATTTCATTTTCTTATTCTATGTGTTAAGATATGAAAGTAGTTGTTTTTTAAATTCCTTTGACTAGTCCTATAAGGACACAAGGGAGATGAGAACTTATATCTTAGTGTTTCTTAAGATGTTTTATAATCTCCCTTATCTGTGTGTTGAAAAATGAGATTTAGAAGTGATGCCTGAAGAAAATTCAAGAATGGAAAATCCTGTGTGTATAACGATATGAAAAGTGAGGAATATAATAGTAAATAAAGTGCATACTACCTAATCTCAATACTTGTATACCCTGGCCAGGTATATGGTTATTGAAGATAAGGCAAGTATGGAACTCTTAGATTGTTATCTTTCTGATTACTCTGATCAAGTATTCATTTTGAAACAATCTAGAGAGTATAATGAAACCAATAGGGGAAAGCTATGTGACATCCCCAACATAAAGGGAAGATCTATGTGACATTCCCAACCAATAGGGGAAAGCTATGTGACATCCCCAACATAAAGGGAAAAGCTATGTGACATTCCCAACCAGTAGGGGAAATCTATGTGACATCCCCAAGATAAAGGGAAAAGCTATGTGACATTCCCAACCAATAGGGGAAAGCTATGTGACATCCCAAACATAAAGGGAAAAGCTATGTGAC
This sequence comes from Alisma plantago-aquatica, assembly GCA_963693085.1. Lineage (NCBI taxonomy): Eukaryota > Viridiplantae > Streptophyta > Magnoliopsida > Alismatales > Alismataceae > Alisma > Alisma plantago-aquatica. Next base: position 1,853,999,445 of record OY856409.1, read on the forward strand.
ATTCCCAACCAATAGGGGGAAAGCTATGTGACATCCCCAACATAAAGGGAAAAGCTATGTGACATTCCCAACCAATAGGGGAAAGCTATGTGACATCCCCAACATAAAGGGAAAAGCTATGTGACATTCCCAACCAATAGGGGGAAAGCTATGTGACATCCCCAACATAAAGGGAAGAGCTATGTGACATTCCCAACCAATAGGGGAAAGCTATGTGACATCCCCAACATAAAGGGAAAAGCTATGTGACATTTCCAACCAATAGGGGAAAGCTATGTGACATCCCCAACATAAAGGGAAAAGCTATGTGACATTCCCAACCAATAGGGGAAAGCTATGTGACATCCCCAACATAAAGGGAAAAGCTATGTGACATTCCCAGCTAATAGGAAGAACTGTGTGAACATTCCCAATTACACAGAGTTTGCTAAATAAACGTTATGAATAAAGGATTGTTGAATGAATTATCTCTGTTAGATATATATGTTTCTCTTTTGGTGAATATTTTTGGATGATGATAGAAGTATGTTCTTTTATGCTTCTTCCTTTCAATAATATGGACATCACATGTTAGGGGTTTATGCTCTGCATAAACATAAACAGTGATAAGGTGGAATTAATGAAAGGAACTTTGTGTGAATTACAGATCCATGGTATCTCCATAATATTAAGATAATATGTGGAGACTTGAGGGCATGATTAATGAATAATCTGTTCCTCTTCTTGTTTGGGATTTCGAGGACGAAATCATTGTTAGGGGTTTATAATTTGTAACATCCCTGACCTGGATTATGAATTAACCCTAGAGGTTTTTCCTAATAAGGTTGAGTATATTCTTAATCTTATCTTGGGAAAAGTAAATAGGGCTCACGAGAAACTTATGTTTCAATTTTGGTCCTGTTTGAACAATGTTGAATCAATGTTTTGTTTGTTTTGGACTAAAGTGCAAATTACCCAAGTTGAGGGGTTTATGTGCAAATTGTGCATGATAATATGTTCCTAATGTGTTGAAGCATCATGAGAGTGAATATGAAGTTAAGGTATGGCTTATGGAAGCTTGAATACCAAGAAAGAGCTGATAAAGCAATGTTGTGCATTAAAACCTAGTTTTGGTGTAATGTGCAATTTACCCAAAACCTAGGGTTTGATATGCAAATTACCACTTCAATAAAGTCCCTAATGTTTCTTGGAATCATGTAGAGCAAAGAGAATGAGAGTTACTTCTCATTTGAATTAAGATGGAGGAGAGAGAATCTTGATATTAAAATAATCAAGATTTAATTCTAAGTGAAACCATAATCCAATTTAGGGCAAAAATGAATGTATTAATTAAAGGGCCTTCAACCAAAATGTTATTGGTTGATTTTGAATAATTATGGACGTTCTTTTTCCAAGATAAGGAACGAAAATATCTAAAGGAGGTGAAACTCCACTCACCTTATTATAAAGGAAAGTAATTTCCATTCACATCTGGGATATTAATATAATAAGCGTTAAGGTACTTATTTTCTTTTCCCTTAATTCATGGATAATGGAAGGGAGTTCGGTGGGGATAGAGATTCCCTTGCATGCAAGAAACTAAGGGGTAAGTGGTGGCAATAATTTTGGAATTAAAAGACTTTTATAAAGTATCTTCTCTCTCCTCAATTTTCTTATAAAAGTACCTTTTCCAAGCCAAATGAAAGGCTTTTACGACCCCACTTCTTCTCCTTGCTTGCAAAACTGACCAAGAATGCTAAGGACAGCAGGGAAAATGTCCCCAACCTGTTGGTAAGCCTTTCATCTTCGTTCTTCATAATTTCATGGTGAAAATCATAAAACAATGTGTAATTCCTTCATTTCTTCACTCAATCTTCAATTCTAGCCGATCATTTCACTCCAAATCTTGAAGTTGAGCCTTGGAATAGTTGGAGAAGCTTCATCCACCATTAGAGCCGTGTAGTTTGGAGCTTGGAGATCAGATTTGAGGCGGGTTTTATAACTCAAACCCTTAATCATTGATATTGCATCAATTCTCTATACTTTGTTGATTGTTTTCTTTAAATTGCTACACTCTTGTTTCTTTGCTGCAATTTCCATCAAGAACGGTTGCTATTCTTGGTTGTTAGAAGGAAGGGGATGATGACATCATCCTATATGCTTATCTAAAAAAAAAAGTACCAAGCCAAACGGTTTTGATAGCTATTCCAAATTATTTTAATTTGATTGGCTATGCGGTTTCAAGAAACCGTTTAAAGGCAAACGGTTTGAAACCGTTTGGGAGAAAACGGTTTCAAGACCATTTGAGATGGTTGACCAAGCGTTGAACGTTTGGGAATTTTGTTCCTAATTATGTAGGCTAATGACCTACCAAATTTGAGGGGTTAAATCCAAAGGAATCGTGGTTGAAGGCCAACCAATTAGGCAAATCGAATTGAATTAAATGCTGATTTTCAACCCGATTAATTTGACCTGTTTGGGAAAACGGTTTCAAGACCGTTTGCGTGAGTTGACCAAGCGTTTACCGTTTGGGATTCCTGTTCATAATTATGATGGTTGATGACCCTCCAAATTTGAGGGATTAACTCCCAAGTAATCGTGAGTTGAAGGCTAATCAATTAGGGAAACCTAATTGGATTAAGTGCTGATTATCAATCTGATTTAATTGAACTTTTTGGGCAAACGGTCTCAAGACCATTTGAGTGCGTTGACCAAGGGTTTACCGTTTGGTATTACTGTTCCTAATGATGTGGTATAATGACTCACCAAATTTGAGGGATTAACTCCCAAGGAATCGTGAGTTGAAGGCTATTCAATTGGGCAAACCCTAATTGAAAACAGTGCTGAAATCCCAATGAGTTAATTGGAGATTTTGGGTTGATTAGCCCAAACGGTTTCAAGACCGTTTGGGGATCACCCAAACGGTCTCAAGACCATTTGGGGGTCACCCCAAGAACGTTTGGAGGTCTGGGGTCAAGTATAGTTGACCAATTGAAGGTCTAAAGGTACCAAATCATATTGCAATTAAGTGTTGATTTGTTGATCAACTCGATAGACCAAACCTTGATAAAATTTCACTAGAATCCAAAGTTTGGATGAGCCAAACGGTCTCAAGACCGTTTGGAGCTCATCCAAACGGTCTCAAGACCGTTTGGTGGTCACCCAAGACCGTTTGGAGGTCTAGGGTGGAGTATGGTCAGGTGTTTGAAGGTCTAAAGGTACCAAGCTGATATACAATGCAATGCTGATTTGGTGATCAATTCCATGATCCAAACCTTAATTGGATGGCTTGGATTTGAGTGATATGATGGGAAAACGGTCTCAAGACGGTTTGGAGGTCATACAAACGACCTCAAGACCGTTTGGGGTCAGGTCATACCCAATTTGGATGATGGTTCAAAAGTTTCAAAGTAAACAATCTTGCATTGATGAGTGTTGTTGAATCATCGATTCTAAACCCTAATCCAATTGAATCAAACCCTAATTGATGACCAAGTGAGGGTCAATTGAGGGTCAAATCAGTTGAAGGTTGACCTACTAAACTCAATTGAAGTATGAGCATAGGTCCAATTGATGATTGGTTCCATGAATTCAATGGTTGAAGATCCAATGCAATCAATTGAAACATAATTAGTAGCTTGATTGATGAATGTTCTATTGATCCAATAATGATTAGTAATGATAATCAATGAAGGTACAAATAGTTGAAACCCTAATAGTACCTAAGTAATTAAGTGCCAATTAAGGGATGAATCCCTAATTGCTTATAGGATCAATGACTTGGTACACTATGTTAATCATAGTTGTATGTACTCGACTGAAGGGTTGATATGACCTAATCAAGTTGAGAAGTTGATAGTATGAATTCATACATGAATATGATTCATGTGATGATTAAGGGTTATGATCCTTAAGCAAAGAGATCATGAAACCCTAAACATGAACATAAACCCTAATTGACATGGTTATTGAACTCAAACCTTAATTGAAGGTGTATCCATGGAAAGCCCCAATTGAGGGTGATTCTATGAGAAACCTTAATGGGGATTGAGTAGTAAACCCTAATTATGGGTAATGTAATATGAAACCCTAATGAAGGGTGGTGCTATATGAAATCCCTATTCTAATGAAGGGAAATGGTATGTGAAACCATAATTCCCTAATAAGAGAATAGAATTCATGCTTGCATATGATTCAAGAGGTGAACTCCTGTAGCACGACCGTGTTAGGTAGCACGGCCGTGGTATTTTCACTTTGCACGACCGTGCAAGGTAGCACGGCCGTGGTGGCTTCCCTTAGCACGACCGTTTTTGGTTTCACGGCCGTGGTACTCTATGTTTGACTTAGAGTTTGTTTTGAATAGGACCTAACATGGTCTTTTTATTAATTCCTGACTTATGTATGAATCCATAGTATTGGCAATAGTTGTATATTCCAAGTAAGTGACAATTGATCACTAATTTACATGATGAATGTGTTAAACTGGTGCATAAAGTATTAGGATGGGTAATACCCTAATACAAGCTAAGTATGTGAACTTAAGAAAGTTAATGGTGTTGAGGGAAGTGAGACATCAAGATATGATAGATATCATATCCAACACCCCAAATACTGGTATACCTTGTTGTGATATAAGTCCAATATGATTAGATGAATTATACATGAGATGTGTGATGGAAATCCTAATCCTGGTAAAGGATTAAGGGTAATACCCTTGAATTATTAATACATTGTTTTTGCATGATGTTGATAGATAATTCATGTGCTGCTATCATGTGTGCTAACCATGCAGGTATCATGAGATGATGGGCATAGCCAGGTATGCGCTGTGATATGTTATTAATTTGAATTTTTTTATTGGGCCTTGTGTGCCATAATATATCTTGTTGTCTGATAAGAGGTAGCAAGAGAGTTAATAGGCATCAAGTATCATACTTACCTTGGTCAAATGACCTAAAGGTGTTAGTTACCTAAGGAAGTGGTAACAATGCTCAGGTGATGAGCTAAGGGTTTAAACACCCAGAATCACATGGTTAGGGTATTGAAATTGTGAAAGGATGAGAATTTCCAGTGGTGAATTGAGGGATTAAGATCCCAACACTTTATGAAAAGAATATGGCTACGGGCCATGACTCCATAATGATAATACCAGGCTTTAGATATATGATCTAATCCTGAAGAGAGTTAAAGTAGTGGTAATGATTCTATAGTTTGAATAGATGTTATACATGTTCTTTATATTCCTTAAAGGATAAATGACATGTTGATTCTATCAAGTTATAGTTGCAATGCTTCTGATATAGAATAATGTTCTAATCTGTTAGACATTAAAATATCTGCTACTATACAAATATGATTCTTCCATTCATATTTATCTTCTTAAGTTGCAATAACAATGTTACTGGCGGAGAGTTATAACTCTCGCTGGGGCAATTTTTATAATTGTCTCACCCCCGTGGGAACCACATTTTTAGGTGGACGCGGACGAGGAGATAGGAATCCTTCAATAGGTGAAGGACAACAATAGCAGCAACAGAGACAGCAGTGAAGTCTCAGGTGGAGACACTGACTGTTATGCCTTGTATAGATGTAAATAGAGTCCTATGTGTCGTCTCTGTAGTCTCAGGTCCTCGGAGTAGTAGTTAGTGCTTTCGAGATTTTGGCTTAGAGCCTCGAGATTTTATACTGCCTGCGTTTAGCTTGACAGAACAGTTAATGCTTGTAATTCTCAAAAGGAGATGATACAGAATATGTACCTGTGAACAAGAATGTAATTATGTTACTTTGGTTCTATGTGAGAAAGTTTTTCTTCAATGGATATTTTGATAAAAAGGTTTTAATTTTTAGTGATTTTCGCTAATCCGCTGCTTGATGAACGCTTCCGCATTGGTTAATCTTGTTTCCGTGAGACGCTCGTCACATTCAGGCACATCCAGATGTAGGTTTGTAGCTGGAAGATAAAAAATTATCACGTTCATCAGAGGGGATCAACCGAACAATCTCTTATTTAGGGATTCTTGAGTTTTACTAATGTTTCCCATGTTTTTCTTTTTCTCTCATGCGTACTTGACAATAAAAATCATGCGGGGCTAAACCCCTTATTCCTTAGGACCTGAGAGTAGCCTGGTTATGCATTGTAATTGACTTTTATGTGTTAATATATTAATTTCTCTTAATTTATGGACTTGTTTTTATGATATTTTCATGAACTATCCATGCTTGATCACCATAGGAAGTTAATTAGACCTTTCATTTACTTTGAAAGGGGGAATTAATTGTTGGAAAATTTATAGAAATACATGTTTTATATCTCCCTTTGAGAAAGGTGGCTTATGAATGTGAAGAGATTACCCTGAGTTTTTGATAAAGCATGTAATAATAACACAATTTATATGAGAGTGGGATTGGTATTATATTAGGTAGTAAATTACGTCGTGACAACATGTAATTCTTGCTACACGTCTCTTAGTCTAAGGTTAAGAGAGATGTCTATTAATATTATGATGTTAATTGCAATGTTAATCGAGGTGAACCCATAATCCTAAGGAATTCACTCCAATTGAGATCAACAGCCAGTAATTTAAATTTATTTTCTGCTTTAGATAATTAAACCATTCAGTCAAGTTTTCATCAGTCTAGTTGATCGCATTACAGTTAGTAACAGTTTTTGGATTTATGTTTACCCATGTTCGATATCCGACCCTTATTGGCCTATATTACTCTGATAGTGTTCACTTGTGTATTAGAGCACATAGTAAAACCCTATCAAATGCAACAAAGGAGAATGTATGGATCAAGAATTTTGTTTTAGAACATGAGGTTGTTCCAAGCATCAACGATGTCTTTGAGCTATATTGTGACAATAATGGATCTATTGCACAAGCTAAGGAACCCAGATCACATCAGTGTTCTAAGTATATACAAAGGCAGATCCATCTCATACGAGAGGTCATACATGAGGAGATGTGAAGATATGTAGAGTACCAACCAAGAACAATGTTTGTGATCCCTTGACAAAAGTACTTTCAAAGAAGAAGCATGATGGTCATGTCAGGTCACTTGGGATAAGAATCACAGGTGATTGGCTCTAAGTTTAAATGGGAGTCTGTTGGTAAGTGTGCCTAGAGAGCTAATCATATGATGATTGTAATGACATAATTTATAAATGATTTGATTAATAATAAAGGTAATTTTCCAATTTATTATATTCTATTCAGTTATGAGATAATGATGTAACATAATAAATGTCTAAAGAATGATATTACTCAATGCCATATGTCTTTGGGTTGATGACCTAAATAATGAGATCATATGGATTCTAAGAGTATATACATTTTTGATAGATCCCTAGTCGGATGTTATTGTGGAAGGTTGATAGACAACAATAACACATAAGACTAGAGTGTGTGATGGTTGATGACCGAATCTCATCAGTCATGATATGTGATAAAAAAACCAAACATAGATAATTTTTAGAGAAAAGTGTATCGGACAGACCCACCATATGGGTGATACATGAAAATAATAATTGGTAGTCAAAATTAGCTCTTATACTTTTGGTGGTGATTGTGGTTCTTACACCTAAAGTCACTACACTCATCACATGTCGTTCATTGTACTTTGACATCATCCAACGTAACCTTGAATATGGGTTTCTATAAAGGTGATGATCGGATGCACTGTGACACTTATGGATGAATGTGAGTGATGTAGATGAGATTTGTCCCTCTAACAGGAGTTTGGCCACTTGATTAGGAGAAATGAGAAATGCAATAAAGTTTAACATTGATTCGGGACAAACTCACCCCTTTGTCATATCTTTGTATTCATGAGTAGTTTGAAAAGTCATTCTGGTTTGGCTAACAGCCACTGCAAAAGTCAAATCGGGTTTAGTAAGACTGCCTGTAAAGTTGAGTTCCTTGATACTTATATTATTCTCATTGGTGAATAACCTGTAAGATATCTCAGGTTGCTTCTTGTTTAGGGGAGACTAACAAAAGGATTATGTCATCCTCTTAATGACAAAGTCAAAATGGAATTTGAAAGTTGAAAATGTATCTTTTTTGTCTTTTTAATGGTCATATTGAACTGATTAAATCAACTTTGTTTGCTTTGAATCTTTTGTGGACTATTTCTTCTTCCCCCTCCCCCCTCCCCCCCAACCTGTCAATGTTCTGAATGAGGTGGGTAGACGGTGGAGAGACTTGTTGTGATGAAACCCTACCACACATCGTCTCATCGTTGGATGGCGTTGTATCTAAAAACATTTAAAAGAAGCGAACAAGACTAGTATAGGACCCCAGTGAGTGTAAATTTTCCACTCCATCTAACCTACAAGTATCATCAATGAATTAAAATTAAATTGGAGGACATTATATTAACATTTATAACGGAATAATTGTAGCATGAAGTATTTCTATATTACAATGGTAAATAAATTAATGAGAAAGTATTCATCTAAATTAGAATTCTTTTTTATCATTATTTGTTATCTCAATATGTACCATAGGCTATTGTTGGTTATTCTATACTTGAGAATTTAGTATTTCAAAAGAATTTCATGACTATTTGGTTTTATTTCCTTGGACTTGGCCTTTTCCCCTCCCTACCTTAAGGTAGTGGAACGAGCAACACCATTCTTCAAAGTCTCCCTAGGTCGTTTGACTACCGTATAGTATGGGTGGCATCTCAAATGCTTGAATTTTAATTTTCATATTTGAGAGAAAATTGTAGATGGTTATTAAATTGAGATAGATTAGAAAGGCGTAATGAACTCTTGTGTGAAAGATACATACACGATGGTCAACATTCTGATATATCATGAAATAACTCTACCCTTCAACTTAACTTTTATCTTTCAGTAGAGATTTGGAATACAGTTTAACATTGATTTGAACGAACTCACCCTTTTGTCTACGGTATAGTATTGGGTGGCATCTCGAATGCTTGAATTTTAATTTTCATGTTTGAGAGAATATTGTAGATGGTTATTTGTAAATTAAGATAGATTAGAAAAGGTGTAATGAACTCTTCGTATGAGAGGTACATATACGATGGTCATTCAGATACATGATCAAATAACCCTACCCTTCAACTCTTTAACTTTTTATCTTTCATTAGAGATTTGGAATAAAGTTTAACATTGATTCGGGACAAACTCACCCCTTTGTCATATCTTTGTATTCATGAGTAGTTTGAAAAGTCGTTCTGGTTTGGCTAACAGCCACTGCAAAAGTCAAATCGGGTTTAGTAAGACTGCCTGCAAAGTTGAGTTCCTTGATACTTATGTTATTCCCATTGGTGAATAACCTGTAAGATATATCGGGTTGCTTCTTGTTTAGGGGAGACTAACAAAAGGATTGTCATCCTCTTGATGACAAAGTCAAAATGGAATTGGAAAGTTGAAAATCTATCTTTTTTGTCTTTTTGATGGTCATACTGAACTGATTAAATCAACTTTGTTTGCTTTGAATCTTTTGTGGACTATTTCTTCTTCCCCCTCTCCCCCAACCTGTCAATGTTCTGAATGAGGTGGGTAGACGGTGGAGAGACTTGTTGTGATGAAAATTAAAGCATCTACACCTGGTTGTTTGGGATCAGGTTTGTAAACAGGCACGTGTGCACCAGCGATTCCTAATTTCTGGATGCAATGCCACGAATTCAAAAGTCAATATTATAACTTTTCAGCCCCCCACGAATATGAATCATTATAACGACAAGGCATTTTACACAGCTGATGAAATAGCTATGCAGTTAATCGTCGGACAATGTTGTCAAGGGGGAAACAAAATGTTGTGCCAAATAGCCAGCCTATTGGAGAGTACAATTCATGCATGTGTTTGTATGAGAATACAGATAGATAATTTTTTTGTTTATGTTGCCATACTCTGTGTCTGTATTTCCCAACACAAACATCCCTCTTTACTTGATCTCCTCACGACGTCATTGTGATTTTTGGGACTGCTTGATGCCTCTGTGATCGCTGACTAGTTCGGAGCGTTGTCACTATGACAATATTGTGTCTGTAACTTCCAACTACTACTTTATTTCAAGATAAAGTCATTGACCCTCCTAGAATCCGAGCTTCTGATCTGTAAGAGTGCAACTACTTGTACAGTAGATATTATTAATACCCATCGCCAGTTTGTGACTTGCAGGATTAATAACTCCTTCTATGCTACATTCATATATGTGAATCCACCTATCCAGATACGCAGTCTGATCTTGAAGCATATTGCGGAGCTAGGAGACAGATATAAAGAGCCTTGGTTGGTTGCAGGAGATTTCAATACTACTATTACCCCAGCTGAAAGGATTGGATATCTTACTTTTAATCACAGAGAAGCACAAACTTTCACTGCTACTATGATGCAAGCAGGTTTAGCTGATATTGGCTTTTCTGGCCAACGATTTATGTTTCGCCATGGCCTGAAACAAAGTAGACTTGATCGTGGCTTAGCGAATAGTGCTTTCGTCATGAAGTTCCCTAATGTTTCTATGCTACATCTTGCGAGGTTCGAATCTGACCACTGCCCCCTGTTGATAAACATGGCTAGACGAGCGACTTGCCATGGACAATTCACGACTAAAGCGTCTTGGCAAAAGGAACCGACCTTCAAGCCATGTATCGATAAAGTATGGCGCAGGGATCTGAATTTCCAGAGTGCACTTGAAATAGCCAGTCCACATCTGAGAATCTGGGACGGAGAGTTGTGGAAATCTAAACGAGTGGATAAAGATAGGCTCTTACATAACATTGATACTCTACAGAGAAATCTGGCAACCATGTATGATGATACTACTGATAATTTGTGCTTAACAATGCAGGATGATCTGAATACTTTGTTAAAGAAGGAGGAAGAAGACTTGAAACAAAAAAGTCACATTGATTGGCTAAAGGATGGTGATACAAATTCGCGCTTTTATCATGCCTTTGTCAACCAACGGGCAAGAATGAACAAGTGTGAAGCTATCAAACACCCTGACGGAGGTTGGGTAACTGATAACAAGGAAGTCTTTAACTTGGTTACAGAATTTTATATAAAGCTTTTTACCACTCCTAGCTGCGTCATCCAGCCGGCAATGCGGCGGATCCTGGGCAACTTTGAAATCTTATCTGAAGCACAAAGACAGAACCTCACGAGGGTAGTTCAAATGGAGGAAATAGAGAAGATCCTTTTCTCCATGAACCCTTTTAAAGCTGCAGGTCCAGATGGAACAACCACACATTTCTTACAATCCAACTGGTCCAATGTCAAGGAGTCTGTTGCTAAAACGATTCAAGAAGCTCTCAACTTATCCACCCTGGATGACAAGCTCTGCAATGCTACCATTTTGCTTATACCGAAAGACAAGAAACCAGTCTTCCGCAGCCAATTCAGGCCTATCTCTCTTAACAACACTATTCTTAAACTCTGCTCTAAGGTGGTTGTGGAACGCCTGAAACAGTGGATTCCTAAATGGGTCAGTCTGGTACAAAGTGTGTTTGTACCTAGAAGGAAAATATCAGATAACATCACTGTTGTACAGGAGCTCATTCACACGATGAAAAGAAAGAATTCAAGAAAAACAATGGCCATTAAAGTTGATCTCACCAAAGCTTATGATAAGATGGCATGGAGCTTTATCCAGGATACTATCGAGAAGACAGGTATTCTGCCCAATTTACAAAATTACATCATGAATTCTATCAGGTCGGGTAGCTCACAAATTGCTTGGAATGGTGAGATGACACCTCAGTTTAAACCATCCAGAGGGTTACGACAGGGGGATCCTCTAAGCCCATACATCTTTGTTTTGTGCATTGAGATGTTAAGCCAACTAATTGATCAGTTAGTGGTAGAAAAAAATGGACTCCTATGCAACTAGGAAGAGGAGGTCCAAGAATAGCTCACTTATGCTTTGCGGATGACATCATCCTCTTCGCTAAAGCGGATTAACCTAACATAAACATCATCATGAAGTGTTTCAATGTCTTTGAACAAGCGTCTAGACAAGCTATCTTGGTTGAGAAAACCAGAGTCTTCTTTTCGAGGAGTGTTACAAGACAGGAAGTTGACATAATATGTAGCAGAAGTGGCCTGCAGAGAACTCATGATCTGGGCAAGTACCTTGGAGTACCTATTATACATAACCGGGTTAGCAAGGAAACCTATAATGAAGTTCTGGAGAAGGTAACTAAGACGATCAATTCTTGGACGGTAAAGAGCTTATCTATGGCGGGACGAGTTAGCCTAGCCAAAAGCACCTTAACCGCTATACCTACTTACGTTATGCAGACGGTAAAGCTGTCGCTACAATTATGCAATAGGATCGATGGGGAAATAAGAAGATTCATATGGAATGGGGGGCGAAGCAAAAGGGGAGTTCATCTTATATCTTGGAGATGAATCACCAACAGGAAGATTCATGGAGGCTTAGGGATTAAATCTATGAAAGAGTGGAATCAAGCACTTCTTATGAAGAATAGCTGGGATATCTATAGCAGAAGGGGGACAATCTGGAGTGAGGCCATGACTAAGAAGATCTTAAAAGACATGCACAGTCCAGCCCAGAATCTGTCTCATCTGTCTCGTAACGTCGTCCTCACCAAACCATTTATGGAAGCTAACACATATCTGAGTCTTGTGAGTGGTAAGTCCATAAATGTTTGGTATGATAAGTGGTTACCCAACGAAATCCCTTTGAGAAACCATGCTTTGCATTCAATCCCTACTGAGCTGGATGATTTGGTAGTAAGCAGCTTGGTAAATATGGAGGGACAATGGGATTGTAGCTTCTTAGAGCATTGGTTTCCAGCTGAAGTCACAAAGTCTATATACGATTTAAACCCCCTACAGATCTAGAGGCTAAAGACGTAAGGGTGTGGATGCTCAATGAAGGAGGAAGTTACACTACCGAAACGGCATATCACGCTATACGAGCAGATACTGAAATCAAAAGGCAAGGTCATTGGCACCGTATTTGGCATGCACAGGTGGCAGCGCGCATAAAGATGTTCATGTGGATTGCAGCTAATGGAGCTCTTCTTACTAATCAAAATAGAAAACGTCGAAAGATGGCGACTATTCCTACCTGCCCCAGATGTAATGAAGATGATGAGACCACCCTACACGCTCTCCGGGATTGCCCCAAGGTAAAAAGTGTGTGGCAATCTATTCTGCAACTTGATAACTCTCATCAGTTCTGGACAGTAGATAACTTTGATCAGTGGATGAGTCTAAACATTAAAGCACCTGATCCACATAAACATATGTTCTTCATCGTTTGCTGGAGCATGTGGAAGCAGCGGAATCTGTGGATCTTTGAGGGCAGAGAACACAATCCTCAACACATTATCAACCTCACAAATCATGAAATTATGATGAATAATAGAGCTTGGACCGCAGCTGGAAACAGTAAGGAACAGATCAAAAGACAAAGGCCAGCGACCCCCAAGCCGGGAACCATCCGCTTCAACACTGATACTGCTTGGAAAAAGGGGAAAGGTGCTATATCTGTCGTCATTACAGACTCTAATGGCCTTTGGTTAAGTGGAGTTGGTCAGCTTGTTACGACAAAGAATCCTCGGGAAGCGGAGCTTGTGGCAATCGTGTTGGCAGTTAACATCATTAAGGAAAGTGCTACGCAGTATGCTGAGATAATAACAGACTGCCGTCAAGTGTCCATTATGATATGTGATGAGTACTGGAATTATCCTCGATTTGCTAATATCATCCGAGGTATTCAGCTGATTAAGAATGAGACTACTGAGATTATCTACACTGAAAGACATAACAATAGGCAGGCTGATGCTCTTGCTAAATATCACTCTAAACAGAGCACTGGCTACACCCATTATAAAAAACCCCTAGATGTGTGCTGGACAATGGTCTAGCACCTCCATGTAATGGTAGTAGTACTATCATGTTTCAATTCTTTGCAGTTATCCAATAATTGTAATGCCAAATTTAATTTCGCTTGCATGAGGTGGGCAAGATGAATAAGATGACCGCCTGACTTCCCTAAAAAAAAAGTCATTGACCCTCCTCTTATCAATCAAGAGAGTTGTTCTATCAATGCACCCAATGTGTCACCGACTGTCAGTCACTACTTCGCTTCAAGATAAAGTCGTTGACCCTATCTTATCAACCAAGAGAGCTCTTCCAGTTGTTCTACCCTAAAAGGTACCAACAAGCAACTGGAGGGATCACACACCAACAAGTTGGATGGTCTCAATAGCTTCTCTCGGGACTTCTATTTATAGGCCTCCATGGTATGTGGTTGCAACTAGGAATCCTACTCAAATTCCTAATCCAATTCCATGTTGCACATAGGAAACCATCGTCTTTCCCTTTTAGAGTTGACTCCTATTAGGATTGGTAGCACAAGAAAACAAAAGTATTTAAACCTAAACCCTAGTTAAGAGATCAAATTCTCAAAAATTACAATTGAAATAGTAAACAAGAAGCATGAGATTTTTTTTCATTTTCCATAAAACCTTAGAAAACAAACTCCTCAACAAATAAAAATCCACATGCTCATTAATGAATTGATCCCATTTGATTCATCAAAAACCCAAAATCAATTCTTGTTACCCATTTGTTTTCCAATTTACATCTAATTACACATACGTTAAAGTAACAAACTCAATATACAAATCCATCTAGAAAGTGAGACAATAGGGCATGCCAATGTAAATTATTTGATCTTATTTATCATGACCGCATCGTTGGATGGCGTTGTATCTAAAAACATTTAAAAGAAGCGAACAAGACTAGTATAGGACCCCATTGAGTGTAAATTTTCCACTCCATCTAACCTACAAGTATCATGAATGAATTAAAATTAAATTGGAAGACACATTTATAACCGGATAATTGTAGCATGAAGTATTTCTATATATATTACAATGGTGAACAAATAAATTAGAAAGTATTCATCTAAATTAGAATTGTGGACTATTTCTTCTTCCCCCTCCCCCCCAACCTGTCAATGTTCTGAATGAGGTGGGTAGACGGTGGAGACACTTGTTGTGATGAAAATTAAAGCATCTACACCTGGTTGTTTGGGATCAGGTTTGTAAACAGGCACGTGTGCACCAGCGATTCCTAATTTCTGGACGCAATGCCACGAATTCAAAAGTCAATATTATAGGTTTTCACCCCCCACGAATATGAATCATTATAACGACAAGGCGTTTTTCACAGCTGATGAAATAGCTATACAGTTAATCGTCGGACACTGTTGTCAAGGGGGAAACAAAATGTTGTGCCAAACAGCCAGCCTATCGGAGAGAACAATTCATGCATGTGAAGGCATTGCAGACATTTTGAAATCTTATCCTGGATCGTGTGACAATGTGAGCAGCAAAAGCTATGGCAGTTAAGTTGATGGGAAGATAAGAAGGGGGTGGGGGTGGATGTTGGCGTAGCAGGCAAGGCAAAACTGTGTCGGGCACGTGAGCAATGTGGATCGAGATCCGGAGTTAGGGTCTCGTACACTGGTGCTTCTGCCTCCCGTAGCAGTGGGTTGCGGTAGTTGAGATAGCAGGTGCAGGTAGCATCGTTAAAGTACGACATGGTAAGGTAACTAGGAACTCTACCGCGCATCGTCTCACCGGGTGGTATGGCGACTTGGTGAGTTGGGGTCCTTAGGGAGTACGAACAGGCCGAGGCACGGTGCTGGTCGCCGGGTGTTGCTGACGTTGATACTGGGTGAGGGATAAAGATGAATCCAGCTTCCAGTAGAAACAGTATCTCTGCCAGTAATTTTCTGAATTGCTGCGCCTGCGCTTGTGGCGGTGAGGTGTTTGCGATCTGTAGATGTGACGTACTGTTTGCACACAGCGGTCAACTGCATGCATTGGCATTGGTCAAAAGACTCAAAACTTGAAAGCACATATAAAGAACCAGCTGGGTCTTTGTCTGTTACGTTAGGGCATGTAGAGCACGTTGCCACACTTGCACCTCCACGCTTCAGGGTAGTACTCCATGGTCGTAACCAGCCTCCCTGGCGGCACGGGGACGTGAACGGGCTTGCAAGGGTTGCAGGTGCCGCACTTGGCCGTGCACCGTGGAGGGTAAGACCCCGGGACCGCCGCGAACATCAGCGTACGGCGGGTAGCTGTGCTGGTTCTGGTGACCGGAGGAGGATGACGATGTAGGCGCGGCCGGAGACTAGTACCTCCGTCTCGTCGTGAGCGGGCGGTGGCTGGGGGGTCCTGCAGGAATAATAAGTGATGATTAAACAAAAAATGAGATATCAGGCGCTATTAATTAAACACAAATATAATTGGAAACAATAAAGGTGTCATTAAGCCGCTTCTTGTACTGTCTTCCACCGCCCGCACTTACAAAAGAAGCCAAGTGCGTCCAGCGGCCGGCAGGACCCCGTGTCTTTCCTAGACAGGTGGACCTGGGGAGTATTGGCTGGTCCTGAGGATGCCCTGACAGTGCCAGGTGTGGGTCCCCACCTGGTTTCGGCTCCAGCGGACGTC
Source organism: Alisma plantago-aquatica (assembly GCA_963693085.1). Taxonomy (NCBI): domain Eukaryota; kingdom Viridiplantae; phylum Streptophyta; class Magnoliopsida; order Alismatales; family Alismataceae; genus Alisma; species Alisma plantago-aquatica. The sequence goes on from OY856409.1 coordinate 1,854,015,901, forward strand.
CGAGCGCAAGCAATGAGGAAGAAGACGGAGAGTGGGGGAACACAAGTCGGGAATCCCTGCAGCACTCCGATCGATGGCGATGCTCGTGCTCCTTCTTCTAGGTCTTTACCCACAGTCCAAACAGCTACAGCCCCTTTCATTTGGACCTTTCCCAGTGAGGGTGACACTTGAGTAAATGATCTGTGATTCGTGCGAGAAAGTTACAGCCAGTGAGGGTGACACTTGAGATCTGTGATTCGTGCGAGAAAGTTACAGCGCGTGTGAGATCACTTGTGTCTACACTGGCTAGCGAGAAGGAACAGGCAGCACCTTGTGTTAGATGTTGCTACGAATAAAATCGCAACCCTACCATTCAATGGGCAGGGACACGTGTGAATTGATGGGAAAAAGAATAGGCTGCTCCTACTCCTACTAAAAGAAGGAACAGCAAATCCGAACTCAGAAATATTGACAGATTGACCGTCCGGGTTCTACCACCTGCAGTCCGTCCTCTAGCTTTTTACTGCTACTCACTCGTGGTAACTTATATACACCTGAATAGATGTGTGTCACAGTTACGACGCTACCTACGGACGGGGTAAGGCATGAGGCGTGTTTTGTACGTAACTAGGTTGTAGGTAGTAAAGCGTAGGATCGATGTGTGTGACGGAGTTGGACAGGAGGCCAAGTGGGACCCTCATGTCCGACACAGTACCGGCGGTATTCCCGGCCGGCAAGGCTGCCACACCTAGCTGGAGATGTGGAGCGGCTTGACTACCTCATTCGCTTTTATTCTCGTGGGCCGCCGAGGTTTCTGTAGACCTAAAGCTTAGTAGAGCAATCAAGGTTGATGCCGTCCAATTAATTGTTGGTTGATATATCCCAAACAAGAGATTGAAACAACGCCACCCGTTTGGTTATGACGAAGAGGTGGAAGACAAGCGTTTTCCATTTCTTAAAGTTTGGTTCGGTGGAACTGCAACTCACAGTCAACAAATAAACTGCACCATCATGTTGGAGGATGCAGAAAACAAGGAAAACGAGACTCCAGCACTACAGTTACCATCCGGAAACATATACCGTATACCAGACTTGTCTCCTGCATATGGTGTTAGATAGGCATATCAGCACTACAGTTACTATCCGGTAACATGTACCGTATATCAGACTTGTCTCCTGCATATGGTGTTAGATAGGCATAGACAGACGGTAACATTATTTTGGTAACCAGATCAGTACCTTGCGTATACATACAGACTGAAACTACTTAATACTAAATAGCAGCAAACGAACAGGAAGAACACAATTCACACCTAACCAAACTAAAAAATATTGAATTCCAGTTTATGTTTTTGTGTGTTGATTTTGCACCCAACCAAACTAACTTTTACATAATTTATTATGCAAAAAAAAAAGTCAAGGAAACCAAGAAAACAGTAATAACGACCTGTTTGTATTGTTTGCTTACTTGGAAGTTGTCGAATTGCTGCGTGGAGGACGACAGTGACGACGCCCTGCTTCTCCACAACCCGTGCCGCAAATCTGAAGAACAAAATTGAGAAAATTGTACATTAACATAAATTAAAAAAAATGAAGATATTATCCAAAAAATAAATAAAAGATGAAGAGAATGAGAGATCTCCACAGACTGACTGAAATCAACACAACAGCAGTACTACATGACTGACATGTGACAGGGAAGCACGTGCCATTAACATCGTCATTCTAGTAATGGTAATTACTGACGATTTGAAACCATCGCATGTTTGAATCGTGCTCCTATCCCGCGTTTAAGAATCCAAGATCCGTCTGTCTCTCTCCCACTTGCGGATGGATCGTCAGAGAAGAGGGACGACGGGCAAGCGGGGTAGGTTCCAGCGGAGAGAACGAGGAGCAGCAGGGAGACCGCGAGTATCATCCTGGCAATAGTTTCAGTCTCTCATCAGACACGCGCATGTGCGACTGACAACTACGATGGTGACACTGCATGCGCCAACGAGAAATCTAATGCCAAAGGCTGATCTAAAGCTTTGTTTCACTGAAAAGGGTGAGAGCAAGAGGGTACTGAGCTCCGTTCCTGGTCGAAGAACAGAAGCCTAAATGTGGCAATAATAATAATAATAATAATAATAGTACTAGTGGTGCTCAAAAAGTGACTTGGTTGTTTTTTTTGTGGGGATTCAGTAGTTGTAGTGCTCAAAAAGTGAGATTTTGCAATGTGTTATTACTCGCCCTACGACCAACAGGTGAAACCGGAATGGCAGCTAGTGTTGGGAAGAGGAAACAAACCGGTACAAGATATAATAATACTAGTCATAAAAGCCCAAATAACAGAGATGCGAGTGATGACTATCTGTTTACGAGCCGGCGACTACACATACCACTCCACCACTTACCCGCAGTCGACAAGGACGACGACCACGTCATAGCTTTGCCGGTGCCGACCAACAGCTGAGGGTGATGAAGAAGAAGAAGAAGACAAAAAACCGAGAGCAAGCTGAAGCATACCGCTCCTGCTACTACAACAGATGATGGAAACCGACTCCAACACACAACCGACGCCGTGGTGGCTGCACCGTCTTCTTCTATCCTCTCTCTTTCCCTGTTGTGTCTCTGCCGCCTCAATTCCATCCGTTTTGCAGGGAGACAAGGGAGATGGAAATTATAGCTTGCCTCCGCCAGCCTTCTTTCTTCCTTGCTCCGTTGTGATCTGGATATGGAAGATGAAGGTGGAGGACCGGGGAGCATGTGTGTCGCTCAAGCCCTTGAGACAAGAATGATACCAGTTTGCTGGCTGGTTTGTCGGTGGTTAATGTGGTCAAGCTAGATACATATCTTTCTCGGGTGGGTGGGAATGATTCTTTCTGCCCTCTCCAGACCAGCACCGACTAGCTATACACCACGGTCTCCTTTTGTTTCGCCTTCCTCCGCCGACGGGATCAATGTCTCCTTGCTCCTCTCTCTCTCTCTGCAGCTGCAGCAGCGGACTGCCCCTTTCCACTGTAGCACCCCGCCTCTCTCCTTCTCTTTCTTCTTCTAGCTCCCTCCGTCTCTGTCTCTCAGCACACACACGAGGCTAGCTTCAGATAGATAGATTCCAGTGTGTGTGTGCACGCCCTATTAATCTTCTTCTTTCTGATCTGGACCCAAACACGACACGGGAGGACTGGGATGGGGAAGGGTTTGAGGGAGGAGGGAGCTGCATGCAAGTTTTGCGTTCCTCTTTTTTCTTCTGAAAAGGAAATTAATAAAGAGCAGAATGGAAAGGAAAGGGGACCCTGAACCTGAGCGGACCCTGCACCTGCTGCTGCCTACCGTCCTTGGACTGTCTCAACAGTCACGACGCTCGAATACCCTTGCATCTATCTCTCTCTCCTCTCTCCAACTGTCTATCTCCCTCCCTCCCTCCCTCCCAATCTCTCTCTACGCCTCGCGGTTCAACAGAGACCACCCCTCCCAACTCCCAGTCCTCTCCTACTGTTCCCCTCGTGTTGCTCTGACTGCTCGTTTAAAGCGCTCTCGACTCATTCACTGCATCTTCCTTTCTTGTAATTGGTAAAATTTGGGCAAGGGATTAAGTAACAGGGCCATTTGCTGATAAAGGAATGGATGTATGTTGCTTCTTCTTGGGTTATGGTCCAAACCAAGACCGCCAAGACGACTGCAGTTAGCTCTTTCAGCTTCTTTTTTCTACAGTAGGCGTCCGTTTTGCCACGCCTATTTCTGTGTCGACACAACGGGAGAGTAAATTCACCCATGCAGCTATTCATCCTGTAGGGTGAGAAACCAAGAGGATGATGGCACGCGGTCAATCGTCTTACTACAACCAGCTATAAACCTGGACTGCCACCTTCTTCTTCGGGATTATAAACCAAAATAGCACGATTTCATAAAAATATGTACTGAAATAGCACCATAGTCATCTTAATTCCCGAAATAGCCCACTTTCCAGAGAAAGCGCCAACATTTTTGGCGTTTTACTGTATCGGGGGCTGAAAGCGCCAAAAAAATGGCGTTTTCAGCTGAAAGCGCCAAGTTTTTGGCGTTTTTCATGCAAAAGCGCCAAAAAATTGGCATTTTTTTTTTTTAACGCTTTTACATTGAAAACGCCAAAAACTTGGCGCTTTCAGCTGAAAACGCCATTTTTTTTGCGCTTTTGGCCCCCGGATACAGTAAAACGCCAATAGTGCTGGCGCTTTCACCCGAAAGTGGGCTATTTCGGGAATTAAGATGGCTTTGGTGTTATTTCAGTACATATTTTTATCAAAGTGTGCTATTTTGGTTTATACTCCTCTTCTTCGTGCTGTCAACCAACCAACGTACACTATTCCCATTGTCAGCACACACATCAGGCACGAATAAGTGTAATTCTAAGCGTAACCCGTCATATCATATACCCGAGGCCCTACCCGGACATCGGTAATGCCCACCTGCTCGTCCAACTACTTGTTGCGTCTCTATGTATATTTAAAGTAATATTTGCGGCACCGATTCTTCATGTTTCTACATACAAAAGTCATGTATGAAATGATTATCTCGCCACCAAATAAAAATCTACCACCTCAATTTTTTATTTCCTTCTAATGATTCCCTCAATTTTATTTTGAATTTCGTATATAGATGTAAATCATCTCAATCATTCCCTTCTTTATTCATTTTCGCCCAGAGTAAGTACTTTACGTGCCATTTGTTCAGGTTGAACCAGTTCCGTCCATCACTGAGTAAGTATTGTACATACTATTTGTTCATGTTGAACCAGCTCCACCCCTCTGATGTAAATATTGTGTACTGTACTTTTGCTTCTTACAAAAATGATGAAAATCAGAATGGGTACTCTGCTTACTGAAATGATTTGGTAGGTACTGTACTGTAAATTTGACAAATTTATATCAAGAGTAAGAGAGTGAGTATTGTACTTGGCGGGAATGAATAGGGAGTAGGAGTGAGTAATGTACTTGACGAAAATGATTTGGTAGGTATTGTACTGTAATTTTGACAAACTTAAATCAAGAATAAGGGAGTGAATATTGTACTTGACGGAAATGAATAAAGAGGGGGATGTTTGGGGACATTAATGTCTTTTTGAGTAGTGTAATTAAGTTTGTTACTGATATGAGAATAATAATTAGGTACTGTTTTTATTATTGAATTGTATAAGTGATTAATGATTTGTTGGGTATTGTATTTTTTCTTCTTACAGAAACGTACATCATAATGGGGTATTGTACTTACTGAAATGATTTGGTAGGCATTGTACTGTAAATTTGACAAATTTAAATCGAGAGTAAGGGAGTGAGTACTGTTGTAACGACCCTGACATGGGTTATGAGGTAGCCCTATTTGTTTCGGATAATAAAATTGCTTAGAACTTTAATATAATCCTCTAAGGTGTTTTGTTATCATGTGACACACTTATGTTTCAAGTTTGGTCCCGATTGAATGTTGTTTGAGCAATTTTCCTTTGTTTTGGACCAAAGTGTAATTTACCCAAATTGAGGGGCTATAATACAAATTGTTACATGTTGAACATGCCTCATGAATTTTAGCATCATTATATAGAGAATGATGCAAGATGGTGGCTTGTGGATAGCCTAAATTCTAAGTTTGAACTTGTTTGAACAATGTTGGTGCATTGTGCACCAATTTTGGTACAAATTGTAATTTACCCAAAATGTGGGGTTGAAATGCAAATTACCACCTCTAGAGTGTCCCTCCTACCTCCTAGTATCATATAGAGGAGAGAGAAATACGGATACACCATGTTTGAATCATTCATGAATGATGGTAATCTTGGTGATGAAATGACCAAGAAAAGGGTTGAATTTGGAAGCTTAACTTGAGTAGTATCAAGTTGAAAAGCTTATATATGAGTGCCTATCAGCCATGGAGCCCAAGGAGGTGTCCCATGTCATTTTATGAACTCTTGGAAAAGTCCATATCGTGCAAAGCACCTCAAGGAGGTGAGGTGTGACGGCCAACAAGTTTCCTTAGAAAAAGTGTATCAGCTTGACATGAAATATTGATTAAACCTAGATAAACTTATCCAAATGGATAAGTAATGGACGAAATTGCATCTCTAGATGATTCTCAACTATTTTGCAAGACAAGATAACTGATGATGCATGCATGGACACGTGTCACCCATGCATGACATGTGGCACCTACTAGCTCAAAATGTTGACACCTCATTTTTGCCTTTCTTCATGATCAGCAAGTATATATACCCCTAGTTTGACCCCTTAATGGAATTTTTCGACCCTTACCACCCTCCTACCTTGTGGTATCGTGCAGGAGAGAAAGCATATCGTGCATAGGTCCTTGGATATCTCCCATAGCAAAAGCATATCGGCCAAGTAGGTGAAATTGCCCATATAAGGTGATATCGGCCAATAGGGTGAAGAGTTGAGTGCCATATCGTGCAAGTGAGCTCCATATCGTGCAAGTGAGTGTCATATCGTGCAAGAGGGGTGGCATATCATGCAAGAGCACAAGGGTATCGTTCATAGGCCTTGGGTATCGGCCATAGCAAGTATATCGGACATACCATGTTGATATTGCCCATAGCAGGTTGATATCGGCTAATTGAAGTGATTTTGGCCACAAGTGAGGGGGTATCGGCCACAAGCAAAGTTGTGTCGGCCACGAGGAGGTCCATATCACCCAAGAGTGGTAGGGTGTCAGCCAAGGAGCTAAGGAACTTAATACTTAACCCTAAGGTGAGGATAAGATCATCTTCAACCTTGGATTGAAGCATGAATTTAGGGTTTTGATCTTCCTTTCTTTTCTTCTTCACCAATTGCTTATCCATGGTGATTCTTTGCATATAGAGGAGTTTTTAAGTCCATCTTCAACCTTAGGAACGTGGAGTTTTGGAGCTTGGAGCTTTGAAGTCGTTCTTAAGGCGGGTTATATAACTTGAACTCAACCATGTTATTATTCTTCACCTGAATTGCTATAATTAGTGAAATACTTTTAATTCCGAAATTTCCTGAAATAGTTGATGAGATTATGAGTTCTAGTAGTTGCTTAGACATGTTGACAAGTACAATAACAGTTATAACTAAGGTCTAGAGCTTGAAGATGGTGGTATCACTTTATAAAAGTGATATCGGGTGCAAGCACACAAGAAAGCACCTTTAACCCGATATGATGATGCACCTACTTTACTTGAACGATATGGATATGAATGAATACATTGTTGCACGATATGGGGGTGTAGTATACACCTCTTGCACGATAGGGAGTCAAGTATAGACTCCATGCACAATACAAGGTTGAATGAATACTTAAAAGTTGACTTGAAACCATAATTTGGGTAACCCGGTATAAGTGAAGTATAACAAGTGCTATTGCATGACATAGTTGCACGACATGGTTGCACGATATGGTAGCCCGATACACAATCCCAGTTGATGTCTAGCCCAACATGGGTGACACAAATAAACCCGTCTAGCCCGATATGAATGGTGTGTATATACTTCTAGCCCGATATGGTGGTGCCTGTACACCTATAATCCGATATGGTGAACATATGCACACCTTTAACCCGAGACACCTTGTAAAGGTGAGGGCAAGATACTCTTAGGAGTGATGAGTGAAACACCAAGTAATGGTATGGCTAATACCTTGATAGGTGAAACACCTACAGTGGTTGATAATGGAGAACTTTATATTAATAATGTCTCAACCTGAGATAAGTCCATATCAATTAATGATGGTTGGACAATTCAAATGTATGACTTATGATCAATACACTACAAAATGAATGTGATGGACTAGTGCATAACTATTAGGATGGGAAATACCCTAATACAAGATAAGTTGATGAACTTAAGTAAGTTAAAAGTGATGAGGGAAGTGATACATCAAGACATGATAGATATCACATCCAGCGTTTTAAGGTTGATGTACCTTGATGCACCTTAAATCCAATATACTTGGATGAGTAACACATGAAGTGTGTTATGTCAATTGTTACATTGAGATATAATAAGTTTAATACACTTTGATAAGTGTGGGCTAACATACCTTGAGAAAGGGTTAAGCCAAGTTAATAAAGTATGATGTAATCATACCCTGATAAGGATGAGAGAGGAACTCATACCTTGTGTTGATGATTCATTTAATGATAAATGATGAGAATAAATAAGTATGATTGAATACTTATGATATTAATGTATGCTCCTAGATGTGTGGAGCAATGAATTAGGGTTTGGATTGATAATATGAACTTGAAACCCTATTCGGCTATAAAGGGAAACCCTAACCCTAATAGTTGTTGCCTAGTGAAAGGTGACAAGATGATTAATGGGCCTGGTGAGCCATGTGAATAATTGTTGCCTAATGAGAGGTGACAAGATGCTTATAAAATTCTAATGTAAGGAATGATAATGTGCAAAATAAACTAAGGGAAATGGAAACCAGTAACTTCATAATAATAATAAATGGTTATAATAATAATGAAATCTTGATCATACATGCTTTATGCTTATAGTCAAATAAGGGCTATAGTGTTTTGAATATGCTTAAAGGAGATAAGAGGAACACTTGTAGTACATAAAGAATGTGAATTGATATGATGGCTTGCCCCAGGGTATAATGCCTAGTAAAAGGGTGTGATAACCAATGATGAATTTAAGGGATTGATATCCCATAATGAATCTGTAATCAGGAGTGGTTAGAGTCCACTGCCTGGAGATGTAATCAGGTTTCGTTAAAGTCCAATACCTGGCAGAGGCGTGAAGCCTGTAATCAGGAGTGGTTAGAGTCCACTTCCTGGCGGTGTAATCAGGTTTGGTTACAGACCAATACCTGGCAGAGGTGTGAAGCCTGTAATCAGGAGTGGTTAGAGTCCACTACCTGGCTGTGTAATCAGGATTGGTTAAAGTCCAATACTTGGCAGAAGCGTGAAGCCTGTAATCAGGAGTGGTTAGAGTCCACTGCCTGGCTGTATAATCAGGATTGGTTAAAGTCCAATACATGGCAGAGGCGTGAAGCCTGTAATCAGGATTGGTTAAAGTCCAATACCTGGCAGAAGCGTGAAGACTGTAATCAGGAGTGGTTAGAGTCCACTGCCTGGCTGTGTAATCAGGATTGGTTAAAGTACAATACCTGGCAGAGGCGTGAAGCCTGTAATCAGGAGTGGTTAGAGTCCACTGGCTGGCTGTGTAATCAGGATTGGTTAAATTCCAATACCTGGCAGAGGCGTGAAGCCTATAATCAGGAGTGGTTAGAGTCCACTGCCTGGCTGTGTAATCAGGATTGGTTAAAGTCCAATACATGGCAGAGGCGTGAAGCCTATAATAACACAGGATTGGTTTAATCCCAATGCCTGGAATAATAACATAGGGTTGGTTAAATCCCAATGCCTGGAATGGTTGCATATGATTAGCATAGTCTAATGCTTGGACATGATATGATAATGTATACTCACATGACTGGTAGAATTCAATATCTGGTTAGCATATTGGATGAAGCCAATAGATAGAAATGAGAATGATTCATGGATGACATACCATGATAATGAGCATCACAGGATAAGCTTGAGATAGTATGATGGGTAAATGATATATGTGTTTTCCATTTTCCTTATAAAGTAAATAGATGAATTACTGCTCTATCATACACAGCTGCAATGCTTTAAAATATGAGAATGTTCTAAACTTCTTATACTCTGCTCAGTTTAATACTATTTAACTGTGATCATAACATTGTTGGCGGAGAGTTATATCTCTCGCTGGGGCAATTTTCAATTGTCTCACCCCCGTGGGATCCAAATTTTTAGGTGGACGTGTACGAGGAGGTGAAGACCTTTCTGTAGAAAAAGAACAACAACAGTAGAGACAGTAGTGACAGCTCAGGTTGAGTGTACTGTTTGTCATGTCCTATAGATAGAAGTCCTATGTGTCATCTCTGTACTCTCAGGTCCTGAGAGTTGGTTCGTTATGGTTTCATGTACAATCTGAGGTTTTTGGCTTGTAAGCCTCGAGGTTTTATGTTGCTTCAGTATATGTTTTGACAAAGCAACTGTTATATGTTATCCTCGAGAAGAGATGGTACAATGTATGTACAATGTGAACAATGATGTATATAAAGTTTTGGTTCTGCCTTAAAGAGTTTTCCTAGAAATGGATCTCTTTGCAAAATGGTTTTAATTTTAAGTGATTTTTGTTAATCCATTGTTTATGTTGAAATTCCGCTTAATTAGTAACAATTTGTTTGTCAGTTTGGCAACTATCGTTACAAGTTTGGTATCAGAGCCTAAGGTTCGCTGAGTCTACAGAGACATAGGACTAAGGTGTAGTGTATGTTCTATGTGTACCTCAGTGTATCTTATAGTGCCTTTTGCTTATGCAGAAGAAGATATATAACTCAAAGATGTCTGGAGAACATGAGGGACACGTTGCTGAGAGCAATGTTGTTGCACCAGTAGAAGGTGCCAAGGATCAGGAAAGAGAAGAAATAGTGCCTGAGAATCCCCATGTTGATGAAGTCATGATGAGAAACCCAGATTTTTCTACTCTTTTTGGGCAATTCATGACTACAGTGATGCATATAACAGACCGGATGCCAGCACCGACACCTAGGGCACCGACTCCCAATGAGGGATATGGGTCTGGAAAGACTTTTGAACGATTACGTCGTATAGGAGCCATAGAATATGCTAGGACACCTGATCCAGTAGATGCTGATCTCTGGCTCACTGAGTTAGAAAATGCTTTTAAGATCCTTAGTATCCCAGATGCTGACAAAGTTAAACATGCAGTGTACCTTTTGAAGGGTAGTGTTGGACATTGGTGGGCTATAGAAGAAAAAAAAGGAATGATGAAGAGGTTGGTTGGGAGGAATTTCGTCGAGAATTCATCAATAAGTATTTTCCAAGGACATACTTAGATGAAAAGATCTCACAGTTTGAGAAGATTCGGCAGGGAGCCATGTCAATAAATGAATATGAGGTTAAGTTTATGGAACTTTTGCGTTTTTGTCCTCAGATGGATGCTACTGAGGAGGAGAAGATTCGACGTTTTGAGAAGGGATTGAATGCTGAGATGTCTATTCCGGCATCTGCCCTAGAAAGTAGAGAGAAGTTTGCTACATTTGTGGAATCAATTCGGAGGATAGAGAGGTCTACAACAAAGAAACATGACACAGACCTTAAAAGGAAGTCTAAACAGTCACAGGAACAAGGGATTGGTGGTACTTAACAATCAAAGATCTCCGTAGTACCGACTCAACCACAATGTAGTGCACCAATACAACAGTCACTAAAAAGACTTCGAGCTTGCTATAGATGTGGACAAAAAGGACATCTGAGGTGGCAATGTCCAAGGAAAAATAATGAGGTGACCCAACAGTCAAGTCATAATCTGCAAAACCCACAAGGACCTCAGTCCTGTGGGACATATGGTGGAGGACGAAGACAAGTGTCACAGTTTGGTCCATCTACTTCTGGTAGTAGAGGACAAAGGCAATAAAAAAAATAATAACTAAGTCCATGTTTTGGGTCAGATAAGATGCTAGTTATCTTGTAAAAGGTAGACTTGTCAAGATAGACCTATCTATTTTGAGTTAACTTTTTGTTTCCTACTATAAGAAAAGTAGTTGTTGTTTAGTTCATCTGTATATATCCTTTAAGGATATGAGGAAGAGATAAGAAGGATGAAAACTTATGTTTAGTTTAATATTCTCTTATTTGTTTGAAAATTTCTCCTTACATGCAGATAGGGAAAAGATGTAAATGAAACACTCAGAGAAAACCTGAGATACTAAGTAGTAAAATTTAAAGAGATGTTAAAAGTATGAAACATAATATAAAACAAATACATACTACCTAATTTCAGTTCTTGAATACCCTGGCCAGGTATTCATTTATTGAAGATAAGGTAAGTATGACATATTTAGATTGTTAACTTTTTTATTACTCTGATCAAGTAGTCATTCTGAAACAATATCAAGAGTTTAAAGAAGAAGGAGATGTGGCATGGATATTTCTACCACATTCTAAACGATATATGAAGGAATTTGATTTACTCATAAGTCAACTTATAAACAAAAATGAGGATGTGATGTGTTATTAACACATGTGTTAGATACCAAGGTAAGGAATTCTGGTATCTGAGAAACATCAGACTATCTTATGATAGTTACATGGAATGGTTAACTGTGGAATCAGTCCAGTTACCTAATCTAGTATGGACATCATATGTTAGGGGTTTATGCTTTGCATAAACATAACATTGATGAGAATGATCTACTTGAAGGAATAATTGTAAAAATATTACAATAAAATTTTGTCAAATGAGATGTTATGTGGAGAATTGATGATATAACGAATGCATAATATATGTCTCCTTTTATCTGAGATTTCAGGGACGAAATCCTTGTTAGGGGTTTATAACTTGTAACGACCCTGACCTGGGTTATGAGGTAACCCCATTTGTTTCGGATAATAAAGTTGCTTAGAACTTTAATATAATCCTCTAAGGTGCTTTTTTATCATGTGACACACTTATGTTTCAAGTTTGGTCCCGATTGAATGTTGTTTGAGCAATTTTCCTTTGTTTTGGACCAAAGTGTAATTTACCCAAATTGAGGGGCTATAATGCAAATTGTCACATGTTGAACATGCCTCATGAGTTTTATCATCATTATAGAGAGAATGATGCAAGGGGTGGCTTGTGGAAAGCCTAAATTCCAAGTTTGAACTTGTTTGAACAATGATGGTGCATTGTGCACCAATTTTGGTACAAATTGTAATTTACCCAAAATGTGGGGTTGAAATGCAAATTACAACCTCTAGAGTGTCCCTCCTACCTCCTAGTATCATATAGAGGAGAGAGAAATAAGGATACACCATGTTTGAATCATTCATGAATGATGGTAATCTTGGTGATGAAATGACCAAGAAAAGGGTTGAATTTGGAAGCTTAACTTGAGTAGTATCAAGTTGAAAAGCTTATATATGAGTACCTATCGGCCATGGAGCCCAAGGAGGTGTCCCATATCGTTTTGTGAACTCTTGGAAAAGTCCATATCGTGCAAATCACCTCAAGGAGGTGAGGTGTGACGGCCAACAAGTTTCCTTAGAAAAAGTGTATCGGCTTGACATGAAATAGTGATTAAACCAAGATAAACTTATCCAAATGGATAAGTAATAGACAAAATTGCATCTCTAGATGATCCTCAACTGTTTTGCAAGACAAGATAAATGATGATGCATGCATGAAAACGTGTCACCCATGCATGAAATGTGGCACCTACTAGCTCAAAATGTTGACACCTCATTTTTGCCTTTCTTCATGATCAACAAGTATATATACCCCTAGTTTGACCCCTTAATGGAATTTTTTGACCCTTACCACCCTCCTACCTTGTGGTATCGTGCATGGGGCTCTTGTATCGTGTAGGACAGCAAGCATATCTTGCATAGGTCTTTGGATATCGCCCATAGCAAAAGCATATCGGCCAAGTAGGTGAAATTGCCCATATAAGGTGATATCGACCAATAGGGTGAAGAGTTGAGTGCCATATCGTGCAAGTGAGCACCATATCATGAAAGTGAGTGCCATATCGTGCAAGAGGGGTGGAATATCGTGCAAGAGCACAAGGGTATCGTTCATAGGCCTTGGGTATCGGCCATAGCAAGTATATCGGTCATACCATGTTGATATTGCCCATAGCAAGTTGATATCGGCCAATTGAAGTGATTTTGGCCACAAGTGAGGGGGTATCGGCCACAAGCAAAGTTGTTTCGGCCACGAGGAGGTCCATATCACCCAAGAGTAGTAGGGTGTCAGCCAAGGAGCTAAGGAACTCAATACTTAACCCTAAGGTGAGGATAAGATCATCTTCAACCTTGGATTGAAGCATGAATTTAGGGTTTTGATCTTCCTTTCTTTTCTTCTTCACCAATTGCTTATCCATGGTGATTCTTTGCATATAGAGGAGTTTTTAAGTCCATATTCAATCTTAGGAACGTATAGATTTAGAGCTTGGAGCTTTGAAGTCGTTCTTAAGGCGGGTTATATAACTTGAACTCAACCATGTTATTATTCTTCACCTAAATTGCTATAATTAGTGAAATACTTTTAATTCCAAAATTTATTGAAATAGTTGATGAGATTATGAGTTCTAGTAGTTTATTAGACCTGTTGACATGTACTATAACAGTTATAACTAAGGTCTAGAGCTTGAAGATGGTGGTATCACTTTATAAAAGTGATATCGGGTGCAAGCACACAAGAAAGCACATTTAACCCGATATGATGATGCACCTACTTTACTTGAACGATATGGATATGAATGAATACATTGTTGCACGATATGGGGGTGTAGTATACACCTCTTGCACGATAGGGAGTCAAGTATAGACTCCATGCACGATAAAAGGTTGAATGAATACTTAAAAGTTGACTTGAAACCCTAATTTGGGTAACCCGATATAAGTGAAGTATAACAAGTGCTATTGCATGACATAGTTGCACGACATGGTTGCACAATATGGTAGCCCGATACACAACCCTAGTTTATTTCTAGCCCAACATGGGTGACACATATAAACCCCTCTATCCCGATATGAATGGTGTGTATATACTTCTAGCCCGATATGGTGGTGCCTGTACACCTATAATCCGATATGGTGAAAATATGCACACCTTTAACCCGAGACACCTTGTAAAGGTGAGGGCAAGATACTCTTAGGAGTGATGAGTGAAACACCAAGTAATGGTATGGCTAATACCTTGATAGGTGAAACACCTAGAGTGGTTGATAATGGATAACTTTATATCAATAATGTCTCAACCTGAGATAAGTCCATATCAATTGATGATGGTTGGACAACTCAAATTATTGACTTATGATCAATACACTACAAAATAAATGTGATGGGCTAGTGCATAAAGTATTAGGATGGGAAATACCCTAATACAAGATAAGTTGATGAACTTAAGTAAGTTAAAAGTGATGAGGGAAGTGATACATCAAGACATGATAGATATCACATCCATCGTTCCAAGGTTGATGTACCTTGATGCACCTTAAATCCAATATACTTGGATGAGTAACACATGAAGTGTGTTATGTCAATTGTTACATTGAGATGTAATAAGTTTAATACACTTTGATAAGTGTGGGCTAACATACCTTGAGAAAGGGTTAAGCCAAGTTAATAAAGTATGATGTAATCATACCCTGATAAGGATGAGAGAGGAACTCATATTTTGTGTTGATGATTCATTTAATGATAAATGATGAGAATAAATAAGTATGATTGAATACTTATGATATTAATGTATGCTCCTAGATGTGTGGAGAAATGAATTAGGGTTTGTATTGATAATATGAACTTGAAACCCTATTTGGCTATAAAGGGAAACCATAACCCTAATAGTTGTTGCCTAGTGAAAGGTGACAAGATGATTAATGGGCCTGGTGAGCCATGTGAATAATTGTTGCCTAATGAGAGGAGAAAAGATGCTTATATAAGTCTAATGTAAGGAATGGTAATGTGCAAAATAAACTAAGGGAAATGGAAACCAGTAACTTCATAATAATAATAAATGGTTATAATAATAATGAAATCTTGATCATACATGCTTTATGCTTAGTCAAATTAGAGCTATAGTATTTTGAATATGCTTAAAGGAGATAAGAGGAACACTTGTAGTACATAAAGAATGTGAATTGATATGATGGCTTGCCCCAGGGTATAATGCCTAGTAAAAGGGTGTGATAACCAACGATGAATTTAAGGGATTGATATCCCATAATGAATATGTAATCAGGAGTGGTTAGAGTCCACTGCCTGGCGGTGTAATCAGGTTTGGTTAAAGTCCAATACCTGGCAGAGGCGTGAAGCCTGTAATCAGGAGTGGTTAGAGTCCATTGTCTGGCGGTGTAATCAGGTTTGGTTACAGACCAATACCTGGCAGAGGCGTGAAGCCTGTAATCAGGAGTGGTTAGAGTCTACTGCCTGGCTGTGTAATCAGGATTGGTTAAAGTCCAATACCTAGCAGAGGTGTGAAGCCTGTAATCAGGAGTGGTTAGAGTCCACTGCCTGACTGTGTAATCAGGATTGGTTAAAGTCCAATACCTGGCAGAGGCGTGAAGCCTGTAATCAGGATTGGTTAAAGTCCAATACCTGGCAGATGCGTGGAGCCTGTAATCAGGAGTGGTTAGAGTCCACTGCCTGGATGTGTAATCAGGATTGGTTAAAGTCCAATACCTGGAAGAGGCGTGAAGCCTGTAATCAGGAGTGGTTAGAGTCCACTACCTGACTGTGTAATCAGGATTGGTTAAAGTCCAATACCTGGCAGAGGCGTGAAGCCTGTAATCAGGAGTGGTTAGAGTCCACTGCCTGGCTATGTAATCAGGATTGGTTAAAGTCCAATACCTGGCAGAGGCGTGAAGCCTGTAATCAGGGGTGGTTAGAGTCCACTACCTGGCGGTGTAATCAGGATTGGTTAAAGTCCAATACCTGACAGAGGTGTGGAGCCTGTAATCAGGAGTGGTTAGAGTCCACTGCCTGGCTGTGTAATCAGGGTTGGTTAAAGTCCAATACCTGGCAGAGGCATGAAGCCTATAATAACACAAGATTGGTTAAATCTCAATGCCTGGAATAATAACATAGGGTTGGTTAAATCCCAATGCCTGGAATGGTTGCATATGATTAGCATAGTCCAATGCTTAGACATGATATGATAATGTATACTCACATGACTGGTAGAATTCAATATCTGGTTAGTAGATTGGCTGAGGCCAACAGATAGAAATGAGAATGATTCATGGATGACATACCATGATAATGAGCATCACATGATAAGCTTGAGATAGTATGATGGGTAAATGATATATGTGTTCTCCATTTTCCTTATAAAGTAAATAGATGAATTACTGCTCTATCATACACAACTGCAATGCTTTAAAATATGAGAATATTCTAAACTGCTTATCCTCTGCTCAGTTTAATACTATTTAACTGTGATAATAACATTGTTGGCGGAGAGTTATATCTCTCGCTGGGGCAATTTTCAATTGTCTCACCCCCGTGGGATCCAAATTTTTAGGTGGACGTACACGAGGAGGTGAAGACCTTTCTGCAGAAGAAGAACAACAACAGCAGGGATAGCAGTGACAACTCAGGTTGAGTGTACTGTTTGTCATGTCTTATAGATAGAAGTCCTATGTGTCGTCTCTGTACTCTCAGGTCCTTGGAGTTGGTTCATTGTGGTTTCATGAACGATCTGAGGTTTTTGGCTTGTAAGCCTCGAGGTTTTATGTTGCTTCAGTATATGTTTTGACAAAGCAACCGTTATATGTTATCCTCGAGAAGAGATTGTACAATGTATGTACAATGTGAACAATAATGTATATAATTTTTGGTTCTGCCTTAAAGAGTTTTCCTAGAAATGGATCTCTTTGCAAAATGGTTTTAATTTTAAGTGATTTTTGTTAATCTGTTGTTTATGTTGAAATTCCACTTAATTAGTAACGATTTGTTTGTCGGTTTGACAACTGTCGTTACAACTGTACTTGACGGAAATGAATAGGGAGCGGGAGTGAGTACTGTACTTGACGAAAATGATTTGGTAGGTACTGTATTGTAAATTTGACAAACTTAAATCAAGAGTAAAAGAGTAAGTATTGTACTTGGCGGAAATGAACAGGGAGGGAGATGCTTGAGAAAATTTGTTGTTATATACGAGATTCAAAATTTTGAATTTGAATGTTTTTTATAACTTCTGATGGAATTAAATTTCTGTGGGTGGGCGGATATATTCTCTGTACTTTGTATGGATTTTGCATGACTTTTGAATGAGTAGTAATATAAAAACGGCTGCAGACTGCTGGTTACATTTTCCCGAGATCCGGGTGGACTGACGGCTGGACGAGCGGGCATGGGTAGCGTTCCTCCACGAATAATAATACAAGTCCGCCAGCTGGTGCAGAATTAATAACCACACATAACGTCGGTGCATGCCATAGGCTGTCTAAGCCCGTCGACGTAGAACGCGTCTAGAAGTTGGTGGTCGTCTCGTCAGCCGCGCTCCTTGATATATGGTCGAAATTCACAACTCAGGGTACCCTACTTTACTTTTTCATGCCTACTGTGCCCTCCTCTTCTCCTCGTTACGGACACGGTTCCGAGAACATTATTTACTCACGGTCGTGCTGACACTAGTATGACCCAGTCAAAACTTAGCCATACATCACAAACAGAAAGTCGGGCATATATGACGGGAAAAAAATCATATAACATAAGGCTTATGTATTCATCCCTTAGCCCCAAAAACCAAATAAAATAAAATAAAGGAAGGGAGGGGAGGGAGTTATGTATTCATCCCACCCCCAATGACCTAATAAAATAAAGGAGGAGGCGGTACTCACAAAATTTGATCACTACAAAAATTATATGTATTTATCCACTCTTTTATATAGGTTTTTCTATGCTTATAAGCGTGAAAAAATGTGATCTCCACCCTATGTAAAAGCGTGACAAACTGCAAAGTAGAAATTTATCCACACTTTTCGATGTTGATTTTTCTTCCCAGTTTTTTGGGTGACATCTGATTACCCACCCATTTTAATGTGGATTTTTCTTTTCCTTATTTTGTGTGACTAGTTGTTCACACATTTTGATGTGGACTTTTCTTCCCTCTTTTTTGTGTAGCATCTACTTACTCACACTTATTAAAGTAGAGAAATCCTTGTTTCTGTTTCTTCAAATTCTTGGCGGGAATATTTTTCCACTCTAAAAAGAGTGGAAACTTAAGATAAAAGAGTGAAAAAAAAATTAAACATTCAAAAGTACAGTATACTTATGTATGTCAACGCACATCAGACTTTTGATATTTAAACATATATCATAGCTTTGCTAGGCATATATGTCAAAACAAATATCTTCCAATATATTAAAATCTAAATGGATGTATTTTACACTGTATACAATCTGTACAACTTCAACTAACATCAACATACATGTCCATATCCGTTTTTCTATTACAACCTTTTTTTGTTGGGGCATCTGGGTTCGGTGGTGCCTGGAGGCGGCAGCGGTCCCTGGAGTCACCAACACTTGGAGTCAAATGAATTGAAGTTGGTTGACATGACTAACTGACGGAGCGATCAGTGTTGATTAACAGCCGGTGCTAGGCACTGACACGGCTCGTGCACGTTTCCTTCTTCCTGTGATCATGGCCGGCACGGCTCGTGCACGTTTCCTTCTTCCTGTGATCATGGCATCAAACTGTAAGAACACCCGGTGATGTTGTGGCGGCCAATGATAATGGAGTGAAACAGATATAACTTAAATCACCTGGCCGGGAATGTAATCGTTGAGGATGATCGGAAGCCCTCATATTAGGGACCCTACTATCATTCCTGGTCCAGCCTGGATGATTAACACGAGATTATATCGATTGTGGAAATACCCAAATTGTATATCATAATATTAGTCTTCAGGAATTAGTTTATTTATCTCTATAATTCATGCCCCTCACCTTGGTTATGATGCAATCATAGGCCCCCATCCATTTCTCCATCTGCTTGTCAAATCCTCTGATCTGAAACCAATGTGATTAATTCTGCTTTCAGATGTTTGCAAATCAAGACAAATGGAGGGGGGGGGGAATAAAACAGAAAACAACAAAAGGCAGAATCACAGCCAGCAGCAACAGCTGTTAGGTCGTTGTCAAGCAAAAAGGTGATTGTCGGAGACACATAAATGCAAACCTTAATGGGGATCTTCCACTCCATGGTCTGCAATGCGGACGCCAACACCTGGTTCCGGCCACATATGACGACCATCTGCCCAATGCCACATAGTCGTCATAACGATCTGGCAAATAAAAAGGATAGTGCTACAGACACCCTCACTAGTATCTATAATAAAGAAATGAAGCACAACAAAATAGGAGAATTGACGACCTGAAACAAATGAAGACAAATTGAACAGTCCAAACATAACTATGTACGATCACAAATAGATGCAAGTAGAGTTTATTACAACACTGGGTACGACTTTGAAAGCATGCCTCACAAAGTTACTTCAGCGTCAATGGGAAACAAAGTCAGGCTTATTAATTGTTAAGTTCAAAAGTGGAGAAGTTTTTGGTCATTAACTCGTCAAGATTTTAAGTCCCACCAAACATTATAGATATTCTTACTGCCAAGGGAAAGGACCACTGGTAATCACTAGCACTGGTTTTCTGTTCCTGTAGGGATCAAGCTCTCTATTTTTCACTGCCCAATAGGGGTTAGGAGTAATATGATTATATCAACTTTGATACGAAACGAATGCATGACCTGCAAAAATGTTTAAGAAATTCAGTTAGACTACATTGTATCAGATCAAGTTACATTCTACATGGAAGCACCAAGGAAAGCATCATGACAGTTTGAAACTTCAAATGCTTTGTCACACGAAAATGGGTTATCACAAATTCAATTGTATGAGTAAACCGTTCCAGAAAGGGTTGTCAACTCTGACGAAAATCAAAGAAGATGTCAAGCTCCTTTCAGGACAAGCAACCCTACATATATGCATACTACTACAAAATGAGCTGTCAAACTCCTTGCAGGAATGCATCCCAACAATTGTGCATACTTACTATAATTCATGACCAGGAAACATTTTAAGCCAGAAGACACCCCAAAGGAACTTCAAGAACATGATGACAAAGTAAGAATTTTCCTTTAGTATTTCACCCTAACCAAAAGTAGGAATGAGATTCATATAAAGATGTTAAACAAAAATAATACTATATAAGCCTTTATACACGGGCATTGAGTAGGCATATATATCAATTGCTAATTTGATCATTTGCATAATGGGCTACCACCTAAGAATGTAGGGGATAAGGGTCAAAAAGACCTTTATAACAAAATATATAAATCATCATTAAGAAATAGACAAGCGCATTGAAAATTAACCTTGCTGATCAGTAAATAAATTTCTAGGATTAGTCAAGTGTTGTTGAGGCTACCTTCTCCTCTTGTTATGCCCATCAAGGCACTTTCTGCAACTGCGCTTGACCTCATCGAATTCTCCCAGTAAATGAAACCTATCATACGATGACATAGGAAATGGAAGAAAAGAAAATTAAGACAAAAAGTGGTCTTGTAATATAGATAGCAACATTTGAAGCTAGTGGTATATTGGTTCACTTGATATTCAGACGTAAAAAGATATACTTTATCAACTAATCAAGCTACGATTGCAGTGATATGAATGGCTTCTTAAAAAATGACACGTAAATGATTTCTTTTACAACCTGGCAGTGTACTCTGCCAGCAATTTGTCAGAGCAAGCAGATACATCCAGCCAGGACAAGTTATAAACAAAAATAAACAAAAATGGTGTGGGCACAATGTTGGTGTGGGGGGTGGCTGTGGATCTGGTATTAGAAAAAACTTAGAATAAAGGGAGAGCTGAGATACAGAGACAGAGGCCTAAGGGGTTGTCGGTAGTTTTGTGTTGATTCACCCAAGAAAAAGAAAGTAATGTTATCCAAAATACACATGAAAGAGGTTCCTGTGCAGAGGGGCAATTCTTACTGTGATTTTACTAAATCAATTATGAAATTTGTAATCGTGAAGTGATGTGCATGGAACAGCTGGAAGCTAGAAAGAAGTAGATTAACTCAAACCCGACACAAGAGGAAAGAAAAAGTGGAAGCCAAGAAAAAAAAACTTGCATGTTTTTTCTTGGTCTCCAAACTTGAGTACACAACAATATCAGTTTCGAATTCACACTAACAAGAACAACGATGATGGAGGAGGAAGAGCTTGAGGCATTGATTAGGGAAAACATGAAGAAAGAGAACCCCATGATCAGTTAAGTACAAGAGAAATGAAATGTCTTCTATGAGCCAGCCCTTTGTTGGGTTATTACCGTACCTTGGGTAAGGTGATCCTTTGATGGGTTTCTGACTGTACTTCCTCCAAGACCAGAAATCGGAAGGTGGGTCGTCGTTCTTGTGCTTCCCGAAGTTCTCCTCAACTTTTATAGTGATGATTACCTTGTGCTCCACCTTCCTGAAACGGATGAAAAGGAGGAGTTGAGTATGTGGGTTTTGGGCTTGTGTGGGTGTGTTCCTGCTTTAGAAGAGTAATTACGAGCGCCTAGCCACCTATACAACCTTGTATAGAGGATAAATAATGTGTCATGTACATAAAAATATTGTACATCATGTGCCTAAATTCCCAACTTCAATTGACATTTCCCAATTATAAGTTGTCAAAATTTCCAACGAGGCAACGACCATCAATGACCAGGATTTTATAGGAGTCAAAATGGCATCAAAAATAGTATGTATTATGTACAAAACCATACTACTATAAAGAAGTTAAGTAGAGTAGTTAACTCTCTGATGAATTGTATTTGTGATGTCAATTGTATTGATTGGAGTGGATGAGCTGACTGAACATGCCTTTCTTAGCAACGAACTTGTTACATACCAGAATCATATAGCTCAAGATG
The DNA here is from genome assembly GCA_963693085.1 of Alisma plantago-aquatica. NCBI lineage: Eukaryota > Viridiplantae > Streptophyta > Magnoliopsida > Alismatales > Alismataceae > Alisma > Alisma plantago-aquatica. The sequence goes on from OY856409.1 coordinate 1,854,038,360, forward strand.
AATAAAGATTTGTTTAGCTCAACGATTAAAATTGCTCACATAAACTATTTTAATTATTCAAACAAACTTCAAAATATTCCATACCCACTAGTTTTCTCAATTCGGTAAGAATATCCTAACAAGTAGCAAAAAAAGAGAGTTCTACCAGTTTCATTTTGATGATATTTCTCTGAAGTTTGAAGCCCACAAATAAATTGAGAATTGCTGGGTAAAAATATGAACTTCATTCCGTAAAAGGTATAGCAAACATGACTTACTCAAGCCGATAAAATAGCTGCCATCTCCTGTAGGTGTCGGCTTCACACTCAAAGTCTTCTTAATTTGTCCCTCACAACTGATGATGCAGGATTTAGATACTTGTAAGCAAGCTTCTTATAACATCATATCACTCAATTAATGTAATAATGTCAATAGATGAACAACATTATAATCAATTATAGTTTTTAAAGAGGAGCCAGATAACGAGCAAACAAAATATGGGTATACCTCGATTTCATTGAGGGGTCATGCATGAACTCACAGGACTCTGTAGGGCCTAAGCCAATTAGACATCCAAGTTTAGTAGGAGACAGTGCAAATATCTAAGAAATGCAATCCAGGAATTAGGTGTAACTTCAATTATAAGATAAAAGCTCTATTCATATGTACTGAATAGGTAAATTAACTGAAATACTCCTAATAAGCTAAAAGACAAAATTTAGGCATAGGATTTATCATTTAAGAAAAATAGGCATATGTATATAGTCCTAAAAGCATTGAAAGTATCAAGGAGTACCTGTTTCTTTTGCCAATCATATTTTTGATGACCAATAGCTGGGACAAACTTCAGCATCACGGATCCCCCCTTATCCATCACAGATATACCAGACTGTAAAATGATAAAATGGCAAACAAGGTCCATATGAGATAAAATGCAGTAAATCCTCAGCTGGATAAGAATGACAATGTAAGCAACTTATATCCTTCTTAATAAATTTTGGCAACAAAGGAGCCATAACAAGTGCTGCCTTGCCTTTATAGATAGAGAAATCAACAAAGAGTGTAGAAGCCCCTGCAGACATAAATATCAATTTAGATGAGTACCATCTGCACTAGCAGGTGTGGGAATATGGAGGAGTGGCATTCAGCTCTACCATCAGATTGTGATGTTGAATTACGTATCAGTGATGCTGCACTGGAGTACCGCATGGATGGGGATAAAGGGCATCCTTCAAAAGCAACCTTCCTGCAAATGAGGTTACACTTTAGAAGAATACATTAAACCAGACACACTTGCCTTCTAGGTTTTGGAAAGCGGGAAGAGAGCGGCCAACCTTACATTAACGCTTCAGCGTGAAGCGGCTAATTAAGCCAGAGCTTTGTATAAAGCAGATTATGCAATGAAATAATGTAGTTACTTACATTTTAGTAATACAATAGTACTACATTACTGAAAAAACTACACAATAACCAAGTATTATGATTGATATTCATTGATTTAGGTAGGTAATTGTAAATATGTAAATATTTTTATTTACTACAGTTTCATGGATTATAACATAAAACACATATTATATTAGTGACTTATTTTATGTTATTATACTGTATTAGCTATTGAGTAATGAAATCAAAATTTTATCCTATAGCACACTATAGGAGTCAACCGAAAATTTTAGGACATGTGTACTATATTTACATTTTCTAATTATCCAAATTTATTATAATAGTACACATTCTAGTTTGTATAATGTAGGTTGTACCTTTAAATATTAATAGTGCTGATATAGTACTCGTGTGATACTTTTACGTAGTACTTTTACAATACTCACAAATTTTTTGTGTGGTAGAATCAATATAGGTCCTAAGGATATTATCAATAAGGTATTAAGTACTACTTCTATAGCAGGTGGCGAGTGGTAGAAACACATACAACACCAATACACAATTTTGGTATGGATTGGAGAGCACAACACTACGGTCTGCTTCTTTTATCATTATGGCCTATAAGACATAGTAGGCATCAAGCAATCCAATGTTCTTTTAGCATATATGTTGTTGGACCATGTGGGCCTTGTTTTGATTAATTGTTCCTACGCGCGCGATTAAGCGGCCCATACAAAGTGGGATAAAGTGAGTTGAAGCGGGAAAAAAACGCCTGCTTAACAACAAAGCGCTTCAGCAGCCATTTCATCGAAGATCCCTCAGGTAGAGGGGCCGCCACCGCTTAAGCGGCGGAGCGACTGCTCTTTTTGAATAAATGCCTTTGTACCTAAGCACACATATCTATTCTTTAGATTTCACCAAGCATTTTAAGACAACATAAAAATGCATGATCTAGTGGTTCTATATTACTGCAATCCTAGGGCCTAGGCTACTCATCACAACAAGGAAACTGGGATATAGGGTCCATTAACATATATAGAAAAACAAGCCAAAATGTTCTCCAAATTATTTGCTATCAATGAATATTTCATGAGATCTCGGAAAAAATTATGGCAGGATGAATTTCACCTAAATACATAGACTCATTCACTATTCAGAAATATTGCATGTGTTCTATTATTTGTGCTGGCGAATAAATAGGCACTCAGATTTGACCATGCATTGATATGCTACTATCATAAAAACTTTCTCTTTAGATGTGTATACAAAGGCAGCAAGTAATAAATTTTAAAATACGTTCATGTGATGATTGAAACTAGGAAATGCTTCATTTGATCCTCCTTGGCCCTCAAACATTCAAATTGACAATTGATAATCTTATTGGTTTTGGATTCGTAGCCATCAGCTGAACCAGTTAGCTTCAATTACTACAGTTGGTTTAATGATTATCGTGGATAAAATGTCATCTAAACATAATTGTTTGATTATTCATTCATAACTGAACCAGTTAGCTTCAGTTACTTACTACAGTTGCTTTATCATTATCATGGGTAAGATATCATCTAAACATAATTGTCTGATTGTTCTGATGAATGTTCATGATGTGACTGTTAGGGTATGACTGGTTCGGTGGAATTGAAATTTCTGTAGAAGTCATTTTCCTGGAATTGAGTTTGAGTTCCTGGAAAACATGTTTCTAATGACTGGTTCGAAACCACATTTCTGGAAATTAGAAAAGTTAATCTGGGTCATCGACTAGGGGTTAGGGCAAAGATTGGGGTTTAGAGTTTATCTGGCTGAAGCGCCGTCAAGTTGGATCTAGGGAGATTTTTGAATTCTCTCAATGAGAAAGAACATCGGAGGGAGATTTGTTCATTCTCCTCAATGAGAAAGAACATCGAAAGGATAAACTTCACATCCTGAATGACCTACAGGCTTGGAATAGAGATCAAATCTTGAATCAGCATCGTCACGTCGACGCTAGTTGCCGGAACGGAGATTAAGACTTAGAGAGATCAATGATCGGTGCATTTGTGACTTCTTAGCCGGTTTAGTTAGAACGTTTACCGACGTCTTCTCCATCGTCGCTCGGTTTTGCCCAAGTCACTGCACCACGAGCGGAAGAGGAAGAAAAGAGTGAGTAAGACGCGAATGAAACTTTCTTTCCGGATGGTTTGGCACAGAATCCATTTTCAGAAGTGTATATATATTGTTGGAAGTCTAGGGAAAATTATGGAACTCAAGTTCTAGACTTCCACCAAACCAGTCTGATAAAGTTATGAATGGAATTTGATTTCCAATGTTTTCAGGACAAATTACACCAAACCAGTCAGACCCTTAGTGGAAACTGTGCGCCTATCAAAGCATTAGTTCATAGTTTTTCCCTCCTACCTTTTTATTTTCCAGTTTGCGTTGTGAATGCCAGTTCATGTTGCAATCAATTTCATATTACCAATCAGGATACACAAATATTGAAATATATAAACACACATGAGAAAGTGTCAAGAATTAGTAGGTTCATTTAGCTCGGTAAAAGGTGGATGTCATAATTTTAAATTTCCTATTAACCATGCACGCTTGAGGCACGAAATGGTGCACAATTGCCCAACTTTTCCATCAGATCCAACACATGACAACAGTTCCCAGATCACCTCCTCAACTGCAGAAGTGTCCAATTGATGAAACCATGACCAGGTCCTTAGGTAACTGCATCTGTCCCAGGCTCCCAGCTACATGCAAACTTTACTGATGTTCAGATGCATGCATGTTAGCGACTTCTTGCTATCTATAACACCTGTATTTAAATGAGTTTACAAGAAGCAGCATACATGCGCGAGTTAGTACTCCACTCCTGCAAATTGACATGGTTAAGACTTCAGAACAACACATGTCTTGAGGCTCAGTTTCCAACACCACTTCATCTTCATGACCAGGTCCTTGGGTAACTGCATCTGTCCCAGCTACATACACGCTCTAGTAACATTCAGATGCATGTTAGCAACTTCTTGCTATCTATAACACCTGTATTTAAATGAGTTTACAATAACCAGCATACATGTGAGAGTTACTTCAGTCTTGCAGATTGACATGGTTAAGACTTAAGAATAAACCATGTCTTGAGGCTCAGTATCCAACACCTCTTCATCTTGTTGAACACTTCCAATTCCACCCCACAAGACTCACTCTCCTATCACATGTGCATCAGGTGCATTATCATTCATCAACTAAACTCCCATCAGACAAATATGTGTTATGGAAAACCCAATATTCGCCTCTTCTCAAGGGTTTCAACCTCATGTCCTTGTTGATGGCTCGAGCATCTACCCACCCAGATCCTCTTTATGCCGTTCACCTCTTCCAGCATAGCTCTTGCAATTTGTACAGTTCTTCCACGATGTAATTCAATATATACAACTTAGCAACAATAAAACTAACAACTGCTTTCTTTCATATGAGCTTTGGACTGTAAAGCTCTAACATACAGAAACTTCTTTGGAGAATTTTGAAATAAAAGGAACATACTATTACCAAACAAAATAAAACATTAACTACTCAGTTGGATCCTTTACTGGTGACTAAAAGTGCTAATAAAGAAGGCCAGACTCATTTCTTCTCATAAAATGTGAAAGCTCAGCACCTTGCTTATGGTCCAATGTAACACACCCGCATCTTGCCGCTCAATCAGATCCACATGTTAAAGCACGACAACATGTAATCTTTTTGTTTAGTGTGCAAATCAACTTCTATCTTTCTATAAGAGGTAAAATATATAGCTGATCAACTACTATTGTGAAGCCAAGATTTACATTAGGATTTTAGTTTCAGCCAGGCTATCAAAAACATGGTCGCCACCACACTCTCAACCCACACCAAGCCCCTCGCCTACCATTATATAACCAACTTTGTTGGTTACCCAGGATATAGTAGACACACAACCAATTCAACAACATCAGACTAATGCCAATTACAATGTTGTCACTCCAACAACTTCCTTTGACATTGTATCAGGCATTAATTTCAACCACTTTAAATGGTTGTGACTGTGATAAACAATGTCAAGACCCATGTTTTGTGTATGTCATTCCTAGGACATAACCCTCTAGGCAATCCCTTACCGCCAACACGACACTCGGGCTCGTTAGTGTCACCACCTCACCTATAGTGGTGCCCCTTCTTTCTATATGTTGTCCATACCCTGAAAAGCTTGGCATCCAAACATCAAGTGATGCATCATGAAATAAAACTCTCCATTACAGTTATTCCGTATACATCGTGCAGATCGGTTGGGCCCATCTTGAGTGTTTACTTCAATAAAATCAGTTCCACATCATAATCATGGAGTGATGCACCTCTCTGATTATTGTATTACCATGTGCCAAGTGCCATGGTTTTTGTAAATTATCAAGTGGTGGAGGATTCCTCAACTGTTACATGGTATCAAAGCCTCGATACCAATCCATGTTCCACTTTATATTTTTCCCTTCCACATTATTATTGTACAGCTGCTACATTACTATGACTATCTCAAGACTTTCTTTTATGAACTTTGGCCACTTCCAAACTTTTCTATCTCAAGACTTTCCACTATGAACTTTGTCTCTCTCAAAACTTTCCTTCATGAACTTTGTGTTGATGTCAATCCCCATGTATGCCTATGCCAATGTACTGCGATGATGTTACCATCTTTATTGCCAACAACCTGGCCATGACAGGTCAGAGCATATTGAAGTTGACTGCCACTTGGTTTGGGAAGAAGTTCAAACAAAGACTACCTTCATAATGTTAATATATATATTTATAGTATTGATGGACTTATCGTTGGGCCTAGCTTGGGTGTTTAATTTATTACATGTTTAGTCTAGCATCGTGTAATCATACAGTAGAGTACTATCCTCTTTGGTTGCTATATAAGCATTAACTTCGATTAAATCATCAAATGTGGAGAATCACCTTCTTCTATAGACCACAACTACAATTAAAAAGTTGAACGAAGGTTCATAGTGGCTATATACTAAATATTGGACATGGTTGCTCATTCATAGTGTTGATACCTCTTAAATCCCTACTTTTTCCCATTCCTCCACCCTGTAAATTGTGCACCATGGTCCTTACTTGACTAAATCACTCCTAATAGTCTCTTGTATCTTGTTATACAAGAGACCATCATCAATACTTTGAATTCCACCCTTATCATTGTGAAAGACACAGTGAGCTGATCGTACCTTCTCTTAGAGACTGGCGATTGAGCCCTCTCCTCTTTGTGTTGCTATTGCTCAGGTAGAGGCGTGAGCGTGATCTCTGATGGCTTTGGTGAGGTAGGTGGCTCCATTTCATCCAAAGAGTTGTACAACACCTCTTCTCCCTCGTGCAACTCCTGTCCTTGTATAGAATCTGCCATCTGAGGCCAAGAAACCTTCAAAACTTACTATATTTGGGGGGAGGCAGACAGTACGCAGTGGCACTATCTGAATAGAATTAGAGGAAGCAGGGACGAAGGGACACTAGCTGTGGAAGCAGGAATGGACAGACTCAAAAGAGATGATCATCAAGCACTGTAGGGTTGTAACTTGTAATTGATAACCAAGATGGGTGATATAAGAGGCAAAAATCAAAGTGAAGAGTAATGAGAGTTATGAAAGAAGACAAGGAATGGCCTTGTTGTTAGGGTGTGGGGTTTGGAGGGTCGATGAAGAAGATGGATGGAAAACTTTTGTTCCCTTTGTGCGTGGTGCCTGGTGGTGAGGTTGGGGTGATGGTGAAATAGATATGAATCCGTGCTCTATCCTCGATATATGATTAGCTAGCGAAGGAAAATAAAGAAAGGTGGATAATAAGGGAGCCGCCGACGAGGGGGATGGGGGTGTTGGGTTGGGTTGGCATGAGACGACAACATATATTGCTTTCGTTGCTTTTCTTTTCAAGGGCATTGATTGCAGAGAGGGATTAAAGAAAATGAAGATGCAGAGGAGAGGAGATGATGCAGTCCAGTCGTTTTTAAGCACAAGCAGTTGGGGTTGGCGGTCATTATAATATGTTATTATTGTGAAAGTTGGTTTCAATACAAAATAACCCCACCACCATTACAAAGCTCCCTTTCCTTGGCAGGCAGCCAGCACTGCAGGCAGGGGGAATCCGGTTCGGGAACTCCATGGCCCAACGTGTAACATATGGATGGGAACAAGAGTGAGAAAAGTGTCGATGATGAGATTTGGTTGGCGTCATCTCTCTCTTTCTCTCTCTCTCACACACAAACACACTGCTCTGTTTGTTTTTGCCCCTTTCTTGTAATCTTCACTAGTGATACGTTCTTGTAAGCTAGTGGTGCTTCGTTGCAACCTGACCCATCACCCATTCTTCCGTTTACTGTCATTGCATTTAATGTGTGATCTGTAGTAGCAAACGAGTGATTGAGAATTAACTAAAGTAACTCATGTGAGAGCTATTCAATAAGGGAAAATGAGTAACTATTGTGAACGGGCATGCAACAAAGATATATTCAGCTTAAAAGTCAGATATTTGCATACCTCAGTATTGAGTATAGGCATGGCTGGGTCTATATAGAAGTAATTTGAGATGGTAGCTTCACCTGCTATCTGAAAAGCTCATATCCTGTAGTTTGGCCTCTTTCACCCTCCCAGGATAGGCTAAATAACCCTTTAAAGTAGGTCAGGGTACGTAGTTGTTTAGTGATGAAGAAAGCTAACCCAATGTGTGGTGATTACTTTGATTATCATTGATGCCATACCTACATGACATAAAACCATTTGTTACCAAAAAAGAATAGAAATATTAATAAGTACATATAGGATTCTATTGAACAAATATATTAATGTCGGAAGCAGCCACCTGTCATCCTCCACGCCTGTAGTAGTGGCCACTGTGATGTAGCTGCAGGCATTGGCAACCAATAGAACCATGAGTTTATCAACAATGACTAGTCTCTGGATTGCTATGGTATAGAAAAAGTGAGCAGGGTCAAGGGCAGCTTCTCCTGCACCTCTTGACCTACTAAATCAACAGTTCAATCACATTTTCATCAAAGCACTCATGCACACATTACTTGACACCTCTCACGTCATTCTCTCATAGAGAGAGAGAGAAAGAGACCAAAGAGAGATACACATCCAACACATAAATGCATTCAACATATTCTAATCTATTAAAATGACGAATTGTTCATAAAAACATTTGCATATGAAATATAAACATACTATTGGATTTAGAATCTAGTTCACATAAAGACAACAAATAATACAACACTTTCTACTCTAATTCAAAGCGGAATGAAATATAAACACACTATTGGACTAAGACTCCAGTTCACATAAAGACAACAAATACTACAACACTTTCTACTCTATTTCAAAGTGGAATGAAATATTAACGCCCTTGGGAACTCATACTCCAACTCTTAGTCTATTTCAAGTCTCATCCTGAATTCCACGAGCACTTGAAGCATGTGCACCAACCTACAATTTCCAACAAGTCATATTAGGAACAAATAGGAAACTTCTGATTTTCACATTATAATTGGATAAATATTGAATATCATGCACGCTATAGTTAATGTGTAACTGTTAATAGATAGATAATGAGTCTAGAATATGCTAGACAACATGAATAATGATTTAGTTTTCAAGCTAGAAGAGTCCTTGTGTGATCTCAATTGGTCTCCAAGAGTAGGTAATTTTTTTTCTTGTAGATTAGGAGCAAGAAAAATCCATACAGGTTGAATGATTTGAGTTCTCAGGGACTGGATGGTGTTATGTGAGATCCAATCCACTACATTTTTTGGGTCGTAAAAATAAAGATAAAGTCTACTGTATAAACTCACAACATGAATATAGTCCAGAGAACTTAAATGTACCACCAAATAAAAAATTGGAGATAAACATTAAGCAATAGTACTTACTTCTTCACTCTGTCTGTTTCTTTCATTACCAGACCCTTCCAATAGGATCACCAAGCACTATACCATTCTTGGCAAGTGCAGAAGTGATGCATCTTAGTTGGCATTGGAGATTTTCATGTGAGTTCTTCAATTGTTCATTCTCTTTCAGCATGGAAACATGTGCATTCTTCAATTCTTCATTCTCTTTCTCTATGGAAACAAGTTTTTCTCTGACATCATTGAAGTCATCTGTGGAACTGCATTTTCTCAAGTCAGCTTTCAGTCCAAACACTTGACTTCGAGAAACTCCATGGCCATAACCAACCACTTTTTGATTAGATATCTCTTCATCATACATAAGTTCATTAAATACTTCGTCCTCTATAGCTTCTTTGGGCAATTCAGGGTGCTCTACAATGCGTTCATCCACCAATTTTTTAGCAGTTTCTTGAATTGGAGCCAACATATATTTAAGAGTATGCATCGAATATATAATTCCTTTTAAGGTCATGTAATAATGTTGAGAAAATTAACAAACCAAAAATTCTTTAGTGTTTGTATCATGGATATAGCTTCCATCTTTTCTCTGGTGTGTAATCTTCCAAACTTCCAAGATGCTAGGCTCCCTATTTTTAGTTTTCTCCTATAAAAATACACATCAAATTATAATCAACATGAAGTGAAAAAAAGGAATGACATTTTAAGGATGCAAAACTAATATCATATCTCACAAATTCAAACTTCATTTGGGCAAAGCTCTTTGATCCTGTGGTATGGAAATCAACTTTCTGAGCACACACTCTCTTACCTATTGTTGAAAGTCTCTACAAGATATACAAAAATGCACTGGTTTATATAATAAGTAGCAAATAACAATCTACCAATCAAAATATTCAAGGAGTCACACTTACTTTCCCTGTAGAAGAAAACCAATAGCTCACCAAACGGACCCATTGCTCTCTATTTACATTCTTTGGCATGTTGCTGGCAACTTGTTCTTCTGTTTTTTTTGTGATCGAAGTAGAGACCTTTCAATTTATGCCTATAGGTTTTCCATTTCCCATTAACATGTGATAAGATCCTTTGGTCAAGATCCAAGTCATTCGGCATATGAAACTTGCTCTAATTTCACAAAGAAGAACATAATTCAATTAGATCACATATTTGTTATATATATACATGAATATGAATTTTGATATCTTACTCGAGTCAACCTCACAATATCCAATTTATAGGACTTTTGGACTTTGTGCCAACTAATTTCACCAATTGGACAAAGAGTTCCATCCTTTGCTACCTCTCCCAAGAATCTAACCAACAAGTGTCCTCCTTTTCCTATTGGTTTCTTAAACTTATTGAATTTCACAATGAATTTCAATGACTCTAGAACCCATACTTGCGACAATTGAACTTGTCCTTTCTTTGTTCCAACTTTTCCATCAGAATCTACAAGATTATCAAAACATTAATATCACGGGATAACAGTAACAAAAAATCCTTATGGTTTCCTAGAACAACTCTGAATTAGCTATCTTAGTTTTTTTTATTGGATGGTTCCTGATGGAATATTTTTGGGTTGAACGAAAATGACTCTGCTTGAAAAAAGTTTGTGTTTTGGATTTTTTTACTATATTTTTATTTGGCAGGTTTGTTTGCCCTATAGAGTCTATTTAAAAGGGGCTTTAGAGAGAGAAAAAAATGCTGACCTATAGTTTCTAGGACATCATCATCATGAAATGAAATATTTTCATTCCATGCCACATTTTGAGGTTGCTCATGAGCTGCTTGAGAATCTCCTGCTTCATCAAAATGATCCCCATCTTGGTGTGATGCTGATGCATTTCCATGGACCGTTGGACTTGGCTCTCTTTCCATGAAACCTGCTGTTGTTCGTTTACTTCACCACATTCCTCTCCTTCAAAGACTGTACACCTGAAATTTAGTAAAATATGTGTATATAAGAATCATAATAAATGTTAGTTTAGAATTTGAAGTGTCAGTTAAGTTTGATAGTATCCACACCTGATTTAATGGAAATCAGTTGACATTTATAAGTACGGAATCTTAAGAAGTCATATAAGGAGACAAAATTGAACATATATTGTTGGTTCAGTTCATACAAATTCACATGTACAGAACATAAATATTGTTAGAAGCAATATATTTTATTTGTTTTCTTTTACCAGCCCATTACCAAATAGGAAAATCAAAATAAGAAAGATGAACAACTTTTCTTGCCATTATTTTAAAAATTACAGATCATGCACAACTCACAATTGTCATTAAAAATCTAAAAAAAAACCTATAGAAGACACATTCCAATAGGAGTTTGGGGTCTTTAAATATCAACTAACTTCTGCCTTTAGCTTCCATTCCAAACTTTCCCCCTTTGTAAAAAAAAGCTATGTGTTAATGTCATCACCATACATTTCAGAGTCCACTCCAACATCAAAAGAATCTCTAATCTTGTGTTCAATGACATATAACCATGATTTTTCTATTTCATCCTCGACATAAAAAACTTGTTTGGCTTGAGATGAAAAGATAAATAGATCTTCTTTGAGTGATCTACCAGTATGCATCAACCTGGAGAAATTCACACGAGAATAATTATATTGATAATCATGTTTGAACCCCCTTGTTGATGTTATATCTACCCAGTCACATCGAAAAAGCACAACTTTACATGTCCCATAGTAGTCTAATTCATAAATATCAGTGAGTCTTCCATAGTAAGAATCTCCTTTAGCTTTGACCATGACACCAAAGTTTTGTGTCTTTCTATATGTTTCTCGGTCTAATGTGTGAAACCTGTAGCCGTTGACTATAAACCCCTTAAGCCTTTTAGCATATGAATTGGGTCCACGAGCTAAGGCCCTTTTCAACACTCCTTTATTAGTGCCCACATCAATATTTGGTACCTATAAGAGTATGGCAATATATTAGCCAAATTAATTATGTTTGAATTCCACTCTAAAAAATTTTCAATCATGTATTCATTACCTGAGAACTAATCCATGTGGAAAAATCTTCTAGTAACCACTTCGCCTCTAATAATTGATTAACTCGGATCCCTTTTTGTAGACATTCTTGTCGTTTGTAATATAATAATTGTCTACAGAAACACTATTTGTTAGAACATTTTTAGTTATCTATATAAATAAAATGTTTAAACAACACATCTTACTCTTTAAGGTCTTTCATCATGGCATCACAATGGAGTAGCACATAACGATGTGCTTGTGCCATGCTTTTTTCATCAAGACGGATGACTTTTTCAGCCCCAATACGACGTCCACCAGAATTGAACAAGTATAGATCTTTATTTGGAATGTTGTCATCATTTCTCTTGGGTTTATTAAATATTGTCTCAGTGCCCTCCATATATCTAGAACAAAATGTTATGGTCTCTTCCAAAATATAGCCCTCCGCTATAGAACCCTCTGGACAAGCTTTATTTCTTACATAGCCTTTTAATCGTGCTAAATACCTATAACAAAGTCATCATGGTTTGCTGTATAAAAATTAATTTCTTTAATTAATTAAAATAAGTGATAAGTGAATATTGTAGTACATTCTAACCTCTCAATAGGATACATCCATTCATACTGAACTATTCCACCGAGCTTCACTTGATCAACCAAATGAACCAAGAGGTGAACCATTATGGTGAAAAAGGGAGGAAGAAACTGCATCTCTAGACGACAAAGTGTCTCTACAATATGTTGTTGTAACCCATCTAGCTCATCCAGGTCAATACAACTAGAGCACAATGATTTAAAGAAAGAAGATAAATTTGATAATACATCAACAACTTCAGTTGCTCCGGATGCACGTAATGCTATAGGAAGTATGTCTTGCATGAGGAAGTGATGATCATGACTTTTTAGATTTATTAGTTTTCATTGTTTCATGTTAACACAACGAGAAATATTGGATGCATAGCCATCAGGCACTTTGAGCTTAGATAAGACAGTGAGAAAGCATTCCTTTTCTTTATAAGACATTGAGTATGGAGCTGGGGGCATCAAACAACTTCCGTCTTGTTGACGTTGGAGCCAAAGACTATGCCTTATATTATTTTCCTCCAAAAATAACCGTGCATGTTCATCATCTTTACACTTCCCTTCTACATTCAAAAGTGTTACCAATATGTTTTCACAAACATTTTTCTCAATGTGCATGATGTCAAGGTTATGACGAAGACAATTATGTTCCTAGTACGGCAAATAAAAAAAATATGCTTCTTTTTTTCCAAAGCACCTCATCTTTTTCAATGTTGTCATTTGTAATGGCATTGCTTGTGGAAGCATCTCCTTGTCTTCTTCCTCTCTTCTTAGTAATCCTTCTTGAAGCCTTTCCATATTCAAAGCTAATTCGTTGTTGGGCCCGTAGAATATCACTTCCGGATGTAGCAGTTGGAGGATGTCCATACTCCTTAGTTCCATCAAATAAAGTACTTTGGGAACAAAAAGGATGGTCGTATGGTAACCACCTACGATGACCACCATAACAGATTTTTGATCCACATCGATATGAATGAGTGAATTCAGCACAACAAGGACAAGCTTTATATCCTTTAGTACTCCAACCAGACAACATAGCATAAGCAGGAAAGTCATTGATAGTATACATCAAAGATGCTCACATCTTAAAATGTTCTCCTTTATTGGCATCATATGCATCAACACCTTCCCATAACATGTTCAGCTCATGCAAAAATGGTTGCATATACACATCAATATCATTTCCAGGACCAGATTTTCCAGGAATTATCAATGATAAAATTAAGGAACATGGTTTCATGCATAGCCATGGGGGCAAGTTATTAACACTGAGAATAACTGGCCATGTACTATAGTTAGTACTTTGTATCCCATATGGATTGAAGCAATCACTAGCAAGGCTTATTCTCACACTACGAGGGTCTGAAGAAAATTCTGGATACCTGGTGTCAAAATCTTTCCACGCAACTGCATCTGCTGGATGTCGTATTTTTCCATCTTTCACTCGGGATTTATCATGCCATATCATGTCCTCTGCTATCTTTGAGGACATGTACATCCTTTTCAACTGTGGTATTAAAGGAAAATACTTCATGACTTTTGCGGGAAGACCTTTAGAATGTGCATTATAATCAACAACACCTCCATCGACATTACCTTTGTTCACCTTCCATCTAGAAGCTTGACACACTGAACATTGGTTCTTTTTTGAATTTTCACGCCAATACAAAATGCAGTCATTTGGACAAGCATGGATATTTTGATATCCAAGGCCTAACTCCTTAATCAATTTCTTAGCTTCATGATAAGAAGATGGGAATGTGACCAAATGTGGAAAGGCATCCAATAGAAGTTCCAATAGTTGTCTAAAAGATGTGTTTGTCCAGTGAAACATACATTTTAAATTAAATAGTCATAGAAGAAATGACAGTGTTGAGAAATTCTTACAACCAGGGTAAAGCTCATTATTAGACAGCTCTACTAACTTCTTGAATTTCATGTCATCTTCAATAGTGTGAGGACTATTGTCTTGTTGAGAGTAAGTATGACCAACATGAGGATTTTCATATGATGTGTCTTCGTCATTGAGAACAGTATATGATGAATCCCCCACACTAGTATTTTGTCCTAGTGCCTCTCTCAACAACCCTTCCATATCATCTTGGCTTACTAAATTCACTTCATGGTTAGCAGATTGTTCTCTACTGTCAGTTTGTTGGCCTGCAAGGAGATTCTCAAAAAGACTCTTCGGGCCATGGAGAATCCAATTTTTATATTCTCTGAAAAATCCATGGAACAAAATATGTCTTTCCACCTCCTCATTAGAAAACTCCTTCTTTCTATTTACTTTGCATTTTTTGCATGGACAAACAATCTTCCCATCTTTTATTCCAGACCTAGCATATTCAAGAAATTGATAAATTCCATCGATATAAGCTTGGGAACCAACTGGTTGTTCAATCCAACTCTTGTCCATTTGTAGAAGTCCACCGTTCAAAACTAAAAAGGAGAAAAAAATTCAATGTTTATTGAATTGACTAAAAATGTTATAACATAATAAACAAAGTAATTATACATGACAAATTAATATTGCTTTACTCATATTTTGAAAACTAATTATATTACATAGATAAAAGTATCCATGTACATATGATAAATTATCATAGCTTATGTATATATATTTTATAGAAATAATGGACATAGTAGTGGTGACCTAGGCATTAAGTCGCTGATCATTGGTAACATTTGACGACACATGTACACAAGAAACATGTTTCATCCCATTTATTCAGCCTAATCATCAAAACAATCAATAATGATCCATATACTCTCCTTTAATAGAAATCAAGGAAGCATGGTCACATTTCTAGACATAGACACGGATACGAAAATGAGAAACTATAATTTTCTGACATATATGATACAAACATGACATTGGATTAGGATTTTTTTAATATATACACGTGTTAAAATTCCATCATAAATTAAACAGAATTATTTATGTATAAAATTATATGGGCATCAATGTATGTGAGTAGCCTTCAAAATTATATGGACATCAGTAATTACAGTAGGTATTCATAGTATATATAAGATTTCTTGTTTACAACTAACCATAAAAAATATAAACAATGACTATGTATTAAGAATCTGTACTATAAAAAAAGGGACATCACAACAGTTGTTTCTACACTAATGTGTTCAGGGGGTGTCCAGGTTGTGTCCAAGTGTCTGAGTTGTAAAAAATAACTAAAATGGACATGACATGTCTGGACATAAACTGGCAGTGAGGTATTTTGTCCAAAGGGTGATTGTAATCACAGACTCGTCAATGGCAGAGTAGCTTTGTCAAGCACCAACTATAAAATGGGGAAGTTGTGGCCCCATATGTTTTAGAATCATCAAAGCAAGGAGAATGAGTCAAGACCTGACTGTCATACACAAATCATGAGAAAAAAATCATCTAGTCAACATGCTAGCCAAGATGTTAATCAAGCAGCTGTTAGATCCCCCTATTAATATATGCCCTACATTGTTGCTTAATGCATATGAGCAGGAAACAATGGAAATAAGTTCCATGCTAGCTGAGGCACCAAACTATATAGTTCCTTATCTTATTCATTAAATAAAGAGGTTAAGATTTCCCTAAAAAAAGGTCTATGCTATCTCTAACTGGATTACTAAATTTAGGAAATGACAAGTACATCATACATACTATAAGACATGTAGATGTGCATTTCCTACATAAACAATAAAAAGATGTGACGTAACATTTAAAAAGAATGGAAACCATATTACCTTTCCTCTTCTATTGGTAAAAACCGAAAATGTTTTAGTTTATAGTTGCATACCCCAATTATCAACCATGAATGATTTAATTGAATTTTGTAGATGTATACCCTAATTGTAAACCACAAATTATGAATGTAAGTGCTAGCATGGTACATTGTTGCTCCATAGAATCAAAAGATGCATTGGGATGTGGTATTTAGAGCCTTACTTGGACCGGACAAACACAAAAAAATTGGCACATAGTAAGGCCAAAAGCCACCCAAGAAACCTAGTTAGTCGCCTAGATCTAGGCTCCCTAGGAACCCACCTATTTGGGCCAACAAGTGGGTATCCAAGTTGGCATCCATCTAGGCAACCCCTCTTTTAAAAGCCCAATCAACTAGGCGAAGCCTGTCCTGAGCCCAGGTGGGAAACTCAGAGACTATGACTCTC
This sequence comes from Alisma plantago-aquatica, assembly GCA_963693085.1. Classification (NCBI taxonomy): domain Eukaryota; kingdom Viridiplantae; phylum Streptophyta; class Magnoliopsida; order Alismatales; family Alismataceae; genus Alisma; species Alisma plantago-aquatica. The sequence goes on from OY856409.1 coordinate 1,854,055,343, forward strand.
ATGCATGTATATTGTAACGTATCTAACAATACATAGATTAGAAGATGATAATCAGAGGAAAGATTGATCCCTACCTAATATCTGATTTTATGGTGTTATCATAAAGGCTCACTCACTCGTGGATTGCCTTGGCCATGTCCTCTAGTAAACTATTCCAAGAGTGTTAACATCTAGATCATATGTTATATTTTCTTTCCTAATAGTTAGCATTGTTCAACTACTATGAAATTTGGCACCAAATCTATTTGGGACTCAAAGAACATGATTTTACCATTATATTTGGGATTTGAGATATCTTTTTATGAGTTATGATACCATTAGGATTTTGGATGATTACCATTATATTGATCAAAATATTGTATCTTTATAACTTAATTGAGTCTTATTATTTTCAATTCATTTTGAAAAGATTTTTCCTTATATTATTATGCATGAAATATGATATTTTACTTATTTAACCTATTTAATCTATTAGTTAATATCTATTTAGATAATGAAACTTTATTGAGATTTTTAGACATGATAATTCATATTGTTATTCATACTCATGTGTTAAGTACTTTATTTCCCTTATTAAATATATCTTAGCCATTAGATGAATATTAGTTAGCAAAGGAAGCATATGTGACATATTTCATTAATACATTATATGTTAATACATAATTAAGTTATTATGTTAATATGAGTGTACTATAATATGTGGTGTTGATTATAGAACTTATTGCCACATGATATGTGATAAGCATTAACAATGTAAATTAGGTTACACCTTCATCTTTGTTTAGGTCAAATCTAAAGAACAAAATACTCTAATCTCTTAATCATGAGAATAGGATTTATAGAGTCAAGATGTTAGATTTAGATATGTTACAAGTGGAAACCAACGATCCTCTAGGTGATATGTGGTTCTATCCTATTATGTGCCATGTGGTTGGCCTAAGCGAGTGATAGAAATATGTTCAACCTATTTTAGAATATTCTTTGGACCCCAAACTTTTTAATGCCATGATATAAATACAGATTAGAATCTCAGTGATGGAAAGGCATATACATCTCTTGCTCCAAACATCTGCAAATCAAAAAATACTTTTTTATTGCTTTTACCGCTTTATTTTCCTTAATCAAACGTGGAACCACTATTTTAACTCGAGATTATAAAATAATACAATAGAGATTTCCACTGCCTTAAACCTTCTCTACTTATAATAAGGTTGTCGAATTTCATCTTTGGCTACACTTTTGTATTGTTATTCTTATCCATCCTCGTATGGAGTCAAATGTAGTCTTTTCCGTGTTCTCCCACCATCTAAACCTTTTTCCTCATTTTCCTTATATTTTGTATAAAATATGGTGGCGTCTTTGACGTTTTCTTTTTCCATATATTTTATGCGACAACCAAATTAGCTTGTCCAAACTTTTCTCTTACGGTTAAAATAGGGGTCTTACATGTACGTTCATCAAACACGTTGTTGGATGTTTACTGTATATTGCAAAAAAGAATCACATTTCATTGCATATTTATATGATTTTTGGATGTTCTATTATCTATCATATATAAGAATTTTATATATTTATATATGTATATACAATATATATAGATTATATATAGATATAGAATCGATAAGAAATTAAAGACATTTTCTATTCAATTCTAATTATTAAGACCCTAATGTAAAGGTTGTCATGAGTCATCGCAGGAGGTTATTGATCGCGAATAATTTTCCCTCAATTAGAATCACATACATACACATATCTAGAGAAACAATCGGCTCATTGCTTTTGTATCTTTATATAAGCATGTTGACAGACACCCAGGATGCAAGACCTAACAATGTTGGTTTCTTCAATAAAAGAGTTAGAATTCTTTACTTGAACAAAACAAGATTAATTACTGGAGATCTATACTTGGTTGGAATTAATTACAAGGGGGGATTACAATGCTTGATAGGAACCCCCACCCCTACTCTAACCCTATTATCCTCAGTTTTAGAACAAAAAAGTTCGGGTGAGATTTTTTTATCATCTGTTTTCCTTTCTTCATCTTAACCAATAGGCCTTGAAAAATATCTGTAGGTTTCTTCATTTATTCTTTTCTTTTCCACTTTAGAGGGAGCATTCGGTTAATTCGGTTAGTTACAATTAATTTGGTTCGGTTAACCAATAACCTAACATAATTAACTAAATTATCTAAAATAAATTAACCATTCGATTAATCGGTTATTGACCAAATTCTACTCACCCCTAATTCCACTTGTATTTACCAAACAACTCTAACAGTTCTAATTTTTGAAGGCCAAATAGCTCTAAGAGTTTGTTTCCATGCAAACATTATATTACCAAACAACTCCGACAGTTTTATAAAGGTTAACCCCATACATTATTTCTCTTTGCAATGGTCTACTTTACCACAGGGCTTTCACAATTTTCCCTAACCTTGTTCTGTGATTGTTCATGTACGGATAGAACCTAAATCTAATGCTATAGGAGAGGTAGTGAGGTACATAAACGTCTCCCACTGGTACTGCCAATCTACCCTTTGTCATTTTACTCTACAAAACCCACCTAGCTCCTATATTCCATGATGTTTTGAGTATTCTTTATATTCCATATCCCCTCACAACTCACTTCCATGTGCTTTCGCTTTCCTTTGCGTGCTTCTTACACCTGCTCACTCTCAGCAATCAGCCTGGCGGTACCAACACTTGCTTGATGTTTGCGAGACATGGGAATTAAAAACTCTCAAGTGATTACTTGCGCATGAGAAGCCTGACAAAATATTCCTTCCAGAATAACAAAGACATATGAAAGAACCTCCAATCACATGATGATTTGCGACAATTACTAATGGATGATTTACTAAACTACAACCTTTCGTGCATGCAGGTATGTGATGAGAGATGCCATTAGCATGTGCCTTCCTCTCTGACTTCCAGTAACATCTGCCTGGTTCAAAATAGTGGAAGTGTACAGAACTTTACTCCTGAAAATACTACCTAATAAAAGGGACACCTTTAGAGTATATATCTAGTCTTCGATCATAGTATTTTGAATGGTGTTTGACTAGGTTAGGCACTAGTGTAATTAGTTTTCACACTAAAAAAATTCCATATGCCAGGCCCTGACTGCAGACTGAGACCATCAAGTTTGGCTCAGCAACTCATAGCGGGGAAGTCTATCATTCTTATATTATGTGTCATTGCTTTGGCGATGGGTAGCAGACACTAGGGTATTCTCCCTTATACTACTCTTATCCTACGTTGCTTAGACTAGTAGTGGTACTTATTTAGACAACTAACTAGGCTACTTACGCTAGTAATTGAGTCTACTTATCTCTTTGTTAGTGAGGGTAGTACTTTATAGATGTTACTGAAGGAAGCTTACCTGAGTTAGAAAGGGTTGGTACCTTACGCTAACACCATAGGATAGAATGTAGGTAAGTCAATGAGGGTATATACCTTAGTTTTTAAAATCCCGGTATGTATTACTAGCGAAAAAAAATATGACTGTTCGTTTTGAAGATAGTACCTTTCCAAAACTAAAGGATTCTTGGGTTAAAAATGTAGATAATCATGAATTGAAAAAATTCTACAAGGAAGAATATTTAGCCTCCACATTTTGCCATTGAGCTTTTGCAAATGAGGTTTAATTTACACGCTGCAGCAAGAGTTGTATTACTACATGACATGCCCACATGCTTCGAGTAATACAGTTACTTCATATCCACAAGAGGAAGACATTTATGCTGTTAACCGTGGCCTAAATTGGCAACCACGAATTGAAGGGAACCGACGAACTAGTAGGGTATACTGGTATCATTCCACAAGGAAACAGTAGAGAACAGTCAGTAATAGAGGTTGTCAGATCCAAGACTCTAAATTGGCAACCACCCTTGATGAGCAGAATGACGGAGAGAAAGAAATCAAATACCTGAAATTATAGTTGGACGGTCTGTAACAAGTCACTCTCTGGTGCCTCTACAGAGCCCAAGGACGTCGTCTTCCTCCCAGCTCCTCCGATCCAACTGATTCTTTGAGCTTGGTATTTCAGAAAACTCTAACGCCGTCTTATCCCAGCGACGCCATCATCTCCCAAAGCTGCTGTGTCTCCGTTGCTTTGTCTCCCAGCGTCGTCGCCTTCTCCTAGCACCGGTGGTTGCCCCACAATCGTCACCAAGTGCCAGCACCAAGAGCGGTCAAATTGAGAGTGATGTGAATGGTGCTTTCTAAATTGGGGATCCCGACAGAGTGATAGGGAGGTGGGTAGAAAAGGGCGCGGCAAAATGGGAGAGGGAACGACATTTCAGTGGTGCCTGGAGGGAGAGGGACGAAAAGAGGGGCATTTCCACGGTGCGTGGGAGGAGAGGGGTAGTGCGAAACAGGGGCGAGCGGATGACTTGATCCCTAGGGTGCGTGGGAGGAGAGGGGTAGCGCGAAAGAGGGGTGAGAGGATGACTTGATCGGCCGCAAAATATTTCCTCGCTTTTAACACTGTAAAAAAAATGGTGGTTAGTATCAGTCGTTTGTTGTAGTGGATCCACATGTCGGACAAGTGGGAAGTTAGTGGCAAATGGTGATCTTTTTCTAATCAACCATAGCTTCTAACTAAAGCAGTGATTGAATTAGATGATTAGTAAACTCACCTACATCTCAGCCAACTCACAAACACCTATTTTCTACTTAAAATGAATGTACTCGACTTTATGCAACTTTACATTGTCTAACCCCTATATGTATGTTTCCCTAAACCCAAGTCTCTATTTAACAACCATTATAATCCATATGTGAATATAACATCGATATGGTCCCTAGAATCTAAATGATGATAGTAACCCATGAGCATACCTAGATATATGTCGTTTGGGCTTTGAAGAATGTAAATAAAATAAGATATTTAATATGGTCATTCACACTATATATAATTAATGACCATGTGGTGTGTGTGGCTTTATCTGTTTGACTAGCTTTTGACTAGAGTATAGATTGACATGAGGATGTAAACATGACATTGAACTAGGCAATGTGTGAATATCCTCTTGATTTCTATCTATCCCACTTGGGTTAAGTTCATGCAACATGAAACTCTTTAATTATTTTTCATATAATATTTTTTAGCATGGAAATGATATTGATTAAAATTCTAAGTGTATGTCTAGTACTTTACTATTTTGCGTGTATATATATAAATATATATATATATATATAAATAAATATATATATATATATATATATATATATATATATATATGAGTACATGCTCAAGTTGATTTTAAAGATGACTCTCCACCCTCTCTAGTAGGGACCCACCTACATTACATCTAGATCTTTATGACTCTTATGAACCTTTGGTACTCAAATGTGTAAATACTTTAATTCCAATGGGGAAAAGATACAATGTATGTGGCTAATGGAAATCTGGCTTAAAATATGTGAGTTTTTAATAATACAACATATTTTTTTATTGATCTACCTTTATCATTGCTGGCTAACATTTTAATCAATTTCAATTACATTTATGAAATTTTTGTGCTAAGGATCATGCATCATGTACTTGATACATTTGTGATAATGTTTCATATTTTAATATTTTTGGGCCAGGAATAGAAAATAGATGAATGTCATTAGATGGGTGTAGTGAGAAAATATTAGGTGGTAACATATTGTTTGATCCTAAAGTAATATGTAATGTATGTCTTCAATTCATATTAAAATTGTAAGAAGATCATGTAACAAGATATTTATTTAATATACATGTGCTTGAGGAGATTGTTTGGTTTATGGGAATGTTCATATGATAAATATTTATATATGGTTACATTTATACAAATGTAAGTTTAAATCTCTAGGTTTTTTATGTTTGTCATTTTATGCACCAAAAACTAGGGTCTTAATCCTAGAGTTTAACCTTCCTAGTATAGAAAGGGTCGATCCACAAACAACCTTATTAAGATTGAAATCCCAATTCAAATCGCTTTTGAATAAGATTGCAAGAAAATAAAGATCAAGAGTTTGGTGGTTGTTTATACTAAGAAAAAAGTAAATTACAATGAAATAAAAGTTACATTAAAAACAATCAAGAAAAGAATTATTCTAAGAACAATAAAGAGAAAATTATCTATGAGCATGATTAAATTGTTGGAGGTAAAGATAATGATTTGAACTGAGCAGTTGAAGAAATGAGGTTGAATTCAAGGGAAATGATATCGAGGCTACATGTTTTACCACCACGACTGGCGTGAAACAAGATTAATGGTATCCATACAATAAAACAAGATAGAAGAGGGCATTTACAAACATTCGTAATTGTGTCTATAAAAGATGAACTCCATGTGAACCCATTGGTCCTGACGTTCATAATTCCTAGCCCGATCATCCCAATAAGGATCTTTCTAAGGTCACATTCAAATCCTTATATATTTGGTTTGGTTGTTCTGAGCCTTGGGTTCTGTGATCCGATCCCCCAAGACTACCGTACGATAAAAATGAGTGATCAAATTGTTTAAACCGGTGATTATTCAAGCCAAAAACCGTCTATCAAATAGAATCATATAGGGGATATATCTATGTTACAACATGGCCATGTGGCTACTCCCCATGCCTCAATATGAGAATTACTCACTAGCCATTAAAGAAAGAAGGGGAATGAAGGAAGAAAGGAAGCAATCCATATACTAGAGGTCAAAGGATCTTACAAGATCTATAGCTAGTGAAAATTAAATGGTTGTCTCCCTTTTGTTCCCAAAGAAGACCAGGAATTAAAGAACGAGAGTTGGAAATCTTGAACAAAAGCTAACTTTATTGATAAACTAGAGATTACTCATGCAAGAATGAAAATAACAAAGCTTAAAGTAAAATTGCAAGTACAAAAAGTTGGATCCCCTTTCTTGCGGATCCCCTTCCTTTTATAGGGGAAGGAGGGATGGAAACCCCAAAAGGGGAGAGAGGAAAAGAAGAGTTGCGGTTGGTGAAATTTACTATATGTGTGGTGTGAGCCGACCATTTTGCAACATGAACCGGTCGGTTGGGTAGTGAGGTGGCATAGTTGTTAACCCAGCAAGTCAAAACCCTAATACTAGGGCGACAGTGCTGATCTGAACATTTCTTTGTCACAAAGCAAGCATCGAACCGACCGCCTGAGATGTGAAATGCCCAATTGGTGCTAGAGTGCGCATGGACTAAGGGAACACCATAGACAGGATGACAACACTTTGCTTAAATGTGACTTGGTCATGAAGCGGCCTGAGACGGCCAGTTGGGGTTATTGGGACAATCATCTGGTAGTTCTGAGATGAGCATCTGGGACTTATGGAATGCCCATTAATGATTGAGATAGTAAATGTAGAAGGACTAAGTCGAGGGGTGAAATGCAAGCTAGTAGAAACTTGGAATGCTCAAGACGGTAGTTTGGGCTACTGAGACGCTCGTTTGGGCTTAAAGTGTAGCTTGTTTTGCAAATGAAACGATAGTTCAAGCATATGAGCCAATCACCTCGATTACTAAGCTGGTCGGATTTGTACTTTGAAGGAATATTTGCACAACACACATGAAAATATAAGAATTTGCATATTTGACCAAAAAGTGGGTCAATTGAACTTTTTTCTTGAAAATTAGTAAAAAAAGAGATAGGTCCTAATAAAAAAGACTATGAATTATATATTAAAAGTGAGATGAATATTCATTCATCAAAATACCTTAAACTTAAATCTTTGTTTGTCCTCAAGCAAATAAAATCATAAATAATTCTAACATGTACTAGCAACATGTCTATCCTCACCCTCATAGCCATCACTTTGTTCCTTACCTCCTTATTTATCCAAGCAGCACAATCACCTAGAACCAAGTAACACAAAATTATGTATTCCCTATCAAAATGTATTTCATGTGTTGTTTTTCACTTAAGACTTTGTAGGAAACATGCTTCTTCTTACTTCTACTTTGACATTCCCATTTTTTTCTTTCTTTTTTATTAGGATATTTGTTTAGGGTTACACATGACCTTTCACATTGGATGATAACCCTTGTTTGTTATCTTTATATAAAGATGATTCTTAGTGTAATTAAGAGATAGTAGATTTACTTAGGTTGCAGATATGCTTAAGATTTGTAGATGCATACATACAGTAGCTATGCTTATGTTGATAACTATACTGCTACTTCTGATTATGATCATGATGCTAGCTATCTCATGTTGTTAGTTATGTTTAGCATGCTAGCAATGGCTTTGTAACTAGAGATGCATATATTGCTAATCAAACTTATCCAAATAGTTGTGCTTATGTTGTTAGCTCTTCTTATGATGCTGATATGTTCAACCTGTTAGACATGCTGATATTGTTAGCTATGCATATGATACTAGATTTATTCATGATGTTAGAGATGCTCATGCTACTAGACTCCTTATACTGCTAATAGGGATATGAGAATAGTCTGGCTAATGAAGATAGTTATTATCTGCTCCTTTATGTATTTTGTTTATCATCAATATTGTTGAGCTTATTTGTTATATACGATTAAACTGCTTAAACTGTCTATTACCTAAAAATGTTGGAATCAATAAACATTGTCCTTGTGATTTGCCACATTTTTTTAGGTAAGCATAAGTGACAAAACAAACATGTGGCCGCAAAGAGGAGCTATATGTAATGACCCTGATCTGGGTTATGAGGTAACCTTGTTTGTTTTGGCTAAGTAAGTTGCTTAAAATTTAATATAATCCTCTAAGGAGTTTTTTTTATCATGTGACATACTTATGTTTCAAGTTTGGTCCTAATTGAATGTTGTTTGTGCAATGTTCCTTTATTTTTGGACCATAGTGCAATTTACCCAATATGAGGGGTTATATTGCAATATATCACATGTTGAACATGCATAAAGTTCTTTATCATCATAAGAGAGATAATGATACTAAGTTGTGGCTTGTAGAAAGCCTAAATTCCAAGTTTGAACTTGTTTGAATAATGCTAGTACCTTGTGCATCGATTTTGGTACAAATTGTAATTTACCCAAAATGTGGGGTTAATATGCAAATTACCACCTCTAGAGTGTTCCTACTTCCTCTATGTATAATTTAGAGGAGAGATAATGAATGAGACACCATGTTGGAATCATTTATGAGCGGTAGTATTCGTGGTGATGAAAAGATCAAGAAAAGGGTTGAATGGAAACCCTAATTTGAGCTTGTATTAAGTGTATCAGGTTGTAGTGATTAAATGGGAGTCCCTATCGGCCTAGGAGACAAAGAAGAGACCCCTATATCATGTTGTTAACTCTTTGAGTTTTCAAAATGAGCTAAACACCTCAATAAAGTAATGGTTATTGGCTTGCAACTTTCCTTGGGAAAGGTTGCATTGATTTGTGAATATAATAATAATATGAGTGGAAGTGGCTTGTCTTAGAAGATAACCAAAGGGGGCCTACCCTTATCCCTTGCATTATCCTCAAGTTTTTATTTTTCATGGCAAGATAAATATGGAGTGCATGCAAGTACATGTGTCAATCCATGCATGGCTATGTGGCACCTACTAGTAGTAAATTGATGACACCTCATATACACACCTTTTCATGAACCTCAAGTATATATACCCTTCCTTTCACCCCTTACTGAAATGTTTCGAATCCTACCACCTCCTTTCTCTTAGATATCATGCATAGAGCCTTGGTATCGTGCATAGGTGATGTAGTATCATGCATAGGGCTTGGGTATCGGCCATAGCAAGTTGTATCGGCCATAGCATGTTGATATTGGCCATAGCATGTTGATATCAGCCAAGTGGAGTGTTTTTGGCCACAAGTGAGAGGGATATCTGCCAAAAGTGATGGAATATCGTACATTCGTAGTGAGGTATCGTACAAGGTGCTAAGGAGCAAGAAGGAGCTCAAGTCTTAACCCTAAGGTGAGGCCATGAACATCTTCAACCTTGGATTGAAGCATGGATCTAGGGTTATGATCTTCCTTTCTTTTCTTCTTCACCAAATGCTTATCCATGGTGATCCTTTGCATATAGGGGAGTTGTGAAGTTTATCTTCAACATTAGGAACATGAATCTTTGGAGCTTGGAGCTTTGAAGTTGTTCTTGAGGCAGGTTATATAACTTGAACCCAATTATATTATTATGCACTTTCAATTTTTTCGTACTTGTTGATCTATTTGCAATTTTGATTTCTCTTGAATAATTGATGATCCTTTGAGTTCTAAAAGCTTCATGGGACTGTTTTCCATGAATTAGAACAATAAGAACAAGAGTCTAGAGGTTGATGGTGATGACATCATCAAGGGTAAAGTGATATCGGGTTGAAGCATACACCTCTTTGTCGGATATGGTGTGAAACACACACACACCTCTTTGCCCGATATGGTGTGCAGCACACACACACCTCTTTGCCCGATATGGTGTGAAGCACACACACACCTCCTTGCCCGATTTGATGTGAAGCACACACACACCTCTCTACCCGATATGGTGTAAAGCACACATACACCTCTAAAGTGATATGGAAGCAAGCATACACCTCTTTGCCTGATATGGTGTGAAGCACACACACACCTCTCTCCTGATATGGTGTAAAGCACACATACACCTCTAAAGTGATATGGAAGCAAGCATACACCTCTTTGCCCGATATGGTGTGAAGCACACACACACACACCTCTTTTCCTGATATGGTGTGAAGCGCACACACACCTCTTTGCCCGATATGGTGTGAAGCACACACACACACCTCTTTGTCCGATATGGTATGAAGCAGACACACACCTCTTTGCCTGATATGATGTGAAGCACACACACACCTCTCTTCCCGATATGGTGTAAAGCACACATACACCTCTAAAGTGATATGGTAAGCACACATACACCTCTAAAGTGATATGAAAGCAAGCACACACCTCTTTTCCTGATATGGTAAGCACACATACACTTCTAAAGTGATATGGGTAGCAAGCATACACCTCTAAATCGATATTGGGTTAAGCATACACCTCTTGGACGATATAGTGTTGAGCACACATCTCTAAAGAAATATGGTGGGTAACCCAATATACTAGATGACAAAAGTGTTAAGGTGGCTAATACCCTAGAACATGTGATGGCAAATACACTAAAGTATGGTGTGGCCAATATCTTCAAGAGAGGTCAGGAAGTTTTATACTCATGTATGGTGAAGGTGATACACCATATGATTGGTAGGGTTGATACCTTGATGGGTAAGGGTATGAGGGATATGATGATGTCTAGCTCAATATACACCTAACCCAATACATGTGTTCAACTTGACATACATGATTCAATATGATGCACCTTGTAAAGGTGAGGGTAAAACACTCTTAGAAGTGATGTGTGTAATACCAAATAATGATGTGGTTAATACCTTGATAGGTGAAACACGTAAAGTGATTGATAATGGTATATAAACAATGCCTTAACTCGAGATGAATCCATATCACTTGATGATAGTTGGCTAATTCAACTGTGTGACTTATGGCCAATACACTACATGATAAATGTGATGTGTTAGTGCATAAAGTATTAGGATGGGATATACCCTAATACAAGATAAGTTGATGAACTTAAGTAATTTAAAAGTGATGAGGGAAGTGATACATCAAGGCATGATAAATACCACATCCAGCACCTCAAGGTTGATGCACCTTAAATCCAATATACTTGGATGAGTAACACATGAAGTGTGTCATGTCAATTGTTACATTAATATGTAATGATTTTAATGAACTTTGATAAGTGTAGGCTAACATGCCTTGAGAAAGGGTTAAGCCAAGTTAATAACATATGATGTAATCAATATCCTAGTAAGGATGAGAGTGAAACTCATACTTTGTGTTGATAATCATTTAATGATAAATGATGAGAATAAATAAGTATGACTGAATACTTACGATATCAATGTTTGCTCCTAGATGTGTGGAGAAATGAATTAGGGTTTGGATTAATAATATGAACATGAAGTCCTATTCGGCTATAAAGGGAAACCCTAACCCTAATGATGGAAAGGTTATATTTCTCTTATTGCATAAGCCTTGAAAGGCATGTTAAATACTTGTATAACAAGTATAATGATTAACAGCCTTGTGAGCCATATGAATAAGTTGTTTCCTAGTGAGAGGTGACAAGATGTGTAATGGCTTTGTGAGCCATGTGAATAAGTTGTTGCCTAGTGAGAGGTGACAAGATGTGTAATGGCCTTGTGAGCCATGCGAATAAGTTGTTTCCTAGTGAGAGGTGACAAGATGTGTAATGGCATTATGAGCCATGTGAATAAGTTGTTTCCTAGTGAGAGGTGACAAGATGTGTAATGGCCTTGTGAGCCATGTGAATACGTTGTTGCCTAGTGAGAGGTGACAAGATGTGTAATGGCCTTGTGAGCCATGTGAATAAGTTGTTGCCTAGTGAGAGGTGACAAGATGTGTAATGGCCTTGTGAGCCATGAGAATACTTGTACAACAAGTGAAATGAATACCTTGGTCTGAGGACCTAGAGGTAATGATTACCTGTTACAGAGGTAACAATGCTATGTGATGATCTAAGGGTTTGAATACCCAAATCCAGTAATCATGATAATGATGTGAAGGGATGAGAATTCCCAGTAATGTGATAAGGGACTGAGATCCCAAGTATCATGTGTTTTAAAAAATTGAAAATTACGTGATAGATGTATTACACCTTTATTTGTAGCATTTGTTGTGATTAATAATGATAACATAGTTGATGCTAAAAGAATGTTGTAATGTACTCAATATATCACTAGAAACTATAAAATATTACCCTGACTATAGATCCATCAACGTCAGAATTTGTTGAATGGTGAAATGGGTTTCCCGCAACATAAACCGGAATGCATATTTTTGAATATGTGGGGGCATGGAGCCTAAGTGTCCATGACTCAGTAATTTCATAAGAATGTCTCAATAGAGCACAGTGAACTGACCCATGGCTCAGAGCATGGTGCTTATGTGATCATGGCTCAGAGTATGATGCCTAAGTGACCATGACTCAGTAACTGGGGACGGTTGTTGTAGATGTTTCCCCTAAGAGAGCACAGTTGACATTGTAGCTCTAAGCGAGGATGCCTATGTATCCTGGAACAACTATATTGCAGCTGACACAAGATGTCCTTCTATGCCTAAGTGGTCTCGTACTAACCGAGACAAGGGAGGTCATGGAAATTGGCTCTTCCATTGTACTTGTATGATATCGACTTGTGAGAAGTTTGTAGTCGGTTGGAGATGAACGGGGTATGCTTCATCTCCTCAGGTCATAAGTGTGATTGTAAAATATGTTCATCCGTGTAGCATATCTGCTTAAGGATTGAATATGGAAAACATTATTTGATGCGCAATACAGTTATACATCTTAGTTGATAGATGTTATTTATTTTCCTTTACATTCCTTGCAAAGCAGATAGATGATTTATAACTCTACCATGGGTAGATGCAATGTTCTCCTTAAGAAAGGAGATTATCTTATTTTTTTCATACAACGATTAATCCTGTCTGTTAAATATAAAAGAACCCCTACTCAGTTTTATAATGTTTATCTACAATAATAATATGGTCGATAGAGAGTTATATCTTTTGCTGGGACAATTGTCTCACCCCGTGGGATCCACAGTTTTTAGGTGGACGTGCACGAGGCGGTAGAGACCTTTCTGCAGAGGAGGAACAACAATTGGGGTAGTAGTAACATCTCAGGTTGACTGTACTGTCTATCGTAACTTGTAGATAGAAGTCCTATGTGCCGTCTCTGTACTCTCAGGTCCTTGGAGTTGGTTCGTACTGGTTTCATGAATAATCTGAGATTTTGGCTAGAATGCCTCGAGGTTTTATGTTGCTCCAGTATATGTTTTGATAGAACAACTGTTATATGTTGTACTTGAGATGAGATGAAACAATGTTGTACAAGGTAAATCATGATATTTATGAGTTTTGGATATTTCAGTAAAAGTTTTCTAGACAAGGATCTCCTTGTAAAATGGTTTTAAATTTTAGTGATTTTTGTTAATCCGATGTTAATGTTTATTTTGCTTAATTAGTAACGATTTATTTGTCAGTTTGATGACAGTCGTTTCACTATAGTAATGAATCTATGAGAAAATTGATTAGATGTCTAGAGTGTCTTAGAGTCGTCCCTATACTCTTAGGTCTGGGCGAAAAAAAACTATATATGGTGTTTCAAACGAATCAGACTTTTGTTGACATATTAATTCTTGTTTGTGTGGCATATACAAATATTTTTGTCCTATATATATGTTGGGGCTAAGACAATAGAACAATTTGTATCAGATTCTTGGCATAGTATGGAAATAAGAAAAATGTTGGGCTCTTATGCAAATATTTCTGAGCGGGTGTTGACGTTAAAATCAGTTTTAATTTATCCATATTTTTTGGTATATGATTAATTGATGATCGATTGTGTTTTATGTTTTGAGTAATGTGAAATATAAGATTAGATTGAATGCAATGGGATGAATACAAGACAAGAAGCCCTCTTCTTTATATAGGAGAGGGGATACACCCTAAGACTTAGGACGTAAGCAATCTAGATGGGCTGAAATACAAAAGCCCAATAACTAATTAACCTATTAACTAAATAGGCTAATATAGACTCTCTAATAAGTAATCTCGTTTAGTGTAATGGGTTCTCACATATACTACATGTATGTGTACACATTTATTCTCAATTTCATTGCTTTTCCTTCATTCCAAATTTGTCAAATCATCTTTTCTAATTTACTTTCCACTCATAATTTTTTTTACTCTCATACCTTTTCAACCAAATTCATACCTGAAATTTGAATATCTCAAGCATATCTCATAAATCACCTCAAAGTTTCCCACACATTTCTATTTTTTTGAGATGTCCTTAATAGTGTGAATGAAATGGATTGTTGAGTGATGAAACTTATCCTAATAAGACATGAAGATACATATCATTAGGATTGAAGGCATATTCACCACTAGGGGCAAATTTCAATAAGTAGGAGGCTAGAAGTACCATTTCAGTGGCTATAGAATCGATGCCTAAATAATCAGATTATGTCAGTGTGTTAAAGCCCTATGAAATTGTGAGCATGGACAACATAGTCTGAGTGGGTACCACTTAGACTTGCTTAGGTATGTAGGAATATTAAGTACTTAGGTAAGAAAAGATACTTGTATTTGTTACACTAATGTTGAAAGTTTAAATACTTAGGCTGGAAAAGATACTTGCATATGTTACACTAATTAACTGAATTGGTAGGCAATTTAGATCAATGATTGATGTATAGTGTCTTTGAGTCTGAGATTTGCAATTTTTTTACAATTACTTTATGTTTTTAAAATTTCAAGATTGCATGCTTTACTTGTGCTATGTCGATGTTCAAAATTACTTTAATATCACGTCACATTATACTCTACAAAAGCTTCTTGCCATGGTTCTTGATTTTCTTGGACATTGAGTAATTTGTAGGTAAACTAAGTTGTGATATGGGTGGTTTTTTATATCCTAGATGAGAGCAATGCCTCTTATTTAAATTGTGTTTTTGTTCATTGACCAAACTTAATGAAGCTAGTTCATTGGTGGTACAAATTACTCCATTTAAATGTGTCAATACTCAAATCTGAATTGTATCCTACCATTTTACCTTTGTGATTGAGGTAGTGCATTCCATATACATGACACATGCAAAGTCTATATTCCTACCTTGGGTTGATTGGATCTAGATATTTAAGTTACCTAGAGAAGTTGCGACTCACACATGCTAGTTCTTCGATGGAGAACTTTTTTACTGAGGAAAGACATATTAGCTATTTGATCACTTTGCAATCTTGATACTAAGACAGATATTCGTATGACTTTTGTGTGTCCGCAGGCTAGTCAAATTTCTGATTATGGGAGACCGAATTATTAATGTCTCAGTTTCCTTCTACGACTGCAAATGCTAACATGGAAGGGGAATGAAGCTTCTTGATCCTTCCTTGTGTTATATACCTCCCTGGCTAGAGGGAAAGTCTGTAATTTGTATGGTAGGTGTGTTCATAGGGTAGGCCGTGGAGGAGCACTTTACACTGTCTTTGCTTTTGCAATACTATGGCAAAGATTGTGGGGATATCCTTTCCCGTTCGTTCTCCACTTCCGAAAACTCTTCCAACGAAATAACAAGTTTCATCTTTTGGATATGTGATCTTTTAGTTTGGCACAAATAACAACACAACATTGATCGTTTCCAGAGACTAGTCTGTTAGGAATTGTGGTGGGTAAGTAACGATGCTATGAAGACACAAGATTTAACGTGGAAAACTCTCCCCAAGAGCATGAGAGAAAAATCACGGGGCAATACCGACCAACAAGCACTATGTAATCTGAATTACAACTCACACTGCCCAGATTTAATCGCCCATAAATTTGGGAAGGTCCCCCTGCCCGAGAATAAAGATAAGGAAGAACGGAATTACACCCAATGTGTACAAACCCTCCCTTTTTACTTTTTCTCCTCACGACACCACTGCCGCTGCTGGGACTGCTTGTTGTCGCTGCGACCATTGACCGGGTCGCCTCTTCTGTCGTTGTCGCGTCACCAATAGTGTGCCACCAACTGGTATGCGTCTTCCGCTGCTCGGATCCGCCGTCGTAGTTGATGCACCACCTATGTGTCGCCGATTGATGTGCGTCCTCCACTGACTGAACAGTCCACCATCATTTCTGTAGCCACCGACTGATGAGCGTCTTCCGCTTTCGGATCCGCCTCCGCTATCAATGCCCTCCGTTGTGTTTCCGACTGCCAACCGCTACTTTACCTCAATACAAAGTCGTTGACCCTCTCTCATCCACAAGAGAGCTGCACTGTTGGTGCACCCAATGTGCCACCAACTTTTAGCCGCTACTTCGCTTCAAGACAAAGTCGCTGACCCTCTCTTACCACAAGAGAGCACCACCAGTTGTTATTGTTTTCTGGCTCTTCTACCACAGATAGCACCAACAACCAACAACTGGTGGGATCACACTCCAACCGGTGAGATGATCTCCATGGCCTTCCCAAAGGCCTCTATATATAGGCCTCCATGCATGTGTTTGCAACTATGAAATCTAGTCCTAATTCGAATCCTAGTCCAACTGCATGTTGCGCATAACCACCTTCTTTTCTTCTTGGACTCAACTCATATTAAGATTGGCAACACAAAATACCAACTCCAATTAAATCCTAATCCAATTCTAAAGGTGCACGTAAGGAGCCATCTTCTTTCCTTGTTGAATTTAACTTCCAATAGGATTGGAAATACAAGCCAACTCTTATTAAGTCTAAATCACAATAAGACATGGGCCGGAACCTTTCAATCCCAACATAATCTTCGGTCACTTCATCGGCAGTCTTTCTTTTGTATTGTTAAAAGTTAAATCCAAATTCTGATCGTTCATGTATCACTTCATCGGCAGTCTTTCTTTTGTATTGTTAAAAGTTGAATCCAAATTCTGATCGTTCATGTAAGAGATATATAAAAGTAAAACTGCAGCAATATATGATTCACTTTAATTTTTGTTTTGTTTTTTACCTGTTCGCACTTTGTAGACCTCTAGTTTGACAAATATTTTCTCTCCACCCGAATCGAGCCATACAAACGACAGAGGTGCGAACTCGTCGTTTTCTTGCGATGCTTTGACATGAACCATTTGCGGTGGCCCGCAGCCCATGCGCGATCATTAGATATCTTACTTCTCCCCTGCGGCATAACGCTAGCTAGAGAACGTCATTATCTGTCGTGATCAGCTGTTAGCGCGTGTGCACCGTATCAGTCATTCACCGATCCCCGAGAATCATGCAGACGTGGAATATGTGGAAACCGGTCTCGGTTGATTGCTAGTCTCCAGCAAGTTTCTCTTTCAGATGCCTACCTGACGATGCCATCCAGTTAGCTGAGCTCTTTCCATCACAAGGACATTTATCATAAGCAAGGAAAGTGATCGACAAAGTCGCAGTGGCCGTGTGCACCTGCAATGAATACGCTGTGTACATTTCATTATTGCAGGTAGAGTAAGGGTTCGTTTGGTTGCGCTACAAACTAAAACATGTTTTCTAATTCATTGTGATTTCTAATTACAAACGTTTGTTTGGGTGTATAAGTATAACTTTGCTGAGGGCTAATTTGGTTGGATGTAAAATCAACCAACACTTTGAATTGCAAAATAGGAAACTGAAAACAGTGAGTTGGGATCCAATTGTTTTTATTTGGTTCTAAGCAGATTGAACGAATAAGTTTAGTTTGTTTACATTTGGTTGACTGCAATTTACTGATGTACATATGTACTAACAGCAGCGGCAACTCACGTTTGAAGCAGCAGTGTGTATGATGTCAGCGGAAAAACAAGTAACAGATAGACACAAAGATCTCGTGGAATTGGAACCGAGCTCAAAAACTGCGCAGTCTGTTCCCTCAATTTTCTACGGAATCAAAGATCACCATGCGGTTCATTTCCACATTATGGGTTGGAACAATGTCCAACCAAACATGTGAATTGCAACTCACCGTGTACTTGCAGCTGCATGAGTTGGTTTGTTGCAGAACCAAACGAGCCCTAAGTGTGAAAATAAAGTACACGATTAATTCAGATCATGTACAAAAGTGTGACGGACAGACTGCGTTGGAAACGGGCGCAGTTCGTTTTCGTTGTTGGTTCCACGTTTTCTAACAACCTGGATAGTCCTGCGGTAACTTTATTCTTATATCAATGCACATGTTGTTGTCATGTATATTATCGATAGTATCTCCGGTAAGATAACCATGGTTAGCATATTGATTAATTACCTCTAACCAAACGTTAACAATCGAACTGATTGAGTTAAAACCACATAAAACCAAACAATTGCCTTGTAGTTTATTTTCTCGCTTTTAATTTTCCTGAGTTGTCAATCAGCGTGCAAGTGAAACCACACGCAACCAAACATGCCCTAAGAGCCATTTGTATCATTTATATTCCTCGTATTCCATATATAAATTTCAAGTCATCTTAGGGCCCGTCTTTGGAACGAAATTCAAAGTAAGCAGTTGTATCTCAATGCGAACTGCAATGCAATACGTTTGGTTTGATGGAATATCAACTGACAGTCAGAATTGAAACAAAAGCTGGTTCACGGTCATGCACAAACTCCGTGAACCGGTTCATTTTCCATTGACTCCTCGCGTGGATCTGCCTCTTTTTTTATGCATATACACTGCAGTGGGGGTGTCCTCCATCCAGATACAGCATACATGCAGGTGCTAGCTGCACCTATATTTCTTTTTCTTGAACAAACGGCACCTAACCAGACGGAAACCTACCAAATCATCCAGTTAATTTTGTTTGAAACCAACAAGGCGGTGATGGTAGATTCCAGAGACATCACAACATCTAGAGTGGAGGTGTGGTGGTATTTTCAACTGGCTGGGGATGGTGCGTCCTCCTTCTCATCGTCATTCGGTTATTCTGAGGAACTACATGGTGGAGGAGAGTACATGCCGCAGGTTGACACAAATAGTGGCATAATCAATGTGGCTGAAGGAAGATCGACTAACACACCTGATGGGGTTGGGTGTTGTTTGTGTCGATCAGGGTGTTTAAGTCCTCTTCATCCCCAAATTCCTCCTCTATACCCTATCATGCAGTGGGAAGCATATCTCATTTCCAAAAGCTACACTCACAATGTCGTTGCGTACAATGCTCATCCACATCACTTCAATCTCGTGTCCAGAAGCCACACTCTCAGAGTCGTTGTGTACAACGCTTGTCCACGTAGTTGATGTCTCCATGGC
Source organism: Alisma plantago-aquatica (assembly GCA_963693085.1). Classification (NCBI taxonomy): domain Eukaryota; kingdom Viridiplantae; phylum Streptophyta; class Magnoliopsida; order Alismatales; family Alismataceae; genus Alisma; species Alisma plantago-aquatica. Next base: position 1,854,075,119 of record OY856409.1, read on the forward strand.
AGCACGACCTTCTGGTTTCTTCAGGCATCGACGACCAACACCATGGTTGAATTTATGTGACAACTCTGGTAACCTACCCAGTCTGCCCAAGGGCTGCTCGTAAATTTAAATGTCAATCTGCTCATCGCACAACTCATCCCCTAATTCTTCTACCATCAACGACATCCCACCTCACCCACTTGCCTTGACTACTTCCGCTACATCCAGGACGACCTCTGCCCATGGAAAGAAATCAACATCACTAGCTAGTCTCTGGAGCATGCCAATCGTAGGCCAACTTCAGGCTGGTCGAGTCGTACCTAAAGTAATTCCAGTCAAAGGAGAGCGTCATTAGGCAGACGAAGGTGAGGAATACATAGATGCGCTATGTGAACTTTGTCATTAACTGGATAAATCTATACTCATGTGTGATTAAATAGCGAGTAGACCTTTATAAAGTGAGGAATCGAAAGATCTTTTGTGCAGGTGGGATGTACATATGTTGCAATAAAGTATGTTCTATACTAAGTAATACTTTGACACATAAAGTAACATTCTTTTAATAAAAAGTAAATATTTGACACATAAAAGTAACTATTTGATATTATAAAAGTAATTGTTTGATACAAAAAGTAAAAATGGTCATTTGGCCGTAAGAATGAGCCAATACAATTAAACAAGATTTGAAGCAGACAACCAGATTCATAGTAGGTCTCAAGGGAACTCCTGACCTGATTAGTCGCCATGACTACATAAGCAATCAAGGTCGACATCTTATAATATATGTGGTGTGCAATTTTTTCATTTAATGTTCAAATTTTTTTAATTTTGTCAAAAAAGTATCCTTTAGTTTTTCTCCTATGAGACACTAGTATTTTGGAGTCCAAGATTTCTAACGTTCTTATCTGATTGTGTGTAAATTAGTCATGTTTATTCTTTCTGACATGCAATAGGTAGTGAGGACCCAAACATTGGAGGAAGATCTATGATGCTCATGATCAATGTGGATGGGTTGGGCTAGTGGGTTCGTCAATCCATTGTAAACTAGTTTCTTTTTTCATTGTTCAAAATGGTCATCTAATTAACTTCTTCACCGTGGGATACGACTTTGTAAACCAAAAAACTGAATTGAAAATCTTGTGCAGTGAAATGCATATAATGGTTAAATGTAATGTTATGTACATCAAATGTATTTTATGAGTGATGTAATTATATTGAGATATATAAATAAGTAGCCAATAGATAAAAGTTGTACGAAATGGATATGAGAAAAATTACATATGGTTAACATATTTTTTTTCAAAAAAGTAGCTACACGATTAATTAAGAGAGTAATTATTTGGTACAAGAAGTAACTATTTATTACAGAAAGTAACTATATATTACATAAAGTGACACTGATTCATAGATCAATGCTAAAAGTAATAAAAATGTATTGGATTCAGATTCTCTTATATATAACTAACTAACAATAATATTTTACTCATCCGATAAAGACTTACTAAAATAATAATATAAATACAATGATATGTTCTAAAACTTAGACTGGAGCAAACTGTATTGTAAACTCAGTTTCCTTTGCCTTCTCCATATAAAGCTCAAGTCGGAAATAGGTTTCATCTGATCTTCTGAATACTGTGCTAAGTTGCACAATAACTAATTTTTTATATAAAAATTAGGAACTCCCCACTCAGAATTGTCAAATGTTACAATTTACTAGTGTGCCAAGTTGTACATTATATAATTCTCATTACATCAAGCACCTATAGTGCATTTTACGATGATGAGAAATTCAAAAATTTGAAGACTAATATATGATTGCACATGCATGTCATCTGGGCTGATGCATGGTGTGGCTCATTTTATCTGCACTGATTAGTGTCTCGCCATTGGCAAACTCAACAACAACAACAATCTTGATGAGGAATATGTACGATAGATGGATCCAATGCATCATACTGATCCCTCACTTGTAGCCGCTTAGCATGGAGTAAGGCTCTATGACGTGCTGAGCTGGTGTAGAGAAACAAAGGGAGCAAGCACGATTAACTCTCTTGAGTGCTCTAAATCAACAACTCCTTCTGATACGACACTAATGAAGATGAAATACACCGCAATAAGAGGACGCCGATGACAGATGGTACCATTGTAGATCAAAGATCTAATCATGCCATAGAATTAATCGACAACAATACAAATAGGAAGAGAGGAATTTGGTGTTAAGAACGAGTCTTTGTTGAGAATTCTGACAGGTTGAACTCGCGCCACATGAATATTTTTCCTCAATGAGAAAGAAATGAGAAGGGATTTCATGGGGCATGCATGTGTCGGACTTCTGTTGACGATAATCACATTTTTTCTTCATAGACGATGAGTACCGAGCAGTCTCAGCGGTGAATATGGTCATAAAAATAATCACAATTTGAGTGCCAAGATCTAAAAGTCAATAGGATCTGCAGATAGAAAAAGTAACTGAGCGAACGAAATGATACACGACATACTTCATATGCTTTAAGTCAACAAGTGAGGTGTGCATATGGATAGAGAAATGAAACTACCTGCACAGGCAATGAATGAATAACCTTGTGGATATTCTAAGCTATCTATCCTCTCTTAAAAATTCATAGATCATCACTATTGGTTACTAGAATTTTTCACATCTTTTAATGACCTGTCTAGCCTTCTGCGGTTAGTGCTCTCAGACTAACATCCCAATGACAAGTGAATATTATTTGCTGACCGCTTTTGTAATGACCACATTTGTGCTTAATTGGTAAATTAGGGTTTACCTGAATGATTACATGCTTGATTAGATTTAACATCGTTTAGACTTGATTAATGATAGTAGATCAATTGTGATGTTTCAAATCTAAGAAGAAACTCTAACTATGATTTTAGTTTGAAGAATTAGGGTTTAAGAAATGTAAACCCTAATTGGCAAAAATTAGGGTTTTGATAATACATGAATATGGAATTTGATCAGGATAGCAGTATGATAAATGATTTTTCATATTTTCTACAAATTTGATATTTATTTGAATTCTGGATATGATATGTATAACTCAATCATACATATTGGAGAAAAATTTCAGAATATTTGATTGTTCTTTGAATGTGGTTCTCAGTCAAACTATACTTCAACCGAAATGCTGACAGAGTGCTTTTTAGCAGTGTAGTGTTTTATTTTTATATATTGATTGGTAACTCCAAATAATCAAAAACTTTAACTAGAGACCTAAAACTCAATCATAAACAAAATGTAAAATTTTCATAATTTTTGGATGCATTTAGACCTTATCAGTAGACGAATTATAGTAATTAATATTTCTAAAAAAATTCTTGATAGCAGTGCACTATTCGATTTTTATTTATTTAATTAGAGCTTGGAATGATCTCAAATTTCAACTGAAACTTAGTAAATAAATTATACACAACATTATAAATTATCATAATTTTTGGAGAAGGTTTGATCTCTAAAATACACGAATTATAGAAACCTTTTTATGATAGAAAACAATTTGTTGAAATAAGAAAAAGTATAGTAAGGGGTCAAAGTGCAATTGACCCAAGCAGCTCAATTTCTCTATATGGTCAACCTAACATACTATAAGCTCTCATAATTTGTGATTCAAACTAGAGAAATGAAATTCTAGAGAGAGAGGGAGAGTTAGGGTTTGAGAGGAGAAATTGATGGAGATGCCGACCTAGGGTTTTGTGATCCGAGATATGATGAAATCAAGTAAGTTTAGCTTCTTTGCATAGCCTTTCATAGTGAATCTTATCTCACATGTCAAGATTCCATCCCACATCTTCTTTGATCGAAATGGTATCAAAACTTCCCCTTTTCTCACTCTTTATTCATAATCCCTCATTTTTAGGGTTTCTGAGTTGAAAGGAAGAAGAATCAAGTGATTTTCTAGGGATTTGATATGAGATCGAGATTTTTAGGGATGAGCTGCATTTTAAAGATGTTTTCACATCTTAGGGGGAGTGGGAGGTTCCTTTAAACATTATATTGTATGAAAATTAGTTAATCCATCCATAATCTTTAATTGCTAGTATGCGACTACAAACCTTGAATTGTCTATTTATTCTAAGTTGTTGCAAAATGATTTGAAATAGATTCTTCCTCTGTTTGGATAAAGTTTAGATGATAAAATTATATTAGAAATGTATAAAATACATCCTAATGAGAATTCCCTAAGTATCCACATAGGTTATAAGAGTAAACTGAAATATAGGGAATTTGTTTATGACTGAAATTTGCTGTATAAGTTGTAACATACCGAAATCTGGACATTTTGCCTTTTTGGTCCTCTTTTCCATCTTTTCCTTTCATTTCTATCCTCTTTGGCCTTTCTATTTATTTTGTGGACAATATGATGGTTTAATGAACATTTGTTCACCTTTTATTCCAATATTTGGGTTTATGCACAAATACCTCAGTAAGACTTTAGATAATGGGCCTAAAATGCAAATTGTACACTAAGCAATAAAAAGAATAAAATATTTCGTCCTAGAACTTTCTAGCACTTACTAGAATAAGAGAAATAAGAGACAATCCGAATTTGAAATAAAGGAGAAGATAAATGCAATAATTAAAGGTAATATGGGAATTAATGGGTAAAGAAGATAATGAGAAAGATTTTGCACAAAATATTATAATTGGAAACCTATCAGGATAATTTGATACTCAAATTCGTTTCCTTGATCAAAAAGTAACTTAAGGGCCAAGTATCATTTAAAGTGGAACATAAATATAAATATTAATGACATTATCAAAAGAAAATAGGAAATATACCAATAAAGTGAAATAAATTACTTTATAGTTCTCAAATCAGAAAAATAACTCCAAATTCGTATTCTAAACACAAAAATAATCCTTTGGGCAAATTTGCATTTAATGTGGCCAATTTTTAATATTTTATTTTATTCAGGAGAGAGAAAATAATTTAAAGACCAAAAGTATTTAATATATGTTGATAAAAATTAATTAATGTCAAAAACGTGTTCCTAACGATTATTATTACTTGTAGACCAAGTTTTATATTTTTAGGAAGTTTCTAGATGCCACTAATAAATTAAAAAGATAAATAAGTGGTAAAATGTAAATGAATTAAATAAAATAATAAAAGTCTTCAAAAAACTATATTAATGCCAAATTCGTGTTATATAGGTTAAAATAGACCTTTGGGTGAATTTTTGAATCAATTTGGAAAATATTTGGTGAGAACGTGAATTTAGGACAGAGAACATGTGTAAAATATTCAAACCATTAATTAAAATAACTAAACAAATGAAGTTAATAACAAATTCGTGTTCCATATATTTTGTTTTCCTTGAGAGTGAAGTTGCACATTATTTGATAATTATATGAGTCTCTAATATATTAAGAAAAAGAAAATATGAATTACTTTAAAGGGATTATATAAAATACTTAGAATTCCCCAAAAAAGAAAACTAATGTTACAATTGGGATCTACATGTATTAAATAGTAAAGGCTTCAAATTTTATATTTAACTGGATAATGCTTGCTTTCCCAATTGAATTGGTATTTAAAATCCTAATTATCATAGGCTTTGAAAGTGGTATTTGATTAAACAAATTAAATACAGTTTTCCTAAAGCAAACGTAAAGCAATGCTGCGTTGTTTCCTCTCCCTCACGTTTCCCCCCTTCCAAAACGGGCAACGCCCAACCCTTCCTCTACGTATCCTATTTATATATCTTCCTCCCTTCATTCCTTTTCTCCTCAAACACATGAAGCCCTAGCCGCCCAGCCTACTCTCACCTTGCATCCAACCATGGCGAGCAACACCAAACAGAGTTGAGAATCATTGGGTAGTTTCACCTCCTCCTCTTCTTCTTTCTCTCCCCGAACGACGCCTGAAACCCGACGCCCAGCAACCTCGACGTTGCGTCGGCGTCGTTAACATCTTCACATCTGACCTTCGACGTCCAGCAGCCCCCGACGCTGTGTCGGCGTCACTAACAACTGCCCAACCGACGCCTCGACGCTGCGTTAGCGTCTCTACCACCTGCCCTTCTGACGCCCTGATGCTGCGACGCCCCGACGCCCTGATGCTGCGACACCCCGATGCCCTGACGCTGCGACGCCCCGACGCCGACAACACCACTTCCAGAGTAACCCCGACACCAACACACTATGACAGCAGGGCATTGTAGCCACCAAGTGCAACGCCGGCGACCTTGACAATGACGCTGTCATTTGCAACCGCTAGATCTACAAGACCATGACGTTTGCAAACAGCTTCATTCAACCTGACGATGGTGACTCATTACATGCTGCTTCTTCCTGGGTCACATGATCATAGAGAACGTGATGATGTGTTTGGGTCCCCATCTTGTTGTGAATCAACCAGACATGCAACCCCCATGGTAACTCTAGACATGTAAGTCTTCATTTCATTTTCAATAGTTTTTTTAGAAAATAGATTATAATGATGGGATAAGTATGGAGTAAGGATAATCTAGTTATTTAAAACCATAACATGAACTAGTCAATTATCTTACCTATCAACTTTGTTGTATACAAATGTAAATATTAGATTGCATGAAATCAAACTTGTAATGATACATTAAAGTGGAAACTTGATATTAAATGAAAGATGTTGTATAAGACCCGGGTAGATTGATATCCAAAAATGATTAAAGAATCACACTAATTGCTTATTGTATACTTACCGAACTCTAAGAATCATTAATGGTGTATCCTTGTGTTAATGTAACCTTTACATTAGAAATCATCTATATATATAGGTGCATTACATGATAATTAGAAATACATATGGATCTAGGGAACACTCTCATCTAAATTAATCCAAGGGAACTTGAAATCTGTATAAGAATTCATCTAATGATATAATGTAAAAAAAGATAATAATGTGTAAAGGAATATACTTTTATAAACATATATCTCGACGACATGTTAGTTGGATCAAATCATGTGTATATTAGTGAACCTAATAAATATTCATATGGAATTTACTTACACCAATAAACATGGTAAGCATGATGTTAGGAATAATATGGACTCACATCATTACACCTATTTTGGCAACATATATATTATTATCCACATATATGAGTTACATAAACTTATGTGACTAAATATTGGTAACTAGAACTAAGATAGATATGTAAAGAATCACATATTATCTCAACAAAGATTAAAATCATAAACCCTAACATGACAGTACATGGTCGGGAATTGGGTAATAATAATATAAAAATACAATAGGAACGAATATGTTCACTTTGACTTGGCTAATATACATAATGTGTTTCTAGGATGAAAAGTTGACTTTGTGGACCAAAGTATACTATTCAAGTTAACCTTTATGTGTGAAAAGAGGTATGTGCATCTACCCCCTTCAGTTGGGAAAACTTTATACCAATACCCATATTCCCTAATGAGGCTTAATCTGAACTAATCCTTGATTCTTGAAACCTCAATTGTTTATTGCCTCAAAAGTAGTTGTAGTATTATCTTGATTGGGTATTCATACCCCACTACCATGTTATATATTCTTTTGATTAATCTTGCCATAACTCTTTTCTAGCATGTAATTAAATGTTCTATTTAATGTTTAAGTAGTGGTACTTATGTACAACCACCCATAGAGGGCATGTATATAATCGCCCTAGGGGAATGTTTATAATTCTCCCCATAATAAAAAATTATAGGAGACTGGGAATGTCTTATTCTCCCCTCACCTAAGGTTAGAGGTCCGGTAGGTGCCTCAACCCTACTTAGTTAGGTAGACATATTAATTTACATGCAAATCCTTTATTTCCTTTTGTTATTGGCAAGTTTCCTTACTTAAAGCCTCATTATCTTGATGTCTCATCTTATGATGAACCCTATCCTTCTTTTACATACTTTTCTTATCTTACTGTCTTAGAATAGTTTAGTGACACATACTTTTATTTTTCCTTCCCTTTTTGCTGGGTGCCTTCCCAACCACCCAGATGTGGAGCAAGGTGTTGGATATGGCATGAAGATCGTAGCTTTGGCATGGACTTGGCTGGTGGATATGTTGCTTGGAGACAAAAGTGGAGTAGTTAGATTTCCCTCTGCTTAGATCCTCTTTTTGTATAAAGCATGTACACCCATATTGGGAGAAATTTTATGTACACTTTATTTGAAATTGAATATAGTCAAAATTTTATCTTCCGCTGCTATTTCAATTGGATTTTGTTTACCATTGTTTTTAGTAGAGGGTGGTTTATCTCACTCTTTACAACATGGTATCAGAGCCAATGGTGTCGGATCTTTGACTATTTCAATTTGTCTCCCTAGTTAGAACCCTAGATTTGCATAGTTTCCCTTAAGATACATAGTTTGCCCTAGATTTGATCTATGTAGAAGATAGGTTGATTTAGGACCCTATAGTTTCACCTTAGAGTCTTGATGAATAAAACTCTTATATACTCATAATTAAAATATGCATAACTTAATGTTGTTTAGGTTTGCCTTTAGGCAACTATTAGGGCATGCAGTTGAAGCAAGGGTGTCTAGAAAGGATCATGGTTTCGGGGGCTGGCAAAATTTTCCTCCGCACCACTAGCTTGGTATACGAGGACTCCCGTGCCCATATGATACCGGCCTGGCCTGCGCTGATACGAATTGTCCGAAATAGTTTGCTTTTAGGCAATAGTAACTTTAGACTTCTATGATCTATATCTTTGGGAACCCTAAGTTGACTTGTTTGAGGATATATACCCTATACAGTTCCTTATGTCCCTTAGGACTATATGCTTGAATAGTTATCCGTAGAACCTAGACCTTGGAGTTTGGGTGTTTGTGAGAATATCAGAGTGCACAGTGGAAGCATGATGGATCTTGATAATGGTTTAGTTAGACTTATCCTTTAACCCTAGTGTAGTAGGTCAAACCCTTTAAGGGGTGGAGTATGGTTAGTTGATGATGTTTGAGTGGTTAGATTTCGAGGACGAAATCCTCTTTAGGGGGATGGAACCCTATAACATCTTGATCTATCTTTAGAAACCCTAACTCCATATATAGGAGGTTAGTATGCTTGGATCCTTGATCTTGATCAAACAAGTAATAATCGTAACCCTAACATGCTTGTTTATATATTAATGAACACATAATTATCATCTAAGGAATAAATCATATTCTTGAACCCTAATGAATATCCAATGCACATAATATGAATATCAATGCTAATTGTCAATAAGCAAGGTGTTAATAATGTCATGAACCAATGAACCCTAATGATATGATGAGTAAGGTTATAATGCGTAATTAATGCATGCTAAGGATGAATAAGTGAAATATAATGGTCATGTTGACCTAAACCCTAAGTTGTAATATCTAACCCTAATCTATCCATCATTAATGCCTTTCATGATACATTAATGATGTTAAGAGCCATAATCAGTTAACATACTTTGATACACATAAATGATATATATATGATCATCTAATCACATATTAATTAAGTCATCAATATGAATGAGTGTTACCTTGTTAACTAATATACATGTTATTAGTCACTTAGTGTGAATCAAATCATTAATATGGCATATGTTCCACCTTGATCATTAAAATACATATAATGGCTTCAATGTGAATATGAAGTAATTGGATTCACATAAGTGTGTAAAATCAATAATATAAAGGAATAAATATGAATAATGATTAATGATGACATTAATGTGAGCAATAAGGATAATGTGACATTGTGACAACGTTAATATGAATATAAGTAACTAATGTGACATTAATTGAAATAATTGTATGCTTAATGACAAATTGGATATAATGTCTTATATTCATGTAAAATAATTTGTTATAATTAATAAAATAGTAATATGAGGATAATGAAGTATAAATCCGAATTATTAAGGACAATGATCAAATATAATAATGAATGTTGAAATAGTTGAGTAACAACTAATTGTGATAAAATCCTTAATAAGATAAATGAGAAATATATATATATATATATATATATATATATATATATATATATAAATAGTTTAATGGATAATAATGAAATATAACCCTTTTGACAATAAAGTGAATATGACATGACATAATTAAAATAATGATGATAATTTGATATAATGTTAATAAGTCAAAAATGTAAATAAAGTTAAATCTCTTAAAAAGAATATCTTAATAATTGACCCTAGGTGATCCTTGAGAACCCAACCTATGTTGAGCTGTATGTGAAGTTTCTAAACCCTTAGGGGTAGTTGAAGTGTATGTTTTGGTGGAAGTTGTATGGTTGGAGGAACAACCTGAAGTTTTGGTGATGTGAGGTTGCACACTCACCCTTCCCTAATTGCTAGTGATTTCGGGGACGAAATCCTCTTTAAGGGGTGGAGTGCTGTAACATACCAAAATCTGGACATTTTGCCTTTTTGGTCCTCTTTTCCATCTTTTCCTTTCATTTCTATCCTCTTTGGCCTTTCTATTTATTTTGTGGACAATATGATGGTTTAATGAACATTTGTTCACCTTTTATTCCAATATTTGGGTTTATGCACAAATACCTCAGTAAGACTTTAGATAATGGGCCTAAAATGCAAATTGTACACTAAGCAATAAAAAGAAGAAAATATTTCGTCCTAGAACTTTCTAGCACTTACTAGAATAAGAGAAATAAGAGAAAATCCGAATTTGAAATAAAGGAGAAGATAAATGCAATAATTAAAGGTAATATGAGAATTAATGGGTAAAGAAGATAATGAGAAAGATTTTGCTAATTTGATACTCAAATTCGTTTCCTTGATCAAAAAGTAACTTAAGGGCCAAGTATCATTTAAAGTGGAACATAAATATAAATATTAATGACATTATCAAAAGAAAATAGGAAATATACCAATAAAGTGAAATAAAATACTTAATGTTCTCAAATCAGAAAAATAACTCCAAATTCGTATTCTAAACACAAAAAAATCCTTTGGGCAAATTTGCATTTAATGTGGCCAATGTTTAATATTTTATTTTTATTCAGGAGAGAGAAAAAAATTTAAAGACCAAAAGTATTTAATATATGTTAATAAAAATTAATTAATGTCAAAAACGTGTTCCTAACGTTTATTATTACTTGTAGACCAAGTTTTATATTTTTAGGAAGTTTCTGGATGCCACTAATAAATTAAAAAGATAAATAAGTGGTAAAATGTAAATGAATTAAATAAAATAATAAAAGTCTTCAAAAAACTATATTAATGCCAAATTCGTGTTATATAGGTTAAAATAGACCTTTGGGTGAATTTTTGAATCAATTTGAAAAATATTTGGTGAGAACGTGAATTTAGGAGAGAGAACATGTGTAAAATATTCAAACCATTAATTAAAATAACTAAACAAATGAAGTTAATGAAAAATTCGTGTTCCATATATTTTGTTTTCCTTGAGAGTGAAGTTGCACATTATTTGATAATTATATGAGTCTCTAATATATTAAGAAAGAGAAAATATGAATTACTTTAAAGGGATTAAATAAAATACTTAGAATTCCCAAAAAAAGAAAACTAATGTTACAATTGGGATCTACATGTATTAAATAGTAAAGGCTTCAAATTTTATATTTAACTGGATAATGCTTACTTTCCCAATTGAATTGGTATTTAAAATCCTAATTATCATAGGCTCAGAAAGTGGTATTTGATTAAACAAAATACAGTTTTCCTAAAGCAAACGTAAAGCAACGCTGTGTTGTTTCCTCTCCCTCACGTTTCCCCCCTTCCAAAACGGGCAACGCCCAACCCTTCCTCTACGTATCCTATTTATATATCTTCCTCCCTTCATTCCTTTTCTCCTCAAACACATGAAGCCCTAGCCGCCCAGCTTACTCTCACCTTGCATCCAACCATGGCGAGCAACACCAAATAGAGTTGAGAATCATTGGGTAGTGTCACCTCCTCCTCTTCTTCTTTCTCTCCCCGAACAACGCCTGAAACCCGACGCCCAGCAACCCCGACGTTGCGACGGCGTCGTTAACATCTTCACATCTGACCTTCGACGTCCAGCAGCCCCCGACGCTGCGTCGGCGTCACTAACAACTGCCCAACCGACGCCTCGACGCTGCGTTAGCGTCTCTACCACCTGCCCTTCTGACGCCCTGATGCTACGACGCCCCGACGCCCTGATGCTGCGACGCCCCGACGCCCTGACGCTGCGACGCCCCGACGCCGACAACACCTCTTCCAGAGCAACCCCGACACCAACACACTATGACAACAGGGCATCGTAGCCACCAAGTACAACGTCGTCGACCTTGACAATGACGCTGTCATTCGCAACCGCTAGATCTACAAGACCATGACATTTGCAAACACCTTCATTCAACCTGACGATGGTGTCTCATTACATGCTGCTTCTTCCTGGGTCACATGATCATAGAGAACGTGATGATGTGTTTGGGTCCCCATCTTGTTGTGAATCAACCAGACATGCAACCCCCATGGTAACTCTAGACATGTAAGTCTTCATTTCATTTTCAATAGTTTTGTTTTAGAAAATAGATTATAATGATGGGATAAGTATGGAGTAAGGATAATCTAGTTATTTAAAACCATAACATGAACTAGTCAATTATCTTACCTATCAACTTTGTTGTATACAAATGTAAATATTAGATTGCATGAAATCAAACCTGTAATGATACATTAAAGTGGAAACTTGATATTAAATAAAAGATGTTGTATAAGACCCGGGTAGATTGATATCCAAAAATGATTAAAGAATCACCCTAATTGCTTATTGTATACTTACCAAACTCTAAGAATCATTAATGGTGTATCCTTGTGTTAATGTAACCTTTACATTAGAAATCATCTATATATAGGTGCATTACATGATAATTAGAAATACATATGGATCTAGGGAACACTCTCATCTAAATTAATCCAAGGGAACTTGAAATGGGTATAAGAATTCATCTAATGATATAATGTAAAAAATAGATAATAATGTGTAAAGGAATATACTTTTATAAACATATATCTAGACGACATGTTAGTTGGATCAAATCATGTGTATATTAGTGAACCTAATAAATATTCATATGGAATATACTTACACCAATAAACATGGTAAGCATGATGTTAGGAATAATATGGACTCACATCATTATACCTATTTTGGCAACATATATATTATTATCCACATATATGAGTTACATAAACTTATGTGACTAAATATTGGTAACTAGAACTAAAATAGATATGTAAAGCATCACATATTATCTCAACAAAGATTAAAATCATAAACCCTAACATGACAGTACATGGTCGGGAATTGGGTAATAATAATATAAAAATACAATAGGAACGAATATGTTCACTTTGACTTGGCTAATATACATAATGTGTTTCTAGGATGAAAAGTTGACTTTGTGGACCAAAGTATACTATTCAAGTTAACCTTTATGTGTGAAAAGAGGTATGTGCATCTACCCCCTTCAGTTGGGAAAATTTTATACCAATACCCATATTCCCTAATGAGGCTTAATCTGAACTAATCCTTGATTCTTGAAACCTCAATTGTTTATTGCCTCAAAAGTAGTTGTAGTATTATCTTGATTGGGTATTCATACCCCACTACCATGTTATATATTCTTTTGATTAATCTTTCCATAACTCTTTGCTAGCATGTAATTAAATGTTCTATTTAATATTTAAGTAGTGGTACTTATGTACAACCACCCATAGAGGGCATGTATATAATCGCCCTAGGGGAATGTTTATAATTCTCCCCATAATAAAAAATTATAGGTGACTGGGAATGTCTTATTCTCCCCTCACCTAAGGTTAGAGGTCCGGTAGGTGCCTCAACCCTACTTAGTTAGGTAGACATATTAATTTACATGCAAATCCTTTATTTCCTTTTGTTATTGGCAAGTTTCCTTACTTAAAGCCTCATTATCTTGATGTCTCATCTTATGATGAACCCTATCCTTCTTTTACATACTTTTCTTATCTTACTGTCTTAGAATAGTTTAGTGACACATACTTTTATTTTTCCTTCCCTTTTTGCTGGGTGCCTTCCCAACCACCCAGATGTGGAGCAAGGTGTTGGATATGGCATGAAGATCGTAGCTTTGGCATGGACTTGGCTGGTGGATATGTTGCTTGGAGACAAAAGTGGAGTAGTTAGATTTCCCTCTACTTAGATCCTCTTTTTGTATAAAGCATGTACACCCATATTGGGAGAATTTTTATGTACACTTTATTTGAAATTGAATATAGTCAAAATTTTATCTTCCGCTGCTATTTCAATTGGATTTTGTTTACCATTGTTTTTAGTAGAGGGTGGTTTATCCCACTCTTTACATAAGTAATTAGAGAAAATTACTTATCTAGATCCCCTTGGTTATGAATGACTGTTTATCTAAATTTATAATACATATATGTCAGATACTATCTTCGATTTTATTCAAAGTGAATAGTGTTTTTTTGATATCTTAGTAAAGAGTGTGAAACCCTAGATGCGAGGAAAGTTGGATATTTGTGAATAGATATCGTGAAATCCATTTGAAGGTATTTTCTTGACATGATAGACTTTATTTATTCAATGTTATTATTGATGCATAATATCCTAGTGAATGACATGGAAACCCAAATTCAGCTCAGTTCCAAGGTTTCATACATATATTGATTTTATATGATTTGTTGATAGTAGTCTTTATTCAGTGAATGTTTATGTCCAATGAAATCCTTATGAGAGCCATGTGATAAGAGAATGAGGTAAATGAAACCCTAAGGATGGGATGTTCAATGAATCAAGTATTTTGATATCAATGTTCTCAGTATGAGATGTGGTGATGCACAACTCAAGATTTGGGTTGACGTGCACATTTTCTAAGAAAGTACAATTAATTTACATGTGTTAATGATGATTTTTCATATGTCAAGCAATTAACTTTTATCAGTATATTAAGATGCTAAATTGCATGATTCCAGTGTATAAGTGCCAAGTGGACATGTATTCTATTTATTTAAGTATTTCAGTCTGCCTGCATGAATAGTATGTTGATTTCTCAATATATTACAGTGTTTTGAATATAATGCTCTGCCAAGAAAAGGACAATATACATGTTGTATTATAAACTTCAGTTAAATATATGCGGTACCATAGAGATACCAGAGTCAAGTATAAGTAAGGAATATATATAATATAGAAATAGCTTTCGAAGAATAATAAAATAATATACATAGGTGCCATGAACATCGTAGATTCCCTACGGATGTCTGCACTGTAGGGTGGAAATGATCCACCCTAGAAGCGACCAATATATGGGGATCAGATTGTACCCATACATCGTGCGGGGAGACAAAGCCCTTGAAGAAGTCTCCTAAGAGAAGATAGGTTACCCAACATGAACCGGAGATCCCGGTGGTAACCCATAGGTACCCAAAGAGCATACCAAGATGAGGCCCACAGAGCATCTCAGACCCTCCTCCTGTGTACTCATACTAAAAGGAGAGGTCCAGTTAAAGGCCAGCTATTTAGCTGCTTTAGTTAGACGTGATGATTCAAGTCAAGTAGACCCAGATTCAGATCTAGGCTTAGCTTCCCGGGTTTTAAGCTAAGTCTTGTACGATGAGATCGTAGTTCACTATGAGTCTTCATATGTAGAGTACACTGCATATGATCAGGGCATAATAAAATGAATGAGAGGTCATGTAACACCCCATCACACAAAAAGACGATTACATGCTAACCAGCGGATTACCGAAAATCACGGGAAATTAAAATTAATTTATAACAAGCACCACAAGATGAAACACATAACATCTGAGTCAACACTTTTCATTTCATATATTATCAATAGGTTGCTACAACATAATTTCCCATCATCTCTTTACATGAAATAACTATTTGTCATGCTGCTTTACATCAGGATACATATCGAAAACCGTTCATCGATCATTATGCAAGAAACATCGAAAAGCCCTTCCCGAAGACCTGAGTGTGCAGGGACGACACATAGGACTCTACTGCTAGACACTATCTAGCCCACTGGGTATGATACCTTTGTATATCATCCGCAGCCACATGATCTTCATCTCGCCAGATACGTCCACCTAAAAAGGGTTATTAACCAGCGGGGTGAGACACACAGTCCCAGAATGAAACATAACCCTCTACCAACTTTGTAATGATTACAGAGAACTGGTATAAGAAGATTATAGGAGCAACATACTGAGCAACGCTAACTTTATTAACCTTCTTACCAAACTATGAGGAGGCATATAACCAGGCATTCTGTATGGAACATGATTGACAAGATAAGCTTCATAAGATCTTATCACAAGATATAAAGAGCATTCATATAACTGCAATATATAATTAGATCATCTACACAATCAAGTTATATTGAACAACCAAACATATATATAGAATATGAACAACATTAGATCTCATTGTATTGATGTTATACTGCCTTTGTTGTTATCATTACCCTCAACAATCATCATATCACCATGGGACATCCATCCCTCATACAACACACAATGACACTGCCTCTCAAGGATTTCACATCATACATCATCATAGGATCTCAATCCCTCTGTCACATATTGCCACTGCCCCTCAGGGATTCAACATTATGCATCAGCATTTCGGGGACGCATCCCTCAACTAGGCACTCAACCTTAACCAGGTCCTCAGACCTTTCACATTATACTTGCTGTTACATGTTATCTTTTGAACAGAGTTATCATCATTATTATTCAGTCATTTCACATTCATCAAGTACTACATAAAGCACATAATCATAAAATCACCATAGCTCTTACCTGGCTATGAATTCAATATACCTGCATAGTTAGCTTGCATAAAAAGAGATAAACGGATTACCAAGCATAGAACATATTGGGATTATCATGCTATCAGGAATGCATGTGTACAAAATTGGAACATCATGCATATTCATATACACATGAGATTCAAGGCTGTAAATGCAAGTAATGCAATTACATTATCATTACCAAATTGTGAACACCCATCATGCCCCATATGTCATGAGCATATCTTTGATTATCATATCATCAAGATTAAGGTTTATACATTGGTATATTCTTTCATCATTATGAACATATGTAGATTAATGTCATGACTGGTGTATTCATCAATACACCACAGCTATCAAGTCAGGGATATCCCACCATATCCCACATCTTTAACTATTAAGCACATCATCCCTAAGGATTATCTTAAGGATCATACACCATGGCCCACCATCCAACCTTATCAAAGGTTCATCTATCATTACCTATAAATAACCACTGCACAATGGTCCACAACTCATTTCATCTTGGCTCATCATACTTTTATTATTAAACATGAGCACACATCATGGCCCATACTTGTGGTCATATACCTGTGTCACATTATCATGTATAGTAACATCATATCCTTCCAAACATATCGGGTTCACAACCTATCGTCTTATCTCAATATTAACATAGGTGCAGGGTTCAAGGTGATTAAACCATATCACATGTATCATTGTTATTAACACAGATGTGACCATATATATTAGATATATGCATTTCAGGTCATCAGAACCCTCAACAAAGCTCCCACAACTCTCACTAAAGGTTTGGCAGGCAGCGCCATCCCTCTCTAAAGGATGTGCCCGGTATAGCAATACCCTTACCAAAAGTATAACAACTAGGGTTTCCAACCCTAAGGCAACTCACCACCATATCGGCCAACCACTGCACATCCTCTATCGTGAATCAAGGTTCCATTAGCACTCATGGTATCGGGAAGCCATCACCAAGGTATAATGTGCAACACTACCATGGTTATCAGCTAAGGGTCTAACGTGCACCAAGCTAGGGTTAGGGTTAGGTTTCACTATCAGATTACCTACAACATGAGCCATATCGACCAAAGGGTGTCACCCAAGGCGCCCCTATCATGCAACCATCTCAACATCATCCACTACTACAGAAATGGTTTATAACGTCACTTTTAAAGGCGTCCGTTGTATCAATACACCGACACCTAAACATTAAAACGTCGGTTTATAAAATAAACCGACATCTATCTGTGAAGGGCGACCAGACACGGGTATCACTTTTATTTAGTGTCGGTTCCTTAATAAAAAACCGATGCCTAAAATTAACCTCCAAATCCAAAATTTCTAGTGAAAAAGAATTACCTCCAAAATTTAACATATGGTGTCAGTTATTAACTAATAAACCGACGACTAAAGGTTATTCGCGAGACAGAAATTGGGCACATTTTGGTTGTCAGTTTTACTACAATGACTGACGTTAATGGGTTTTCCCACCCTATTCGCGGGAACTTTTTCACACCCTTTGAGCGTCAGTTTTGTTGGAGAACCGACACCTTTAGTTTTATGTGTCAGTTTGTTTGAATAACCGACGCCTATGGTACAGTTAATACCCATACAAGCCAGGCTCTTCCCCTTCTCTGTTTCATTGATTCCGCGTGTGCTTAGGTCTGGTGATCACCTTCGGTTCCTTGCTCCACCGCTGTTCCTTGATCCTCTGATCGCCACCTTCGGTTCCTTGCTCCACCGTCGTTCGTTGTTCTGGGCACCACAGTCCCTTCTCCTCTACGCACCGGTGCGCACCCTCTGCCTGCAAGATCTCCGACCCCCACCCAGCTTCCTGCTAGCTCCGATGCCTGCTCCTTCTCCTTCTCCTTCTCCTGCTAGTGAGTTTATTTCTCCTTCTCCAAGCCGCTGCTCTCCTGCCCAGGTTTATGCCGCTGCCCTTCTTCTTCCTCCATCTCTTCTTCTTCCCGGCCTGCTCCCTCTCCTTACCAAATGTGGATTAAAGCAAGGCCACGACCGTGTGGGCTGGCCACAACTGTGGTTTTGTTGGTCGACCATGTCCGTGGTGCCCCTAGGAAACATGGCCGTGTTGGCTAGCACAGCTGTGGTAGGCCGACACAGCCACGGCCATGGCCAGCCCACATAGTCGTGGCCTTGCTTTAATCCACATTTGGTAAGGAGAGGGAGCAGGCCGGGAAGAATATACATTTGCAATTGAATACTAATGCTTGACCTAATTCTATAAATTTTGATGCATGTTGAATTATGATATTAAAACCCTAATACATATTTCCTCCACTACATATGTTGTTATGAATAACCTTAATGTTGCTTTTTTTATAATAATCTAGAAAAATATTGCTTTTGTTATATATTGGGCATGCTACTTAATTTTCTATGCTATAGCTACCACGAGTTTTGTTACAAATATCTATATATTAGGTTAATGACATGTTTCTGTTGTGACATGTTGAGTTTTTTTCTATGTTATACCCATGACGATTTGTGTTATAAAATAATACATTGAATAAATTAAGAATCAATGATATGTTGTTATGGTTATCCACAAGTGTTTTTATAAGAAAATTGTGCTTTGAATGGGGTTGTGAACAAGGGACTGGTGTTATATTATGTTGGCCTAGAAACCCGTCCAAGATTTACTCATTAGGAGTAAATCTTGGATATTCCCCGATTTGGGACTATTCTTGAACACCTAATCTCACTTAGGATGTAAGTGTATAATGTGTATTGGGTTTTCGAGAAAATTTCAGCAGCATTTCCCCATTTGTTCTCCAAGTACATATGTACTTGGAGAACAACAGGGAAATGCTGCCAAAATTTTCTCAAAAACCTAATACACATTATACACTTACTAGTGAGATTAGGTGTTCAAGAATGAGATAGGTGGTACACATTTATTATATATAAGAATGACATCACATGTATAAAACCCTAAAGTTTTAACCATAAACTCTAATCCATTTACCCTAGACCCTAATCTTGTTGTTGTAATATATACTTATTTTCTCTTTGATCATAGAATGGATAGATCATGGATGTCCATTCGCAATCGCTGCACCCCAGAGTTTATTTCTGGCCTTGATCAGTTTATTAGATTTGCCGAGGAACATAGGAAACAATGTAGAGATAGGTTCTACTGTCCATGTAGGCATTGTGGCAACAACTTGAAAGTCAATACTGGTGACGAAATCAGAAGTCATGTCATTTGCAACGGGATTGTACAAGGCAATATAGAATGGCACTGGCATGGAGAGATTTCAAACCCAAAACCAGTGGATGTCGATAGCAGTGCTTGTGTAGAAGAAGAAATTGCCTTCGATGACGTAGATGTGAATGAATCAGTTCCAGTAGACATCATTGATGCGATGTTGGATAGTTGTGGGGTAGAGCACACCAAAACTGATCCACCTCCCATGTTTAGAAACATTGTGCCATGATGCTGAGATACCGTTATACACGGGTTGTAAGTTTACGAAGCATAGCGCTGTGTTGAGATTGTATAAACTGAAAGCTAACAATCGACGGAGCGACAAAAACTTCACGTCATTATTGTCTTTGTTGAAAGAAATTCTTCCTGAAGGAAACGAGCTGCCGATCTCAACATACCGGTTAAAGAAATTGTTGTGCCCAATGGTAATGGTGTCCTAGAAGATACATGCATGCAAGAATGATTGTGTATTATTTCAAAAGGACTATGTGGATTTGAAAGATTGTCCGAAATGTGGTGCGTCAAGGTATAAATTGACGACTTCGGGGGAGTCCAAAACTGGTTCTCCCGCCAAGGTGATGTGGTATCTACCTATAATACCACGGTTTCAACGCTTGTTTGCCAATCTTATAGATGCGAAGAATTTGAGGTGGCATGCAGATGTTAAGAAAAATAATGATGGGATCCTAAGACATGCGTCTGATTCCCGACAGTGGAAGAAGATTGATTTATTGTACCCTGCATTCGATGAAGAGGATAGGAATCTAAGATTTGGGCTTTATACAGATGTGATGAATCCATACGGGACATTGAGCAGCCAACATAGCACTTGGCCAGTTATGCTTGTTATATACGATCTTCCTCCCTGGTTGTGTATGAAAAATAAGTATGTTATGCTGTCATCTTTGATATCAGGCCCAAAACAACCTGGAAATGATATCGACGTTTATCTTGAACCTATGATTGATGACTTGAAGAAGCTCTGGGGTGAAGGTGTGATGACCTATGATGCTTCACGAAGAGAGACATTTTGTTTGCATGCTATGTTGTTTTGCACTGTGAATGACTTTCTAGCATATGGGAATTTGTCTGGATATAGTGTCAAAGGATCTAAAGTGTGTCCCATATGTGAAGAGAACACTGATTCAATATGACTAAAACACGGTGGAAGGACTGTATATCTTGCTCATCGAAGGTTTCTTCCAAAATTTCATCTGTATCTAGGTTGCGCAAAGCATTCAATGGACGAAATGAGGAACGTAGTGCACCTAAACCTATATCAGGGGAGGATGTTTATGAAAGAGTGAAAGACATCACCAATGAATTTGGTAAGAGACCACAATGTACGATGGCCACAAGGAGTGACAAGTCTTTATTCAAGAAGAAGTCAATATTTTGGGATCTTCCTTATTAGAGTTCTTTGATAGTCAGGCATTGTATCAATGTCATGCACGTTGAGAAAAATGTATGTGATAGCGTCATCGGTACTCTGTTGAATATACCAGGTAAGACTAAAGATGGGATAAAATCTAGAATGGACCTACGTGAAAATGGGAATAAGGACAGAATTAATAGAAGTAGTTAGTAGTGACTGGAGAACATACTTACCTCCCGCTTGTTACACGTTTTCTAGAAAGGAGAAGAAATTTTTTTGTGAATGCTTGGTAAATGTTAAGGTGCCACAGGGTTACTCATCCAACATCCGATTGGTATCAATGAAAGATCTGAAGTTGATAGGTCTTAAATCTCATGATTGTCACACTCTAATGCAACAAATATTGCCTATGGCAATTAGATCTATATTGCCAAAGCATGTAAGGTTTGCAATCACCAGACTTTGTTTCTTTTTCAACAGTATGTGCAGAAAAGTTATTGACCCTGATACTCTCGATAATTTGCAAAGAGAAGTGGTTGTTACCCTATGTCAGCTTGAGATGTATTTTCCTCCGTCGTTCTTTGATATCATGGTACATCTTGTTGTCCACTTGACTAGGGAAGTGAAAATGTTGGGACCAATTTTCTTGCATTGGATGTATCCCTTTGAACGATACATGAGCATTTTTAAAGGGTGATGTTTGAAACCGTTATCGGCCTGAAGGGAGTATTATTGAGGGTTATGTGGCGAGAGAGGTTATGGATTTTTGCAATGACTTTCTGAGTGGTAATGACACTCCTGTGAATGACAAGAATATTGAGGAGCATTTTGGCAAATGAGTTTTGGGATCAAGGGTGAAAGTAATCAGCCGTGAGCAGTTGGAGCAAGGTCACTCGTATATTTTACACAACATGGACGAAGTGAGTGTTTATATCGAGGAACATACCAATTTCAGCAAGAGACAATATCCTTGAGCCAATACAGTGTGGCTTGCTAGAGAGCATAACAAGACATTTATTAAGTGGTTTGAAGATAAAATCTTACATCAACTATCTCAAACACCAAATAATCTTACTGAAACCACACTACTACAGAAATAGCATTCAGTGTCGCTTTTCTGGGCGTCGGTTATTAAGGAAAACCGACGCCTAACATATAAGGCGTCGGTTGTTTAATAAAACTGACGTCTATATTCGAAGACCAGCCAGACACGGGTACCGCTTTGTATTAAGCGTCGGTTGTTTATAAAAAACCGACGCTTAAAGTCGCCCGCGAAATCCATTTTTCGATAAAAAAAATAGTGTCATTTTCAGCGTCGGTTATATACCTAGAAAACCGACGCCTATTTGCAATGAAAATTTGCGCGGACAATGTCACTTTCAGCGTCGGTTATCCTTGTCTAACCGACGCTGAAGGTGGTTCCCGCCAAAAATTTCCATGAAAATATCGTCCAATTGGACGTCAGTTGTTTCAACTAACCGACGCTAAAGATGTTTAGGCGTCGGTTGTTGTAAACAACCGACGCTATTTGGGAACTCATAACCCCCCGCGATCGCCCGACTCTTCCCCTTTCTTCTATTTCATTGCTACCCTATTACGGCGATTTTCCCTGTTGCGGCGACTTTCCGGCGCTTCTCTGCTGCTGCTGCTCTCCGGCGCTTCTCTCCGGCGCCCCATCTCCGGCGTCCTTCTTCTCCGACGCCTTCTTCTACGCCGCCCCTGCTGCTGCTACTGTCCGCTCGTCGCCGCCGGTCGTTGCCCACCGCCCCTGCTCTCCTCTAGTCGTCGCCGCCAGTAGAAGCAGCTACGGTGCTGTCGTCGTCACCTCCGCCCCCGCCGGTAGAAGCAACTTTACTCGTGCTGTCCTCGTGCAAGGTAACCCACAAACCTTCACCACCTTTTTTGTCCTCTGCCTTGCTTTTCTCTGCCGCCGCCGACCTAGAACTCACCCAGGCAGCGCCTAAGTAGGTGCCAGGGCACGCCTAGGGTCCCAATTTTTTGGTAAACATGAAGGAGCCTATGGGCAGGTTAGGATAATAGAAATTTTGTAGGATAGGTGTGATGCAATTTGGGTTTCTTGGATAAGGAATTGTGGTGGAAATTGGTAAAATGGTAGGATGTGTTGCAACTAGAGGTTATGCTCCTACATTTTTCCAACAACAACATTCTACATAGGTGGTCCTCAGTAGAACATACATCAATTGGATATCCACCATGGATGATAGCCTTCCAACTGTGAGAAATTGTTAGTTTAGTTTATGAGTAATACATATTATTGTAAATACTAGGACCTTTTCTCAATGAACTCATAAGGTCAAAACTATAGCATAAAAAATAACTTACACATGGGAGGTTAGTTTTTGAAATTATCAAGAGATTTGGAGATATTAAAATACTACCTACTTCATAGATCATGCATCCATATATGACTCACCACAATCATCATGCTCCAATAAATGGAGAAGCAAGTATCTAGAGGAGGAATATATCACACAACTTCATACACATACTTTCCTAAAGATACTAAGACTTGTAGAGTTTGGATGACAATATCACATTCCAACACCTTCCAATCATCCATGATATATTCCCACTCATGGATGCACGTCTAGTGGATTTTTTTTAAAAAGTTATTTACTGATTGTGTTTATTTAATAATGTACTGATACATATGTGATATACCAATCTGATAGTCCATGATAGAACAAAACATAATGATGTTGACTGCAACTTTGTGTGTCATGCTATTCTTAATTAAGTGTATATTTACTTCATAATTGAATGTTTAAGTAAGTTATAGATATCTTGATGATGAACTGTAATGCACACATGTGACATGTTTGGAATGTAAATGATGAACTGTAATGCACACATGTTTAACTTATTTTATTGTTGAGTATATTGAGAATCCTAATCACCCTTCTTGCTTAATGATGAACTGTAATGCACACATGTGAATGCTTGGAATTTAAATGATGAACTTTTCCCTAAATTGCCAATCATGCTTTTAAAGACATCATAATCAGTCCTAATTTGAAGAACTAGGATTTTAGGTATAAGAATGACAACACATTATTTGTTGGCCTAGAAACCCGTCCAAGATTTACTCATTAGGAGTAAATCTTGGATAGTCCCCAGTTTGGGACTGTTCTTGAACACCTAATCTCACTTAGGATGTAAGTGTATAATGTGTATTGAGTTTTCGAGAAAATTTTGGTAGCATTTCCCCGTTTGTTCTCTAAGTACATATGTACTTAGAGAACAACGGGGAAATGCTGCCGAAATTTTCTTGAAAACCCAATACACATTATACACTTACTAGTGAGATTAGGTGTTCAAGGATGGGATAGGTGGTACACATTTATTATATATAAGAATGACATCACATGTGTTTGTTGGCCTAGAATGTGAACAATCATTATTTTTTATATTACTTGTACATTGATATAAATTAGAATGAACAATCACTAAATTATATACTGTTTGTATAGAGTTCGGCTTCATTGTAGATATCTATTATTGTGTTTGTTGGCCTAGAAACCCGTCCAAGATTTACTCATTAGGAGTAAATCTTGGATAGTCCCCGGTTTGGGACTGTTCTTGAACACCTAATCTCACTTAGGATGTAAGTGTATAATGTGTATTGAGTTTTCGAGAAAATTTTGGTAGCATTTCCCCGTTTGTTCTCTAAGTACATATGTACTTAGAGAACAGCAGGGAAATGCTGCCGAAATTTTCTTGAAAACCCAATACACATTATACACTTACTAGTGAGATTAGGTGTTCAAGGATGGGATAGGTGGTACACATTTATTATATATAAGAATGACATCACATGTGTTTGTTGGCATTTCCCCGTTTGTTCTCTAAGTACATATGTACTTAGAGAACAGCGGGGAAATGCTGCCTAATCTTTTCCTAATATATACTTGTTTCCTAATATATACTTGTTTTCTCTGATCATAGAATGGATAGATCATGGATGTCCATTCGTAATCGTTGCACCCCAGAGTTTATATCTGGTCTTGATCAGTTTATTAGATTTGCCGAGGAACATAGGAAAAAACCTACAGATAGGTTCTACTGTCCATGTAGGCATTGCGGTAACAACTTGAAAGTCAACACTGGTGAGGAAATCAAAAGTCATGTCATGTGCAACGGGATTGTACAAGGCTATACAGAATGGCACTGGCATGGAGAGATTTCAAAATCAAAACCAGTAGATGTCGATAGCAGTGCTTGGGTGGAAGAAGAAATTGCCTCTGATGACGTAAATGTGAACGAACCAGTTCCAGCAGACATCGTTGATGCGATGCTGGATAGTTGTAGGGTAGAGCACACCGATCCACCTCCTATCTTTACAAACATTGTGCATGATGCTGAGATACCGTTATACACAGGCTCTGCTAAGTTTACGAAGCTTAGCGCTGTGTTGAGATTGTATAAGTTGAAAGCTAACAATAGATGGAGCGAAAAAAGCTTCACTTCATTGTTGACTTTGTTGAAAGAAATGCTTCCTGAAGGAAACGAGCTTCCAATCTCAACATACCAGGTAAAGAAAATGTTGTGCCCAATGGGAATGGAGGCCAAGAAGATACACGCATGCCCGAATGATTGTGTATTATTTCAAAAGGACTTTGTAGATTTGAAAGATTGTCCAAAATGTGGTGCGTCACGGTATAAATTGACGACTTCGGGGGAGTCCAAAACTGGTTCTCCTGCCAAGGTGTTGTGGTATCTACCTATAATATCACGGTTTCAACGCTTGTTTGCAAATCCGAAAGATGCGAAGAATTTGAGGTGGCATGCAGATGTTAAGAAAAATAATGATGGGATCCTACGACATGCGTCTGATTCCCCACAGTGGAAGAAGATTGATCTATTGTACCCTAAATTTGGTGAAGAAGATAGGAATCTAAGACTTGGGCTTTGTACAGATGGGATGAATCCGTACGGGACATTGAACAGCCAACATAGCACTTGGCCAGTCATGCTTGTTATATACAATCTTCCTCCCTGGATGTGTATGAAAAATAAGTATGTTATGTTGTCATTGTTGATATCGGGCCCTAAACAACCCGGAAATGATATCGATGTTTATCTTTAACCTTTGATTGATGACTTAAAGAAACTTTGGGCTGAAGGTGTGATGACCTATGATGCTTCAGCAAGAGAGACATTTCGTTTGCACGCTATGTTGTTTTGCACTATTAATGACTTTCCAGCATATGGGAATTTGTCTGGATATAGTGTCAAAGGAGCTAAAGCGTGTCCTATATGTGAAGAAAGCACTGATTCAATAAGACTAAAACATGGCGGCAAGACTGTATATCTTGGTCATCAAAGGTTTCTTTCAAAATTCCATCCGTATCGTAGGAAGCGCAAAGCATTCAATGGATGGAATGATGAACGGAGTGCACCTAAACCTATACCAGGGGATGTTGTTTATGAAAGAGTAAAAGACATTGTCAATGAATTTGGTAAGAAATCACAATGTAGTATGGCCACACGGAGTGACAATTCTTCATTCCAGAAGAAGTCAATATTTTGGGATCTTCCTTATTGGAGTTCTTTGACAGTCAGGCATTGTATCGATGTAATGCACGTTGAGAAAAATGTCTGTGATAGCATCATTGGTACTCTATTAAATATACCAGGTAAGACTAAAGATGGGATAAAATCCAGACTGGACCTACGTGAAATGGGAATAAGGTCAGAATTAATAGAATTACGTGAAATGGGTAATAAAAGAACATACTTACCTCCCGCTTGTTACACGTTGTCTAGAAAGGAGAAGAAAACTTTTTGTGAATGCTTGGTAAATGTTAAGGTGCCACATGGTTACTCATCCAACATCCGTAGATTGGTATCAATGAAAGATCTGAAGTTGATAGGTCTTAAATCTCATGATTGTCACACTTTAATGCAACAAATATTGCCCGTGGCAATTCGATCTATATTGCCGAAGCATGTAAGGTTTGCAATTACCAGACTTTGTTTCTTTTTCAACACTCTATGCAGCAAAGTTATTGACCCTAATACTCTCGATAATTTGCAAAGAGAAGTGGTTGTTACCCTATGTCAGCTTGAGATGTATTTCCCTCCTTCGTTCTTTGATATCATGGTACATCTTGTTGTCCACTTGACTAGGGAAGTGAAAATGTTGGGACCAGTTTTCTTGCATTGGATGTATCCCTTTGAACGATACATGAGCGTTTTTAAAGGTGATGTTCGAAACCGTTATCGGCCTGAAGGGAGTATTATTGAAGGTTATGTGGCGAGAGAGGTTATGGATTTTTGCAATGACTTTCTCAGTGGTAATGACACTCCTGATAATGACAAGAATATTGAGGAGGGCAAAGGAATTTTGGGATCACGGGTGAAAGTAATCAGCCGTGAGCAGTTGGAACAAGCTCACTTGTATATTTTACACAATATGGACGAAGTGAGTGTTTATATCGAGGAACATACCAATTTCATAAAGAGACAACATCCTCGAGCAAGTTCAATGTGGCTTGCTAGAGAGCATAATAAGACTTTTACTAAGTGGTTTGAAGATAAAGTCTTACATCAACTATCTCAAACACCAAATGATATTACAGAAACTATCAAATGCCTCGCCTTTAAACCAAAACCGAATGTTATGTCTTATGAAGGGTTTGACATCAATGGATTCACATATTACACAAAGTGCCAAGATGATAAGAGTGTCGTCCAAAATAGTGGGGTCACTCTTCAAGCGTCGACTATGTACTTTGCAAGTGCAAAGGATAAGAGTCCACGTGAAGCTAAAATGTCATATTACGGTGTCATTGAGGACATTTGGGAGTTTGACTACATAGATTTCAAAATTCCGCTCTTTAAATGTAATTGGGTTGATAACACCAAAGGAGTTATAGTGGATGAATTGGGTTTCACTTTGGTGAACTTTGAAAAGATTGGCGAGAAGGGTGAACCATTCATATTGGCATCACAGGCGAAACAAATATTCTATATCGATGATCCTGCAAATGATAAATGGTCGGTTGTTCTTCATGGTAAAAGACAGTTCATTGAAGATCCTATAGATGAAGAAGAGTACTATGATAAGTATGATGACTCCAGTCCATTCTCAGTTGGGTTGCCAACTCCACAAAATATTGAAGCTAATGATGACTTATATGTGCGCGGAGATCACAATGAAGGATTGTTAATTGATAAAAGATCACAATTTTAGAGACATGTATGTTTATACAAATGCTAAATGTTTGCCTTTTTCTAGTTAATACAAATGCTAAATGTTTGCCATTTTCTAGTTAATAGAAATGCTAAATGTTTGCCTTTTTCTAGTTAATACAAATGCTAAATGTTTGCCTTTTTCTAGTTAATAGAAATGCTAAATGTTTGCCTTTTTAATGACATTTTCAGATGGCTGACCATGATGAGCATGATGTCCATGATGAGAATGAAGTCCATGATGAGCATGCTGTCCATGACGAGCATGGCGAGGATACTAATGTAAGTTCTAAAAACATATCCTGTATTTCTATAAAATTCATTATCTTCTAGTTATGTCATATATCCTATATTTCTATATTGGGCTAATTTAGTGTGTTTTATTTTTGTCAAATTTTAGGTTGATGCACCTGTACCCACTGAAGCACTGGAGCAACTTGATGCGCAACACCAGACACTTAACAAGAAAAGGGGCATCACTCTGTTGAAGAAGTTATTAGCGCTAAGTGGTAGTGGATCCAAATTGGTGGTGGAGTTTGATAATGGAGGAAATCCAATTGGAGTGAACCGCAATAATTTTGTGAACTATCTTGGGTGTACCACTCGGAGCCATTGTGGTGTTAAGTATGACAATTGGCATAAAGTTCCTCAAGGGAAAAAAGACTTGATATGGAAGGATTTATGCGTGAGTTATTATTATTTGCAATTCTATTTTGTAGATTACAAATTCTATTATTTGCAATTCTATTTTGGATACTAGTTAATAACATTTCTATTTTAGAGAATCTGTTTGCATTGGATGAGAAGTTGCATCGTAAAAATGTGATGCAACGCGCTGGAAAGATGCTTAGGAATTATAGGACAAATCTGAACAGAGAATACATAAAAGAGGGTGATAAGAAGAAGAAGTCAGCCCTTGAACAATGGAACTTCTTGGACAAAGAAGATTGGGACAATTTTGTTGCTTCAAGAAAATCTGAAGAATTCAAGGTATTAGGCGTCACTCCTAATTTAATTAATATACATTGTATTCACCTATTCAAGATTAGCATTTAGTGCTACTAACCAAATCATTAATGTGCACACTAACTAGGCCCTCAGTGACACACAAAAAGCAAGACGTGCACTGAATGTGCATGACCACACTATGGGTCCAAAAGGCTATGCAAGCGTTCGCCAAAGACTACAGGCGGAGTCTGCGGCTACTTAGGAGTCTGCTCCTACTCAGGAGTCTGCCACACCCATGCCTCGCCATGATATCTGGATAGCTGGCAGGCAAAACAAGAAGGGTGAAATAAAGAAGCCTGTAACTACTGAGGCGGCTGCAAAAATGGTAAAATAACACTCTTAGAGAAATCGTTTGAATATTGATTATTTGTCGTGTTAACTTACCAATTTCTATTTATGGTGATTAGCGGGAGCTGCACGAGCAGAGGAAACAAGGCACGTTCATCCCTCAGGGCACAAGGGATGAATTGACAGTTGCTCTGGGTAATCCAGAGCATCCTGGACGTGTTAGAGGTGCCGACGCTGGTGTTGGCATCAAAGCATTCTTTGGGCCATCCCAGCACAAACCCAGAGCGGGACTTTCTCAAGAAGAGGTAACCTATTCTTTTTTTAGAATGTTACTGCAAAAGGAAATTCATTAATAAGAAGCTAATGTTTCTTTTATCCATGTATAGGAGAATAAGAGAGTTGAGGATTTAGTTGCTAAGAAGGTCAACGATGTAGTTGCTGAGAAGGTCAAGGAAGAATTGCTGCGGTGGCAGGCATCTCAGGCTTCCAATACGCCTATGGTGACCCACTCTTCTCCTGATGCACAGACTGTGAGTAATCCTAGAGACCCATCGCCTAGCACGTCTGCTGTAAGTATTGTTTATGACATTGTAGTTAGTCTTTTCAAGTTGTTATGTTTTCAAGATGATATGTATATGTGTATAATATTCTTTACGTAAATTTGTAGGCATTGAAGCCATGCCGCTTAAGAATGCAAGACTACATTGTTGCAGAGGCGCATGCTTACCCATCCCTTCCTGGGGCAATGTTTCACGGGACTCCAATGCCACAGGGCTACGTTTGTGTGAGCCCGATACGTGTGTTACCTGATTGGAGAGAAGCTACATTGCCATATGCCCACCCGGATATTGATAGACTTGCTGATGCAGAAGGCGGGGTGATATTGTGGTCCAAAGCAGATGTCGTCTACACGACTGAAATTGTAAGATAAATTTACATTGATTTAGACTGTTAATGTGTATATATGATGTCAACTGATCTAAAATTATATGTACAGGTTAAAAAGAAGACACCAGGAGCACCTAGGCCTCCACTTCCACTTCCCGCATTACCCGATTGGGTTCCAACTGACCTAACATACCCGTTAGGTCCTGCTTGTAGGGGAATGGCATGTTGGCTACGGGCACATAATGTACATTGCCCTATAATTATTTCTTTAGATGCAGATTATGCAGGTCAATCATACAATAGCTCTTTATTTATACAAGATATTATTGAGTTGTTTATGTATGATTGGCTGAATACATCAATGATAGAGACATGGATAAGGTGAGATCTTGTTTATACATCCATATACCTTGTGTAAGATCCGGTGATCTGGTTTCTTATATATTAATGCATACGCCTATATGTTTTGCAGCTACTTAGTCGAAGATCATTGCAAACAATTTGCATTTGATCATTTGGGATTTTTGATTCCATCATTGATTAGTTTGGTAGCTAAAGACCCTGATAATGTTCAACAATACTGTATAGATGCTTTTACAATTTTTGGTCAGCAAAAGAAGACGATAATAATAGCTCCATTCAATGTCAAGTAAGTTTACTTTATTTATAATTTGGACTTAAGAAAATTCCATTTTTATTTTGCATTTTGAGTTATTAATTGTTAACTTCTTACCTCTAGCGGTAGACATTGGGAGTTACTAGTTATTGTCCCCGGGACATTCACTGTTTATTATCTAGATCCTGCGGGGAGTACATTGAACCCTAACATTGGACACGTAATGAGAATGCCATTATTCTGGTGAGAAATATTTCATTTTTATATCCGTTAACATCTTTTATTACATTACTATTTACTTATGCAATTTATTGTGTTATATTAACATGTAGGGGTTTAGATGCATTCAAAAAGGCTGGAGGAACGGTCCCAAGGAAAAAGAACCAGCCAATAAATTGGCAGAACATACAAGTAAGTTCCCGACTCGAATATATATATATTATTGATGTGAATTGTACTTAGTTGTATTATTTTGTATGTTTCAATTTATAGTGTGCTACACAAGACAATGGCTGGGCATGCGCATACTATGTGATGCGATTTATGCAGATGATTATCAAATATGCCGCATTGGACATCGATACCATACATGAGGTATTATATATACTCTCATTAGTTAGTATGCAATATATCAATCTTATCTTATTTTTATATTATTACTTATATATATACATCATTCTCTTTGCAGGTGTTTAAAACTGACAACACTATAGGTAAACGCTTAAAAAATATACATTCTCCATATACGATGGAAGCATTAAATGAAGTAAGAGAAGAATGGGCAAAAGCCATACAAGCAGTGGCAACTGTAAGATATAATTGGGATGTTGATAGCGATAATGAATGATACTTTGTAAATGAATATTTCTGAATGTTAATACATGTATTTGAATGTTTCTATATGTGTGAATGTGAGAATTGAATTGATGTCTGAATGTATGTACTTGTGTGAAATTTTGCTTATGACTTTTGCAGGTTTGCGGCCTATTTGTAGGCTGATATCAATGGATGTCGTAAACCTGCAGTTCAGAAAACTGAACTGCAGGTTCTCATCCTGCTGACCAGCCACAGCAGGCCTGCAAACTGATATGAAAAAAAAAAATAGGCGTCGGTTATTTATAAAAAACCGTCAGCAAAGATCTACAGCGTCGGTTATTTATAGATAACCGACGCCTTATGTGGCCAAAGCAGTCCTCGAAATGGCGTCGGATATACGTATCAAACCGACGCCTATTTAAATTAGAGGCGTCGGTCTTTTGGTATATAACCGACGCCAAAAGTGTTCGCGCCACAAAAAATGGCGTCATTTAGGACACTTTATGCGTCGGTTATCTAGTAAAAGACCGACGTTATAAGTAATATAGGCGTCGGTCCGTTAGTAAATAACTGACGCAGAAAGTGCCCTAGCTGACGTCGTTTTATGTGGCGCGAACCCTTTTGGCGTCGGTTATCTACTAAACGACCGACGCCGATAGGTTAAATAGGCGTCGGTTAAACAACCGACGCCGAAGTGTTCGACCTTTAGCGGCGCCCACATAGGCGTCGGTCGAAAACCGACGCCAAATGGGGTTAAACGACCGACGCCAAAGGCCACTTCTGTAGTAGTGCCATCAAATTCCTCACCTTTAAACCAAAATTGAATGTTATGTCTTATGAAGGGTTTGACATAAATGGTTTCTCATATTACAAAAAGCGTCAAGATGATAAGAGCGTCGTCCAAAATAGCGGGGTCACCCTTCAAGCGTCTTCATTGTTTTTTGCAAGTGTAAAGGATAATAGTCCACGTGAAGCTAAAATGTCATATTGTGGTGTCATTGAAGACATATGGGAGTTTGACTATGTAGATTTTAGAATTCCACTCTTTAAATGTAATTGGGTTGACAACAACAAAGGAGTTATAGTGGATGAATTGGGTTTCACGTTAGTGAACTTTGAAAAGATTGGCGAGAAGGGTGAACCATTCATATTGGCATCACAGGCAAAACAAGTATTTTATATCGATGATCCTGTAAATGATAAATGGTCGGTTGTTCTTCATGGTAAAAGACAGTTCATTGAAGAACCTATAGATGAAGAAGAGTACTACGATAAGTATGATGACTCCAGTCCATTCTCAGTTGGGTTGCTAACACCACCAAACATTAAAGCTGGGGATCACAATGACTTGTATGTTCACGGGGATCATAATGAAGGATTGTTAATTGATAAAAGATCATAATATTAGAGGCATGGATGTTTATATTTTTATTATGTTTTATTTTTCTGAATGTGAACTTTACAATGTGAATGTGGACTTTACAATGCGAATTCCTTTACAATGTGAATGTAAACTTTATAATGTGAATGTGAACTTTACAATGTGAATGTGAACTTTACAATGTGAATTACTTTACAATGTGAATGTGTACTTTACAATGTGAAGTTTACAATTAGTGTTACTTTATTCTTATTTCCCAGTGCAAACCTGTCCTGAAAGTGGGACTGTTACAAGCTGAGGTAACTTATTCTTATTTTAGAACGTTATTGCGAAAGGGAATTCAATAATCAGAAACTAGCATTTATTTTATCCATGTATAGGTAGATTCCTGAATTGATAGGAGAGTCGAGGAAGTAGTTGATAAAAGACTCCAGGAAGAAATTAACAAGTGGAAGGCATCTCAGACTACCACTCAGACAGTACCTATGGCGAACCTCTCTTCTCCTACTGCTCATACTGTAGAGGTTGGGAGTAACCCTATAGACCCACAACCTAGCACGTCCTCTGTAAGTATTTTTATGGCATATATAATAGCTAGTCTGTTCAAGATGATATGTTTGTGTATATATGCATATAACATTCTTTACGTAAATTTGTAGGGGTTGAAGCCATGCTGACTAAAAAGTGAAGGATATATCGTTGCAGAGGCATCGACTTACCCACCCCTTAAAGGGTGCATGTTTCATTGGAGTCCAATACCAGATGGCATGGTACGTGTGAGCCCGATACATATACTCACTGGCTGGATGAATCTTGCACTGCCTCATGCACACCCAAATGCTGAAACACTTGGTGAGACAGTAGGCAGAGTGATACTGTGGCCCGAAGTGGATGTCCTCTATACTGATATTGTATGATAAATTTTCATTACTTTAATTTGTTAGTGTATATATATGAGTCAATTGATATGAAATTATATATACAGGTCAAAAAGACGAGACCTGCTACACCTCGGCCTCCACCTCCTCGACTACCAAGTTGGCTTCCAGGGGACCTACACGCCTCGATAGGTCCTAATTATAGGACTGTGGCAGTATGGATCGGCGAACATAATCCAAATTTCCCTATAAATGTTACTATTCCGGAGAATGCTGCAGGTAAATCATACGATAACAATCTATTTATACAAGTTTAGCATACGTATTAATGCATACGTAATAGAAGTTCTGGATACGTATTAATGCATGTCAAACATTTGGAAACAACATATTTATACAAGATATTTTGGAGTTGTTTAGTTATGAATGGCTGAACACATCTATGATAGAGCTGTGGATATTGTGGGCTCTGATCTCCAAACCATGACATAAACACGATTAAAACTTAGCGGAAGCGAATCGGTAATCAGCGGAAGACAAAAATCACGGAAAATTAAAACTTTCGTGACAAGAGCTTGAATCCATAAAATCTTCTTTCATAAAGTGGGGTAAACTGTTTACATCTCAGGATAATTACTTCTTGAGTAATTATATACATCAAGATACAAAATCTCAAGATCACTATACAAAAGACTCCAAGACCTGAGAGTACAGAGGACACATAGGACTGACTCTAACTACACCATATGGCAGGACAATCTCCACCTGAGATTACTGCTGCCCCTGATGCTGCTGCTGAGACTGATCACCTGTAGGCTGGTTCCTTCGTCTCTGACGTCCACCTAAAAAGTTGAAGCCTACGGGGTGAGACAATCATACATAATTGTCCCAGCGAGAGTTATAACTCTTCGCCAGAAGCTTTATTATAACATCAAAGAATATTTTAAGCAGGAAAGCCTTCAAAGTATTCTATAACAGTTGCAGGTATAATAAGATCTCTATAATTTAGGAGATGTGGAGAATATAAACATTATTGTAAGGTAACATCAATCAACTAACTTGGAGTCATCTCTAACAAGTTGTACTACATGGTTGATTATGTTTTACAAACAACATTATGCCCTGTGGAGATGAGGCTTACCACTCATACTCCAACTGATCGCTGAGAAGCCGCATCAGTATCATACATAGGTCATTAAGAGAGCCGGATTCTCATGACCTTCACCTTCCTCAGTCAGTAAGAGGATCACTTGTAGGACATCTCGTGTCTCTACTTAATATAGCTCACCAGGGTAAACTGGTCCTTCGCTATTCTAGAGTCACAGTGGCGTTCTGTACTCTCTTCATCATCAGGAGGTTTCATATTTACCTACCACTGATACGAATATCTGTGCTTTCTTCATCATCAGGAGGTTTCATGATTACCTACCACTGATACGGTATGAAAATATAGTGAAGGATGGATGGATTCCACATCTACATCACTTTCCTACACTAGGATGTAAGGTTCTACACATCCATGTACCCCACATACTCAAAAGTATGTGCTCCAGGAGTTTCCTGAGGAAAACCTATTTCACCATCACTTAATCTCTGACAATGATGGATCTATGATCAGGGCTCTACATTATACTTGATTAGTTAGGTACATTCAGTATTCTTTAACAGCATACATTGTTCTTCAAACAATAACAGTAGCATAGCAGCTATAAAAGAAGAATACTAAATGTAACAGGCCTAACTCATATCAGTCATCATTTCTCATTATCCTCATCACAAGTCATCTCTAAGGCATGACTTTGATGGTATTCATGGCTCTCACAGCCCATTATTAGCATAGGATGCCACTGACAAGACATTCGATTACTTTACTTATTCATAAGGCTAACAACATGCCTTTAATGAATATAACATCATCATCCATACCTGGATATGATTACCTTCATATTAGAACCTGCATAGTTAATACAACTGATAAAGGTAATACAAAAATAAGGAATATCCTTCCTACTCTTGTCATAAGAGTTTAAATCTCTAATTCTTATCAAAAAGAGTTTAATATTCAAAAGCATTCCATTACCCTTGAATTAGGGTTTACTATTCACATTATATGTCATCACCCTTGAATTAGGGTTTACTATTCACATTAAAGTGAATTGAACTCATAACATCATCATGTATGAGTAACATCTCCATTGATGATCTTAGATTACTTAAAAGTTCATCATTTATCATAGTTAGGGTTTCTATGATCTCACACAGGTGGATCATACCCTAATTATGCTCATTTCTGTGTATTGGGGATGCTTCAATTGAGTTTCCACTTAAAAAGGGTACTTTCTCTCTCTAGAAGTACTTTCTCTCTCATCATAAGGTTAGGTGATGTCAACATCACCCTAGATCAGGTCGGATTAAGTCATCATAGGCTAATATGGCTAAAACATCATCATCATGTGATTAGGGTTTGAATTGAGCAAGATATAACTCAATTGGCCCTTCAGGGGTATTTTGGTAATTCACCCCATTGATCATCATCATGGTCCAAACCTTAGTCAATTAACCCTTTAATATCCTAGGTTTTCATTAGGGTTCGATTAGGGCAACATTGGACCATTTATATCATCAATTGATTGAATGAAGTCAACCTTGAATCACATTGATTGATTTCAATTATCAACCTTCAATCGAATTGAGATCGTTTGAAAGTGTTGACCGTTTGCCCACTTTGACTTTCCAAGCCCGCGAACCCTCTTCTATCTTCAAGACCGCGAGCCTCCTTAGGCTTCAAGACCGCAAGCCTCCTTAGGCTTCAAGACCGCGAAGCCCTTCAAGTGGTTCAAGACCGCGAAGATCGAATTGAAGTTGAGACCGCGAAGAGATGTTGACCGTTTGCCCACTTTGACCTCAGGACCGCGAGGCCCCTCGCGGTCTTGAGACCGTGAGCCCCCTCACGGTCTTGAGACCGTGAGCCCTCTCACGACCTTGATACCGCGAGCCTCCTCACGACCTTGAGGCCGCGAGCTCACATGGTCTTAACCACTTAGACCAACAACGAGATTCGATGATACAACCGATAATGTCAACCAATATTGAAGCCCTCAAAAGGTCAAAGCTACGTTTACCACTTATGGATTGGGTTAATTAAGATTATTCATGACCACTTAGTCATTCAATAGACCCTCAATTGTTGACCAATTAGGGTTGAAGTTGATTCAATTAGGGTCTATCAATGTTCACCCATCAATACTCAACAATGTGACTTAACACAAGGTTGAACCCTTCAATTGAGCTCCAATTGGGCCCAAACTTGGGCCAAACGGTCTTGAGGTCATGTGGGTGGACCCCACATGGTCTTGAGACCGTTTGCCCAATATTTCATCAAAGTACAAGGTGATTTGATAGGGGTTGAACCATGATTGATCCACAAACAGAATTTTTGGTTAAATTGACAACATATTTGCAATTAGGTCCTCAATTGGTCAAATTACTTAACCCTAGACCTTCAAACGGTCTTGGGTGATTGTCCTCTCGGTCTTGAGACCGTTTGGATGAGTTCCAAACGGTCTTGAGACCGTTTGCCCATCCAATTTTGGATTCTAGTGCAAATTCATCAAGGTCTGACCTATTGAGTTGATAATCATTTCAATATTTAATTGCAAAGTAATTCGATGTAATTATACCTTCAATTGGTCAACTATTCTTGACCCCAGACCTCCAAACGGTCTTGGTTGATTGCCCTCGCGGTTTTGAGACCGTTTGGATGACCCCCAAACGGTCTTGAGACCATTTAGGTCAATCAACCCTAAAAACCCTAATTAGGTCACCATAATTTCAGTACTGATTTCATCTAGGGTTAGCCCTAGTATTCACCCTTCAACTCTTAGCCCGTATGGAATTAGACCATCAAACTTGGTGAGTTGTTAATTAATATTATTTTGAACAGTAATCTCATACGGTCAACGCCTAGTCAACGACCTTACAGGGTCTTGAGACCGTTTGCCCAAAAAGGCAATTTCAGACCGTTTGAAAATCAGGAATAAATTAAAATAAAGTTGTTACTTAAAAAAAGTCATATCTCCCGATTCTCTTGGAGTTAGCCTCCCAAATTTTGAGGGTAATTAGCCTATACAATTAGGAACAGATTTCTTATACGGTCCACGCTCGGTCAATGGGGCCAAACGGTCTTGGAGACCGTTTTCCCTGTCGCGGTCTCGAGACCGTTTGCTCACCTCGCGGTCTTGAGATCGAGAGAGAAAACTTTTGAGACCGTTTAAGGAAGTGAAAAGCGGTGGGTTTTTCTTGGAAATCACGCCCACATCTCCTAGCTCAAGAACAGTATGAATATCCCATGGATTTGCTTGCAACATAGCAGGGAAAAGTAGGGAAACACTAAGAGCTATCATCAAAACGCATATAAAGATGCACATAGTAAAGCATGGGTTTAGAGTTATAAAACCCGCCTAAAGCTTGCTTCTTGAGCTCCAAGCTTTCAAGCTCCAAGCTCTAATGGCGTCCTTGAGTTCTTACAGGTTGGCCAAGGTGAAAACTCCAAGGAAGGATGAAAAGAGACGGCTAGAAAGGTAGGGTTTAAAGAGTTAGCCATGAAGATGACCTTGAATTCGAGTTCTAACCATGGAATTAGGCAAGAAGAGGGGTTTAAACCTACCTTGCACCCCTTGGTCGTCCTCCTTAGCTCCAAGGCAGTCCTTGGTCGTCTTTGGTGAAATGAAACAGTAAGGGAACGAAGGGTAAGTTCCCTTGCAACTAAGGGAAGGAGGGCTTATATACATGGGGTAGGATTTTCAACATTAGTTCATAAGTTGTCCATAATTCCAACTAGGTCCCTCCTTCTTTACTTGATCGTCCCTTCCTCTTTATTCTAAGGACAAACCTTCTCTTAAGGTCTTATTAAAAGAAGGTAAAGGAGAGAAAGCTAATAATGAGGTACATACATAAAGAAATATTGCACATATACCCTGATTATTCAATCACAAGGCATATTTCATAACTTGATAACTCAATTGAGGTGACTTCCTCATCATTTCTTCTCTTAATGATGGCAAGAGTCTAAAAAGATACATTAGATGACATATTTTACAATTTGCATCCCTTAATTTGGGTAAATTGCATTTTACCCCAAATTAGGGTTTCAAGCACTGGGATTGCTTCCACAGCTGTACCTTGGTACCCTAGCTTGGGAAATCCCTCAAACTTTACCAAAAAGATTCTCATGACGTCTCAACATCAGAGGAACATCTCAACATGTACAAATTGCAAGCTAACCCTTTTAACTGGGTAAATTTGCACATAGGTCCTTGTATATCAAAACAATGCTACAACTTTAAATAAAAAGGAGAAAATACTGAAATATACGTTTCTGAGAACTTAATTACATGCTCAAAGTTAATCACAAAGATTTAATTACATATTTAGGCAAAACACCTAGGGTTGACTCATAACCCAGGTCAGGGATGTTACAAATTATCCACCCCTTACAAGGATTTCGTCCCCGAAATCGATAAAACATACTACGAGAAAAGGGCAGGATACTTCCTTCTCATCTCATCCTCTAACTCCCAAGTGGCTTCTTCAATACCACGATGGTTCCAGAGGACTTTCACAAGACTTATATCTTTCTTCTTTAACTTTTTAATTCGTTTATCAAGGATTGACATTGGTCCCTCCTCATAGGATATGTCATCATTCAATTCTACCTCCATAGGTTGTAGAACTGACTCGGTGTCTGGGTGACATTTCTTCAACATAGAAATGTGAAACACAGGGTGTAACCTCTGTAACTCTGGGGGCAGCTCTAGTTTATATGCTACCTTTCCAATCCGTTCAATGATTGGATAAGGTCCCATAAATCTAGGAGCTAACTTCCCTTTCCTTCCAAAACGAAGGACTCCTTTCCAAGGTGAGACCTTAAGATACACTCTGTCTCCAACCTGGAACTCTAAGGGTCTACGACGTTTGTCAGCATAAGATTT
Source organism: Alisma plantago-aquatica (assembly GCA_963693085.1). Classification (NCBI taxonomy): domain Eukaryota; kingdom Viridiplantae; phylum Streptophyta; class Magnoliopsida; order Alismatales; family Alismataceae; genus Alisma; species Alisma plantago-aquatica. The sequence goes on from OY856409.1 coordinate 1,854,115,602, forward strand.
CTGCCTATCCTGAGCAGTCTTAATCTTATGTTGTATTACTTTAATCTTTTCCGTGGTTTGCTGCACCAGGTCAGGACCTAACAACTGGTGCTCACCAGTCTCAAACCAACACAAGGGTGATCTACAACGTCTACCATATAAGGCTTCATAAGGTGCCATATCAATACTATGTTGATAGCTATTGTTATAGGCAAACTCTATCAAGCTTAGGTGTAGATCCCAACTTCCGGTGAACTGGAGAACACATGCTCGCTACAGGTCTTCTAAGGTTTGTATGGTCCTTTCCGACTGTCCATCAGTCTGTGGATGAAAGGCCGTACTAAACCTCAGCTTAGTGCCTAAGGCTTTGTGCAACTGTTCCCAAAAACGACTGGTAAACTGAGGACCTCTATCAGAAACTATTGTGACAGGAACTCCATGCAAACACACTATCTCTTGAACATATAACTCTGATAACCTTTCAGCAGAATAGGTTGTTTTGACAGGTAAGAAATGTGCTGTCTTAGTCAACCTATCAACAATTACCCAAATGGAATCATGTCCTTTGCTTGTCCTGGGAAGGCCAACAACAAAGTCCATGGTCACATGGTCCCACTTCCACTGTGATATGGGTAAAGGTTGCATTGTTCCTGCAGGCTTCTGGTGTTCAGCTTTAACTTGCTGACACACGGGACACCTCAGAACAAACTCTGCAACGTCCTTTTTCATCCCAGGCCACCAATACAGATCCTTCAAATTCTGATACATCTTGGTGCTCCCTGGATGCATAGCATACATGGAAGAATGGGCTTCTTCCAGGACTAACTTCCTCAAGTTGTCCACATCCGGCACTATCATTCTTCCATTATAACAAGCTACTTGATCTTTTGAGTCATGAAAACCATCTTGCTTCTCATTTCCATACTCCGATCTTATATGTTGAACTGCAGCATCACCTAGCTGTGCCTCTTTAATCTGCTCCCTTAGGGTAGGTTTAACATGCATCTCAGCCAACAAACTGGCTAGCAATGACACCTTCAACTGTACATTGTCTTGCCTTAAAGAGATAAGCATATCTCTTCTAGAGCATACTAAAGAGTTTAGTTGTGCTCTATATATGGTTGATGTTGCTGATTTCCTACTCAAGGCATCTGCAACAACATTGGCCTTACCCGGATGGTAATCAATTGTACAGTCGTAGTCCTTGATTAACTCCATCCAGCGACGTTGCCTCATGTTGAGCTCATGCTGAGAGAAGATATACTTAAGGTTTTTGTGGTCTGTGAAGATCTGGAATGTTTCTCCGTAGAGATAGTGCCTCCAGATCTTCAAAGCATGAACCACAACAGCTAACTCCAGATCGTGTGTTGGATAATTCTCCTCGTGTTTCTTAAGCTGTCGGGAAGCAAAAGAAATCACTTGTTTATCCTGCATCAACACACATCCTAGTCCGTTCTTGGAAGCATCACAGAAAACTACATATCCTTTTCCTTGTTCAGGTAGCACTAGCACAGGTGCACTTGTCAACCTCTCCTTCAGCAACTGGAAAGATTGTTGACACTTATCACTCCAAGAAAAAGAAACATCTTTCCGGGTTAACTTGGTCAAAGGTAAAGCTATAGAACTAAAGTTCTTAATGAACCTTCGATAATAGCCAGCTAACCCCAAGAAACTTCAAATCTCCGTCGGTGTCTTCGGTTGTTCCCATTGTAGAACATATTCTACCTTTGTAGGGTCAACACGAATTCCCGAGGCGGATATTACATGTCCAAGAAAAGATACCTCCGGCAGCCAGAACTCACACTTGCTAAACTTAGCGTACAACTTATGTTCTCTTAGCAAGGTCAAAGCTTGGCGAAGATGCTGCTCATGCTGCTGAGCATCCTTACTATAAATCAGAATGTCATCTATGAAGACGACAACACACTGATCAAGGAAAGGTCGAAAAACTCTATTCATGAGTTCCATAAATGCAGCTGGTGCATTGGTTAGTCCAAACGACATAACCGTGAACTCATAGTGACCATATCTTATCCTAAAGGCAGACTTGGATATGTCACTATCCTTAATATGGAGTTGGTGATATCCAGACCTCAAGTCTATCTTTGAAAAGACTGTTGCACCACGCAACCGGTCAAAGAGAGCATCAATCCTCGGCAGAGGATACTTATTCTTTATTGTTACTTTATTGAGTTGTCTGTAGTCAATGCACAACCGCATTGACCCATCTTTCTTTTTAACAAACAAGACCGGAGCACCCCAAGGTGAAGTACTCGGTCGGATAAAACCTCTCTCAAGTAACTCTTGAAGCTGTTTCTTGAGTTCTGCCATCTCGGCAGGCGCCATCCTATACGGAGTTTGAGCTATGGGTTTCGTATCTGGGGTCAGATTAATTTCAAAATCAATCTCCCGAGGTGGTGGTATACCAGGAAGTTCTTCAGGAAACACATCTTCGAATTCCCTGACTATAGGAACTTCGGCAGGATTGGAACTTTCCTTGGTAACATATACCACATGGGCTAAGAATGCATAACATCCTTGCCTCAACAGCTTATCAGCAACCATAGCTGACACAAGACAGGTGGGAAGAATCTTTCTTTCACATTGAAAGATCCATGTGTTGCTTTCATCAGAAAACACAGCCAACTTGGACTCACAATCCAAGACAACTGTATACCTTTCTCAGGTATCCATCCCAAGGATTATATCAAATCCCTGCATATCAAGTGGTATAAGATCCACTTGAATGCGATGGTCAGAAAAGAAAAGGATGCAGGAAGGACATACCTTCTGCAAAATGGCAGACCCACTAAACGGAGTCTCTAACAACAAACTATCTGCTCTATGACTAACAGTCACATTGCAGTTACGAATCATTTCATTAGTGATGAAAGAGTGCGTAGCACCCGGATCAATCAGAACAGATACATCACAGGATATAGACATATTGGAATATAAAAGTTTCATCTGACCTGCCACTACCCGTGGATTGACCACTGCCTCAGGTGGGTTCATAGCATAGAACCTCGCAGTCGCCTGGTGTTGAGGTGGTGCTGATGATCCAGCTTGAGACGCTTGTCCACGTCCTCCAGCAGCTCCTTGATGTTGTCTATTCTGAGATCCCTATTGATTCTGTCTCGGGGTTTGTCGTGTCACACCGACATGCCTAGAACGACAATCCTTCATCAAGTGTCCCACCTTACCACAGTTGTAGCAACTCCTCTCCTGTTGTTGTGGTCTGGGTGGTCCAGTAACTGACACTGATGCAGTATTGTGCGTCCCTTGAAGTGGTTGACTCCGTCCGCTACCTCTGCTTGGTGTCCATTGAGTTTGAAAACTCGATCTGGGTGGTGGAGGTTTAGGTGCAGAGAATCTAGGTTTCTTGGAATCCCTAGATGAAGAACCTTGGAACTGTGGATATCTTTTATGGGTTTGTCTTTTCTCAACCACAGATCTCTCTATCCTTCGGACTGACTCAACGAAGGTAGAGAATCTCTCTCTGTTTTCTAAGGCAGACACAGGGGTTGACATATCAGAATTCAAACCCTTTTCGAATCTTCTGATTCTTTCCTCATCCGTAGCAGCCATGTGTGGACAGAACCGCAACAACTCCATGAACTTAGCTTCATACTCACTAATGTTCATCATACCCTGCCTTAGTTTCTAAAACTGAGAGATCTTCCCATCTAGGAAGGTCTTTGGAAAATATCTATTGATAAATTCCCGACGAAACTCTTCCCATGAGAACTCTACTTTAGGTCTCTTCTACTCTTCCATGTTCCACCAGTGACCAGCACTGCCTTTGAGAAGATAGACAATATGTCTAACCTTCTCAGCTTCCGGAATCATAAGAATCCTGAAAGCCTTCTCCAACTCTGTCAACCATAAGTCAGCATCTGCAGGGTCGACAGTTCCGAAGTACTCGGTAGCTCCAACACGACGAAGTCGTTCGAATGTCTTACCAATACCTTGTGCTTCAGGCTGGACAGGTGCCCTAGGTGTAGGAATGGGCATCCTATCGGTTATATGTGTCATGGCAGTCATGAACTGCCCGAACATCGTCTGTACAGCTGGATCACTCATATCAGCTGGGTCGAACTGGGGTGGCTCTCTTGGCGACTCAGGTGCAGGTTGTTCTATTCTCGAAACTATTGCACCGCCTCGAGGTGCACTAGCACTACTCTCTGCCACGTGCTCATCACGATGTTCTGACATTCTTATGTATCTTCTTCTCCTGAGGAGCAGAAGATTCTATTAGATGAGGAAGGAGTACTAAAGGTAGAATCGACATCCTAAGTCCTATGCCTCTGTAGACTCAACTGAACCTGGAGCTCTGATACCACTAGTTGTGGGCTCTGATCTCCAAACCATGACATAAACACGATTAAAACTTAGCGGAAGCGAATCGGTAATCAGCGGAAGACAAAAATCACGGAAAATTAAAACTTTTCGTGACAAGAGCTTGAATCCATAAAAGCTTCTTTCATAAAGTGGGGTAAACTGTTTACATCTCAGGATAATTACTTCTTGAGTAATTATATACATCAAGATACAAAATCTCAAGATCACTATACAAAAGACTCCAAGACCTGAGAGTACAGAGGACACATAGGACTGACTCTAACTACACCATATGGCAGGACAATCTCCACCTGAGATTACTGCTGCCCCTGATGCTACTGCTGAGACTGATCACCTGTAGGCTGGTTCCTTCGTCTCCGACGTCCACCTAAAAAGTTGAAGCCTACGGGGTGAGACAATCATACATAATTGTCCCAGCGAGAGTTATAACTCTTCGCCAGAAGCTTTATTATAACATCAAAGAATATTTTAAGCAGTAAAGCCTTCAAAGTATTCTATAACAGTTGCAGGTATAACAAGATCTCTATAATTTAGGAGATGTGGAGAATACAAACATTATTGTAAGTTAACATCAATCAACTAACTTGGAGTCATCTCTAACAAGTTGTACTACATGGTTGATTATGTTTTACAAACAACATTATGCCCTGTGGAGATGAGGCTTACCACTCATACTCCAACTGATCGCTGAGAAGCCGCATCAGTATCATACATAGGTCATTAAGAGAGCCGGATTCTCATGACCTTCACCTTCCTCAGTCAGTAAGAGGATCACTTGTAGGACATCTCGTGTCTCTACTTAATATAGCTCACCAGGGTAAACTGGTCCTTCGCTATTCTAGAGTCACAGTGGCGTTCTGTACTCTCTTCATCATCAGGAGGTTTCATATTTACCTACCACTGATACGGATATCTGTGCTTTCTTCGTCATCAGGAGGTTTCATGTTTACCTACCACTGATACGGTATGAAAATATAGTGAAGTATGGATGGATTCCACATCTACATCACTTTCCTACACTAGGATGTAAGGTTCTACACATCCATGTATCCCACATACTCAAAAGTATGTGCTCCAGGAGTTTCCTGAGGAAAACCTATTTCACCATCACTTAATCTCTGACAATGATGGATCTATGATCAGGGCTCTACATTATACTTGATTAGTTAGGTACATTTAGTATTCTTTAACAGCATACATTGTTCTTCAAACAATAACAGTAGCATAGCAGCTATAAAAGAAGAATACTAAATGTAACAGGCCTAACTCATATCAGTCATCATTTCTCATTATCCTCATCACAAGTCATCTCTAAGGCATGACTTTGATGGTATTCATGGCTCTCACAACCCATTATCAGCATAGGATGCCACTGACAAGACATCCGATTACTTTACTTATTCATAAGGCTAACAACATGCCTTTAATGAATATAACATCATCATCCATACCTGGATATGATTACCTTCATATTAGAACCTACATAGTTAATACAACTGATAAAGGTAATACAAAAATAAGGAATATCCTTCCTACTCTTGTCATAAGAGTTTAAATCTCTAATTCTTATCAAAAAGAGTTTAATATTCAAAAGCATGCCATTACCCTTGAATTAGGGTTTACTATTCAAATTACATGTCATCACCCTTGAATTAGGGTTTACTATTCACATTAAAGTGAATTGAACTCATAACATCATCATGTATGAGTAACATCTCCATTGATGATCTTAGATTAGTTAAAAGTTCATCATTTATCATAGTTAGGGTTTCTATGATCTCACACAGGTGGATCATACCCTAATTATGCTCATTTCTGTGTATTAGGGATGCTTCAATTGAGTTTCCACTTAAAAGGGGTACTTTCTCTCTATATAAGTACTTTCTCTCTCATCATAAGGTTAGGTGATGTCAACATCACCCTAGATCAGGTCGGATTAAGTCATCATAGGCTAATATGGCTAAAACATCATCATCATGTGATTAGGGTTTGAATTGAGCAAGATATAACTCAATTGGCCCTTCAGGGGTATTTTGGTAATTCACCCTTCAATTGAGCAAGATATAACTCAATTGAGCAAGATATAACATCATCATGTGATTAGGGTTTGATTGAATGAAGTCAACCTTGAATCACATTGATTGATTTCAATTATCAACCTTCAATTGAATTGAGATCGTTTGAAAGTGTTGACCGTTTGCCCACTTTGAATTTCCAAGCCCGCGAACCCTCTTCTATCTTCAAGACCGCGAGCCTCCTTAGGCTTCAAGACCGCGAAGCCCTTCAAGTGGTTCAAGACCGCGAAGATCGAATTGAAGTTGAGACCGCGAAGAGATGTTGACCGTTTGCCCACTTTGACCTCAGGACCGCAAGGCCCCTCGCGGTCTTGAGACCGTGAGCCCTCTCACGACCTTGATACCGCGATCCTCCTCACGACCTTGAGTCCGCGAGCTCACATGGACTTAACCACTTAGACCAACAACGGGATTCGATGATACAACCGATAATGTCAACCAATATTGAAGCCCTCAAAAGGTCAAAGCTACGTTGACCACTTATGGATTGGGTTAATTAAGATTATGCTTGACCACTTAGTCATTCAATAGAACCTCAATTGTTGACCAATTAGGGTTGAAGTCGATTCAATTAGGGTCTATCAATGTTCACCCATCAATACTCAACAATGTGACTTAACACAAGGTTGAACCCTTCAATTGAGCTCCAATTGGGCCCAAACTTGGCCCAAACGGTCTTGAGGTCATATGGGTGGACCCCACATGGTCTTGAGACCGTTTGCCCAATATTTCATCAAAGTACAAGGTGATTTGATAGGGGTTGAACCATGATTGATCCACAAACAGAATTTTTGGTTAAATTGACAACATATTTGCAATTAGGTCCTCAGTTGGTCAAATTACTTAACCCTAGACCTTCAAACGGTCTTGGGTGATTGTCCTCTCGGTCTTGAGACCGTTTGGATGAGTTACAAATGGTCTTGAGACCGTTTTCCCATCCAATTTTGGATTCTAGTGCAAATTCATCAAGGTCTGACCTATTGAGTTGATGATCATATCAATATTTAATTGCAAAGTAATTCGATGTAATTATACCTTCAATTGGTCAACTATTCTTGACCCCAGACCTCCAAACGGTCTTGGTTGATTGCCCTCCCAGTCTTGAGACCGGTTGGATGACCCCCAAGTGGTCTTGAGACCGTTTAGGTCAATCAACCCTAAAAACCCTAATTAGGTCACCATAATTTCAGTACTGATTTCATATAGGGTTAGCCCTAGTATTCACCCTTCAACTCTTAGCCCGTATGGAATTAGACCATCAAACTTGGTGAGTTGTTAATTAACATTATTTTGAACAGTAATCTCATACGGTCAATGCCTATTCAACGACCTTACAGGGTCTTGAGACCGTTTTCCCAAAAACAAAATTTCAGACCGTTTGAAAATCAGGAATAAATTCAAATAACGTTGTTACTTAAAAAAAGTCATATCTCCCGATTCGCTTGGAGTTAGCCTCCCAAATTTTGAGGGTAATTAGCCTATATAATTAGGAACAGATTTCTTATACGGTCCATGCTCCGTCAATGGGGCCAAACGGTCTTGGAGACCGTTTTCCCTGTCGCGGTCTCGAGACCGTTTGCTCACCTCGCGGTCTTGAGACCGAGAGAGAAAACTTTTGAGACCGTTTAAGGAAGTGAAAAGCGGTGGGCTTTTCTTGGAAATCACGCCCTCATCTCCTAAATCAAGAACAGTATGAATATCCCATGGATTTGCTTGCAAAATAGCAGGGAAAAGTAGGGAAACACTAAGAGCTATCATCAAAACGCATATAAAGATGCACATAGTAAAGCATGGGTTTAGAGTTATAAAACCCGCCTAAAGCTTGCTTCTTGAGCTCCAAGATTTCAAGCTCCAAGCTCTAATGGCGTCCTTGAGTTCTTACAGGTTGGCCAAGGTGAAAACCCCAAGGAAGGATGAAAAGAGACGGCTAGAAAGGTAGGGTTTTAAGAGTTAGCCATGAAGATGACCTTGAATTCGAGTTCTAACCATGGAATTAGGCAAGAAGAGGGGTTTAAACCTACCTTGCACCCCTTGGTCGTCCTCCTTAGCTCCAAGGCAGTCCTTGGTCGTCTTTGGTGAAATGAAATAGTAAGGGAACGAAGGGTAAGTTCCCTTGCAACTAAGGGAGGGAGGGCTTATATACATGGGGTAGGATTTTTAACATTAGTTCATAAGTTGTCCATAATTCCAACTAGGTCCCTCCTTCTTTACTTGATCGTCCCTTCCTCTTTATTCTAAGGACAAACCTTCTCTTAAGGTCTTAGGAAAAGAAGGTAAAGGAGAGCAAGCTAATAATGAGGTACATACATAAAGAAATATTGCACATATACCCTGATTATTCAATCACAAGGCATATTTCATAACTTGATAACTCAATTGAGGTGACTTCCTCATCATTTCTTCTCTTAATGATGGCAAGAGTCTAAAAAGATACATTAGATGACATATTTTACAATTTGCATCCCTTAATTTGGGTAAATTGCATTTTACCCCAAATTAGGGTTTCAAGCACTGGGATTGCTTCCACAGCTGTACCTTGGTACCCTAGCTTGGGAAATCCCTCAAACTTTACCAAAAAGATTCTCATGATGTCTCAACATCAGAGGAACATCTCAACATGTGCAAATTGCAAGCTAACCCTTTTAACTGGGTAAATTTTCATATAGGTCCCTGTATATCAAAACAATGCTACAACTTTAAATAAAAAAGAGAAAATACTGAAATATACGTTTCTGAGAACTTAATTACATGCTCAAAGTTAATCACAAAGATTTAATTACATATTTAGGCAAAACACCTAGGGTTGACTCATAACCCAGGTCAGGGATGTTACAGATATGGTGAGATTAATGCATATGGCAATCTGGTTTACACATCCATATACCTTTTTTTATATATGGCAATTTGGTTTCGTATATATTAATGCATATGTAATACATGTTTTGCAGCCACTTACACAAGACATGTACATATTTTGGGTTTTCCCATGTGGGATTTTGGTTCCATCTTTGATTAGTGTTGTACATACAGACTCATATTCAGTTACTTCATACTACTGTGATGCTTTTGAATATTTTGGTAAAAATAATAAGACTGTGATAATAGCTCCATTCAATGTTGAGTAAGTTTACTTTGCTTGTAATTTGGACTTAAGTAGATTACATTTTTATTGCGGATATTGAGTTATTAATTTTCTACTTTCTTACCTGTAGTGCTAAGAATTGGGAGTTATTAGTTATTATCCCCAAGACATTCACCATCTATTATCTAGATCCTGCGGGGAGTGAGTTGGATGTATTATATGGACATGCAATTAAAAGGTCATTATTCTCGTGAGAAATATTTTATGTTTTTATATCTGTTAACATCTGTTACTGCATTACTATTTAATTATGAAATTTAATGTGTTACATTAACATATATAGGGCTTTATAAGAGTACAAAAAAGTTGGAGGAAAGGTCCCCAGGAAAACAAATCTGACACTCATTTGGGAGAATGTGAAAGTAATTTCCTGACTCCAATGTATATATTATTTATGTGAACTGTGCTTATTTGTATTTTTGAATATTTTTTATGTTTCAATTTATAGTGTGCTACACAAGACAACAGATGGGCATGTGCCTACTATGTGATGTGATTTATGGACCTAATCATCAAACATGCCATATTGGAAATTGATAACATACAACAAGTATTATACATAGTCTCGTTAGATAATATGAAATATATGAATCTTATTATATATTATTATAATTATGTATATACGCCATTATCTTTATAGGTCTTTAAAACTGAGGACTTCAACACAGGTGAAAAGTGTTTCGATGTACATGCTCCCTATACGAGAGATGAATTAGATGATGTAAGAGAAGATTGGGAAAAATCCCTACAAAGAGTGGGAATTTTTAAATATAATTTTGCTGACAATGATGACAATGATGAATATAGAATAACTTTGTTCTCATAATTAATTTTGTGTGAATGTGAATGAATTTTTATGAATTGTCATATGTGTGTGAAAATCATCAATACATGAATGTTTCTACATGTGTCTGAATGTGAAAAGAGATGAAATAAATGGAACTGTAGGTTTTTACTGGTTTCTACATGCGTGTGATGAAAAAATAATATGAATTAAATGTTCTTATACATGAGTGTGAATCACATATATATAATATTGTCCATCATGTTAATTTTGTAGGTTTGTGGCCTGTTGTTGGCTGATATCAATGGATGTCGTAAAACCTACAGTTCATAACTGAACTGTCAGTTTCTCATCCTGCAACCAGCGACAACAAGTCTACAGACTGACAGAAAAAAAAAACATAAAATATGTGTCAGTTATTTGTATAAAACCGATGACATAAGGTTACAGTGTCGGTTGCCCTACTAGTAACTGACGTCGATTTCCCTAATGAGTCCAGACACCGTGGCCGTGTTAGCCAGCACGGCTGTGGCAGCAGACCAGACATAAAATAGGCGTCAGTTATGTGTATAAAACTGCCGACATATGGTTACAGTGTCGGTTTCCCTACTAGTAACCGACGTCGATTTCCCTAATGAGGCCAGACACCACGGACGTGCTGGCCAGCACGGCCGTGGCAGCGGACCAGACACCATGACCATGATGGTCAGCACGGCCATGGTAGCGGGTGAGATGGCGTCAGTTATTACTAATAAACCGACACTGATAGTGCCCAGATGGCGCCCTTTCTATGGTGCAAAGGTATATGGCGTCAGTTTCTAAGCTAATAACCGATGCCTATACCCCCTGCTGACGCATTTTTGGTGGCACACGAAGGGTTGTGGCGTCGGTTTGAGAACTGACGCATAACAGTTGGGCTTTTAGCGGTGCCCACATAGGTTTCGCTTAAAAACTAACACTAAAGGCCTTAAATAACCGACACTAAAGGTTGGTTATGTACTAGTGATCCAAGGGTTAAATCTATCGGCCAGGGTACCCATGACGCCCAAGAACGGTGTCGTGCATGGCCATGAAGCAGCATAACGGCCAACATCAAGGGTTAGCATGTCGGGCATCAAGCCATATCGTCCAACACTTCATATAAGTCAAAGCTTAAATAAGACATGGTGGTATTGGCCAAAGCCATCCTGGGCACCATATCGTATCGCCCAAGCTCATCTAAATAAGGATAACGACCAATACCATGTCAAGCACTAAGCTAACTTCACATGACCACCAAGATCATCTCAAGACAAGGGGGTGTATCAGGCATCCTCTGTACAGGGTGTATCATCCAACCATCTCGACTAGGTGTATCGGGCAACCACCTCTACAAGGTGTATCGGGTAGGGCACTCAACATAGTATATCACCCATCCATCATCTCCATAAGGGATATCGGCCAAAGGACCATAACGGTCACCAAGTAAGTTTTACTAGGCATATCGACCAAGGTTACAAGGATCAACCTAACACCCAAGCAAGCATATCTACCAAGGATTCCACCTCAAGATCATATCATGCAACAAGGGTAGACAACTCATGTCGCCCAAAGCAACTCTAATGCCCAAGCTAGGATTGAGGCACTATATCAGTCAAGATACAAGGATCAGGGTTGTGTCGGCCAACTACCAATTCACTTATCACCATGTCAGGCAGAAGGGCATAACGACCACAAGATCCATAAGGAGTTAACTCCTCATATCATCCAAGACTTAACCCTAATGAGGGTATCAGACAACATACTCAAAATGTCACCAAGGAAACACATATCGGCCAAGAGCCCATCCAAGGGTCTAGCAACCATGTCGTCCAAACCCTAACTCTAGGGTGGATAAGGGTTATCCGGCACCAGGGTAAAACTATTACCAACTCATCATATCGCCCATACATCTAGGTCATAGGCTCACCTTTCAAATCCAAAGGAGAGAAAGGGGGTGTTGCCATAACTATCAACCGAAGCATAAGCTATAGAACAAGGTACTGTATCGAGCAAGTAAGCCATATCAGGCAACCTAGTTGTATCAGCCAAAGACCCATATTGTGCAAGCCATCTTCAACCTCTATACATCAAGTACAAGAAAGACAACATATGCACAGTAGTAAAACGTAGACATCTCTATCAAAACAGATCTCATGCTCCACATGCATAAACATCATAAGGATGGATACCAATTTAAAGAACAAGATCAATATATGTGCATATGGAGAGTATACATAATAGAGATGGTTGAGAGTTATGTAACCCGCCTTAAGAGGATCTCCATGAAAGGCACAAAGCTCCATGATCCAAACACCTAGCAAACGTTCCCCTCCATGAGAGCCATCCATCCGAAGCTCAAAGCATGCCTTCGGCTCCAACATCAACACCTCAAGAAACAAAGGAAGAAGAAGAAGGTACCATGGTTATATATAGCTTCAAGAAGAAGAAAGAGGGGAGATAACCACAGAAAAACCTACTCATATCAAGGGCCCATCCATGTCTGAGAGGGTAGGGAGGTGATGAAGGAGAAAGCATAAGGAAAGGCTAGCAAGAAGCATGACTCATCAAGTTAAGATCTTGAACAAGGAGTCTCCATGGCCAAGGAGCTCACCCTCCTAAGCTCCATGGGAGTCTTCCTTTAGCTCCCAAGCTCCCATGCTCGTCCCAAACAAGAAGGGGAAAAAAGGTGGCCAAAAAGGATTGCTTGGATAAGGAGGAAGGGGGTTATATACACCAAAGAAGAGAGAGGTAGCAAGGAAGAGGTGTCAAAACCACATAAACCAAAGTGCCACTTGCTCTAGCTCATAACGCCACTTGTTGCCACCCTAGCTGCTCATGCATGGCCTGGTGATACACTCTAGAATGTCTATCATGCATCTGGGCAGCTGCCATAGCCGATACAACCCTTTTGGGTGACACACCTTTATGTCCTAGCCGATATACTACAAGACAAGATACACATGTGACATATATATGCTATAAAGTCCATATAAAGATGTCTTTCCTCATCTATCAACCAAACATGGCGCCCCATCATCCATACTCATTTTAGATGATGTCACACATAAGAAAGAAGACTCTAGAGCTGATAAATTACACATTGACCCCTCCATTTTGGGTATTTTGCAATTTATACCAAGACTAGCACACAAAGCACAAGCTTCAACCAACCAAGCTCAAACTTGGAATATATGTCCTCCATAAGGAGCCCTACCTCATCACTCTATTTCTAATGATGATAGAGAACTAAAGGCATGCTTTACATGTGACATATTGCAATATAACCCCTTACTTTGGGTAAATTGCACTTTGGTCCAAAACAAGCAAACATTGCTCAAACAACATCCAAATGGGACCAAACTAGAAACATGAGCTTGTCACATGATACCAAAATATCTTAGAAGATTAGATTAAGGTTCTAAGTACCTTCCATAAGCAAATCAAAGAGAGTTAGACCAAAACCTGGGTCAGGGTCCTTATAAGTCATAAACCGTATCAAGGATTTCGTCCCCGAAATCCCAAGCGGAAGGAAGATGAGTGTTACTTGCATGTCACATCATAAAACTCCACAAAGCTCCTAAGTGTCACAACTCATGACCATTATACTTGCTCTTCTTGCAGAGCTAACTCAGGGTTTTCTTGCACTGGTTACAACTCAACCCCTTTTTGTTTTATCATCCTTCATCCAGTACATCCTTGTGATACTGGAACATCACATGCAACTTGTATTACTCAGGTATCTGTTCCTTTTACTGATATATCATATTCCACATTACGTTTCCATTGCGCTACTCTGATCTCATAGGCTTGGCACTTAAGATTTGCATAACTAGTATCACTATCCTTCTGCCATATGCGTTCCAACTGTTCCTTCTCCTTTCACAAAAGATGTCTCTACTCAAGGGGGATATTTCTCAGAAGAGGTCATCACAAGATACATACTCTACAAAACACCTGTATGCACATGACATGGCTCATACAACACCTCACTATGTATCACTTAAGGCTGAACACGAAAAGGAGTTAAACATCTTGGTTAACAATAACCACATCATCTCGGTTTCAAGCCTTTCATGTGTTCATGTCAACTCCCAAGAGCACAACGAGTACCAACTCAGATGGTAACAGATATGCACTATCTCAGCTGATCAGGATAGGATTCTCAACCCTTGTTCGTCCATCTCTAACTACTGCACATCCCGCCTGGATCTTTTTGTTGCTCGAAACTTGTCTAGGAGTATTCCAAGGAATCAAACTCAACTAGATAAACTTTCCCAAGATGACCTCACCGCACTTACTTTTTCTTGGGTGCATACCTTCCGATGTTATGTTTATGTGGGGCATAAGCCCCTAACAGATGGTAGTCATACTATCGGCAATTACCCAGGTCAAACCAAGGCCAACCTCTCCATCTGAGGAAACTTCACACATTTCTAAGGATATCCATTCCCAGGGTTATAACGATCCTTGTCATGTCACACAGAAAGGGTTTCACCCAACTGTCACATCTAGGAAGAGAAAGGATATGGAGGGAAGTATACTTCATCCTGCACAACCAGGTCATCAACAAGGTGCTCAACAACAGGCTATCTCTCTTCTGACTATCAGGAAGGAAACATCTACCAAACGTACAACAAGCGCTCACAGGAGGGTACATCCTAAACTGGATCAACTAGAGAAGATAAGAGGCAAGAAGAAGACAAAGTAGAATGTAGTGACTCCATTCAACCTGCCACCACACACTGGTCATCCTACCATTTCTGGTCAGCTCATGCCTCAAGATCGAACTCTTACATGTTGCCATCTGCTGCCTGGTCAAACCATCCGGTCCTCACTTGCTTATCCTTATCAGTGTTCCTCCATGATGCTGATCCATTGCCTCGAGGGTCACCACATAGATCCAAACTCTAAAACAAGCTTCCATCTTGTAGGTTCAAGGTCAATGATGATTGATCCGGACGGTTCTCCTTCATACCTTCACAATCTAGGCATCTTGATTCTCAACCCCTTCTCAGAAGGCATGCCAAGAGGATCCTACCGTCATCATCTGTCACAGACATCTCCATCTTAGAAACCAAAGTCCAAGATCAGCTGATACTTTTCGAAGTATCCAAACAATGATCACTCCAAAAGCATACATATCAAGTGACACAAGGTCAACTTGACATCCATTCCCTCGGAAGGAAGGAACACAAAGGAACAAAATCCTCCCATCACCCTATCAACATCTATGGTTTCATATTAAAGGGGAGGGTATTATCACTTTATTTAATCCTTACATGAGTTTTTCAACTGTTTAAGCATCGATAAACCTTGTTCCATCCGGTTTCATCCTATTTCTTCTTGGTTTCCTTGCACTCAACATAGGAAACATCAAGACCATTACATGTTATTTTTCTCTTTCTCTTATAAACGTTTCATCATGATCATGATTAGTCCCTGATTATATCAGATTTTTGTTTTCTTTGTGTGAAAAGGATCGTTACTCTTCGCATATATTTTACTGGACAAGGATCATCTCCCTTGTTTTCTCTTTGTTGTCACATATTTGCACTTTATACTTTCACATTTCTGCTTACGTTCATTAGTTGGTGTGAGATTATCTCAGGTTCCATCTTGTTTACTCATCAATTGTTCTTCTCTTTCTTCTAACTTTATCTTTGCTTTCAGGTACTTTCTTCATCTTGTGTAAGTTCTATGTTTTAACTTACATTGTTATCACAAGTTAATCTATCTTTGATCATGTATATCTCTTGAGATTACAATTTCAAGAACTTATCTCATCATATTCTTATATAGATTTAGGTTTCATAGAATCATTACTTCCTCTTTTGATTATCAAGCATACATGTTTTAAAGAGTTATGGTGCATTCACTTACCTCTTTTATGACATGATTAAGATATTGACATTGTATTTCTAACTTGTTATGCTCTTTAGATTGCTCCAGAATGACTACTTGATCAGAGTAATCAAGGAGGAAACAATCTAAGGCTCCACACTTACCTATGTCTTCAATATTTGAATACCTGGCCAGGGCATCCAAGTACTGAGATAAGGTAGTATGTACCATCCTTTATGTCACGGTCCAACCTTAAACACCATCCTAATCCTAGTCCTAGAGTCCCTGTAGGATCGACGAACCTAGAGCTCTGATACCAAACACTGTAACACCCCATCACACAAAAAGAGGATTACATGCTAACCAGCAGATTACCGAAAATCACGGGAAATTAAAACTAATTTATAACAAGCACCACAAGATGAAACACATAACATCCGAGTCAACACTTTTCATTTCATATATTATCAACAGGGTGCTACAACATAATTTCCCATCATCTCTTTACATGAAATAACTATTTGTCATGCTGCTTTACATCAGGATAGATACTGAAAACTGTTCATTGATCATTATGCAAGAAACATCGAAAAGCCCTTCCCGAAGACTTGAGTGTACAGGGACAACACATAGGACTCTACTGCTAGATAATATCTAGCCCACCGAGTATGATACCTCTATATATCATCTACAACCACATGATCTTCATCTCGCCAGGCACGTCCACCTAAAAAGGGTTATTAACCAGCGGGGTGAGACACACAATCCCAGAGAGAAACATAACCCTCTACCAACTTTGTAATGATCACAGAGAACTGGTATAAGCAGATTATAGGAGCAACATACTGAGCAAAGCTAACTTTATTAACCTTCTTACCAAACTATCAGGAGGCATATAACCAGGCATTCTGTATGGAACATGATTGACAAGATAAGGTTCATAAGATGTTATCACAAGATATAAAGAGTGTACATATAACTGCAAGATATAATTAGATCATCTACACAAGCAAGGCCTCAATCGATGTTCTGTGTTTTGCTTTTAGCAATATATTCTATATAGCTGGATTACGATTTATTATGCCCTGAGGAAGTGAGCCGTCCCGCTCAAATCCAACCTTCGGCTGCGAAGCCCAAAACCGGTGCCATACAAGGTCATTGGGAGAGCTGGACTCCATGACCTCACCTCTTCGTGGTCAGTGCACATTAACCAAAGCAGGACCAAAGTCTCTTGCTCGAGTGGCCTCAGCCACAGAGTCAGTCCCGCAGGCTGCCCTTTCTTATCATGAACCACATGCCTATTCACTGCGCTCCTAAGCCATGAACGCATTCATGCTCCCTCATACTGAGCCATGGGCCTAATCACCATGCTCTATACATATCTTGAGTCCACAACCACAGTTGCACTCTAATCCTCCTATTTTTGGCTACGAGAAACCCCACATATTCAACAATATGCGCTCCGGGCTATCCCGCAGGAGAACCCATTTTACCATCACCTAAATACTGACGATGATGGATCTATGGACATGTCAAACTACATGAGAGATTCATCTGTAATTAGTTGATGCATTTTAAGTAGATTTTTGTGGTAATCAAGTTATATTGAACAACCAAACATATATATATATATATATATATATATATATATATATATATATATAGAGAGAGAGAGAGAGAGAGAGAGAGAGAATATGAACAACATTAGATCTCATTGTATTCATGTTATACTGCCTTTGTTGTTCTCATTACCCTCAACAATCATCATATCACCATGGGACATCCATCCCTCATACATCACACAATGCCACTGCCTCTCAAGGCTTTCACATCATACATCATCATAGGATCTCAATCCCTCTATCACATATTGCCACTGCCCCTCAGGGCTTCAACATTATGCATCAACATTTCGGGAACGCATCCCTCAACTAGGCACTCAGCCTTAACCAGGTCCTCATACCTTTCACATTATACTTGTTGTTACATGTTATCTTTTCAACAGAGTTATCATCATTATTATTCAGTCATTGGACAATCATCAAGTGCTACATAAAGCACATAATCATATAATCACCATAGCTCTTACCTGGCTATGAATTAAATATACCTGCATAGTTAGCTTGCATAAAAAGAGATAACCGGATTACCAAGAATAGAACATATTGGGATTATCATGCTATCATGAATTCATGTGTACATAATTGGAACATCATCCATATTCATATATACATGAGATTCAAGGATATAAATGCAAGTAATGCAATTACATTATCATTACCAAACTGTGAACACCCATCATGCCCCATATCTCATGAGCATATCTTTGATTATCATATCATCAAGATTAAGGTTTATACATTGGTATATTCTTTCATCATTATGAACATAAGTAGATTAATGTCATGACTGGTGTATTCATCAATACATCACAGCTATCAAGTCAGGGATATCCCACCATATCCCACATCTTTAACTATTAAGCACATCATCCCTAAGGATTATCTTAAGGATCATACACCATGACCCACCATCCAACCTTATCAAAGGTTCATCTATCATTACCCATAAATAACCACTGCACAATGGTCCACAACCCATTTCATCTTGGCTCATCATACTTTTATTATTAAACATGAGCACACATCATGGTCTATACTTGTGGTCATATACCTGTGTCACATTATCATGTGTAGTAACATCATATCCTTCCAAACATACTGGGTTCACAACCTATCATCTTATCTCAATATTAACATAGGTGCAGGGTTCAAGGTGATTAAACCATAACACATGTATCATTGTTATTAAAAGAGATGTGACCACATATATTAGCTATATGCATTCCGGGTCATCAGAACCCTCACCAAAGCTCCCACAACCCTCATTAAAGGTCTGGCGGGCAGCGCCATCCCTCACCAAAGGATGTTCCCGATATAGCAATACCCTTACCAAAGTTATAACGGCTAGGGTTTCCAACCCTAAGGCAACTCACCAGCATATCGGCGAACCACTGCACATCCTCTATCTTGCATCAAGTTTCCATTAGCACTCATGGTGTTGGGCAACCATCACCAAGGTATAACGTGAAACACTACCATGGTTATCAGCTAAGGGTCTAACGTGCACCAAGCTAGGGTTAGGGTTAGGTTTCACTATCAGCTAACCTTCAAAATGAGCCATATCGACCAAAGGGTGTCACCCAAGGCGCCCCTATCATGCAACCATTTCAACATCATCCAAGGGTTAACCCTATTGGCTAGAGTAGCCATGACGCCCAAGAACGGTGTCGTGCATGGCCATGAAGCAGCATAACGACCAACATCTAGGGTTAGCATGTCGGGCATCAAGCCATATCGTCCAACACTTCATATAAGTCAAAGCTCAACTAAGACATGGTGGTATCAGCCAAAGCCATCTTGGGAACCATACCATATCACCCAAGCTCATCTAAATAAGGATAATGGCCAAGGCTGTGCCGGGAACCAAGCTATCAAAGTCTATCCACCAATACCATGTCAGGCACTAAGCTAACTTCACATGACAACCAAGATCATCTCAAGAGAAGGGGGTGTATCAGGCATCCTCTGTACAGGGTGTATCGTTGAACCATCTCAACTAGGTGTATCAAGAAACCACCTCTACAAGGTGTATCAGGTAGGGCACTCAACATAGTATATCGCCCATCCATCATCTCCACAAGGGATATCGGCCAAAGCACCATAACGATCACCAACTAAGCTTTACTAGGCATATCGACCAAGGATACAAGGATCAACCTAACGCCCAAGCAAGCATATCTACCAAGGATTCCACCTCAAAAACATATCATGCAACAAGGGTAGACAACTCATGTCGCCCAAAGCAACTCTAACTCCCAAGCTAGGATTGAGGCTCTATATCGATCAAGATACAAGGATCAGGGTAATGTCGGCTAACTACCAATTCACCTATTACCATGTCAGGCAGAAGGGCATAATGACCACAAGATCCATAAGGAGCTAAATCCTCATATCGTCCAAGACTTAACCCTAATGAGGGTATCGGGCAACATACTCAAAATGTCACCAAGGAAACACATGTCGTACAAACCCTAACTCTAGGGTGGATAAGGGTTATCGGGCTCCAAGGTAAAACTATTACCAACTCATCATATTGCCCATACATCTAGGTCATAGGCTCACCTTTCAAATCCGAAGGAGAGAAAGGGGTGTTGTCATAACTATCAACCGAAGCATAAGCTATAGAACAAGGTACTGTATCGGGAAGCAAGCCATATCGGGCAACCTAGTTGTATCAGCCAAAGACCCATATTGTGCAAGCCATCTTCAACCTCTATCCATCAAGTACAAGAATGAAAACATATGGACAGTAGTAAATCGTACCCATTGTTGGGTTTTAGGGGAGGAAAAGAAGGCAGCGGAAACAAAAATTTTCCTCCCCAAACCTAGAACAAGGAAATGCGTCAACGTCTATACAATAGGAAAGGATGGTTTGTGGAATCATACCTTTTCCCGAGGCTTGCTCGACGACAATACCTCACGGCTTGCACGGTCTTCACCTCCGGTCTTGGACGGTGTCTATGCAGCTCCTGGTCGCACCAGGATTGACAACTCTTGGTCTCATCAGGACTATCGGGATTGACAACTGTCCTCCGAGCAATAGAAACCTCCCGCCTATGAAATAGTCCACACAGACCACCTGGAACTCCAATATCCTTGTCCCACAAGGAATTGGAAGAATTCACACCCTCCTGTCAGTGTACTAGTTGCCGACACACTCTCCTGCCACCAATTGCTTTCTGCAGTTGTCTTTCCCTTACTGTGCCTCCCTTATCGGGTAGCACTTGCTCGGGCTCTCTCTCGGTTACCAAAACCAGAGAGAACGAAAACTTGCAGAGCAACTGGTTGCACTGTGTTGTTCTTTGAAAAGCCCCCAATACCCCTATATATAGGAGGGTCATGGGACATGGTTCTCTATCTCGGGCAATGTGGGACTAAAAGCAGGAGTAGAAGGGTTCGATATTTTCCATAAAACAACCAACTCGCAACCTGAAACGATCATTTCACAACTGAAACAATCAGTTGGGAACCTGAACCGGTCGGTTGACACCTCAACCGATCGGTTTGGACCCATGAAATGGTCGGTTCACATGTGAACCGACCAGTTCGTGGTCCTGATCAGTTCCCGATTGAATTTCCACCTTTTGTTTCTAATTGGTATCAAATACCAATCCTTGTTCCAATCAAATTGGGCAAGTGAAACGAAAGGAAATTTCTCACCAATACTACTTTCCCAACTTTCTCGGTTGCATTAGTTGAACCGATCGTTTCAACACTTGAAGCAATCGTTTCACCCAAACCATGAGTCGATCGACTCACAACCAGAGCCGATCAGTTCACCAAGCTGATCCGATCGGTTCATCACATGAGCCGATCGGTTGGGAGTACAGATCGTGCAGAAATAGTCAATTGCAGTTTCAATCAATTCGATACTCTAATCAATCTGTCCAACACCTTGAACACTATGATTTTGAGCTATCAATTAATTGAGTGTTTAATTGAACTACTAAACTCCTTTAGTAATCAATATAAACATTGTTTGTGTACAAAACTCCTCTTCCAGGTTAAATCCTATGTGTGTGACCCTACAGGTCCTTTTCACGTTGGCAGTGAAAGTCCATAACACTTATGACTTCACAAGCAAAGAGCGGTGCCTAGTCACACATCAATGCTACCCAAGTGAAATAGAAAGTTGGAGAACAACTTTCAATCCTACAATCTGTGAATGGTGTTACAGAGAATGTATAATTCCTTTGTCACTGATATCCCAAATGAACTTGAGGCATGGAACAGTCATCCTGTCAACGTTCATTCACTTTCTTGATCTCAGAGTAGGTTGGAAGAGATATGGATGACATCAATATCAAATACTGATTCACACATGCGTGTGCACACCTATTTCAATCCTACTTATCACGTGGCCTTGGATATCAAACTCTCTCAGGAGGGACAAATCCCATATCTATCACTCACCCCTCAAAAGCCCCATGTGTCAAAGCCACCCAATCATCACCTTTATAACAACCCATGTTTCAGGACTGCGTTTGATGATGTCAAAGTGTGCCCAATAACATGTGTTGAGTGTAGTGATTACAGGTCAAAGAATCACACTCACCACCATCACTGTGAGTACTGACTGTGACTACCATGTCATGGTTCCATGTGTCAAACTCACGGTGGGTCTGTCTGGTACACTATATCTCTAACAAGTACCTATGTGTTTGGTTTGATATCTCTATATCATGACTAATGAGATTCTGTCATCAACCAACACCACAATCTAGTCTTGTGTGTCATTGCTGTCTATCTACCTTCCACAATGACATCCGACTAGGGACATAACAAGAATGTACAAACTCTTAGCATCCATATGATCTCATCGTTCAGGTCCTGAACCTGAAGGCGTACGCCATTGAGTATTGTCATTCTCTAGACATTCAATCTGTTCTATCACTATCTCACATGATTGAACCAGAAAGAATTGGAAGCTTGCCTTTGATGTTTATCAAATCAATCTTAATGTATCCCATCAATTATCCCTTGATTGGCTCTCAGGGCATACATACCAACAGACTCCCACATGCACTACAAGCCAATCACCCTTGAATCATATTCATAGTGATATTCAAACATGTCCCACATGCTATTGTCCTCTAGTGCGAACATAGTGAGTTATGGCAACACCTTGCCAAAGTCAGTTTAACTGCATGTCTCTAATATCTTCGCTGTACGTCACACGTATGAGATGGAGTTGCCGTAATATGTGATCCAATATTCCTTTGCTTACCTTTAGCCACATTGCATGATCAAGGATTCCATACTTGTCACCAATGACCGGAATATCTATAAGTTCATCTCATGAACTTCCAAATCCATATAGTATCCACTACTGTCCTCTAACACACGGATACTCGACATTTCCTTTTAAACAGTTTCATTGGAACACTTCCAATTATCAACAAACTTTCACTTTTATATATCCTATATATATTTTGCGATTAATTTTCTGTCCTTTTGGAAGTTCGCATCAATGTAACTCTTGACATTGAACTCTTCCTTATCTCCATAGAACTAGTACTTCTCAAGTACTTATCAAGTTCTCATGATATTCCAGTAACCCTTACTGGAAGTAGACAGACATCCACTCGTCAGGTCTCACATACGAGTTATCAAGATGAGCACATCATATTGCCATGTCCTACATACAAGATGATGAATGGATTTTGTTCTTGCCATGCAAGATAATGGGATGATTACATACATGATAGATCCATATCTATTCTTAGTGTTCCCATTCTTCATAAGAATTGGACACTTGGCCTTGGGATACTAACTCCATGTAACATGGACAAGTTTTCTCCCACTGAATCTATGCATACTGAACCCTTCAGTACAAATTGCCAATGTATGCTTTCTCTTTTCAGGTCAAGAGGTTTTCGCGAACTATCTCTATAGATCTCTATTCATATCACATAGGAAACATCTCTATCTTCCTTAAAGATAATTTCCACTTTTGGATTTCCATTCTAGAACATTTCCATTTCACATCAACATGTGGAATGTGAACACGCTCCCACTAAATCACAGATTCCTTCTTTATCTTTGACATATCAGTCAAACCCTTTGACTATATCATCAAAGTAAAGATCCAAGTATGAGTTTCTTGTACTCAATCAATCACATTGATTAGTCCATTGTAACTTATAGACTTCATTTGCATTAGTGGATTCATAAACCTTATAGGTTGTATCACGTACACATCCTTGTTTTATTCCTCATAGGAATGTGGTTTTAGTATCCATATGCCAAATGTCTTAGTCATTAAGTTGCAATCAACAAGCATCATCCCTCTCAAAATGTTATCCATGTATCTTAACCCTTAAGACTTATTCGCACTTATGGATTTTATTCCAATGGATGCTTCCATCAAGGTCATACCTTATGGTTCACATGGATGTCATTTAGGATGTAATGGTCATAAACCATAACTCAAAATTCGGTTCCTCATATTCATCTAGATAGTTGACTCATCACATGAACAACTCATCACATAGATAATTGAGGTGTATCTGTCAAGGATATAAGAACTCACAACTCCTTGTGATTCTCAATGTCCTTTATTAGTGTGGGGTATTCTTTTATTAAGAAGAATTCAGTTATTTGATAATCATTCTCTAACTCCTTAGAGTATGATTCCTTCTTGATTTAGACATCACCATGCCTTAATCATGAGTTCACTATGATACACTATCATAATCACTCATAAGGATCTCAAACATTTAGTCCAAGTATTTCATTCTTTGATCTCATCAAGAATTAACACTTCACCAAATTTTCACTTCATCTGTGATACTCTTGAACACTTCAAGATATTCATATTGGTATGTTTCTAAATACCATTTGAAGTATTAGCATTTGTTCCAATAAGTATGTAAATACATCACATGTATCATACCTAATAGGATAATCATTCTCCCACTACCTTTAGTGAAGATTGATTAATCATGTCTAAGATATTCATGTCTCTTACTGGTTCTCTAACCAAAAGAGTCTAGATTTATCCATCATATGTAAACTAGAAATGAATTTCTCATGATTGATGCTAATTTGATTGTTTGAGTTATCCATTTTATCTTATGCATATCAAATACCACAAGATAATCAAAGCATTGACACAAAGATCATATCTTTGAGATTGAAACATCAACTTTATTGATTTCCATCATTGACATACAATATGCAAAATAAAGTATTTCTATCTATTGGCAAATATGAAATAGCAGTTCTCAACTCTATTTCGTGCCCTTTAGGCTGAAATAAACTGAAAGGTACTCCTATCTATGGCAGCAACACTTGCTCCAATGATGGGTACTCCTTTCTTGGTCCTTTCACAAAGGCCATCACTTCTTTGTGGATATTGCATATCATATATGACATATCCATATCTTGGTATCATATACCTCAGATAAAGAAGCAGTTCATTTCATGATACATTAGGTGGAGATCTCCATCCCCTCCTTCATCTTCTTTTGTTCTTCCAGATATAGAGGGCAATCCCTCATACACCCTTTACCTATGTGCCTTGAGGCTGAAGATGGCTTGGATTGCTGGCGAGCATCAGAACACTTCTTTGCTTTTCCCTTGTCCTTGCTCTTAAGAATTACCTTTTCTTTGATCACATCAAAGATTATGGTTTGTCTTTCTTCATCTTTGCCTCTACTATCCTCAACATGTCCAACAACTCTGTCAACGCTTGTTAAAGTTGTTCATGTTGTAGCTTATCATGAATTGTATGATTCTCGCAACATTTGCAGTATCATACCAATAGCCAACTCTTAGCTCAGAGGGAATCCTTCTTAGTCAGGTTTTCCACATACCCAATCACATTGAGTGTTTGAATACCTTACTAGATCTCCTTCTATCATGACATACTAGGATAGTGTCTTGGAGACATCATATGTCTCATGTTGTCTATGCACTTCATAGTTCAGAGAACACAACATCAAGCACTCCTCATCAATGTCTTCCTCGGTATGCTTCCATAAGCATACTTTCAACCATTGATATGGTGGGATCAATTTCATCTGGTTCTGGTATAACTAGGACATAGAGCTTTCACTCTACGATTGAGAACACTTCTCAATGTCCTAACCAGTCGTGGAAAAATTCCCATTTAATTTGTTGGTCTCAAAGACTGATCGCAAATAAGTGATTATTTTTGATCAACCATTTATTGTACAAAGGGAAATATATATGCAATTTTAGTCCAAAACTCCTTTTGACTTGTTTGATTGATTTGAATGGTTGACGATATAATTAGGCCTTTAATTAATTATCTCTCCCACTATTTAATTCAAATTGATAGCCCTCACCATCAATTCGGAAGATTGCATCGTACAACCTTCTAGTGGGCAAGATCTTGAAATCCTCTAAGTCATGGACTAGCTTGGGCTGTCACCCACAACTTAGATCTCTCAGGTATGAAACTCTTGCCAATTGCATCATATGCAACTCTTGATAAGATGTCATATGCAACTCCTTTCCATGATCATATCAATGCCTCAAGGTGCTAGATCCTATCTAGGTCACCTTGTTAAGTCCGACCCAAAGCAAACACGATGAATATGCACCCTTCTTGGGTAGACCCACATATCCACTCTTCACGCTTCCACGAGATAGACGGTGCACCACACTTGGGCGTGCCCACACTTGGTCGATCAAGCTTTTCACGTGTGTCTCATTTGGAAGGCATCTAAAACTTAATATTTAATGAGGGATTTGGTTTTTATATACATATACATATCCAATCACCACAATACATAGTATGTATCATATACATGCTATATCCCACAGAAAACATGTAAAACGATAAAAGCGATGATTATGGCCACCCTAATGTGATTCCTTGAGCCAAGAGGAATCACGATCATCTAGGTCTACATCACATGTAACCTATACAAGATGAACTCTGTGCTTTGCCTTTCTGGGTTTGATCAACTCATCACATGAATGATCGGCTCGCCATCAGACTGGTCGGTTGGGTGCCACCAGCCGATCGGTTGGCTCCTCCAACCGATCAGTTTGCCTGGTCGTCGTGCATCTCATCATGGCCGCCACCCGCTCGTATCGCTCCTCGAACCGGTCATCAACCGATCGGCTCACTCCTTGAACCGATCGTCTGGAACGTCAATCGATCAGTTCACGCCTTGAACAGATCATTTCAGCTGTCGTCAGGATGTCCTTCGTTCTTCGACATAACAGGAAATAAAATTCTATCCTATTTTACATTGTAAAAGGAGAAACCTCTAGTTACATTCGAGGGGAGCAAAGGTAGGAAAGAAATCTCGAATTATTTCGACTTACATCAGGAATAAGAGAAGGAAGATCGGTGCGCAGACCGAGATGCAAGCAACCACATACAACCATATACAGATAGGGTTTATTGGCCATAACAACACTATACATCCACCACAAAACTCATTTAAGGGCGACGTGTATCGAGTGCATTTATAATACATATCATATATGTAAATTGGGATTTATGGATTTAGGATTGGACATGCATAAAGCCAATATTATTCACATCATATGCAATAAAAAAAGGCGACAAACCAAAATCGATCATATCAATAATCCTAAAGTATAGAGAAGTTGACGTAGCTCTGATACCACTATTGGGTTTTAGGGGAGGAAAAGAAGGCAGCGGAAACAAAAAGTTTCCTCCCCAAACCCAGAAAAAGGAAACGCGTCAACGTCTATACAATAGGAAAGGGTGGTTTGTGGAATCATACCTTGTCCCGAGGCATGCTCGGCGACAATACCTCATGGCTTGTGCGGTCTTCACCTCCGGTCTTGGACGGTGTCTGTGCAACTCCTGGTCGCACCGGGACTGATGACTCCTGGTCTAACCGGGACTGTCGAGATTGATAGCTGTCCTCCGAGCGGCAGAAACCTCCCTCCTCTGAAGTAGTCCACACGGACCACCTGCACTCTAATATCCTTGTCCCACAAGGAATTGGAAGAAGTCACACCCTCATGTCAGCGTACTAGTCGCCGACATACTCTCCTGCCACCAATTGCTTTCTGCAGTTGTCTTTCCCTTGTTGTGCCTCCCTTATCGGGTAGCACTTGCTCAGGCTCTCTCTCAGTTACCAAAACCAGAGAGAACGACAACTTTGCAGAGAAACTGGTTGCACTGTGTTGTTCTTTGAGAAGCCCCCAATACCCCTATATATAGGAGGGTCATGGGACAGGGTTCTCTATCTCAGACAATGTGGGACTAAAAGCAGGAGTAGAAGGGTTCGAGATTTTCCACAAAACAATGAACTCGCAACCTGAACCGATCGTTTCACAACTGAAACGGTCGGTTGGGGGCCTGAACCGGTCGGTTGACACCTCAACCGATCGGTTGGGACCCATGAAATGGTCGGTTCACATGTGAACCGATCGGTTCGTTGTCCTGATCAGTTCCCGATTGACTTTCCACCTTTTGTTTCTAATTGGTATCAAATACCAATCCTTGTTCCAATCAAATTGGGCAAGTGAAACAAAAGGAAATTTCTCACCAATCCTACTTTCCCAACTTGCTGAGTTGCATCAGTTGAACCGATCGTTTCAACACTTGAAGCAATCGTTTCACCCTGACCATGAGTCGATCGACTCACAACCTGCGCCGATCGGTTCACCAAGCTGAGCTGATTAGTTCATCACATGAGCCGATCCGTTGGGAGTACAGTCGTAAAAAATAGTCAATTGCAGTTTCAATCAATTCGATACTCTAATCAATCTGTCTAACACCTTGAACACTATGATTTTGAGCTATCATTTAATTGAGTGTTTAATTGAACTACTAAACTCCTTTAGTAATCAATCTAAACATTGTTTGTGGACAATACTCCTCTTCTAGGTTAAATCCTATGTGTGTGACCCTGTAGGTCCTTTTCACGTTGGCAGTGAAAGTTCATAACACTTATGACTTCACAAGCAAAGAGCGGTGCCTAGTCACACATCAGTGCTACCCAAGTGAAATAGAAAGTTGGAGAACAACTTTCAATCCTACAATCCGTGAATGGTGTTACAGTGAATGTATAATTCCTTTGTCACTGATATCCCAAATGAACTCGAGGCATGGAATAGTCATCCTGTCAACATTCATTCACTTTCTTGATCTCAGAGTAGATTGGAAGAGATATGTATGACATCAATATCACATACTGATTCACACATGCGTGTGCACGCCTATTTCAATCCTACTCATCAAGTGGCCTTAGATATCAAACTCCCTCAGGAGGGACAAATCCCATATCTATCACTCACCTCTCAAAAGCCCCATGTGTCAAAGCCACCCAATCATCACCTTTATAACAACCCATGTTTCAAGACTGCGTTTGATGATGTCAAAGTGTGCCCAACGACATGTGTTGAGTGTAGTGATTTCAGGTCAAAGAATCACACTCACCACCATCACTGTGAGTACTGACTGTGACTACCATGTCATGGTTCCATGTGTCAAACTCACAATGGGTCTGTCCGGTACACTTGTTCTCTAACGAGTACCTATGTGTTTGGTTTGATATCTCTATATCATGACTAATGAGATTCTGTCATCAACCAACAACACAATCTAGTCTTGTGTGTCATTGTTGTCTATCTACCTTCCACAATGACATCCGACTAGGGACATAAAAAGAATGTACAAACTCTTAGCATCTGTATGATCTCATCGTTCAGGTCCTGAACCTAAAGGCATACGTCATTGAGTACTGTCATTCTCTAGACATTCAATCTGTTCTATCACTATCTCACATGACTGAACCAGAAAGAATTGGAAGTTTGCCTTTGATGTTTATCAAATCAATATTAATGTATCCCATCAATCATCCCATGATTGTCTCTCAGGGCATACATACCAACAACCATCTGTATCAAAACAGATCTCATGATCCACATGCATAAACATCATAAAGATGGATAGATACCAATTTAAAGAACAAGATCAATATATGTGCATATGGAGAGTATACATAATAGAGATGGTTGAGAGTTATGTAACCCACCTTAAGAGGATCTCCATGAAAGGCACAAAGCTCCATGATCCAAGCACCTAGCAAACGTTCCCCTCCATGAGAGCCATCCATCTGAAGGTCAAAGCTTGCCTTCGGCTCCAACATCAACACCTCAAGAAACAATGGAAGAAGAAGAAGGTACCATGGTTATATATAGCTTCAAGAAGAAGAAAGAGGGGAGATAACCACGGCCAAAACTACTCATATCAAGGGACCATCCATAGCAAGAAGCATTACTCACCAAGGTAAGATCTTGAACAAGGAATCTCCATGGCTAAGGAGCTCGCCCTCCTAAGCTCCATGGGAGTCTTCCTTTAGCTCCCAAGCTCCCATGCTAATCCAAAACAAGAAGGGGAAAGAAGGTGGCCGAAAATGATTGCTTGGATAAGGAGGAAGGGGGTTATATATACCAAGGAAGAGAGAGGTAGCAAGGGAGAGGTGTCATAACCACATAAACCAAAGTGCTGATTGCTCTAGCTCATAACGCCACTTGTTGCCACCCTAGCTGCTCATGCATGGCCTGGTGATACACTCTAGAATGTGTATCGTGCAGCTAGGCATCTTCCATGGCTGATACACCCCTTTTGGGTGATACACCTTCGTGTCCTAGCCGATACACTATATGACAAGATACACATTTGACATATATATGCTATAAAGTCCATATAAAGATGTCATTCCTCATCTATCAACCAAACATGGCACCCCATCATCCATACTAATTCTAGATGATGTCACACATAAGAAGGAAGACTCTATATCTTATAAATTTCACATTGACCCCTCCATTTTGGGTATTTTGCAATTTATACCAAAACTAGCACACAAAGCACAAGCTTCAACCAACCAAGCTCAAACTTGGAACATAGGTCCTCCATAAGGAGCCCTACCTCATAATTCTCTTTATAATGATGCTAGAGAACTAAAGGCATGCTTTAAATGTGACATATTGCAATATAACCCCTTATTTTGGGTAAATTACACTTTGGTCCAAAACAAGCAAACATTGCTCAAACAACATCCAAACAGGACCAAACTGGAAACATGAGTTTGTCACATGATATCAAAACATCTTAGAAGATTAGATTAAGGTTCTAAGAACCTTCCATAAGCAAAGAAAAGAGGGTTAGCCCAAAACTTGGGTCAGGGTCCTTACATGTCAAACAAGTGTGTACAGTTATTCAATTATTCTTTGTATGTTTCTGAATTATTACTTCTCTTTATGATCAATCAAGCATTTCATATATTGATTTACTCTTATATATATTTAGAGTATCCTGCCATATTTATGATTGTCAATTATTAGACTCTTTAAATCTTACTACTGTTAAAATTGATATCAATTGCTTAAAAGTATATCTATAATTATATCAATGTTTTTGACTGTTTCTTTGAAGTACTCATTCACTAAGTGAGTAGGCTCACCCCTCTACTCATAATTTTTAGGGAAATCACATGGAATTGAAGAATATATCATTATATCAGAGTAGATCTGCCACAAGAGTCAAGTCTGAGTATAGTAAAGTTCAGTCGGTCCCTATCACTCTAGGTCCTTGTATAGATCTGAGAGAGAGTTATAAATGATGTTTTGTATGTTTGTTTCCTTAATAGGAGAGAATGCAAATGATTGTCATGTCATATGTACATGGAAGTGTGAGAAACATAATGAATGTATGGATGTGTATCATAAATGTTGAGATTATATTAGAGAAATAAAAGTTTAATTCTCTTGTAGAGTTGGTTTATGTGGTTCAATGTGAGAAAATAAAGAGTTTGAAAAAGAAGAAAAAGTTTTGGGTGATCTTTGTATTATGTTAAATCCTCAATGTATGCCCTAATCTCATGATTAGTGTAAATTGTGAGATCGGGGTATAAAAATGTTGGTATCAGAGCTTAGGCTGAGTTGTCAGGGACCATTAGGATAGAAAGTCAGAGTTATAAGTGTGGAAGATAGGTGGTGATGTGCCTTTAGCTCTGGGAGGTCTGAGTATTTAGATACCCTGGCCCGATATATAAATACTTAGATTGACTAGTTTCAAGATACTCTGTCTATTCTTCTCTGGATGCCCTGGCCAGGTATGCAGAGGAAGGATGGGATAGAGAGAAACCTTAGAAATCTTAGGGTTAGGAGACCAAAAAGTAATGAAGGAGTAAGAGATTAAACATAGAATGTGATACAATGCTTGCTTTATACTGCTTCTTTGATTGGAGATCAATATAAATGCTCTTATATGTATGAATTCAAATTATCAATTTGCAGAATATATATGGTTCTTTTATATTGTTGTGTATCATGAAGTGACTCAGTTATTGTTTATATTCTTTGTATCAAGTAGACCAGAAGTTATGTTTAAATGAGTTCGCCCTAAGTCGGTATTCTTTCCACATGTTTGAGATTAATAGGAGTTGGTTGATCTTGAGTAGCTCTTGGCTTCTGGACTGTAGGTTTGGCCTGGTCCGACTAGAAGGGTGTGATATTGGGATCTAATGACTCCTATTAGTAACATTATAAGAGTCAATTCTAGATAGCTTAGATCCAAATTCTAGTATGAATGTATAGACTCTAAGATTTTGAAGTATAAGGGAAAGACCGAGTTAACTAAGAATCAGTTGAAACTGATATCGGAGATCCAGCTCTGGGGCGTCATATGAGAAACCCTTGATTGGGAATAAAGGAACACGACATAAGGTTCAGATTAAGTTTAATTATTAGTATTATATGAACACTAAATACGAAATATGGAAATGATATGAGAAAAGTATGTAAGGTGCCAAGATAGTGAGAATCAATCATGAGGAATGGATTATATAACCAAGTAAAATGTTTTTATGTACTCCAAAGCAAAGGGAAAATAGAAGAAAAGAGCTAAGTTTACAATAAGTACATAGAAGTGAAGAGTCTTCAGAAGAGTTAAAGTGAAGAGGACTAGGTGAGCATGTAAATCATAAAATCAGGATAAGAAACTTAGTTGAAACAAAGAGAAATGTTGGAAATAATGAGCTTGATTAAGGAATGAGGGTTATGATATAATTGAGAGCATATAATGTATACCTTTATTAATAAGTTTAATACATTCATCCTTATTGCCTTTGGATTCTAAGTCTCTATAGAACAACAAACTAGTTTCTAAAAGAAGAACACAAGTGTAGCTAAATAAATGAATAAGTCATACAAAGGTAGACTATATTCAAGAAGAAAAACTTGATTGAAAGAGAAACTATGTTTCACCCATGCATGAGCTATTTGATTTAAAATGAAGGATATGTAATGTATTAAACATGAGGTGATACTAGTAGAGATATTATTGATTTAGAATTTCAATTTCACATTAGTAGAAGGATAAAAGCAAATATATGCAACATGGTATACGCGATCATACACATAAAGAAGCAACATGATCATAAGAGAAAACTAGAAGTTAAAGAAGACATGTGGAATAGTAGTATATGGTAAGGGGATTATGGAAAGTAAAGAAGGGTTTGAAACATAATGGAGTAATATAGATTATAAAAGAAAGAGGTTGCGAGATTCAAGAAAGTGCTAATTAGTCAAGTATCCTTATTGATAATTAATTAAACCTACATATGAGAAATATATTATTGAATGTTTGAAGATAAGAATTCTAAGTCTCAAAATCATATTCTCTTTCATATCTTCCTTAATGAGAGCAATGTGGGAATGAAGTGATAAGAAAATGAATCATATATGATGCATAACCACCGTGGTAGAGATATCTAGTGAATGTAATAATGACATACAATATGATGATGAAACCCTAGCATGGTAATTAAGAATGTAATCTACCTGAATAGGTCAAGTAAGAGAAAAAAAATTCAATTGATAAGATAAGAAAGACCTTAGTAAAACTTGTGAGATCCAAAGTTTGAATTTCAAATTCAGGGAGAAAAGTCATATCACAATAACGTCATGCTTCTGATAAGAACCAAACCCTAGAATGTTTAGAGTTGTAGTAGTTCAAGGGATGTTACTAGTGATTTGACCTTGAATACTAGTATCTCTATAAAACAAGGTCATGAGATTTGCACTATGAGAAGTAAACTAGCACTGATAGTAATCCAGAGTTTAAAGAAAACTAATCTGAAAGGTAGATAAACAATATGGAAATGATTTAGAGTAAAGTGTAAGATATAAATTTGAAATGTAACAAGTGTATTTTGAACAAAAGGAGAAATACAATATGAGTGAAGTGCGATATGAGATAAATTCGTACAGTGATAGCAAGAATAATGAATAATCTATTTGTACCTTGTATGTTTCAATTTTAGGAATGTTTAATCTACATGATTAAAATGAAAAGGATAAGTAGCAAAAAGTAAGTAGTAGTAAATGAGGAGAGAGATGAGAGAAAACAATGGATTTTAGTAATATGTGAATTTGTTTTTAGAAGTATAATTTGTTGAAGGTATATTAAGGGATGTAAATTGGTTCTACGTATGATTTCAGTGTACATGTGCAAGCAATATGTTAATTAAAGGTTTCTGATAGTTGTAGTCATTCATACCAATAATCCATCATAGTATTGTACAATTGTGGTATGGTGATATGGGTTGAATAATGATAGAACAAATGAAGGGTTACCCAGAACAAGGCAGTCTTACCTACTCACTCATATGAATAGAAGGGATGATAACCATATTGTATTTATATGTAACCCTAATGAGGTATAGCTTGTTATACCTAGCTTTAATATAACTAAGTGATGGTAATTGGGTATGAATAGTCCTTGAATGACTAATACAATCATGGAGTACTTTGTTACTATTGTTGAAACCCTAGTATGCTATAACTTGATGGTTACACCTTGAATTATGTGTGGATTCATACTTGAGAATAATATGGAATGTGATGGTAATGCTTCACCTTATGCATCCATGATGCAATGGGGATGTCATGAGTAGTATTGTACAATTGTTGTTGAACCTAGTCTTCCAACTCAAGACTGTTTTGCTATTTGAGTAGCACAATTGTAAAATTCAAAACAACATGGTGAACTCTCTTTTGTGACTTAGAGGTAATACATAACAATAGTACATATTGAGCCGTACGAATTGAGATAGTTGGATCAGATTATCAATGTTGAGGTAACACCTCAAGAGAATGGAAATATTGAAATGGTTGTTTCTCTCTCTATCTTATGATTGATTGTGGCATAGAGAATTCGTTGGTTATCATTGGGAACTATTTCAGACATGTTGTGATTATAAAATAAATAAAGGACTTAATGTTGAAAAGTGCATTTCAGTATGAGATATAAGAATATAATGATATGTAAGATTTTAGAACCTTAAAATAAACTTTGAATATACTTTATTTGTTTATTTATGTTTCAGGGATGAAACTTTTTAAGGGGGTGAGAATTGTAATGACCACATTTGTGCTTAATTGGTAAATTAGGGTTTACCTAAATGATTACATTCTTGATCAAATTGAACATCATTTAGACATGATTAGTGATAGTAGATCAATTGTGATGTTTCAAATATAAGAAGAAACTCTAACTATGATTTTAATTGGAAGAATTACAGTTTAAGAAATGTAAACCCCAATCGGAAAAAATTAGGGTTTTGATAGTACATGTATATGGAATTTGATCACGATAGCGGTGTGGGGAATGATTTTTCATATTTTCTACAAATTTTTTATTTAATTGAATTTTGGATATAATATGGATAACTCAATCATGCATATTAGAGAAAAATTTCAGAATATTTTAGTGTTCTTTGAATGTGGTTCTCGATCGAACTATACTTGACCGAAATGCTGATAGAGTACTTTTCAACAGTATAGTATTTTATTTTTATTTATTTACGGGTTACTCCAAATGATCTGAAATATTAACTAGAGATCTGAAACTAAATTATAAACAACATGTAAAATTTTCATAACTTTTCTGATGTGTTTAGACCTTATCAGTAGACAAATTACAGTAACTGGCATTTCTACAGAATTTTGGATAGCATTTCACTATTCAATTTTTATTTATTTAATGCGAGCCTAGAATGATCTCAAATTTTAACTAAAACGTATTAACTCAATTGCACAAAAAATTATAAATTATCATAATTTTTGGAGAAGGATTGATCTCTAAAATACATGAATTACAGAAACCTTTTTATGACAAAATTTGTTTTGCTGAAATTAGAAAAAGTTTAGTAAGGGGTCAAAGTGCAATTGACCCAAGAAACTCAATTACTCTATATGGTCAACCTAACACACTAGAAACTCTCATAATTCGTGATTCAAACCAGAGAAATGAAATCCTAGAGAGAGAGAGGAAGAGTTAGGGTTTGAGAGAAGAAATTTATGGAGATGCTGACCTAGGTTTTGTAGTCTGAGATATGATGAAATCAAGTAAGTTTAGCTTCTTTGCATAGCCTTTCATGGTGAATCTTATCTCACATGTCAATATTCCATCTCTCCTCTGATTTGATCCAAAATGGTATTAAAACTTCCTCTTTTCTCACTCTTTCTTCATAATCCCTCATTTTTAGGGTTTCCGAGTTGAAAGGAAGAAGAATCAGGTGAATTGCTAGGGATTTGATATGAGATTGAGATTTTTAGGGTTGAGCTGCGTTTTTAAGGTGTTTTCATACCTTAGATTGAGTGGGAACTTCCTTTAAATAGTATATTACACGAAAATTGGTTAATTCATCCATATTCTTTAATTGCTAGTATGTGACTACAAACCCTAAATTATCTATTTGTTCTAAGTTGTTGCAAAATGATATGAAATGGATTATTCCTCTATTTGGATGAAGTTCAGATGATAAAATAATATTAGAAATGTATACAATACATCCTAATGATAATTCCCTAAGTATTCACAGAGGTTATAAGAGTAAACTGAAATATAGGGAATTTATCTATGACTGAAATTTGATGTATAAGTAAATAGAGAAAATTGCCTATCTAGATCCCCTTGGTTATGAATGATTGTTTATCTAAATTCGTAGTACATATATGTCAGATACTATCTTGGATTTCGTTCAAAGTGAATAGTGTTTGTTTGATATCTTAGTAAAGAGGGTGAAACCCTAAATGCGAGGAAAGTTGGATATTTGCGAATAGATATCGTGAAATACATTTGAAGGGATTTTCTTGACATGATAGACTTTATTTATTCAATGTTATTATTAATGCATGATATCCTAGTGAATGATATGGAATCCAAAATTCAGCTGAGTTCCAAGGTTTCATACATATATTGATTTTATATGATTTGTTGATAGAAGTCTTTATTCAGTGAATGTTTATGTCGCATGAAATCCTTATGAGAGACATGTGATAAGTGAATGAGGTAAATGAAACCCTAAGGATAGGATGTTCAATGAATCAAGTATTTTGATATCAATGTTCTCAGTATGAGATGTGATGATGCACAACTCAAGATTTGGGTTGAGGTGCACATTTTCCAAGAAAGTACAATTAATTTACATGTGTTAATGATGATTTTTCATATGTCAAGAAATTAAATTTTATCAGTATATTAAGATGCTTAATTGCACGATTCCAGTATATAAGTGCCAAATGGACATGTATTCTATTTATTTAAGTATTTCAGTCTGCTTGAATGTATAGTATGTTGATTTCTCAATATATTACAATGCTTTAAATATACTGCGCTACCAAGCAAAGGATGATATACATGTTATATTATAAACTTCAGATAAATATACGTGGTACCATAGAGGTACTAGAGTTAAGTATAAGTAAGGAAAATATATTTTATAGAAAGAGCTTTCCAAGAATAATAAAATAATAGACATAGGTGCCATGAACATCGTAGATTCCCTACAAATGTCTACACTATAGGGAAGAAACAATCCACCCTGGCACCGACCAGTATACATGGATTAGATCGACCAGTATACAGATAGGGTTTATTGGCCATAACAACACTATACATCCACTACAAAACTCATTTAAGGGCGACGTGTATCGAGTGCATTTATAATACATATCATATATGTAAATTGGGATTTATGGATTTAGGATTGGACATGCATAAAGCCAATATTATTCACATCATATGCAATAAAAAAAGGCGACAAACCAAAATCGATCATATCAATAATCCTAAAGTATAGAGAAGTTGACGTAGCTCTGATACCACTATTGGGTTTTAGGGGAGGAAAAGAAGGCAGCGGAAACAAAAAGTTTCCTCCCCAAACCCAGAAAAAGGAAACGCGTCAACGTCTATACAATAGGAAAGGGTGGTTTGTGGAATCATACCTTGTCCCGAGGCATGCTCGGCGACAATACCTCATGGCTTGTGCGGTCTTCACCTCCGGTCTTGGACGGTGTCTGTGCAACTCCTGGTCGCACCGGGACTGACGACTCCTGGTCTCACCGGGACTGTCGAGATTGATAGCTGTCCTCCGAGCGGCAGAAACCTCCCGCCTCTGAAGTAGTCCACACGGACCACCTGCACTCTAATATCCTTGTCCCACAAGGAATTGGAAGAAGTCACACCCTCATGTCAGCGTACTAGTCGCCGACATACTCTCCTGCCACCAATTGCTTTCTGCAGTTGTCTTTCCCTTGTTGTGCCTCCCTTATCGGGTAGCACTTGCTCAGGCTCTCTCTCAGTTACCAAAACCAGAGAGAACGACAACTTTGTAGAGAAACTGGTTGCACTGTGTTGTTCTTTGAGAAGCCCCCAATACCCCTATATATAGGAGGGTCATGGGACAGGGTTCTCTATCTCAGACAATGTGGGACTAAAAGCAGGAGTAGAAGGGTTCGAGATTTTCCACAAAACAATGAACTCGCAACCTGAACCGATTGTTTCACAACTGAAACGGTCGGTTGGGGGCCTGAACCGGTCGGTTGACACCTCAACCGATCGGTTGGGACCCATGAAATGGTCGGTTCACATGTGAACCGATCGGTTCGTTGTCCTGATCAGTTCCCGATTGACTTTCCACCTTTTGTTTCTAATTGGTATCAAATACCAATCCTTGTTCCAATCAAATTGGGCAAGTGAAACAAAAGGAAATTTCTCACCAATCCTACTTTCCCAACTTGCTGAGTTGCATCAGTTGAACCGATCGTTTCAACACTTGAAGCAATCGTTTCACCCTGACCATGAGTCGATCGACTCACAACCTGCGCCAATCGGTTCACCAAGCTGAGCTGATTAGTTCATCACATGAGCCGATCCGTTGGGAGTACAGTCGTAAAAAATAGTCAATTGCAGTTTCAATCAATTCGATACTCTAATCAATCTGTCTAACACCTTGAACACTATGAATTTGAGCTATCATTTAATTGAGTGTTTAATTGAACTACTAAACTCCTTTAGTAATCAATCTAAACATTGTTTGTGGACAATACTCCTCTTCTAGGTTAAATCCTATGTGTGTGACCCTGTAGGTCCTTTTCACGTTGGCAGTGAAAGTTCATAACACTTATGACTTCACAAGCAAAGAGCGGTGCCTAGTCACACATCAGTGCTACCCAAGTGAAATAGAAAGTTGGAGAACAACTTTCAATCCTACAATCCGTGAATGGTGTTACAGTGAATGTATAATTCCTTTGTCACTGATATCCCAAATGAACTCGAGGCATGGAATAGTCATCCTGTCAACGTTCATTCACTTTCTTGATCTCAGAGTAGATTGGAAGAGATATGTATGACATCAATATCACATACTGATTCACACATGCGTGTGCACGCCTATTTCAATCCTACTCATCAAGTGGCCTTAGATATCAAACTCCCTCAGGAGGGACAAATCCCATATCTATCACTCACCTCTCAAAAGCCCCATTTGTCAAAGCCACCCAATCATCACCTTTATAACAACCCATGTTTCAAGACTGCGTTTGATGATGTCAAAGTGTGCCCAACGACATGTGTTGAGTGTAGTGATTTCAGGTCAAAGAATCACACTCACCACCATCACTGTGAGTACTGACTGTGACTACCATGTCATGGTTCCATGTGTCAAACTCACAATGGGTCTGTCCGGTACACTTGTTGTCTAACGAGTACCTATGTGTTTGGTTTGATATCTCTATATCATGACTAATGAGATTCTGTCATCAACCAACAACACAATCTAGTCTTGTGTGTCATTGTTGTCTATCTACCTTCCACAATGACATCCGACTAGGGACATAAAAAGAATGTACAAACTCTTAGCATCTGTATGATCTCATCGTTCAGGTCCTGAACCTAAAGGCATACGTCATTGAGTACTGTCATTCTCTAGACATTCAATCTGTTCTATCACTATCTCACATGACTGAACCAGAAAGAATTGGAAGTTTGCCTTTGATGTTTATCAAATCAATATTAATGTATCCCATCAATCATCCCATGATTGTCTCTCAGGGCATACATACCAACAACCATCTGTATCAAAACAGATCTCATGATCCACATGCATAAACATCATAAAGATGGATAGATACCAATTTAAAGAACAAGATCAATATATGTGCATATGGAGAGTATACATAATAGAGATGGTTGAGAGTTATGTAACCCACCTTAAGAGGATCTCCATGAAAGGCACAAAGCTCCATGATCCAAGCACCTAGCAAACGTTCCCCTCCATGAGAGCCATCCATCTGAAGGTCAAAGCTTGCCTTCGGCTCCAACATCAACACCTCAAGAAACAATGGAAGAAGAAGAAGGTACCATGGTTATATATAGCTTCAAGAAGAAGAAAGAGGGGAGATAACCACGGCCAAAACTACTCATATCAAGGGACCATCCATAGCAAGAAGCATTACTCACCAAGGTAAGATCTTGAACAAGGAATCTCCATGGCTAAGGAGCTCGCCCTCCTAAGCTCCATGGGAGTCTTCCTTTAGCTCCCAAGCTCCCATGCTAATCCAAAACAAGAAGGGGAAAGAAGGTGGCCGAAAATGATTGCTTGGATAAGGAGGAAGGGGGTTATATATACCAAGGAAGAGAGAGGTAGCAAGGGAGAGGTGTCATAACCACATAAACCAAAGTGCTGATTGCTCTAGCTCATAACGCCACTTGTTGCCACCCTAGCTGCTCATGCATGGCCTGGTGATACACTCTAGAATGTGTATCGTGCAGCTAGGCATCTTCCATGGCTGATACACCCCTTTTGGGTGATACACCTTCGTGTCCTAGCCGATACACTATATGACAAGATACACATTTGACATATATATGCTATAAAGTCCATATAAAGATGTCATTCCTCATCTATCAACCAAACATGGCACCCCATCATCCATACTAATTCTAGATGATGTCACACATAAGAAGGAAGACTCTATATCTTATAAATTTCACATTGACCCCTCCATTTTGGGTATTTTGCAATTTATACCAAAACTAGCACACAAAGCACAAGCTTCAACCAACCAAGCTCAAACTTGGAACATAGGTCCTCCATAAGGAGCCCTACCTCATAATTCTCTTTATAATGATGCTAGAGAACTAAAGGCATGCTTTAAATGTGACATATTGCAATATAACCCCTTATTTTGGGTAAATTACACTTTGGTCCAAAACAAGCAAACATTGCTCAAACAACATCCAAACAGGACCAAACTGGAAACATGAGTTTGTCACATGATATCAAAACATCTTAGAAGATTAGATTAAGGTTCTAAGAACCTTCCATAAGCAAAGAAAAGAGGGTTAGCCCAAAACTTGGGTCAGGGTCCTTACATGTCAAACAAGTGTGTACAGTTATTCAATTATTCTTTGTATGTTTCTGAATTATTACTTCTCTTTATGATCAATCAAGCATTTCATATATTGATTTACTCTTATATATATTTAGAGTATCCTGCCATATTTATGATTGTCAATTATTAGACTCTTTAAATCTTACTACTGTTAAAATTGATATCAATTGCTTAAAAGTATATCTATAATTATATCAATGTTTTTGACTGTTTCTTTGAAGTACTCATTCACTAAGTGAGTAGGCTCACCCCTCTACTCATAATTTTTAGGGAAATCACATGGAATTGAAGAATATATCATTATATCAGAGTAGATCTGCCACAAGAGTCAAGTCTGAGTATAGTAAAGTTCAGTCGGTCCCTATCACTCTAGGTCCTTGTATAGATCTGAGAGAGAGTTATAAATGATGTTTTGTATGTTTGTTTCCTTAATAGGAGAGAATGCAAATGATTGTCATGTCATATGTACATGGAAGTGTGAGAAACATAATGAATGTATGGATGTGTATCATAAATGTTGAGATTATATTAGAGAAATAAAAGTTTAATTCTCTTGTAGAGTTGGTTTATGTGGTTCAATGTGAGAAAATAAAGAGTTTGAAAAAGAAGAAAAAGTTTTGGGTGATCTTTGTATTATGTTAAATCCTCAATGTATGCCCTAATCTCATGATTAGTGTAAATTGTGAGATCGGGGTATAAAAATGTTGGTATCAGAGCTTAGGCTGAGTTGTCAGGGACCATTAGGATAGAAAGTCAGAGTTATAAGTGTGGAAGATAGGTGGTGATGTGCCTTTAGCTCTGGGAGGTCTGAGTATTTAGATACCCTGGCCCGATATATAAATACTTAGATTGACTAGTTTCAAGATACTCTGTCTATTCTTCTCTGGATGCCCTGGCCAGGTATGCAGAGGAAGGATGGGATAGAGAGAAACCTTAGAAATCTTAGGGTTAGGAGACCAAAAAGTAATGAAGGAGTAAGAGATTAAACATAGAATGTGATACAATGCTTGCTTTATACTGCTTCTTTGATTGGAGATCAATATAAATGCTCTTATATGTATGAATTCAAATTATCAATTTGCAGAATATATATGGTTCTTTTATATTGTTGTGTATCATGAAGTGACTCAGTTATTGTTTATATTCTTTGTATCAAGTAGACCAGAAGTTATGTTTAAATGAGTTCGCCCTAAGTCGGTATTCTTTCCACATGTTTGAGATTAATAGGAGTTGGTTGATCTTGAGTAGCTCTTGGCTTCTGGACTGTAGGTTTGGCCT
Source organism: Alisma plantago-aquatica (assembly GCA_963693085.1). Classification (NCBI taxonomy): domain Eukaryota; kingdom Viridiplantae; phylum Streptophyta; class Magnoliopsida; order Alismatales; family Alismataceae; genus Alisma; species Alisma plantago-aquatica. The sequence goes on from OY856409.1 coordinate 1,854,158,415, forward strand.
GGTCCGACTAGAAGGGTGTGATATTGGGATCTAATGACTCCTATTAGTAACATTATAAGAGTCAATTCTAGATAGCTTAGATCCAAATTCTAGTATGAATGTATAGACTCTAAGATTTTGAAGTATAAGGGAAAGACCGAGTTAACTAAGAATCAGTTGAAACTGATATCGGAGATCCAGCTTTGGGGCGTCATATGAGAAACCCTTGATTGGGAATAAAGGAACACGACATAAGGTTCAGATTAAGTTTAATTATTAGTATTATATGAACACTAAATACAAAATATGGAAATGATATGAGAAAAGTATGTAAGGTGCCAAGATAGTGAGAATCAATCATGAGGAATGGATTATATAACCAAGTAAAATGTTTTTATGTACTCCAAAGCAAAGGGAAAATAGAAGAAAAGAGCTAAGTTTACAATAAGTACATAGAAGTGAAGAGTCTTCAGAAGAGTTAAAGTGAAGAGGACTAGGTGAGCATGTAAATCATAAAATCAGGATAAGAAACTTAGTTGAAACAAAGAGAAATGTTGGAAATAATGAGCTTGATTAAGGAATGAGGGTTATGATATAATTGAGAGCATATAATGTATACCTTTATTAATAAGTTTAATACATTCATCCTTATTGCCTTTGGATTCTAAGTCTCTATAGAACAACAAACTAGTTTCTAAAAGAAGAACACAAGTGTAGCTAAATAAATGAATAAGTCATACAAAGGTAGACTATATTCAAGAAGAAAAACTTGATTGAAAGAGAAACTATGTTTCACCCATGCATGAGCTATTTGATTTAAAATGAAGGATATGTAATGTATTAAACATGAGGTGATACTAGTAGAGATATTATTGATTTAGAATTTCAATTTCACATTAGTAGAAGGATAAAAGCAAATATATGCAACATGGTATACGCGATCATACACATAAAGAAGCAACATGATCATAAGAGAAAACTAGAAGTTAAAGAAGACATGTGGAATAGTAGTATATGGTAAGGGGATTATGGAAAGTAAAGAAGGGTTTGAAACATAATGGAGTAATATAGATTATAAAAGAAAGAGGTTGCGAGATTCAAGAAAGTGCTAATTAGTCAAGTATCCTTATTGATAATTAATTAAACCTACATATGAGAAATATATTATTGAATGTTTGAAGATAAGAATTCTAAGTCTCAAAATCATATTCTCTTTCATATCTTCCTTAATGAGAGCAATGTGGGAATGAAGTGATAAGAAAATGAATCATATATGATGCATAACCACCGTGGTAGAGATATCTAGTGCATGTAATAATGACATACAATATGATGATGAAACCCTAGCATGGTAATTAAGAATGTAATCTACCTGAATAGGTCAAGTAAGAGAAAAAAAATTCAATTGATAAGATAAGAAAGACCTTAGTAAAACTTGTGAGATCCAAAGTTTGAATTTCAAATTCAGGGAGAAAAGTCATATCACAATAACGTCATGCTTCTGATAAGAACCAAACCCTAGAATGCTTAGAGTTGTAGTAGTTCAAGGGATGTTACTAGTGATTTGACCTTGAATACTAGTATCTCTATAAAACAAGGTCATGAGATTTGCACTATGAGAAGTAAACTAGCACTGATAGTAATCCAGAGTTTAAAGAAAGCTAATCTGAAAGGTAGATAAACAATATGGAAATGATTTAGAGTAAAGAGTAAGATATAAATTTGAAATGTAACAAGTGTATTTTGAACAAAAGGAGAAATACAATATGAGTGAAGTGCGATATGAGATAAATTCGTACAGTGATAGCAAGAATAATGAATAATCTATTTGTACCTTGTATGTTTCAATTTTAGGAATGTTTAATCTACATGATTAAAATGAAAAGGATAAGTAGCAAAAAGTAAGTAGTAGTAAATGAGGAGAGAGATGAGAGAAAACAATGGATTTTAGTAATATGTGAATTTGTTTTTAGAAGTATAATTTGTTGAAGGTATATTAAGGGATGTAAATTGGTTCTACGTATGATTTCAGTGTACATGTGCAAGCAATATGTTAATTAAAGGTTTCTGATAGTTGTAGTCATTCATACCAATAATCCATCATAGTATTGTACAATTGTGGTATGGTGATATGGGTTGAATAATGATAGAACAAATGAAGGGTTACCCGGAATAAGGCAGTCTTACCTACTCACTCATATGAATAGAAGGGATGATAACCATATTGTATTTATATGTAACCCTAATGAGGTATAGCTTGTTATACCTAGCTTTAATATAACTAAGTGATGGTAATTGGGTATGAATAGTCCTTGAATGACTAATACAATCATGGAGTACTTTGTTACTATTGTTGAAACCCTAGTATGCTATAACTTGATGGTTACACCTTGAATTATGTGTGGATTCATACTTGAGAATAATATGGAATGTGATGGTAATGCTTCACCTTATGCATCCATGATGCAATGGGGATGTCATGAGTAGTATTGTACAATTGTTGTTGAATCTAGTCTTCCAACTCAAGACTGTTTTGCTATTTGAGTAGCACAATTGTAAAATTCAAAACAACATGGTGAACTCTCTTTTGTGACTTAGAGGTAATACATAACAATAGTACATATTGAGCCGTACGAATTGAGATAGTTGGATCAGATTATCAATGTTGAGGTAACACCTCAAGAGAATGGAAATATTGAAATGGTTGTTTCTCTCTCTATCTTATGATTGATTGTGGCATAGAGAATTCGTTGGTTATCATTGGGAACTATTTCAGACATGTTGTGATTATAAAATAAATAAAGGACTTAATGTTGAAAAGTGCATTTCAGTATGAGATATAAGAATATAATGATATGTAAGATTTTAGAACCTTAAAATAAACTTTGAATATACTTTATTTGTTTATTTATGTTTTAGGGATGAAACTTTTTAAGGGGGTGAGAATTGTAATGACCACATTTGTGCTTAATTGGTAAATTAGGGTTTACCTAAATGATTACATTCTTGATCAAATTGAACATCATTTAGACATGATTAGTGATAGTAGATCAATTGTGATGTTTCAAATATAAGAAGAAACTCTAACTATGATTTTAATTGGAAGAATTACAGTTTAAGAAATGTAAACCCCAATCGGAAAAAATTAGGGTTTTGATAGTACATGTATATGGAATTTGATCACGATAGCGGTGTGGGGAATGATTTTTCATATTTTCTACAAATTTTTTATTTAATTGAATTTTGGATATAATATGGATAACTCAATCATGCATATTAGAGAAAAATTTCAGAATATTTTAGTGTTCTTTGAATGTGGTTCTCGATCGAACTATACTTGACCGAAATGCTGATAGAGTACTTTTCAACAGTATAGTATTTTATTTTTATTTATTTACGGGTTACTCCAAATGATCTGAAATATTAACTAGAGATCTGAAACTAAATTATAAACAACATGTAAAATTTTCATAACTTTTCTGATGTGCTTAGACCTTATCAGTAGACAAATTACAGTAACTGGCATTTCTACAGAATTTTGGATAGCATTTCACTATTCAATTTTTATTTATTTAATGCGAGCCTAGAATGATCTCAAATTTTAACTAAAACGTATTAACTCAATTGTACAAAAAATTATAAATTATCATAATTTTTGGAGAAGGATTGGTCTCTAAAATACATGAATTACAGAAACCTTTTTATGACAAAATTTGTTTTGCTGAAATTAGAAAAAGTTTAGTAAGGGGTCAAAGTGGAATTGACCCAAGAAACTCAATTACTCTATATGGTCAACCTAACACACTAGAAACTCTCATAATTCGTGATTCAAACCAGAGAAATGAAATCCTAGAGAGAGAGAGGAAGAGTTAGGGTTTGAGAGAAGAAATTTATGGAGATGCTGACCTAGGTTTTGTAGTCTGAGATATGATGAAATCAAGTAAGTTTAGCTTCTTAGCATAGCCTTTCATGGTGAATCTTATCTCACATGTCAATATTCCATCTCGCCTCTGATTTGATCCAAAATGGTATTAAAACTTCCTCTTTTCTCACTCTTTCTTCATAATCCCTCATTTTTAGGGTTTCCGAGTTGAAAGGAAGAAGAATCAGGTGAATTGCTAGGGATTTGATATGAGATTGAGATTTTTAGGGTTGAGCTGCGTTTTTAAGGTGTTTTCATACCTTAGATTGAGTGGGAACTTCCTTTAAATAGTATATTACACGAAAATTGGTTAATTCATCCATATTCTTTAATTGCTAGTATGTGACTACAAACCCTAAATTATCTATTTGTTCTAAGTTGTTGCAAAATGATATGAAATGGATTATTCCTCTATTTGGATGAAGTTCAGATGATAAAATAATATTAGAAATGTATACAATACATCCTAATGATAATTCCCTAAGTATTCACAGAGGTTATAAGAGTAAACTGAAATATAGGGAATTTATCTATGACTGAAATTTGATGTATAAGTAAATAGAGAAAATTGCCTATCTAGATCCCCTTGGTTATGAATGATTGTTTATCTAAATTCGTAGTACATATATGTCAGATACTATCTTGGATTTCGTTCAAAGTGAATAGTGTTTGTTTGATATCTTAGTAAAGAGGGTGAAACCCTAAATGCGAGGAAAGTTGGATATTTGCGAATAGATATCGTGAAATACATTTGAAGGGATTTTCTTGACATGATAGACTTTATTTATTCAATGTTATTATTAATGCATGATATCCTAGTGAATGATATGGAATCCAAAATTCAGCTGAGTTCCAAGGTTTCATACATATATTGATTTTATATGATTTGTTGATAGAAGTCTTTATTCAGTGAATGTTTATGTCGCATGAAATCCTTATGAGAGACATGTGATAAGTGAATGAGGTAAATGAAACCCTAAGGATAGGATGTTCAATGAATCAAGTATTTTGATATCAATGTTCTCAGTATGAGATGTGATGATGCACAACTCAAGATTTGGGTTGAGGTGCACATTTTCCAAGAAAGTACAATTAATTTACATGTGTTAATGATGATTTTTCATATGTCAAGAAATTAAATTTTATCAGTATATTAAGATGCTTAATTGCACGATTCCAGTATATAAGTGCCAAATGGACATGTATTCTATTTATTTAAGTATTTCAGTCTGCCTGGATGTATAGTATGTTGATTTCTCAATATATTACAATGCTTTAAATATACTGCTCTACCAAGCAAAGGATGATATACATGTTGTATTATAAACTTCAGATAAATATACGTGGTACCATAGAGGTACTAGAGTTAAGTATAAGTAAGGAAAATATATTTTATAGAAAGTGCTTTCCAAGAATAATAAAATAATAGACATAGGTGCCATGAACATCGTAGATTCCCTACGAATGTCTACACTATAGGGAAGAAACAATCCACCCTGGCACCGACCAGTATACATGGATTAGATCGCACCCACAGAGCATGCGAGGAGATGAAGCCCTTGAGGAAGTCTCCTAAGAGAAGATAGGTTACCCAACATGAATCGAAGATCTCGGTGGTAACCCAGAGGTATCCACAGAGCGTACTAAGATGAGGCCCACAGAGCGTCTCAGACCCTCCGCCTATGTAGTCAGCCTAGAAGGAGAGATCCAGTTAAAGGCCAGCTATTTAGTCACCTTAGTCAGACGTGACAGTTCAAGTCAAGTAGACCCAGATTCAGTTCTAGGCTTAGCTTCTCAGGTTTTAAGCTAAGTCTTGTACGGTGAGATCGTAGTTCACTATGAGTCTTCATATGTAGAGTACACTACATATGATTAGGGCATAATAAAATGAATGAGAGGTCAAACAAGTGTGTACAATTATTCAATTATTCTTTGTATGTTTTTGAATTATTAGTTCTCTTTATGATCAATCAAGCATTTCATATATTAATTCACTCTTATAGATATTTAGAGTATCCTGCCGTATTTATGATCGTCAATTATTAAACTCTTTAAAGCTCATTGCTGTTACAATTGATATTAATGACTCAAAATTATATATGTAATTATATCAATGCTTTAGACTGTTTCTTTGAAGTACTCATTCGCTGAGCGAGTAGGCTCACCCCTCTACTCACAATTGTTAGGGACATCACATGGATTGAAGAATATATCATTACATCAGAGTAGATCTGCCACAAGAGTTAAGTCTGAGTATAGTTATGTTCAATCAGTCGTTGTCACTCTAGGTCCTTGTATAGATATGAGAGAGAGTTGTAAATGATGTTTTGTATGTTTGTTTCCTTAATAGGATAGAATGCAAATGATTGTCATGTCGTATGTACATGGAAGTGTGAGAAACATAATGAATGTATGGATGTGTATCATAAATGCTGAGATTATATTAGAGAAATAAAAGTTTAATTCTCTTGTAAAACTAGTTTATGTGGTTTAATGTGAGAAAACAAAGAGTTTGAAAAAGAAGAAAAAGTTAAGGGTGATCTTTGTATTACGTTAAATCCTAAATTTATGCCCTAATCTCATGATTAGTGAAAATTGTGAGATCGGAGTGTAACATCATTGCTACTGTTACCTGTGCTTCTTCATATGTAAAATGATGATGTCAAAACGTCAGGGGTGAATTTTTCTACTTCATGGAAATGTTGGATGTTGTCGATATGCAGTTTAGGTCTTGACCCTTCCTCTTGAAGATCTATAGCAGACTACATCAGGCTGAAATATGAGCAACATGTCACACTAACAAAGTGCGGTGTGTGGTAAAGTTTTAAGGGAAAAACATAGTTATTTATCATGTTTTAGATAGTTAATTCTTGGTAGTGAGTGACACTATCCACCTTCACAATTAGGCACACCGCGATCTACACAACAATGTAAGATCAACATGGGTTGTGAGGGCGAGATGTACATATGTTGCAATATAGTATGTGTTGTTCTACGTAATAATTTGACACATAAAGTAATATTCTTTTAATAAAAAGTAAATATTTGACACATAAAGTAATAATTGTTTGTGAAAAATAACTACTTCATACAAAAAGTAATATTTCATTGTAAAAGTAATGGTATGATAGAAAAAGTAACAATGGTCATTTGGCCATAAGAATGAGCCAATACAAATAAGATTGGAAGCAAGCAACCCGATGCATAGTTCGTCTTAAGGGAACTCCTGACCCAATTAGTCACCATGACTACATAAGAAATCAAGTTCAACATCTTATCATATATGTGTTGTCTAATTTTTTCATATCTTGTTCAAAAAAATTATAATTATGTCAAAAAATATCCTTTAGTTTTGCTCCTATGAGACACTAGTGTTTTGAAGTCCAAGATTTCTAACATCCTCATCTTCTTGAGTGTAAAATTGTCATGTTTATTCTTTCTAACATGCAATAGGTAGTGAGGACCCAGACATCATAGGAAAATATATGATGCTCTTGATCAGTGTGGACGAGTTGGGTTACTGGGTTCATCAATTTATTATAAACTAGTTCATCTTTTCATTGTTAAAAATGGTCATCTAATTAACTTGTTCACTGTGGGCTACCACTTTGTAAACCAAAAAACTAAATTGAAAATTTTGTGGAGTGAAATGTATGTTAATGGTTAAATGTCATGTTATGTACATCAAATATATTTTATGAGTGATGTAATTATATTGAGACATACAACCAAGTACCCAACAAGTAAAAGTTGTACAAAATGAAAATGAGAACAATTACATAAGGTTAACATAATTTTTTTAAAAAGTATCTACACAATTTACAGAGGAATTATTTGGTACAAAAAGAAACTATTTCCCACGAAAAGTATATAGAAAGTAACATAGGATCATGGATCAATGCTAAAAGTAATGAAAATATATTTGATTCAGATTATCTTATATATAACTAACTAACAACAATAGTGTACTCATTTGATAAAGACTTACAAAAATAATAATAAAACACAATGATATGTACATTTTTTAAAACGTAGTGTGGAGCAAACTGTACCGTGAACTCGATTTCCTTTTCCTTCTCCATATAAAACCTAAGTCGGAAACAAGCTTCATCTGATCTTTCGAATAGTGTGCCAAGTTGCACAATAATTAGTATTTCATATAAAAAGTTGGTAGTCGCCCCTTAGAATTTTCAAATGCTACAATCTATTAGTGTGCCAAGTTCTACATTATATAATTCTTATTATATAGAACACCTATAGTGCATTTTACATTGATGAGAAATACATATATTTAAAGACTAATATATGATTGTACATGTATGTCATATGGATTGATGTACGGTCTGACTCATAAAAAACGGAAAGGAAGAAGAGGGGGGAAGTTTGGGTTGCGAGAGACCAGAAGGAAAGGGGGAAGTTGAGGGGCACCTCAGTGTCCCCTGTGCCGCAACCACTTCCCCTTCCGTGCAGCGCGGTCGAGAAACAGGCCTTCGGAACCAAAAGCCAACACCGCTGGAGCAAAAGAGAGAGAGAGTCGAGCCGACCACAGCTTACCACCTGACCACGGATCCGCGCAGGCGAAGAGAAAGCCCGGGGGAAGCGGCCGGCACACAAAGGCAGCCAGAACCCCTCCCCCAAACTAGCCGCCACGCTCGAGAGCCGCAAACCCTAGTCGCCCACTTCGTCGCCAGATCATAACTACCAATTACTGAAAATTTTCAGATATTTTTAATGACCCGTCAAGCCTTCGGCGCAGACGCTCCCGGACTACCATCCCAAGCACAACTGAATATTATTTGTTGACTGCTTCGCTGCTGTTAACCCGTGCTTCTTCTCGTCGGCCTGTCGGCCACGGAGAATGCATCGTCCTCTACCATGATCTTCACCTTATGGGAATTAGCCAGTAGGACAGGGAGTGGCACGCAGACGGAGACAACTGCTCGGGGTCAATCCGCTCCAGGAGTAGCTTGAGAGGGTTGCCGTTCACATCTTTGATCTCACTTCTCTCATAAACCGCAACTACAGCGACCTCTTGCAGAGGATTTGGCCCGGGAGCTTAAATATGGAGCAGCCATTGCATTGCGAGGAGATCGGGCACCGCATGGGCAAATTAGAGCCGAACAAGGAAGATTTGTTATGTTCCAACAACTTAGTAATTTTATTCTCTATAGTATATAAAAATTTATATTTGGAGAACCATAGCTTCCCTTTCACGGGTTAGAATTCTCTAAGGCTGCGTTTGGTACGTGGTGACAAAATGCGTGGTGACAGTGACGGTGACAGTGATAGTGACAGTAGTGGTGAAATTGTTAAAAATTGTTGTTTGGTAAAATATGCATGGTGATGGTGAAAGGGATGGGGAAACTTTTAAAATTTGTTGTTTGTTACATGGTTACGGTGACGGTGATAGTGAACCGGTTTTATATAAAACACCTCATAAAAACATAAATTCTATTTATTAAACACCTCATACATAAAAAAATTATGACATTAATAATACAAATATTTATCATCAAATTTTAGTATGTGTATGAGCTATTTAATTTAAAAAATACCAAAGAGATTTTTTCACATGTGAGTTATATTTCTTAACAATCATTGCAGAGAAATACTTTATTCAAAAATTAGGAAAATAAAAATATTTCATCATAAATATTTTCTTGAGAAATACAATATGATCAGTTTTTTTCAATCATATTACACATGACTTGATGTCGTTCATGCCGTGGACAACAAAAGAAGCCATCATCATATTTGGATGTTCAACTAGAAAAAGATTTGACTTGAAACTTTATCTTGCAGAAAAAAATTTAATGACATATTATATCTTGATGAGGGGAAAATGGTGTGGCGGAAACATTATCTTGGAGCAAAAAAAAATCTTGGAGGAAAAGGTGTGGCGGGAATCTTTTTTTTGGAGGGAAAACTTTTAGTGGGAAGTATTATCTTAGAGGAAAAATGAGTGGCGGAAAATGTTGTCTTAGAGGAAAAAAGTGTCATGACGGAAAAAGATGTTGTGGAAAAGTTTTTCATGAAGGAAAAAAGATTTGGCGGAAAACATTATCCTGAAGAAAAATTGTCTTGCAAAATAGTTGTGGCGTAAAAAAAAATAGAGATAAAGATTTGGCGTGAGGGAAACGTTGTCTTGGAGGCAAAAAAATCTTGGAGGAAAAATGAGTGGTGGGAAATTTTTTCTTGGAGGGAAAAAGATTTGACGAAAAAAATTATTTTACAAGAAAAAAATCTAGTGGAAACTTTATCTTGGAAGGAAATATGGGTGGTGAAAAATATTATCTTGGAGAGAAAAATGTTTTGGCCGGAAGTTAAAATTTGTTGGCGGGAAAGAATCTTGGAGGGAAGCATATGGCACGAGGAGAGAAGAAAAATATAGTATCATTTTTCTTTGCACATATGTCCATATATTAATGAGGACTTAAAAAGAACTTTTTTCACCATCATTCACCGTCATTCACCATGCTTTTCTATGGGGACAAAAATAGGCCAGAATTCACCATGGATTCACCACAAAAAAATTCCCTATCACTATCACCATGCGTACCAAACAACATTTTTGTTTCACTATCATTCCCTATCACCATGATTCACCATGTACCAAACACAGCCTAAGAATACAAATATGGGAGAACTGTTGGCGTCATTTGTCTATACGAAAGCAAGAGGTTTCTAACAATACTGATATAGATGTGTTTGTCATGTTTTGTTTAGAGGGATAAGTACGGCTAAAGATCTTGCGGTGGACGGAGCTTCTTTCTCACAATTGTCTTGATAGTCTACTCTAACAATAACGGCCACTAACTAGATGTCATCTTCTCGGTCGAATTCCTCCTTAACTTTCCTAGGAACACACACTTGATCCATCTGGGGTGTTGACCTCTCAGTTTTATATCGTATAAAAAGTATATGCTTTATCCATAAAGTAACTATTTTACATACAGTAACATTTGATGATAAAAAAGTAACTATTTTACATATAAAGTAATTATTGATCGCGAAAAATAACTATTTGATGCACAACATGACATTACACTAAACACATTGTATAGAAAAATGTACATTAATAGTTAAATGTAATGTTATCTACACAGAATTTATTTTTGAGCTGTGTGATTATGGTAAGATACAAAATAAGTATCTAAAGGATAAAAAGTTATGAAATTAAAATGAACACAATTATATAAAAGAACAACCGAATTTCTCTAGAAAGTAACTTTGTGGTATACAAAATAAATACATTGTATAGAAAGCAACTATGTAGTATACAAAGTAAATATTTGATATAGAAAATAACTATTTGACAAAGAAAGTATGTCACCAAAAGTAACAAATCAATTACTAAAAGCAATAAAAAAACATTGAATTTAAACTTTTGACATATGATCTAAGGTAAAAAATAACAATGTACTGATATGATGAAAGCCTACTGAATGATGTAATACAAACATAATGACATGTATATCAATTGAGTTTTGCCAGAATGTAACTTTGTGGTATACAATGTAAATATTTGGTACAGAAGGTAACTATGTAGTATATGAAGTAAATATTTGATATAGAAAGTAACTATTTGACACATAAAGTAACATCAGGTCACTAAAAATAACAAATCGATTATTAATAATGATAAAAAATACATTAGATTTAGACTTTTTACATATGATCTAGCATAAAAAATAACAATCTAGTAATATGATAAAAGCATACTAAAATCATGATGTAATACAAACACAATGACATGCATATCAACTGAAATTAAATGATTCTCTCTTCTATCATCCATCCTCAATACCATACTCCCCTATATGCATTTCTCTCTCATTCTCTTTTTTTGTATAGAGAACATGGTCTCAAGTGATAGGCCCAGATTTGTTGCTGAGAACTCCCATCATCAATCAGTGTAAGTGTCTACATGGACCTATCCCATGTCCGACCAAACAGTCTCGGATGGTTAGGAGACCCCATGGGTGAGCCTCCCCTAACTATTAGTACAAGAATTTGAAGTAGTATCAAAAGTAACTATTTTTCAAATATAAAGTAATAGTCCTTCATAAAAAGTAACTATTTAACATATAAAGTAACCATCAACAATTATTTAGTATAGACATTAATTTCAACCAATGTAAAATGTAAGGTGATTCAGCTAGTTTTTCCATAACTTGAACACAAAAAATGATTTTTGTCTATGCAAAACAAGTACACAAATGATTCGTCTGCATAACTAATAAGCTTGGGATAGGCCAAACTAGTGAACGCCCATGATAATTAATGTGTTGGTACTTTGGATATCTAAAACTTTCATCTATGTTGGTGCACATCAAAATTCTTATCTATCTTTCAGAAAATTTCTTCATCTTGTCTTCTATCTGCTTGGAATATCACTTTCCATGAGAAACATCAAACATAACATCTAGAAATGACCCCTCGAGAAAATCATGCACTTCTTGCAAACCTTATTGCAAGACAATACGTAAAATACTTGCCCACCACATTCTAATTCATGCTTTACAACATATTTGACCCTTAACCAAATGAAGCGTTGATCTGTTGCAAGTGACAAATAAATTATTTCCCCACCACTATAGAAAAGGCCTTTGGCGTCGGTTATTTAGAGCCTTAAGCGTTGGTTTCCAAGCGACACCCAAGTGGGCGCTGCTAAAAGTCGACACCTTCAGTGTCAGTTTCTAACCAACGCCATAACCCTTCCCGCCACCGAAAGAACACCAGCAAGGGAACTATAGGCGTCGGTTATTAAAGAAAACCCATACTATATAATGGTTAAAGACATTGGTTATTAAAAAAAACTGACGCCATAACCCTTCCCGCCACTGAAAATGCGCCAGCAAGTGAACTATAGGTGTCGATTATTAAAGAAAACTGACACTATATCATGGTTAAAGACATCGGTAATTAAACAAAAACCGACACCATTACCGTTCCTGCCACCAAGCCAGTGAGGGTACAAAGACGTTGGTTTTTTTCTAATAACTGACGCCATATGTCTTTAGTATCGGTTTTACACAAATAACCGACACCTATGTTCTGATTTTTTTTTTCTTATCAGTTTGCAAGCCTGCTATATGGCTGGTCAGCAGGATGCAGAACCTGCAGTTCAATTCTGAACTGCAGGTTTACAACATTCATTGATAGCAGCCAACAATATGCCACAAACCTGCAAAGTCATTCACATTCAGACAGATGTATTGATCAGATATATGTAGAAACCTGCAAAGTCATTTACATTCACATTCAGTTCCATTCTTTTCATCTCTTTTCACATTCAGACACATGTAGAAACATTCATGTATTGATCAGAAAAAGTCATTCACATTCACACATGACAATTCAGAAAAAGTCATTCACATTCACACAAAAATAATTATGCGAACAAAGTTTATAAATATCATTCTTTATTCATCATCGTCATCATTGTCATCAGAATCCCAATTATATCTAAAAATTCCCACTACTTGTAGGGCTTTTGTCCATTCTTCTCTTACAACATCTAATTCGTCCCTCGTATAGGGAGTATGTACATCTAATAACTTTTCACCTGTACTAAAGTCAGTTTTAAACACTTTCAAAGAGAATGACATATATATATAATTAATAATATATAATAAGATTGATATATTTCATATTATCTAATGAGACTATATATAATACCTTATGTATAGTATCAATTTCCATTACTGCATGTTTGATGATTAGGTCCATAAATCGCATCACATAGTAGGCACATGCCCAACCGTTGTCTTGTATAGCACACTATAAATTGAAACATACAAAATATTCAAAAATACAAATGAGCATAGTTCACATAAATAATATATACATTGGAGTCGGGAAATTAATTTCACATTCTCCCATATTAGTGGCTAATTCTTTTTCCTCGGGACCTTTCCTCCAACTTTTTTAAACTCTTGTAAAGCAGTACATGTTAATGTAACACATTAAATTGTATAATTAAATAGTAATGTAATAACAGATGTTAACAGATATAATAATATGAAATATTTCTCACGGAAATAATGACATTTTCATTGTGTGTCCATATAATATATTTAATTCCTTCCCTACAAGATCTAGATAATAGACAGTGAACGTCTTGGGGACAATAACTAGTAACTCTGAATGCCTACCACTACAAGTTAGAAAGTTAAAAATTAATAACTCAAAATCCACAATAAAAATGTAATTTTCTTAAGACCAAATTATAAGCAAAGTAAACTTACTCGATATTGAAAGGATCTATTATCACCGTCTTCTTATTTTTACCAAAATATTCAAAAGCAGCACATCAGTATGAAGTAACTGAAGAAGGGTCTGTATCTACAAGACTAATCAGAGATGGAACTAAAAATCCCACATGGGAAAATGCAAAATCTTTACATATCATGTATAAGTGGATGCAAAACATGTATTATGTATGCATTAATATATAACAAACCAGATCATCGTATATAAAACAAGGTATATTGATGTATAAACAAGATCTCACCATATCCACAGCTCTATCATAGATGCGTTCAACCAATCATAACAAAACAACTCCAAAATATCTTGTATAAATAGCTTTTTATCGTATGATTGACCTGCATTAATATGTATACATTAATGTGTATGCATTAATGCGTATGCAAAACTTGTATTACGTATGCATTAATACATATGCAAAACTTGTATAAATAGATTGTTATTGTATGATTGGCCTGTAGTATCCTCCAGAATAGTAACATTTATAGGGCAATTTGAATCATTTTTGCCTATCCATACTACCATACCCCTACAAATTAGGACCTAACAAGGCATGTATCTCTCTTGGAAGCCAACTTGGTACTTTAGGAGGTGGAGGTGGAGGCCGTGATATAGCGGGTGTCTTCCTTTTGACCTATATATATAATTTTAGATCAATTGACTCATATATACACACTAACAAATTAACATAATGTAAATTTACCATACAATATTAGTATAGACGACATCTACTTTGGGCCACATTATCACTCCACTTTCTGCCTCACCAAGCGTTTCAGAATCTGGGTGGGCATATGATAGTGGAAGATCCCTCCAATCAGGGATTATATGTATTGGGCTCACACGAACCGCACCAACTGGTACTAGAGTCCTGACACGATTTTTACGTGCGTAGAAACGCAAGTGTACGCATCAATGTAATATAGGCCTTTGTGAGGCCCGAGTCAAACTCAGGGATACGTGAATTGTCGGAGACTACTACTAACGACTCGCAATTAGCTAGACCAATTAAAGAGTTGAGAGTTGTTGTTAAAATTAAAAGAAAATAAAAATAAAACAAAACAAAGAAATCGATTAAATGTTTGGTTTAATCAATTCAAAACGAGATCTTTAGGATTGTGGTTTCACCGTGGGTTTTCATTGTATTAAATTCTATGTAGTCACTCAATCTTTATCTCTCTATCCGGGTAGTGGCCTGAAATCAGAATTGCCCACTGTCCTGGTACAATTCACTACCTATGTCTAGGTCGGTTCCACCGTCGTAGTAACCTATACCCTAAACTAGGTGCATTAAAAACGATCTCTCGGTATCCACCATTAACCTTACACCACCTTGTTCAAGGGATTTGTCAATTAATGTAAATTCCATCTCTTTTCAACCATTAATTCTTCTTTCAAAGCAATTAAGGGCATTAGATTATTATTATGGTGATCAAGCATAAAAATATAATTGAGAAAACGAAGATATACCACGGATTTAAGAGATAAGATATGAATTACTATGATAAAATAGTCATACAATGAATTCCCGGGCTACTCCCGGTCCTAAAGACAAAGGGGATTAGCCCCGCATGTTCATCTCAAAGTAAAACATGGTAGAGAAAAGGGGAAACATGGAGAAAAACGTGATTGAGTGGTGAAACCCCTGAACGGAGAAGATCCAAGCGATTCTTGGCGTAGAATACGCGTTCTCCCATCTTTCGGTGGTGGAAATCATCTTCTTCGGCGGCTGGATCGGCTGGGTCGTGCTTCTGGGCTCCATTATTCTCTCGACACCTTCTCAAGATGTGTGCCGCGGCTAATGACCTCTGGTCCTATGGTCTTGGGTGCCGTCATTAGGTATAATTCCCGAGTTAAGTCGCCAATTAATTTCAACCGTCAGATTAAGATCAATCTGAAGCAAACTCATATCTGCTGATGTCGATACTATCGACGCGGGTTGATAGTATCGACCTTGCGCTGTATCAGCTGATTTTCTTTTCTTTTCTCTGTCGCGACTGATGCTATCTCGATACCATCAACGCGGGTCGATAGTATCGACATTCTTAGGCGTCGCTTTTGTCTTTTTCCATCGCTGAAACTCCGCCTCGTCGATACTATCGACTGATGTGTCGATAGTATCGACCCACTTCTCGCCAGCAGCCTGATGGTCTCTCGATACCATCGACATCCCTGTCGATAGTATCGACTTTCTTCTGGTCCTTGTGACTGGCACCCTGTGGTATGGTCGATGGTATCGACCACTGTCGATGGTATCGACCACTGTCGATGGTATCGACAGTAGCAGATACTTATTTTTTTCCTGAAATTATAACACGAGACCATATAAGTCTACACAAAACGTATTCTTTTGACAAATTATACTAAAAATGCTAAAATAAGGGAAATTTGACATAGAGAAGTAGCATAGACCAAAGTAGATGAATTATGTAACATTAACCACGAAAATGACTAATAAATGCATAAAACACATATCAAACAAATCTATAAATGCGACTCAAAATCATCGCATTAAACTCCCCTAAGCTTGAACATTGCTCGCCCTCGAGCAACTAAACCTTAGAATAGAATTGCCAGAGTCAACTAAAGAACAAAGCATCACAACTAACATCCCATATGACTCCCACCGGACATCCACATACCGGCCCTCACTAACCACATAATGATAATTACCCTAAAGGCGACAGTAATCATCCATAAAAGATATCTACCCCAAAACTGATGAACACTATCACACAAGGCAGTTAACATAATAGAATTTGCCGGTCCAGACTTAGTGCATCTTGTGATCTCCTATACTACGTTGCTCGCCCTAACTACCATCAACATGGAAGCAGTTCCCCTGATATTCACAAGTGAGGAGAAAATCATGGTGGCCTACCAATTCGAGCAACGGGTGGATGGAATGGGTGGCTAATGGAAGAAGTGGAAGCATTATACAGTTTCAACATGCATAAAACAAAAATGCCCTAAATGATGAAAATGCACATGAAAAATGCCCTAATGCCTAAGATAGGGTGGAATGATGCATGCACTAACATCCCATCTCAAAATGAGATGTATATCTAATTGAGCTACATCATGTACTTACTCATCTTAAAATGCAGGTGAGATTATGCTCCTTTCTCCTTTTTTTTCAATTTCATTTTTTTTTCAGATTTTTTTTCAAGCCCTTATATCCATAATTAACAAGGAATACTTTATTGGGCTTACTTTTTCTGCATAACTCGAATATTTGAACTATTTAGAAGGTATGGAACAATTTAATTCACCATTAAAGAAGAAATGAGGTACACGATGTACTCTATGTATAAAAATTATGAATGCAACTAAATGACATGCACCTAAGGGTAATGTGCAAGTATAACTGTTCTAATTTTTTATTTTCCATGCAAAACATATGAAACTGGTTGCAATGCAAGTCCTATCTACATGACATGCAATCAAAAAGTTTAAAACCGTACTTTACTTCCAAATCTTGTGGTGGATTGTGAAAAGCAATGAGGTGGAAAGATCACAAGACGAATTGACTGAACCTTTGAAAAGTATTATGTGTCCCTCCTTACTGACCTGTGTAGTAGTTAAGAGGTTTCTCTCTCTTGCTTCAAATTAGAGTCTCATTATCATTTGGTCAATTTAGGCTCAAACAACCAATTCCGTCCACTTTCATGAATCATTAGGAATGTACAGTTGTGATTTTCGGTTTTAAAGTTAACAAAACCAATCATTTTCTTAAGTTAAGTGCTCAAAGTTGAACAACACTCAAGCTTGCGATCACTCAATTTTTTTTAATTTTCCCTTAATTCCCATGTACACGCAACTGAGATGACACAAGACTTAAGACATCCACGATTACACTGGATAGAATGTGGATCCTAAAAACAAACTAAGATTGCAAGAAATAAATGACAAGAACAAAAGCAATAAAACTAAAAATAGAGAAAATAAAAGATAGAGTTGTTCCAACTCCCCCCCTAAGCTTGAATTCGACTATGGCCTCATAGTCAAAAACAATCTTAAAGGTTGGAACAGAGATACCGATTTACTCTTCAGGCGGAGGCGGGTACTGTGGAGCTGTGGGGTCCCAAGATGGGTACTCCCCCTGGAAGCTCGGATCAAACTGGGCCCTAGGTGGAGGTTGTGGATAGCCTCCAAAGTAGTTCTGGCTCCAGTAGTGATCATAAAAAAGCTGCTGCTGCATCTCCATTGTTACACCCCGATCTCACAATTTCCTCAAATCATGAGATTAGGGCATAAGATGGGATTTGTATGCAACACAAAGAACACCCTTAACTTTTTCTTTTCTTTTCTTTTCTTTAAAACTCTTGTTTCCCCGCATTGAACCACATATCATCTTAACAAAGGAATATGAACATTTCTTTTACTAATCAGACTTTAATAGTAAAGATACATGTATAAGCATTCACGATGTCTTTCACACATTATGCACATGAAACTTGCTAATTAGCATACATATCAAAGAGGAACAATATTACACATTGTAATTACAACTCTCTCTCTAAACTCTTACTGAGGACCTAGAGTGACAGGGACCGAATGACTCAACTAATCTCATACTTGACTCCTGTGGTAGGTCTACACTGAAGCTCTGACTATCTCCAAGTCCACGCGGTTAACCCTAAAAATGTTTGAGTAGAGGGGTGAGCCTACTCGCTCAGTGAATGAGTACTTCATGGAAACAGACTAATGCACTAATGTGATTGCAGATATAATTTGAGTAAACGATATGAAATTTAACAACAATAAATACTACACTGAGCAGTTCTAAAACAATATAATTGAAATAACAAAGAATGTAAATATTGCATCCAAGGAATAACTACTAGAAGACTATGCTCTAGTCTTCCTTAACTCTTTCATTTATAAGGGACTCTGTGAACCTATATAATCATATTTTAGCTTATGCCCCAAACATATGCAGCGCACTCTACATATGAGACTCGCAGTGCACTACGAATCCACCGTACAAGACTTAGCGACACACCCGGGAAATGCTAAGTCTGACTGTCTGTCCTGGTCTGCACAGGACTCTTGGGCGCACAAGGGCCCCAGGCGCACAAGGGCCTGTCTGCACTAACTCTGAGTGCTCTGGACTCCTCCCACCCTGTAGTGCACTGTCGGAGGGTCTGGGTTACCACCGTGACACAAGCACGGATTAATGTTGAATAACCCCCATTTTTCTCCAGTGCCACCGTGACACAAGCACGCGTTATTGTTGGACACTGTCTGTCTGCCCTCGTTCCACCGTGACACACGCACGGATTATTGTTGAACACGAGCCCGACCATCTAGGCACAAGGCTAGATCGATCGTTTCACCCCAAAGGTACAGACCGTGCAACGGGGTTCTACGGTGTTGGGGCACCTAAGTCTATTAACTTTATAGATACATTTAAAATAGAAATCATAACTCATTTTACATTTATCACAAGGCTCACACGACCTGCTATATCATATCATATAAAACATCATAGCTCATGTATTCAACATATATCATGTCTCATTAACATCCCTTTCTAGGGCATATCATATCTCATCACCTGCAATTTACGAGATATATATTGAAATATAAGAAGCCCTGCAGTATGTAGATATCAACTCAGAGAGAACAAGCATATAAAGTTAAATGCACTAGAAACATACAATTCAACAATTAAGCATCACCATATCTCATATCGAGATCTTTCATATTACCATAGCATGATTCATTGAACACCCTATTCTTAGGGTTTCATTTGCCTTAATCATTTATCACATGCCAACACCCTACTCTTAGGGTTGCATTTGCCTCATTCACCTTTTCATATGGCTCTCATAAGGATTTCATAGGATATAAGCATTCACGAAATAAAGATTGTTTCAACAAATCATATACAATCGATATATGTATGAAACCATGGAAATTCAACTAAATTTAGATTTTCATACCATTCACTGAGATATCAGGTATCAAGAATAAAATTCAATTAAGATAACCCATGTGGTACATCCTAACCACTTATAGGATTACTAGTCCTTTTCAATAAGGTTGAAACTCTAGCGATATCTCAATTAGGTCAAACCCTAATTACATCATTTGATATAAATCTAAAAGCATCCTCACTAGGAAGTGTTGTATACGTATCTGATATGAATCTACCATCAAAGAGTCGTTCAAACAGAGAAGGAATCCGTATCAAATCAATTTACAATAACTTAAATCAAACGAACATTTCAGGATTTAGAATTCACATGCTAAGCATTTAGGGATTTGGATGTTATAATCAAATTCGTGCATTAGAATGTTTGAAGGAAGAACCCACTCACCCTAAGGTGTGAAAACACCTAAAAACCGCAGCTCAACTCAGGGAATCTCGAATTCCTATCAAATCCCTAGCAAATCTCCTAATTCTTCTTCCATTCAACTCGGAAACTTGATTTCACCATTCTTGGGACCGCAGAACCCTAATTCAGCAATTCCTCCTCTTTCTCCACTCAAGCCCTAACTCTCCCTCTCTCTCTAGATTTTCGTTTCTCTGGAGTGAATGACGAAGAATGAGAGCTGTGTGTGTGTGTGGTTGCTCATATAAGTCAATTGAGCTGCTTGGGTCAATTGCATATTGACCCAACACTTAACTTTAATTATATTGGCTGAATATTCAGTTATACAAAAGTTACTGTAATTCGTTTATTTCAGAGATCAAACATTCTCCAACAATTATGGGAATTTAGCACGTTGTTTATAATTGATCTATAAAGCTTCAGTTACAATTTGAGATCATTTGAAGTTAACAATAAATAATTAAAAATAGAACAGTGCACTGCTATATTGCAGTCTGCAGAATATTCGGCCGAGTTTGTCCTGCACAAAACTCGACCGACACCCTTACTGTAAGGATTCAAAAGTCATCCAAAAATATGCCAATCTAAAAGAATGTCTAAAACTATGTTTTTCAAGCGCAGTTAAAATTTGAGATCAATTGGATATACCAATAAAAAGATAAAATTCAATTACCACACTGCTGTAAAATTCTGAAATTGTGATCGGCCGAGTTTGAAACTCGACCAATAAACAGGTCAGAACCTTCTTCAAAAATTCTGATATTTGCCAATATTGTTCACATTTTATATATTCAAATCATATACAAATTTGAAGTAAATCAGAGTTACACATAAAATACTAAAAATCATTTAGTGAGACATTCTACTTATTAAATTCTGTATTCATGTATCATCAAAACCCTATTTGGGCCGATTAGGGTTTATGCTTCTCAAACCCTAATTTTCAAGACAAAAGAACATTTAGACTTCTTATCATAGTTAAAACATCCTAATTGTATTATTTTCATTCATTAGATTTCAAGAATGATTATTCCAATTAATCTTTGCAATTGTCTAGGTAAACCCTAGTTTACCAGTTAAGCTCAGATGGGGTCGTAACAACTCTTCCCCCCTTAGAATGTTTCGTCCTCGAAACATAAACCTACAAGAAAGATACATTCAAGGTTATTCTAAGATTCTAAAGCCTTCCATGTCATTATATTCTTGTATTACATACCTGAATGTAGTTTTCAACATTAGATCTTTTAATTCTTTACTAAATCACAACATATCTCAAATAGTTCTCAATGATATCAAGAAAATTCTTTATGCCACAGTCCAACATAGAATGCAAAGATAAACCACCACGCTTTCACTGCACAACTCTGATACTCTGATACAACTATCTCAACTTATGCTGCTCAGAGAGTTCTATTGTTCTGTATCACCTTTAAGTGACAAAAGCAAGTTCACCATGCTGTTTTAAACTTTAATAACATGCTACTCAAATAGCAAAACAGTCTTGAATTAAAAGACTAAATTCACAATCAATTGCACAATACTACTCTTGGCATCCCCATTGGGTCATGGATGCATGAGGTGAAGCATTACCACCTCATTCCATACTACCCTGTTTCGATCCTGGGATCTGTGGGTTATGGGCCCAGACACAATTCAAAGTGTAACCATCACATTATATCATTTTAGGGTTTCAACAACAGTAATAAGGTAATCCACAATTGTATCATTCATTCAAGCATTAATCATACTCAATTACCATCACTCAGTTATATTAGAGCTAGGTATAACAAGCTACACCTCATTAGGGTTACTTGTTCAAACAATCTAATTATCATCCCTTTCTATTAATATGAGTGAATAGATATAACTACCTTATTCAGGATATCCCTCCATGCGTTCTGACATCATCCAAACCGTATCACCATATCACAAATACACAATAGTAAGATGCATATCGGGTATGAATTACTACAACTATCATACGCCTTTAATTTAACATATAGCTTACACAAATACCCTGAAATCATATGTAGAACCAACTTTCATACCTTAATATGCCTTCAACAAATCATACATGTAAAAACAAATTCACATATTACACAAAGCTAGTGTTTTCCCATATCTCACTGCTCATTCATTACTTCTTTACTTTTTGCTACCTATCCTTTTCATATGATTATATATAATAAACATTATTAACATTGAAGGATTTAAGATAGGAATAAATTATTCATCATTCTTGCTATCACGCAAGAACTTATTTCTTATCACACTTCATCATATTGTATGTCACTATTACATTCACTAGATGACCCCACCAAGGTAGTTATGCACCATATATGATTCATTTTCTCTTATCATTTCATTCCCGCCTTGCTCTTATTAAGGAATATATGAAAGGGAAGATGATTTTAAGACTTGGAATACTTGTATTCAAACATTCCCTTAATACATTCTCGTATGTAGATTTACTTTGTTATCAACATAGATATTTGATTAATTAGCACTTGCTTGAATCTCACAACCTCTTTATTTTATAACTTCTCCATCATATTTCAAACCCTTTCTTACGTTTCATAGTCCTCTTACTATATACTACTCTTTAACCCGTCATCTTTAATTCTAAATTTTTCTCTTATGACCATGTTGCTTATTCATATGTATGGTCATGTATACCATGTTGCACATATTTCCACCTTTATCTTTATACTATTGTGAAGTTAACATTATAAATTAATAGTCCTTCTTTTAGTTTTTACTCATGTTGAATACATTACATATTCTTCATTTTTACATCAAGTGGATCATGCATGGGTCAAACATAGTTTCTCTTTCAATCAAGTTTTTCCTTCCTGAATACAGTCTACCTTTGTATGATTTATTCATTCGTTAAACTACACCTATGTTCTTTGCTTAGAAACTAGTTTGTTGTTCTAGTCTTATGAATTACATGTTCATACGATTCTCTTTACTTTTACTCTTTTGAAGACTCTTTACTTCTATGGACCTATTGAAAGCTCAACTCTATTCTTCTACTTAGCCTTTTCTTTAGAGTTCATAAAAGCATTATACTCTATTATATGATTCATTCTTCATGATTGATTCTTGCTATCTTGAACCATACATACATTTCACATATCTTTTCTATATTTCATATGTATAGTTCATGTAATATTAATCAATAAACTGATTATGAACTTCTTATCATGTTCTATTATTCCCAATTAAGGGTTTCACATTTGAGACCCCAAAGTTGAACCTCAGATATCAGTTTCGACTAATTCTTAGTTATTCTGATCTTGCCCATCTATTTCAAGATCTTACTGTATATACATTCTTACTCTGATGTGGGTCTAATTATTCCAATTCTATTCTTATTATGCTATTGATAGGAGTCATTAGATCCTAGTAACGCATCCTGCCATCTGGACCAGGCCAAACCTGAAGTACTGAAGCCAAGGACTACTGAGGATTACATTCTTCTTGAACTGCCATTCACAGCTCAGAAACTCAGCCGATTGGTCAGAAACTTGGCCGATTGCTTCACAACTCGGCCGATCTGCTTGAAACTCGGCCGATCAACTTGCCGTTTGATTTCCTGAAAAAGGAAACTCGGCCGAATTACATACAACTCGGCCGATCAGTTTGCTATTCGATTGCCTATTAAGGAAACTCGGCCGAATCACATACAACTCGGCCGAATCGCGTACAGACTAAAAACCTAAACAGACCTGCTGATGTCAATTTCACTCGAATCAGCGGGCAAAACTATAGAAACAAAAGCTCATTCAAAGGTCAATTCTAGTCTACTTGTTACAAAGAGTGAAATCAATAAATGCTACAATTGCATAGTGTACAACAGATATTAAAGACCCATATTTCAAAGTATTGAATATTTCAATTCAAACATATAAGAGCATTTCTATACATTTCCAACAAAAACAACATTATGAAATGTAAGTTCTATCTCCTTTTACATTTATGCTCTTAATTCTTGTTTCTTTTCTCATTTTCTAACCCTAACATTTCTAGGGTTCCTCTCTAGCCCATTCTTCCACTGTATACCTGGCCAAGGTATACGTGAGAGAATAGACAAAGTAGCTTGTACTGGCTGATCCAAGTACTCAGATATCAGGCCAGGATATCCAAATACTCAAATCCCCAAAGCTAACATCAAACATCTCCTATCTGCCACACTTAGGACTCTAACTTACTAACTTAATGGTCCTTGACAACTCACCCTAAGCTCTGATACCAAGCTGTTACACCCCGATCTCACAATTTCCTCAAATCATGAGATTAGGGCATAAGATGGGATTTGTATGCAACACAAAGAACACCCTTAACTTTTTCTTTTCTTTTCTTTTCTTTAAAACTCTTGTTTCCCCGCATTGAACCACATATCATCTTAACAAAGGAATCTGAACATTTCTTTTACTAATTAGACTTTAATAGTAAAGATACATGTATAAGCATTCACGATGTCTTTCACACATTATGCACATGAAACTTGCTAATTAGCATACATATCAAAGAGGAACAATATTACACATTGTAATTACAACTCTCTCTCTAAACTCTTACTAAGGACCTAGAGTGACAAGGACCGACTGACTCAACTAATCTCATACTTGACTCCTGTGGCAGGTCTACACTGAAGCTCTGACTATCTCCAAGTCCACGCGGTTAACCCTAAAAATGTTTGAGTAGAGGGGTGAGCCTACTCGCTCAGTGAATGAGTACTTCATGGAAACAGACTAATGCACTAATGTGATTGCAGATATAATTTGAGTAAACGATATGAAATTTAACAACAATAAATACTACACTGAGCAATTCTAAAACAATATAATTGAAATAACAAAGAATGTAAATATTGAATCCAAAGAATAACTACTAGAAGACTATGCTCTAGTCTTCCTTAACTCTTTCATTTATAAGGGACTCTGTGAACCTATATAATCATATTTTATCTTATGCCCCAAACATATGCAGCGCACTCTACATATGAGACTCACAATGCACTACGAATCTACCGTACAAGACTTAGAGACACACCCGGGAAATGCTAAGTCTGACTGTCCGTCCTAGTCTGCACAGGACTCTCGGGAGCACAAGGGCCCCAGGCGCACAAGGGCTTGTCTGCACTAACTCTGAGTGCTCTGGACTCCTCCCACCCTGTAGTGCACAGTCGGAGGGTCTGGGTTACCACCGTGACACAAGCACAGATTAATGTTGAATAACCCCCATTTTTCTCCAGTGCCACCGTGACACAAGCACGCGTTATTGTTGGACACTGTCTGTCTGCCCTCGTGCCACCATGACACACGCACGGATTATTGTTGAACACAAGCCCGACCATCTAGGCACAAGGCTAGATCGATCGTTTCACCCCAAAGGTACAGACCGCGCAATGGGGTTCTACGGTGTTGGGGCACCTAAGTCTATTAACTTTATAGATACATTTAAAATAGAAATCATAACTCATTTTACATTTATCACAAGGCTCACACGGCCTGCTATATCATATCATATAAAACATCATAGCTCATGTATTCAACATATATCATGTCTCATTAACATCCCTTTCTAGGGCATATCATATCTCATCACCTACAATTTACGAGATATATATTGAAATATAAGAAGCCCTGCAGTATGTAGATATCAACTCAGAGAGAACAAGCATATAAAGTTAAATGCACTAGAAACATACAATTCAACAATTAAGCATCACCATATCTCATATCGAGATCTTTCATATTACCATAGCATGATTCATTGAACACCCTATTCTTAGGGTTTCATTTGCCTTAATCATTTATCACATGCCAACACCCTACTCTTAGGGTTGCATTTGCCTCATTCACCTTTTCATATGGCTCTCATAAGGATTTCATAGGATATAAGCATTCACGAAATAAAGATTGTTTCAACAAATCATATACAATCGATATATGTATGAAACCATGGAAATTCAACTAAATTTAGATTTTCATACCATTCACTGAGATATCAGGTATCAAGAATAAAATTCAATTAAGATAACCCATGTGGTACATCCTAACCACTTATAGGATTACTAGTCCTTTTCAATAAGGTTGAAACTCTAGCGATATCTCAATTAGGTCAAACCCTAATTACATCATTTGATATAAATCTAAAAGCATCCTCACTAGGAAGTGTTGTATACGTATCTGATATGAATCTACCATCAAAGAGTCGTTCAAACAGAGAAGGAATCCGTATCATATCAATTTACAATAACTTAAATCAAACGGACATTTTAGGATTTAGAATTCACATGCTAAGCATTTAGGGATTTGGATGTTATAATCAAATTCGTGCATTAGAATGTTTGAAGGAAGAACCCACTCACCCTAAGGTGTGAAAACACCTCAAAACCACAGCTCAACTCAGGGAATCTCGAATTCCTATCAAATCCCTAGCAAATCTCCTAATTCTTCTTCCATTCAACTCGGAAACTTGATTTCACCATTCTTGGGACCGCAGAACCCTAATTCAGCAATTCCTCCTCTTTCTCCACTCAAGCCCTAACTCTCCCTCTCTCTCTAGATTTTCGTTTCTCTGGAGTGAATGACGAAGAATGAGAGATGTGTGTGTGTGTGGTTGCTCATATAAGTCAATTGAGCTGCTTGGGTCAATTGCATATTGACCCAACACTTAACTTTAATTATATTGGCTGAATATTCAGTTATACTAAAGTTACTGTAATTCGTTTATTTCAGAGATCAAACATTCTCCAACAATTATGGGAATTTAGAAAGCTGTTTATAATTGATCTATAAAGCTTCAGTTAAAATTTTAGATCATTTGGAGTTACTAATAAATAATTAAAAATAGAACAGTGCACTGCTATATTGCAGTCTGCAGAATATTCGGCCGAGTTTGTCCTGCACAAAACTCGACCGACACCCTTACTGTAGGGATTCAAAAGTCATCCAAAAATTATGCCAATTTAACAGAGTGTCTAAAACTGTGTTTTTCAAGCACAGTTAAAATTTGAGATCAATTGGATGTACCAATAAAAATATAAAATTCAATTACCACACTGCTGTAAAATTCTGAAATTTGTGATCGGCCGAGTTTGAAACTCGACCGATAAACAGGTCAGAACCTTATTCAAAAATTCTGATATTTGCCAATATTGTTCACATTTTATATATCCAAATTATATCCAAATTTGAAGTAAATCATATTACACATAAAATACTAAAAATCATTTAGTGAGACATTCTACTTATTAAATTCTGTATTCATGTATCATCAAAACCCTATTTGGGCCGATTAGGGTTTATGCTTCTCAAACCCTAATTCTCAAGACCAAAGAACATTTAGACTTCTTATCATAGTTAAAACATCCTAATTGTGTTATTGTCATTCATTAGATTTCAAGAATGATTATTCCAATTAATCTTTGCAATTGTCTAGGTAAACCCTAGTTTACCAGTTAAGCTCAGATGGGGTCGTAACATCCATCCTATGCAACCGGTCATGAATCTGTTGTTGGTTGTCGAGGAGGAGGTGCTCATTCTCGAAGATATGCCTCTGATTGTCAAGTAACCAGTTCTTCGTCTCATGAATACCAGTGTACACTGCGGTGTGGTGCTGCTGCGTCTGCTGTATGTCTTGCAGCATAGCATACATGCCTTGCATCAGATAGACATCCTCTCTTTGCTGCGAGGGCGGTGGTGGTGGCGGAGGCTGCGAAGATGAAGATGCACCCGGATGCATGCGGGGACGCTTCCGTGGTGCCACTCGTGCCCGAAGAGGAGTGTAGGTCTCCTCTTCCTCTTCACCCTCATCGTCATTGTTGTTGTCGTCGTCGCTGTCGTCTTCATCGAAGTCAACAATAGCTATGATAGGCCATCGGAAATGTTGCACCCCTTCAATATTGAAGACAAGATCGGGAAGCGAGCATTCTTGGTATGCATGGTTGACGTGGCAGTGTGCATACGCCAAGCCATCACAAAGAAGGATGAGGTTGGAGCGGTGCAGATGTTGCAGGTTCACCTTACTCCTGTTGGAGAGAGGAGTAAGCTGTTGGAAATTCAACCCAATGTAGGAGGCCAGCTTTGTGATAAGTCCTCCAAAGTGAATTGGAACTTTCCGTGTACTCCTCTTTACCGCCAAAACACGCGTTAAGAAAAACGCGCCCCAGTTGCATTCTTGACGCTTCAAAAGTTTGTTCAAGAAAAATAAGTCCGTCTCCTGGAACTTGCTGAGAGCCAGATCACCACGGCCGAATAAAGTGGTGTAGATCATGCGGTGTAAAACCCGCACAAACGGGTGCTCAAAATCTACTACCGCCGCATTATGGTAGCTCACTGATTTGCCCGGCGGCACCATCACAAGCTCGGCGAAGATCACGTCGTAGTCGGTGCGGTTGTCCGGTCGCCGGTAGTCAGACCGCGAATGATTCCAGTTGAAGAACTTGTTGAACTGTCGGAGTGTAAGGGTGTAGTCGTTGTTGTACCACCAGAAAGACACCCGGTCCCTGATCCACTCACGGTCGGTGGCTATGACGTCATTGGGTATGACGCAGACGTCCAGCGATGCCAAAACTCAGCCACCAGCTCCTTGTAAGTAGGCCACTCACCGAAGAACGGTTGGCCATCTGCATGGAACTCCAGCTCGTCAGGCCTTCTTCCCATGTGTTGGGCCTGCCCCTTCAGAACATAGTCGAGGTTGGATTCGAACCCCAAGTTGCAGATTGTTTCCCGTTCAACATAACGGGTCAACTCTATCTTTCTCTTTAAGATCTCCTCATAAATCTTCTTGATCTCCGCGGATGGATGAATCAGCCACGGGCGTGAAATCGACGCGGTAGGTGGTGGCATGAATTCTGGGATTTCAATCTGGTCGGCGTGTGACGAAGATGCATCAGAAATATGCACCATGATCGCGACAGAAAGAGGAATAGAGAGAGAGCTCGGTGAAGATCGGAGAAAGAAATCTTTGCTCGATGAAGAACGTGCTCGGTGTTGCTCGTCGTCGGGCTTGGATCTCTCTGGAATACGCTCGGCACAGGTGGAGGAGGATTTCTCTAGAGTTGTGATGTCATATGACAACAATCCTACTCATATATAGCCGTGGCCGGCGCTACTGTATGCCCGTCGATACCATCGACGCGGGTCGATGGTATCGGCACGGGTAGCACAATCCGTACTGCTGCTAGTATCGACGGTCGTCGATGGCTGGATCTGCGGGGCCCGGATCACTGACATGTCGATACTATCGACAGGTGTCGATGGTATCGACCCGTCCCCTGGATCGGCTTCCTGGTTGTTACGATCACCATAGATCTTTCCTCACGGATTGTTGACGTGGCACGTCGATACTATCGACGCGAGTCGAAAGTATCGACTCTCTGATTAGGGCAAACCCTCGTGGGGCCCGACCACCGCCTTCTGTGTGTGAATATGTCAATACCATCGACAGGCCCGTCGATGGTATCGACTTTACTGAGGCGATTTCTTCTGAATATCTCCAGAGTTCTCGATGGTATCGACTGGCATGTCGATACTATCGACCTTGACTTGGCGATCAACCTGTTGGTGTGTCCATACTATCGACGAGGCCGTCGATAGTATCGATGCAGTGCAATTTTTGCAGTCGCCAACCTGTACCACGGTTGATACCATCGACGCAAGGGTCGATGGTATTGACTCTGCCTCAGTCCTGCACAATGAGCAAACAATCACGATATATTTTTTACACTAAAAACAAAGTCAAAACAAATCAAACTACAAATGTAAAAGAAACTAAACGAAAGTACCGATGGTTAGGTTGCCTCCCAACAAGCACCCTTATTTAAGGTCTTAGGCTAGACAACTTGAAGCTAGTCATGCATCTGAAAGTGCAATGAGTTTGACCTCATTCACCTTCCTCGTGTAATCTTCACCAAAATATAACTTCAACCTTTGTCCATTGACCAAAAATGTGGTCTCACCATTGTGCACCATGATTGCGCCATGCGGTCTGACCTCTTCAACTATGAATGGTCCACTCCATCGGGATTTTAGCTTCCTGGGATGCAACTTCAGCCTCGAATTGAATAAAAGCACATGATCTCCTTTCTTGAAGGTGCGCATATGAATATGGCGATCATGGATCAACTTGTGCGCTCCTTATATATCCGAGAGTTCTTATATGCATTCATTCGCAGCTCATAAAGCTCATTTAGTTCAAGTAATCTCTTCTTCCCCGCTTCATCATAACTTAAGTTGAGCTTTCTCAGCGCCCAATGTGCTTTGTTCTCTAATTCCACCGGTAAGTGACAAGCCCGACCGTATGCCAACCTAAAAGGCGTGGTGCCTATAGGTGTCTTGTATGCCGTCTTGTAAGCCCACAACGCATCCGGTAGTAAGGCACTCCAATTCTTCCTCATGGAAGCCACAGTACGCTCCAAGATCTTCTTAATTTCTCTATTAGAGACCTCCACTTGTCCTTGAGTTTGAGGGTGGTATGGGGTACCAATGTTATGTTTGACCCCGTATTTTCGCAATAGTGCCGAGAACTTTTGATTCCGGAAGTGTGTACCCCCATCACTAATGATCATTCGGGGCACCCCAAACCTGCAGAAGATATTTTCCTTAACGAACCTGCACACTACAGTGGAATCATTAGTCCTTATGGGTATTGCCTCTACCCACTTCGACACATAATCAACAGCCAAAATGATATACAAATTAGAATTTGAGGACACAAAGGGTCCCATAAAATCTATACCACATAAATCAAATACCTCAACCTCCTGGAAAACATTTAGGGGCATCTCTTGTCTCTTCGAAATGTTACCCACCCTTTGGAAGGAATCACATTGCCTCACGAACTCATACGCGTCCCTAAACAAGGTAGGCCGGTATAGGCCACTTTCCAGTACTTTGGCTGGCGTATGAGAGCTTGTGTGGTGTCCGCCCGTCGATAGTGTGTGGAAATGACGAAGAACACTCTCGTATTCCACCTCAGGTACACACCTGCATAGGACACCATCCCTACATTGCTTCAAGAGGATGGGGTCATCCCAAAAATAATATCATAGAGAATGGACAAATTTCTTCTTCTCTTGATACGTCCAATCATCCGGGATGATTCTGCAAGCAAGATAGTTCACAATGTATGAAAACCACGGATCTTTAGAATTCACTTTCAAAAGCTGTTCATCCAGAAATGTCTCGGTAATGGGTATGTGTAAATCTTTTTCATCTACCCTCTCTAACCTAGACAAATGATCTGCTACAATATTTTCAATCCCCACCTTGTCTTTGATTTTGATATCAAATTCTTGTAAAAGCAAGATCCACCTAATCAATCTAGGTTTGGAGTCTTTTTTCTCAATCAAATACTTAATAGCGGCGTGGTCAGTCCAAACTACGACTTTCGATCCAACTAGATATTGCCGAAATTTTTCAAAAGAAAAAACAACGACAAGCAATTCTTTCTCGATAGTCGTGTAATTGAGTTGGGCATCGTTCAAAGTCTTAGAGGCATAAAAAATCACAGCGGGTTTATTGTCCACTCGCTGTCCCAAAACAGCTCCAACGGCGAAATCGGATGCATCACACATGAGTTCAAACGGCTTGGTCCAATCCGGTGTTTGCACAACCGGTGCAGAAATCAATTTTTCCTTAAGCATGTTGAACGCGTGTAAACATTTTTCATTAAAATAAAAAACAACATCCTTTTCTAGAAGCTCGGATAAAGGTTTGGCAATTTTTGAAAAATCTTTTATGAAACGACGATAGAAACCGGTGTGACCTAAGAAACTTCTTACCCCTTTCACCGAATTTGGTGGGGGCAATTCGGAAATTACTTCAATTTTTACCGGATATACCTCCAAACCTTTGCTAGACACTTTATGTCCTAGCACTATCCCTTCACTCACCATCATATGACATTTCTCCCAGTTGAGGACCAAATGTGTGTCCTCACAACGTTGTAACACCTTATCCAGATTGTAAAGGCATTCATCAAAAGATGCACCATAAACTGAGAAATCATCCATAAAGACCTCTAGACAGCGTTCTACCATATCAGAAAAAATGGCGTGCATACAACGCTGAAAGGTCGCCGGTGCATTACATAATCCAAAGGGCATGCGGCTGTACGCAAAAGTTCCATAGGGACAAGTGAAGGTGGACTTTTCTTGGTCCTTAGGATCAATAAAAATCTAATTATACCCCGAATACCCATCTAGAAAACAAAAATGTGATCAGCCGGCTAAGCGCTCTAGAATTTGATCAATAAACGGAAGAGGAAAGTGATCCTTTAGCGTAGCGGCATTCAGTCGTCGGTAATCTATACAAACTCGCCACCCGTTTACCAAGCGGGTGGTGACAGGTTCATTTAAGAGATTATGAGTAACAATTATTTCCCCCTTTTTAGGGACTACCTGCGTGGGACTCACCCATGTCGAGTCAAAAATTGCATAGATGATACCTGCGGAAAGAAGCTTAATCACCTCCTTCTTCACAACCTCCATCATGCTCGGATTTAGTCGACGTTGCGGTTGAATCACCGGCTTGGCTCCCTCCTCGAGCCGAATCTTATGCTGGCACAAAGTAGGGGAAATCCCCTTGATATCTGCAACAGACCACCCAAATGCTCCCCGGTGGTTCTTCAGCACTATCAGCAACTGGTCCTCCTCCTCAACACTCAGATAAGAAGAAATAATCACAGGCAACTTTTCTTCCTCAGCTAGAAACACGTACTTGAGGTGCCGTGGCAGCGGCTTCAACTCCAATTCCGGCGGGCTGATTAAGGATGATTGAAGAGGAGGTGGGAGTTCGCCTAAATCTTCATAGTACCTCGCATAGAAGCACGGCAACATCTGAAGCATCTTGGCGCACTCCTTTAGTGATTTGCTTCTCATCCAATCAAGAGTGATATTGACTAAATAGGCCTCAAGTGGTAATTCCGGATATGCATCAAGAACTGAATTTGCTATAGCCTCATCTTCAGTAGAGGGAGGAATGTCCTCATCCTCATCGTTTGGAAAACCTACAGCCTTGCAAAGGGATACCACCTTGGTCTGCTCCATGATGTCCACAGCCAAAGTCCCTTTTTCCACCTTGGTCATTACATGGGCCATATCTAAAAATGGCTTCCCTAGACAAAGTGAGATATTGTTGTCAAAATGTTTTACCATGTGGCATTGCTCCTTGGATTTAGGTGAAGTGGCACTGGAAGGCATGACCATCTCAAATCGGTCATCGACTATACCTAAGGTCAAACAACCTCTCCCCATCTCAAGTATCATGTCAGCTGTAGCTTGGAATGGTCATCCAAGTAGTAGCTCATTGCCTTGTTCATCTTGCATCTCCATGACAACAAAATCTGTTGGAAAAACAAATCGATCCACTTTTACTAGCACATCTTCACAAATCCCGTATGGCTTTACCACTGAATTGTCCGCCAATAGGATTGTCATGTTGCTTGGACGTGACTCTTTTAATCCCAACTTATTGAATGTAGAGAGGGGCATCAAGTTAATCCTCGCCCCTGAGTCACATAGCGCTTCACCAA
This sequence comes from Alisma plantago-aquatica, assembly GCA_963693085.1. Classification (NCBI taxonomy): domain Eukaryota; kingdom Viridiplantae; phylum Streptophyta; class Magnoliopsida; order Alismatales; family Alismataceae; genus Alisma; species Alisma plantago-aquatica. The sequence goes on from OY856409.1 coordinate 1,854,192,477, forward strand.
ACTTAACTTTCCCAATGTAACATGAGATGTTGAAACAACCCGGATCTTGCCTCTTTGGTGGCAGTGTGCCCAGGATGAAGGCACTCACCTGCTCCTTAAGCACAACAACCTCTGTGTCTGGGATTTTTCTCTTCTTGGTGATGATGTCTTTCAAAAATTTCCCGTAATAAGGGATTTGCTCAATAGCTTCCAATAAAGGGATATTGACTGAAAGCTTTCTAAAATTGTTTAGAAACTTTTTAAATTGGGCATCAATTTTCCTTGCCTTAGCACTGTTCAGATATGGTACCAGGACAGCCTTTTCCCTTTGATGCGGTGGCACATAAGGTGTCCTTTTCTGTGGCTCCTCCTCCTCTAGAATAGGATCTTCAGTAGCATCCACTGCTATGTCCGCAACTGGTTCTGTGACCGGTATGAGCAGCTCCTCAGTGGCCTCACCTTCAATTTCTGCTTGGGGATTGCTTGGTTCATCGGCTCTGGGGTTTAATAGTTTCTTACCTCTCCTTAGGAAAATGGCCTTCGCCTGCTGGTTTCCTCCTGGAATATTAGTGTTACCCAGAAAACCTTGGTGTGCCGGCTTCTTCAAATTGGCTATTTCCTCTGCCATTTGTGCCATGGACGTCTCTATTGTCCTCATTTGAGCCCCATGGCTCTGTAGTGTCTGCCCAAATTGGTTCATAAACTCCCCTTGTTGCTTTATTTGCTGGCCAAAAGTAGTCATTAATTCTTGATTTTGCTTTATCACTTAATTGAGCAACTCCGTGCTCTTATCCTCCTCTACTGGCTGGAGTTTTGCATCTGGTCCTGCAGAAAGTTGTTTGGATCCTTCCAGGAGAACTTCTTGTCTTTCCTCCATGAATAGTCGTTATTTCTGTAGCCTTGCTGCTGCCTCATTAATTTGACTTGTGCCTCGTCCTCGGATCCAGTATCCTCCTTTGCAAGCAGTTTCTTCACGAGAAGATCCATCTTCTCATTCAACTCCTTAATTTCTTTAGACTCCCCTGCTACTCAGACATGTTCAACAGTGTCCCTGTCGCCCCATGATTGCTTCTTGGCCATGTTCTTAAGGATTTCCCAACACCTGGTGTCTGTGTTGTTCAAGAAGAATCCTGAGCTGGCTGAATCGAGGTTGCTTCTATCATGCTCGAAAAGAGAAAAATAGAAGATCTTGACCTGTGTCTCTTTGTCAAGCCCGTGATGCGGGCACCGCCTAAGCATGATCTGAAACCTTTCCCAGGTCTCAGAGTAGGTCTCTCCTACTTTCTGGGTGAAGTTTTTGATCTTCCTGATCATGTCATTGGTCTTCTCGGGCGGGAAGAACCTTTCAAAGAAAACCTCCACCATGTGGTCCCAGGATTCCACATATTCATTGTCCAGGTTGTGTAACCATTCTCGTGCGTTTCCCGCTAGAGAACTCAGGAAGAGCTTCAAGTAGAGCACATCTTGTGGAAATCTGTCTATTTTTATCATATCACAATTCTCCACAAATTGACTTATATGCGCGACGGGGTCTTCATTCTTGAGCCCATGGAAAGCATTCGACTTCACCAAGTTGATTAATGCTGAATCAATCTTATATGTCAGAATATTAACCGCCTGCCTCTTGATTGGCCCCTTGGAAGCAGATGAGGAAGAAGCTTTGATATTCTCCCATATTGTCTGTGGCTCTACCATCTCTTCTTGTTCGGGTTCAGAAACTATATCCTCCAGATGGTCTTGATTATGGCCTTCCTCGTCGTCAGGTCCCGTCAGTGGAACCTCGGGTGCTTGTTGCCTGTAGTCGGTACTACGCGTCTGCACCATGCACAGTACCTGCAAAATAGTAAATTAAGTTCAGTACAGTGCTAGACAACTACAAGATGCGAAAAAGACTAAGCTATGAATTTTTAAAATGATAAAAAAAATAAAATGTGGCCTAGAGTGGCCGCTTACAACACTCATAGTGCCGACAACTTGCCGTATCCCCGACAACGGTGCCAAAAACTTTCATGATTTTTACGTGCGTAGAAACACAAGTGTACACATCAATGTAATATAGGCCTTTGTGAGGCCCGAGTCAAACTCAGGGATACGTGAATTGTCAGAGACTACTACTAACTACTCGCAATCAGCTAGACCAATTAAAGAGTTTAAAGTTGTTGTTAAAATTAAAAGAAAATAAAAATAAAACAAAACAAAGCAATCGATTAAATGTTTGGTTTAATCAATTCAAAATGAGATCTTTAGGATTGCAGTTTCACCGCGGGTTTTCATTGTATTAAATTCTATGTAGTCACTCAATCCTTATCTCTCTATCTGGGTAGTGGCCTGAAATCATAATTGCCCACTGTCGTGGTACAATTCACTACCTATCTCTAGGTTGGTTCCACCGTCGTAGTAACCTATACCCTAAACTAGGTGCATTAAAAACGACCTCTCAGTATCCACCATTAACCTTACACCACCTTATTCAAGGGATTTTTCAATTAATGTAAATTCTTTCTCTTTTCAACCATTAATTCTTCTTTCAAAGAAATTAAGGGCATTAGATTATTATTATGGTGATCAAGCATAACAATATAATTGAGAAAACGAAGTTATACCACAAATTTATGAGATAAGATATGAATTACAATGATAAAATAGTCATACAATGAATTCCCAGGCTACTCCCGGTCCTAAAGACAAAGGGGATTAGCCTCGCATGTTCATCTCAAAGAAAAACATGGTAGATAAAAGGGGAAACATGGAGAAAAATGTGATTGAGTGGTGAAACCCCTAGACGGAGAAGATCGTCTTCTTCGGTGGTGGACATCGTCTTCTTCGGCGTCCGGATCGGCTGGGGCGTTCTTCTGGGCTCCGTTCTTCTCTCCACACCTTCTCGGGATGTGTGCCGTGGATAATGACCTTTGGTCCTCTGGTCTTGGGCGCCGTCATTAGGTATAATTCCCGAGTTAGGTCGCCAATTAATCACAGCCGTCAGATTAAGATCAATCTGAAGCAAACTCATATTTGACGATGTCGATACTATCGACGCGGGTCGATAGTATTGACCTTGCGCTGTATCAGCTGATTTTCTTTTCTTTTCTCTGTCACGACTGATGCTATCTCGATACCATCGACGCGGGTCAATGGTATCGATATTCTTAGGCATCACTTTTGTCTTTTTCCGTCACTGAAACTCTACCTCGTCGATACTATCGACTGATGTGTCGATAGTATCGACCCACTTCTCGCCAGCAACATGATGGTCTCTCGATACCATCGACATCCCTGTCGATAGTATCGACTTTCTTTTGGTCCTTGTGGCTGGCACCCTATGGTATGGTCGATGGTATCGACAGTAGCATATACTTGTTTTTTTTCCTGAAATTATAACACGAGACCACATAAGTCTACACAAAACGTATTCTTTTGACAAATTATACTAAAAATGCTAAAATAAGGGACATTTGACATAGAGAAGTAGCATAAACCAAAGTAGATGAATTATGCAACATTAACCATGAAAATGACTAATAAATGCATAAAACACATATCAAACAAGTCTATAAATGCGACTCAAAATCATCGCATCAAGTCCCATGAAACATCTCCCCTAGAAGGATTGGGTAAGCATGTGCCTCCGCAACGATATATTTTTGACTTTTTAGATGACATAGCTTCAACCCCTACAAATTTACGTAAAGATATATATATATATATATATATATATATATATATATATATATATATATATATTAAACATATCATCTTGAAAAGACTAGCTAGTATATATGTCATAAAAATACTTACAACGAACGTGCTAGGTGGTGGGTCTATAGGATTACTCCCAACCTTTGCTGTAGGAGAAGAGCGGCCCACCACATGTACTGTCTAAGTGGCTGTCTGAGATGCCTGCCACTTGCTAATTGCTTCATTGAGTCTCTTATCAAGTGTTTCCTCGACTCTCCTGTCAAGTGCTTCCTCGACTCTCCTATCAATTAACTGATCTACCTATACATAGACAAAAGAAATACTATCTTTTGATTATTGAATTCTCTTATGCAACAACATTCTAAAAAAAGAATAAGTTACCTCATCTTGTGAAAGTCCCGCTTTTAGGACTGGTTTGCGTTGTGATGGCCCAAAGAACGCTTTGATTCCCACACCAGCGTCTGCACCCCTAATATGTCCAGGATTCTCTGAGTTACCCAGAGCAACTGTCAATTCATCCCTTGTGCCCTCAGGGATGAACTTTCCTCCCTTCCTCTGCTCGTGTATCTCCCTCTAATCACCATCAATAGAAATTGGTAAGTAAACATAACAATAATCAACATCGATCGATCGCTCTAAGAATTGATTTTTACCATTTTTGCAGCTGCCTCAGCAGTTGCGAGCTTCATTATATCTCCCTTCTTGTTTTTCCTCCCAGCTATCCACATAGTATTGCAAGGTAGAGGTGCGGGACCAATAGTAGAGGACTCTGCAGTCTCCTGAGTAGCAGTAGATTGAGCAGTAGACTCAGCCTGTAGTCTTTGGCAAACGCCTGCATAGCCTTTTGGACCCATTGTGTGGTCATGCACATTCAGTGCATGCCTTCCTCTTTGAGCATCGCTGATAGCCTTGTAAGTAAGCACATTGATTTGGTTAGTAACACTAACGGCTAATCTTGAATAGGTGAATACATAAGAGCATATATTAATTAAATTGGGAGTGATTCTTAATACCTTGAATTCATCCATTTTTCTTTGGGTAACAAACTCCTCCTAGTATTTGCGGTCCAGGTAGTTCCATTGCTCAGTGGCTTCCTTCATCCAAAATTTATTTTTTAAAGAGAATACAAACAAAAATTATTAGTGTAGAGTTAGTTAAAAAGTGATCAATGTCTAGAATAGGAAATCAATCAAGAACCACTTCTCAGCATCACGTATGTAATCTCAGGTAAGATTTGTCCTATAGTTCCTTAGGACCCTCCCACAACGTTGCATCACACATTTATGATGCAACTTTTCATCCTAATCAAATATACTCTACAAAATAGAATTGTTGTTAACTAGTATACTAAAAATTAGTAATCTACAAAAATAGAATTCCAAATAATAAAAAATCATGCATAGTTCCTTCCATACTAAGTCTTTCTTCCCCTTAGGAACTTTATTCTAGGATTCTATGTTAGGACTACAATGGCTGTGAGTTAGAACCCCAAGATATGATATAAATGAGTTGCAGTTCACTCCAACTGGATTTCCTACATGATCGAAATCCATAGCCAGTTTGGGTCCATTGTCCCTTTTCTGTAGTAACTTGTTCATCGTTATGATGCCCCTCAGTTTCTCAATTTTTTTTACTGCTCATCAAGTGCCCCAATTTCTTCAGGGGGTACATCACCAACCTAAAATTTGACAAAAAAACACACTCATAGGATATAACTATAAATGAAGATATAGATAGAAACCTCAAAGATATATTTTTAAAACTTACATTGTGAGGCAGCACATTGACGTCCTCACCCTCATGATAATCATCAGCATGGTCATCAGGAGAATGCTCAGCCATCTAAAAGTTCACATTCACATTGTAAAGTAATTTACATTGTAAAGTTCACATTCACATTATAAATTAATTCACATTGTAATGTTTACATTCACATTATAAAGTTCACATTTAGAAAAATAAAACATATAAAAAAATATAAACATGCAAGCCTCTAATGTTGTGATCTTTTATAAATTAACAATCCTTCATTATGATCTCCATGCACATAAAAGTCATCATTAGCTTCAATATTTGGTGGTGTTGGCAACCCAACTGAGAATGGACTGGAGTCATCATACTTATCATAGTACTGTTCTTCATCTATAAGATCTTCAATGAACTGTCTTTTGCCATGAAGAATAACCGATCATTTATCATTTGCAGGATCATCGATATAAAATACTTGTTTTGCCTGTGATGCTAATATGAATGGTTCACCCTTCTCGCCAATCTTTTCAAACTTCACTAATGTGAAATCCAATTCATCCACTATAACTCCTTTGGTGTTATCAACCCAATTACGTTTAAAGAGTAGAATTCTGAAATCTATGTAGTCAAACTCCCATATGTCTTGAATGAAACTGTAATATGACATTTTAGCTTCACGTGGACTCTTATCCTTTGCACTTGCAAAAAATCAATGAAGATGCTTGAAGGGTGACCCCACTATTTTGGACGACACTCTTATTATCTTGACGCTTTGTGTAATATGAGAATCCATTTATGTCATACCCTTCATAAGACATAACATTCAATTTTGGTTTAAAGGAGAGGCATTTGACAGTTTCAGTAAGATTATTTGGTGTTTGAGATAGTTGATGTAAGACTTTATCTTCAAACCACTGAATAAATGTCTTGTTATGCTCTCTAGCAAACCACATTGAATTGGCTTGAGGATATTGTCTCTTGATGAAATTGGTATGTTCCTTGATATAAACACTCACTTCATCAATGTTGTGTAAAATATACAAGTGACGTTGTTCCAACTGCTCATGACTGATTACTTTCATCTGTGATCTCAAAATTCCTTTGCTAAAATGCTCCTCAATATTCTTGTCATTAATAGGAGGTCATTACCACTCAGAAAGTCATTGCAAAAATTCATAACCTCTCTCGCCACATAACCCTCAATAATACTCCGTTCAGGCTGATAACGGTTTCGAACATCACCTTTAAAAATGCTCATGTATCGTTCAAATGGATACATCCAATGCAAGAAAATTGGTCCCAACATTTTCACTTCCCTAATCAAGTGGACAATAAGATGTACTATGATATCAAAGAACGAAGGAGGAAAATATATATCAAGCTGACATAGGGTAACAACCACTTCTCTTTGCAATTTATCGAGAGTATCAGGGTCAATAACTTTGATGCACAAACTGTTGAAAAAGAAACAAAGTCTGGTGATTGCAAACCTTACATGCTTCGGAAATAAATATCGAATTGCCACAGGTAATATTTGTTGCATTAGAGAGTGAAAATCATGAGATTTAAGACCTATCAACTTTAGATATTTCATTGATACCAATGTACGGATGTTGGATGGGTAACCCTGTGGAACCTTAACATTTACCAAGCATTCACAAAAAGCTTTCTTCTCCTTTCTCGACAATGTGTAACAAGCGGGAGGTAAGTTGTTAATTTTTTCCTTATTCCCATTTCATGTAGGTCCATTCTGGATTTTATCCCATCTTTAGTCTTACCTGGTATATTCAACAGAGTACCGATGATGCGATCACAAACATTTTTCTCAACGTACATGACATCGATACAATGTCGGACTGCCAAAGAATTCCAATAAAGAAGATCCCAAAATATTGACTTCTTATTAAATAAAGATTTGTCACTCCATGTGGCCATCGTACATTGTGATATCTTGCCAAATTCATTGGCAAAGTCTTTTACTCTTTCATAAACATCCTCCCATGGTATAGGTTTAGGTGCACTTTGTTCCTCATTCCATCCATTGAATGCTTTGCACAACCTACGATATAGATGGAATTTTGAGAGAAACTTTCGATGACCAAGATATACAGTCTTGCCACTATGTTTTCGTCATATTGAATCAATGTTTTCTTCACATATAGGACACGCTTTAGATGCTTTGACACTATATCCAGTCAAATTCACATATGCTGGAAAGTCATTCATAGTGCAAAACAACATAGCGTGCAAACGAAATGTCTCTCTTCATGAAGCATCATAGGTCATCACACCTTCACCCCAAAGTTTCTTCAAGTCATCAATCAGAGGTTCAAGATAAATGTTGTTATCCTTTCCAGGTTGTTTAGGGCCCGATATCAACAACGACATCATAAAATATTTATTTTTCATACACAACTAGGGAGGAAGATTGTATATAACAAGCATAACTGGCCAAGTGCTATGTTGGCTGCTCAATGTCCCGTACAGAGTCATCCCATCTGTACAATGCCCAAGTCTTAGATTCCTGACTTCTTCACCAAATTTAAGGAACAATAAATCAATCTTCTTCCACTGTGGGGAATCAGACGCATGTTGTAGGATCCCATCATTATTTTTCTTAACATCTGCATGCCACCTCAAATTCTTCACATCTATCAGATTGGCAAACAAGCATTGAAACCGTGGTATTATAGGTAGATACCACATCACCTTGGTAGGAGAACCAATTTTGGACTCGCCCGAAGTCATCAATTTATACCTTGACGAACCACATTTGGGATAATCTTTCAAATCCACATAGTCTTTTTGAAATAATACACAATCATTCGGGCATGCATGTATCTTCTTGGACTCCATTCCCATTGGGCACAACAATTTCTTTAATCGGTATGTTGAGATTGGCAGCTCATTTCCTTCAGGAAGAATTTCTTTCAACAAAGACAACAATGACGTGAAGCTTTTGTCGCTCCATCTATTGTTAGCTATCAACTTATACAATCTCAACACAACGCTAAGCTTCATAAACTTACAACATGTGCATAACGGTATCTCAACATCATGCACAATGTTTCTAAACATGGGAGGTGGATCGATGTGCTCTACCCCACAACTATCCATCATCATATCAACGATGTCTACTGGAATTGGTTCGTTCACATCTACGTCATCAGAGGCAATTTCTTCTTCCACACAAGCACTGCTATCAACATCCACTGATTTCAAGTTTGAAATCTCTCCATGCCAGTGTCATTCTGTATAGCCTTGTACAATTCCATTGCACATGACATGACTTTTAATTTCTTCACCGGTGCTGACTTTCAAGTTGTTACCGCAATGCCTACATGGACAGTAGAACCTATCTCCAAGTTTTTTCCTATGTTCCTCGGTAAATCTAATAAACTGATCAAGACCAGAAATAAACTCGCGGTGCAACGATTTGGAATTGACATCCACGATCTATCCATTCTATGATCAAAGAGAAAACAAGTATATATTAGAACAAGATTAGGGTCTAGGGTTAAAAGATTAGGGTTTATAGTTAAAACTTTAGTGTTTAATTTCTTACATATAATAAATGTGTACCACCTATCCCCTTCTTGAACACCTAATCTCACTAGTAAGTGTATAATGTGTATTGCTATTTCAAGAAAATTTCAGCAGCATTTCCCCGTTGTTCTCCAAGTACATATGTACTTAGAGAACAAACAGGGAAATGCTACCAATTTTTTAAAAAAAACCAAATACACATTATACACTTACATCCTAAGTGAGATTAGGTGTTCAAGAATAGTCCCAAACCCGGGACTATACAAGATTTACTCCTAATGAGTAAAATTTGGATGGGTTTCTAGGCCAACAAAATATAACACCACTCATAAGTAGGCGGGTCTGATCACATTAAATTTTTAGGATTGAACCTAAGGACAATTTTTCTTAAGGCCATTTTGGATTTTAGTCCAATTAAGAAAAAGTGATTAACAAGGTTGGATCGATTTGACTATATTTTTATATAACTACGTTATGTAAGGAAGTAAATAAAATAATCGCAAAAATAAAAAATAAGATTAAAAAATTATAAAAGAACATAGACATAAGATTTCACCAGCACTACATATATTTGCTCAATTACATTGCATCACTCACAATTTAGATATTAGATCAAGGGTCAAACACATTCCAGATCTTGTTAGAGTATGTAAATCACAAGGACAAAGTTCCCCATTGAATTGAGGTCTCATTAATTATATATCATGAACCCATCACCCCAGAGAATGTCATTCTAATGTCACATCTAGGTTTCATTGATGATTTATTGATGCTCTAATTTCATATACATATGTCTCTACTATATGATTTTAATAGACATGATAAATACCTAATCTATAGAGCATTATTAAATAATAAATCAAGAATTCAATAGTTTCAAACATGCAATAATTCACAATGCAATGATATAAACTACATGCAACATGGTTAATCCCCACACTCTAGTAGACAAACTACCCTTAAATATAGTGATTTATAAGAGATTAAGAAGAAGATTTTCTTAGGTTAGAGTAATGTAACGCCTGAGCCCACTACCCTAGGCTCTAGTAGAGTTTTAGGAATGACGGCTGGCCCCACAAACCACCACTAGACTTAACTGTGCACTTTGTCCTCACTCACATGCAACCTAAGGTCAACTTCCCGACTGGTCACCCATTCTAGTACTACTCCAAGCCGAGCACACTTAACTATGGAGTTCTTTAGTGATGGGCTCCTGGAAAAGGAGGTGCACCTTGGTGATATGGGTAGTCCAATCATTCCTTTTAAGATCATGTTATCTGAGGCCTCAAATCTTGGGATGTTACATTCTCCCCCACTTAGAATCTTGATGTCCTCATCAAGGATGAACTATATGGCCTCATAATCTGACCAAAATTTAGTGTAGACCCACAATGGCCCATGGGCACGCAACTCCCGATCACGGAATACGAGTGCAAGGGTGGCTATGTCAACCATGGATAGCCCTTTCCTACATGTTTGGACCGCACGAATCAAGACTGACATGCCACATGCCCATGCGGGCCCCACCTACTAGAGGGTTTATGGCTCTGATACCATTTGTAATGCCTGGGCCCACTGCCCTAGGCTCTAGCAGAGTTTTAGGAATGATGCCTGGCCCCACAGACCACCACTAGCCTTAACTACACACTTTGTCCTCACTCACACGCAAGACGAGGTCAACTTCCTGACTGATCACCCATCCTAGTACTACTCCTAGCCTAGCATGGTTAACTATGGAGTTATTTACTGATGGGCTCCCAAAGAAGGAGGTGCACCTTGGTGATATGTGTAGTTCAATCATTACTTTTAAGATCATGTTATCTGAGGCCTCAAATCATGGGATGTTGTAAGATGAAGCTCATTGATAATACAATGATGTATAAGAGAGGCACCATGGCCTAACAAAACCACCCTTTAAACAACAATTATAATCTCTAATCACATTTTTCAATGTCTCATTACTCCACATCAACCCGCCAATGGTTGTCTCCAACTCTCCCCAATGATTTCTAGGGTTATGGATGGATCTAGATAGAATGCTATTCTCTCTTTAGATGTCCCTCCCTTTGGTTTCAAGGCAACTGACATCAACCAACGACTCTAAGGAATTTGATGTGGATTTCCAATGCTAGTTCGATACTAGGTGGAGGAAGAAGAGGAGGAAGAAGGGTACCTTCGTAGGTTCGAGAGGCGGCGGTGAGTAGGAGAACAGGAGCAGCGAGCGGTGGCCGGAGTAGCGAGCATGTGAGTAGGCGGCCGGTGCAGTGAGCGGAGGCGGCGACAGCGAGTAGAGGAGCAACGAACGGCGACCATAGAAGGGAGTGGCGACGACGGTGAGCAGAGGAGCAGTGAGTGGCGGTGAGTAGGGAATCGCTAGACCTAACGTCAATCGGGAATGAAACAGATAAAGGGGAAGTGTCTGGTTCATGCGGGTGCTATTAAGTTAACATTAGATGTCAGTTATTAAAAACAACCGACACTTAAAACAATAGGCGTCGATTATCACAGAAAAACTGACACCTATGTTCAATGATAGTCTTCGGTTTCACCTAGAATAACCGACGTCTATCTACATATGTCGAAAAAAAAATGTTCTCAAATTATGACCATAGTCGTTGATTGCCGTAGCAAACCGACGCCAAAGGGGGGTGAAAATTTTGTGGGGACAGCGCGCAAAAACACATCGGCGTCAGTTATTGCAAGAAACCCAATGATAAAAATGGGCCCAATTTCTATCTCGTGACAAACCTTTAGTCAACAACCGACACCGTATGTTAAATTTTGGAGGTAATTTTTTTCACTAGAAAATTCGGATTTGGTGTGCGATTTTAGGCATCGGTTGCTTATTGAGGAACCGATGCTAAATAAAAAGTGATACCCGTGTCTGGCCGCTCTTCACATATAGATGTCAGTTTTTGTATTCAACCGAAATTGTAGGGTTTAGGCGTCGGTTTCTTGTATACAACTGATGCCTCTAAATGTGATGTTATAAGCCATTTTTGTAGTAGTACAATCCAAAAGAAGTCGATTCTACTGCAGTAAGAATGACATGTGTAAAATTGGTCATAAATGTAGAAGGTGTATTGTCTATACTGTAATGACTGAAGCCATGTGCACCTCCTTCCATCAAACACCTCATTTGCATAACTCTAATTTTGGCGGAGGGTGAGTAAGATGAGGTTGAGGATAGGTGGAGATGTCATAATTATTCTTCATTTGTAGGTAATAGAAGATAGATTTGCAGCATTACACAAAAATGCCCTTCCAAATGAGCCTTTTTATGGCAATGGTCGTCCCTTTAATGGGACTTGCTTCCAAGATGTACAAGAAGATCAACGGATTAGATTTAAAAAAACATTGCATCATGAAAAACTACTTGAGTGTAGTCTTCTCCGAATACACTCGAATGTATTCTAGCTTGACTCTCTCCCTCTCTCTCTCTCTATCTATATATATATATATAATATATATATATATATATATAGTCTATATATAGAGTCAGGATAGAATACACTCAAGTGTATCCGGAGCGGAATACACTCAAGTCATTTTTCATGATGCAATATTTTTTTTGAAAATATAATCCGTTGATCTTATTGAACATCTCGTGAACAACTCATACGCAAAATTTGAGCACATTTGGATATGTATAGCTCATGTTATGAAGACCGCAAAAATTATGCATTTCAAATTAGTTTCACGCGTTGATTTTGTTTCCCTTGGATGAGTGACTTACACTCATCCAAATGGGCTCAAAATTTGTATGTAGCCTAGTTATAGTATGACAGTGAAGGTCAACAGTTTACATTTTGCAAAAAATAGTCTTAATATGAAAACACACTTGAGTGTATTCGTGCGATCCATACACTCGAGTGTATTCTAGCCTGACTCTCTCTCTCTCTCTCTCTATATATATATATATATATATATATATATATACACACATCAAAATTTGTATATGCATAGGGTGATCCTATGGGTATTTTTTCTATATAAGGTATCATTCCCTATTGGATAAATGAAACTCCTGGTCCTGAATCTATTAATATTGGCATCATACTTCATTCTTCTCTATTAAAGTATTTTCCATATAGTTTATAATTTCTAGCATTTTTATTATCTGCTAGGATTCTTAAACATGATGTTCTTTGTAAATTTCTTAGTATTGGTCGTAATCTACCATTATATATGTCTGTACTTGTTCTAGCTTCTTCTATTCTGTCTCCATTTGTTAAATGCAATTGGTTTCCCTCGTAATGTAATTTTCTTGGGATTCTATTGTTTGTTACTAAAGGTTTTTCAGATACATCTATATTTATATTTTCTAGTATTTCTATTTTTGAGATTATATCTAGTTTTTTTTATTTTCCCTACCTCCTTAAATATGTTAGGAAGTATTATAGTTTCTTTGTCTTCAAAGTTTTTAGAGTGATGTGTATTGCTGGGAGCATAGCTTATTATATAGGTAATTGAATATGGAATGGAACCTTTTTTAATAAATTTTGTTCTTCAAAAATCTTATATCAAACTTAAAGTTTGATTTATATTATTATCTTTAATGTTTGTACTTATTTTTGGATAAATGTTAAAAAACAATTTTTGATGACTAAGGTTTCCTTGTAGAATTCCTAATGTAGCATCTCTTCTGTCAATAATTCTATTATCCATTAATACAATATTAATAGGTGAGTCTATTCCTTTCTAGAAAAGTTGATTTGACCATCATTTGGATAGCTCATACATGAATCCATCCTAATTTAGATCTATCTTTTATTTTTTCTTTCTCCTCATCAAGTCTTCTTTTCGGAGTAAGGGCATATTTATCCTATTTCTAGTGTGTTCAATCTGCATAGGAATCTCTCTGTTGGTTATATTGTAATAGAAGATATGTTTTCTTTGAGTAATTTTTTCAAAGAGAGATGTTCTAAATCCATCTAAAGTTTCTAATCTTAATTCAATGTATCTAATTTGACTAAATAATCTTCTATCTATTAATACTTCTTGCAAGAAGTTTCCTGCTTCTTCTTGATATTCTTCGAATATATCTTCTTCATTCTGATTCTGTGTCTGAGAAATAATAGATTGATCCATAAGATTATTCATCATCTGTTAATTGAACAAATTCCTGAATATTTTCTATTTTTGAGAGTTCTTCTTCTATTATTTCTTCGAATTTCTTTTGGTTAATTTTTCTAGATCCTCTATTTGGGCATTTGTTTGCATATTATCCTTTTTCCTGACATATAAATCATTTACATTCTTTTGAGTTCTTGACATTTTTATTATAGTTTCTCTTTCTTCTGTAATATTTTTGCTTTGGTTTTGGTTTAAAACCAAATCTTTTCTTCTTTTTAAATTTATACTTGTTTCTTCTATTATATTTTATTGGTTCACATCCTATTGTTATTGGATGTGCTAATTATGAACAACAAAGTCCTTACTTTACTACTTTGTTTGTTTTTATATTTAGTGTGGCTTTGGCACACCATTCTTCTAATTTCATTCTTAAATATTCTATTCTTCCTCCTAACATATCTTCCCTTTTCCTTATATATTGGGGATACAATAGCATAGCCTTAAAACCCCAAGGATCAAGTATTTTTGTATAAAATAAATTTAGTAGGCTTTTATTCGTTACATTTTCTTTATCTATTCTATCATATATTTTGTAGAAATATTCTTGAAATTTACTTATATAGTCATCTATGAGGCACGTCACAAAACTTTAGATTATATAATAAAAAGGTAAATCTTTGTTTTTCTTTTTCTTTATCTATATCTCTATTTGTATTCCATGTTTCTCCTAGAAATTCTCTATGTAATTCATTGTCATAATTATTTACTACTTGGGCTAAGGTGGTTGTTGTTCCTTTTATCGCCGCTTTATCATTATCAGTTAACCCACTACAAGAAAATTGGCTATTTGTGAAGGATGATTCCTTCAATAATGTACATTAGTTCCTTCAAAAAAAATGTCGGTTGAAGGACATTCCTTCAAAAAAAGTCCTACTCTAAAAGCCTCTTCACAAATACTTTGATGAGAGACTCTAGCCTTCACAAATAATATTTTGAAGGACTATTTTACCTTCACAAAAAGACTTCTCAGGCCTACCAAATACATTTGTGAAGGCTAATTTCACAACTTTCAATGAAGTTCTACGGCCTTCAAAAATACTTTTCTGAAGGACTATATGACCTTAAAAAAAGACTTCCCAACCGTCCCAAATACATTTTTGAAGGCTAATTTCACAATTTTCAATGAGGTTATATGGCCTTCACAAATATACTTAGTTTCCCATGAATTACAATTGTTATGTATATTTATTTGTTTGTCAATGAGGTTTTAACCTTCTTATATTTCATGAAGTGATATATTTGTGGCTTTTATCAGTTCCAAATGATATTCTAATAAACTAATTTAGTTAAATAAGACAAAACAACCAAAACAAATCACTCTTTTGAAACATTTCTTTTTTTTCACATAGAAAAATTGTTCATCACATAGGGAAGGACATGGGCCTTTTCCCTTAATCAATAAAAATTTCAATATAAATATATATATCTACATTTTGACTTTATCACTCATTTAGCCAATGACCATCTTTTTGAATGTTGAGAGGAAGCGTAGTGGTTATGTAACATCCTCAATTTCATAGCTAATGTAAGCCTTTAATGTGGGGTTTTCTAGTAAGTGTATGCCAAAGGACCTAATGAACCTAACATGGCTAGGTAAGTAATTAAGTTTAGAAAATTTTTGATACAAGTTATCTGGTCAACCAATACACACATAATGACTTAAATGTGTATGATTGTAGTTGGTTGTATATGAATATAAATGAATTATTCCTATGAATAATAATGTGATGAATATATAATATGATGAGTCTAGTTCATGGCTTGAGCCTTACACCTAGCTTAGGTCTTCAAGTTATGTAACTAAAGAAATATTGATCACATATGTCATTCATGAGTTTCAACTGAGAAATTATATTGGTTGAAGACTTATTTTAATGATATGGAATACAATCAAGCTCATGGACCCTTTGAAATACTAAGGGATGGGCCATGTGCCCTAGAGCCCAATTACAACCCTATTGGACCAATTAAGTTCTAAAAATAGGTCCTTGGAGTAAAAATTGATACTTAAGTATTTTGTTGTCATAACGAATGCTCAAATATTAGAATATAAGATGGTGGGAGAAATTTCAGATGATTTTGATGTATATAGTGACCTAGGTAATTCAATTAGCAATTATAATGTTTTTATTTAAAATACATGTTTGGAGTAATTGTACATTTAGTTTTTACTTAAAATCTTGCTCATATGAAGTTGATAAAAATATAGTATTTACCCCAAAATCTGAAGTCAAAATGAGCTGTAGAGTGGGTTGTATAAATATTTCTTATATTTGGACTTTTATCAAAAAGAAGAAGAAGAAAAAAATGGGCACCCCGACTCCAGTCCATGGACCAGAGAGCCGGTGCCTATGTTCTCAGGACCCGAATAGAGTCTTTGGAAGTGGAGGATCTTGCCCAAGATCTAAAGGGAAAAAGGCTATAAACGCCCTAGTTTTGAGAAGATCAAGGGGACACACCGTCATTTCTAGGGTTCGGGCTTGAAACTGAGAGACAAGAGAGAACCAAGGAAGAGGGATGAGTGGTGGCCAGAGGGGAATGTGAGTTCTTTGGAGCCAAGGTGCTTTGACTTTGACCACTCTACACACAGAGATGGTGTCGCCGAGACTAGGAAGTGTCATCCGGAGTCATTGGCAACTAGATCTTGCACGGTGGTGGTATGGATAGGGTGCCCATGGTGGGCGCCACCATGCTTTGTTCCTAAACTCAGAACAAAGGATCATGAGGAAGAAGACAGGAGGACGTGCCGGCCCTAGATGCACATGAAACCATGACCGCTAGATCATATCTTGACAACTGAGATCGACCAAGTTTAGGTAAACTTCTAAAATTCATATCTTAAGATTGGGAACTAGGATTTTATCAAATAAGATATCCATGGAAATCACTTCGAATGTACTATATTCTAAAAATATCTCCAGAATGTGATTTTGATGTCTATTATTTATTATGTGTTGGGTAGCCAAAACTATATGATTTTGATGTTTTATCAATTAAAAATAGAAAAAAAACTTAGAAATTCATGTAAATTTTATTGAATGTGTATTATGATATTCTTAACATGATTTCAAAGCATGATCTTTATTATATGAAGTTTTATTCAGGTTTTTGATATAAACCCTAATAAGGGTATTTTGGGTATTTCACCCATGATCTGATTTTTAAATGACCTTATATTTTAATACATGATTATTCCTACATTATATGAATACTTTTATGGTGATTTGATGAAGTTTATTATGCTATTATCATAGTTATTAGTTTTAGATGAGTAGCCATTATGAAAGAATAATAAATGATTATCCTGACACTATAAGTGATATATGTATGTCCAATTAGGCCTGATATTAGTAATGTGATGGTATTCTACTTTGATTTCCTAATTGAGTCAGTAAGTTTACAATATGTGACTATTTTTGAGAATTATTCTCATTATATGAAGTATATGTTCATATTAGTGCATAAGACGATTTATGTCTTATTTGAGTATAAAGATAATACTAATGATATAGTATGAGTTTTATTTTGTTTCAACGCTAAGATTTTATGTTGATTTTAGATTAAATTTATGTTTAGTCTAAATAAGAACCCTAAGTTGGTATATGTAGTTAGGAAGATGGGGTTTTGAGATTTAGAAATAGAAATAGGGAATATAGGCTTGGACTGATAAAACTATGATGATATCTAGGTTATTAAAGTTATGGAACGTAGAATTGAGACTTCCTTATCGATGCCATCTGTACAAGAGGTAAGTGGTCCATGCCCATGAGTACTCATGTTTTAAGTTCAATATATTTACATGTCTCCTGATAAGACTTTTATAATTTATATGGTTCAGTGTTCTAAGATTTTAATGCAAACAAGAATATTCTAATATCTCTATCATTATGAAAGTTTAGATATCCAAAATCTCAAATAGAGACATGTTGCTCAAAATAGTTGTGACCCATGGACCAAGTCAATGCGAAAGTTAAAGAATCATGTTCCTACAAGATTTCTTAGAAATGTTTGAAATTAATGAATAAGATTGTAAGATAAGATATGCAAGTAATGTAGCCATACTTAGTTGATGATTTGGAATAGTTTTGCATTGAGAATGTAAGTACACATATGTTGTCAGGATTTCTCATATTAATAGGCATAACTATGTATTACGATTTCAAGTAGAAACATACCATTAAGATTTCATGGATATGTATAGATATAACAACTAGATTCCTTAGAATGAATAATATCTAGAATTTAATTACAATATAAGAATATGAACTTTAGAATATTAAGACATGGTCTACTTTAAGAAATAAAGGTACTTTTGGGATCACAATGTATTGTAAAAATGAGTTCATGATGGCATTATAATATAATGACACATTAAGTTATGGTTAGGTTGCAATACACTATTTTATAAGATTTCTATTTTGATATTTAAGGTTTAATATGTAAGTTCATATGCAAATGTTTAGGGTAACATCATATTTTATAAGAAGGATTGAACCATCTTGTCAGAATTGATATTTTAGATATGTTGTACTTATCAGACTTTCATAAGCTTGACTTGTGACACTTTGTACACTTAATATTTCTATATTCATGTCAGATCCTTTCTCATAAGACATTAGACTCATTTATGATATAATTGGTATTATGAAGTAATCTTACCAAATAAGAGTTTTAGAATAAGGTTTAACCAGATAATGAGATACATGTTCAAATCCAGCAAATAATTCAGTTTAGAATTTAAGAATAAGAGATTTAGATTCAGACTTAGACTGCTCACTGTGTGAGTAGCTAGATTTTGAATAAAGGTACATGATATGGGTTATAGATCCAATCTCAATTATGTTATAATTTGAAATACATATTCAAATTTCATAATAGATTCAGTTCAGATTTGAAAGAGCAAAGATTCATATTCAAATTTCATATTTTAGATTCAAAACTAAGTACATGTTTAGTACTCAGTTTCATATAAGTTCAGATTCAGAGTTTAGTAAAGATAGACTTAAAATAATTAATTCAAAACCTTCACATAATACATTATATAATAAGTCCTCACAAGAGAGTCCCGGGACAATTCAGAGGGCACACTGCGCCAGACATTGTGGGTGTTACAGAGGACATTTATGCCAATAGAGGGTGCGTTGCACCATAGAAGACACTTTAGTGTCAACAGAGGGCATACTGTGCCAACAGAGGGTGCATTGCACCATACAAGACACTTTGGTGTCAACAGAGGGCACATAGTGCCAACAGAGGGTGCATTGCACCATAGAGGACACTTCAGTGTCAACAAAGGAGGACTTATAGTATAATGGTGGCCACAAATAGATAAAAATCATAAGTAAAAGATATTTAAGATTAGAGCATGTTAATAGTCTCATCATGAGTGTGATGAGAGAAATTTAGATAATATATTTATGATCCAGACACTTTGGTGTAGGCCATGAGACCTAGATTATAGGTCTGTAGAAAAGATAGAATAGAAAATAAGACTTTAAGAAATGAGAGATAATATGTTTCTAGATTTAATCAGAGTTAAATGTCCGTTTCATATTTATGGTGTTCAAGAATCTGTTGTAATATTTCAGTGCTATAGCAATGTTTATTTTAGAATATTGATGCCACTTACTCTAACATCTATTTTTCCCAATGCATGGCTAGGGACGCGATGTCTGCAGGTTTTTGGAGTAATTGAAGTACAAAGGGACCAGCAAAGGCCTAAGAGACTTTCAAGATTACCTAGTGGGGTTGCATCTACCTAGATGATCCTGAGTATTGACATCTTTTTATTTTGAACTTATGCATAAACATGATGTAGTTTTATGTTGACAAAAAGCTATGTATGAATCAGTTTACAATTGTGCAAAGTATTTGATTTACTTTTATTACAATGGTTATCATGTTTGTGACACTCCTAGAAAAAAAAATTGCTTCCGCTCATGTGATATAAAAATTTTGGTGTTACAATATAGTATCAGAGCAATTCGGTAAATGGCCACTAGGCAAACATGATTCTCATAGTCACCCTAGAGTGAAGAAGTAAGACTAGGGTTTAGGGATAAATTCCACAAGAAGAATACCATAACCTAGAGTGATTATGGGTCTTAACCTTATAATGGATAGATATCTTTGAGGTAGAAGTCATCCTTGTTTAGATCTAAATTAGCAACCTAAACCTAGCTAATGAGGTTTCTTCTCCATTCTCAGTGGTTATGGCCAACCAATTGAGAATTGGAAAGGAATTTCATAAGCACTTGACTTTTATGCATCTCTCCTTTCTTACTAGCTCATGTGGTATGGGACACATGTGTTAGTGGGTTAGTGAGGGATAGCATGTCAGGATCTCACATCTTTGGGTTTGTGCTTGATCACGACATATCTAGAAATGTAGGAGGTACCTGGAAGACCTAAGATTAGACAATTAGTTACACCTAATGTTTGAAATTCATTACAAGGTTGAGTCAGATGTCCTATGTTTAGAGACCAATTTAACTTCATAGACCTTAAGTATGAGTTGAGTAGTAGACCAAGGTAACAAATAATGCTCACATAATCATTTAATGAAATACATTACTTATCTCTTTTCATGCAAAAGTTTGAACATAAGTGTGCCTTACAATAAACTAATAGGTAAGAAAAACCCTAAGGTGGGTAGTAGCCTAGAGAAATTTCGAGGACGAAATTTATTTCAAGGTGGGTAGAATTGTAACATCATCAATTTCATAGCTAATGTAAGCCTTTAATGTGGGGTTTTCTATTAAGTGTATGCCAAGGGACCTAATGAACCTAACATGGCTAGGTGTGTAATTAAAATTACAAAATTTGTGATACAAGTCATCTGGTCAACCAATACACACATAAGGACTTAAATGTGTATGATTGTAGTCAGTTGTATAATAATATAAATGAATTATTCCTATGAACAATAATGTGACTAATATATAATATGATGAGTCCAGTTCATGGCTTGAGCCTTAGACCTAGCTTAGGTCTTCATGTTATGTAACTAAAGAAATATTGATCACATTTGTCATACATGAGCTTCAATTGATAATTTATATTGGTTAAAGTCTTATTTTCATAATTTGGAATACAATCAAGCTCATGGACCCTTTAAAATACTAAGGGATGGGGCATGTGCCCTAGAGCCCAATTCCAGCCCTATTGGACGAATTAAGTTCTACAAATAGGTTCTTGGAGTACAAATTGATAATTAAGTATTTTTTTGTCATAATGAATTCTCAAAATATTTTTATTGGAATAATCATTAAAATATAAGATGGTGGGAGAAATTTCATATGATTTTGATGTATACATTGGCCTAGGTAATTAAATTAGTATTTATAATGTTTTTATTTGAAATACATGTTTGGCATGTTTGTACAGTTAGTTTTTACTTAAAATCTTAAACATATGAAGTTGATAATAATATAGTATTTACCCCAAAATCTGAAGTGAAACTGAGCTGTAGAGTGGGCTGTAAAAATATTTCTTATATTTGGACTTTTATCAAAAAGAAGAAGAAAAATGGAATTAAAAAAATGGGCACCCCGACTCTCGTCCATGGACCAGATAATTGGTGCCTCTGTTCTCAAGACCCGAATAGAGTATTTGGAAGAGGAGGATCTCGCCCAAGATCTAGAGGGAAAAAGGCTATAAACGCCCTAGTTTTGAGAAGATCAGGGGTATACACCGTCATTTCCAGGGTTCAGGCTTGAAACTGAGAGACAAGAGAGAACCAAGGGAGAAGGATGGGTGGTGGCCGGAGGGGGCTGTGAGTTTTGTGGAGCCAAGAAGCTTCAACTTTGACCACCCTACACACAGAGATGGTGTCGCCGAGATTAGGAAGAGTCATTGGCAACTAGATCTTACACGGTGGTGGTCTGGGTAGGGCGCCCATGGCTGGCGCCACCATGCTCTGTTCCTGAACTCGGAACAGGGGATCATGAGGAAGAAGAATATGGGAGGATCCACGGGCCATAGATGCACATGAGACCATGACCGCCAGATCATATCTTGACGGTCGAGATCGACCAAGTTTCAGTAAACTTCTAAAATTCATATCTTGAGATTGGGAACTCAGATTTTATCAAATAATATATCCATGGAAAGCTCTTCAAATATAATATATTCTAAAAATATCTTCATAATGTGATTTAGATGTCTATTATGTATTATGTGTTGGGTAACCAAAACTATATGATTTTGATATTTTATCAATTAAAAATAGTAAACGAACTTAGAAATTCATGTAAATTTTACTGAATGTGTATTATGATATTCTTAACATGATTTCAAAGTCTTATCTCTATTATATGAAGTTTTATTGAGGTTTTTGATATAAACCCTAATAAGGGTATTTTGGGTATTTCACCCATGATCTGATTTTTAAATGACCTTATATTTTAATACATGATTATTCATACATTTTATGAATACTTTATGGTGATTTGATGAAGTTTCTTGTGCTATTATATTAGTTATTAGTTTTAGATGAGTAGCCATTATGAAAGAATAATTAATGATTATCCTGACACTATAAGTGATATATGTATGGCCAATTAGGCATGATATTAGTAATGTGATGGTATTCTACTTCAATTTCCTAATTGAGTCAGTAAGTTTACAATATGTGGCTATTTTTCAGAATTATTCTCATTATATGAAGTATATATTCATATTAGTGCATAAGACGATTTATGTCTTATTTGAGTATAAAGATAATACTAATTATATAGTATGATTTTTATTTTATTTCAACACTAAGATTTTATGGTGATTTTAGATTAAAGTTATTTTAGTTTAAATAAGAACCCTAAGTTGGTATATGTAGTTAGGAAGATGGGGTTTTGAGGTTTAGAAATAGAAAGAGGGAATATAGGCTTGGACTGATAAAACTATGATGATATCTAGGTTATTAAAGTTATGGAACTTAGAATCGAGACTTCGTTATCAATGCCATATGTACAAGAGGTAAGTGGTCCATGCCCATGAGTACTCATGTTTTAAGTTCAATATGTATACATGTCTCCTGATAAGACTTTTATAATTTATATGGTTCAATGTTCTAAGATTTTAATGCAAACAAGAATATTCTCATATCTCTATCATTATGTAAGTTTAGATATCCAAAATCTCAAATAGTAACATGTTGCTCAAAATTGTTGTGATCCATGGACCAAGTCCATGAGAAAGTTAAAGAATCTTGTTCCTATAAGATTTCTAAGAAATGTTCGAAATTAATGAATAAGATTATAAGATAAGATATGCAAGTAATGTAGCCATACATGGTGATATGGGATAGTTTTGTATTGATAATTTAAGTACACATATGTTTTCAGGATTTCTTATATTTATAGGCATAACTATGTATTACGATTTCAAGTAGAAACATGCGATTAAGATTTCATGCATTTGTATAGATATAACAACTAGATTCCTTAGAATGAATAATATGTAGAATTTAATTACAATATAAGAATGTGAATTTTAGAAAATTTTTAGACATGGTCTACTTTTAGAAATAAAGGTACTTTTGGGATCACAATGTATTGTAAAAATGATTTCATGATGGCATTATAAGATAATGACACATTAAGTTATGGTTAGGTTGCAATACACTATTTTATAAGATTTCTATTTTGATATTTATGGTTTAATATGTAAGTTTGTATGCAAAGTTTCAGGGTAACATCATATTTTATAATACATTATATAATAAGTCCTCAGTAGAGAGTCCTAGGATGATTCTGAGGGCACACTGCGTGAGACACTGCGGGTGTCATAGAGGGCATTTATGCCAATAGAGGGTGCATTGCACCATAGAAGACACTTCAGTGTTAAAAGAGGGCACGTTGTGCCAACAGAGGGTGCATTGCACCATATATGACACTTTGGTGTCAACAGAGGGCACGTAGTGCCAATAGAGGGTGCATTGCACCATAGATGACACTTCGGTGTCAACAGAGGAGGAATTATTGTATAATGGTGGCCACAAATAGATAAAAATCATAAGTAAAAGATACTTAAGATTAGAGCATGTCAATAATCTCTTCACTAGTGTGATGAGAGAAATTTAGATAATATATTTATGATCCATACACTTTGGTGTAGGCCATGTGACCTAGATTATAGGTCTCCAAAAAAGATAGAATAGAAAATAAGAGTTTAAGAAATGACAGATAATATGTTTCTAGATTTAATCAGAGTTAAATGTTCATTTCATATTTATGATATTCTATAATCTTTTGTAATATTTCAGTTCTATAGCAATGTATATTTTAGAATACTCATGCCACTTACTCTAACGTCTGTTTTTCCCAATGCATGGCTGGGGACGCGATGTCCGCATGTTTTTGGAGTGATTAAAGAACAAAGGGACTAGCAAAGGCCTAAGAGACTTTCAAGCTTGTCTAGTGGTGTGCCATCTACCTAGATGATCCTGAGTATTGACAACTTTTTATTATGACTTATGCATAAACATGATGTAGTTTTATGTTGACAAAAAGCTATATATGAATCAATTTTACAATTTTGTAAAGTGTTTCATTTACTTTTATTGCAATGGTTATCATGTTTGTGACAATCCCAATTTTTTTTTTTGCTTCCATTCATTTGATATAAATATCTGGGTGTTATAGGTTATGAACTATTTTCCTCCAATAATCTTTGATGAGAAGGTAATTATTTCCATCTCCAACAAATTTCTTGGGTAATGAATCTAGTAATAGCCATCAAAGAATGACTTAGAGCCTACTTATTTGCATTTAATGAGATATCAATGATCTTTACTTTTTGTACAATCCATTGCCATCATTTGGTTTTCCTCGTCCTTCTAGAAGTAACCCTCTCAATATATAAGAGTGCCTAAATCCTAATAGCACGCCAATAAACCTGCAAACATAGAACCAATTATAGTTAGAAGAATGCCTAAATCCTAGAAAGAGAAATCATTGTTAGAAGACTTAAAACCAAGGATGAAAAGTGCAGGCTCTGGGATCACCAACCTATGGATAACCTCTTCCTATTGGGACAAGTAGAGACTGTAAGTTTTTTGACAACTCTATGTTTCTACTGCACTTACTGTAGCTGTCTAGTGTGTATGGCATATTCAGTACATGATGGGTCATCTTAAGCTGCTTTTTCTAGCACCAATCAGTGGCATCCCCTTGAGTGATTTTCAGTCGCTACTCAACTGGATATTCGCCAAGGGAGACCAAAACTTGCCAACAACCTTTGCTGCAAATTGCCTCACAACTTGGGTATGCAGGAATGACACGATCTTCAGTCAGAACATTAGGCATGCTACATGATACAAGCTACACTTGTTGAAACCTCACATGGATCTTTCCACTTGTACCTTTGTCTTTAAGCCCAGATCACATGCATATCAGATATGGCCATGCACCTTTCCCACTAGACTTATCAACACTAAGCTTGTTACACGGGTCGCAAAGGACTTCAATAAATAGAAAGTGTGTGATGTAAGGAGAAACAAAAGGATATGGACTAAAACTCCATGATGTAGAACAACTAGAACAATGTCGGTTATGTTAGGATTTTGTCTCGTATCCTAATTGAATAAGAAATAATATCTAATAATATTAGGAAAGTGCAATTAATGTTAGACTTGGAGTCCAAGACATTATTTCCTTATCCTTTTGTATTGTCATTTCCTAATCTGTATAGAATTGTCGTATCCTCTCGTATTGTTTAACCGGGAGTCCCTATATATAAATAGGGATAGACACCGATGGATATTGTGTGTCAAGGTACACCGATGTGTGGGAGTTCCAACGTGTGGTAACTTCGAGTGTGCCAACATAGGATAACATTGTGTGTCAAAATGGGAAGCCACAAAGGATAGCCAAAGGGGAGAGAGAACAAGAGTGGGTTATGAAATTCTATTGTGGGTACGGGATTGTGAGGGAGCGACAATCCTTGTAATCTTCTTGGAGTTGCTTAATAGAATTATGTGGTCTTCTTTGCCAATCATGTTCTCTGTTTGGTTATTGATTTGGTGGATATTGGCTTTGTCGATGTGGGTGGTTGTGACTTTTGTTGTGCATGCTTGGGTTGTATCTCGTGTGGGGGTTTTCTTGGGCTTGAAGCTTCTACAAATCTCTTCAAGTGGTATCAGAGCGTGATTCATGTGAGATGATCAGAAAGCATTGGAAGCATATAAAAACATGACGACGTCGACAACTACCGTTGGAGGTCATGCGGTAGTAAATCTTGATGGTGACATCGCTATGCAAATAGGTGGGAGCGAATCCACATGTTGTGAAATATCAATGTGAGGTGGAGTCGTGCAATGCATATACATGGGGCCAAAAACAACAGAGGCTACCTGGTTCTATCGACTAGTTGGATTTTTTCTAACCAAAAGAGGAGCAGATGATGAGAGGTCTACCGACTCAGAAGGTGTAGATGAAGTAGTAGCATGGGTGGCGGGTGTCATGAACCCAAAGATTGCTACATGTATTCAACTCTCACAGGTAGTCTGGTATGAGATTGCAAACTCGGCTACAAATTTCAACAGATTCAGAGGAGAAGCTATCTATATTAGAAAGAGGAACTCATGGTTGGACCGACCATGCAGTGCCTTCAAGTGGGTGTGACTAAATGAAGACACAACCCTATGGCATGGGGGCCAAAGGTGCAAAGGATGCAGTTCTTCCAACCATAGGTGGAGGCAGTACAATTTCTCAAATTGTACAATACGAGGAGCTCTCACATGAAGGATCTGGATAGTCATATTTGGACAAACACTGCATGCAGGCATGCATGGTGATATGCTTCTAGAAACAGGAGCAACTTCTGAGGGAGGAAGCACAGAAGAAGAACTAGAGTAGACTTCTTGGAGGAGCAACTTCAGCGAATAAGATTCAAGGTGGAGATTGTTAGGATTTTGTCTCTTATACTAATTGGATAAGAAATAATATCTAACAATATTAGAAAGGTGCAATTAATGTTAGACTTGGAATCCAAGACATTATTTTCTTATCCTTTTGTGTTGTCATTTCCTAATCCCTATACTATTGTCATATCCTCTCGTATTGTTTAACTAGGAGTTCGTATCTATAAATAGGGATAGACACTGATGGATATTGTGTGACAAGGTGCACCGATGTGTTGGAGTTCCAATGTGTGCTAACTTCGGGTGTGCCAATGCAGGACAACATCGTGTGTCAAAATAGGAAGCCACAATGGATAGAAAAAGGAGAGAGATAACGTGAGTGGGTTATGAAATTCTATTATGGGCACGATATTGTGAGGGAGCGACAATCCTTGTAATCTTCTTGGAGTTCCTTAATAGAATTCTGCGGTCTTCTTCACCAATCATGTTCTCAGTTTGGTTATTTATGTGGTGGTTATTGGCTTTGTCGATGTGGGTGGTCGTGACTTTTGTTGTGCATGCTTGGGCTGTATCTCGTGTGGGTTTTCCTTGGGCTTGAATTTTCTGCAAATCTCTTCAGGTTACATAAGAATAGCTGTTGAAGTCATCTTTTAGTGCTCTCTCAAGAAATTTAAAAGTAATTTATATGTATCGAAACCGAAACACATCACCTCACACCAATTTTAAAAAATTGTCACAATAAAGGTGCATAAATCATAGCCTTCCAAACGCTGCACATCAGTTCAACTTTGCAGTCTTTGAGTTTGTTGTATTATGTTATAAAATTGTACTATGAAAATATTGACTGATTAAACAATTACATAGGACTTCTTTTTTTTGCTGACAAAAAAATGTGTTACTATAAAACCAAAACATTAGGTACAAGTGTGCCTTAGGAAGAAACTAGATCTATGTGTCTCCACGCAGGAAGAAGCCATCAGATCAGAACAAAAGGAAAACCCCAGGTATCTGAAACCTAAGAGCAGAGAAGAAACTAACAAGGAAGACAACTTAAGAAAACAAGAAGAGATGGCACACAGAATCATTGAACACACCCACAAATATATCTATGAGACACACCCCTCTTCTCTACTACAGACCATACACCCCATTAGATCTTGGATCTGCAACATGGGACAACTAATAACTGGGAACACACAAGAAACAAAAGAGAAGTCCAAGATCTGCCACATCATAGCATTCACCCTGGAGCAAGCACGATCTGCCACATCCAAGCTTAGCTCCAACAAATGACAGCAAACTAGATAACACATCCAGATAGAGATAAACCAATTTGGCACACCTAATGCCTCAACAACCAATCATCATCCAATCGAGAACACTTACGATCATAGCACCCACAAATATGTGTTACATGAGAGGACTCCAACCAGCCACATTTAACTTAGCAAACCAGAAAATGAGGTCATCCCAACCAGAACAAGTCCTCTTCTTAGTGACATGCTTTTCTCTTCTTCTTCACTTCATGCTGCTACAACATGAGTGCCAAAGAGGGAAAGAAACAACTGCCCCCCTCGAATCCAACTCACACAATGCCTTGTGGCCGTAAGGCCATAACCAGAATATGGTCGCCTAACACCCATGAACCGTCAACACGAGGCCGAACCAGCCGGGGAAGATGCCAGAAGCTGCTGTTTGCACAAAGGTAATTCAACGAACACCATGAGAGCATCACACAACAGTAAAAGGGGGGAAACACCCATTGCTACCATGACAACCCTCAACAACCCTTCATTGAGGATAAGACTATCGCACTCTAACTCTTTCCATGAAGTAACAGATCAGCTGCACATAAGAATGAGGAAGGAGAAGAGAAATGCCCCCCTTGACCTAGCCTGTGCATCGCCATATGGCCTTAGGTCATCTGCCAGTAGACTAGGAACGAATGTGAAAAGACCAACCACCACCACCCTGAGCCGGCAGAGGACGAAGCCGCCAGGACCCAGAAGGGAGGCGCCACTGATGCAACATTGGTGAAGCCCCGCTAATCAAGTTGGAGAAGACCCGAACCAGCTAGA
Source organism: Alisma plantago-aquatica (assembly GCA_963693085.1). Lineage (NCBI taxonomy): Eukaryota > Viridiplantae > Streptophyta > Magnoliopsida > Alismatales > Alismataceae > Alisma > Alisma plantago-aquatica. Next base: position 1,854,221,520 of record OY856409.1, read on the forward strand.
AGAAGGAAAGGGGCTCATCCTCAGCCTCAGATGGGGAGGAGAAGTTGCCTATGAAGGAGTAACCCCCATCACCTGCCATGACGAAGCAGCATCCAGTTACAGATCTTGATGGGAATGCCTTCTCCCTCCATCACTCTTGAATGGAGAGGAGCCGACGACGTCGGATGCGAACCACGGAAAGTGCCAAGGAAATGCTCGCTCCCCCCCACAATTACATAGGACTTCACCATAAATAAATAATTATTATAAACTGAGAAATGGTTCAAGCTAGCAAGAATAGTGGTAGTGCAGTAAGAGAGAGAAGCCGATAAAATGATGGATCTCATGTTTACTCAGAAGTCAGTCCATGCACATTTGGGCTACGTTTGTATAACTGAAATGCAGAAACTCTAATTTCCTCAATGTCAAACAAGTGAACCTTACGACTAGCTAAGAAACATAATGGATCAAGTGCAACCAGACATGTGTAGAACAAAAATGATAATATCATTGCAGCAAAAGTACCTTTTTATGGTTTTCTCATAGTTCAATAGACTCTTATGCAAAAATGATAATATCAGCAAGTGAGATTTTCTAAAAGAACTCAAGTAAAATGGACTCTTATGTATATCAGTAGCGGCACTCTATATGTGCCAATTTCTAAATCTTATTTTTTATCACTCCACTATTAAGTTTCGTAACAGACTGAATTGGATCCCATTTTCGGTTGGTGCTTTATTTTCCAATAATAAAAAAATGTGCAGATGAGAAGGAGCCATTATATGCACTGAAGGTTCCGACAAACACTATGGTGCAGGAATCCTACGTAGTTGAAGAACCGCCACAAGGAAGTAATCCATTTATGTCAACCAAATCTCCAGCCATGATATGTAGACATCCATCTCCTTGCCCCTTCCCCTTTGTTCTTTGATTCCTTTCTAGTCTCTGACTGGCTCATTTGGTAGTTTATCAGCTCTTACTAACTGAGGCCAGAGCAACATGACTAACTACAACCATTTGTGATCCAAATTTAACAAGATACAATCATCATTTTTATGCCCCTCTTCATGATGCTCATTATAGATAATACTTTCTCAACTATCTTTCAATTGTTCTAGTCATTGGCTTCTCAACATCACCTACTGACTCATTTTTGGCATCTAATTATTTAATCATGGCTATTGCACTACCAATTGTGATTATCATATTTGATTATCATTTCAATAATTAAATGACCAATTTTTTTAAATGTGATCTACTAGATGATTGTACTTGATTCAGTAAACAATATCCTTAATGTTTCAGACTATTTCAGAACATGAGCCACTTCTTGATATGTATAAATATATGCAAATAAAATTTCCATATGCATATTTTACATGTTTAGGTTTCTTGAACTTTACTTCAGTTTTTTAATTTCCTAAAAGAAATCACTTCTTCTCGATCTAGACATGTAGGAATAGAAGATGATGAAGGCTTTATTTATGGAAGCTAATTCATTGGAATGTATATTAAAATTGACAAAATCAATAAATAACTGCACAACTGGAGATGTAATAGGGGTGAGCACGTTATCTAAGGGAGTTTTAAATGTTTTGTAGTTCTTGTAAGATGATTTCTATGACATGGAAGTTGTTGGTATCTCTGGCCATTTCTATATTTTTTTGGCAATTTCTATTCGGAAAAGAAGCCTGCTACTGTAATTGGATTGAAGGGAGGGGAAAATATGTACTCTATGATGCTTCTATAGCTGAAGAAATAGTCAAGAATGTTCTTAAAAGCACCTTTTTTCTCCCCATTTTCTGGTTTCATTTGTGGGTATGAAACTGAGATTCAATTTCATTTTCCCTCTTCAAGGAGATACCTTCAATTTTATATGAAAAGTAGATCTACAAAAAAGAGACTAAGATCTTCTTACTTGAGCCCATTAACCCTTTCTTCCCCTCATGAACTACACTGAGACTTAAAATTTTATTGTATAATCCTCATACACAAATGTGTCTATCGGCTCATATAATATGTCCATATATGAACAACAATTCACCCAACATTTATGGGTTACCTTATGCACTCATCATTGAAGCCTTAATCACAACCATATTAAAGTAAGCCATATGGATTGTTTTTTTAAATACGACATTGCATTTGGATGTTATTCTTGAACATGTATAATCAATATAGATATCTCTTGACTAGCACTCCCCTAGTACAATTATTTATTTCCTGGTCAAACATTTTCAATTACTTGATTACAACACAAAGTTTCAAAGTTTGTAATTGGCAAAGCAAAGAAGGTAAAAAGTGCATGTGCAATGTTGTTTCTAGCATTTTCTGGTATGATTTAGTAACACTAGAGGATCGTCAGTATAAACCAGAGTAAGGACTATATACAAAAAAGCAGAGTAAGTGTCCTTACTGGTACTTCAATTTAGACATATGATTGCACAATTTAAGCTTTCTTTCTGAGAGTTCTTGAGCAACCTTGAGATGAGTTTCTTCATACTCACGAATATTATCAACACAAACTGATTTTCTAAACTCCTTATAAATGCCATCCACAATTTTGTTGATCTCTTGTTCACTCTTTTGGATCTTTTCTTCCTTTCAGCTATTCCTTTCTTCAACTGAAGACATATTTTAATCATATACTGAAGTAGTAGCAAACATTACTAAAGCATAAATACATAACTTGAAGGGGGGGACCTTTTCTTGCTCTGGCGTAAGTCGGTTGATTTCTTCACTCACGTTATGCAGTTCCTTGTTTAATTTCACCAACATGTCCCCAATATTTTTCTGCAATTCATGTCCATGTTATCCACTAAAAAGGATACATCATGTGGGATAAGAGACTAATGATTCATTAGAAACAAAAAAATGACACTACTACAAAAATGGCTTATAACATCACATTTACATGTGTCGGTTGCATACAAGAAACTAACGCCTAAACCATAAAACATCAGTTGAATACACAAACCAACATCTATCTGTGAAAAGTGACAAGACATGGGTATCACTTTTTATTTAGCGTCGGTTCCTCAATAAGAAACCGACACCTAAAATCGACCGCCAAATCCAAATTTTCCAGCAAAAACAAATTACCTCAAAAATTTAACATACAACGTCGGTTTTTAGCTAATCAACCGATGACTAATGGTTTTTTGTGAGACAGAAATTGGGCCCATGGTTATCATCAGTTTGCTTGAAATAACCGACGCAGATGTATTTTCGCGCACTGACCCCACAAAAATTTTCACCCCCTTTGGCGTCGGTTTTCTATAGCACCCGAAGCCTATAGTTAGAAGTGTCAGTTGTTTTTATTAACCGACAACTATTGTTAACTTAATAGCACCCGCGCGAAGAAGACTCTTCTCCTTTCTCTCTGTTTAATTGTCGAGAGCTTAGGTCTGGGGATTTCTGATTCCTGCCGCTGCTCGTTGTGCTCGCCGCCGCCACCGCCGCAACTGCTCCAGCCACCTGTCACTCCTATGGCCGCCTGCTGCTTCCGCACACACCGACGCCGCCTGCTGCTGCCGCTGCACTGCCGCCTACTCGTGCTCCTACTCCCGCCGGTCCTGCTCCTGCTCCAGGTCCTGCATGCTCATACCCCTGCTCCCACCGCTCCTGCCGCTGCCACTGCCGCCGTCTCTGCCACTGTCGCCGTCGTCTCTGCCACTACCTCCATCTCTTCCACTGCCGTTATATCTAATCATCTGATCCTGTACATTCTAGAGTCTAATTATGCCTCTAGTTCTAAAAGTGTAGTTAATACATGAATGTAGAGTGGTTAATACATATAAACCCTAGATTTGTTTAATGTATTGTGTATATCATTAAATCTATCTATTTTAATATAATCTAACATTTCTAATAATTTGGGTTTATACCAATCGAATCATGTTGCAATGGAATTAGGGTTTGGTACCCTTATTCCTATCCAAACCCGAGACCACCCTAAACCCTAGTAAGGATATAGTCTTGGATGAACCCACATACCAATATAGATGTAATCCCATGATTAGGAGGTTATTAATGTATTTGGTTCATTAGATTTGATAAAAAAAGATGGGGTTATGCCCTAATATGGTTGTCTATAACTCGAATGAATATTGTTACGGTAAAAAAGTAAACCCTAGGAATTGGTAGTATAAATGTTTACCCCATCATCCTATTGTCTTACCTTTTCCCTTGAATGAATACAAATTTTAGGGCTTTTTAATGAGCTGATTGGCAATGCTAATTCAACTCATAATTCTTAGCCTAACCCTAATGCAAGTAAGTGATGATGGTATATAGCCTCTTGTGTGATTATTATAATGATAGAGTACTTTCTCTCTCTATGTTGTTGTAACCCTAAGTTGATGTCACATGAACATCATATCTTTTAAATAATGTTGTATTAAGCTTATGTATCACACATATGATGACCAGCCTAGATGAGGTATGGGGAGATCATGATGTTCTTACAGGAAACAATGTGCATGGTCTTCCTAATGACTTTTGTTACAAATATCTATATATTAGGTTAAGGACATGTTTCTATTGTGACATGTTGAGTTTTTTGCTATGTTATACCCACCATGATTTGTGTTACAAAATAATACATTGATTAATTTAGAAAGCATTGATATGTTGTTATGGCTGTGCACAAGCATTTTTATAAGAAAATTGTGTGTTCTGTGGTGTTATATTATGTTGGCCTAGAAACCCATCCAAGATTTATTCTTTAGGAGTAAATCTTGGATAGTCCTTGGTTTGGGAATGTTCTTGAACACTTAATCCCACTTATGATGTAAGTGTATAATGTGTATTGGGTTTTCAAAAAAATATCGACAACATTTCCCCATTTGTTCTCTAAGTAGATTTGTACTTGTAGAACAGGGGGGAATGTTACTGAAATTTTCTTGAAAACCCAATACACAATATACACTTACTAGTGGGATTAGGTGTTTAAGAATGGGATAGGTGGTACACATTTATTATATATAAGACCTTAAACCCAAAAGTTTTAACCATAAACCCTAATCTTTTAACCCTAAACCCTAATCTTGTTCTAATATATACTTGTTTTCTCTTTGATCATAGAATGGATAGATTATGGATGTCCATTCCAAATCGCTACACCCAAGAGTTTATTTATGGTCTGGATCAATTTATTAGATTTGTCGAGGAACATAGGTAACAACATGGAGATAGGTTCTACTGTCCATGTGGGCATTGCGGTAACAACTTGAAAGTCAGCATTGTTGACGAAATCAAAAGTCATGTCATGTGCAACAAGATTGTACAAGGCTATATAGAATGGCACTGGAATGGAGAGATTTCAAACCTGAAATCAGTGGATGTCGATAGCAGTGCTTGTGTGGAAGAAGAAATTGCCTCTGATGACATAGATGTGAATGAACCAATTCCAGTAGACATCGTTGATGCGATGCTAGATAGTTGTGGGGTAGAGCACACCGATCCACCTCCCATGTTTAAAAACATTGTGCATGATGCTAAGATACCATTATACACATGTTGTAAGTTTACAAAGCTTAGCACTGTGTTGAGATTGTATAAGATGAAAGCTAACAATAGATGGAGCGACAAAAGCTTCACATCATTGTTGTCTTTGTGGAAAAAAATTCTTCCTGAAGGAAACAAGTTGCCAATCTCAACATACCGGTTTAAGAAATTATTGTGCCAAATGGGAATAGAGGCCAAGAAGATACACACATGCTCAAATGATTGTGTATTATTTCAAAATTACTATGTGGATTTGAAAGATTTTCCCAAATGTGGTGCGTCAAGGTATAAATTGATGACTTTGGGAGAATCCAAAATTGGTTCTCCTGCCAAGGTGACATGGTATCTACCTATAATACCACTGTTTCAATGCTTGTTTGCAAATCTGAGAGATGTGCAGAATTTGAGGTGGCATGCAGGTGTTAAGAAAAATAATGATGGGATCATACGACATGTGTCTGATTCCCCACAGTGGAAGAAGATTGCTTTATTGTACCCTGAATTCGGTGAAAAAGTCAGGAATCTAAGACTTGGGCTTTGTACAGATGGGATGAATCCATACGGGACATTAAGCAACCAACTTAGCACTTGGCTAGTTATGATTATTATATACAATCTTCCTCCCTGGTTGTGTATGAAAAATAAGTATGTTATGCTGTCATTGTTGATATCAGGCCCTTAACAACCTGGAAATGATATCAACATTTATCTTGAACCTCTGATTGATCACTTGAAGAAACTCTGGGGTGAAGGTGTGATGACCTATGATGCTTCATGAAGAGAGACATTTCATTTGCACGCTATGTTGTTTTGCACTGTGAATGACTTTCCAGCATATGGGAATTTATCAGGATATAGTGTCAAAGGATCTGAAGCGTGTGAAGATAACACTGATTCAATACGACTAAAACACAGCGGCAAGACTGCATATCTTGGTCATCGAAGGTTTCTTCCAAAATTCCATCTATATCGTAGGTTGCAAAAAGTATTCAATGGACGGAATGAGGAATGGAGTGCACGTAAACCTATACCAGGGGAGGATGTTTATGAAAGAGTAAAAGACTTTGCAAATGAATTTGGTAATAGATCACAATGTACGATGGCCACACGGAGTGACAAATCTTTATTCAAGAAGAAGTCAATATTTTGGGATCTTCCTTATTGGAGTTCTTTGGCAGTCAAGCATTGTATCGATGTCATGCACGTTGAAAAAAATGTTTGTGATAGCATCAGTACTCTATTGAATATACCAGGTAGGACTAAAGATGGGATAAAATCCAAAATGGACCTACGTGAAATGGGAATAAGGACAAAATTAACAGAAGTAGTTAGTAGCGATCGGAGTACATACTTACCTCCCACTTGTTGCACGTTGTCGAGAAAGGAGAAGAAATTTTTTTGTGTATGCTTGGTAAATGTTAAGGTGCCACAAGGTTACTCATACAACATCCGTACATTGGTATCAATGAAAGATCTGAAGTTGATAGGTCTTAAATCTTATGATAGTCACACTCTAATGCAACAAATATTACCCGTAGCAATTCAATCTATATTGCCGAAGCACGTAAGGTTTGCAATCACTAAACTTTGTTTGTTTTTCAACAGTCTGTGCAGCAAAGTTATTGACCATGATATTCTCGATAAATTGTAAAGAGAAGTGGTTGTTACCCTATGTCAGCTTGAGATGTATTTTCCTCCTTCGTTCTTTGATATCATGGTACATCTTGTTGTCCACTTGACTAGGGAAGTGAAAATGTTGGGACCAGTTTTCTTGCATTGGATGTATCCCTTTGAATGATACATGAGCATTTTTAAAGGTGATGCTCGAAACTGTTATCGGCCTAAAGGGAGTATTATTGAGGGTTATGTGGTGAGAGAGGTTATGGATTTTTGCAATGACTTTTTGAGTACTAATGACGCTCCTATTAATGACAAGAACATTGAGGAGCATTTTGGAAAAGGAATTTTGGGATCACGGATGAACGTAATCAGTCGTGAGCAGTTGGAACAAGGTCACTTGTATATTTTACACAACATCGACGAAGTGAGTGTTTATATCGAGGAACATACCTATTTCATCAAGAGACAATATCCTCGAGCCAATTCAATGTGGCTTGCTAGAGAGCATAATAAGACATTTATTAAGTGGTTTGAAGATAAAGTCTTACATCAACTATCTCAAACACCCGATAATCTTACAGAAACTATCAAATGCTTCACCTTTAAACCAAAATTGAATGTTATGTCTTATGAAGGGTTTGACATAAATGGATTATCATATTACAAAAAGCATCAAGATGATAAGAGTGTCATCCAAAATAGTGGGGTCACCCTTCATGTGTCTTCATTGTTTTTTGCAAGTGTAAAGGATAAGAGTCTACACGAAGCTAAAATATCATATTACGGTGTTATTGAAGACATATGGGAGTTTGACTACATAGATTTCAAAATTCTGCTTTTTAAATGTAATTGGGTTGATAGTACCAAATGAGTTATAGTGGATGAATTGGGTTTCCCATTAGTGAACTTCAAAAAGATTGGCGAGAAGGGTGAACCATTCATATTGGCAGCACAGGCGAAACAAGTATTTTATATTGATGATCCTGCAAATGATAAATGGTCAGTTGTTCTTCATGGTAAATGATTGTTCATTGAAGATCCTATAGATGAAGAACAATACTATGATAAGTATGATGGATCCAGTCCATTTTCAGTTGGGTTGCCAACACCACCAAATATTGAAGCTAATGATGACTTGTATGTGCGTGGAGATCACAATAAAGGATTGTTAATTGATAAAAGATCGCAATATTAGAGGCATGCGTGTTTATATTTTTTATATGTTTCATTTTTTCTGAATGTGAACTTTACAATGTGATTGTGAACTTTACAAAGTGAATTACTTTACAATATGAATGTGAACTTTACAATGTGAACTTTACAATGTGAATGTGAACTTTCAGATGGCTGAACATTCTCCTGATGACCGTGCTGATGATTACCGTGAGGGTGAGGATGTTAATGTGCTGCCTCACAATGTAAATTTTAAAAATATATCCCTGAGGTTTCTATCTATATGTTCATTTATAGTTATATCCTGTAAGAGTGTTTTTTTATCAAATTTTAGGTTGGTGATGTACCCCCTGAAGAAATTAGGGCACTTGATGAGCAACAATTTTTTTTTAAGAAAGTGAGGGGCATCACAATGATGAACAAGTTACTACAACAAAGAGGCAATGGACCCAAACTGGCTATAGATTTTGATCATGCAGGAAATCCAGTTGGAGTGAACCACAACTCATTTATTTCATATCTTGGGGTTCTTACTCACAACCATTGTAGTCCTATTTTTGAATCCTGGCATAAAGTTCCTAAGGGGAAGAAAGACTTAGTATGGAAGGAATTATACATGATTTATTATTATTTACAATTCTGTTTTTTTAGATTACTAATTTTTAGGATACTAGTTAATAGCAATTCTATTTTGTAGAGTATATTTGATCTGGATGAAAAGATGCATTGTAAATGCATGATGCACCACTGTGGTAGGGTACTAATGAACTATAGGAGAAATCTCACCTAAGATTACATACACGATGCTGAGAAGAGATTCTTGATTGATTTCCAATTCTAGACATTGATCACTATTTGACTAACTCTACACTAATAATTTTTGTTTGTATTCTCTTTAAAAAATAAATTTAGGCAGAAGGCAGCCACTAAGAAATGGAACTACCTGGACACCAAAGACTGGGAGGAGTTTGTTACCCAAAGAAAAATGGATGAATTCAAGATATTAAGCACCACTCCCAATTTAATTAATATACGTTCTTATGTATTCACCTATTCAAGATTAACTGTTAGTGTTACTAACCAAATAAATGTGCTTACTAACAAGGCTATCAGCGATGCTCAAAGAGCAAGGTGTGCACTAAATGTGCATGGTGACACAATGGGTCCAAGAGGCTATGCAGGTGTTTGCCAAAGACTACAGGCTGAGTCTATTGCTCAATTTGCTACTACACAGGAGTTCTCTACTATTGGTCCCACACCTCTGTGTCGCTATGCTATGTTGATAGCTGGGAGGCAAAATAAGAAGGGAGATATAATGAAGCTCCCAACTGCTGAGGCGGCTGCAAAAATGGTAAAATTCAACTCTTAGAGCAATCGATCGATATTGATTATTGTTATGTTTACTTACCAATTTCTATTGATGTCGATTAGCAGGAGCTGTACGAGCAGAGGAAGGAAGGCAAGTTCATCTCTGAGGAAGCAAGGGATGAATTGACAGTTGCTTTGGGTAACCCAGAGCATCCTAGACGTGTTACAGGTGTAGGTTCTGGTGTGGGCATCAAAGCATTCTATGGGCCATCATAGCACAAACCAGTCCCAAGAGCGAGACTTTCACAAGCTGAGGTAACTTATTCTTTTTTTAGAATGTTGTTGCAAAATAGAATTCAATAATCAAAAGCTAGTGTTTCTTTTGTCCATGTATGGGTATATCAGTTAATTGAAAGGAGAGTCGAGGAAGCACTTGATAGGAGAGTTGAGGAAACACTTGATAAGAGAGTCAATGAAGCAATTAGCATGTGGTAGGCGTCTGAGACTGTCACTCAGACAGTAATTGTGGCGGGTTGTTGTTCTCCTACTGTAGAGGTTGGGAGTAATCCTATAGACCCACCACCTAGCACGTCCACTATAAATATTTTTATGACATATATGTTGGTATATGTATGCCCGTAGAGCCATCCCAAGCGATTGCATGGAGTGGGATATTAATTAATCAATTAATGTGATTATTTGGTTAATTAATGAAGTCCGGAATATTCTAATTAATCCACGAGCGTTTTAATTAACGCAACGTTTCTGTTTACCGATGGGTTTAGGAAACCCTATTTCCTTTCGTATCCTGTTTAAAGGAGGATTGACGACCGATATCTATATAAGATAGATAGACGCTTTTCCGTTTACGCATACGTACGTAAACCTAGCCGTCGCCCTCCTTAGGAGAGAAAGGAGAGCAACGCACCGCTAGCACGCCGCTGCAGAGACACGCTCCTTCCCGCCTGCTTGAGAAGCGTGACGTGGAGTTCCGTCCATCCGCGTGGACGAAGTAGAGATGCAGACGCCTTGACGCCTGCGTTCGGAGGACGTCGACGACCACCTGTACGTGCTGCGAGCAACGTACGTCACCGCCGCAAAGGAGCATCGCCGGATCAACCTGCGACAGCGAATGAGAGAGAAGATCCGTCTGTGTTTGACAAGCAGCGTTGCATCGTCGTGCAGCGGGACATCGCCGGACTTGCTCCGCGATAAGGTATATCCCGCAAACCTGTTTCCGAATACGTTGTTATCGACGAGATCCTGTTATGGGTTGCGTGGATTTAGTTGCTTCCGCCACGCATGTTTTCTCCACAAAACCCAACAGTGGTATAAGAGCAGCTTCGATCTACGGCGTATTTGGATTAGTTTCGATATGATCGAATCGATGTATACTATTTTTAAGTTGCATACGATGCGAATTAAACCTGTTAATGTGCAAATCTAAACCTATATCCACATACGCAGCAGGCTACTGTTTTTGACGTTTTGGACGGGGTCGACTATGGAAAATATAGATTTTCCTAAGTGCACGGAAGTGAAATTCCGTAGACCTTTCAGGGGCTCTGCCCCAGTGTACCCCGCATTGTCTGCGTGGGATTCAAAAATTATTTAATGGGGAATGTCCCACATTAAAAGTACTGCAATTTTAAATATGTATATACGTATATGTAGATATACCTATGATAGCATACACGTCACCTTAAAAATATGTTTTATGTGGTGAATGCATACACAGTTATGGCCAAGTATCCCCTTTTGTGAATGTTGTGAATGAATGTGGATGTCGATCTTGTGGATATGTTTGTTTGTGAATTCTATGGATGTATAATGGTTACATATGGATCCTTTTTATAAAGTATTCGGCTTGCATGCTGAGCCTCATCTCTTACTTCAAAGTGTAATTAATTCTTTCCTTTTATGTTTGTACTCATATGATGTAATAGAGATAGGATTAGTTTTAGTCTTTGTAAACTTGATGTAAGGAGACCACTTGAAGATCCAACTCCAAGGAGTGTCCATGGAGAAGCACCATGAAGATCTAATTCCAAGAAGAAAACTGAAGATCCAAATCCAAGGAGCGTCCATGAAGAAGCAACAAGAAGATCCCATTCCAAGAAGCAACTTGAAGTTCCAACCTCACGAAGCATCCATGAAGTTGTTCATTGTAATGTTGATCATTACATGCTTACAGGTTGATTCACAGGTGTTGCATGAGATGTATAAGACCATAGGTGGACCGTAATCCTTTGTTGCTCCAAAGGATTACAATAGTATGGCCATAACCGATGTATTTGTGTTTGTGATTGCATGTCTATCATTTGTGGTTGTGGATATAGTAATATATGATACGTACTATAAGTATGTGGTGTTTGGATATGTATATGTATTAATAAAACCCCTCAATTAATAATATTAAGTTTTAGTTGCCTTCCATAAAGCAACACACATGAAAAGCTTGATCGATTATGTGTGGGCACGCCTCCGCGTGGTACACTGTCTATCTCGTGGAAGTGTGATGGTGGGTGTGTGGGTCTGACTCCGCAGGGTGCACACTCATCGTGTTGGCTTATGGGTTGGACTTGACTAGGGAACCTTGATAGGATCAAGTACCTAGAGGCACACAGATGCATCATGGCAAGGAGTTGTACATGATCATCTATCCAAGAGTTGCATACGATGCAATTGGCAAAAGTTGCCTACCTTAGCATTTGGTCTTTGACGCCGGCGTTGGCTGGGCATTGATCCATTTATTTTGGGTCTTGCCTCACTAGAAGGTTGTGCGTTGCAATCTTCCGAGTTGATAGTGAGGGCTATCAATTTGAATAAAATAGTGGGAGCGTAATTAATTAAAGGCCTAATTAATCTCATTTATCAAATCTTTACAAGTCAAAATGTTTTGGACTAAATGCAAAATTTTCTTTTATAGCAATCAAATGGAAACCAACACCCACACTTTCTCGTTGTGATCGGTCCTTGAGAAGGACAAACTTACCGGAACCAACTTTCAAAACTGGTTTAGGACGTTGAGAATTGTTCTCACACATGAGCGTAAGCTCTATGTCCTTGAAACACCAGAGCCATAGGAGCCCGCCGTAAATGCGCCCAAGGCTGAAAAGGATGCTTGCAAGAAGCACCTTGATGATGCCGTGGATGTCAAGTGCCTAATGTTGTGCTCAATGAACTATGAGTTGCAAGAGCAACATGAGAACATGAATGTCATGGAGATGGTAACACATCTCAAGAACATGTATCAACATCAAGCAAGACAGGGGAGATATGATGTCTCAAAGGCGTTGTTCAAAAGCAAGATGAAAGAGGGAGACTCAGTTGGCACCCATATACTCACCTTGATTGGGTACGTGGAAAGCCTATCCAAGCTGGGATTTCCTCTAGGTCAAGAGTTGGCCACTAATGTGATTCTACAATCATTTCCTGAGTCATATAATCATTTTGTCATGAACTACAACATGAAAAAATTTGACAAGCCGTTGTCAGAATTGTTGGGCATGTTGATGATAGTTGAAGCACAGATGAAGAAAGAAAAGCCCAAGTCTGTGATGATGATCTGCAAGACAAAGGGAAAGTCAAAAGGAAAAGTTAAGGCTAAGAAAAGTTCTAAAGCCGGGCAGAAGCCAAAGTCATCCACGCTCAAAGCTAAAGGTGGAATCTCCAAAGAAGGCAGTTGTCACCATTGTCACCAGCCTGGACATTGGAAAAGAAATTGTCCTCTCTACCTGGAGGAACTGAGGAAGAAGAAGCAGGGGATAGAGATCTCCACTTCAGGTATATACGTTATTGAGATAAACTTAAATACTTCTTCATCATGGGTACTGGATACCGGATGTGGATCTCACATATGTTCTAATATGCAGGATCTGATAAGAAGTAAGCCTTTACGAAAGGGCCAAGTCAAGCTGCGGGTTGCTAATGGAGCAAGAGTTGCTGCCACCGCAGTTGGAGTTATTAGTTTATCTTTGCCTACGGGCCTTGTAATAGAATTAGAGAATTGCTATTACGTACCTGCCATTAATAGAAATATTATTTATGTATCTTGTATGGACAAGAGTGGATTTGAATTTCACATTAATAATGGAATTATTTCTATATCTAAAGATGAGATCTTTTATGGCAATGCCCCTATGTCTTATGGTATCTACTTGTTAGAACTTGAGACTAGCATATATAACGTAAAAACTAAAAGGTTAAGACTTGACAACTCAAACAAAACATTCTTATGGCATTGTCGTCTTGGGCACATAAACGAGAAGCGCATATCTAGACTCCATAAGGATGGTTATCTAGACTCTTTTGATTTTGAATCATTAGAGACATGTGAGGCATGTTTATTAGGGAAGATGACCAAAACTCCTTTCACTGGACACAGTGAGAGAGCCAGTGATCTGCTAGGGCTCATACATACTGATGTATGTGGACCTTTTAGATCAAATGCTAGAGGAGGCTATCAATACTTCATTACCTTCACTGATGACCTCAGTAGGTATGGCTATGTATATCTTATGAAACACAAGTCAGAAACTCTTGAAATGTTTAAGACTTTCATGAATGAAGTAGAGAAGCAACTTGGTAAGAGTATTAAAGGACTCCGTTCAGATCGAGGTGGTGAATACTTAAGCCAAGAGTTTGAGGACCTTCTGAGAGACCGTGGTATTGTATCACAATAGACTCCACCTGGTACACCACAACATAATGGTGTGTCAGAAAGAAGGAATTGTACATTATTAGACATGGTACGATCAATGATGAGTTCAGCCGAACTTCCAATATCGTTCTGGGGATATGCTCTAGAAACTGCAGCGTTTACACTTAACCGTGTACCTTCCAAATCGGTTCAAAAGACACCATATGAGATATGGAATGGGAATCGTCCCAATTTATCGATGTTAAAGATTTGGGGATGTGAAGCTTATGTTAGGAAACTATTTCCTGAAAATCTTGGACCCAAATCGGAAAAATGCTATTTTGTTGGATACCCCAAGGAAACTCGGGGATACTACTTCTACACACCAACTGACAACAAAGTGTTTGTTGCTAGGACTGCTGTATTTCTTGAAAAGGAATTTATTTCCAAAGGAATTAGTGGGAGGAATGTAGAGCTCGAAGAAGTTCAAGACCAACAAGAAAGCAGAGAACCTGAGTAGTTACATAAGGAACATGAAGACTCACAAGTTGTTGTGGAATTTCAAGTTCCAAATGTAACACATGAACCTCGTAGGTCTAGTAGGACACGACTTGAGACTGAGAGATTTGGATTTCTCGTGACTCAAGATAGTGACGAATTGGGCATAGCAGATGAGCCAACTTCCTATCTAGAAGCTACTAAGGGACCAGAATCTGAGAAATGGCTCGAAGCCATGATATCTGAGATGGAATCCATGTACACCAACAAGGTATGGACCTTGGTGGATCCACCCGAAGGGGTAAGACCCATAGGGTGCAAGTGGGTCTTCAAGAAGAAGACTGACATGGATGGAAATGTTCAAACCTATAAAGGTAGATTGGTTGCTAAAGGATTCCGTCAAATTCAAGGTGTTGATTATGACGAGACCTTCTCACCAGTTGCCATGGTTAAATCCATCAGAATCATGCTTGCCATTGCAGCTTATCATGACTATGAGATTTGGCAGATGGATGTTAAAACATCATTCCTTAATGGGAATTTACTCGAGGATGTGTACATGACACAACCTGAGGGTTTTATCGATCCAAAGGAAGCCAATAAAGTCTGTAAGCTACAAAGGTCAATCTATGGACTGAAGCAAGCATCTCGGAGCTGGAATCTACGTTTTGATGAAGTAGTCAAAAAGTTTGGCTTTAGTCAAAATGAAGATGAACCTTGTGTTTACAAAAGGGTTAGTGTGAGCACAGTCGTATTTCTCATATTGTATGTGGATGACATACTATTGATGGGAAATGACATCCCTACTCTTCAAACAGTAAAAGGTTGGTTAGGGAAGACTTTCTCTATGAAGGATTTAGGTGAAGCATCATATATACTTGGGATTAAGATCTATAGCGATAGATCTAGAAGGCTTCTAGGCCTAAGCCAGAGCACATACATTGACAAGGTGCTAAACAGGTTTAGCATGGAGGGTTCTAAGAGAGGTAACTTGCCCATGTCCCATGGGGTTACAATCTCTATTGCCCAGTGTCCTAGTTCATGTGATGAACGGGCACGCATGAGTAAGATTCCATATGCATCAGCAATTGGATCTATCATGTACGCAATGTTATGTACTCGTCCTGATGTGTCGTATGCTTTGAGAATGACGAGCCGGTATCAGTCAGATCCAGGTGAATGTCACTGGACAGCCGTAAAGAACATCCTAAAGTACTTGAGAAGGACTAAGGATCAATTCTTGGTATACGGTGGTGAGGAAGAGCTCGTGGTAAAGGGTTACACCGATGCTAGCTTCCAAACTGACAAAGATGACTACAGATCGCAATCTGGATTTGTGTTTTTCCTGAACAACGGAGCTGTAAGCTGGAAGAGTTCCAAGCAAGAGACGGTTGCGGATTCTACAACAGAGGCTGAATATATTGCCGCATCTAATGCTGCAAAGGAAGCTGTGTGGATCAAGAAGTTCATTTCTGAACTTGGAGTGGTTCCAAGCGCTGGTGATGCGATTGAGTTGTTTTGTGACAACAATGGAGCAATTGCACAAGCTAAAGAACCAAGATCGCACCAACGTTCCAAACATATTCTACGGCGGTTCCATCTCATACGAGAGATCGTACAACGAGGAGATGTGAAGATTTGCAGAGTACCTACAGAAAGCAATGTGGCTGACCCGCTCACAAAAGCACTTTCACAGTAGAAACATGACAGACATGTTCGATCACTTGGATTGAGATTCATGAGTGATTGGGTATAAGTGCAAGTGGGAATCTGTTGGTATGTATGCCCATAGAGACTATCATTCGATGATTGTAATGGGATACTATGTAAATGATTTGTAATACTACATTGATCATATCAATAAAGGCAAGTTTCCAATCTATATGTTTGTGTTTTATATTGTGAGATGACCATAAAACTTATAGATGTCTATAGAATAATATACTCAATGACATATGTCTTTGGGTTGATGACCTGAACAGTGAGATCATATGTATGCTAAGAGTATGTATTCTTGTTTTGTCCCTAATCGGTTGTTATTGTAGAAATATCCATAGACATCAATAACACATAAGATTAGAATGTATGTTGGTTGATGGAAGAATCTCATTATCCATGATATGGAGATATCAAACCAAATACATAGATACTTGTTAGAGAACAGTGTATCAGATAGACCCACCTTGAGAGTGACACATGGATACCATGATTGGTAGTTAGAGTCATATCTCATAATGATGGTGGTGATTGTGGTTCTTAGACCTGAAGTCACTACGCTTATCACATGTCGTTCAGTGTACTTTGACATCATCCACCGTGGTCCTGAATAAGGATTGCTATAAAGATTGTGCTTGGGTGCACTGTGACACATGGGGATGACTGTGAGTGATGTAGATGGAATTTGTCCTTCCTACGGGAGTTTGATATTCCGGCCACTTGATAAGCGAGACTGAGAAATGCATGGCCATGCTGATGCGAGTCAATATGTGATGTTGAGCTTACATATATCTCAGACAGTCTGCTCTAGTTCAAGGAACATGGATTGAACGTTGAAAAGGATAACATTTCCATGACTTGAGTTCAATCCGGATACCAGCGACAAAGGAACTATACAATCACTATAACACCAATCATGAATGATAGGTTAAGTTGTTCTCCAACTTCTCCAATTACTTGGGTAGCAATGAAGTCTTACTAGATACCAATCATTGTTTGTGAAATCATAATATGATTATGGATATCACTGCCAATGTAATTTGGAGCCTACCGGGTCACACACATAGGATGTATTGGAATAGGAGTATAATTGTGGATTTGATTGGAATTGCTCCGAATCACATTGATTACTAAAATGTTTATGTAATGGATTAGAATAATATTGGAGTGACTGGCTCTGAGTGCAAGTGGGAGTCTGTTGGTATATGTATGCCCGTAGAGCCATCCCAAGCAATTTCATGGAGTCGGATATTAATTAATCAATTAATGTGATTATTTGGTTAATTAATGAATTCCGGAATATTCTAATTAATCCACGAGCATTTTAATTAACGCAACATTTCTGTTTACCGATGGGTTTAGGAAACCCTATAGCCTTTCGTATCCTGTTTAAAGGAGGATTGACGACCGATATCTATATAAGATAGATAGACACTTTTCTGTTTACGCATACGTACGTAAACCTAGCCGTCGCCGTCCTTAGGAGAGAAAGGAGAGCAACACGCCGCTAGCACGCCGCCGCAGAGACATGCTCCTTCCCGCCGGCTTGAGAAGCGCGACGTGGAGTTCCGTCCATCCGCGTGGATGAAGTAGAGATGCAGACGCCTTGACGCCTGCGTTCGGAGGACGTCGACGACCACCTGTACGTGCTGCGAGCAACGTACGTCACCGCCGCAAAGGAGCATCGCCGGATCAACCTGTGACAGCAAACGGGAGAGAAGATCCGTCCGTGTTTGACAAGCAGCGTTGCACCGTCATGCAGCGGGACATCGCCGGACTTGCTCCGCGATAAGGTATATCCCACAAACCTGTTTCCGAATACGCTGTTATCGACGAGATCCTGTTACGGGTTGCGTGGATTTAGTTGCTTCCGCCGCACATGTTTTCTCCACAAAACCCAACAATATATAGTAGCTAGTCTTTTCAAGATGACATGTATATATATATATATTTATATATATAACATTTTTTACATAAATTTGTAGGTGTTGAAGTCAAGCCGTATAAAAAGTCAAGAATATATCATTGTAGAGGCACAAGCTTACCCAACCCTTCCAGGAGAGATGTTTCATGGGACTCCAGTACCAGCTGGCGTGGTTTGTGTGAGCCCGATACATATACTCCCCGATTGGAGGGATCTTCCACTGCCATATGCCCACCCAAATTCTGAAATGCTTGGTGAGGTAGAAGGCAGAGTGATAATGTGGCCCAAAGAGGATGTCGTCTATACTAATATTGTATGGTAAATTTACATTATGTTAATTTATTAGTGTGTATATATGAGTCAATTGATCGGAAATTATAAATACAGGTCAAAAGGAAGACACCCACTACATCTCGGCCTCCACCTCCACCTCCTAAAGTACCAAGTTGGCTTCCAAGGGACCTACACGCCTCGTTAGGTCCTAATTGTAGGGGTATGGCAGTATGGATAGGTGAACATGATTCAATTTTCCCTATAATTATTACTATTCCAAAGGATGTCGTAGGTCAATCATACGTTAACAATCTATTTATACAAGTTTTGCATACGTAATACAAGTTTTGTATACGTAATACAAGTTTTGCATATGCATTAATGCATACATATTAATGTAGGTCAATCATCCTCTATTTCCAGCGGATGAGGTATGTCCAATCTGTCGTAAGGCATGTTTGGACACTTTTGGAGAACATGCAGTTCATTGCAGAGAGCTTCCAGGTTTTAAATACAGACATGATCTTGTTAGAGATGTTCTTTTTGATGTTCTCAGACGTGCAGGTATTGCTGCTAAGAAAGAGGCACCTGTGAATTTTTTAACTGATCCACAAGAGGGAAGATCGACACTTAGGCCTGCTGATGTCTTGATTTTTGGGTGGATAGGAGGGAAACATGCATGTGTGGACCTTACAGGAGTTTCTCCACTGGTGGGATTGAGGAGTGGAGCTTTTACAGTGGGACATGCTGCCCTTAAAGCTGCTTCAGCCAAAGTGGGTAAGCAATAGAAAGCATGTATTGAGAATCAACATGCGTTTATTCCCTTTGGATTTGATACTTTTGGATTCTTAGCACCAGAAGCTGTGGACCTTCTTAAAAGAGTCCAAAAAGTTATGAATAGTAATGTTATGTCTCCCAAGTGTATGGATGTTGTATTTCATAGGATTGGATTTGCTATCCAAAAAGGACTAGCGGCGCAGCTTGTTGCCCGCTTGTCCTCTTCTTCAATGTAAATCTTTTCATGTTGCAATGTATGCACATTAATAATAATTGCAAAAGTTATACAAGATATTTTGGAGTTGTTCGTTATGATTGGCTGAACACATCTATGATAGAGTTGTGGATATACTGAGATCTTGTTTATACATCTGTATACCTTGTTTTATATACGGTGATCTGATTTCTTATATATTAATGCATACATAATACATGTTTTGCACCCACTTACACATGATATGTACAGATTTTGCATTTTCCCATGTGGAATTTTTGGTTCCATCTTTGATTAGTCTTGTATATACAGACCCTTCTTCAATTACTTCATACTACTGTGCTTCTTTTGAATATTTTGGTAAAAATAAGAAGATGGTGATAATAGCTCCATTCAATGTCGAGTAAGTTTACTTTGCTTATAATTTGGACTTAAGAAAATTACATTTTTATTGTGGATTTTGAGTTATTAATTTTAACTTTCTTACCTGTAGTGGTAGGCATTGAGAGTTACTAGTTATTGTCCCCAAGATGTTCATTGTCTATTATCTAGATCCTGCGGGGAACAAATTGAATATATTATATGGACACACAATGAAAAGGCCATTATTCTAGTGAGAAATATTTCATATTTTTATATCTGTTAACATCTGTTATTACATTACTATTTTATTATGCAATTTAATGGGTTACATTAACATGTAAGCACTACTACAGAAATGGCTTATAACGTCACTTTTGCTGGTGTCAGTTGTAATAATAAACCGGCACCTAAAACGTACAACGTCGGTGTATAAAATAAGCCGACATCAATATGTGAATGGCGACCAGACACGAGTATCGCTTTTATTCAGTGTCGGTTTCTTGTTATGAAACCGACACCGAAAAGTAACCGCCAAAACCAAAATTTCCAACGAAAAAAATTGCCTCCAAAAATTGACATACAACATCGGTTTTTAAGAGAGGAACCGACAACTAAAGGTTTTCTATGAGACAGAAATTTGCTCACTTTTTATCGTCGGTTTTGTTATAATAACTGACGCCATTGTGTTTTCGCGTGAATAACCGCGAAAATTTTCACCTCCCTTTAGTGGCGGTGGTTTGTTTCAAACTGACACTTAAAGTTTGTATTATCAGTTTTTTTAGCAACCGACACTGATAGTTAACTTAACAGCATGACAACCTGTTCCTCTTCTGTTTCATTCATTTCCCCTGATCAGGGTTTTTGCTCCGACGATTCCCTTTACTCCGACAATTCTGTTGCTGTCATGCACCTCCGCCTCCGACACTGCCTCCGCATCCGACACTGCCGCCACTCACTGCCTCTGCTTCTGCCAGCCACTGCTGGCGACCACCTGACCAGAGCAATAGTGCTGCCCGCACGGAGCAGTACTGCCGCCCCAAGCAACGTCGCCGGCAAGGAGCAGCATAGCCACCCGCACGGAGCAGCACTGCCGCCTGCACGGAGCCCGCAACGTCGCCGCTTGAAGCAGCCAGCAGGGCCGCCTCTTCGAGCTGCTAGAAGGGCCGCCAGTTGAAGCACCCTGCACGCCCATTATCAGGTTTTCCCCTGACCTGCATGGTTCTATGACAAACTGCAGTTTTCTCTACACAATATTACTCACGTTTACAACATACTCACATATCAATTCAGGGTTAATGTTGGGGATTTGGGGGTGGGATATTGCACTACAAGTTCTTCTTGTGCTTATCTATGCATAACCTTTTATATTTATTTATCCTCTTTCGGTTCAAGTTTTAGAATTCTAGGTAGTTTTCAGCTACATCTTCAGTACTTCAACCACTCAAAAGTTTTGATATGTATATTCATCAAGTTGATGAATGCATTATTACATTGTTTAAATCTTGATTAATTATGGTAATCTAATCATTATCTTTTAAAACTAATGAGAAGATTTAAAAATTATTTGATTCACATAATTAGGGTTTGAGAATTGAAAATCCTAATCGACAAAAATTAGGGTTCTGGTAACATATGAATACAAAATTTGATTAGTATAGTCGTGTACTAAATGATTTTCAACATTTTATATACAACTAGGATTTAGTTTAAATTTGTACATGGTTTGGAGAAATTAGATATTAGTTGGAAGAATGTTTTGACTTGTTTGTCAGCCGATTTTACCCAAGATAAACTCAATCGGCCATGTATTCAAACTAAAATATAGCAGTCTAGTATTTGAATGTTATCTTTTTATTGGTATATCCAAATGATCTGAAATTTTAATTATGTTTTGGAAACTTCATTTTGGACGTCTTGTTAAAATTTCCTAATTTTTTAATGATGTTTGAACTCTATAGAGAGGAGTGGTGGTTGAGTATTCCCTAGATTAACTCGACCAGCATGTTACATACTATATTGATTGACGATCCATGGGAAATTCTATGGATATATGACTATGCTATTTCATGTGAATATTGCCTAAAAATCAGGTCAGTGGTCAATATGCTTGGGAATTGAATTGACATTATAAAATCATATTTGAATTGTATTAGAATGAATTATACAAGTGTTTGTTGAGTCTTAAGACGATTATGAGTGATAAAGCTAGAACTTGTATATAATGTTGCAAATGTGATGAATTGTTGAAGTGTAAGTATTAATACGTGTATCCGATGGATGATCAAGACCATGCTGATGATCACCGTGAGGGTGAGGACGTGCTTGCACAGCCTGAAAATGTAAGTTTTAAGAATATATCCCTATATGTTCATTTATAATTATATTATGTAAGTGTGTTTTTTATCAAATTTTAGGTTGGTGATGCACCCTCTGAAGAAATTACAGCACTTGATGAGCAACAAAAGAAAATTGAGAAAGTGAGGGGCATCACAATGATGAACAAGTTAATACAGCAAAGGGCCAATGGACCCAAATTGGCTGTGGATTTTGATCAGGCAGGAAATCCATATGGAGTGAACCGCAACTCATTTGTTTCATATCTTGGGGTTCTTACTCATAGCCATTGCAGTGCTATCCTAGAATCATGTCATAGAGTTCCTAAGGAGAAGAAAGACCACATATGGAAGGAATTATGCGTGAGTTATTATTATTTGTAATTCTATTTGTGTAGATTACTAATTTTTAGGATACTAGTTAATAGCAATATATTCTATTTAATTTGTAGAGCATATTTGATCTGGATGAAAAGCTACATCGTAAATGTGTGATGCAACATTGTGGGAGGGTCTTAAGGAACTATAGGACCAATCTCACCTAAGATTACATACGCGATGCTGAGAATAGGTCCTTGATAGATTCCAATTCTAGACATTGATCAGTATTTCACTAACTTTACACTAATAATTTTTGTTTGTATTCTCTTTGAAAAATAAATATAGGAAGAAGGAAGCCACACAACAATGGAACTACTTGGACCCAAAAGTCTAGGAGGAGTTTGTTACCCAAAGAAAAATAGATGAATTCAAGGTATTAAGCGCCACTAGTCCCAATTTAATTAATATACATTTTTATGTATTCACCTATTCAAGATTAACCTTTAGTGTTACTAACCAAATCAACGTGCTAACTAACTAGGCTAAGAGCGATGCTCAACGAGCAAGGCATGCACTAAATGTGCACGACCACACAATGGGTCCAAGAGGATATGCAGGCATTCGCAAAGACTACTGGCTGAGTCTACTCATCCTACTGCTACTCAGGAGACTGCAGAGTCCTCTACTGTTGCTTCCGCACCTATGCTTCATCATGTTATGTGGATAGTTGGGATGCAAAACAAGAAGGGAGAGATACTGAAGCCCACAACCGCTGATGCGGCTGCAAAAATGGTAAAAATCAAACTCTTAGAGCAATCTATCAATATTAATTATTGTTATGTTTACTTATGAATTTTTGTTGATGGTGCTTAGCAGGAGCTGCACGAGCAGAGGAAGGAAGGCAAGTTCACCCCTGAGGGCACAAGGGATGAACTGATAGTTGCACTAGGTAACCCAGAGCATCCTGGACGTGTAAGGGGTGCAGGCGCTGGTGTGGGCATCAAAGTGTTCTTTGGGCCATCCCAGCGTAAACCTATCCCAAAAGCGGGACTTTCACAAGCTGAGGTAACTTATTCTTATTTTAGAACGTTATTGCGAAAGGGAATTCAATAATCAGCAACTAGCATTTCTTTTATCCATGTATAGGTAGATTCCTTAATTGAAAAAAGACTCCAAGAAGCATTTTAGAAGTGGCAGCAGGCGCCTCAGACTGCCAGTCAGACAGTACCCGTGGCAAACCTCTCTTCTCCTACTCCTCGTACTGCAGAGGTTGGGAGTAATCCTATAGACCCACCTAGCACGTCCTCTGTAAGTATTTTTATGGCATATATAATAGCTAGTATGTTTAAGATGATATGTTTGTGTATATATGCATATAACATTCTTTAATTATGTAAATTTGTAGGGGTTGAAGCCATGCCAACTACAAAGTGAAGGATATATCGTTGCAGATGCATCAGCTTACCCACCCCTTAAAGGATGCATGTTTCATGGGAGTCCAATAATAGATGGCATGGTACGTGTGAGCCCCATACATATACGCACTGGCTGGACGGATCTTGCACTACCTCATGCACACCCAGATGCTGAAACACTTGGTGAGGCAGTAGGCGGAGTGGTACTGTGGCTCGAAGCGGATGTCCTCCATACTGATATTGTATGATAAATTTTCATTACTTTACTTTGTTAGTGTGTATATATATACGAGTCAATTGATATTAAATTATATATACAGGTCAAAAAGACGAGACCCACTACATCTCGACCTCTACCTCCTCGACTACCAAGTTGGCTTCCACAGGACCTACACGCCTCGATAGGTCATAATTGTAGGAGTGTGGTAGTATGGATCGGCGAACATAATCTAAATTTCCCTATAAATGTTACTATTCTGGAGAATGTTGCAGGTAAGTCATACGATAAGAATCTATTTATACAAGTTTAGCATATGTATTAATGCATACGTAATAGAAGTTTTGGATACGTATTAATGCAGGTCAAACATTCGGAAACAACATATTTATACAAGATATTTTGGAGTTGTTTAAGTATGAATGGCTGAACACATCTATTATAGAGCTGTGGATATGGTGAGATTAGTTAATGCATACGAAAATCTGGTTTATACATCCATATACCTTGTTTTATATACGACAATCTAGTTTCTTATATATTAATGCATACATAATACATGTTGTGCAACCACTTATACAAGACATGTAAAGATTTTGGGTTTTCCCATGTGGGATTTTTGGTTCCATATTTGATTAGTCTTGTAGAAAAAGACCCTGGTTCAGTTACTTCATACTGCTGTGATGCTTTTGAATATTTTGGTAAAAATAATAAGACGGTGATAATAGCTCTATTCAATATCGAGTAAGTTTACTTTGCTTGTAATTTGGACTTAAGCAAATTACATTTTTATTGCGGATATTGAATATTTTGGTAAAAATAATAAGACGGTGATAATAGCTCTATTGAATGTGAATGAATTTTTATGAATTGTCATATATTTGTGTGAAAATCATCAATACAGGAATGTTTCTACATGTGTCTGAATGTGAAAAGAGATGAAATAAATAGAACTAGAGGTTGCTAATGGTTTCTACATGTGTGTGATGAAAAAATAATATGAATTAAATTTCTTATACATGAGTGTGAATCACATATATAAGAACTTGTTGTTCCCCAATAGAAGGAGCATTTGTCGGCAATAGGACACCCTAGCGGAAGCAGTGGCCGCCGGTGTGAAATTTTTTTTGGAAGAAGCAGCTGCCATGGTGAGGTCGCCCTACTTCAACCATGAGGTAGGTCTTCTTGCTTCGACCATCATCTCCCCTGCTTGACAAACATATTGGGAACCCATCCTCCCAAGCCTCACCCAACCCCACCGTATGCCCCTCATCCACCTACTCATACACCCACTCGTCCATCTCAATTGCCTCTAGTTAGGGATGGCATTGGGTTAGTTTCCATGTCAGTTGCACCATACCAGTCAGAACCTTTAAAACAAATTTGGGTACCCACTCCTCATTCCCATGGTATTTCTCTCCCAAGTGGTTGGGTAACCATGGCAATCCGTCCAACCACCACCAATACCAAATATAGCGCCATGGAAAGTAGAAACTAGCACCGTACTTTCCTAATACACAACCAAATGGAACTGATACACTACAAACTAAAACAAATTTCCGTCCAGCAATGCTATTGTGAAGTGGGACCGTAGTGCTGATCTCCCTTTAGGTTGAAACAAATTCCTGTCCAACATCGTCAACAAGTATGATCTCCCTTTAGGCCTTCTTGGCCGAGCGACACCTGCTGAATATGTAAAGTAGCAATGGACTTTTTGACATTGTCAGTTGACAAAGTTAAGCATCGTCAAAAAGTTTGAATCATTAAACTTAGCTGAGGAATTATCGTCGACAGGGGCTGAAAGTTGGAACTCCAAAGTTAGCAACTCTTGTGTCTGAGACCCATCCACATCTACAACATGGACTATCGCCTATTTTTGACCATTTTTCTAAGCTATGATCTAAAACCAACTTGGGTCATCTAGCTATAGACCATTCACCCAAGAAGTAATTTCAACGTTTCTCAACTAGCTAGGCAAGATTGATACATACACTAGTTTGAGGCAGAGTCACATAAAGTTGTTTACTAATTTTGTCTTATTCCCTTAATTTGTTTGGTCCCTCATATATATTTCTTTCCATCATGTACATCTATCATTTATCTTGTATTGGGTCGGCCAAACCTTCCTAAATATAGGGCAGAAGTTTTGGTTAATGAGCTGAGGAAAAATTGAAATCAATTTCCAATTCAACATACTTTACATACTAATTTTATCTCATTGTATATTAATAATCCACTAATTTTAGGAAATGCATATGTGGGAAAAAGCTGTAAATTCTAGTCTAATTTGTGAACAGAGTGGAAAGGTAATCTATTCAGAGTATGATGGTTGTATAACACATTTTAAGATTGTTCTTAAAACAAAAAAGAATTTAAACAGTATCAGAGAATATCAAGAAATGCATACATCTCGATGAATGATTTGCTCCATTTTTTTCAACAAAGTGTATACCAAAGGAATTTTCCTAAATCTATATTATAGAACAGATATGCTTGTCATTTCTGAAGTTATGAAATGAACTCTTTTATTTGCATAAGTATTGCTACATATTTCAACAAATATATGAACTTCTTGCAACCTATTTTGTTATGTGCACATCACACATTGTCCAAACCGTCACTTGCCTTAGATATGGATACGTGATCCTAAATTCATTCACACGAAATCAACTTTCACTTCAAAACATGAGTAAAATAAGTTACACAAACATGTATATGAGGATGCACCCTTATCAAAGGTCTATAAAAATCATTTTGTTCAAAAATACCGTATTTGAAATGCTACATATGTACCAACCTACAAAAGCTAAATGTATATAAAATAACATATAATATTATGTTTTTGCCTTTATTGTTGAAATATTGGATCAAATACAAAGGGAAGACCAAGATTCTCACCGTAAACTAAGCTTGGGCGGTGACTAATGTCCTCCACTAATCTTCATCATCTGGTTTAGCTCCTAAAATAACTATATTGGGATGAAATCTTAACAAATCGATAGCAATAAGGCCATTATTGTCTTTTTGTTCTCTCCTGAAATGAGTTTGATGATTGTGTTGCATTTCAAATATAACTTAGAGATGTTTGTAAATGTAAAAAAAGATGAATAGTGTATATGGATCCATTAGATTTGAAACTAGATCCATACAAACAATGTTTTCCCTTGCTTTGTTAGAGCTATGGATCATTTCTATAGACTGCATCCCAGTTTTGGAGTAAGAACCCAAATTCTTGCTCATTAATTTATCTACATTAATATCTAAAATCATTATTGATTCATAGAAATAAGGAAGTTTTTTTTTACCCCAATCCATATTGACTCAATGATTCTGGAGTGATATGTGCATCTTGCCAAATCCAACTATCAACAACATCACAAGACTGATCACGAGTTTCATATGGAGTGGGAAAGCAAGGGGTATCACATGGGACACCAATACTAGAGCCTACAATAAGGGCGACCTGAATTTGTCAAAGGTGGAAGACCTCACTACTCAGGGGAACCAACACAGACTCTATAGATTCCTCACAGACCGCGAAGGGGTCTGGATGAGATGGATGAAGAAAAGATATGGGGATGTGCCGGTCTTCCAACCCCACTCTTCTACGGTATGGGACGCCATGGTCAGGATGTGGAATCAGTCTGGGAACCTTTATAGGGTGGATAGAGATGGTGGTTACTCACTGATCAGCCATCAAAAACTGTGGGACCACACAGATACGGGGGCTCATGTACCCTGGTTCAACCTTCTGTGGGGAAGAGGCCATGTTCCTAAATGGAGTGTGGCGTGTTATAATGCTATTATTGGGAAGCACCTTACTAAGGACAGACTAGTAAGGTGGGGGATTCCTATTAATCCTAAATGCGCCTTCTGTGATGAGGAGGAGACAAGTCAGTATTTGTTCTTCGATTGCTCCAAGGCTAAGCATATCTGGGCACTTATGTGGATGAAGTATGGTTGGGGCCAGCTGGTCTCTGCCAACTTAAATGACGTTATGGAACAGATGAGGAGAAAAGCTAGTAACAGGCACGAGGAAAGATTTTTTGGTCTTAGTTGTACTAATATATGCTTTAACATTTGGAAAGTACACAACTTAGTGGTCCATGGACGGGCTATTGCTAGTGATATTTTCCACTTTGTTAAAATAGATTTGGACATGGATGTCAAAGCCAATAGAGGCTTGTGTGAGGGGCTAAGTCCCACAGCCAGGTTATACTGGGGTTTTTTGTAGAGTAATCCCCGTATACACTCACCTTTTGTAAGATGTACAGTGTAGCTTAGCTACCAACTTTTTTGGCAATATACTTACCAAATTCCAAAAAATAAATTCTAGAATTTTGAATGAGTTGTATTAAAAAAACAATTCAATGTTATTTGGAAATATAAATATTAAGAGAGTCAAAATTTTACCTAAGTGTGCATCATTAATTAATCTTGAAGTTGGAAGCATCCCAATGGAAGTTTAAATCTTCCCTTTAGACCCTATAAAAATTATAATCATCTCTATAGAAGTATTTTACATTGATAATATTAATTTTGAATCTGGAATATCAAAAAATGAATAAATGACATTTAGCATGTGATTCTATCATATCCCTTTGAACATCCATTGATTTTGAAATTGAACTTGTAGGGATAATGATTTCACTTTCTTTTACAGAGCTATGGATCAATCTTTTAGACCCTATTCCTTTCTTAAAGTAAGAACCCAATTGTTTGCTTGTTGTTTCATCTACATGTATCTCATAAATCCTTATTGTTTGAAAACATTTATTGCCAATATAAATTTACATCAAATTTATTTGGTGATGCATTATAAACCTTATAATTTTACATTTATTTTAATTATATAAAAGAATTAGCGCTAATGAGCCCAAAAATAGGTTAGGTCTTTTTAAGATTCTAGAGATCCAAGGAAATATATTCATTTTCATTATATTATGTCTAGAGGCTATATTCATAGATGTATATTCGTAAAAATATTATAATCTAATCTTTTATCTTTTATTATTTTTTTCCTTCAATTCATAGATGAATTTCAAAAATATCTTTCTCTTGTTTAGTTTTTTTAGTTGTAATGTGAGAGTTAACTTCTTGTGTACTTGTATGTAGATGTATTTCATGCGGGAAATAAATTGGGTGTATATTGGTAATAGGATGCAAAGTGAAGTATTCCAGTCTGGTTTACAAAAATTCATTGAATTTGCCCGTACCCATCAAATACCACCCAGACCGGGAAATTTAATTTGCCCTTGTAAAACATGCTCTACTAGATACATTAAATCAGGGGATGATGTATTCTTGCATGTTTTACAAAAAGGAGTTATCCATAGCTATGATGTCTGGCCATATCATGGGGAGATGATCGGGAGGAATACAACTAATGCAACATCTGCTAGACCTACATCTAGAAGTATGCATCAAATGTTGGGAGATATATTCAGAATGGGTGATGCAAGTCATGCTAGTGAGTTCGAAGTCAAGGAGGAGATTGCAAATCTTAATGCCCAATGCTTTGTCAAGCTTTTCAAAGAAGTCGATCAACCACTGTATGAAGGTTGTAAGACTCGTTCCAAGTTGTCCTTTCTGGTTCCTCTATTATATCTGAAGGAGGAGTCTGGATGGTCAAATAATTGTTTTACAATGATGCTGAAGTTGATAATCTCAACCTTCCTAGAACAAGGTCGTCTATTTCTTGAGACTTATTATGAAGAAAATATAGTTGTAGAAGACCTTGGTCTCAAAAAAGCTAAAATTGATGTCTGTCGAAATGACTACATGCTCTTTCGTAAAGGTTCATGAAAGAAAGATAGATGTGATACTTGTGGTGAGTCAAGATGGAATGAAAAGATAAATAAAACAAAACACAAGAAGGTAGATGAAAAGGTGATGTATCACATTCCTATTATCCCTTGTCTGGAGAGACTTTACATGTGCCCTTTTGTTGCAAAAGATATGATGTGGCCATTTAAAGAAAAAGGAAATGATGGTCGTATTCATCATCCCTATGACACGGAAGAATGGTTCCCAATAGATAAAGAATTTCCTACTAAGCCATGAAATGTTAGACTTGCTCTAGCTATAGATGGACTCAATCGATTTGGACTTATGAGTGCTTCACATAGTACATGACGTGTAGTATTAACCCCTCTCAATCTCCCACCTTGGCTTCTTCTAAATGGGCCATACATATGATGTCTTTGTTGATCCCAGGTCCTCATATGGTTGGGAATGATATTGATATCTACTTAGAGCCATTAATTGATGATCTTCAAACACTTTGGGGTCATGGAGTTAAAGTATATGATGCTTATAGAAAGAAGAATTTCACTATGCGGGCAATGATCTTATGGGCCATAAATTATTTTCCGACTTATGATGACATTTATGGTTGGAGAACCAAAGGGAAAAAGGATTTAGGTTTCCCATCTTGTAATATAGACACCATGTCTAAGTGATTTCAGTTTGGCAAGAAACAATGTTATGGTTTCCATCAACGTTTTTTGAAAAACAATCATATTTATAGGCGTGATAAAAAAAGTTTCAATGGAGAACAAGATTTTTGTCAACCGCCTAGGCGCTGGTCAGGTGATGATATACTACAACAATTTTAGGGTTGCACAAACATCACGTTTAGAAAAACTAATAAACATAAAATGCCAACAAATGGACATCATCCATTGCCGCCTGGATGGAATAAAATAAGCCTTTTTTTCGACTCCCGTATTGGAAACATTTGCTGCTGAGACATAATCTAGATGTAATTCACATTGAAAAAAATGTTTGTGAGAACATCTTGAACTCTTTATTGGGTGACTCAAAAAAAAGTAAGGATAACTTACAACACGTCAAGATCTAAAACAATGGGGTATCCGAAGGGATTTGTGGCCTGTTAATTCAAGGAGCCATTATTACTTACCTCTAGCATCTTTCACAATGAGCACTATGGAGAAAGAGAGGTTTCTATCTATTTTACAGACATTTAAGGTTACTGATGGATATTCTTCTAACATATCTAGGTGTGTCAACATAAGAAAGAAAATATTGTTGGCATTGAAGAGCCACAATTGTCATATTTTAATGCAACAACTTCTTCCTGTTGCCTTACAGAATTCCATAGGCGTCGATGTTTATAAACCTATTGTAAGCCTATGTTCATTTTTCAATAAACTTTGCTCAGATTCTATTGATGTAAAAGAATTTAAGAAGCTTGAAGAAGACATTGTTGTCACACTATGCCAGTTAGAGAGAGTTTTTCCTCCATCATTCTTTAACATTATGATGCATTTGCCTATCCATTTAGCTTATGAAGCAAGGGTTGCCACTTCTGTACAGTATAGATGGATGTATCGCATTCATACCTACATGAAGAAACTCAAGAATTATGTCAGAAATAGAGCTCATCCTATCGGTTCTATTGTTATAGGATATTTGATAGAAGAATGTTTGACATTTTGTGCTAGATATCTACTTGATTTTGACACAAAATTCACTCGTACTCCTTGTAATGTTGATAACTCTCCTATTAGAGTGGGAGTACTGAAGCACTTTGATGTGCAAACTTTGGAACAAGCCCATCAAAATGTAATATTCAATACTGACATGTTTGATGATTTCAGAAGGTAATCAAACTTTTTTTTCAATGTTAAACAGATTCTAGAATATACTAACCACAAATTTTGAATTTTTTTAATAACTAGTGAACACATGAAATCTTTAAGAGGTTGAACCAAATATCACACTGCATGCTTTAGAAAAAGAAACACGCAACATAGTTTACTAGGTGGTTGAGAGAGCATGTAAGAAATTAATAAAATTACTAAAATTTTATTTTGAAAGAGTGTTTTCCCTTATTATTTTTATGTTGATAAATTAGGTAATGCGTATACAGATGGATCATCCAAAGAATGTTAGTGGGGAATTGAGATGGATATCCTAGGGTCCTTCTGCAGATGGAATGTCATATCAAGGCTATTCAGTAAATGGATATCGATTCTGCTCAAAACATGTTGAAAGTACTTCTACTACAGAGAATAGTGGGGTGTACTTGGTGGCAAATACATCTAGTTATGCAAGTGGGAGGGATAAAAATCCTATTACAGCTACAATTACGTATTATGGATAATTGGAGGAGGTCATTGAGCTATGTTATGGTCCATACATAAAAATACCATTGTTTCAGTGTGCTTGGTTTGATGAAAGTTCTTATAATGGTTTTTGTATTGAAAAATATGGTCACACAACTAAATTTCTCAAGGAGACGCAATAAAAGATGAGCCATTCACTCTTGCATCACATGCAATGCAATGCTTTTATGTAAAAGATCCTAATGATGATAATTGGCTCACTGCTTTGAAACTTCCACCTCAAAATTATTCTGAAGTACTTATCATTGAGGATTATCTAAGTGGGACACAAGTTCATAGTGTTAACAACCACACAAGTGATGACATCTCTTAGTCGAGAAATAATGTGCATAGATCATTTGTTGCTAGGGAGCTTGAGGAATAAATTTGTTTAAATTAGTTGTTGCAAACTTTAGTGAATGATCGTGCTTGCAATATTTTTTTTGTGGATTATTATGAGTTGGTGCATGGATATTGCCTTGTCATTTGTCCCTTTTTTATCTTATGTAGGATGATGAATATTTTGTGTTGATTCAATAATTTTCTTTCTGGATTATTATGTGTTGGTGCAAAGATATTGCCTTGTCATTGTCCCTTTTTCTTTGTGGATTATTATGTGCTTACAATGTTGTAAATTTATTTTATAAATTGTTGGACTAACCTCTTATGCATTGCTACAATTTTTATGTTTTCATCTTATGTAGGATGACAAACACAAGGTCAAGTATGAGAGCTTCTACAACTCCATCACAAGCCACTTCTACTTCATTTGCAGTCTCCTCTACTTCAACTGAAGTAGGAGTTGAGCATGAGGAACTTGAGGATGAACGTGACCACCATAGTTATGGCAGGGTCCCTGCAAGTGAGGTCAATCTAATTCTAAAACTAGGAGAGCAATGACACAATGTGGAATGGAATGCAACATGTAATGCAATTTGAAAGAACAATATAAGGTTAAACAGTTATTGTGGCATATTAGCTAGAAAACCACAAATATGGAGTTTAGATCTACAATTGTGAGAGAAACCACAACTAGCATTTGAAGATAGAAAATCATGCATTGAGGTGCTTAAGTAATTACAACATTTCTTTTAGTCTAGATTTAGTGTATATTTGAAGAGTTTTTTATTATTTCTTAACATCTCCACATATTTTTTAGAAATTCTTTGATTGGGGAGATCATCCAAATGCATGGAACTACATAGAGACTCACATTCACAAAGCTTTACAAATTTGGAAGTCACATGTCAAGAAACATTACTATCTAAAGTATAAGGATGATCTACATTTGATGATGAAAAAGGTTGAGCAGAATGCATCATTAGATATTCGTCAGTTTGACAATCTTGTGAAACAATGGTCTTCTGAGAAGTCAGAGTAATATCAAATTAATATATAATAATTTATCTTTCATTTATAGTGTTAAGTAAGTAACTTTTTTTGTTTGTATAGAAAATTGCTTCCACAAATAAGGTTAATAGGACAAAAAAACAAATGCATCATACTACAGGATCCAAACCATGGAGTTGTTATAGGGAGGAAATGGTATCACCTTTTATTTAAAATGAGTTCTAAATAAGAAATTGTCTAGTTGGTAGAGCTAATTCTATTATTTGATTTATGAAAGAAAACCGCGGAAGAGGAGCCAACTCAAAAACAATTTTTGACGAAAGTATATGAGAACAACCCGTTGGTGGTAATTTATTCAATATTTTAAATCAATAGTATATTAAATTTTCAAATAGAAATTTTTGAGTTTGTACATTGACTTTATTCAAATAATGATAGGACAAGATAACTAATATTGTTGAAAATGAAGTTACAAATGTTGAAATAACTAATCCAACACAAATCGATGAGGTGACATGTCGTGCTTTTTTGTGTGTAGTCAACCATGTAAAAAAGAATAGGGTTCGTGGTATTGGACTCGGGCATGCCGTAGAAGCGAATACTAGGAAAGACACCAAAATTCGGTATGAAATGTTATTGCGAGAAAGTATTAAAAAAGATGTAAGTAATTTAATGAATTTGTAAGTATCATGATACTGTAATTATTGTCTTCTAAAAATATATTTCATTGTAGGATAAATTAAAAGAAGCTACTCAAGAAATAAAAAATATGCAAAAATCTTGGTCCCAATTTATAACATTGGTGCAGCAAAATTAGGTTATTTGATGGCAACTATCAAGTATCAGATCAACTTATTTATATAACATTGCAACATAAATAGAATTTGTTTTATTCTTTTCAATGTTTTGAATAGGCCAAATCAGCTAGAAGTGCACGGTTTGATCTGGCGAGTGTGTTTCCAAATGTACCCCCTTCTAGAGTATTTCAAACTAGGGTTGGTACAACATCCTCAAATTTTGGAGCACATGTACATATTTATAAAATTAAAGAAATAACATTTTTTATAAATAACAGAAGTTGAAAATTAAAATCTTGTTATAAAGGCTCAAATGTTTCCAAACGGGACTTCTTCTAGTGTGTTTTCTACTCAAGCTACCACAAATAGTATGAATGGGCCATTGTTTACATTTCCATCACAGGTATAATATTACATACATTGTTTATAACAACTTATCTGAAATAAACTGCTTCTCACGCTATCAATTTTTTTTGAAGCCACATTTTTTTTTCAAATGGACCTCCTACTGGTGTGTTTCCCACTCAAGGTGCTGCAAGTGCATCCCAAGTATAAATAAAAAATATATTATTGATATTTGCCTATTCATGTTCAATTTTATTGAAAATTTAAATTCTTTTCAAGCATCAATATTTCCCAAATGGTCATCCTTTTGGTGTGTTTCCCACTCATGGTGGTACAAGTGGATCACATGTATATATATAAATGCATTATCAAATGTGCGGTTATTCATGCTCATCATAAATTAAAAATTTAAATTCTTTGTCAACCTCAATATTTTCCAACTTCAACTCCTACTAGTGCATTTCCCGCTCATGGTGTTACAAGTGGATCACAAGTATATATATAAATGTATTATCAAATATGTGGTTGTTCATTTTCATCTTTAATTGAAAATTTAAATTCTTTGCAGCCTCAATATTTTTGAACTTCAACTCCCACTGGTGTGTTTCCTGCTCATGGTGGTACAAGTGGAGAAAATCATGCAAGGGATACTAGAACGGAAGACATTCATAACGCTTGAAGAATTTTCAACAATTTACTATAGAGTTTTTAAGTGTTGTGAAACTTCACAATTCCTTGGATACAGATAGTATTTAGAAAATGTGTATGAATTTTATTTATGATGTCATTGCTTTTTATTATCCATGTCAAAAATTACATTTTGTCCATATGTAAACTTATTATTGATAAAGTTTAAATTTAATTGACTTGGGTGTAGTTGGACACTCCATATGACTTGCTTTTAGATTTGAGCATGTAATTTGGGAAATTTTGGATATGGTTGGCGTCTAATTTATCTATTTTTGTTATCATGTGGTTTCATTTCTAAAATCACAAGTCAACACCAAACCTACCCTTTCTATTTAGAGGCATATATTATCACTTAAATCTTTTTGTATTCCATCAAAAGATTTTACAGAAAAATGTGTTATCTTGGTAATTAATGTTGATTCATCACATATCTTTAAATCTATGGCCTAGTTTTGTGTTCTTGACATTTGCACATTTAATCGAGCTCTTGAGAAAGCAATTTTATATGATGTTGGAAATACACTGGTATGTGATAGCCTGAATGAGGCAAAGAAACTTAGCTGGAGTGGTGACTGATATAAAGGTAACACATTCTAGTTTGTTTATGAGATTGATTGGTGAAGCAACATGTCTTACTCTGCCGCATTGACCTTTAATTAGTTGTTACGGTTGACGGAATTCTTCTTACTAAGTCTGGCACAATAACTGGGGTATGAGTGGTGGGATGGAGGCTAGATCGATCAAGTGGTATGATATAGCCACTGATGGTTTATATAATCTATTTTAATGTATATTACTAATGACAATTTTCCTGAATCTGGTGTTTGAAAATAATATTTATTTGAAATTTGCAGACCTTAAAAGAAAAAAGGAGCAATATGAATATGAGATGGAAGCATTGGGAGATCTTAGAGAGATGCAAATGAGAGAGTCTGAAGCTTCACAGAGAATATCTGATATTGAGAAAAAATGGCAGTTTTCAAATATGGAGGAGGTATGCATATGCATATGGATCAAAAAGCTCAGCCTACCCCCCCCAAATGAGAACAAATTTTTGGTATGGCTGGCTGACCAATGAAATCTGACATAGTGTGACCCTTGATTTTAGTTGTTTTGGTGTGGGAGCTAGACTTGTCCAAGTGATATCACACTACTACAGAAAAGGCCTTTGGCGTCGATTATTTAGAGCATTTAGCGTTGGTTTCCAAGCAACACCCAAGTGGGCGCCGCTAAAAGTTGACATCTTCAGCGTCAGTTTCTAACCGACACCATAACCCTTCCCACCACCAAAAATGCACCAGCAAGAGAACTATAAGCATCGGTTCTTAACAAAAACCGACACTATATCATGATTAAAGACATCATTTATTTAACAAACACCGACACCATAACCCTTCCCACCACCGAAAATGCGCCAGCAAGGGAACTATAAGCGTCAATTTTTTGCTAATCACTGACGCCGTAATAGGATAAAGACATTACTTTTATGCTAATAATCGATGTCATATCCCTGCCAGCACGACCGTGCTTCCCAATACGGTTGTGGTACCTAGCCACAATAGGCATTGGTTCTTACATATAACCGACGCCAACAAGGGAAAAGATGTCAGTTTTTGGCTAACAACTGACGTTGTATGTCTTTGTTGTCGGTTTTATACAAATAGTCGACGCCTATGTTCTGATTTTTTTCTTATCAGTTTACAGGCTTGTTGTATGGCTGGTCAGCAGGATGTGGAACCTACAGTTCAGTTCTGAATTGTAGGTTTATAGCATCCATTGATATCATCCAACAACAGGCCACAAACCTACAAAGTCATTCACATTCAGACACATGTATTGTTCAAATACATGTAGAAACCTGCAAAGGAATTTATATTCACATTTAGTTTTGTTCATTTCATCTCTTTTTTCACATTCAGACATTCATGTATTGATCACAAAAAGTCATTCACATTCACACATATGACAATTTAGAAAAAGTCATTCACATTTACACAAAAATAATTATAAGAACAAAGTTTAGAAATATCATTCTTTATTCATCATCGTCATCATTGTCATCAGATACCCAATTATATTTAAAAATTCCCACTACTTATAGGGATTTTGCCCATTCTTCTCTTACAACATCTAATTCCCCCCTCGTATAGGGAGTATGTATATCTAATAACTTTCCACATGTACTGAAGTCACTTTTAAACACCTGCAAAGAGAATGATGTATATATATAGTTAATAATATATAATAAGATTGATATATTTCATAATATCTAATGAGACTATATATAATACCTTATGTATAGTATCGATTTCCATTGCGGCATATTAGATGATTAGGTCCATAAATTGCATCACATAGTAGGCACATGCCAAGCCATTCTCTTGTGTAGCACACTATAAATTAAAACATACAAAATATTCAAAAATACAAATAAGAATAGTTCACATAAATAATATATACATTGGAGTTGGGAAATTACTTTCACATTCTCCCAAATCTGTGGCTGATTCTTTTCCTGGGGACCATTCCTCGAGCTTTTTTGAACTCTTGTAAAGCCTTCACTAGTACATAACCGGCCTTCAGTGTCAGTTACTTAAGGCCTTTCGTGTCAGTTTCTAAGCGACATCTATGTGGGCGCCGCTAAAATCCCAAAATTTACGCGTCGGTTCTCAAACCGACGCCACAACCCTTCGTGTGCCACCGAAACACACCGAAAATGCACCAGCATGGGGTATAGGCGTCAGTTATCCACTAGGAAACCGACACTGAATCACCCGCTTACACGGCCGTGCTGGCCAGCACGACCGTGGTGTCTGGTAAATCAACGTCAGTTACTAGTATGGCGACCGACATTGTAACCGTATATCGTCAGTTTTATACATATTTCTGACACATATTTTATGTCTGGTCTGCTGCCACGACCGTGCTGGCCAGCACAGCCGTGGTGTAGGGAAATTGACGTCGGTACTAGTAAGGAAACCGACATTTTAATTGTATGTCATCGGTTTTATATAAATAACCGATGCCAATGATTTGATTTTTTTTCCTGTCAGTCTGCAGACCTACTGTGGCTGGTCGCAGGATGAGAAACCTGCAGTTCAGTTATGAACTGTAGGTTTTACGACATCCATTGATATCAGCCAACTCGGGCGATGACACTTCCATCCGTAGTGGGTGATCAAACAAGGAAACAAAAGAGCAAGAGAATGAAATCATTTGGAGTAATTAAGTTCTAATTAATAATTAGTGGGGTGGGAATTTTTGGTGGGAATCCTGGTGATGGAATTTTTGCATTCTTGTAGGATTTTAAACCTTCACTAATTGTCTTTTCTACAAAGAATTCGGCTCAAGGAAACCCATTTTTTTATGTAGGACGACCCTTCACAAGAAGTCATTATTTTTGAAGGGTTTTGGTCCTTCACAAATGACGTTTACTAAAATCCCATTTTTTATAGTGATCCTTTCCACCAATCTGCTACTATTCCCTCGAAGGTTAAATTACAAAATCTTACATCAGTGTCAATATCATAGCTTTGTGAAGTTACCGATAGATATGTGGATTTTTCCCATCTTGTTATTGCTTCATCTATATTTCTAACACAATTTAGATTAAATAAATTCTATTTTCACTAATATATTCTTGATCCATATAGTCTACTGAGGTTTCTAGAGAAATACTTTTGGGTCTTCTATCTGATGCCCAATTAATTCCTTTATATCTATTTCTATCTATCAATTTTCTTTGAAAACTAGGATCTGACCATTATTTGGCTCCTTGTTGTTCTATAGTCTCATTTCTACTTGATTGTCCACTAAGGATAGTTGTTGTTATAGGCATTGTTACTTGGCTACTAGAAGTCTCTCCATCTATTGGTTTTTGTATTTATAGTTCTAACATTTTCCGTTAGTCTAATAATTTATTAGTTTAAGTTATCTAGTTCTTCTGCATCAGCTTCTAAATATTTGTTTTCTAATTGTTCAATATTAAAGTCATCTGTTTCTTCTACATGGAGGGGGCATAAACTTATCTCATTTCCACTTGTTTGGAATAGATTTATTTTTGATAAATAATCGGTATTTTGCTTTTCATATAGATATTCCATTATTTTCTATACTTCTAATATCATTTTTTAAACCTTTTGAAAGTTGTTTGACATGTTTTCATGAACTTGTACTTCTAGTTTTTTGTAAATATTAATCCATGTTTACTTCAAACTATAAATCTAAAGCTTCATCTATATTATTATCTAAGTATTTTAACTTATCTTGTTCATATATAGCTTCATCTTCTATATCAGAGTGCATTTCTTCTTGTGATTCTTCATAATTTATATGATATAGAATTATGTAATTATTTAAATTGTTGCTTGGCTGTGATACCATTTTAAAGATAGCAAAAATGGAGATTATAAATTTTAAATATTAATTTTTTCTTATTTTGCTTTGAAAACATACTCGAACTACCCTTATGGGTGTTGTATGCTTTTGCAATTGTATCATTTTGTCTATGTTTATTATTTATTTTATCAAGAATTTTTAGCATTTACATACTTAATATGTCTTTTTGACACATAAGAAACTAGATTTTAGCAACTAGATAGTAATGCTCTGAGTACTATAGAGAGCAAAATGAAGTGTGTATACTTGTGTTGCCCACCTTGCTTCTGTTATTCTTCAGTTCCAGTCGATCTTCTCTTAACGATTTCTAAGAGGAGAAATCCTTAGACATCGATGTTCCAGATCTCGAACTCCTTATCATTTTCCTATAGCCGGGATGTCCCAACGTCCTTGCTCTTTCATTACTTAGTCGAACTTTTCTGGACAATGGCCTCCAGGATAATCTAACGGAGAGATAACTCTCGACAAGTGAAGATAGATTAGAATGGGGGGTGTAACATGTTACACACAAGTTTTCCTCTTCCATAGTAGTACAAGGACTACTATTTCTTACTAAAGTTGGTTTCATACATGAAGAGAATTAGTGTGCATGACACATTTACTTAAAATGGAATCAAAATAGAGTCGATGCTCCTTTCTTTAATGAAATAGAACACTTAGGAATACATACACACTCAGGGCTCTCTCCTACTAGGATCGATGCTCATTACAAACACTTTGAGGGTTTATATAGACACCCTCAACTTCATCTTTGGTGTTCAAAAGACACCTACATAATTGTTATTACTATTCTTATATACATTTCAATTGAACACTTGTCACATTGAGGACGCTTTGCATATGCATTCTATTATCATGGATGACGTCTTTGGTGCATTATTGCTCTAAATCATCATTGCTGACGTCTTGGCAATTGGAGTCCTCTCACAGCTGTCTTTCTTTAGTGACTATTGCTACTATTGTTGTCTCTATCCATTTTGTCTTGGCATGCTGGGCATATTTTTCCTTCATGCTTTCTGAGCTGGAAAAATATTTTCTGGCACCTGCAACTTGAGTTTATTTGTCCAGTTTCTATTTTCTTTAGAAATTTTATTAAATTAATTTTTTTGATACGTTGGATCTTCTTATTGCGGAAAGAATGATCATATTATCTGAAGCTTTATGTAACCAACTTTGATTATCATTAATTAATTTTTTAATTAATTGGTAGAGAACTCTTAGTCCTAGAGATCTTCTGACTTCAAAAAATTCTTTTTCAATTTTTACTCCGTTGGATTATTTCTAGAAACTTCCTTCAATCTCCTTAACATAATTTGGAGATGATACTCCGATTTGAATGTAGTGGACTGAATTGAACTTTTTTAATTTCTCCCAATCTTTAGATGCTGAGAATATTTTAACGTAAATCTCACTAGTGGGTATCACCAGCGGGCTGTTATTTTTTAATTCATTGATTATTTTGATAATTTCTTGGTGAAGTCGTTGAATTTCTCCAAGACCAAGACTTAGATATATTAAATTTGCATCTCCAATTTTGAAACAATCTCTGATAATTCCTTGATCTGCTCCTCTATTGAAGTTAATTCTGGGATAAATCCCTGTGTGATCCAGAACACGTCTCTGTTGTTTTGAGATTATAAACAATCTTGAGTAGAGATCTATATTATGTTTCACATTTTGCTGAAAATTCTATGAGACTCAATTGCAGGTCAGTTCTTGCTCAATCTGAGATACCCTAAATTTTAAAAATATTTTCAGGTATCTGTTTAATATTGTCCATCATATAGTGGGAATCTTTCTGAGAAGAGATAGTATTTTCTACTGTGAGGCGGAAATTGTTCTCAGAAGAGATAATATCTTCAGTAATTAAGCTAGTTCTTGCAGTTTTAAAGCTACTTCTAGCCACTAGGCTATCATTTTTCTCCAAAGAGATAGTATTTTTAGATGTGAGGCTAGTTTTTGCAGTTTTAAAACTGCTTTATCTTGTCGTTTGGCTCGTATTATCAATTGTTTTTTTACTACTGATTGAATCAGATATTTGGAGAGATTTTTAGATTGGGCGTTTACCTACTACTTTATCGATTCATAATGATTTTTATTCTTTTTGTTGTATTTCTCTTCTGAAGCAATTTAGATCTGTAATGATGCCTACAAAATCTTACTTGTTTTCCTCTACACTGTCAATAAGTTTATCTTGTTTTTGGATTATTTTAATCAAATCTATGTAATTGTTATCTGACAATTCTTCTTCAATTATTTCTTCAAATTGTTATTGATTAATTTTCTTTGATCCTTTATTTGGACATTTATTTGCATAATGTCCTTTTTCGTTGCATATAAAACATGTGCATTCTTTTGGGTTTTTGTTTTTATTAAGACTTTTTCTTCTATAATATTTCTTTTTAGGTTTTGGTTTGAAACAAAATCTTTTCTTCTTTTGAAATCTATATTTATTTGATTTATTATATCTTCTATATTCATATCCTATTGAGACAGGGTGAGTTAATGTTGAGCAACATAGCCCTGCTTTACTATTTTATTTGTTTTTCTATTTAATGTGGCTTCTGCACATCATTCTTCTAATTTCACTCTTAAGAATTCTATACGTCCTCCTAGAGTATCTTCTCTCTGTCCTATATATTGAGGATATAATTGCATTTCAAGAATATGTGTCTTGTACACTAATTCTCTTCATGTAAGAAACCAACCCTAGCAAGAGAGAGTAGTCCTTGTACTACTATAGAAGAGGAAATCTAGTGTGTAACCTGTAACACCCCCATTCCCATCTATCTTCAACTATAGAGAGTTATCTATCCCATACACTATCCCGGAGGCCATTGTCCAAAAAAGTCTGAATAAGCAATGAAGAAGGAAGGACATTGGGACATCCATGCTATAGGATAATATTGAGGAGCTCGGGATCTGGAACATCTATGCCTAAGGATTGCTTCTCTTAGAAATCGTTAAGAGAAGATCGACTGACACTGAAGAAGAATGGAAGCAAGGTGGGCCACGTAGGTATACATACTTCATTTTGCTCTTTATAGTACCCAGATGATTACTATCTAATTGCTTAAGGCTAGTTTCTTATGCAACATATTAAGTATGAAAACATAAAAACATTCTTGATAAAATAAGTAATAAACATAGACAAAATAATGCAACAGAGAAAGCAGACAACACTCTTAAGGGTAGTTCGAGTATGTTTTCAAAGCAAAAAACTTCAATATTTTGTCAATACTTTGAATTAATAATTCCCTTTTTTTCTACCACTGAAATGGTATCAGAGCCATGTTTTTATCTCAAAAACATATTTAAACAAATGTTTAAAGAACGAAATGAAGAAAATCATATAAATCAAGAGTATTATTCAAACAATGACATATATGAAGCTTTAGATATTGAATTTGAAGCAAACAAAGATTAAGATGTATAACAAATTAGAAGTACAAGTACATGAGAACAATTAAAAAAAATTCAAAAAATTCAAGAAATGATAGTAGAATTACAAAGATCAATCGAATTGTTAGCGTCTTATCTGTCGCGCTTTGCTGCGACCTCTCTTCGGGAAAGCGATGAGATATCTAGCTACAACTAGATCTCATCTTTGCTTTGGAT
Organism: Alisma plantago-aquatica; assembly: GCA_963693085.1. Classification (NCBI taxonomy): domain Eukaryota; kingdom Viridiplantae; phylum Streptophyta; class Magnoliopsida; order Alismatales; family Alismataceae; genus Alisma; species Alisma plantago-aquatica. The sequence continues at coordinate 1,854,265,128 of OY856409.1, forward strand.
TTATCTTATTACTTAGTTGTATGGATTCATTTGAGTTGATATACGAGTATAATACCATCTTGTTCCAGCCCCTCTACCAATACTCAACGCTCAGGTTGAAGGGTTTCTTCAGGAAAAGCTGCTTAAGACAACCTCAAGGAAGAAGAATCAATGTAAAAATGTATGTCTCTTGTTCCACTATGAGTTGTAGTGCCCTTGGGTTACTCAACGTGATGTTTGTATGTTCTGTTTGTATCTTTCTTCACAATTGTAGACGTCGTATGGCTAACAAGTAATGAATCGATCCATTTGCTCTAAAAAAAAAGAACAATCGAATACCTTATAGAAAAATAGAATAGAGAAAGTACCCCTAAAGAAAATATATTCGATACAAGTGGAAATGAAATAAGATTATGTCCACTTCAGATAGAAGAAATAAATGATTTAAAAATTGAAAAATTAGAAAATAGATACTTAGAGGCTAGCGCAGAAGAATTAGATATCCTAAGCCAAAGCTATAATTATAAATATTAAACCTATAGATGAAGAAGCATCCAGCAGTCAAGTGACATCACCAATGCATACAATGACTCCTACTAGACAATCAAATAGAAATGAAACTCCAGAACAACAAGGATCAAGAAATTGGTTTGAGATAAGTTTTAGAAGAAAACCCATAGATAGAAATAGATATGAAGGAATAAACTGGGTGTCAGATAAAAGACCTAAATAGTTAACATTTGAAATCCTAGTAGACTATATGACTCAAGAATAACAACAGATCTAAGTTGTGTATTATCTATTTATGCTAGAAATTTCTTATGTAGTAAAAAATTGGGGAATTTTTGAATTCCTTTTTTGAGTGCTAACAATTCCTTTCGTTCGAGTGATATCTTTTTTCTATTTCTGTGAAGGATCTAGAAGTAAATCTACATATTTTTCTTTTTGCTTGTCCTTTTTCTTTAGAACTACTCCCCAAAATTCTTCAGAGGCATCTATTTCTATCAGCAAATCATCTCCTTCTAAAGGGATATCTAGGCTGGGAATATTTTTACATTTTTCTTTTATAAATATGATATGATTTATAAGTTCTTCTATCATAAAGAAGAGTGTGCTTTTCTTTAATAATTTTTGTAGAGGATTTCTTAGTTTTGCTAAGTTTTCTATAAATTGTTCTACATAATTTAGACAACCTAAAAATTTTTGAAGTTATTTTTTATCTTCTAATTTATCTGGGAACTTAACATTTTTTTCTACAATATGTTCTTGCAATTCTATTCCACTCGAGTCTAATATTTGTCCTAGAAATTCTATTTTAGGTTTAGAAATATCTATTTTCTTTTTGGAAAGTACTATTCCTGCCTTTTGATAGAGAAGAGAAAATATTTGTAAGTGTTTATAATGTTCCTCTTCATTTTTGCTAGCTATGAGAATATCGTCTACATATATTAGACAAAAAGAATTGTTAGGTTCAAATACGTTATCCATTCTTCTTTGGTATATTTGTGGAGCATTTTTCAATCCAAAAGGCATGACTTTCTATTCGTAATGTGAATCTGGGGTACTGAATGCCGTTAGTGGTGACTTTTTCATCTAGTCTTACAGTCAAACTTGGAGTAAATATTTTTTGGAGGGGTAATGTAGAGATCAGATTGTATTCATTCCGCTCTCTACTGCGGGCCAAATATTTGCAAAGTTAACATCTAGATTGCTGGTGAGCCACTGGGGCACATCAGTTTGGAATGTAAAAGTAGTACTAGCATGAATAGAAAAGTAAGCAATACAGTCATCTACATTATTATGCAATCTAGGAATATGTGAAATGAAAGGCTGGCTGACGTCTTCATGGAGCTTTAGAAGCTGATGCACGTGGGGGAAAGAACATGGTTGTTGCGGATGCATCCTCGGTGGTAATGGATACCGCTGTGGTAGCATTAGACAGAATGGTGGGAGCGTGCCATCCTGTGATTTTGCAAAGTTCCAAGGCACAAATAATACCTTGTACCTCTGCTTCTAATGCTGAGATGGCATGGCTGGGTGATCCATGACATAGGAGAAAACTTCCATGGCTATCAACAATATGAATGCCAAGCCAAATGTGGGAAGAGTTCGCATTATAAGAAGCATCAACAAACATGACAACGTCCCTAAGAATAGGGGGATTTCGGATGTGGCTGCGCACTATGACTGGCATCGAGAGCAGTGCCGAGATTGCCATGATGGCACGAGCTCTGTCCTTGATGAAGGAGGCCTGCTTGTGGAGAGGTTGCTGCTTTCTATTATGTATAAATTCATTCCTTTATGACCATATTGCCCAACAAGAAACCAAGGACAGTATGGAGGGAAGATTAGTGCACGTAGAGGAAGTAATATCAACAATCTAGTCATCCTCAGAGAGAAGAAAGAAGGAAGGGTCGACTTTGCATGCGACCCAAACTTCTTTGCTAAAGATAATACAGGAGCCGTTGGATGATGGGAGAATTAATCCTGGCCACCGGATTGTGGGTCCATAGTGGAACCGGCGCGCGTGACAGGAGAAATAAACTGAATCATAGCGTTACAATCAAATAAATGCATCGATTAATGCACTACACTATATTAAAAGCTAATAAAATGCATTAGAGGGGTCAAATCAACTCCAAACAACACCAAATTTGAACCATAGGCTTATAATGACGAAAACTACAATGCTATATAATTAGATTCTCGTTTAATGCATAATATGGCCATTAATAAATATATGGCTCATAAAAGAGTATAATAATATATTAATATGAAGGAATTATATGAAAAGGCTTATTAATAAGAAACATGTGAGTAAATTCGAGATATAAAACACATTAGGGTACAAATAATCATTTCTCAACAAATTAACATATTATTATGAATTCAAATCATATTTTGAGGAGAGAAAAACAATAAAGGTTAATATACTCATATATGAACTCAAATACACATTATTAATAATATATTTATCCAAAAAGCTCCAAATAAATATAATCTACTATATTATCCCATTAATGACAAAATTACAACATTAACCCTAACTTATCTCCTAATGTGGGTTATTTGTGCAAACACCCCTCAATTTACATCAATGAGGGTAAATAGTGATTTCAACCTCAGATTGTGCTCAAATTGCACAAGGTGTACAAAAATGATTAAAAAGGATGGGAAATTTATGGAAAAGGTACAAATGCACTAAAAGTCAAAGAAAAGCTCAAGAATGGGTAAATTGCAGGGAAGACCCTGAGATTCAGTATGTTACAACACATCACCCCTTAAAGAGGATTTCGTCCCCGAAATCACAACAAGAGAAAAGAGAGGGTGAGTGTGTAACATCCCAACCATAAACAACTAGGTTATAACCCTTAATCTAGGGTACCACATAAATCTACATAGGTGAGGTGTTACTAAGGTTTCCACAAAACCTATATCCATTTATCAAACTCAAACTAACATCTTGTTGCATAAACTCTATCATGAAAAGGCAGCATATCTATTATACTAACACTTGTGCCACATTTTATTACAACTTAACATCTGAATACATGTATTATGGGTATCTCCCTCATTAAGGGTTTTAAGCACAATTAGGGTTTACAAGGCCATTACAACCTATACTAAACCAATCCCAACAACAATTAATGCATTAGGTCAAAACCTAAATAACTCAATATTATTACCCATTAGCTACATCATGTGGGATTATGCCATATAATTTTATCCAACAAATTATTAATCTAATAGCAAGACTAAATGTGTCACATTAATGGCTTATATCTAAGGAACATATTATCACAACATCTAACATACTCATAACCATGACATCACTAATCATTATCTCTCACAACACTAATTACTATGAATTAACCTCACATTATATGAATCTAATTACTCATCATCTCATTACTGATTTTATCCATAAACCAATAAGATGATCAATGAGATGTATTTTAGTAAACAAGGTACTATGCCTAACATGTGTTGATAATTGGGTCACAAATATGATTAAGTGATTATAACCCATTTACATGCATTAAGGTATACCATGAGATGACACCTAATGTCACTAGAGTATCAAGAAAGGCATGAAGGGTATATATATACATATGTTGTCAAGGCTAGATGATTACATCCTAGGGTTTAGGTCAACATGACCATTACATATTAAAGCATCCTAAGGGTGCATTTTATCATACACATTTTATCATTAGGGTGACTTAACCCAAACTATGTATATCCACATATGAACAATTAATGATTATGTGCATCAAGAGTATATTAAGGTTCAAGCATATGAATTACATGACTTAATCCATTTTCTTATAAAACAAGATGAATTACATGTTTGTTCAACACTAAACATATAAGCTCTCTATTCCCATGTCTAAGGAGTTAGAGTTTCTTGATTTCAAGGCATTGAGGGACTCCAACCCCCTAAAGAGGATTTCGTCCTCGAAATCAACAACTCCAAAATCTAACAAGGTACTAACACTACCTTTCCACTCAAAGGGTTGACTAAGTCAAACTATTTTAAGGGTATAAGATCCAACATTAAAAGTTTTACTAAACTCTATCTTCCAACTCAAGGTATAACATAGGGCATAGGGTACACCAAACCCTAAACATGGAAATCTAAGGCTCATATAAGATACTTAGGGATTACAAGATGATTTTTGTTTTGAGAAAAGAAATCAAATCATCATATAAGGATTCTAAGGTTATTCAACAATAAGGCAATATGTCTAAAGGTAGACTATTTTGAGCTGTCCGTTTCAGATCAGGCCAGGCCAGGTCATATGAGCTCAGGAGTCCTCGTGACCAAGCTAGTGGGGCGGAGGAAAATATTTCCAGCCCCTAAGCTCTGACCCTTTCTAGACACCATCACTTCAACTTCTTGCTCTAATAGTTTCTCAATTAGACAATTCACCAAAAAGTTGACAAATTTTATTTCTAATAAGAAATTATTATGATCCTAAATCAAACATTCTTCATAGGTTAACTCTAAGGTGACTAACTAAAGGGAAACTATATAAGATAAGGGTTCTATCTAGGAGACAATTTCGAACTAGTCAAGAATATGACTACCTTGATGCTCTGATACCATGTTGTAAAGACCCAGTCTCTACTAAAAACATGATAAACAAAAACACCAAAAGTATGGCAGCGGAAGAATTAAATCTTGACTTATTCAAAATGTATAAAGAGTACATTATAAAATTTTCCCAAATGGGAGTACAACTTTATACAAGAAACTACAAGGATCTAGGTAGAGGAAGACTTAGACTAATACAACATTGTCTCCAAACAAAACAACTATATAACATAAAAGCAACTATGATCATATACTATATGTTCTTCATCTTCTTATCCTATCCTTAGCCTTGGGTTCACTAAGCTTCCATGCGCACTCTGATCCTAACCTGGATGGTTGGGGTCATCCAGCAAGAGAAAGATAAAAGGTATGTGTTAATAAAAAGGGATAGGACAAATAATAATAAAAAGCTTTGCAATATAAAAGATTCTCTACAATAAGAGATTTCAAAAGAAATGAGGCAAATATATGAATATGAGAGAGAGAAACTGCCACATTTAAATATCAACAATTATCACATTTGCATGAATATAAATTATGACTCAACATCCTCTCAATGTAGGGTGAGGCACCTACCGGACCTCACCAATGGCAGGGGGACTAAAACCCCAGTGCCTAAAAAGTGGCAGGGGGAATAAAACCCCAGTGCCTAATATATAAAATGGCAGGGGGACTAAAACCCCAGTGCCCGGCAGGAGGACTAAAACCTCAGTGCCCTGTGGGTGGTTTGTACTCATGTACACTACATTGTCAATTGGCCAATAACTATATCATGCATAATCATTCACTTGGCAGCATAGTGAAAAGCAACAATAAGATGCAACAAGCATTGGGAATAAAACCCAAATAAATAATCTCAATCATCATGCCATCATAGGAAACATCATTATACAAGAATTCCAACAAGTAAAGGAGTCAACAAGGAACAACATTATTCAATGTTTCCAAATATCTCAAAAGGATGATCCACATAGTCAAATAACAAGATTAAGGAATTACACTCAAATGAGCCACAAGATCAATCACAATATATATAAGATTTCCAAGTATTTCAAAAGATGAGCCAACATAGGCAACAATAAGATTCACATAATTCAACTGAATGAACCACAATGGCAATATAAGCATAAAATAAGTAAAGAGTCAATAGATACAATTAGAGGGATAATCAGGCTAGCACAATCATGAGTGTGGGGTTGGAAAAGTTCCCAACTGAGGAATAGGTAGTTTGCACAATTACAATAGGATCCACATACATAAAATAGGCTTCACATATTCAAATAGGGGCACATACAAAATAGGGCTCACATACAAAAATAGGTTTTCACATACTAAATAAGTTTCACATACCTTAGATTAAATACATTACCATCATATCCACCAAACAGATAGCAAACCATCCATATATCCTAGTTATAAACATAACACATGCATTAATATATATAAAGACATAAATCATAAGAAAACCCTAATTTTACAAAACTACGATTTAGAGCTCAAAACCAAGTCCAAACGATTACTCATAATCTCCTGATTAAGAAAACATATCTTATTATATAAAACAGAGTTAAAATGAATTAATTATGTATTTTAAAACATTTACAAATTAAAAATGCCATTCAAAGTAAACTTCGGAAAATCCTTGAGAATCAGGTCTCAAAAACCACAAAATCAAATTCTACATTAAAAATCCTTTCCATCAACTATTTATTCATATTTTTCTGACAAAGGATCGATTTACTATGAATTAAGTAAACCTGACCAATCAGAAATTAGGAAAACCATAGCGTGACATGTAATTAAATCAAAATGTAACTCGATGTCAATAACAGGGTAAAAGACTAAACTACCCTTCCTCGGCTAAATGACTTAAACAAAGCGTCGAGGGTAGAACGGTCATATGTAACCCTCGATTGGTCATTTGCGACAGAAAGAAGAACAAGGGGAAAAGACGATATTGCCCCTGTGATAAAACGCTAACGAAAGAATCAGCGAGGGACTCCAGGGTCATCTCACCTCCAGGTATGTTGCTGCTTCGAGCCATGGCTCGAGCAGCACTCTGGAATCGTGACAATCTGGTCCTGATGGCCACTGAGGCTCTGCCATTGCCTCCGGAGATCGTGGACGAATCCCCCAGAGTCTCGCGGTCACAACGGTTCACTAGAGGCGAGGTCGCGTGCTCAACAACGCTGGAACCGGACCGGAACAGGGCGAAAGAGGTCGGGGCCAAAACTTGAGGAAAACAGGGCGGAAGGATGCTTCCGAAGATTCCAACACAATCACGAAAGCAAACCGTAGAGAATGCAGGTTTCGGTGAGGGTGGAGGAGCAAGGAAACTCAAAAATGGTCGGCGACGGCGGAGCTTACCGACGGTCTATAGGACCCGGTGCTTGGGGGCGTCGCGCGATAAACCGAGAGTAGGAGAAGGAAGAGTGGTTGCCGAGGATGGTTACCTAGCATCTAATTGACCCGAGGTGGTCGGAGGTGCAAGCTGGAGGTCGTCGCTTCCGGGGAAGGTAGAACGAGTAGGTCAGGGTGTCTCGGGCGTGGAGAGGTGAAATTAGATAAGGAGGAGGAAAAGTGGAGGCCCGAGGGTGCTATTCGGCACCTTATATAAGCACTAGAGAAGTCGACGCTCCCTCTGCGTGTTCAGGTGAAGAGGAGGAGAAGAGCCTGTTTGGGTGTTTCGCCTACAGTGAGCGAGGGGGCTCGAGATGGGGATCGCTGGGTTTGGGGTGTCGAACCGGACACGATGGTGAAGAAACCACGTGAAACCGTTGAGAATTGGTGGAGTTTGAATCCGAGGAGGCAGCACAGGCTGAGTTGCTGCCGTTTCGCGGGATGAGCGGAGGAAGAAGATAATACAGGAGCCGTTGGATGATGGGAGAATTAATCCTAGCCACCGGATTGTGGGTCCATAGTGGAACCGGCGCGCGTGACAGGAGAAATAAACTGAATCATAGCGTTACAATCAAATAAATGCATCGATTAATGCATTACACTATATTAAAAGCTAATAAAATGCATTAGAGGGGTCAAATCAACTCCAAACAACACCAAATTTGAACCATAGGCTTATAATGACGAAAACTACAATGCTATATAATTAGATTCTCGTTTAATGCATAATATGGCCATTAATAAATATATGGCTCATAAAAGAGTATAATAATATATTAATATGAAGGAATTATATGAAAAGGCTTATTAATAAGAAACATGTGAGTAAATTCGAGATATAAAACACATTAGGGTACAAATAATCATTTCTCAAAAAATTAACATATTATTATGAATTCAAATCATATTTTGAGGAGAGAAAAACAATAAAGGTTAATATACTCATATATGAACTCAAATACACATTATTAATAATATATTTATCCAAAAAGCTCCAAATAAATATAATCTACTATATTATCCCATTAATGACCAAATTACAACATTAACCCTAACTTATCTCCTAATGTGGGTTATTTGTGCAAACTCCCCTCAATTTACATCAATGAGGGTAAATAGTGATTTCAACCTCAGATTGTGCTCAAATTGCACAAGGTGTACAAAAATGATTAAAAAGGATGGGAAATTTATGGAAAAGGTCCAAATGGACTAAAAGTCAAAGAAAAGCTCAAGAATGGGTAAATTGCAGGGAAGACCCTGAGATTCAGTATGTTACAAGCGCTCTGTGCTGCAGCAGCCATAGAATAATACAAATACGAGGAGGAATGGAAGCTTCCATATAGTAGCCCATTTTCCTGACAAGGGCGAGGCAATGTCTTTGTGGAGCCATTGGTAGGCAGACTTGGTAGTAAGAAGACCAGAGGGTGACCCGGGCCATTGGCGTGTATCATGACCCGACGTCGGGGCAGGTGAGTAGATGTGACGAATGTGCGGCCATGAGCTGGCTGGAAGATAGTTGTGGATGAATTTCTAATCCCAGCCATTACTGTCCATTCCCATAGCCGAGACTTCGAGATGAGTAAGGTTCGATGGCGGCACAAAGGTGGGAGCAAGCTCTTCAATGGAATGGCCATGAAGCCATCTGTCAGTCCATACGTTTGTAGACTCACCATTATTGATAGTCACTGCTGAGGCTTGTTGAATGGAAGGCATGTGATTTCTAATAAAGGCCCACACAGAAGAACAAGGTTTCATTATAGGGGTGTTGTTGTGCATATATTTGTCTCACATCACTCAGACCCATAAGACTTATTTGTTGTTCATGAAATGCCAAACATTGCCAAGCATAAGAGCTTTATTTTGTGAACGTGCATCCTTGATGCCCAAGCCACCATCTGATTTTGCCGTGGTGACCTTTTTCCACGAGACCAATGAGAGGCTATGGTATGACCGGCTACCAGACCACATGAAGTTCTTAACATGCATGCTAATGTCATCACATAAGGTAGGGGAGAGCTGCACCGACTACATAGTATAGCTGGGGATAGCCTAAAGAGTGGATTTTGTAAGGATCATCCTTCTTGCTAGGGACAAATGCCATGTTGACTAGCTCGTCCTGCGGTCCTTCATGGTATCGACAATCACATCATGGGTAGACCTGTTAACCCGATGATGTAGGATGGGAACTCTCAGGTAACGACCCAAATCACTGGTGTGTTGAATGCCTAGGTGCCTACAGAAGGTGTCTCAGACCTGGCATGAGGTTTTAGGCTAGAAGTAGCAGCGCGATTTGGCCAAAGAGACTCTTTGCCCAGATGCATGTGCAAAGGCTTGGAGAACTTTGTTAATAGTTTTAGCTTGCCGGGCGGAAGCCTCAGCCAATAAGAGGATTTCATCAGCACAGAAAGCATGTGATAGTAGCGGACCATGCCGTAAGAGGCGAATAGGCTTCCAGTCACCTTGACTAATGGAAAATGAGATGGCTTGGATGAGTCTCTCCATGCACAAAAAAAAGATGTAGGGGCTGATGGGATCGCCTTGGCGGATGCCTTGTGAAGTTTTGAAGGATTCTAAGGGACATCATTCCCAAAGAATCGATGTGCACCCCTTAATAATGATTTGCATAGTCAAGTCAACCAGTAATGTCAGGATACCAATCCTCTTGATGGTTTCGTGGATAAATGCCCAACTCATTTTATCAAAAGACTTAGCAAGGTCTAACTTAATGCAAGCTAACGCCTTGCCATTATGCTTCATGCACATGGTGTGAATAACCTCCTGTACCAGAATGATGTTGTCAGTGATGTGTTGGCCTGGGAGGAAACTAGACTGAGTTTCAGAAATCCAACCTTGTAGAAGAGGCTTGATGCGCTCCATAATGATTTTGGATATCAGCTTGAAGCACGTGTTGTTGAGTGAGATAGGATGGAGGTCGATGCAGGTTTGGGGCTGTCTAGTCTTTAAAATCAGACACATGCATGAATCAACATTGCAATCTTCAATGGCACCTGTAGAGAAGGTGGCTTAGACAGTACAATTGAAGGATGGGCCAATAGTGTCCCAATGCTTCTGGACAAAGGATTTTCAGATGCGGTCGGGTCCTAGAGCATTGTTGGGTGCCATCATGAACATGGTGTGCGTAATCTCATCAACAGAGGGGAGAGAACTAAGAGCACATTGTGTGGCGTCGGACGAGTGGTTGAAGGTTCCTCTTGTGGAGTAAATATTTTTTCCTCTTGTCATATTTATTAATGTTTCTTTATGCAAAAGAAAGTATCCATCAAATTTAGTATATTCATTTAGTTGTTTGTAATTAAAAACCATTCTCGCCTTTCCTCTTTTAATTTTCTACATTATTTCTAACAACAAATGCTGGACTAGAATGTGGGCTTTTTTATTTTTGTATTAATTGTGATTTTAGTAAACCTTGTAATTGAACTCTAAATTCTTCTATATCAACGGGATTGTATCTCATAGGTTTAACCCTAATTATTTTGGTGGTGTTTATTAATTCTATTATTGCCCATTCTTGGCAAATATTCCAGAGGGCTAATGGATTTTCATTGTAATTCTTTTCAAATAATGTTTCAATAGTTTGAGGATTTAATTGTGCAATTATTTTTCTTGATGATTTCTTCTCTTTTTCATTATTATAATCACCATGTTTGTTGTGAAAAATAATTTTATCCCTTTTATATGTTGTTTGAATGCTGTTGATCATAATCCAATGTTACATGGTGTTAAGAATTTTATATATAGTTTATGTTGCACATATAGTTCAAATTTGTCTATAAAATTATTTCCTAATAAAATATCTTGTTGTGCAAAATCAGGTGTGTAGAATGGTGGGCAAGTAATAATATAGTTTCCTAATACTATTTTAGATTTTTTTCACGCCTTTTGTTACGACATGTCATTTTCCAGTAAAGTGTATTGCATATATTACAAGTAATGTTGTAATATAGTGTTTAGGAAAGCATTGTCTCCTGGCTATACAAGTTCCTGCTCCACTCTCTAAAAATGCATGAAAATATTATGTTTTATATTTGTTATAGATTATTCCTACAATTATATATATAGTATGTTTGCTAGTCCTTGGGTTCTTTTTTCCAGAAATATTCATTATTATTATGAGTAAAACATAACCCAACTTTTTGTAAAGGGAAAGGTTCTATCTATTCTAGTGTACTCATTCCTAGAATAATTTCTATGTCGTCATTACGACTGTTTGATTGAATGAAGAGTGTTACATCTATTTTAATATTTTCTATTTCAATTGGTACAATTGCTTGGTGTGTTACTGTATGTTCTTGTCCATCAAAATTTGTATGTGTATAGGGATCTTGTAGGTATTTTTTCTATATAAAGTATCATTCCTTCTTGTATAAAGGAAGCTCCTTCTCCCGAATCTATCAATATAGTAGTCATGCTCCAATCTCTTCCATTGAAGTATTTACCATGTAACTTGTGATTTCTAGCATTTCTATTATCTGCTAGGATTCTCAAAGTTGATGTTCTATTTAAATTTCTTAATATTGATCTTAGTCTCCCATTGTATCTATCTGTACTTGCTCTTGCTTGTTCTATCCTATCTCCATTTGTTATTGGTAATTGGTTTCCTTCATATCCAATTCTTCTTGGGATTCTATTTTTTGTTACTAAAGGTTTTTCAGAGGCATCTATATTCATATTTTCTGGTATTTCTATTAATGAGAGTATCTCTGGTCTCATAATCTTTCCTACTTCTCTAAATAAATTAGGGAGTACAGTTATATCTTTATCTTCAAATTTTTCAGAATGATGTGTATTGCTTAAAGCATAGATAATTATATAAGTTATAGTGTATGGGACAGATCCCTTTTTCATGAATTCTTCTCTTTGAAAATATTTTATTAGGCTCAAATTCCTATTGATAATATTATCTCTAACATTTAAACTTATCTTTGGGTAAATATTAAAGATTAATTTTTGATGACTGAGATTTCCTTGTAATATTCCTAGTGTCGCATCTTTTCTATCGTTTATTCTATTATCCATTAATACAATGTTAAATGGCGAGTCTATTCATTCTCTAAAGGTTTCTTTAATCATCATTTGTATTAGTCCTATATGTATCCATCCTATTTTGAATTTGTCTTTTACTTTTTCCATTCTTCTCATTAATTCTTCTTTTCTAAGTAATTTTATATTTATTCTATTTTTAGTGTATTCAATTTACATAGGAATTTCTCTTTTAGTAATTCCATAATATAGGATATGTTTTTTAGGAATTTCTCTATTAGTAATTCCATAATATAGGATCTATTTTCTTTCAGTTATCTTATCAAAGAATGATGTTTTAAACCCATCTGAATTTTCTATTTTTAGCTCAATACTTTTTATTTTATTAAATAATCTTCTATCTATAAGTACATCTTGTAAGAAGTTTCCTGCTTCTTCTTGGTATTCTTCTATTATTTCTTGTTCAGTCTAATTCGGTATCTGAGAAATAATTGATTGATCCATCTGATTGCTCATCATCAGTTGCTTGAACATATTCAAGAACGTTTTCTACTTCTGACAATTCTTCTTCAATTGTTTTTTCAAATTGTTTTTGATTAATTTTTTTTATCCTTTATTTGGACATTTGTTTGCATAATATCCTTTTTCTTTGCATATAAACTAGGTGGATTCTTTTGTTTTTTTATTAAGATTTTTTCTTGTATAATATTTCTTTTTAGGTTTTGGTTTGAAGCCAAATCTTTTCTCATTTTTATATTTATATTTATTTGATTTATTATATCTTCTATATTCACATCCTATAGAGACATGATGAGTTAACATTGAGCAACATAAACCTTCTTTACTACTTTAGTTTTTTTCTATTTAATGTGGCTTCTGCACACAATTCTTCTAATTTCATTCTTCAATACGTCCTCCTAGAGTATCTGCTCTCTATCCTATATAATGAGGATACAATTGCATTGCTTTGAAACCCCATGGGTTTGAAATTTTTGCATAAAATAGGTTTAACAAACTTTTATTTGTCATATTTTCTCTATCTGTTCTATCGAATGTTTTATAGAAATATTCTTGAAATTTTCATATAAAGTCATCTATTCTACACATATTGCATAACTTTAGGTTGTATAAAAGAAAAGTAAATCTTTCTTTTTCTTTTTCTACATCTTTATTTGTGTTCCATGTTTCTCCTAAGAATTCTCTTCATAATTCATTTTCATAGTTATTTACTACTTGTGCTAAAGTTGTTGTGGTTCCTTTAACAACTTCTTTATCATTTTTTGTTAATCCTTGCCACCAATCTAACATTATTCCTTGAAAGGTTAGATGAAAAAATCATACTCCCGTATCTATATCCTAACTTTGTGCTGTAATAGCTAAATAAGTGGCTTTCACCCATCTTGTTATTGCTTCATTTATGTTCCTTACACAATTGAGGTTTATGTATATTCCATTTGGTCCAATGTATTCTTGAGTCATATAGTCTACTAGGGTTTCAAATGTTAAATTTTTAGGACTTTTGTCTGACGCCCAGTTTATTCTTTCATATCTATTTTTGTCTATGGGTTTTCTTATAAAACTCGGCTCAAACCAATATCTTGATCCTTGTTGTTGTGGAGTTTCACTTCTATTTGATTGTCTAGTAGGAGTCATAGTAGGAATAGGTGATGTCACTTGACTGTTGGATGCTTCTCTATCTATATGTTTAATATTCATAATTCTAGCTTTCTTAGAAAGTTTAACTATTTCTTGTCTTAGGATATCTAATTCTTCTGCACTAGCCTCTAAGTATCTATTTTCTAATTGTTCAATATTTAAATCATCATTTTCTTCTATCTGAAGTGGACATAAGTTTATTTCATTTCCACTTGTATTGAATATATTTTCTTTAGGAGTACTTTCTCGATTCTATTTTTCTATAAGGTATTCGATTGTTCTTTTAATTCTACTATCATTTATTGTATTTTTTGAATTTTTTTAAATTATTCTCATGTACTTGTACTTCTAATTTATTATACATCTTAATATATGTTTGCTTCAAATTCAATCTCTAAAGCTTCATATATGTCATTGTCTGAATAATATTCTTAATTTATGTGATTTTCTTTGTTTAGTGCTTTAAACATTTGTTTGAATATGTTTTTGAGATCGAAACATGGCTCTAATACCATTTCAGTTGTAGAAAAAATGGAAATTATAAATTCGAAGTATTGATGAAATATTGATTTTTTTGCTTTGAAAACATACTCTCGAACTTCCCTTAAGGGTGTTGCATGCTTTCTCTGCTGCATCATTTTGTATATTTTTATTACTTATAATATCAAAAAAAATTTGCATTTTCATACTTGATATGTCTCATAAGAAACTAGCCTTAAGCAATTAGATAGTAATCCTATGGGTACTATAGAGAGAAAAATGTAGTCTGTATACCTACGTTGCCTACCTTGCTTCCATTCTTCTTCAGTGCTAGTTGATCTTCTCTTAATGATTTCTAAGAGAAGCAATCCTTAGGCATAGACGTTCCAGATCTCGAGCTCCTCAAAATTATCCTATCTCCTAGATGTCCCAACGTCCTTGCTTATTCAGACTTTTTTGGACAATGGCCTCTGGGATAGTGTAAGGGAGAGATAACTCTTGGTAGGTGAAGATAGATTGGAATGGAGATGTAACATGTTACACACTAGATTTCCTCTTCTATAGTAATACAAGGACTACTCTGTCTTGCTAGGGTTGGTTTCTTACATGAAGAGATTTAGTGTACAAGAGACATAATCTTAAAATGGAATGATGCTCCTTTCTTTATTGAAATGGAACACTTAGGAATACATACATACTCTGGGCTTTCTCACCTACTGGGATCGATGCCCTTTACAAACACCTTGAGGGTTTATATAGACACCCTCGACTACATCTTTGGTGTTTGAAAGACGCCTGCATTATTTGTTGTTATTGTTTTTCTTTACATTACAATCGAACACTTGTCATGTTGAGGATTCTTTGCTTTATTGATGCTTTTTGTCATCAAACACTTATTCAATTGAGGATGCTTTTCTTTGTTGATACTTTCTATCATCATGGATGACATTTTTGGTGCATAATTTCTCTTAATCGTCATTTCTGACGTCTTGGCAATTGGAGTCTTCTGGTAGCCGTCTTTCTTTAGTGACTACTACTACTATTGTTGTCTTTATCCATTTTGTCTTGGCACGTAGGGCATATTCTTCGTTCATGCTTTCTGAGCTGGTAGATATCTTTCTGGCATCTGCAACTTGATCTTATTTGTCCAGTTTCTATTTTCTTTAGGAATCTTTCTAGATTGATTTTTGTTGATACGTTAGATCTCCTTGTAGTGGAAAGAATGATTATATTATCCGAAGATTTATGTAACCAACTTCGATTGTCGTTAATTAATTTATCGATGACTTGGATGAGAACTTTTATCCCTAGGGTTCTCCTGACTTCAACAAATTCTTTATCAATTTTTTCTCCTTCAAATTCTTTCCAGATACTTCCTTCAATCTCTTTAACATAGTTTGGGGATGATATTCCAATTTGAATACAATGGACTGAATTGAACTTTTTTAATTTTTCCCATTCTTCAGATGCTGAGAATATTTTAACATAGATCTCACTAGTGGGTTTCACACATGGGTTGTTATTTTTGAATTCTTTGATTGCTTTAATAATTTCTTGGGGAAGTCCTTGAAATTCTCCAAGATTGGGACTTAGGTATATCAAATTTGCTTCTCCAATTCTAAAACATTCTTTTATAATTCTGGGATCTTCTCTTTTATGAAGTCACTTCTGGGATAATTCCTATATGATATGGAACACATGTCTCTGTTCTTTTGAGATTATAAACAATCTCAAGTAAAGATTGGTATTCTGATTCACATTTTGCTGAGAATATCATAAGACTCAATTGCAGGTCATGTTCCTGCTCAATCTGAGATACCATGAATTTAAAAATCTTTTTAGGTATGAATTTAATATTATCTTCTATAGAGAGGGAATCTTTCTCTGAAAGAGAAAGTATTTTCTACTATGAGGCGGGAACTGTTCTCAGAAGAGATAATAACATATGTAATTAGGCTAGTTCTTGCTGTTTGAAAGTTGCTTATGGTCGTTAGGCTATCATTTTTCTCTGAAGAAATAGTATTCTCACCCGTGAGGCTGGTCTTCATGGTTTTAAAATGCTTTATCTTATATTTAGACTAGTATTATCAGTAGTTTTTTTACTACTGATTGAATAATATATTTGAAGGGTTATGTCGATTGGGTGTTTGCCTACCACTTTATCCATTCATACTGATTCTGATCCCTTCTGTTGTATTATTCTTCTGAAGCAATTTAGATCTGCGATGATCCCTACAATATCTTGCTTTTTTTCTTCAACATAGTCAATAATTTTATATTGTTTTGGGATTATTACATCAATTCTCTGTAATTGCGTTGCAGTAGATTACAACTATGTTGTAACCGAGCTTCAAGTTCTGCAAGATTCTTTTCAACTTGCTCCATTGTATTCTCTTGATAGGAAATCTATAAGAGAGTTAGTCTCTCATTTAATAAGTTCTATATCAAAAACATATTCTATGAAAAATGTTTACCATCTACTTAACCTCTTATATTCTAGGGTAGATGGTAAGTTGTTTTTTAAAAAAGCTATAACTTGTGTATTATCTACTCGTGCTAGAAATTTCTTACGTAGTAAAACATAGGAGAATTTTTAATTCCTTTTTTGAGTGCTAACAACTCCTTTTCATTCGAGTGGTATCTTTTTTCTATTTCTATGAAGGTTCCAGAAGTATGTCTACATATTTTTTTCTTGTTTCTCATCCTTTTTCTTTAGGACTGCTATCCAAAATTCTTCAGAGGCATTTGTTTCTATTATTAAATTATCTGCTTCTAATGGGAGATCTAGTCTTGGTAGATTTTTACATTTTTCTTTTATAAATCTGACCTGATTTATAGGTTCTTCTGTCATAAAGAAGACTGTGTTTTTCTTTAATAATTTTTGTAGAGGATTTCTTAGTTTTGCTAAGTTTTCTATAAATTGTTCTGCATAATTTAGACAACCTAAAAATCTTGGAAGTTGTTTTTTATCTTCTAATTTATCCAAGAACTTAACAATTTTTCCTACAATATGTTCCTGCTATTCTATTCCACTCGAGTCTAATATTAATCTTAGAAATTCTAATTTAGGTTTACAAATTTTTGTTTTCTTTTTTGGAAAGTACTATTCCTGCCTTTTGACAGAGAAGAGAAAATATTTGTATGTGTTTATAATGTTCCTCTTCATTTTTGCTAGCTATGAGAATATCACCTACATATACTAGTCAAAAAGAATTGTAAGGTACATTCCGGAGGATTGTTGGATAGGCATAGCTGCTACCCCAGCACCAGTGGAGTCCACAGGCGCAGATTCATGGGCATGGCCTATGGAAACCACGGGACAGTTCTCTTCTAGATCAGCATATAGAAGGATAAGACAAAATAAGGAAGAGGTGGTGCTGGGGGACTGGAAAGTTATTTGGTCCTCCAAACTACCAGAGCATGTGCGCATATTCCTTTGGCTCCTCCAACACAGATCTCTTCTCACAAATAAAAAAAAATGACGCTGCCACATTGACTTTGACGATATCTACATCATCTACAACGATGCCAATGACTCTCTCTTACATGCACTCTATGATTGTCCCCTCAGTAAAGTAGTATGAGACCTTGTTCCTATAGACAAACGCCACCTTACTCTGAATGAAGATGCATGGATTGCGTACTATATCAGGCCAAGTGATAACCTCCAGGCCACAGGTACTTTGACGGCTGTAACTTGCTGGCACATTTGGAATTCCAGATGTGAGTTCATCCATAAGCAGAAGCCCATGCGGGCAATAAACCAGTACACTTTCATCAAGAACCACACTGAAACCATCCTTAGATTCCCAACAGAACCCCTAGGTAGGAAGGTGCAGTTCAGTCCTGTAGAACGAGAGTTCTCAAAACAAGACTACTACATCTTTGTGGATGCTGCTTTCAACTACCACACTGCTCATGCAGCGGTGGGCATTCACGCTTTCGGAGCTAATGGTGAGTCTCTATTAGGTAAAGGCCATTGTACTATAGCCTCATCCGCTCTGGAAGTGGAGGTGAAGGCTTGCCTCCTTGGTATGCAAACCTGTAAGGAGATAAAGTGGACCTCGGTCTACATCCTCTTCGACTCCAAGTAGGCTCTATCACTCCTCAACAACTGTCAGAACGCCCCGACTAAATTCAAACCACATGCCCGCTTGGCGTGCACCATATAGGAGGATGTTAATTCATTAACACTACATCATGTGCCACACACTCAGAATGCCTCTACAGACCTGATTAGAAAGAGAGTTCTAGCCTCTGAAGTTTCCTGTAATTTTCATTCTGTTATGCCTGATTGGCTTATGGCCTTCAAGTCGGTAGATGTAAACACCTTACTATCCGCACTAGAGAGTGGAATGAACAAAAATAGTTACCTAAAAAAAAAAGAATTGTAAGGTTCAAATACCTTATCCATCCTTCCTTGGTATATTTGTGGAGAATTTTTAAGTTACAACCTTTATTAAAAACAACTTACCATCTACCCTAGAATATAAGAGGTTAAGTAGACGGCAAACATTTTTCACAGAATATGTTTTTGATATAGAAGTTATTAAAGGCGAGATTAACTCTCTTGCAGATTTCCTATTAAGAGAATATAATGGAGCAAGTTGAAAAGAAACTTGAAGAACTTGAAGCTCGGTTACAACATAGTTGTAATCTACTGCAAGACAATTATGTAGAATTGAAGAAATAATCCCAAAATAATATAAAATTATTGACATTTGTTGTAGAAAATAAGCAAGATATTACAGGGATCATCGCATATCTAAATTTCTTCAGAAGAGAAATACAACAGAAGTGATCAAATTCAGCAAGAATGGATAAAGTGGCAAGCAAACACCCAATCGACATATCCCTTCAAATATTTGTTTCAATCAGTAGTAAAAAAACTACTGATAATACTAGTCTAAAGACAAGAGAAAGCAATTTTAAAACTGCAAAGATCAACCTCACAACTGAGAATACTATTTCTTAGGAGAAAAATGATAGCCTAACGGCCAGAAGCAAGTTTCAAACTACAAGAACTAGCCTAATTACTGATGATATTATCTCTTCTAAGAACAGTTCCCACCTCACAGTAGAAAATACTATATTTTCAGAGAAAGATTCCCTCTATACAGTGGATAATATTAAATTGATGTCTGAAAAGATTTTTAAATTCAAGATATCTCAGATTGAGTAGGAACATGACATGCAATTGAGTCTTATGGAATTCTCAATAAAATGTGAATCAAAATACATATCTTTACTTGAGATTGTTTATAATCTCAAATCAATAGAGACATGTGTTCCAGATCATATAGGAATTTATCCCAGAACTATCTTTAACAAAGGGGCAGATCCCAGAATAAAAAAAATTCTTTTGAATTGGAGCAACAAATTTGATATACCTAAGTCCCAATCTAGGAGAAATTCAAGGACTTCCCCAAGAAATTATTAAAGCAATCAAAGAATTCAAAAATAATAGCCCACTGATGAAACCTACTAGTGAGATCTATGTTAAAATCTTCTCATCAATTGAAGACTGGGAGAAAATAAAAAAATTCAATTCAGTCAATTGTAATAAAATTGAATATCATCCTCAGACTATGTTAAAGAGATTGAAGGAAGTCTCCAGAAAGAATTTGAAGGAGAAACAATTGACCAAGAATTTGTTGAAGTCGGAAGAGCCCTAGGGCTAAAAGTTCTCTACCAAGTAATAAAGAAATTAATTAACAAAAATTGAAGTTGGTTACATAAAGCTTAGGATGATGTATTCATTATTTCCACTATAAGGAGATCTAACATATCAAAAAAAATTAATCTAGAAACACTCCTAAAGAAAATAGAAACTGGACAAATAAGATCAAGTTGTAGATTCTAGAAAATATTCTACCAGCTCAGAAAGCAAAAACGAAGAATATGCCCTGCATGCGAAGACAAAATAGATAAAGACAACAATAGTAGCGGTAGTTGCTAAAGAAAGATGACTGCCAGACAAATCCAATTGCCAAGACGTTAGCAATGATGATTAAGAACAATTATGCACCAAAAGCGTCATCCATGACAATAGAAAGCATCGACAAAGCAAAGCATCCTCAACTGGACAAATGTTTGATGATAGAAAGCATCAATAAAGCAAAGCATCCTCAACCGGTTAAGTTTTGATTGTAATATAAAGAAAAATAGTAACAACAAATAATGTAGGCATCTTTTGAACGCTGAAGATGTAGTTGAGGGTGTCTATATAAACCCTCAAGGTGTTTGTAAATGGCATAAATCTCAGTAGGAGAGAAATCCTGGAGTGTGTATGTATTCCTAAGTGTTCCATTTCAATAAAGAAAGGAGCATCATTCCATTTCAAGTATATGTGTCTTGTACACTAGTTCTCTTTGTGTAAGAAACTAGCCCTAGCAAGAGAAAGTAGTCCTTGTACTACTATAGAAGAGGAAATCCAGTGTGTAACCTGTTACACCCCCATTCCAATCTATCTTCACCTATTGAGAATTATCTGTCCCTTACACTATCCCGGAGGCCATTGTCCAGAATAGTCCAAATAAGCAATGAAGAAGCAATGACGTTGGGACATACAGGCTATAGGATAATGTTGAGGAGCTTGAGTTCTAGAACATCTATGCCTAGGATTGCTTCTCTTAGAAATCATTAAGAGAAGATTGACTGGTACTGAAGAAGAATTGAATCAAGGTGGGAAACACAGGTATACAAACTTCATTTTGTTCTCTATAGTACCTAGAGGATTACTATCTAATTGCTTAAGGCTAGTTTCTTATGCGACATATCAAGTATGAAAACACAAAAAATTCTTGATAAAATAAGTAATAAACATAGACAAAATGATACAGTAGAGAAAGCATACAACACCCTTAAGGGCAGCTGGAATATGTCTTCAAAGAAAAAAATATTAATATTCTGTCAATACTTCGAATTTATCATTTCCATTTTTTCTACCACTGAAATGGTATCAGAGCCATGCTTCGATCTCAAAAACATATTTAAACTAATGTTTAAAGAACCAAACGAAGAAAATCACATAAATCAAGAATATTATTCAGACAATGACATAAATGAAGCTTTAGATATTGAATTTGAAGCAAATATAGATTAAGATGTATAACAAATTAGAAGCACAAGTACATGAGAATAATTCAAAAATATTTCAAAAAATTCAAGAAATGATAGTAGAATTACAAAGAACAATCAAATACCTTATAGAAAAACAGAATAGAGAATGTGATCCTAAGTCAAATATATTCGATATATATATATATATATATATATATATATATATATATATATATATATATATATATATATATATATATATATATATATATATATATATATATATTCAAATAGTTAATTTTTTGTCGAGTGAGTTAATTTTCTAACCAAATAGTTACTTTTTTGGATGCACGAGTAGCAAATTCCAGGATACCTGGGTGAGTATTAAAGATAAACCCATATATATATATATATATATATATATATATATATATATATATATATATATATATATATGATGTTCATTCAATGCCCATGCGGGTAGCTACCCACTCCTATTTTGGTTACTTTTTTGGGGGTTTCTTCCTTTTGACATGTAGAAGAATACTTTACCTTGCTAAATGTTACTTTTAATGTGTAAATAGTTACATTTGTACCAGTAGTAAAATATATACAAATACATATTTATTATTTAATTCTTATTGTGTATTTTATACGAATTTACTTTTTGATCAATATAGTTAATTTTTTGTCGAGTGAGTTACTTTTCTGACCAAATAGTTACTTTTTTGGATGCACGAGTATCAAATTCCTGGCTACCTGTGTGAGTATTAAAGATAAACGCATATATATATATATATATATGTATATATATATATATATGTATATATATATATAGTCAGGCTAGAATACACTCAAGTAGTTTTTCATGATGTAATGTTTTTTTTCAAAATTCTAATCCATTGACCTTCTTAAACATCTTGTGAATAGATCATAAGAAAATTTTGAGCACATTTGGACATTTATAGGCCATGTTATAAAGACAACAAAAAGTATGCATTTCAAATTAGTTTCACACATCGATTTTGTTGCCCTTGGATGAGTGAGTTACACTCGTCCAAATGGACTAAAAATTTGTATGTAGCCTCGTTATAGTATGATAATGAAGATCAATGGTTTACATTTTAGAAAAAAATAGTCTTGATATGCAAACACATGAGCGTAATCGTGTGATCTGTAAACTCGAGTGTATTCTAGCATGACTCTCTCTCTCTCTCTCTCTCTCTCTATATATATATATATATATATATATTCAATAAAGAAAAACTACTTGAATGTATTCCAACCTCACTCTCTCTCTCTCTCTATATATATATATATATAGAGAGAGAGAGTCTGTGTGTGTTAGGCTGGAATATATATATATATATATATATATATATATATATTTAAATATAATCCGTAGATCTTCTTAAATTTCTTGTGACTAACAACTACAACAAATATCAATTTTCCTAACATAGAAACATGCCATCAAAATATCAAAAATAGGCCGTAATTATTTTTTTCCGACATATTTTTAGAAGCCAGAAGTATGCTATGGAAAAGCATGCCGTTTAAAGGTTTTACTGGCATTTTTAAGATACGTCGTTAAATGTTTTCAAGGTATTTTTAAGAAATGCCATTCAAATGTTTTGCAAGCTTTATTTAAGATACAGGCATGGCACCAAACCGGCATTGTATAGATGCCAATGGTGAGCCCAAAGTTACTACTGGATATTACCAAACACGACATGCCACAAATGCCAGAATTAGCCATGCATATGAAAAATAGTAGCAGGGGACTCAAAATATGCGGAAACAATCTCAAAATAAAGATCACTTGAATTCAAAAATAATTTATATATATATACTCAAGTCATATTAGTAGACTTATATTTTTTCACTATTGGAAATATTTTGATACAATTATTTTCTGCATATAAGCATGGTTACAAACATAGTCAGGGGGCATAGAAACAAAGTCCACACATCTGTTGTTCATATTGATACAAGCACATGTTCCACCTTTACCGGATGGACATAGATGACATGTTGTTTCTCATCTCATTTACTAACTTGTTAACTCCACATCTAAGGCCTTGGTGGCTTCTGTGCGTTGTTGGATCTCACCATTCAGAGATGCATGTGATTTTAGTCGCTTTTATAGGCTAATTTTCCTTTATTTTCAATGTAGTTTGGAAATTTATATGACCTATTATGCATGGAATGTCATAGCTAGCCTATATTTCCTTGTTTGCAACAGATTATATGATTTCAATCATTTTTTACTAGCATTTTATGCATTTCAAGCACTTATGATGCTTTATTTATTTTTAGGTACAAGGAAGATCGACATAGCTCAATACCACCAACAACATAAAAGTCAGTGGCATCGAATTGACCTCAGAGAGTTGCCCAAAAACAACCCAGATCTCTGTTCTACTGACTCAAGAAATCGGTGCCACCGAGATACCATTAGAAAGCCCCATGTGAATCAAGAAAACTCGGTGCTATTGACCCTAAAAGTCAGTACCACCGAGTTGACATCTGAAAGGCAGCTTGATTTTGCAAGAAGTCAGTGCCACTGAGACATTGTCGATGGTATCGACGGGATCAGGATCACACAACCTAACTTAAGTGACTCGGTACCACCAATACATCAAGTCGGTACCACCAAGTCTGCCCGATCAGGCTAGCCACAGATTTTCTTCTAATCCAACGGTGGACAAAATTTTGCACTTAGGGGGACGACGAACAGACCTGAAGAGCGACTCATTTTCATTGTACGGTTACCAGAGAGAGAAGAGAAGGACAAAGGGCCAAGAACTTCACCAAGAGTGATCTGAGCACCTACGGAGGACGTTTTTGCCGTCAGAAGATAGCAGACCACACATACTACAGAGGAGATCATCCGGACAGCCAAGGATCCAGGGGTTACCTTAGTTTTTACTATATTCCCCATATTTTTCTTCGTCCATTCTGTGTGTTTTGTCATGAAAATCATATGAGGCTGAAAACCTTTGTTCTTTAGGACCCGGTAGTAGCTGGGATATACATTATAGTTGATTTCTATGCATTAACATCAATTTATCCCTTGTTATTGGATATAAGTCTATGGATATTTCTTATTATATGTACGCTTTGTCACCATGAATGGATTAATAGACAGTTAATCATCTCAGGAGAGGGATTAAGGGTTGGAAAACATAGAATTACTCATTTATTGTATCCTCTGGAAAAAGCAGCGAATAGACAAGGGGAGAAACCCATAGTATTGATGTAAAGCACCTAACTAATCAAACCAATAACCGTGGGAGTGGGATTGGCATTAGTATAGGTAGTGAATTACACTGTAGAAGCAGGTAATTCTGGCTACAAGCTCCCTATCCAGGAATTGAGATAATAGGTATTAGTGTGTAGGATAGACTGTAAGTGATATCTGTGGTGAAACCATCGTCCTAAGGAACTCGTTCTCTTTTTTATTTACTCAATTCATTTAATCCACTTGCTTTAGTATTAATTTAGTTATTCACCCCAACTCAAAAAACCATCATTGACTTAGCTGATCGATTTGTAGTTAGTAGTAGTTTTTGGAGAAATGCTTCCCCGTGTTCGACTCGGGCCTCATAGGTCCATTATTACTATGATATGTTCACTTGCGTTTTGTGCACGGTAGACAACACATCAAGTTTTTGGCCCTATTTCCAAGGAAGTGTTAACATCCAACACTACGAGTGTTGTAGTTGCCCACTCTAGGCCATTTTTTTATTATTCAAACTGAATCCTAATAATCTCTTCATTCAAATATAATCTTTGGAAGCTAACATTCATTCTCTTTATTTCAGGTATACTAGTGTATGGTGTGAACCAGAGCTCTAGACTATGGTGAACCATCTTCACCAATTTTTGGGCAAGTAGAGTTCTTGTAGGGAGAGTGAGTGGGTAGACTTGTGGATAGGTTCAGTAGAATGCCTTCATTGAATCCTCCTATGTTAGAAGAAACATAGGCACTAGTAGCACCTAAACTGAGAGAAATGGGGGACATAGTAGAGGAACAGGAAGAACAAACTATATGTGTCACGCCCCAATCTCACATTAACCACAAACCACGAGATTAAGACGCGACAGGATGAGATTTACACATAAGCCATCCACTCTTCACTTTTTAAAACTTTTTAAAGAGATTAATAGGATAATCCTATTTATGCTGTAAAATGAAACTAAACAAATTTGCGGAAGCATCTTTATTAACTGAATAGCAATATACGCAGAATCTACAACATATTACATTGTTTGACATAAATAAAGCATAACAGAATATTTACATCTTTAAAGACATTCTCTCCCTCACTAACACCTTGTCCCGAGGATCGAGGGGAATGGACTAAGAGACCTCTAACTACCAACTACGAACCTTCTATCGACTAGGCGTAAGGATAAATCGATCCTTCAGATTTCCTGCTGCTGATGATAACCTGAAAATGTTTTGAGTAGAGGTATGAGCCTACTCGCTCAGTGAATAGTATTTCACTTAGCTATCAATAAACAACTCATCAGGTTTATAAATTGAAATTAACATAAATGCAGAACTAAGCAAGGCAATTCTAAATACATAACAAATATACAGTTAATAACCACATTCTAAATCATCAACAGGTAATTCAGGTAAATGAACAGTTATATAAATTTACTGTGAACCTACATGATTATTTATCCATTTTATTATTTTGCCCCAAACATATGCAGTGCACTCTGCATATGAAGATCTGTAGCGAACTACGATCCCACCGTACAAGACTTAGCGACACACCCGGGAAATGCTAAGTCTGACTTCTCGTCCTGGTCTGCACAGGACTCTCAGGCTCACAAGGCCTCACTGCACTAACTCTGAGTGCTCTGGACTCCTCCGCAACCTGTAGTGCACAGTGGAGGGTCTCTAAGTCTCCGATGCCTGGGCGTATCCCCAGAACTGACCGGGACTTCTCCGATGCCTGGGCGTATCCCCAGAACTGACCGGAACTTTCTCTTGGATTTCCGATGCCTGGGCGTATCCCCAGAACTGACCGGAATCCTACCACTCAGACTACGTGTCACCGAGACAATCGGTATTTGTTGGACACGAGTCTCCGATGCCTGGGCGTATCCCCAGAACTGACCGTTTCACCCCAAAGGTACAGACCGCGCAA
This sequence comes from Alisma plantago-aquatica, assembly GCA_963693085.1. Taxonomy (NCBI): domain Eukaryota; kingdom Viridiplantae; phylum Streptophyta; class Magnoliopsida; order Alismatales; family Alismataceae; genus Alisma; species Alisma plantago-aquatica. The sequence continues at coordinate 1,854,291,972 of OY856409.1, forward strand.
TGGGGTTCTACGGTGTTGGGGCACCTAAGTCTATTAATTGACTAGCATATAACCAATCAAAATAGGAATATCACATTTCATACAAATTACATAATTTAAACATCACAAGAAGAACATATATATCCTTTAACATAATTAAACATAATTCAGTATCATTTATCCAGTTTCAATGCTAAACATCTATTTTGAAATCAGTAAATACATTGCAACTATAATACAGAAAATTTCATCATTTTCATTAAGCATATCACAAGTTCCATTCTAATGAATCTAACATACTCTATTGTATGAACTACACTGTTTAGAAGTTATATCAATTGATACAGAAGCAATTAAACATTTAAATTGAGTTAAATATTGATTTCTAAATGAACTACTACTCACCCACTTCGGTGTGTTCGTATACACCGAAAAACGTCCACAACCACGCCTAATTCTTCCCTTTACAGCAGAGTGCACGCCGTGCACCTGGGCTGCACGCCGTGCACCTGGGCAGAAACTCGTTCTGCTATCTGTAACTTTGCACGCCGTGCACCTGCGCAGAAACGGGAAACTCATGAAGATGAACTCGATTCTAAAGCTATGTCTTGGACTTAATCTACGGAATCTAATCCTATCCTTAAAACCGAACTGTGTGCTGGTCTTACCTTGCTCTATTGTGTACCAATCGAGCTCCGGTTTGGACCTATTCGTACCCTTTGCAATCCAACAGCAGCTTTCTTCTCGTACAGGTTGAGGAAACAAGCTACAGATGTAGCTAGGTACTTCTCGAGGCTGAGGGGGCTGCGGATTCCGCCAAGAACTCGAGGTCTGGGCTCAAGGGAGCCTTCCCTTTCTGTTGGGCGGCCCAAGGTGGCCTTCCTGGCCGTGAGCAGCGGCTGCAACTGCAGCTTGGCCGCCGGCCAAGGTTGCAGGGCAGCAGCAGGGCTAGGGCGGTGGAGTGGAGGAAGAAGAATCGTCGTTCCTTGGCGTATGGAGATGCTTCCTGAGCTAAAGGCGCCGCACCCTCAACTCCTAGCTGGTCAGGTGATCTACTGCAACAACCTGCAGGTCGGGGTGCCGCTAGGGCCGGTTGAAGCTGCAGTTCGGGCGAGCTAGAGAAGGGAGAAAGGAGGAAGAGGGGAGGAAGGAGAAGAAGAGAGAAGTGGGGCGCAGCCAAGAATGAGGCTAGGAGCAAGAATCGCCCCTCAATCGCCCAAATCACAGCCGAACTGCCCCCTACGGCACCGCTCTGCGTTTGCCCTGTTCTATCGGGCGAAGAAGAAGAAAAGAAGGGTCGGTTCGCGGAGGGGCCGTCATGCAAAATGCCCAGCAAAAATCTAAAACTACATCTAGGTCCCTGAACACTCAAATGCCCGTATCTTTTAACTCGGAAGTCGGTTTCGGGTGATTTTTCTTGCAACGGTTTAAGCACGGAATCCTCTATCATCCCAGGGCATAAAATCATATTAACTAGCTTGTCACATCAGGTCAAATCACTAATTGCAATCATTGAACATTCAACTCAACCTAATTAACTAATTAATCAACATTGATATCATTAGTCGCCTTAGGTGATTCAAACTCAACTATTGATTCATATATTAACTTATTTTGATTATCCATGATATTTAATTTGATGTTCAACACTAATTGCGGTGTTTTATGTAATTCGAGGTATTTATTAGTTAATCAGGAAGTGAGTCATAACAACCTTTTCCCCTTAAAAGAATTTCGTCCCGAAATTCCTAAAAGAGAAAGGAGACTTGTTATGCATCTCAAACTCAAGTTCTCACATAGTTTCTTCTAAATTATGGTTCCTTCATAAAACCCTCACTACTGGTATCTCGCGAATTCTTGGACTTTTGATCCTCTGATCAACCATCTGCATAAGTCCTTTAACCTAGGACGCATCCGATCTGATTCCAGATCGACCCACAAAACATTGTCTTTCCAGAACTGTTATAGCATTATCTCATTTTATGATAACTACTGAGAAATTATCATACTATTCATGCAGACAAACTAAAATTCTTAAATAAATAGAATGCATGTCAACTTGGTACTAAAATTAAATCATGCAATTTAACTGTTAAATATCACTACATCTGATACTGAGAATTGATATAAAAATACTTGATTCATCGTACACCCTATCCTCAGGGTTTCATTTGCCTTGTTCATTCATCACATGCCAACACCCTACTCTTAGGGTTATCCCATTCACTAATCGCATGGCAACACCCTACTCTTAGGGTTTCCATTATCTCATCTGTTTGATTGCAATTCAAATCACAATACGGTATCATTCTACAACTGGCAGAACAATATATTTCAAATCATTGTAATTACTGAGTAATGTTTATATCATGCATGCAGACAGATTAAAAATTCATAAGTATCCCAAACTCAAATCAATTTTGGCAGATACATATTGAATTCATGTAATTGAACATCTTGTGACATCAATAAAAGAAATTTACTCCACTTATAAGAAACCATCTGTAACATTTATCAATTGTCTGAAATTTCTCGAAGTACGTGCATGTCAACCAAATTCCTGGTTTGTGCATCACATAACTCAATTAAGAGTTGCTTACATATCATAACACAAATAATTAATAGTACTTGAGAATTTCTAATGATATCTCAGAGAAACGTGTCAATTCATGAAAATGTTAAGTCATACCCATTAACATAACAGGAAGCATGCACTAGGTTTATTTACATATTTTAATGCTATCTTACTATCTTGAAATCATGCACCTAATGGTTTACCAAAATTGTATTGTCTGGGTTTATAGTCAAACCGTACCATTACCAGTTGTGTATTTCTAATCTCAACATTCACATTAAGCAAACTCTATAAGACTTAAATGTTCTTCCCATTTCCACTGAAAAGCAAAACACATGCTCTCAGCATGTTCTCAAGAGTCTGAATGGTTCTCTCAAACTAACCATCCGTCTGCGGATGAAAAGGTTGTATCGAATCTTAACTTTGTGCCCGAAGCACAAAGCAACTGTTTCCACAACCTAGATGTGAACTTAGGTTCTCAAAATGACATGATTGAATCTGGATTACCAAGCAACCTAATTATTTTATCCACGTATCTTAGTCAAGTTTCGAGACATCAAAGGTCGACTTAATATGAAGAAAACGAGCAGACTAAATTAATCTGTCCACAATCATTCATATCAAATCACAACCTCTAGGTGTCCTGGGAAATCTTACCACAAAATCCATTGTGATAAATTCCCATTCCCATACAGGCATAGAAAAAGATTACAAGGTAGTTATAGATTTCTAGGGTTCAGCCTTAACCTACTGGTACACACTACTTCTAACCATATATTCAACTGCATCCTTCTGCATATCTGACAATCCATTTCAACTTCTTGGGATTCATATTCATCTTAGTTTTTCCTGAAAGCATAACATACATCAATTCATACACTTTCATAAGAATCTTTTCTTTGAGGCTTTTCCCCTTAAAAGAATTTTACTCTATCACGAGGTACACACAGCATGTCATGCTAAAACAACATCTTATCATCTAAAAACTTAACTCTAGTCTCTTTTCCTCCTATCAGGTCATGCATGGTCTGGCTTAACTCACTATCACCCTATTGTAGTTTCTTGATCTGATCATAAGAGGTAAGCTTAACTTACATCTGTACCATCAAATCACTCTGTGTTGTCATCCCTAAGCCTAAGTTCAATCTTCCACATTTCTACTAACAGGTCTCAATTTGAAACCTGCCATAGAGAATGCATTAGTTGTTAAACTTGACTTTCTGCTGGAAGCATCAGTCACCACATTCTCTTTACCAGGGTGATACTCTATTGTCACATCATAAAGATAGTGACACCATATCTTTAAAACATGAACTACATCAACTATCTTTAGATCATAATCGGATAATACTCCGCTTTCTATGTTACTTACTTATTGTTACATTTTAGGTTTATGTCTTACTCATTCCTCTAAATCATCTCATGTTGTTCATGTACCGATCAGGTTATCTTCTTCAAAACCCTAGATCGTTATCAAAACTAGTTAATTTTCATAGAACAAATCTCAAGATCCTTATTTAACAAAGATATTGGCATACAAGGTTACATCACTAATGATATCCTTTAAACTACTTCAACCCTAATCATCCTAGGGTTTTGGTCTAAATCAATATCATAGCATTTGTATGTGTGTGGTCGATTATATAGATCAAATTGATTTGCTTGGGGCAATAACATATTAACCCAGCATTCAACTTTAATCACATTCAGCTGAAAATTCAGTTTTATAATAGTTTCTGTAATTCGTTTATTAAACTGTAAACAGAAACTCCAAAAATTTTGAAACTTTTATATGTTGTGCCTAATAAAGTTTTAAACCTACAGTAAAAATTTCAGGTCATTTCAAGTTACCAATAATTAATTAAAAATCAAATAGTGCGCTGCTATATAGCAGTCTGTAGCAGATTCGGTCGAGTTGGAACTCGACCGACACCTTACTGAAGAGGTCAAAAGTCATCCAAAAATTACACCAAATTAATAGAGTGTCTAAAATTTATGATTTTCACACATAGTTAAAATTTGAGATCAATTGGATATACCAATAAAAAGATAAAATTCAATTACCACATTGCTATATCATTCAGAAAATGTGATCGGTCGAGTTTGATACTCAGCCGATAAACTGGTCAGAACATTCTTCAAAAATTCTGATATCTTCCAATATTGTTCACATTATATATATCCAACTCATATCCAAATTGGAGCTAAATCAAAGTTACACATAAAATACTAAAAATCATTTAGTGAGACATTCTATTTATCAAATTCTGTATTCATATGTCATTAAAATCCTAATTTGGGCCAATTAGGGTCTATGCTTCTCAAACCCTAATTTTTAAGATAAAAGAACATTTAGACTTCTATTCTTATTTTACTTGTTAATAGGAGTCATTAGATCCCAGTAACGCATCCTGCTAGCCGGACCAGGCCGAACCTGTAGTCCTGAAGCCAAGAGCTACTCGGGATTAATCAACCCCTATTAATCTTAAACATGTGGAATGAACATCCACTCAAAGCAAGCTCACTTAAACACAGTTTCGGGTCTACATTAATACCAAGAAAACAAACACTCAACAATTCACTTCATGACCCAACAATATAAAAGGATCATGTTTACTTTACAAACTGCAAATTTCATTTCATGCATATAAAAGCATTTCTAGTGATCTTTAAGTCAAATAAGCAATGTAAGGCAAGAGTTGTATCACATCCTTTATTTAATCTCTTACTCCTACATTATTTTCTGATCTCTTAACCCTAAGATTTCTAGGGTTTTCTCTCTAGCCTATCCTTCCTCTGCATACCTGGCCAGGGCATCCAGAGAAGAACAGACAGAGTAGCTTGATACTGGTCAATCTAAGTATTCAGACACCTGGCCAGGGTATCTAAACACTCAGACTTTCCAGAGCTAAAACACATCAACTATTGTTTGCCTTACTTATAACTTTATCTTTTGACCCTAACGATTCTTAACAACTCAACTTAAGCTCATTACTTGATTCTCGTGACCACATCCTCTTCCTACTATCTGCAATAGTATAACAGAACATTTCCTGTTATAAAATCACAGTTAGAAGAAAGACACCTAAGTTCTAATCCTATTGGTCTCTTATCGTCCCCTGACCTTGAGTAACTATGTACTCAAACCAAAGCTCTGATACCAAGAGTTGTCACGCCCCAATCTCACATTAACCACAAACCACGAGATTAAGACGCGACAGGATGAGATTTACACATAAGCCAGCCACTCTTCACTTTTTAAAACTTTTTAAAGAGATTAATAGGATAATCCTATTTATGCTGTAAAATGAAACTAAACAAATTTGCGGAAGCATCTTTATTAACTGAATAGCAATATACGCAGAATCTACAACATATTACATTGTTTGACATAAATAAAGCATAACAGAATATTTACATCTTTAAAGACATTCTCTCCCTCACTAACACCTTGTCCCGAGGATCGAGGGGAATGGACTAAGAGACCTCTAACTACCAACTACGAACCTTCTATCGACTAGGCGTAAGGATAAATCGATCCTTCTGATTTCCTGCTGCTGATGATAACCTGAAAATGTTTTGAGTAGAGGTATGAGCCTACTCGCTCAGTGAATAGTATTTCACTTAGCTATCAATAAACAACTCATCAGGTTTATAAATTGAAATTAACATAAATGCAGAACTAAGCAAGGCAATTCTAAATACATAACAAATATACAGTTAATAACCACATTCTAAATCATCAACAGGTAATTCAGGTAAATGAACAGTTATATAAATTTACTGTGAACCTACATGATTATTTATCCATTTTATTATTTTGCCCCAAACATATGCAGTGCACTCTGCATATGAAGATCTGTAGCGAACTACGATCCCACCGTACAAGACTTAGCGACACACCCGGGAAATGCTAAGTCTGACTTCTCGTCCTGGTCTGCACAGGACTCTCAGGCTCACAAGGCCTCACTGCACTAACTCTGAGTGCTCTGGACTCCTCCGCAACCTGTAGTGCACAGTGGAGGGTCTCTAAGTCTCCGATGCCTGGGCGTATCCCCAGAACTGACCGGGACTTCTCCGATGCCTGGGCGTATCCCCAGAACTGACCGGAACTTTCTCTTGGATTTCCGATGCCTGGGCGTATCCCCAGAACTGACCGGAATCCTACCACTCAGACTACGTGTCACCGAGACAATCGGTATTTGTTGGACACGAGTCTCCGATGCCTGGGCGTATCCCCAGAACTGACCGTTTCACCCCAAAGGTACAGACCGCGCAATGGGGTTCTACGGTGTTGGGGCACCTAAGTCTATTAATTGACTAGCATATAACCAATCAAAATAGGAATATCACATTTCATACAAATTACATAATTTAAACATCACAAGAAGAACATATATATCCTTTAACATAATTAAACATAATTCAGTATCATTTATCCAGTTTCAATGCTAAACATCTATTTTGAAATCAGTAAATACATTGCAACTATAATACATAAAATTTCATCATTTTCATTAAGCATATCACAAGTTCCATTCTAATGAATCTAACATACTCTATTGTATGAACTACACTGTTTAGAAGTTATATCAATTGATACAGAAGCAATTAAACATTTAAATTGAGTTAAATATTGATTTCTAAATGAACTACTACTCACCCACTTCGGTGTGTTCGTATACACCGAAAAACGTCCACAACCACGCCTAATTCTTCCCTTTACAGCAGAGTGCACGCCGTGCACCTGGGCTGCACGCCGTGCACCTGGGCAGAAACTCGTTCTGCTATCTGTAACTTTGCACGCCGTGCAAACTGATTTGCACGCCGTGCACCTGCGCAGAAACGGGAAACTCATGAAGATGAACTCGATTCTAAAGCTATGTCTTGGACTTAATCTACGGAATCTAATCCTATCCTTAAAACCGAACTGTGTGCTGGTCTTACCTTGCTCTATTGTGTACCAATCGAGCTCCGGTTTGGACCTATTCGTACCCTTTGCAATCCAACAGCAGCTTTCTTCTCGTACAGGTTGAGGAAACAAGCTACAGATGTAGCTAGGTACTTCTCGAGGCTGAGGGGGCTGCGGATTCCGCCAAGAACTCGAGGTCTGGGCTCAAGGGAGCCTTCCCTTTCTGTTGGGCGGCCCAAGGTGGCCTTCCTGGCCGTGAGCAGCGGCTGCAACTGCAGCTTGGCCGCCGGCCAAGGTTGCAGGGCAGCAGCAGGGCTAGGGCGGTGGAGTGGAGGAAGAAGAATCGTCGTTCCTTGGCGTATGGAGATGCTTCCTGAGCTAAAGGCGCCGCACCCTCAACTCCTAGCTGGTCAGGTGATCTACTGCAACAACCTGCAGGTCGGGGTGCCGCTAGGGCCGGTTGAAGCTGCAGTTCGGGCGAGCTAGAGAAGGGAGAAAGGAGGAAGAGGGGAGGAAGGAGAAGAAGAGAGAAGTGGGGCGCAGCCAAGAATGAGGCTAGGAGCAAGAATCGCCCCTCAATCGCCCAAATCACAGCCGAACTGCCCCCTACGGCACCGCTCTGCGTTTGCCCTGTTCTATCGGGCGAAGAAGAAGAAAAGAAGGGTCGGTTCGCAGAGGGGCCGTCATGCAAAATGCCCAGCAAAAATCTAAAACTACATCTAGGTCCCTGAACACTCAAATGCCCGTATCTTTTAACTCGGAAGTCGGTTTCGGGTGATTTTTCTTGCAACGGTTTAAGCACGGAATCCTCTATCATCCCAGGGCATAAAATCATATTAACTAGCTTGTCACATCAGGTCAAATCACTAATTGCAATCATTGAACATTCAACTCAACCTAATTAACTAATTAATCAACATTGATATCATTAGTCGCCTTAGGTGATTCAAACTCAACTATTGATTCATATATTAACTTATTTTGATTATCCATGATATTTAATTTGATGTTCAACACTAATTGCGGTGTTTTATGTAATTCGAGGTATTTATTAGTTAATCAGGAAGTGGGTCATAACAATATGGGAGAAAATCAAAGCTTCATCGTCTACAGCCCAAAAAGGGTGCATCAAAAGACAAGCTATAAATGTGGGCAGCTACAAGATAGTGCCTGGACTCATTGCTCTAGTCAAGGCCCAAGCATTCCATGGTCATCCTTTTGAAGATCTGGTGACACACATCAGAAATATCATAGAGAGATGTGACATTGTAAAAATAGACATGATCCTAGCTAGCACAATCTACCGCAAGTTGTTTTCATCCTCACTTGTAGATGGGGCGAAGTCATGGTTTAATAATTTAGATGATGAGATCATAGAGTCATGGGACCATATGATTGATGCATTCTTTGAACACTACTTTTCGCTACATAAGACTAATGATCTAGTAAAGAAGATTCACAACTTTAGACAACAAGCTGATGAGTCATATTCTGAGGCATGGGAGAGATTCCAAAACATGCTTTGGAAAGTGCCTCATCATTACATTGATCTGCAGGAATAGACAAAGATCTTTTACTATGGTTTGCACAAAGGGGAGTGAACAACTCTTGACAGTGAAGGAGCAAGGTTCTTTCTGAACAATAAGCCCGCTCGTTGCTTAGAGATCCTCAAGAACATGTTGAAGAATCAATTTTGGGGAGAAGAAAGAGAGAGACCAACCACAATTAAGAGTGTCAGTGAATCTAAAGTGATATCTTCCTTGAATGAGAAGTTGGATCTCATTCCTAAGTCACTATTTGCTCCAGATAGAGGCCCTAATGAAGAAGAGGAAGAGGAGTGAAAATACATGTGCCATGGTGAATATAGAAATAATGATTATTCATGGAGTAAAGACCCAAATTCTCATGGAAGGACCCTGATAAATTCCAAAAAGATCCTTCTCAAACACAACACCAACCACCAAGACTGCAACAATTTGGTGGTCAATCCCAATGCACACCAGAACAACAGAAGATTGATAATATTGAGCAGATGCTAGGCTAGTTGGTGAGTCAGAATGAGTTGCAGATTGCACACACATAGAGGGACTTGCAGAATTAGGGGGCACACATTCGCAGTACCGAGACACAAATATCCCACATTGCAACAGATGTGAATGCTTTGAAGAAGCCAATGCAGCAGGGTTTTCTAGAGAACACCAATGTACCTATCAGAAACCAACAGGCGAAAGCAGTTCTACTCCATAGTGGTAGAAAGATACTAAATGGAGCACCACAGAATGTAGTGACAAAAGATGCACACACTCAAGCTAAGCCAGTGGAAAGAGAAGAAGTAGACACTACAGACTAAGAGAAGACCACATAGGAACAAGCTAATGAGGCATGAGGAAATAATACTCAAGCATACATTCCTCCTCACCAGAGGGAACCTATGATTCCGCTGCCATTTCCTAATAGTTTTAAGGCTACAAATATGGATAGGCCATTCAAGAAGTTTCTAGATAGCTTTCGAAAACTATCAGTGAGCATACCTTTGATTGATGGAATTGAACAAATACCATCTTACATGAAGTTCTTGAAAGATATCATTACTAAGAAGAGGAAGATCCCAAAATTTGATGTTATGGTTCTTAAAGAACAAGTCAATGCTTTTATTTTGGACACACTGCCACCCAAAAGATAGGATCCTGGCTATTATAATATTACATGCTTTATTAGGAAGACAAAATTCAGAGAAGCTTTGTGTGATTTAGGGCAAGTATCAACTTGATGCCGCTATCTACTTTTAAGAAGCTTGGACTTAAAGAAACTAGAAGGAGCAACATGATAATCCAGTTGGCGGACAACTCTGTAGTGAAGCCATATGGAATTTGTGAAGATGTTCTAGTGAAGGTAGACATGTTCATTTTTCCTACAGATTTTGTGGTTATGGAGATGCAAGATGACCATGGTAATGAATTCCCACTGGGGAGACCATTCCAAGCTACTGTAGACATGATACTCCAGATGGGCAGAGGACACCTCACCATGGGAATCTAAGATGATAGATTTGAAATAAAGATGCCAGAGCATTCCCATGCAATGGGTGATAAGGCACAATGCAACATGCTTTAGTAGGTAGACAATAAAATTTCTTTGTTTTTGGGGAAGCCATTATTGGATATGGCTCACGTGATGACAAGAGTAGATAACGACACTCTAGATGTTGACATCTTGGAGAACGCCAAGGTACATTCTTTGACTCAAACTATGTGCTATCCAGGAGATGACAGGGAGGACTATGACCAAGCTGCAAAAGAAGAAGTAAAGACTGATTCTGTGATAGGGTCATCTGCTCAGTTACCTTTACAAGCCTGCTTGACTAACATAGTGGATGATAGCTTATGTAACAATCATCTAGAGGAGTGCATTTATCTGTGAAATGCATTACCTTGCTATTATGCAAGGCACTTTGAAGATCTAGGACCACCATCCCCTCCTTTGGTCCAGTCTCTTTTGAACCCACCAGACGTAGAACTGAAGCCACTATCTCCACATTTAAAGTATGTGCTCGTTGTTGTAGAAGAAAAGCTACCAATGATCATCTCATCATCTCTTAGTGATGAGGAGGAGAAGCAACTTCTCACTGTGTTGAAGAACCACTGAGTTGCATTCGGTTGGTCTATAGAAGATATAAAAAGGATCTTGCCAGCCTTATGCCAACATAAAATCTATCTTGAAGGTAATTGTTCAGTCTCTATGGCATCTCAACCCAATCATGACTGAGGTGTTCAGGTTGGAGGTCATCAAGTTCTTGTACGCAAGTATAATTTATGCAACATATGACTCTATATGGGTGAGTCCTACATAGGTAGTTCCAAAGAAAGGGGGGATTACAATTACCACAAGTGCAACCAATGAACATATTTCCACCAGACTTGTGATACGGTGGCATGTTTGTATTGACTACTGCAGGTTGAATGCAACCACTTTGAAGGACCATTTTCCCCTACCCTTTATTGACCAAATCCTGGAACGTTTATTCGGTCGATCTCACTTTTGTTTTCTCGACGGGTATTTCGACTACAATCAAATTTCTATAGAGCCTAAGGATCAGGAGAAATACACTTTCACCTGCCCTTATGACACTTTTGATTATCACTGAATGCCTTTTGATTTATGTAGCACTCCTGCCACATTTCAAAGGTGTATGCTCACCATTTTTTCTGATATGGTGGAGCGGTGCCTTGAGGTTTTCATTGATGACTTTTCAGTTTGAGGGGAGTCGTTCAATGGTTGTTTGCATAATTTGGACAGGGTGTTACAATGATGTGATGACACTCACCTGGTTCTTAACTGGGAAAAGTGTCACATGATGGAGAGTGAAGGAATAGTTCTTGGACACAAGGTGTCCAACAATGGCATGGAAGTTGATCCAGTCAAGATTGAGGTTATTTCCTCACTACCCCCACCGACATCGATGAAAGGAGTTAGGAGTTTCTTAGCTCATGTGGGATTTTATTGCAGATTCATAAAAGAATTTTAAAAAATTTCCAAGACTTTATCTGAGATTTTATAAAAAGTTGTTGATTTTGCTTTTGATGAACGATGTTTAAAAGCTTTTGAAACACTTAAAGAAAAATTGATTTCTGTGCCGATTGTGCAGGATCCAGATTGGAGCCTACTGTTTGAACTGATGTGTTGGGTCAACACCGTGATAAAATTCCTAATTTTATCTATTATGCATCTAAAACTTTAAATGATGCACAAATGAACTACACCACTACTGAAAAGAAGTTATTAACATTAGTGTTTGTCATTGAAATTTTTTGACAATACCTAGTAGGGGCTAAGGTGATAGTTTGGACAGACCATGCTGCTATCAAGTAATTATTGTAGAAGAAGGATGAAAAACCTAGACTTATTAGGTGGATTCTTTTGTGACATGAATTTGATATTGAGATTAAAGACAAAGCAGGTATGGAAATGTAGTGGTTGATCATCTTTATAGGTTGGAGAGGTCAGATTAGAGAGATAAAGATATCCGCATTATTGAGAAGTTTCCAGATGAGAAACTATTTGTTGTTCAATCTAATGACCCATGGTTTGCAGATATAATGAATTACTTGGCTTGTAAGGAGATACCTACAGATTGGGTTTACCAGATGAAAAAATGGTTTTTTCATTCTTTAAGATTTTATATCCGAGATGATCCAATTCTTCTCAAGCAATGCAGGGATGGTATGTTGAGAAGGTGTGTACCCAAGTGTGAAGTAGAGAACATTCTATCACATTGTTACTCTCTACCCATGGGTGGGCACCATGCTATCTCCAAGACGGCAGCCAAAGTCCTAGAGAGTGGGTTCTATTGGCACACTTTGTTTTAAGATGCACATAATTATGTTCGTCGTTGTGACGCTTGTCAACATGCAGGTGCAATTTGAAAGTGACACGAGATGCCCCAAAATGTAATTCAGGAGGTTGAAGTTTTTTATTTTTGGGGTATCGATTTTATGGGTCCATTTGTGTCATCCAATTCATAGATATACAGTCTTCTTGCAGTTGACTATGTGTCTAAGTGGGTGGAAGCAATTCCAACCCGCACCAATGATGAACAAGTGGTGTGAAATTTTGTAAAGGATTACATTTTCTACAGATTTGGTGTCCCTTGCCTAATCATTAGTGATGGTGGCTCACACTTAACTAATAGGTAGTTTGGAGCTCTCTAGAGAAAGTGTGGTGTGAAACACCATGTGGGTACCAATATCACACACAGACCCAAGGTCAGGTTGAAGTTTCAAATAGGGAAGTTAAGCAGATCTTAGAGAGAACAGTCTCAACCAATAGGATGAACTAGAGGTATGTGCTTAATGATGCACTCTGGGCCTATGGAACAACTTATAAATCTCCAATACGTACCACACCTTTTAGGCTGATCTATTGCTGTGCATGCCATTTTCCTATAGAATTAGAACATAACGCCAGTCTAATGAACCTGATTTTAGGAGTTTCATACCCAATATCGAACATGAAGCTAATGGTCTATTTATGTATCATGATGTGTATAATGTTAAATTAAGGTAGTTGAGATTGTACTGATGATATTAGAGATCGATTTGTATATATGGAAGTTAAATATCCTTAGATATGTACCCCTCTAGAGTAACTAATTTGAAGGGTCAAACAATGGAGTTTGAGTGAACTACTACATGGGGAATCATTGTTCAAAGTTATAAGGTTCAAAACAAATACTAAAATTCGTCAATTTGAGCATGAGATCGATGACCAAATACTATTATAACAAGTTTTGCTTTTTGTATGTTCACGTGGCCTTTGAATTTGAATTGTCTATGAAGTGGTCAAAAATTTTTCTTGTCTATCAAGCTTCAAGACTTATGGAGCTAATGGAAACAAACTTAGTGAATAGTGTCCACATTGCTTGAGTTCGTTTCACTAGATCTGGAGTGACTGGTTTGATCTACCGACTTTGGAGGAGGCTTTGTATGTCTTCTGATATTATTTTGGGTGAAATCGAGAGATAGACAGAGGCTGTACCCCACTCATAGCTCTTACTTTAAGCATTGACTTGAGGAACTAGTCATCGCTAGGTTCCCGCATATTCAACGGAATTTGTTATGTTTTGCATTGATCAACATAACATCTGGCGACTCAATTCCCCCTCTCACTAGCATTTCTTCATCCTTCTCACTTCTCGTATGAGGGGAGCATCACAACTTGGACCGGGTAGAGAAACTAACCCCAGGGATGACTAATGCCGACCATCATCAATCTCAGGTGTAGCACAAACCCAATTGCAATATCAAGAGTAGAGGAAGACAACCTCTGCTCCATCGATCTGGTCAGACCTTGGCCTCGTTGGTTATTGTGCACTGAGGCATCAAATCTGAATGTGGGCTCCAACAACTAGCTGAACCGCCGATCTCGATGTTGACCAAAGGGATAAGGAGCCAGCTTTGGAGCTCAATGTAGGTCCACCTCACAGTCGTGCCCTATCCTGCAGAATGAAGCATAGCATATTTTAGTAGGGAGATTCATTTCCCTTCTTCCTATATCCACGGCGGTGCTATGCGCCAGCTAGCTTGGCTTTTTCAAGTAGTTGGGCCAAACCAGGAATGTTGAGGAGCATCAGGTCCAGAGAGGAGTGATGGGAGGCTGGTGAATCCATCTTTAATATGAAAGGGGGGGAAGATGACAGGAAGATCCCCATCAAAGAGGTCACCTATGGAGGGGATAGCGATAACTAGGTCACTGAGGATGACCGCAACATCCCCAAAATGACGCCCATTCAGATGGATATTGTGCTCATACACGAGAAGATGTAGTGGCTACCTGATTCTTCGCCAAAGTGATCACCTGTGACTGGCACCTGAGCCGGAACCACTGCTCATCGGTGTCATTCTCAGTGGTGAGTGGCTGTGAAGGCCATCACGTCGACTGAGGGAGGGCCAAGGAAAGAACGGGTTCATATCTCGAGAGAGATCAGGTAGGGGCTTAGTCTAGAAAGCCACTTGAACCGGCAGGACCAGGAAGTCCAGTTGCTGAGGCGCACCCCACCTGAGGAACTGCACTAACCAACCAAGGACTGCCACCCAGGCAGTGGGGCCCACAACTCAGGGTAAGTAAATTTATATCTCAGAAATATCAATATTCTTAGAAAATGCCTAATAAATAGTTCATTTATCGAAAAATTCCCCAAAAATACTACTAGACTCAGAAAAATGTTCTCCACAGTACTGGACTGTTAGATTAGGCTTTTTGAGCACAAACACTGATGATATTTAATTTACATGATAATGCTTCTTTTTTAGATTATATTATTGGTATAGTTAGCATATCATGGAAATTAAATATGAGTAGATTCTTTATGAACCCTAATGTCTTTTAGATACCAAATAGGAACTCTGATCTAGTTACAATTTCAAAATTTTAGCTCTTTTCCCATTACTACATAATTACATACTTTAAACCTCATATTAGTTCTAGAAAATAGACCACTCATCAGAAAATACAAAAATTGGACCAGACCCTTGTTATGACATCCTGATCAGTAGAAAAAAAACCATATATCATCCTAACATCAGGTTGACTTAGGTTTGACCAAAACCCTAAATTGGACCTAAAGTACCTATAATCTGATGAACAATTATTGATGATGATTAATTGTTATTAATCAGGTGATGACCAAAGAGGTAGATGATCCATAATGCAAATAGGAATCTCTGAACTCAAGTAATGGGCCTTTATTAAGTATATGACTAGTTTTCATGGATGCATAATGATATGATGTACTTTGGATGCTTTTATTTGCATATAAATTCTTGGATGTGTATTAGTATTATATGCTTCGCCAAAACTTAATGAAACATAAATGAACATTTTTATGGGTTGTAGCTACTAGTGCACATGGCCCAGTATGGATGTATATTGCCTAACATGGATGTATGATGAATTTCCCATGTTAGATGTATGATAAAATAATTTTGTCGATACTAGATGTACGATAAGTGCTTATAAAATTGTAGTACAACTGCATCTAATGAAATGTATAAAAGATGTGTTTACCTAATTATCACATTAAACAATGTTTTCTTTTACTCTTTCTTTCTCAAGTTTTTTCAATTATGCAAATATATTAGTATGTATCTGTCTACCCACGTACACAACACCTTGTGTGTTTATTCGTTGTTTCACGTATGTTTTATGTTCATAGCTAGCATGGGATAAAAGACAGGAAGTGAGAAATTGTCTAGGTTGTACCTATTATGTTAGGATATTGTTAGCGTACATGTTCACAAACTTATAAAATTTTCTTCAAATTATATAATTATAAGTTGTAAATTTAATTCATTTTGTAATATACATGTTGAATGTTGAGATTTTTGTATGGTGTATGCTATATGTGTATGTTCATTATTCCTATGTCACTTTCACATCGCTCTCTGATACAATTAACTAACATTTTTGCTGATTTGGTTTTGTTTTCCAATCGGCTCAAGCCTCGACCGTTTTCTCTAATGTCTTCTTTCTCAGATAAAAACTATATAATATTTTAGTATATATATGTAAATATAAAAATGTGTCCCTCACACTGGAGAGTAGTTAGTGTTCATGCGACCTAAGTGAAAGGGAGTGACATCAGTCTAGAAGAGAGAGTAGTCTAGATTAGATGTCTAGAGCCTTATCAGATATTTGCCAGTTACAGTACATGATATATTGATAGATGATATAACCAAGGATGATTAATATAAGTTTGATAATGATGATATATGTTTTGGTTCAAGTTATATATGAGTTCTGATCCGTTTCAAAGAAATATGAGCTAAGTCTTGGTAATAAAAGTATATAGGTTTTCCCAATTAAGATGAGATAAGTTTGAGATAAAGTTGAATATGCATGAGCCTCAAGCTCTTTTACAAAGGAGGACCTTTAGTGTTAGGACAAGATACATGGTGAACTCCAGAGAGAGTGAGACCCACAAGGAGAGGGTCATAGGACCTATCCTAAAATATATGAAAAATATGCAAAATATGTTTAAAATGATGTGTCCTACACTAGATTACTGTTGAGTAGATGAGTTGAGTCATTATGCATGATTCATGTGCATAATATAAATCCTAAATGTGAGAGTTGGGTAAAAGAAGTGATGGGTAAATGACTCATAATGAGAAATTCTATCCTTTTGATTGAGTTTGGCCCTAGCTTGAGTGACATAAGTTTGTGAATCTCATCATTAGCTGCAAGTGAGGTGATATTTGAACTTTACTTCTAAAAGTAAAGTGCCTTGTGCATAAGATACTCATACATGTTTATCCTTCTTATTCTCTTTCTATATATATGATGCTAGAAACCTCACTTGAGTATATAGATGATTTATATACGAGGAGTTACTCATATAAGTTGGACCTATTCAATATTCCCTTCATATATCATACATGTAATATCCAAGTTTGAAGTCATGACAAGATTGGATAAGTATATTCTCTTTCTCTCTAAATCATGCATGAAAGATACAAGATTGAAATCATGAGCTAAAAAAAGATATCTTTGGATCATACCTTACATGATTACAAAATATAGTTCTTATCATTGATCCTTCTCAATCTATGCTTCTATGTTTAAGCATAACTTTTTCACACAATATGGTGGAACCCTAATATAAAAATATTATGATCTATCCCCTCTTATGATGAATCATGGTACTACGTCCTTAACAAACAATACTAATGAAGTTAATAAGTGTGATAATCCTTATAATTGATGATATGAAATCTTCATATCACGATACATTGATTAGTAGGGTGAAAGATGAAACTTAAATAATACTTTCTCAACTTTATATGTAAGAATAAATCCTAAATTTATGGGTAATGAGAAATGTAAATTCTAAAATACAACAATGACAAGTTATGACCAAACTACGTAAATGAAACTTCCATCTATATAAGGTGGGGTGGGTACACCCTAGGTGCTCTAAATCCCAAGATAATAACTTAGGGTTCATATTGATATCCCCGACACGCATAACTGGTGGCATATATGAGGTTGGACTATTTGATATCACCTTGAGAATGATATTCGTTAAATTTCAAGGAAAAAAGTCCTTCAAAGGTGGGGTGAATGTGATGATCCTAATTTTAGGAGTTTCATACCCAATATCAAACATGGAGCCAATGGTCTATTTATGTATCATGATGTGTATAATGTTAAATTAAGGTAGTTGAGCTTGTGTTGATGATATTAGAGATCGATTTTTGTATATGTAAGTTAAATATCCTTAGATATGTACCCCTCTGGAGTAACTAATTTGAAGGGTCAAACTATGGAGTTTGAGGGAACTTCTCTATCGGGGAATCATTGTTCAAAGTTATAAGGTTCAAAACAAATAAGAAAACTCATCAAATGTTTGATCATGAGATCGATGAACAAATATTATTATAACAAGTTTTGATTTGTGTATGTTCATGTGGCCTTTGAATGTGAATTGTCTACGAAGAGGTCAAAACTATTTCTTGTCTTTCAAGCTCCGAGACTTATGGAGCTAATGGAAACAAACCAAGCCAATAGTGTCCACGTTGCTTGAGTTTATTTCACTAGATCGGAAGTGACTGGTTTGACCTACTGACTTTGGAGAAGCCTTTGGATGTCTTCTGATATTATTTTGGGTGCAATCTGGAGATAGATAGATGTTGTATCCCACTCATAGCTCTTACCGTAAGCATTGACTTGAGGAACTAGTCATCGTCAGGTTCTCGCATATTCAACATAATTTGTTATGTTTTGCGTTGATCAACATAAGACGTGTGACTCAATTCCCCCTCTCGCTAGCATTTATGCATCCTTCTCACTTCTCATACGAGGGAGGAGCATCAGGACTTGGACCAGCCAGAGAAGCTGACCTCGGGGACCGACTACTACCCACCATCATCAATCTTAGGTGTAGCACAAACCCAATCATAGCATTAGGAGTGGAGGAAGAAAACCTCTGCTCCACTGATCTGGTCAGATCTAGGCCTCATCGCAGATTGTGCATAGAGGCGTCAAATCCGAACGTGGGCTCCATCAACTAGCTAAACTGCCGATCTCAGTGGTGACCAAAGGGACAAGGAGCCAGCTTTGGAGCTCTCCGTAGGTCCACCTCACAACGACACCCTATCCTGCAGAATGGAGTAGTGAAGTTGTGAGTAGGGAGATGCATTTCCCTTCTTCCTATATCCACGATAGTGATATGCTCTGATTAGCTTGGCTTTTTTGAGTAGTTGGGCCAAGCCAAGAATGTCGAGGAGCACCGGGTGCCCGTGGTCCACAAAGGAGCGATGGGAGGCAGGTGAATCCATCTTTAATATGAAAGGGGAGGAAGACGATAGGCAAATCTCCATCGGAGAGGTCACCTATGGGGGCGCTACAGATGACTAGGTCACTGAGGATGACCGCAACATCCCTTAAATGACGCCCAATCAGATGGATATTGTGCTCATACACAAGAAGATGTAGTGGCTACCTGATTCATCACTGGAGTGATCAGCTGTGACTAATACCTGAGTTAGAACCACTGGTCATTAGTGTCATTCTCAGTGGCGAGCGGCTGCGAAGGCCAATGCATCTGTTGAGGGATGGTCAAGGATAGAACAAGTTCATATCTCGGGAGAGATCAGACAGGGGCCATGTCTAGAAAGACACTTGAACCGGACGGCCCAAGAAGACTAGTTGCTGAGGTGCACCCCACCTGAGGGCCTGCACTGACCAACCAAGAACTACCACCTAGGCAGTGGGACCCACAACTTAGGGTAAATCAATTTTATATCTCAGAAATATAAGTATTCTTAGAAAATTCTTAACAAATAGTTTCTTTATTAAATAAATTCCCCGAAAATACTACTAGACTCAGAAAATTGTTCTCTACATTACTGGACCCTTAGATTAGGCTTTTTAAGAACAACTACTGATGATATTTAATTTAGATGATAAAGCTTCTTTTTTATATTATGTTATTGGTATAGTTAGCATATCATGGAAATTAAATATGAGAAGATTCTTTATGAACCCTAATGTCTTTTAGAGACCAAATAGGAACTCTGATCATGTTACAATTTTAGAATTTTAGCTCTTTTCCCATTAATGCATAATTACATACTTTAAACGTCATATTAGTTCTAGAAAATAGACCAGTCATAAAAAAATTGGACGAGACCCTTGTTATGACATCTTGATCAGTAGAAAAAAAAATCAGATACCATCATAACATCAGGTTGACTTAGGTTTGACCAAAACCCTAAATTGGACCTAAAATACCTATAATATGATGAAGAAATATTGATGATGATTAATTGTTATTAATTAGGTGATGACCAAAGATGTAGATGATCGAGAATGTAAATAAGAATCTCTGAACTCAGGTACATGGGATTTTATGAAGTATATGACTAGTTTTCGTGGATGCATAATTATATGATGTACTTTGGATGCTTTTATTTGCATATAAATTCTTGGATGTGTATTAGTATTATATGCTTCGCCAAAACATAATGAAACATAAATGAATATTTTGATGAGTTGTAGATACTAGTGCACATGGCCCAGTATGGATGTATGTTGCCTAACATGGATGTATGATGAATTGCCCATGTTAGATGTATGATAAAATAAATTTTCCCATACTGGATGTATGATAAGTGCTTATAAAATTATAGTACAACTGCATCTAATGAAATGTATAAAATATGTGTTTACCTAAGTATCACGTTAAACAATATTTTCTTTTACTCTTTATTTCTCAACTTATTTCAATTATGCAAACATATTAGTATGTATCTTTCTACCCACGTACACAACACCTTATGTGTTGATTCATTGTTTCATGTATATTTTAGGTTCAGAGCTAGCATGGGATAAAAGATGGGAAGTGAGCAATTGTCTAGGTTGTACCTATTGTATCAAGATCATGTTAGCATACATGTTCGCAAACTTATAAAATTTTCTTGAAATTATATAATTGTAAGTTGTAAATTTAATTCATTTTGTAATATACATGTTGAATGTTGAGATTTTTGTATGGTGTATGTTATATTTGTATGTTCATGTATGCCTATGTTGCTTTCACATCACTCTCTGACACAATTAGCTAATGTTTTCAGATTTGTCATCTCGGGGCCTTCTAGGTCATGAGACGGAAGAATCTAGGGACATTACAGCCAGATGGGTTATAAAGAAATTGAACTTCAATTTAGATGAAGCATGTAAGAAGAGATTTGTAGAAATAAATGAATTAGATGAGCTAAGGATGAATGCTTATGAAATCTCTAGGATATATAAGGAGGGGACATAGAAAATTCATGACAGGCACATTCTTAATATGGTGTTTCTTTTTGGGTAGAAGGTCTTCCTCTTTAATTCTAGGCTTAGACTGCATCTAGGGAAGCTGAGGTCCAAGTGCAGTGGACCGTTTGTTATTGAGAAAGTTCACGCCCATGGTGTTGTGACCATTATAGATGGAAGTAGGTCATTCCTTGGTAATGGCCAAAGACTCTAGCATTATTTTGCAGGGGAGGTAGAGACAAAGTTAGAGGAGGTGCAAATTTGCAACATTCCTTAATTTTATGCTCTAAGGACCGTCTAGTCTATGACATTAAACAATAACGCTTGTTGAGAGGCAACCCAATATTTATTGCATCTCTTAGATTTAATTTTCATGTTTAGATGTACTTTAAATTTGATTTTTAGTAAAAAAGGTACCTTGATCCGTTTTGTTTGAAGTGTGTAGGATAAACCATGTTGGTACCACCAAGTCAATCAGTCGGTGGTACCCAGACAGAGTCAACGTTTTATGCGACACAGTTTAACTGATAAGGAATCAGTGCCACCGACCAACAATGTCGGTACCATCGAGTCTCTGGAGATGCGACACAGTTTAACTGATAAGGAATCAGTGCCACCGAAACTTCCCGTCGGTGCTACTAACGTCTGGGCATTCCCAGGCTCAGAACACTGAGTCCATTTTTCACAAGCACCGACATAAATGCAAAAAAATCTCTGTAGCACAGAATATCGAAGTCGGTACTACCAACTCGCCATGTCATGAATCGAAGTGGTCGTAATCCAAAATCTCAGATGCACTTCATCGAGTGTTCGGTAGCACCGATCTGTGGCATAATTCGGTAATACCGATGGTGCCATTAGTACCACCGATGAAGGGTGATCCACGCACATCATGTCAGCCAATCGTAAGCATGACAAGTAGAAACAACATATTGTGCTCTGCAACTTGGTACCATTGACTCTTATGTCAGTAGAACCGACAGTGTCGCAAACAACTATAAGATAGAAGGAAGTGGATTTACTTTCATTCATAACCTCAAGAATCCACATCTCCTATATTGCATGGCACAGTTACCACATGCACCATCAGACTTCTTCAAGCTCGATTCTCCTATCCTCACTCTTATTCTTCACCATGGCTCCCAGACCAGCTCGCATCCAACACCAGAATGCGGAAACTAGGAGGATATATGAGGAACTCCACACCAGGAAGGTGATACCAATGTGATATGGTGATCGAAATCTACTTGAGATGACTGGCTTTATGGACAACATGCGATGGTGCGTCAGTAGTAGGAAATGGTGGGAGACTATCCTTTCTTTGACGACTGGCAGACTTATTCGGCTATTGCCCTAGAATTCTTGGCATCTATGGATGTTATTGTCACCCCCGAGCAGAAGGTAGGTGGAGAATGGAGAGAAGGCAAGGTCAACTTTCACCTTTTTAACACCACTTATTCCCTCACACTAAACACTTTCAATGATATCTTCGGCTGGCCTCAAGTACCAGAATGCTTCGCGCCATCCAATTTTGACTAAGATATAGCATGGGAGCAGCTCACAGAGGTGCCAGCTGGTTACCATATCAACTGGCACATTAGTTCGGTGTCTGACATTGAACACCTATTTGCTCGGATACTACATCGGTTCTGTGTCAACACCATCTTCACCCAGTCAGGGCGAGCACATGGTAAAGTCCAACAAGATGATCTTTATTTCCTCTACCGACGATTGGGCGGCGGGACGGTGAATTTTGGGTCATTTATGCTACTTCACATGTTACCTATGAGACGTAATGTGAAGAGGAAAGGTCCAATTCTATTTGGGGGCCTTATCACCCCCATTGCACTTCATCTAAAGTTAGATTTGTCTGCACTTGAGCCTCTGGAGGACACATCCAAGTTGGACCTCCCGCACTTCCGCCAAGCGCATCTACTATAGAGCAATCGCAGTGTCATCTATGTGCATTGTAACCAGGGAGGTGTTTTTAGGGAGCGCACCCTCCCTGACCCTGTCTTCAACCTGCGTGGGATGGACAACCTCTGGTGGCCACTCAATGAAGGTGAGTAAGAAGACCGGATGAGAGCAAAATAGGGAGGTGAGGATGACAATGGTAGCAACAATGAGGATGAGGAGGTCGAGCCCACCATCCCCATCACACGACGACCAGTCCCGTGCAAGAAGGCCCACACTTATGCGGCCCCAACATCCTCATCCCCACCCCCTTCTCTGGAGGAGACCGACCCGTACAACATGTAGGGCATGTACGAGATTCTACAACAGATACAGAATGGGTAGCAGCAACACCAGGAGGCCCTAGCCGGTGTGCGTGACATTCAGGGACGGCTATATGAGAACCAACATGCGATCTTTGACAATGCATGCCTTCTCCGGGCTAACTAGGAGAACGCTCATACATGTATATAGAGGATTGAGCAGTACCAACAACCATTCTAAGACAACTATTGGAACCATGGCTGTGATGACCCCAATTTTATGATTATGATACCCAATATAGTAATTGAAGACCGTGGGATCATGTAGATGATGATACCAAATGAAGGAATTGGTTGCTCAATTATTATATATTTCCACCCGAAAAGTGTAACTATATATATGCAATTGACAATTAGAACATTAATTGAGTTCAAGTATGATGAATAGGTTTGATTAATTATTTTGGGTACATATGAGTCCATGGGTCCCGTTTAATACTACCAATGGACTCAAGTGATATATTAGTGAACTTTGAGGTAATAGTATCATAACAAGTGTTCTGGACTTGTAGGATCAAGAATTATGATGATTTGAGTTGAATTCAAGGTTAATATGTCTATTTATAAGGTTGATCGAAGAATTTATTTGCACAAACAAACAATGGACATTGAGTCTCAAACTTTGTTGGAAGACACTTTAGGATAATGTGTGCCTATGCTACAAATTTCAAGATTTTTGATTGTTGCTACAAAGAGATAGAATTATTTGAAATTTGGGACATTGATGATATTTTTCTTGATCAGACTTTGGTCGTTAGATATGTGACATATGAATGTCACACTGCCTTTTACTGGCTGGGAGCCATTGATCTAGGGAACCAGTCATCTCCAACCATCGTCAATTATGGATCAGAGGGATATGACCAGGCTATGAATTAGCCGCATCGGAGAGAGAACAAACAACAGATCAGTGTGATCTCCTAACTGGGAAATCCTCACCACCTCACTCCCAGAATCTCAACAACCCCTCACTCGTGCTAAATTGTGGAATGATAAGAGAGGTCGAACGATTTTCTCACTACCCTCTCCACCATGGTTTGCAGGAGTCGAGAATAGGTGATAGTAGGAAGGGAGGAGGGAGAGTGGGTTCCATATCTTGCAAGAGATATCCCCTATGAACTCAACGTCTTCAAGGAGGAGAAGTAGAGGTGGGAGTGTACTAGCCATGGATGGAGGAGGATGGAAAACCCAGGTCTGGCCTTCTCAGATTCACCCTACCCACAAAGACCAACCCCAAGTTCGGGTCAGCCGCTCGAAGCTTTTGGTGATCTCAGTTAGGAGAGGCAGCCACAGAGGCACAAGCACCCCTTTTCTGCCGGCAATTTCTACGGCAAGCCATGCTGCGGCGTGACAGGGATCATCCGTGCTCCTTCTCACCATAGGACAACTCCGCCTAGAGCTCCATCATGGGTGGATCCGGGTGAGTTCCAGATATAACCAGGGATGCTCTTTTGTACTCCCATCGCTCGCCGGAGATGATTCCTTGCGGAGGAGCTCTCCGACGAAGACATGTCGATGAGATGTATCGCAATGCAGGAGATCGCTTGATCGCAGGGGAAAGGTGGGAAAGACATGAGAAGAGTAGGCTAGGCCCATTATGCCCAAACTAGTCGACTTAGAAACAAGCCAGAGCTAGGCTGTGAAGCACAGGTGGCAGTATTCTGGGCTTCCCAAGAGAAGGATCGGATAGCCCCATTTAACCCAGGAAGGTAATCATCTAACTAATATTCAATTCATGTATGAATCTTACAAATACAATTAAAAATAGCTCCCTTGGTTGATAATTCCTCAAAAATACCCCTAGATTCACAAAAATACCCTCTTTATTAATGGACGTCTATACCAGCCCCTTGAACCACTTTGAATGATGATATTTAATTTAAACTACAAAACTCCTTTTTAGGGTTCATTAAATGATAAAAATAGTATCCATATGATATTAATTCTCAGAAAATTGTGATAGAATTATAATAACAATGGAAATCCATTTCTGGACTCCGATATGGGTTTTATCGATTTGTATCAGGCCTTTTCGAATAAAAGACTAATTAGGTGCTTTAGCCCTCCTATTAATTCTAGAAAATAGGAAAAGCCTCAGAAAAATATGAAATTCATACCAGACCTTAATTATGATATATATAGATCAGAATAAAAATACTAGACACCATCCTAACATCACATTGACCTAGATTTGGCTAAACCCTTAACTGGACCTAAATACCATTAATAATAGTGAACCTTGTATTAATGATGAATATTTGTTATTAACCAGGTGATGACCAGATATCTAGATGAGCAAGAATGATTAGAAATCTCTGAACTCAGGTAAGTGGGATTTATTAAGTATAAGACTAGTTTTATGGTTGCCTATGATATGCAATATCTTGAATGCTTGTATTTGGATATGATTTCTTGGTTGAACTAGTATGAGTTATACTTTGCCAAATCTAATAGATCATAAATGAGTATGATGGGTTGTAGCTACTAGAGCACATAGCTTGGTGTGGATGTATGTTGCCTAACATG
Source organism: Alisma plantago-aquatica (assembly GCA_963693085.1). Lineage (NCBI taxonomy): Eukaryota > Viridiplantae > Streptophyta > Magnoliopsida > Alismatales > Alismataceae > Alisma > Alisma plantago-aquatica. Next base: position 1,854,318,052 of record OY856409.1, read on the forward strand.
GATGTATGATTCCTTGGCCCATGTTAGATGTATGATGATACTATATTGCCCACACTAGATGTAAGTCAATTGCATGTATGTGTAGTACAACCGTATCAAAGTGAATGCAATAAAAGGAATGTTTACCTGATTATCACTTTAAATAATGTTTTCTTTTAATCTTTCTTTCTCAAGTTATTTCAATTATGAAAACATATTAGTAGGTATCTTTCTACCCACGTGCACAACACGTTGTGTGTTGATTCTTTGTTTCACATATGCTTTAGGTTCATAGATAGCATGGGAGGAAAAAGATGGGAGTGAGCAGTTGTACAGGTTGTACCTATTGTCTAAGATCCTGTTAGCATACATGTTCATAGACTTGTAAATCTTCTTTTAATATGTAAATGTAATTAATTTTGTAATATACATGTTGAATGCTGAGAAATGTTATGGTGTATGCCTATGGTTGTATGTTCATGTATGCGTATTATGCTTCCGCATCGTTTTCTGATATGATTGGATGATGTTTTCAGATTCTGATATCTCATTCCCAATAGGGTTTGGAGAAATCAAAATCCGGGGACATCACAGTTAGTATCAGAGCATGAACAATAGCTATACCTGACAATTGCTCACCCTAAAACATAAAACTAAATTTAACCTTTCAAATAAAACCCTAGAAAGTTAGTAAGTTGTTGTATAAGGACTAGGTTTGACTTATCCTCTAGGTTAGAACCTAGATGTTCGAGAAGTAGGTTTAGACAAATGTCTGAAACCCTTTGCATATAGAGCTCATATGTATTGGGTAGCTACACCAGTCTACATCATGTTCTCACCATTTCACTAGGTTACATGCCACCAGACTATCTACTGTGTGTTGGACACTCGATTTTGCTGATTTGGTTTTGTTTTCCAATTGTCTAGAGCCTCGAAAATTTTCTCTGACGCCTTCTTTCTCAGAGAAAAACTATATAATATTTTATTAGATATATGTAAATATAAAAATATGTCCATCACACAGAAGAGTAGTGGGTGTTCATGCAATCTAAGTGAAAGGGAGTGACATCAGTCTAGAAGAGAGAATAGATCGAGATTAGACGTCTAGAGCCTCATAAGGTTATGTGATATATAGATAAACAAAAGAAAGATGAAGGAAATAAGCATATAGAATCGTATCTAACTTTGAACTATGATGGTATAAGTTTCCTTATTAAGATTTGAGTTGTATATGACCCGAATCCACTCTCAGAGGATCTATGCTAAGTCATGATGATGAAAGTACATTCCCTTTTCCTACTTAAGATAAGCTAAGTTAAGATAGAGATGAGTATGCATGAGCCTCAAGCTCTTATACAAGGAGGATGTCTAGTGGTAGGATGAGATATGTGGTGAACTCTAGAGAGAGTAAGACCCACAGGGAGAAGGTCATAGGACCTAGCCTCCAATATATGAGATATGTGTTAAAAAATGTCCTACACTAGATTACTCTTGAGTGTTGAGTTGAGTCCTTATGCTTGATTCAAATATATAGGTGAGGATTGGGTAAAATAAAAGGATGGGTAGATGACCCATATGATAAAGTAAATCCTTTGGCTGAGTTAGGTCCTAGGTAGAGTGATATATTTTGAGAATGTCATCATTAGTTGCAAGTGAGGTAATATATGAACTCTAGTTACGAGAGTATGATGCTTTGTGCAAAAGATACTCAAAATGCATGTTCTCCCTTCTTCTTCTCTTTCTTAATATATGACGATAGAAACCTCACTTGAGCTATATAGATGACTTATATATGAGGAGTCACTCGTATAAGCTTGACCTATTATAATTTTTTCCCCTATATCATACATGTAGCACCCAAGATTGAAATCATGATAAGTCGACTTTAAAATATTCTCTTCCCCTTCATATGAAACACGTAAGATATGATGATGAGATCATGGGATAAACTTAGTATATTCTCTTTTTCCCTTCACATAATACATGCATGACATAAAAAGTTGAACTCATGAACTTGATATAAAGATATTTTTGGATCATAGGATATATGATCAGAAATATAGTTTGTAACTTTGATCCTTCTGAATATATGCTTCTAAGTTGAGTACGAATATCACACCATGGGGTGAAACCTTAATGGTCAAACATGTTGCGTATGCCCTTCTTAAGTAGAAAAATTCTAATGTCAAGGATGAAGATATATCTCCTCTAATGTTGAAATCATTGTAAGATGTTGATCATAAAACATATTAATGATGTTAGATTTGAACGATCTGAATATCATGGCATATAAACGAATTCCTCCTAAACATTAAAACTATGAACTTTAAAGGCATGAACAAAACATGTATTCTTACAGGTGATGTAATCCTAATATATCATAATGTCATGTTATGGCAAAGACTTTAAGTGATGCTTCCATATATATATGGTAGGGTGGACACACCCAAGAATCTCTAGACCCTAAGATGACAACTTAGAGTGCATGCAAATATGGTGGTTTTAGAACCTAAGGAATGATGATTTATATGAAGTTGAACTCCTAAATAGCATGTTAAGGATGAGATTAGTTGAATTTCAAGGACGAAATTCCATATAAGATGGGGTGAATGTGATGACCCCAATTTTATGATTATGATACCCAATATAGTATTTGAAGACCGTGGGCATCATGTAGATGATGATACCAAATGAAGGAATTGGTTACTCAATTATTGTATATTTACACCCGAAAAGTGTAACTATATATATGCAATTGACAATTAGAACATTAATTGAGTTCAAGTATGATGAATAGGTTTGATTAATTATTTTGGGTACATATGAGTCCATGGGACCCGTTTAATACTACCAATGGACTCAAGTGATATATTAGTGAACTTTGAGGTATTAGTATCATAACAAGTGTTCTGGACTTGTAGGATCAAGAATTATGATGATTTGAATTGAATTCAAGGTTAATATGTCTATTTATAAGGTGGTTCTAGGAATTTATTTGCACAAACAAATAATGGACTTTGAGTCTCAAACTTTGTTGGAAGACACTTTAGGATAATGTGAGCCTATGCTACAAATTTCAAGATTTTTTATTGTTGCTACAAAGAGATAGAATTATTTGAAATTGGGGACATTGATGATATTTTTTTTATCAGACTTTGGTCTTTAGATATGTGACATATGAATGTCACACTGCCTTTTATTGGCTAGGAGCCTTTGATCCAGGGAACCGGTCATCCCCAACCTCCATCAATTACGGATCAGAGGGATATGACCAGGCTATGAATCAGCCGCACCGGAGAGAGAACAAACAACAGATTAACGTGATCTCCTAATTGAGAAATCCTCACCACCTCACTCCCAGAATCTCAACAACCCCTCACTCATGCTAAACTGTGGAATGATAAGAGAGGTTGAACGATTTTCCTCACTACCCTCTCCACCATGGTTTGTAGGAGTCGAGAATAGGTGATAGTAGGAAGGGAGGAGGGAGAGTGGGTTCCAGATCTTGCGAGAGATATCCCCTGCGACCACAAGATTCCCCAGATGCCTAGTAGTTGACGGATCAGTTTCCCTGGAACTGACCAGCGCCGCTAGGACCATTTGAAAGAGTAAGGGTTGGGAAACCAATGAGGGAGGTTGGTAGATCCTTTGTGACGCTTGAGAAGCACATGTGAGGCTCCAGCTCACCAGATGAACTCAACGTCTTCGAGGAGGAGAAGTAGATGCGGGAGTGTACCAGCCATGGATGTAGTAGGATGCCAAACCCATGTCTGGCCTTATCAGATTCACACTACCCACAAAGACCACCCCCAAATTTGGGTCAGCCGCTCGAAGCTTCTAGTGATCTCAGATAGGAGAGGCAGTCACATAGGCACAAGCACCCCTTTTCTGTCAGCAATTTCTACGGCAAGCCCTGCTGCGGCCTAACAGGGATTTTCCGTGCTCCTTCTCACCGTAGGACAACGCCGCTTGGAGCTCCATCGCGGGTGGATTCGGGTGAGTTCCAGATACAACCAGGGATGCTCTTTTATACTCCCATCGCTCATCGAAGATGATTCCTTACAGAGGAGCTCTCCGACGAAGAGATGCCGCTGAGATGTATCGCAATGCAAGAGATCGCTTGATCGCAGGGGAAAGGTGGGAAAGATGAGAGAAGAGTCGGCTAGGCCCATTATGCCCAAACCAGTCGGCTTAGAAACAAGCCACAGCCAGGCTGTCAAGCACAGGTGGCAGTATTCTGGGCTTCCCAAGAGAAGGATCAGACGGCCCCATTTAACCCAGGAAGGTAATCATCTAACTAATATTCAATTCATGTATGAATCTTACAAATACAATTAAAAATAGCTCCCTTGGCTGATAATTCTCAAAAATACCCCTAGACTCACAAAAATACCCTCTTTATTAATGGACCACTATATCAGCCCCTTGAACCACTTTGAATGATGATATTTAACTTAAACTACAAAGCTCCTTTTTAGGGTTCATTAAATGATAAAAATAGTATCCAGATGATATTAATTCTTAGAAAATTGTGATAGAACTATAATAACAGTGGAAATCCATTTGTGGATTCCGATATGGGTTTTATCGATTTGTATCAGGCCTTTTTGAATAAAAGACTAATTAGGTTCTTTAGCCCTCCTATTAATTCTAGAAAATAGGAAAAGCCTCAGAAAAATATGAAATTCATACCAGACCTTAATTATGATATATATAGATCAGAGTAAAAATACTATACACCATCCTAACATCAAATTGACCTAGATTTGGCTAAACCCTTAACTGGACCTAAATACCATTAATAATGGTGAACCTTGTATTAATGATGAATATTTGTTATTAACCATGTGATGACCAGATATCTAGATGAGCAAGAATGATTAGAAATCTATGAACTCAGCTACGTGGGATTTATTAAGTATAAGACTAGTTTTATGGTTGCCTATGATATGTAATATCTTGAATGCTCGTATTTGGATATGATTGCTTGGTTGAACTAGTATGAGTTATACTTCGCCAAATGTAATAGCTCATAAATGAGTATGATGGGTTGTAGCTACTAGAGCATATAGCCTGGTGTGGATGTATGTTTCCTAACATGGATGTATGATTCCTTGGCCCATGTTAGATGTATGATGATACTATATTGCCCACACTAGATGTAAGTCAAGTGCAAGTATGTGTAGTACAACCGCATCAAAGTGAATGCAATAAAAGGAATGTTTACCTGATTATCACTTTAAACAATGTTTTCTTTTAATCTTTCTTTCTCAAGTTATTTCAATTATGAAAACATATTAGTAGGTATCTTTCTACCCACGTGCACAACACCTTGTGTGTTTATTCGTTGTTTCACGTATGTTTTAGGTTCAGAGATAGCATGGGAGGAAAAAGATGGGAGTGAGCAGTTGTACAGGTTGTACCTATTGTCTAAGATCCTGTTAGCATACATGTTCATAGACTTGTAAATCTTCTTTTAATATGTAAATGTAATTCATTTTGTAATATACATGTTGAATGCTGAGAAATGTTATGGTGTATGCCTATGGTTGTATGTTCATGTATGCGTATTATGCTTCCGCATCTCTTTCTGATATGATTGGATGATGTTTTCGGATTCTGAAATCTCATTCCCAATAGGGTTTGGAGAAATCAAAATCCGGGGACGTCACAATGACAACTTTGGAGAGTATCCACAACCGCAACTGATCCCTCCATATGATTTATCATTTTAGGGGATGTTCCCTCCCCATGACCCGAACATGCCACCTCCACCATTCTGATCCATGGCACTGCTATTCCACCTCTTGGGTGAGAGTATTGACTATGTGGACATAGTCATATTCAAGCTTAGGGGGGTACTAGAACAACATTCTATCTGAGTTTTATCTTACTTTCTATCTTTATTTTCATTTTGTTTTGCTATCTAAGTTAGTTAGTTTGCCTTATTTTTAGTTATGTAAGTAGGATCCACATCTATCTAGTGTAATTGTGGAGTTACAAATTTGCATTGTTTCAATCTTGAATGCTTGTACTACCTAGTGTTAAATGAAAATGAAGGTCACGTTTTTAAAAGTTTGAGTTGTAACATCCTTCTACAACACCTGCTGAGGAAGTGTTTGAATGAGTCAGCTTTAGGACACAATACTTAAAAGAAAGTCTTTTTCAGTAATGAAATGTGGATGATGCAAATGTTGAACCTAAACTAACCAAACCATAATGAGATCTTAAATAAATATATGAGAAATAATCCCTTGGATCACCCTAAGCACATGTTAATTTTAGAGGGACACATCAGAATATAATGAAAGGCGTTGTCTCTTAGTTGTGTGATTCTATCTTTTCCATTCATTCACTTGACCCACCATTTCAAAATTCTTGAGTACTTGAAACTATTTTTTGATTGCATTGCATAGCATATAAGGTAGTTTACTTGCACAAAGAAAAAAAAAGTTTTGCATTCGTAGTCATTGATAGTCGTGCATAGCATTTTAGCTTGCACAACAAAATTCATTTCGTGCATTCATTCCACCATTACATGCATGTTCTCTTTTTCCATTAGATTCTTAAACTTGAAATTAAGAAGATGAGATGCATAAAAAAATGAATTTTTTTTAAAAGATAGTCAAAAAGAAAGCGAGAAGCACAATGTGAGACTTGCTGAAAAGAAATTTGAAAAAAAAAATATAAAAGAAATGAAGTATATTTTGCATTCTTTTATGAGGAAGAGTATAATCCACATGTGCAACTGCCAAAGTTGAAGAAAGAAAAAAATTTCTTAGCTTGTTCTACATGCATCATATAATGAAAAATAAAATTAGGCATTAGGTTCATCGATTACAATATGGTGCATTTATATAGGTTTATTCTTCTTGTGCATAAATAGATTGGATGTACTCTTGAATTTTTCAATTGCCACCCATTTTCACCATTAATTGCTCTAATTGGTAGTCCACTCTTCACAATTTATCTACTCATTCATGTTTACATGGAGATCTACTTCTAGTTAGCTAGTAGTTAGGAAAGAGCAATTTGGTGTAGGAAATCATGCAATACATCAAGCAAATGCCTGAATAATTATTATGTTAACTGCTTACTTGATAATGTCATTGACTGAGGGTGAACATCTCTTATTGCAGTTTTTGGTCACTTTAGAGCAGTTAGTGCTTAAATGGTCAGTGAAGGTCAGTTTAGGGCTTGCAAGGTGGGTTGTTTAAGAAAAGAATGTATGTTCTTTGTCCTTTTTCTGACTTTTATCAAACAAATCCGATAGTTTGTTGCTCAAGGATGAGCAACATTCAAGTTTAGGGGAGTTTGATGCATGTGATTTTAGTCACTTTTATAGGCTCATTTTCCTTTGTTTTCATGTGTAGTTTGGACATTTATATGACCTATTATGCATGGAATGTCATAGCTAGCCTATATTTCCTTGTTTGCATCAAATTATATGATTTCAATCATTTTTTACTAGCATTTTATGCATTTTGAGCACTTGTGATGCTTGATCTATTTTTAGGTACAAAGTAGATCGACACAGCTCGGTACCACCAACACCACAAAAGTTAGTGGCATTGACTTGACCTCAGAGAGCCACCCACAAATAACCCAGATCTTGGGGCAACTGACCCAAGAAGTCGATGCCACTAAGATACCATCAGAGAGCCCCATGTGAATCAAGAAAACATAGTGCTACTGACCCTAAATGTTAGTACCACCGAGTTGACATTAGAAAGGCAGATTGATTTTGCAAGAAGTCGGTTCCATCGAGACATTTCCGACGGTATCGATGGGATTCAGATTGTGCAACCTAACTTAAATGACTCGTCACCAGTGACACATCAAGTTGGTACCACCGAGTCAACCCGATCAGGCTAGTTGCAGATTTTCTTCTAATCCAATGGTGGACAAAATATTGCACCCTAAGTCATGCCTATGACTTAGGGGGACGACGTCCAAACCTGAAGAGTGACCCGTTTTCATTGTACGACGACCAGAGAGAAAGAAGAGAAGGACGGATGGCTAAAAGTTTCACCGGGAGTGATCTGAGCATCTACAGAGGACATTTTTGTTGCCGGAAGATAGCAGACCGCACATACTACGGAGGAGATCGTTTGGACAGCCAAGGATCCATGGGTTACCTTAGTTTTTACTATGTTCCCCACATTTTTCTTCTTCCCTTCTGTGTGTTTTGTCATGAAAACTATGCGAGGCTAAAAACCTTTGTTCTTTAGGAGCTGAGAGTAGCCTGAATATACATTGCAGTTGATTTCTATGCATTAATATCAATTTATCTCTTGTTAATGGATATAATTCTATGGATGTTGCTTGTTCTATTTATGATTGATAACCATGAATGGATTATAGACACATAATCATCTCAGGATAGGGATTAAGGGATGGAAAACATAGAATTACTCGTTTATTGTGCCCTTTGGGAAAAGTGGCAAATAGACGAGGGGAGAAACCCATAGTATTGATGTAAAGCACCTAACTAATCAAACCAATAACCGCAGGAGTGGGATTGACATTAGTATAGGTAGCGAATTACACTATGGAAGAAGGTAATTCTGGGTACAGGCTCCCTATCCATGAATTGAGATAATGGGTATTAGTGTGTAGGATAGAGTGTAAGTGATATCTGTGGCGAAACCATCGTCTTAAGGAACTCGTTGTCTTTCTGATTTTCTCAATTCATTTAATTCATTTGCTTTAGTATTAATTTAGTAATTCATCTCAAATCAAACAACCATCATCGTCTTAGCTGATCAATTTTTAGTTAGTAGTAGTTTCTGGAGAAATACTTCCCCGTGTTCGACTCGGGCCTCACATGTCCATTATTACCGCAATACGTTCACTTATGTTTTGCGCACGATAGACAACACATCAGGATCATAGTTGCTTCTTCAGTTTAGCTACTATAATGCTCGCTTCCTTTCGTTGAACTGTTACATTATAAACATTCTGGTTTCTTTTTAATACTTTAATTCTTTGGTTCTCATGAGCATCTAAGGCATATCACAACTCCTCTGACTTAGTAGCAATTTCTTTTTTTTTGTTTTGTCTAATTCCTCCTTCACCACAACTCCTTCATCTGATAGCATCTGGGATACAGCTTCTACCCCCTTTATGCTCTCATTAAGGACATTTGGGCTATTGAAGGCTCTTCTTGAATCCTTGCAACCTGCATTTCAAATTCAACACATTATTTTCGGGTATCCTGCAACTGTTCTGAGAGCTACTTGATCTTGGCAAGAACCTTGCCATGATATTCTTTCTCCTGGAGCATGGTTAGCTCGAAGTTTTGATCAAGGGAGAGCCTTGCAACATCATTTTTATCTAGAATGGATTGCATATGTAGGTCGACAATTGGAATTTTAGATTTAAAAAAATAACTTGATACAATTCCTATGTTGAACTCACAAAGGAAAACAAATCATATAGTTCAATTGTGTTTTTTTGTTATTAAGATTTACTTAAAGATTTAGCAGTGGATTCTACTGCTTCTTTATCTTTTTGTGTAGTGAAATACAAATAACCTAGCATGCTAGAGCCTAGAACCCCAGCCCATTCATAAGGGGTTGATCATTGTTCTCACTTGCTCCCTGCAATGTCAGGAGAAAAAAATATTACTACAAAGAAAAAGGTCTTTAGCTATAAATATCAAATGTAGAATTATGATATTGATAACATATGTGAATAACATTGATGTCCAAATCAGAATCAACCGTACTTTCTGTATTCCAATATCATACACATACAACCTAGCTTGTTGCGTCATGATTTTCTACAGTGGACTTCAGCATCAAATTTGTTTGAATGCCTCCATAGTTATACTGAATATAAAAACAAATATATCAAGAAACCATAAAGTACTAATTTTATCTTATAAATTGAATGTTCGTTTAACTCAAAACAAAGTGAAAAAGAGAGACTACATATTTGGAGATATATAAGCATATTCCCAAACTTATACTGTTAACTAGAATAGTATATCTAGATGAATAACACCCTTTTTATAGGTTGGAATAGGAGAGGGGTTTTATTCCTTGCAAGGTAACCCAAACACATATATTACTATATGAAAACATGGCAATCACAGAACATGGCATCAATCACAAAAATATGATCAATTATAGTCATGTGTGTCCTCATACTCAATTATATATACATGACACTTTCAATTAGACAATGTTTGACACTTTCAAATTGTAGGAGCAAGAAAAATACTTAGAAGAGTGGAGGGGGAGTGGCAAGAGGACACAAAAGAAGATGTGGAAGAGCAATAGGAAAAAGAGGATGGGGTGAGGAGCAGTGTACAATAACTACTGAATAAGAGGGGATAGGAGGAGAAGAGAAGCAGGAGGGGGAGAAGGAAAAATAGTGTTACAACTACTACTGCATAAGTTAGATCTGCATTACTAGATATGAAATGGCATAACTTAGGGCATTTTGTAATGAATCATGATGTATCAACAAGTAAAAGTAAAATAGCTTGAATATAATGTGTGACCTGCTTACATAACTGAAAGTGGCCTATGTTTGCAATAGATCGAAAATGTCTATTTTTCTACCTAGATGGTATTTCCCCTATTGATAGGGACCCTCCTAAAAAACGAGACATTTATGATGTAATATGTATTAATAATTAAGGAGTATCTCAATTAGATAAAAATGCAATTGAATCTTGGATGATATAGTATAATAGAAAAATGAATCACTCTATATGTAATGATTAAATGAGATGTACAATTCATAGGATACATGAGAGAGAGAGCATGAAAGAGGGATAAATATCTATGAAAGTTGTTATAGACATCAACAAAGAAACAAAGAAGGTGCAATTCTTTTCTGACAGTTATAAAAGAAGGAGATGAAACATACCGACTAGATGACTAGTCAAGGAATTGATGAAGGGTTAGTAAGAAATCACCATCATGAGAGAGGAGTCTTTCTAAATACCAATACATCGACTACTTCCTCTTCTAGGTCTACTACATCTACCTCTATTGCCTTTAGTAGTTAATTCAAAAGGACTTGACAATTAAATCCCTAAAAAATACAATTATCTGACATTTTGGCCAAATACAAAAATGGTAACTTAAAATAGGGTCTGAAAATTCATCAACAAGGTACTAGAACACCTTTCAAAAGAAGGGAAAAACATGTCAAGTCAACTAAGAATGTCTTGGTCTATTAATTTAAAAACCTAGACAAATATGAAAAGCAAGTTATGCTAGTAAAATATACTAGGGAGTTCCTCATTATATGCAAACAACCATCAAGAACTACCTTTTGTGCAGGTTTAGGTGATGTAAAAGATCTAGATGCCATAACCCTACATTCGTGTTACACAATATCTAGAGGTGCAGAAAATGCTTTGGAAGATAAATCGTATGGAGATGTCAAAGACTGTGAGGCACTAGAGATTGGTCTTTTTTTGGTAAATCAAACTCTCTTTTGCCTCTCTTTCTATTTATTTTTAAAATGAAATTTATAGGTGTGTATGAATACACATTTTTCTAGAACATGTAAAAAGTAGAATCTTGAAAAAGTAACCCAAAATGACTGAAATATCATCTCACTACACATAAAATGGAAGTTTGGGCTACTTAGTAGAGCTATGTACAAAAATGTAGCAGGAAAGGAGTGGTAACAAACATCCGATGAATATGAAAATATAAGTAACAAGCCACATTCCCTTCTGAAAAAGAAAATAAAAATTCAGAATAGAGAGCAACCAAACATATCAAAATCAGATCCTAAGGCTTCTAAGCATCAATGACCATATGCTTCCTGTAATCACCATGTAAAGACAACTACTTTCAATACGAGGCTCTAGTCAGATGTGATCCTTTAAAGAGCATATGGAGGCCATAAAGAAGTTGAGATTCACAAATCATACTACAACAAGTTTAAGAGAAGGCACTAATCGCTGCAACTAAGGCATAACCATTGAGTTGCCACTAAATTCCATGATTCTAAAAAAAACAACAACAAAGAGGAAATCAAGACACCAGACGTGGTGGCGTTTGGCTATAGAGAAGAAGTAAGTTTAGATACCAAAATAATTGGTCATTTGTTACATGGTATAGATGGAAAAACTTTACCATAGGTTCTAGTTTTGGTGGACGAAATTGAGCATCTCCATGACAAGGAGGAGTTGCTCATTATTCAATAGATCTCTACTCGGTCAGCTCATCCCTATTGAACACACTTTAAAGATAGCAAAATTCTTCTTTAGAGGTTGAAGATTTAGCAGCTTTCTATAGGAGTTTTGTTATCAAATCTAAGAACAGTTTCAACAACCTCTTCCATGTCTGCACACAGACAATTACCATGAGTGTTACTAGCCAAGAACCTATATTTCCAAGTCGACTAGAAAACAAGGGAAAAACACATGAAAACAAAAGAATGAGGCCAAAACTGGGAACAAGAATGCTCACCTACTGAAAACCATGCATCACCAATGTGTTACTGCTGAAATTTTCTCGAGAACCTATCATATGGACTCCAGATAAAGCAAAAAAGAGAGATATGATCTTATTATACAAAAAATGATGCATGAACATGACTAGAGAACACAATCTTACTATAGAGATGGGACTTTTGATGTCTATGTCTCTTGTAACATCAGTTTCCAAGATCAGCTCAATGCACATGCCTCTTCAAGATCTTAGTGAGATGGACACTATATCCATGATAGAAGTTTAGCATACATAAATAAAGGAAGGAAATTAGAATGTAAAATATTCACAAAAAAATTTAGAAGATTTGAGCATTGGGACATGGCCTGGAACATGAGTCTCCAGCTCAAGTGGAGTAGAATCCTAGAAGAACATAAAGAAAATCATTTTCAACTATTAGATTCAGTTTGAGATTAGAAATGTGGAATGGGCACCACTTACATAACCTGACCTCTCTAAGTCTCAAATGAGGTTACATAATATCATCATCTCCCATTGCATGTGAATAAAGCATGTGTTTCCCTCAAAACTAGCCAAGTACCTACATTTCCAAGAGAAAATCAGTACTTGGAACTTCAACCCAAGAGAAATGGAAGAGAGTAGGTAGATATCTCTATATGGAACAACCTTTGCATTGGTTGGCCGCCCTTAGTTTCTACAAAAGCAATTTAGGTAGCAAAATGGAACAATCTTACAAATTTAATGAAACACATGCAACAGAGACACATGAGCTTGTTATACAAAAATGGATTGCATGAACATGACTACTACATGACAAGTGTACAAATATAACCTGGAAATTAGTCTCCAAGTCAAGTGAGCAGCATCTAAGAAGATGAATAACATAAAGAAAAATATGTTCTATATTAGAAGATAAAATATTTGAATGAAAATGAGTAAATTAAGGATTTTATTTTTGAGCTCCCGATGGTGAAATATGTTTTCAAAAAATACACTTTATTTTCAAAAAAATGAAAATCCAGTAAGTGTTGAAAAACACATATACCTAGAGACAACATATAAGAACACAAAACACAAAGCACCATATAGATCAATATCTTTGTATCCACATACACAGTGAATTTACAAAGAAAAAGAAAGAGATATATGATCTAATTATTCAAAAAAGGAGGAATGACCATGACTAGAGAAACCAATTGTTTGATTTAGCTTGAGATTAGCAATGTGCAATGGGTACTACTCATATGACATCACTGATCTAAGTTTCAAATGAGGCTCCACAATAACATCATATCCATTTTTCAGAAATAGAGCATGTGTTTTCCTCAAGCCTACCCAAGAACCTATATTTCCAAGATGGCCACCAAATAGGGGAAAAAGGCATCAAGAATGCTCACCTACTAAAAACCAAACATCACTAATGTGTTACTGCTAAGATTTTATAAAGAACCTATCATATGGAATCCATACAAAGAAAAAAATAGAGACATGAGATTATTATACAAAAAATGATGCATGAACATGACTAGAGAACACAAACTTACTATAGAGATGGCACTTTTGATGTCTATGTCTCTTGTAACATCAGTTTCCAAGATCGGCTAAATGCACGTGCCTCTTCAAGATCTTAGTGAGCTGGACACCATATCCATGATAGAAGTTTAGCATACATAAATAAAGGAAGGAAATTAGAATGTAAAATATTCACAACAAAATTTAGAAGATTTGAGAATAGGGACATGGCCTGGAACATGAGTATCCAGCTCAAGTGGAGTAGAATCCTAGAAGAACATAAAGAAAATCATTTTCAACTATTAGATTCAGTTTGAGATTAGCAATGCAGAATGGGTACCACTTACATAACTGACCTCTCTAAGTCTCAAATGAGGTTCCACAATATCATCATCTCCCATTGCATGTGAATAAAGCATGTGTTTCCCTCAAAACTAGCCAAGTACCTACATTTCCAAGAGAAAATCAGTACTTGGAACTTCAACCCAAGAGAAATGGAAGAGAGTAGGTAGATATCTCTATATGGAACAACCTTTGCATTGGTTGGCTGCCCTTAGTTTCTACAAAAGCAATTTAGGTAGCAAAATGGAACAATCTTACAAATTTAATGAAACACATGCAACAGAGACACATGAGCTTATTATAAAAAAATGGATTGCATGAACATGACTACTACATGACAAGTGTACAAATATAACCTGGAAATGAGTCTCCAAGTCAAGTGAGCAGCATCCAAGAAGCTGAATAACATAAAAAAAAATATGTTCTATATTATAGATAAAATATTTGAATGAAAATGAGTCAATTAAGGATTTTATTTTTGAGCTCTCGATGGTGAAATATGTTTTCTAAAAATACACTTTATTTTCAAAAAAATGAAAATCCAGTAAGTGTTGAAAAAACACATATACCTAGAGACAACATATAAGAACACAAAACACAAAGCACCATATAGATCAATATCTTTGTATCCACATACATAGTGAATTTACAAAGAAAAAGAGAGAGATATATGATCTAATTATTCTAAAAAGGAGGAATGAACATGACTAGAGAAACCAATTGATTGATTTAGCTTGAGATTAGAAATGTGCAATGGGTACTACTCATATGACATCACCGGTCTAAGTTTCAAACGAGGCTCCACAATAACATCATATCCATTTTTTAGAAATAGAGCATGTGTTTTCCTCAAGCCTACCCAAGAACCTATATTTCCAAGATGGCCACCAAATAGGGGAAAAAGGCATCAAGAATGCTCACCTACTAAAAACCAAACATCACTAATGTGTTACTGCTAATATTTTCTAGAGAACCTATCATATGGAATCCATACAAAGAAAAAATAGAGACATGAGATTATTATACAAAAAATGATGCATGAACATGACTAGAGAACACAAGATTACTATAGAGATGGGACTCTTGATGCCTATGTCTCTTGTAGCATCAGTTTCTGGGATCAACACAATGCACTTCCCTCTTCAAGTTCTTAGTGAGTTGGATACTATATCCATGATAGACATCTAGCATACACTAATAAAGGAAGGAAATTTGAATTTAAAATATTCATAAAAAAATTTAGAAGATTCAAGCGTAGGGACATGAGCTGGAACATTAGTCTCCAACTCAATGGAGCAGAATCCTGGAAAAACATAAGGAAAATCATTTTTCAACTATTAGATTCAGTTTGAGATTGGCAATGTGGAATGGGTGCCACTTACATAACCAGACCAATCTAAGTCTCAAACGAGGTTCCACAATAACATCATATCCTGTTGTGTTAGAATAGAGCATGTGTTTTCCTCAAACCTAGCCAAGAACCTACATTTCCAAGAGAACAACAATACTTGAAACTTCAACCCATGAGAAATGGAAGAGAGTAGGTAAATATGTATGTGTGGGATAACATCTGCATTGGTTGACCGCCATTGGTTTCTACAAAAGAAATTCAGGTATCAACACAGAACAATCTTACACATTTAATGAAACACATGCAATAGAGACACATGAGCTTTTTATACAAAAATGGATTGCATGAACATGACTACCACATGACTATTGTACAAATATAACCTAGAAATGAGTCTCCAAGTCAAGTGAGCAACATCCTAGAAGCTAAATAATATAAATAAAAATATGTTCTATATTATAGATAAAAGATTTGAATTTTTTTTTAAAAATCCAAACATCTTCATTACTAAAAAGCCATACGAAATCTACACATAGGTAAAGTGATACTAGAAGTACATACTACCACCAAGAGTAGGGCTATCTGATCACCAAAACTCATATTGGAATGATAATAAAATGTTTATGCATTGATATCTTTTCCACGAGGCTAACATAAGTAGCTTTTGATAAAAGATTCCTTCATACTGAGCATAGATCAGTGGTGATAAACCTGCAAATGAAAAATATGCATACCAGTGTTTTCCACCACAAGCAGAGCCAATGACCTAGTAGTGAATCTGAACAGAACAAAATTGAGGCCAACAAGAGCAAAGACTCGTAGCTCCCAAATAGAGAGAACAACAATGGCGACAAGCAGTGACAACAATGTCGACGAGCGGTGAGAAATGGGTGAAGGAATCAACGACTGATGCAGTTGAACTGCCAAAACACTGAAACAAAACTAAAGAACAATGAAGCACACTAGAACCAAAGGAATATAAAGGGAAGGAAACAAGAAGGGGGAGAAAATGATCGATGCTTCTGCTAGATCCAGGGAAGGAGGGAACAAAGCACAGACTTCTCAAGTTATCCACAACACGGAAACACACCAACAACCGAGCCCCGTGCCCACTACCGTAAAGCTCCACACCAAGTGTCGTCAGGTCCAAATCTATGAACCGGATCCATCACAACCACCGCTAGGAGTTGAGAGACCTGAGAAAAGTGGAGGGATCCACCTGCCACCTAAACTAGAAAACAAAAGCTGGTCGAGGAAGAGGCCTAGGGGAGAAGGGTGGCAATCACTGGCAGTCAGACCCCCTCCCCCAAGCCAGTGCACCACACAGAGAGAACCCTAAATCGCCAGACCTATCACCTACTCCACTGAAAAAAGATTTGAATGAAAATGAGTCAATTAAGGATTTTATTTTTGAGCTCCTGATGGTGAAATATGTTTTCAAAAAATACATTTTATTTTCAAAAAATGAAATTCCTAAAAGTGTTGAAAAAACACATATACCTAGAGACAACATATAAAAACACAAAACACAAAGCACCATATAGATAAATATCTTTGTATCCACATAGATAGTGAATTTAGAAAAAAAAGAGAGAGATATATGATCTAATTATTAAAAAAAGGAGGCATGAACATGACTAGAGAAACCAATTGTTTGATTTAGCTTGAGATTAACAAAGTACAATGGGTACTACTCATATAACCTCCCTAGTCTAAGTTTCAAATGAGGATCCAAAATAACATCATCTCCATTGCTTCTAAAATAGAGCATGTGTTTCCCTCAAGCCTAGGCAAGAACCTATATTTCCAAGATGACCACCAAATAGGGGAAAAAGCCAACAAGAATGCTCACCTACTAAAAATCATGCATCACCGGGGAAAAAATCTAAAGCCGAAGTTAATAAAGTTCACAAAGTATGTGATCAATTACTAAAAGAATATCTACAAATAAGAAATGTAAATGTAAATGCAACTTCTAGCCAACAAATAGTCTCCTCTCACTCCCCTATTGTTGTAGTCCCACTAAAACTAGCTCAAGATTTCAAGGCACATGCTAGAAGATAGAAAAGGTCAAGAAACTCCATGAAGACTAATTTGGATGTGTACTTGGGGGAGGAAGTGGTGCTGCTTAAGGATGATGATTATGATATCTTATCTTGGTGGAAAGCTATTGAGGTGAATTATCCAGTATTAAGTGAGATGGATATTTTAGCCATCCCTACTTCTACAATATCATTAGAATCAACATAAAGTATTACAGATAGACTTCTTGACCCACATCCCAATCATCTCACACCCAAGACTATGGATTCTTTGATGTGTCTTCACAACTGGATTTCTACTTTTGGAGGTAAGATTAAAACTTTGATTTGATCTTACTTTGATATTTTATTATCTACTAGTTATTTGTTTTGTTTTCTTGTTGTAGGTGATTATTTTATTGGAGATATTGACACCTCTCGTACATACATGGATCTTGTTAGACTTGGTACAATTTAACAATAATTTGTTTTAATTTGTTATTGTATCCCAATTGAATTGGTTATTATATCCCATTTGAATTTGTTATTATATCTTACATGTCAAAGTTTCACATGAAATTGCCTCAAAGCATGTTCAAGGTTAGTTTAGGTCTCATTTTTGCAAACAATGGTGCCAGATTCAGGTTGCAAAAGTCACCTAAATGGATATAATAGGACCATGCCTAGCATACTAACATGGATGAATATCTCTTACTTAACTCTTCATGTCTTAACTTATATTTATGTCCTGAAATTTATGGTACATATTTCTTAGATTTCTTAAGCATATTCCCATAATTGTATCTTACCAAATTCAGTAATATATTTTATTCTACTATTGTAGTACAACATATATCTTAGATTACTTAACCTTGTACACATAATTATATCTTACTAAAGTCAGTCATGCATTATATTCTGATGTTATCATTGTTGGAAACAACGAATATATCAAATTCCTTAAGCTTGTTCTCATAATTTATTAAGCTTGTTACCAGAATTAATGGTAGGAAAAGGCTAGAAACAACATCATTTATTTTGTTTAAATATGGAAAGACTGATCAAACTAAAGTAAATTTGAATTCTTTTGTCATCGGGCAATTTAATATAATATGGAAAGTTTGGTGTAGTTTATTTATGTTCAATTATGACATGACCTCTTTGTATATCCTTCAACTTGGCAACGATCTGTTGTTGTTTCCTTATTGATGAATGTTGTTTCTACCTTATTGATGAATGCTACTATGATCCCTCCATCATTTGCATTACCTTATCTTGCCATCACTTAATCTTTGCTACTGGAGATGCCTGGTTGTGGGGGGGCATCCATTAATTCATCTAATCAATTCCAGATCCAATATTGGTTACTTGCTGCTATCGAACTTATTCATGTTATTATTGTCAATGAGTTGTTTCTAATAGTACCGTTACTAAGTGGGAAGAATGAATTTTAGAACTTCTTCTTACCAATAGCGAACAATATGAATTTTGGAACAGAACTTGTTGTAGTATTTTTCAATTTGTAATTGGTGTTTTGTTTGTCAAGTGTTTAGTACAATGGTGCTTTTAATATGTACTCATATTCAAATGAATTGTTTAAAAATAATTATGTAATATGGTGTTGTAAAATTTATTAATCTATACTTATTTCTTCATTTTGTTGTCCATTTTTAAATAATCAAGCCAAGTGGGTATGTTGAAGTGATTGCTATTGTGGTGCTTAGCAGCAATCCACATGAGTTATATTTATGGCAAGTGAAGTGGAATGAGTTATGTGTAGTCTTGCTGTAAACTATGGGCATTTGTAGTGTTTTTTGAAGTCTTGTTGTAAACAATAGTACTATTGTTAGAAAAAAATTGTGAGTATGTGTAGTTTTTTTAGTCCACATTTCGTGTCCAGTTTTATCAGGTCAGGTTTTTTTGGTCTTTTTGAGTCATTATGTTTTTAGGTTGTGGTTGTTCCAGTTTAAGTTCAAATGGTTGGGTTGGGTTCAGGTCAGGTTCTAAAAATCCCATCCCATTGGCATGGCTAGCGGGAAGAATGATGTATTTCATGAGTTAGATGATGGGATGATGTGGTTCCATAATAGAATAGTGGTTCCTGAGACTAGCGGTCTGTGGGAGATGGTACTTGAGGAGGCTCATTCCTCAATGTATGTGATGCATCCTGGTAGTACAAAGATATATCATAATCTGAAGGATTTGTATTGGTGTCTATACATGAAGGGGGATTTGACAGAGTTTGTGGCCAAGTGATGCACAAAAAATTAGTCATTTTTCATAAGATATTTTAATATCTATTTTGAGCATATTCTCTCATTTTGATTTTATTTGTGCATGGTTTATAATTATTAGCCTGAGACATACTTTTCACCATTTCTACCATTTCGTATTGATTTATCATTATTTATGGACTTATGTTCTTATATGTTGTGTTTCAGGTAAATTGACAAATGTTGGATCAGCTCGATGCTACCGGAAGCCTTGTTAGAGGTACCAATAATTGAAGAAGAAGAACATACATGACTTGAAGAGCTCAGTGGTACCAAAAAGGAATCAATACTATCAAATTGATAAATAGTAGCACAACCAAAGTGATTCTGGTCCACCGACATCAAGTCGGTGGTACTGACTTTTACCCGAAAAACCGTGAAAAGATGTCAGGGAGAATCTCAGTTCTATCGATGCCTTAGTTGGTAGTACCGACACACACAAGGAGTCACGTGACCCTAAAGAGGAATCAGTGCCATCGACATTCTGTCAATGGTACCCACTTGTCACGATCAAATGAGATTAAAGATAGCGATTACTCCGATGTCCATGACTTAATGACGTCCTACAATAATATGACTAGGGAAGATTTGGGCTAGACTTAGGATCAAGCCGGAGTTTGTTACACAATAGAGGATAGACATAAGAAGAGAAAGAAGAGGATAAAGCTACTTTCCAGACAATTTGAGCACTTCTGTGGATAGTTTTGTAGTCGAAAGACGGAAAATTGCCGCGTTTTTCAGAGGGAGTCAATTTGGATCATCTTCTCTAGGGATATTCATTGATTCTTTAATGTTTTCCTCATCTTTCTCTTTTTTTTTTTGGAAATGGGTAAATATATTGCCAAAAGGAGGGTAGAGAAAACTACCACCTTACAAGTCAGAGATCATGGGGCATGATCAGTAAAGAAGGGGGTTAAACAAACAAACCCCTCATAACTAAACTAGTATATACATGGTTACATACAAAATCCTCAGTATATTTTAGCATGATGAGACACACCCTTCAAAATGTCTTTCTTAACATAGATTAGATTACCCAGATCGAAATTTATCTTTTTGATCAGTTCTGTCTCTGCTCGGCTGCCTTTAGAGTGGATTCTTCTATTTCTTTCATCCCATATATTGAAGCAAAAGGAAGTTAGACAGAGGCCCCCAAAAGCCAGCCGATATTTATCTTTAAGATTGAGCAGTAACCAGTCTGCCATATCATCCGAGTTGTGACTCTGGTTCGGGCCCCACTCATTCTTCAGACATATCGAGGCCCAGTTGAGCCTGGTGTAGCTGCAATCAAGGAAGAGGTGACCGTGGCTTTCATTGGCTCTCCTGTAAAGGGCGCATACCGCATCAACCTGTATGCCCCAATTTGCCAACCGGTCCTTTGTTGGGAGCTTCCTCAGGATAGCCCTATAAGCAGTAGTGCTCCACTTTGGATAGTGGAAAGGCCCCCAGAGAAATTTGGCCCAGCCTGTATCATCAGACGTATCACTGTTGATCCATGGGGTAGTGTGTTGGTTAACAACACACACCATCTCATGCTCATCGACAATGTACATAGCGTTGATCTCCATCCACCTATTACACATGCTTTTCCACGTCCTAGAAGAAGATATGTCGGAGTTATTGGGCATAAAACCATACCTTTTCGTCATCCATTTAGACCACACATTAGTCTTATCCCTTAGGAATCTGTCAAGCCGCTTGGTTTGGGAATTAAGAATGATCACTTTCGGATGTAAGACATTGAGACCCCCTTTGCTGAAAGGTCGGGCGAGAACCTCCCAGGCGACAACATGGTTCATACCCCCCCAAAGGAAGCCAGCTATGATCCTTTTCATAGATTCAACCACAATAGGAGGTATGTCACAGACCTCAGCCCAGAACCGCACCATGCTTTGTAGAACAGATCTGATGAGAACCAACTTACCAGCAAGAGAGAACCTGATCCCCGTCCAACCTTGAACTTTTGTTCTCAGACTGTCCAAGCACAAAGAGAAATTCGAAGAGGTTCCTTTACCCCCAATAATAGGAGCTCCCAGGTACCTAGTAGGGAGCCTTCCCCCACTCATGTTAATAGCCAACTTCATTCTCCCCCTTCTTGAGTCACATGACTTTGAAAGGAAAATTCTCGAGTTGATGGAGCTAATGTAAAGCCCAGTCAGGTTGCCAAATTTTATCAACACTCTCTTAAACTCATTGAGCCTTTTAGCATTGCCCATCGAAAATAACATCACATCATCAGCAAAGATGAGGTGCATCTTTACTTTGATGCCCTTGATCTTGAACGCTTTGATCTTTCCCATGTCCTCTGCTTTATTGATGATATTAGTCAGTCCTTCCATAAGAATAGTAAACAACAGGGGGGATAGGGGGTCCCTTGTTGCAACCCATTAGTGGCTCTAAGGAGCCCCACATGACCACCATTTATTAGGATAGAGAAAGAGGTAGTTTGGACACACTGTTTCATCATATTGATCCACCTGTCCGAGAAACCCATGTTCACCATGATGTTCCACAGGGCCTCCCATCTAACATAATCATAGGCCTTTTGCTGGTCAATCTTCACACAAGCTTTTGAGTTTGCATTCTTTATATTGAACCCAGTCAGAAACTCGGCAGTCAGAAGGGTGGAGTCAGCTAACTTCCTACCCTTTATGAAAGCACCCTGCTCCTCGGATATAATAAGGGGCAGGATGTTCCCAAGTCTACGGGCAAGTAGTTTAGAGGTGCATTTGTAAAGAACGCTGCAACAGGAGATGGGTCTGTAATCTGTCATACCAGCCACTTCCTTACTTTTGCGAATAAGTTTTATAAAAGTGTGGTTCGCAGCCAAAACCATGTTCCCTCCATTTATGATCCATCTTATATCATCGCTAATGTCCTTACCGAAGAGGTACCACATTCTTTGGTTGAACAACCCGTTGAACCCATCAGGTCCCGGGGCCTTACACGGATTTATAGAAAAAATAGCAGCCTTGATTTCCTCGTATGTTGCCGGTTGGCAAAGCGTTTCATTCATTTCTTCATTAACTCTTGTACCGGGAAGCAGATCAACATAAGTCATGTTTTCATAAGAAGGTTGGTTGTAAATGCTTTGGAAGTAGTTTATGGCACTAGCAGCTATCTTTTCTCTTCTTTCGACAATCTCACCTTGTTCGTCAACCAGCTGATGGATTGTTTCTCTTAGTTCCTTGTTCTTGACGGTAGCATGATACACCCTGGTATTCCTATCCCCGTCCATTAGCCATTTCATCCAGCTACACTGCCAATAGAATTGCTCTTCTGCCTTTTTTAGTTTCCTCAGCCTATCCTCTATTTTCATTTCATTTTTTTATATCAAGCTCATTCTCAGGTGACTCTATGGCGACAGTAGTAGCTTCATCATACTCCTTTGTAGCAGTAGCAAGGAGGTTCTTAAGGTTACCCTTCTCCCTGCTCCAAGATTTTAAAGCCTTCTTTATGTTCTGTAGCTTCTTTAGGACTCTGTACATCGGATTCCCCACAACATCAATATCCAAACTACCTTCCACCAGTTCCTTGAACCCTGCCCAGATACACCAGAGGTTAAGGAACTGAAACAGCCGTTGGATTCTATCCTTGGCAGTGAACTCCATTTTTAACCAACAGTGATCACTCAAGATGTTAGCACCCATCTTGGCGACTGCATTAGGCTGGACATTAAGCCAGGATTCATTGACCATAGAACGATCAATAGCGCTGGAAATTCTTCGACCAGGTTTCTGTATATTAGACCATGTTGTTCGACCACCAATTCTATGCATCTTAATGAGGTCTGCCTCTTCCATGGTGTCATTAAAAGCAGTAGTTACTCTCTCAGGGACAGTAAGCCCTCCTATCTTCTCTTTCGTCTTTCTAACATTGTTGAAGTCCCCAAGGACCAACTAGGGGACCTCTTGTTGTGCAATTTCTTTTATGGTAGCCCACATTCTTCCTATGTCTCTTTCAAGGTTCTCCCCGTAGATCCCAGACACAATGAAGTCCATCCCGCCTTTATTACAGCAAGTGACAGTAACCACTTGGTCTGTAGCATTAATAAGGTCAACCACCCAAGCAGCAGGGTTCCACCCAACAACAATCCTGCAACCATCTCTACTTTCAATATTCGATAGAGTTCGCCACCCTACCGGGAACAGGGTATGTATCCTTTCCTTGACTTTGTTCTTGATCCTAGTTTCCAAACAGAAGACTAGGCTGGCTTCTTCCTCCGCTATCACTCTTCTTACCTCCCTCTGCCTAACAGCAAGTGAGGCACCCCACATGTTCCAAACGAGTAGGGACATATCTAACGAGTTTTTTCCCTACTCCCTCCCTTGGAGCAGGATACTTCCTTAGCCTTCTTCTTCTACTCTTTTGCTGCAGTACGAGTCTGTCTAGGACTTCTGCTACGTGTACTGGTCTCAGGTGCTTAATCTTCAACATCATCCAAGCTCACGAAAGGGTTGGCAACGAGGATCATAGATTCAGAATCCTTCCCGACGACATCCTTCCTTTGCTTGCCTTTCTCCTTACCCTTCCTGGATCGGGATGTGTCCACAAGAGGTAGGTTGGGCAGGGAATTCTCGCAGGGTGCTCCTGGCTGAGCCAGTTCTATATCCCCAGAAAGGGGGGGGACCGAGATTGGCGCTCCAGCTTCTACAGACTCCACATTATCTATAACCACCACCTCTTTGGACGAAGGATTATCCATCGCTCGTCTGACCTTGGGTGGGGGCTTGGATTTGCCCTATCTTATCTTCGTCTTCCTTGCCTATTCTGGGATGATGGGTGGCGTCCAGTTGATGGCAACCCTTACCCCAGGGCAACTACCTGTAATGTGTCCGAAGACTTTACAAGTTGCACACCTATCCGACGGGGCTTCATACTTGAAGCGTACTTCCCATTCATCCCCATTAGGAAGCTCTACCATCACCTCTGGTGGCGGCTCATTCTCCGCGGATATGTCCACACAGAAATGAGCACAACCTTGGACTGTGCCATCTGACCTCCTGTCGATGGGTCTGGGATCCCCAATCGAGTGGGCGATCACAGCAATAGCCCTAGCCGTGCAGTGTTGGCCCACATCCGGCAGGGAGACCCAAACGGGGGCAGTCTTGAGCGCAACTCTCCGCGTATCAGCTTCATGTGTCCACCTTGTCACCAGGACCAAATGATCATCAAAAAACTAGGGTCCTTTGAGAAGAGCTTTTTTGATGTCCGCATCACTAGCAAAACGAGCTAGGAACAAGCCCTCATTCAGCGAGAAAAGCTCCAGCTCCCCTATTGGTCACCAACTCCGAATCATCCACCCTTTGAGGGGGATAGGGTCGACATGTCCTCCTAGAACCTGGATGATCGCTGAGTGCCGGTGGTAGTCCTCCATTTCCTCCATAATCAGGTTGTTGAACTTCGTCCACAACCACTTGCCCCCTCCTTGCGGAAGGGGGTCTTTGGGACCGCCGCAACTGCTCCCTTGATACGAGGAGGAGGACCGCTGACTGATCCAACCCAATCCCTATCCACGGTGATGTCTGTCTCTGAGGAGAACCAGTCGCCACCCTGGGGAGGAGGATCGGAGGGGGGGTGGGGTTTGGGGTAGAAACAGGCAGGGATCCATCGCCCTTGCCCGCCATCGCCAGGGCACAGAGCTAGAGAGGGATCAGAGCTCCGTCATGCAGCTTAGCGAGAGAGTAGAGTCAATATCTCTGTTTCTATTCCTATTTTTCATCTTTCTCTTCTCCATATATGTGTATGGAAAGTAAAATAATGCGGTACTAATCCCTGAATTGACTGTTATGAGTTAATATTTCTGTTTCCTTAAATTCTAGACATACCGCTATGATTACTTCATGAACTATCTATGCTTGATCACTGTAGTTGTTTTCTTAGCTGATATTTACTTCAAAAGAGGGATTAACGGTTGGACATGTTGTAGATCTACATAGCCTAGACCATGCCTCGAGATAGGGCTTACGAATGTGAAGGGTATAGCCTAAAGGCATCGTCAAAGCACCTAACTAATAATTAAATCAATAAGAGAGTGGGATTTATATTAGATTAGGTAGTGAAGTACACTGTGAGAGTGAGTAATTCTTTCTACGGGTCCCTTGATCATGGTTAGGAGGACTAAATATTGATAAATAATGTTAATTGCAGTTTAAATCATGGTGAAATTGTATTCCTATGGAATCCTTTCCAATTGTGATCACAACCTCAATAACTTAGTTAAAATTTTTCCAATTAGCCAATTAATCAACCATCCACCTTTTACACTAGTTCTAGATGATCAAGTCATAGTTAGTAGTAGTCTTTGGATTCACATTTCTCTATTTTCTATATCTAGGCCTCTATTGGCCTATATTACTCCGATACATGCACTTGCATTATAAATGTATAGTACACACACATCACCAAGTATCCAGTTTGTCAATAGGTCAAGGTAGAGAATCAGAAACCTATAGGGACATTACAACCTTTGCTAATTCTACAATGAAAATGGGATCATATAACCATGGACTTTGTGGTTGGCCTTCAAAGAATAGCCAAAGGTGATGATTTAATTTGGGTAATCGTTGTTGATGAAGTCAGCTCACTTTCTAGTAGTCAAGACAACCTATATAGTAGAGAAGTTGGCACAAGTCTACATTGAGGAGATAGTTTGTTTGCATGGCATACCAGTTACCATAGTGTTTGATAGAGGTCCTCAATTCACAAGCATGTTTTGGGAGTGTCTACATACAACACTTGGGACATAGTTGAGGTTCAATACAACTTTTCACCTATAGAAAAATGGCCAGTTAAGAGGGACCATTTAGACATTAGAGGATTTTTTGAGAGCATGTGTTGTTTAGTTTCTTAGGGGTTGTAGTATAAACCATAGTGAAACTATATTCATACGAAATCCATTCCAATTGTGCTCACAACCTTAGTTACTTAGTTGTAATTTTTGCAATTAGTCAATTCATCAACCAATCACCTTTTTCACTAGGTCTAGATGATCGAGTCATAGTTAGTAGTAGTCTTTGGATTCACTTTTCACTGTGTTCAATATTCAGGCCTCTTTTGGCCTATATTACCTCAATCATGCACTTTCTTTATAAACATGTAGTAAACACACACCAAGTTTTCGGCACCATTGCCAGGGAAATGGTAAATCCAGCATGATGAGTGTTGTGATACGACCACTCTAGGCCACAATTTTATTTTTCTTTTCATTATTTTTAAGCTACATATTCACATCTTCATTAAATCCCAAGTATCCATTTCTCTCTTTAATCTTACTATTTACATGTACTACTCTATGGTTCAAACCTGAACAACTGACCTCAGAGAGTCAACTCCATAGAGTTCTATCCAGGAGGAACTCTTGTATAGGGCAATTGAGTACAATGATTTTGTGGGAGGACTCATCCCAACTCTGCCACCACAGGTGACAGAACCAGAAATGGGTGATGGTAATGTAGATGTTGAAGAGAGGACTGTCTTAGAGAAAATTAAGGCATCTTGAGGTACAACTCAGTTGGAACCAATAAGAAGGTAGACAATAAATTTGGATATCTACAAAATTGATCTAGGGCTGGTAGAACTTATCAAATCACAGTCTTTTCAGGGGCACAATATGGAGGATCCAATTCTCACATAAACAATTTCATGTAAAGTTGTAATATGCTCAAAATTGAAAAGGTCCTAGTGGTAGTGATTTATCTAAAAATATTTTCTTATTCACTTCCTAATAAATAAAAAGTGTGGTTTCTATGTCTTCCTCCAGAATCAATAGAAACATGGGACTAAATGATCGATGTCTTCTTGGAATACTATTTTCTACCACAAAAGACAAATGAACTAGTTGGGAAGATCTATAACTTTAAGAACCATGCAGATGAGTCTTATTTAGAAGCATGGAAAAGATTCCTGAACATATTGAGGAAGGTCCCTCATCATGGGATTGATCTTTACGGCCAAGTAAAGACTTTCTACTACATGATGCATAAGGGAGGGAGAAGCTCACCTAATAGCGTAGGGTCAGTATTTTTCCTCAACAATATGGCGACTAGGTGTCATGAAATCCTAAAGAACATGATTAAAAATCAATCACGGGGAGATGAGAGAGAAGCTCTCACAATAGTTAAGAGTGTTGGAGAGTCCACAATCATCACAACACTGAGTGAGAAGTTGGAAAACCTCGCCAAGAAATTAGATCTGAAATTAAGAAAGTCATCTGGAGGGGAGGAAGAAGAATGCATGTATATGAGGCAACACAATTATAGGGGAATCAATGAATATTCCTGGAGGAAGGATCCTATATTTTCATGGAAGGATCCAAACAACTTTCAACATGACCCATCTCATGCAAAAGTGGCCAAGCCACAAGAAGGTAGTGCATAGCAGCAACATCGACATGATATGCTCCCCAAAAAGATAGATCGCATAGAAGACATGCTAGGCAAGCTCGTCAGTCAAAATGAGATGATCACAAGTCGAACACAGTAAGATTTGTAGAATCAAGGAGAACAAATCCATAGATTAGAGAACCATATTTCTCAGATCGTAGCAGAAGTAGCATCCTTGAAGAAGCCAGGCCAGTAGGGATTCCCAGCTAATACCGACATTCCATATAATAATTAACAGGAGAAGGTAGTATTACTGCATAGTAGGAAGAAATTGTTGAATGAACGAAAGACCTTCCCAGAGGCAAACAACATGGAAAGTGACACAAGACAATGTTGGCTATTGATCTACTTGAGCCAGACACCACATAACATGAGAAGGGAGTTGAAGAGGAAACTGAAGAGCTAAAGGAGGCTCAGGAAGGATGCATATTTTCCACCTCACCAAAGGAATTTGGTGACTCTAGTTCCATTCCAAAATAGCTTGAAAGTAATGAAGGTTGACCAACAATTCCAGAAGTTTCTAGATACTTCCAAAAAATGCATGTCAACATTCCACTGATAGATGTAAAGAATTATAAGGCCCTTGAACTTGCTTAATGAGTTGAATAATCTTACTTACCATAATTTAATGATTATAACCCTAATATAACCTTGTGATATTCTTTGAAATCAATAAACAAGCTTATGCTTCAAATTTGGTCCAATTTTGACACTGTTTGAGCAAGCGATGCAATTTTATGTACATTTTGGACTTTTCTGCAATTTACCCAATTGAGGGGTTTTCTTTGCAATTTTTCATAAAAATTATGTTTCTTAGATGTTATATTATAATTATTGAGTATTTTGAGCCATGGGGCTCCTAGTTGAGCCATGGTTTGAAGGTGTTTTCCTCAAGGGTATTTTAGGGTTTGCCCCTTCATGGATGAGCTACCTTTAGTTGCTACCAACTAATGAATTATTTGATTGGCTTGGAAATTCAGAAAAGGAGAGATAAGAAGGTCTATATGGATGGTGGGGGAGCTGCTTTTTTGTGTGCTTGTATATTCTTAATAGTTTAAGGTCATGGACACTTGGAAAGATACTAGAACTTCAACCTTTTCTTTTCTTTATCTTAAAGTTTTATATACCTATCACCAAGCACCCAAACAAACCATTTCCTATCCACCACTTCCCTCCTTGTACTAAACTCATTCTCCCTCTGTGCTTCTGCTAAGTTCATATCCAAGGAAGAAGAAAGTGGGGATCTTCTTGGAAAAAGAATCTGGGTTGCAATTGACTTCCTTTAGGGGTTCCTAAAGCTCCTTCCTAGTGATATTGACCTAAAAGTATCAATATTACCTTATTTTCTCCATTTATTTCTTTTCTCTTCTTCCTCATATATTTCTCCAGGTTGGAACCTTGCTTTTCCATGGTGAAAGTGTCTCTAGAACTTAAAAATCTATCCTTCTTGTTTCTTCTTCAAAGGTTTTGCTTCTCTGTGAAGAGAAGTGCCTACTTGGCCACGTTCATATCTGAATCTAGGGTTTTTTTTCCTTATATGCTCGAGATTAATTATGTTTGGTATTTGAACTACTCTATAAAGGCCATTTATATAACATTATTCACTTATATTTCTTTCTAGAATGTTTAGGGTTACGAATGTGATGATCTAAGCATAAAGAAACCATGCTTGTTTAGGGTTATGAATTGTTTATGGTGTTCACTGTTCTGTTCCAATTCTATATGAAGTTGTAAGCATGGGTACGACCTTTCTAAGGTATAATATGATCTGGGACAGGTTGATAGCAACAACCTATGGTTCTAAGTACAAAACAATTGATGGTTTAAATTAGGGTTTTCAAGTTATTTCCTTCCCTATCACACAACTGATGGTCATACCATTCAAGAACCAATGGCGTTTCTATCTTGGCAAATGATGTTTGTGATCAAGGTTGTCAAATTTTATGGTGACAACCTATGGTTACCCCCTTAGGTCAGGTTTTGTCCCAATTAGAAGTTTAATTATCATCCACTAAGTATTTAAGTGATGCTATCAATCAATGATGACACTAGCTTAATATTTGATAGTGTTAAATGATTATATTGCTGATCTAACAACTAATGGTAAATTAATGATCAAAATTAATTGTGGATCAGATCATCACCACATATCATGAGTTAAGAATGTAATTTTTGATTCGATTAAACCTTAAACCAATGGTTCCTTGGTTCATTTGATCTCATGGTTAGACTTATACTTCAATTGGTAACCTTGAACAATGAACCCGACCCAATGAATAATATTGTATGCCTCAACATCCAATGTATTAGAATAAACCCCACGGTATTATATGTGGGTTCTAGTAATGAGAATTTTCTGGTTCAATACCATTAATTGGTAGTCTTACCTTTGCTTTTTTATAGTTTTTTTTGTTGGTAAAACTTCTGTTGCTTTTTTTTTATTTTTGTTTTTTGTAGTTACAAAACGTGTTGGTCCCAAATTAAGGACCAACTAAAAGGAAAGAAAGCTTTCTATACACCATAAAAGGTAAAGAAAGATAGGCCCTGAAGCATATCTGGACTTGAGATCCAAGAAATTTTTGTAAAGCTCAACGCCATCAGGATCACCAGAAGAAACAACCAGAAAAAACATACTCAGCTCTCACTTAGAGACGTGTAACTCCAATGTGATATAGTTATATTTGATAAATCACTATAATAAGTGGACACATAACTCCAATGTGATATAGCTTGTTATACCTAACCTCAGTTTAATTATATGATGTTGAATGGTTATAATCATACCACTTGAATGATTAATGTGGAAATGTATTACATTCTTCTTGTGATAAAACCACAATGTAGTGCTATTTGAATATCATAGTGCCCTGCCATAATAATACCTATGGACACATAATAACTTATGAACTTTTGATCCTTGTTTGAGGCATGGAATAATGAGGATGACCTTGCTATGAATAATTTGATGGTCTTAAATGATCTATTGGGTATGTTGAGCTCTGATTGAGGTGAAATCATTTTCATGTTCCAATAAGGGTTGAAACCCTACAACTTGTGATAAGAAATGGATATCTTGAAATGATATGATGATGATGTAGTTCATTATAATGCAATGGATGATAGCATATGGTAATATGATTATGATCTATACTTTCAAACATTTTATATCTTCTGAAGTTGTAATGCTTATACACTTGATAGAAATGAAGTAGGGTTTGTATGTCCATTTGTATGATGAAGCCTTAATTAACCCAATTGGCAATGATTAATCAAGTTAAATTCTAATCATGTATTGTCATGTGCCATAGATCCATCTGAGTGTCAGAACTTGCCATATGGTGAATTGAGTATTCCT
Source organism: Alisma plantago-aquatica (assembly GCA_963693085.1). Lineage (NCBI taxonomy): Eukaryota > Viridiplantae > Streptophyta > Magnoliopsida > Alismatales > Alismataceae > Alisma > Alisma plantago-aquatica. The sequence goes on from OY856409.1 coordinate 1,854,349,694, forward strand.
AAGGGAAACTGAGAGCACATACCATTGAGTATGTGGGGTTCTTATCATCTTGAATCCAAGTGCTTAGGAAGGATGATTGTGGTCATACCTAGCCCTCTTTTTGAGAATGGTTGTGGTTGTGTCTCGGTGATTATCGTGTGATAAAGGTTTTTCTTTGCATACATTGGTCTCTAGCGCCATGACCTGTACCAAATTGAACTAGTTGTTTATAGGACTATATGTCGTTGTTTTGCAGTTAGACTGAGATGTCACTATAGTGTAGACTCGCACTGAATGAGTATGGAGAAGGTCTTGGAGTCTAACTCTTCCTTGATCTTATATGGAACTGATTGCGACCAAGCGGTGGTTAGTTGGACTTTGAGTGGTACAACTCAAACTCCCCACGGCATAATAAAATATATAATACCGGTCATGTAGTATAATTTCTAGTGTTTAATATGTATCACATTGGTTGATAAATCCTTGTCTTGTCTTTACACTACATAGTTCTTACATGATGCAGACTTATGAAAATTGAGTAATTCTACTTGATGCTACAACTTATATGATTAACTGCTTAGTATGCTTAAACTGTTCAATATGTTCATATTGCTTATTCAATACCCTAACTGCTCAATGTATTTACTATTAATTAATATGTTATAATGAATATATGTTGGAGAGAGTTATATCTCTCGCTCGGACTAGGTCTCACCCGTGGGTCACCACATTTTTTTAGGTGGCCACGGGCAACGAGGTAGAGGTCGTGCTGTGGAAGAGAACCAACCTAGTGATCAATAGATTCAGAAGGTTGGTTAGTTGCAGATGTTAGTAGTAGAGTCCTAGTGTCATCCCTATACTCTCAGGTCTGGGTATGGGATGCGTTTTCTAGATGATATACTCATATCGAAATGAGATTTAAGTAGTATGCCAATGTTTGTAAATATATGGCACGTACATGTGAAATATCTTTTGTATGCAGGATGTGATTGAGGTCTTTGGACCCATATGGGAATACTTGTTACAGTATATAAGAATGGAATGATGGACCTTTATGTCCATGTTCTAGAGTTTATTTAGATTGTTGGAATTGGTTTTAATTATTCCAAATTTTTGACTATGTGATTAATTAGTAGTTGATCGTGTTTTGTGTTTTGAGTAATCTCATTTAGTGTGATAAAGTGTCACAGGAACAATTCCTCTCCAATGGAAAGTTTTTGAAGGACATCATCAATAAAAAGAGGAGGATAGTAGATTCAGATATAATGGTATTGATGCCACAAAAGTGGCAAAATGCAGGATGATTTAGTATACTATGTCACATCGACATGACTAAATTTAGTGAGGCTCTATGTGACTCTAGGGCAAGCATTAATCTCATGTCCTTGACCACATTCAAGAAATTAGGACTGAAGGAATCAAGGAAGATCAACATGACCATACAACTAGCAGACAATTAAGTGGTTAAGCCATATGGTATCTATGAAGATGTGTTAGTCAAGGTTGACAAATTTGTTTTTCTAGCAGACTTTAGAGTTATGGAAATGTAGGATGATCATGGCAATGAACTACTCTTAGGGAGGTCATTCCAATCTACATCAGACATGATCCTAGATATGGGCAGAGGAAGACTGACAATTGGTATTTATGACGACCATTTTGAAATCAAGATGCCAAACTCTCCATAATTAGTTGGTGATAAGGAACAATGTCAAATGTTTCAGTAGTTGAATATTGAGGTGTCTCTATTTCTAGGGAAGCCATTTCTGGATATGGCTCATGTCATGAAAAAGGTACATAAGGCACTTTGGTAATGGATATCATGGAACATACCAATGAGGTTTCTTTGACAAAGGCAGTATAGTATCACGATGATGAAGAGGAGTAGGCCTTCCGAATGAAAATTGAAGAGGCAACATCTAGCGCTCTCACACAAGCATACCCACAACTACCATTGGAGGCGGACATCATGAATTTGGAGGATGACTACACTTATTGTCATTCTTTGAAGGAGTGCATTATGTTTCTGAAGGAATTTCCATGTTTATACACAAGACATTATGAAGATTTTGGGCCATCTCCACCATTGTTGATCCCATCATTATAGTGTCCTTTAGAGGTTGAGTTGAAGACACTCTATCCACGTCAGAAGTACATTTTCTTGGCAACAAATGCGAAGCTTCAAATCATCATTTAGCCTCATTGAGCGTGCTTGAGGAGGAGAAATTTCTTGTGGTGCTAAACAACCATAAGGAAACATTTGGGTGGTCTATTGTGGACATCAAGGGGATATACCCTAGAGTTTTCTAGCATAAGATCAAAATTAAAGAGGGACCAAACCAGTAGTACAACCTCAATGACATCTCAACCCAATCATGATAGAGGTTGTTAAGAAAGAGGTAGTGAAGCTTCTATCGCCAGGTATAGTCTACACTACATCTGATTTATATTGGGTTAGTCCCACCCAAGCAGTTCCTATGAAAGGGGTAATAATAGTCACAAAAAATTCAGCGAGTGAGTTAATCTCTACTAGATCGGTGAATGGGTGGCGTGTGTATATTACCTATCACCGATTGAATTCTTCCATGCGTAAAGTTTATTTTCCACTTCCCTTTATTGATAAATTCCTTGAGAGGCTCGACAGTTGTTCTCATTTCTATTTTTTCGGTGGTTATTCTAGGTATATTCAAATTTCCATCGAGCCATAGGACCAAGAGAAATCTTCACTTGTCCTTATGGCAGTTCACTTACTGTCAGATTCCCTTTGGCCTTTGTAATGTACCGACTACTTTCCAGAGATGTATGTTTGCTATATTTTCAGATATGCTAGAGTGTTGTCTCAAAATTTTTATGGATGATTTTTTGGTGTATGGAGAGTCATTTACATACAACCTTGATAGACTCGACAAAGTTTTACAAAGGTGTAAGGAAACTAACCCAATGTTGAATTGGGAGAAGTGCCACATGATGGTGAGTGAAGGAATAGTTTTGGTGCAAAAGGTTTCCAGTAGAGGAATGGATGCTAATCTCCACGATAGTTGGTTAAGGGGGTTAGGAGTTTACTAGGACACACCAACTATCATCATTTCATAAATAATTTTTTGAATATTGCAAAGCTAGTTTATGAATTCTTAGAAAAAGATATCGGGTTTATATTTGATGGGTTGTGTTTGAAGGCTTTTAAGGTGTTGAAGGAGAAATTGGTTTCCGCACATGTGGTACATGCTCTATATTAGAGCCAACTGCTTGAGCTCATGTGTGACACATCATAACATGTGGTAGAAGTTGTTCTAGGACAACACAAGGATAAAACTACCATTGTTATTTATTATACATCAAAAACCCTTAATGATGTCCAACTTAATTACACAACAACTAAAAAAGAGCATTTGGTGGTACTGTTTGCTTTAAAAAGCTTCACCAATATTTGATTGGGTCCAGTGTTATAGTTTGTACTAACCATGCGGCGATTAAATATCTAATGTAGAAGAAAGATGCTAAACCTAGATTGATGAGATTGATTTTTATACTGTAGGAGTTTGATATCAAAATCAAGGATAAGGCAAGGATAGAAAATGTGGTAGCTGATCATTCATCTTGGTTGGAAAGAGTGGATGAGAGGGACTTAGAGGTATCCATTGTTGAGGAGTTTCTGGATGAGAAATTGTTCACATTAAAAAATAAAGACTCATGGTTTGCTAATATTGGGAACTACTTGGCATGTGGCGAGTTGCCAGAATATTAGGGGTATCAAGATAAGAAGAAAATTTTCCATTCTTTCGGATTCTATGTGTAGGATGATCCAATTTTGTTAAAACAAAGTAAGTATGGGATTTTGAGGAAGTGTGTAACCTGAGTGTGAGATAGAGAGTGTCTTGGCACATTGTCACTCCCTACCTACTGGGGGACTCCATGCTAGCTCAAGGATATAATCCAAGGTTTTTTAAAGTAGCATCTGTTGGCCATCACTTTTTAAAGATGCTTATAATTTTGTGTGTAATTTTGATGCATGTCAACGAGAAGGAAATATATTGAGGAGACCCAAAATGCCCCTGAACATTTTTTAGGAAGTTGAGGTTTTTGATATATGTGGAATCAATTTTATTGAAAACTTTGTGTTTTCTAATTATAATTTATATTTTTTCTTGCAATTCACTACGTCTGTAAGTGGGGGGAAGCAATTCCAACTAGCACCAATGATGCACATGTTGTTTGCAAATTTTAAAGGATTATATTTTCTATAGGTTTGGGGTGCCAAGAGTAATGATAAGTGATGAGATATCTCACTTCACTAATAAAAAGTTTAGAGCTTTATTAAGCATGTATGGAGTAAGGCACAAAGTAGGAACCGCGTACCATCCATAGACCCAAGGTCAAATTGAGGTGTCTAATAGAGAGATTAAGAAGATCTTAGAAAAGACAGTCTCAACAACTAGGACCAATTGGAGCATTCTATTAAATGACACTCTTTGGGCATATAGGACAACCTAAAAACACCTATAGGAACAAATTCATTTATTTTGGTCTATCAGAGAGCATGCCATTTACCTATAGAATTGGAACACAAAGATAAGTGCACTTTGAGGAAGTTAAATTACAATCTTGATGAAGTAGGAATGAAATGCATGTTGGAGCTCAATGAATTGGATGATCTCATGCTAGATGCCTATGAAAGCTCGAGGATATATAAGGACAAAACCAAGAAGATCTATGACCACCATAATTTGCATATGGTATTATGCTCCAGGACAGAAGATGCTTCTTTTCATTGAAAACTACTAGAGGGGGGTGAATAGAGTTTTATAAAGATTTTAATAATTAATTAACTCAAACAATCAATCACAAAGATATTGGACAAGGAGACAAGAGTTTAGAGTGGTTCCAACCTTAGCAAATACTAAGGAAGTCAGTCCACTACCCGGTTGCTTACCCAACCAGGATTTGAAAAGAAATTTATTTTATTACCTCGCAAGGATTTTACATAAAATACAATTTCTTTTCCTAAACCCTTCAAGCAGCCTTCACCTAGAAGTAATCGCCCAACCTTGAAGCAGCCTTCACCTAGAAGTAATTGCACCACCTTGAAGCAGCCTTCCTCTTGAAGTAGCTTCCCGTTGCAATAGCCTTCTTGAAGTAGCTTCCCGTGCGATAGCCTTCTTGAAGTAGCTTAAAGTCCCCTTCTCCACCTGAGAAGTCAAACTCTCTCCAATCCACAGCCTCCAACCCTAGGAGTAGCAAGGAGAATACAAGGATAAAAAGGAACAAGAAAGGAAATAGAAATTACAACTTATCCTTTTAAGCACAAGGCTTGATTTGCCTATATCAAGCGTATTGATCTCCTAACCAATGAGTGTAGAAGTGTAAGTGCTGTAGTAAGGAGATGCTAGCCTATAGGACACGAATTTGAGCTAAGGAGAAAGTAGGCCAATGATCACAATGCTCAAATTGCTTGCAACAGATTGCTCAAGTATGCTCAAGTATTTTCTCAAGTGTAGCAAGTGTAAAACAAGTCAGTTTAGGTGTCCTATGGCTTGTCCTATTTATAGGAATGGCCTAAGGATGCTTAAGGACGTTCTAGACAACTTCTAGGGGTTTCTAAGTGCTTAACTAGCCGTTAGGTACAAAGTTGTTGCTTTAACAACGGCTAATTAATTAATTCTGCAGTTGTTGTCAGAGACCATCTCGGTCGACAAATGGTCGACCGAGATACCTACTCGGTCGAACTTTTGTCGACCGACAGGCTCTCTGGAACAAGTGATTTGAAACGTCTTTCATCAACTACCAACTAACTTTTCTGTTGTGTCTAACGGCTACTTTGGATCTTTCTCGGTCGAGAAGATTGTCGACCGAGAGTGTCTCGGACGAGGAGTTTGTCGACCGAGATTGATCCTGTTTCAAGGTTTCAATTTAGGCACTAATTATGTGTGTGAGTGTGCATAAGTAATCCTATTTGAATGGGATGACTTGTCTAACTGTGGTGTTTAGCTAGGGAGAATCTAACGCTTGATTTACATGCAATTCTAAGTACTTGTACATTATATTTTTGAACAAGTTCTTACAACAGTGATTACATTGCATGAAAATATAAATATGTAATCTTGTAGATTTTCCCTTGTTGCTTTGTCATCATGCACACTCAAGTAGCTCGTTAGATTAATAAGAATGAAATGTTTGTCATAATCAAAACAAAGGGATTTATAGATGTCCATTTAGACAACAATCTCCCCCTTTTTGAAGATGACAAACATTTCCAAAATATAAATAAAGAAAATATAAAACATATGAGTTTCATACCTTTAGATTACCTTTTGTAGCTTTTTCTCTTGTGTATAAAATGTGTGCTTATTATTCCCCATGAATTGTGGAACATGAAATCCAGATCATTTGGGAATATAGCAACTTTCAATGTAAAGCCAAGAGTTTATTTATGAAACTCATTAATTGAGGTTTACATAATTTCTAAATTTTAGTTTTATATTTATCTCTCCCCCTTTGTCATTTCAAAAAGATAATCGTTAAGAATAAAAACTCCCCCTGAATTAGATATCCCATCAAATCTAATGAAAAAGATGTCCATTTAAAAGCCAAAAATGTAAACAAGAGTTTTTGTTTAAGTAACACAAATATCAAAGAAAACATCCTCCAAAGGAGTGATAAGCAATTGCTTCCTAATGTTGTTAAATTGATCTAGTGGAAGCGGTTTTGTAAAAATATCAGCCAATTGATCTTCCGTATCAACATGATGAAGGGAAACATGATTTTTGGAGATGTGATCCCTTAAAAAATGATGAAGGATTTCAATATGTTTAGCTCGGCTATGTAAAATAGGATTATGTACTAAGTTTATGGCGCTTGTGTTGTCACAAAAAATAGGCGTAGATGAAAAATTAAAACCATAATCGCTTAACACCTGTTGCATATAAGCACTTGAGCACAACAAGACCCGGCTGCCATATATTCAGCTTCAGTTGTAGATAGGGCAACCGTATTTTGTTTCTTGCTAAACCAAGATACTAAAGCTCTCCCTAATAAGAAACAGCCACCACTAGTACTCTTGCGATCAAGTCGACAACCAGCATAATCCGCATCAGTATAAGCTTTAAAATCTAAGGATTGTCCTTTTGGATACCATAAACCAAAGCAAGTAGTACCGGCTAGATAACGAAGAATTCGTTTAACTGCTAGAAAATGAGAGTGCATAGGTTGTGATTGAAACCGAGCACAAAGACCGACGGAAAACATAATGTCCGGTCGAGAAGCAGTTAAATATAGCAAACTACCAATCATGGCTCTATATAAGGAATCATCAATAGGTTCCCCATTTTCATCCTTATCAATTTTGATAGAAGTAGCCATAGGAGTAGTAGCATGTTTGCATTGATCCATCCCAAAACGTTTTAAGAGATCTTTAGTATATTTTTCTTGGCTTATGAAAATTCCTGCAGGTGTTTGCTTAATTTGAAAACCAAGAAAGAATGTTAGTTCACCCATGAGGCTCATTTCAAATTCTTTTTGCATAATGTCACTGAATTGTGTGCATAAGGAATCATTAGAAGCTCCAAAAATAATGTCATCAACATATATTTGCACAACTAGGAAATCAGAGGCATATGTTTTGAAAAATAAAGTGGAATCTGAATTTCCAATAGAAAAACTATTATAAAAAAGATATGTCTTGAGCCTTTCATACCAATTTCTAGGTGCTTGTTTTAAGCCATAAAGTGCTTTCTTAAGTTTATAAACATAGTCACCTTTTTCCGGTATTTCAAAGCCAGGTGGTTGGGCAACATAAGCTTCTTCTTGAATGATGCCATTTAGAAAAGCGCTTTTGACATCCATTTGATAGAGCTTAATGTTTTTATGGGCAACAATAGCTAGTAACATCCTAATAGCTTCAAGTCTAGCTACGGGTGCATATGTTTCATCAAAATCTATTTCTTCTTGTTTTTTATAACCTTGTGCTACTAACCGAGCTTTATTCCTTATGACTTCTCCTGCCTCATTAAGTTTATTCCTAAGAACCCATTTAGTTCCTATGATAGTTTTATCTTGTGGTTTAGGAACTAAATCCCATACATCATTTTTAGTGAGTTGATTCAATTCTTCTTGCATGGCTATTATCCAATAATCATCCTTAAGAGCTTCGGATATCTTCTTAGGTTCAATGATAGAAACAAAAGCCATGTTTGCAACATCTTTGAAGGAAGATCGAGTTTTGACCTTATCATTTGGATCTCCAATAATCAGTTCTTGGGGATGATCCTTGATAAGCCTAGCTGTAGGTTGTGTTTCAACTTGGGGATTGGATGTAGTAACTTTCTCACTATCATTTGGTATGGTTAAATTTTCGAATTGATTAGTGAGATCAGTGATTTCTAGATTTTCAGATTTTGACTCCTTATGAAAAGAAACATGAATGGATTCCTCAACTTTTCTAGAGATAGTGTTATATACTCTAAAAGCTTTGCTAGAAGTGGAATATCCCAAAAAGAATGCTTTGTGTGATTTAGAATCAAACTTGTCTCTATCATCTTTGGTATTTAAAATGTAGCATGTGGAGCCAAAAGTATGAAAATAGTCAACTCTAGGTTTCTTAGAATGTATGAGTTCATATGGAGTTTTCTTTTAATAAGAGTGAATAGTTACTCTGTTTAGCACATAGCATGCAGTGTTTACAGCTTCAGCCCAAAAGGTTTTGGGTGTGTTATGTTCAAGCATCATAGTTCTATCCATTTCTTGTAGTGATCGATTTTTCCTTTCAACTATACCATTTTGTTGTGGGGTGCGTGGAGCAGAAAAATTATGAGTGTATCCTTGAGATCTACAAAACTCTTCAAATGTATGATTTTCAAATTCCCCACCATGATCACTTCTAATGGTACATGTTTTATTTTGTAAGAGATTTTCAATCTTTGAACAAAATTGCATAAAAACATGAATAGTATCATCTTTAGTTGCAATAAAATGTACCCATGTATATCTACTATAATCATCAACAATCACAAAGCAGTATCTCTTACCACCAATTGATTGTGTCCTCATTGGTCCAAATAGATCCATATGAATTAATTCTAATGATCTACTGGTGCTAAGTACATGTTTTGATTTGAAAGATGTTTTGGTTTTCTTTCCCATTGTGCATGGTTCACAGTTTTCACTTTGATAAAAAGATAAAGTAGGCAATCCGCGAACAAGATCATATTTCACTAACTTTTTGATAACATGTGAACTAGCATGTCCTAGCTTTTTATGCCATATTTGTAAGGTATTGTCATTTGCAAGCAAGCATTTTCCTACTACTGTTTTCATAGAGTTAGGTTTAAGAATATAAAGATTACCAACTGTATTTCCTTCATAAACAACATTTGTAGTATTTTCTATTAATAACTTGCAGCAGGTTTTGTTAAATAACACATCATAACCACTATCACATAATTGGCTAACACTTATTAAGTTATGGTGCAAACCATCAACAAGTAGAACATTCTTAATTTCAAGGTTTGTACCAACATTACCTATTCCAACGATTTTGCCCTTACCATTGTCTCCAAAAGTGACTGTTCCACTTTTCTTTTCTTCAAAAGTTTGGAATGCATCCTTGTTTCCGGTCATATGTTTGGAACATCCACTGTCAACCACCCATTCCTGCATTAAAATGTAGATTTTGGTACCCATGTGATGGTCCGATATGGTTAGAATCATTTAAATACAGATTTGTATAAAAGTTCTGAAATAGAAGTCCAGTCGGTCGACAATTGTTCGACCGACATATGTCTCGGTCGACAATTTGTCGATCGAGAAGGTTACTGTATTACAATCAAAGATACGCAGAACTTTGCTCGGTTGACCAATTTTCGACCGAAATAGGTGCTGTAAATTTTGATTTGTTAAAGTCATCCAGTCGGTCGACAATACTTCGACCGATCTAAAGCTCGGTCGACAATACTTCGACCGACAAGGTTTCTGTTTCAGTACAACAATGCAGAAAAATAATAACAATATGCATGACACCTTTTGTTTAGTTGAGATAAGACAATGTAAATAGCAAAATAAAGCATTTGGTCATATCTCAACTACATTCCACTCTACTAAGTTTGGGGTTTTGGGATCCAAACTAAGTCGGACTCCTTAGTCTTGTAGGGGCATGAAAAGGAATAGTGTCCAAGACGTAAGCAGAAATGGCAAGTAATAGAATCAACTTCATTTCTCTTTCTAGCCATTGTGTTCTTAGGTACAAACCTAGTTTGAGTTCTTTTGGGTTGATTTTTCTTTGGAGCATATCCCACACCTTTTCTTCCATTGTAAACAGTGCCAACTTTTAGTATGTTATCAAGTATATCTTTTCTTCTTAACTCATACAGTTCTCTTTGTAACATAGCAATGTCATTTATTTTCTTGTGTAGATCTTTTCTTGCTTGATCTAAATCAGAAAATAATGAGTCCTTTTCCTTTACAAGATTATCATAGTCCGAATGGTTACACAAAATAGGCTGAGTTTGAAAATCTTGTAGTTTAGCTAACAATGCAGTCTTTTCTTTAGAAAGAAGATCAAAATTTGTTTCTAAAGTGAGTAGCTTTCTAGTACAATCATCTAAAGATGTTTTTAAAGATAGATTCTCAAGATCAGTGTTGTTCTTTTCAGAAGAAAGTTCATCTAATTTGGCAATGAGCTCATCATTTGATTTTATAGCCTTCTTTAGTTTCTTCTTGGCATCAATATATTTATCATGAGTTTCTTGTAAATTAGTAACTAACTCTTCTTTAGGAAGATCAATTAGGCTTACCTCTTGAGAGTCTTCATTGTCTTCTCTTGCCATTAGACATTCCACCTCTTCTCCGCTTTCACTCTCACTTGACTCATCCCATGCAGCTTTATAGGCTTTTTCTCCTTTCTTCTTGTGTGAGATTTTCTTTCCCTTCTTTGCTTTGGGACATTCATTTTTGAAATGCCCTTTCTTCCCACATTCAAATCACCTAGGAGGCGTAGAAGAACTAGAAATTTTGTTAGTTTTAAACCTTTTGTATTTCTTACCGTTGACGATCAAGGCTTCTTCTCCTTCTTCTTCACTTGACTCCTCACTTTCTTGTGTGACGACTTTTGAAGCTTTGAGAGCCACATCCTTCTTCTTCCCATTTTGACGTTCACGTTCTCTTCTTTCTTCCTCTTCTAGATCTGCTTCATGAGCTTCTAAATTGCCGATGAGTTGCTCCATTTTGAGTCGAGTGAGGTCGTTTGCTTCTTCAATGGCTATCACCTTTGGCTTGTATTTTGGAGGAAGTGATCGAAGGATTTTTGATACTTGATCTTCCTCAAGGACAGGTTTTCCTAGGGCACTTAAACCATTAATAATGATAGACAATTTTGAAAACATTTCACTAATAGATTCATTAGGATCCATACGAAAATGTTCAAGCTTCGTTTTAAGCAAGATAATTTTGGAATTTTTGACTTGGACTGTACCCTCATAGGTTATGGACAGTCTATGCCAAATATCATAAGCTGTATCACAATTTGATATTCTATTAAATTCTCCTACTGAAATAGAACAATATAAGATACTTACAGCTTTTGCATTCATTTGGGCTAGTTTTACCGTGTTTGCATCCCATTCCGCAAATTCATTTTGAGGGAGCATGTATGGAGTAGACACCATTCTCCATAGATCCCAGTTGATTCCTTGGAAATAGAATTGCATCCTTCTCTTCCAATATTGGTAGTTTGTCCCATCGAATGCTGGGGGCCTAGCAACAAGTGTCCCTTCAATGTTGAGGTTGTTGAGCACTCCATCACCTATTTCTTCAAGACCTTGTTAGGGTTCCTTGAAGCCTTGCTCTGATACCAACTGAAAACTACTAGAGGGGGGGTGAATAGAGTTTTATAAAGATTTTAATAATTAATTAACTCAAACAATCAATCACAAAGATATTGGACAAGGAGACAAGAGTTTAGAGTGGTTCCAACCTTAGCAAATACTAAGGAAGTCAGTCCACTACCCGGTTGCTTACCCAACAGGGATTTGAAAAGAAATTTATTTTATTACCTCGCAAGGATTTTACATAAAATACAATTTCTTTTCCTAAACCCTTCAAGCAGCCTTCACCTAGAAGTAATCGCCCAACCTTGAAGCAGCCTTCACCTAGAAGTAATTGCACCACCTTGAAGCAGCCTTCCTCTTGAAGTAGCTTCCCGTTGCAATAGCCTTCTTGAAGTAGCTTCCCGTGCGATAGCCTTCTTGAAGTAGCTTGAAGTCCCCTTCTCCACCTGAGAAGTCAAACTCTCTCCAATCCGCAGCCTCCAACCCTAGGAGTAGCAAGGAGAATACAAGGATAAAAAGGAACAAGAAAGGAAATAGAAATTACAACTTATCCTTTTAAGCACAAGGCTTGATTTGCCTATATCAAGCGTATTGATCTCCTAACCAATGAGTGTAGAAGTGTAAGTGCTGTAGTAAGGAGATGCTAGCCTATAGGACACGAATTTGAGCTAAGGAGAAAGTAGGCCAATGATCACAATGCTCAAATTGCTTGCAACAGATTGCTCAAGTATGCTCAAGTATTTTCTCAAGTGTAGCAAGTGTAAAACAAGTCAGTTTAGGTGTCCTATGGCTTGTCCTATTTATATAAATGGCCTAAGGATGCTTAAGGACGTTCTAGACAACTTCTAGGGGTTTCTAAGTGCTTAACTAGCCGTTAGGTACAAAGTTGTTGCTTTAACAACGACTAATTAATTAATTCTGCAGTTGCTGTCAGAGACCATCTCGGTCGACAAATGGTCGACCGAGATACCTACTCGGTCGAACTTTTATCGACCGACAGGCTCTCTGGAACAAGTGATTTGCAACGTCTTTCATCAACTGCCAACTAACTTTTCTGTTGTGTCTAACGGCTACTTTGGATCTTTCTCGGTCAATAAGATTGTTAACCGAGAGTGTCTCGGTCGAGGAGTTTGTCGACCGAGATTGATCATGTTTCAAGGTTTCAATTTAGGCACTAATTATGTGTTTGAGTGTGCATAAGTAATCCTATTTGAATGGGATGACTTGTCTAACTGTGGTGTTTAGCTAGGGAGAATCTAACGCTTGATTTACATGCAATTCTAAGTACTTGTACATTACATTTTTGTACACGTTTTTACAACAGTGATTACATTGCATGAAAATATAAATATTGAAGCTTGTAGATTTTCCCTTGTTGCTTTGTCATCCTGCACACTCAAGTAGCTCGTTATATTAATAAGAATGAAATGTTTGTCATAATCAAAAGAAAGGGATTTATAGATGTCCATTTAGCCAACATTCATTTCTAGGATGAAATTGCATCTAGGGAAATTAATGTCTAGATGGAGTGGCCCATATGTGGTGGTCAAGGCATTCCCTCATGGAGAAATGGAGATTAGTAATGGAGTTGATCCATTTCTTGTGAATGGGAAACAATTGAAACACCACTTTGGGGGTGAGCTAATAAATGAGAGATAGGAGTTGAAGCTTTGTGAGCTTCATTGATGTCAAAATTGATCTAATCGCCAAGCCTATGACGTACAACAAGAGCACTTGTTGGGAGGGAACACAATTTTCCTTTACTATATTTTATTTTTTGGCTTATATATTTGTATTTGGAGCTTTGATTGCTCTAATTAGAATTTTAATTCTTAGATATAAAAAAGGTGCCTTGATCATTTATGTTTGGTGAGTAGGCAATAGAAAAGTTGGTACCACTGACACATTCTTGGTGGCACCGAGACCATATGTGAAAATCAATAGTGGAATTTTGAGAGTCATTTGGTACCACTAACTAGCATTTCAGCGACACTGAAATTTGAACAAAATTACAGGGGCGAACACATGCAACTCTGTACCAACAACACAACAGTTAGTGCCACTGACATTTTCAACATGGACACCCAAAATTCAGCTTTGTACCATTGACACAGCTGTCGATGACACTGATTCCTTATAGATCTAGAGTCAAGTTCACTATGTAGGCTCAATAGCACCAACACCTGATGATGCTCCAAGTTGAAGATATTAAGGAGTCACTTCAGAATATCGAAAAAATTAACAACTTGCTACCACCAACCCTAACATTGGTGGGACCAACATCTTTGATAGTGGTGGATGAATAGCAGCTCGATACGACCAACATGTCGTCAGTGGTACCGACACCTAAAAACATAGATCTATGGATGCACAATCAACGATAAATATCATCTCCCTCCAGTGGTCGCTGGTATCGATTTGACGATACATTCCAAAAGTCGGTACCACCAACACGACGTCGATACTACAGATGTGGAGCAATCCATTTGGTGATACATTGATGTACATGAGCCATCAGTGTCAAAGATAGGTATCGATTAGACATGGATCAAGCAGAATGAGTCGGTGCCACTATCAATCTTGTCAGTGGTACCGGCGCGGCACCTTAGAGCATATTATAGGCTATAAAGTGAGAGGTGTGGGTGGTGATTCAAAAACACCAAAACCATATCCTTTGCACTCATAGAAGCTCTAGAGCTCTAAGGCACCTCAAAGTCTTCCTTGCACTCTCTTCTTCATCTATTTCCACCCCTGACTAATGGAGATAAGGAGCTCATCTTCATCAGTTGAAGGAGCTAACCTGATGATGCCCAAGCTGGCACACATAGCTCATGTCAACGATGACTAGAGGATAATCTATGCTAGTCTGATGAAGAGGGAGTTGATACCCAAATGGTATGGTGATCGTGCATTCCTCAACTAAGCAGGCTTCACTGAGAGTCTTCAACAAGTCTATGCTAGCTAGGACATGGTGGGATATTGCCCTTTCTTTGGTGATTGGCCCATCTACCAGGAGATCATTTGTGAGTTCCTTACGTCCTTGGAGACTTGCTTCATCCCCAATCATGGGGGACGATGGGAGGAAGGATGGGTGTAGTTCCTCCTCTTCAACACCACCAAATACTTCACATTGGTAGAGTTCAACACCATCTATGTGTGGCTAGTCGGAGATGTGCGCCACATGTTGACGACTTTGACTATACATGGTAATGGTGAGTCATGATGGACTTGCCACATGGATTCCCATTAACTGGCACCAATCATCTGTCATGGATATCCAACATCCAGTTGCTCAATTTTACACCAATATCTGACCAACACAATCTTTGCGAGGTCTACACAAGGGCATGGGAAGGTACAACAAGATGATCTTTATGTCCTTTGGGCATTTTTGTCCAAGTGGGAAGAGAAGGTCGACCTTGACTCTTTTTTTCTACAACATATGTTGGCAGTCAAATGTTAGGTACAAAGGAATCCTCCAATCCACTTTGGAGGGCTTATTACACAAATAGCAATGCACGTCAAACTTGACCTCTCCACCTCCAATGCCTTGAGGACCTCCTCCAAGTTGGATTCAAACACTTCAAGAGAACTCTTTTTGTAAGTAAGTGGGAGGGAAAGTTGTTTGCTTGTTGTAAAGTAGATGATCAATTGTAGGAAAGGGCACTTCCTGACCCCATCTTCAATCTATGCAGAGTGCAATTCTTAAGGTGGCCAGAAGAGGATGCATAGGAGGAAGAGGAGGAGCATGACAATGTAGATCCAGATCTAGGTGGAGATACCAAAAAAGAGGAAGAGACAACCATGTCATTCACATAGAGGCAGGTTATCTACCGGTATTCACAAAGACATGGAGCTTCAAGCTCCTCTAATCCACCACCTTCTCAACAAGATGACCCATATTATATGGTAGGTATGTATGGGATGTTGTAGTCAATTCGACAGGGGAAATGATAATAATCAACAATATTGGCAGGCATCCACGACGATCAAGGGTGACTTTATCAGAACCAACATGCCTTTTTTTTTTAAATGAGCGCCTTCTCCTATCCAACCAGGAGAACATGCACACTCGTCTGCAATAGATTGAGAACAACTACCATTTGTTCTATGATTATTACTGTAGCCAAAGACAGCTTGGAAACTACCCTCTGCCTCCAGAGATGCCACAACATCCACCTAACTTCACTGGCATTTTTTACCCACTAAACTTAAACATGTCACCACCACCATTATGATTGGACACCACTAATCCACCTCTTTAATTGGATTCTGACTATGAGGACATAGTCAAGCTCAAGATTAGGGGGTGCTGGAGCAACTCTATCTTTAATTTGCTTTTTAGTTTTATCATTCTAAATTTCTAGGATCCACAACTATCTAGTGTAATTGTTGGGCATTATTATCATGATTTTTGCCTTCATTAGAGAGAGCGTTCTTCTGTATTTTTACAATGAAATCTAAAAATAAAAAAAATTTATATCTTTGAAAGCTTAGTCACAAATTCTAAAGGACACATTACCCATAGGAAGTGTATGGGTTAGTTATCTTAAAGACATTTGATAGGAATGGAAGTCTTAATTATCCATGAATTGTGGATGACTTTGGGGTTTGAGCCAGACCCGACCAAACAATTAACAAGACATTAAATGGAAGTTTTAGAAAGAAATTCTAAGGTTACTCTATACATAGGCTGATAGGAGAGGGACATATCATAGTTTAAGAAAGGCATTTTCTCTTAATCTTGTGATTCCCTCCTCTTTTCATACATTTCATCCACCACCTGAAGATGATCAAATAACTTGAATTGTTTCCTCTTACTTGTATTGCGTAGTTTAATAAGTGACATGATAGCTAGTCTTTCTATTGCATTAGTTATTGCATTATCTACAAAATGAAAAAAAAGTTTTTATGCACATATCCATTAGTTTCATGACAAACCCATGTAGATTGCATATCTTTTGCATCATTCATTCTTTCATCATGTACTCATTATTGTTTTCTTCTAAAAATAAAATGCAAGGATACACATCCATACCCCTAAAAATAAGAATAAAAAGAATTTTTCATTTTTTATAGTGAAGCCCAAGCATACTTTTCAACCATTCTAGAACAGTGGGCAAATTAAAAAAAGAGAAAATAATTTATGAAATAAAGAGGTTGGAAAGGATGACCTGAGCTCAATTTTCAATCCTTCTGCAAGAACATATGAAAATAGCGACATGCTGTATTCTTTTATTCCACTCTCATCAACCTAATGGGAATTTAAGTGCATGCATCATTTCATCTGTAATAGTAGGCATTAGGATTCATGCATTCCTTATTACCTTCATTTTTTAGGTTCATCATGTTTATTTCTACATAAATGATTCAAAAGTTACTTGTGATTCTTCATAATCCACCTTCTTTATTCCACTCATTTCTCTTCTTGGTATGCCACAAACATGATTGATCTCCTGATGCACTCTTATAATGAAAACTACTTCCAATTAGTTTGGTAGGTAGGAATGGGTTTTCAGAGCACTTTCAATGGCTTGGTATTCCACAATTATTTGCTCAGTGAAACACTTTCAATAGAGCAATTAATAGAGCAAATGTCCTATTGAATATGATATTAATTGCTCTATTGAAAGTGTTTCACTGATCTAAGGGTGGACATCTTTAATGAATATTATTGGTCACTTGACAACATTTATTTTCTCAATGGTTGGTAAGGGCCGGTTGGGACCGCCAAGTGGGGATAGATGAGAATGAAGTCCATATTAATAATCTTTTTGTTGACTTGTCTCAAATAAATCCAAGAGTAGTGTTTCTCGAGGGTAAGAGACATTTAAGCTTAGGGGATTTTGATGCACTGGATATTAGTCATTTTTCACTGGCTATTTTATTATCTATTTTGTGCACATTTTCTTATTTTGATTTTATTTGTGCATGATTTATTATTATCATGTGACATAATTTTGCATCAAATATTTTCTATTTATTCCATTTCATATTGATTTATCATCGTCTTTGAACTTATGTTCTTCTTTGTTGAATTTCAGGTAAATGGACAAGTCCTAGATCAACTTGGTGCTACCGACATCCTTTTTTTTAGATCAGGTAAAATATTACTATCTCAAAAAAGGAGTATAAGTGAGCCTATACTATACAGAGGGCGGTTTAACTACAAAAAATCCCACTGTGTAAATGTAACTGGGTCTAAACCTTTATAAACATCAGGTTTAGCCCTTACATTAACAACAAGTCTACCAGCAAGAGACTCAAAAACATCAAACTTATCAGTAGCCCGTCCCCTGTGGATTCTGGTATTCCTCTCAAACCAGATACAATAGACAATGGCAGCAACTCCCATGCCTCCAAAAACTCTCATAGAGGAGCTCCTGTTAGTTCTCTACCTTATCCACTTTAGCCGGTCTTCCAAACAAACGGGAGGGTAACCGCCCCAACCATTTTTGAGGGACCATCTTCACCAAATGTACCTGGAAAATCTACAATGAAAGAAGCGGTGTACATGTGTTTCAGCTGCATCACCACAAAGCACACATTTAGGGTCGACATTAAGACCCCAAGCTGCTAGTCTGTCGGACGTAGGGAGACGGCCAAGAACAACCCTATATAAGGTGCACCCCCATTTCGACAACTGACCTTTATTCCAGATGATTTCGGCCCAAGGCATAGGTGGATCGCATATCTTAAGCTCCCAAGGCTTGGCAACCAAGCAGTCCCAACCTCCACCACATCTCAACCGGTAAGCATATTTCACATCATGCCACCTCTCCAGCATTCTTTTCCACACAACAGAGCTGGAATCCACAACCACTGTGTCCATGGAGAAGCCATATCTTTCCTTAATCCACAACGTCCAAATAGAATCATGATGGGCAATAAATCTGTGGATCTGTTGAGAAGTAGCAATCCCAGCAAAACTGAATGGATCAGCCACTCCCAAGCCACCTTGAACCCGTTCTTTGTTAATAATATCCCAAGCAATCCCATGCGTCTTCCCACCCCACATGAAGCTACTCGTCATGCTTCTTAATTTATTTAATATGAACTCGGGAAGCTCATCCTGTCTGCACCAAAACCTGGTCTTGGCACCAAAAACCGAATTACAAAAGACTAATCTCCCCGCCATAGATATGTGTAGGAAAGACCATTTGTCGATCCTAGATCTCAACTCATCCACCAAACTACCAAAACCTTTGCCTCGACCTTTACCACCAGAGATAGGGACACCCAGGTACTTAGCAAGAAAAAACCCCCTCGTAATACCTGCTGCTTCCGTCATTCTCCCCCGCTTCGAGTCACACGATCTTGAAAAGAAGACTTTAGATTTTACATCATTAATATACAACCCAGTGAGGCACCCGAAACAAGTGAGGATCATTCTGACTTGTCTTAGGTACTTGCAATGACCAGTTTTGAAAACCATCACGTCATTAGCGAACACAAGATGTGAGATGACTGGGGTATTCTTCACCTTGAACACCTTCAATCTCCCGTTACACACAGTTGTAGAAATAGCGGAGGACAAAGCCTCCATCATAAGTAGAAAAAGCATGGGTGATAAGGGGTCACCCTATCTGAAACCATTGGAAGCAGAAAACAAGCCATGCGGGTCACCATTCACCAATATCGAGAAAGAGGTGGCTTCAACACATTGAATCATAAGCTTGATCCATCTTCTCGAAAACCCCAAAGTTTCCATAATACCCCACAACACTACCCACACCACGTGGTCGTAGGCCTTAGTAATATCTAATTTGAAGCAGGCCTTTCTATTAGAGTTTTTAACACCAAAAAGGTTCAAGAACTCAGTAGCAAGTAGAGCTCCATCCATAATATCCCAACCTTGAACAAAGGCCAGTTGGTTGGGGAAGACTAACTTGGACAAAATTTTCTTAAGGTGCCTAGAAAGCAGCTTAGCAAAAATCTTGTGCAACACTGAGAAGCAGGCTATAGACCGAAAATCAACCATGGATGACGTCAGATTCTTTTTAGGAATGAGTTTAATAAAAGCATGCTTGACTTGCTTGAGCATCGTGCCACCTACCATGAACCAACGTATGACCTGGAAAACATCATCTTTGATAATGTCCCAATAGTACTGGAAAAGATGGCCATTAAAACCATTTGGTCCAGGCGCCTTGGACGGACCAATAGAGAAAACCACCTCCTTAATCTCATGTTCTGAAACAGGACCACATAGAGCTGTATTCTTTTCTTCATCCACCTTCATAACCAGAATCTCACCCTACACCACCTGGTGATCTTTGTTGTATAGATTTTTAAAATACATAATAGCTTCCTTCGCCACTTCTCTTTGTCCTCTCACTGTCGTACCATCTTCCTTCATAAGCCCATGGATACAATCCTTCATGTGATTTTTCTTCATGGCATTGTGGTAGACCTTGGTATTCCTATCACCATCCTTTATCCATCTAACTATGCTTATTTGCCAATGATACAACTTTTTAGACTTTTCTAACCGCAACAGCCTGCTGGCACTTTCACCTTCCTTCTTTATTTTATCCTCATCCAATGGGTTCAGTCGAAGAAGACCAACAACTTCCTTATAATCCTCGCGAGCTTTGTTCACCATATTGGGCAGATTAACCAAACCAGAAGACCAATCTTTGAGGCCTTTCTTGGTCCTTTTAAGTTTTTCCACCACACATAAAATGGGATTGCCTATCACCTTCTCATTCCATGCCTCCTGGACCACTTCTTTAAATCTAGGCCACTCCACCCAAAAGTTGAGGAACTTGAAAGGTTTGTTCTTCCTCTAGTTCACCCCCATCTCCAGGACCATCCAAGAATGATCACTATTGGGATGATCCCCTAAAGAAATATTAGCTTTAGGGAAGATGTCCAGCCACACAGAATTTACCAGCCCCCTATCCAGTTGGCTAGAAATCTGATGAGCCAGACTCATTTTATTCTACCAAGTTGTGATCCCACCATTCAACTTCTGCTCAATCAAACCAACACTATCCATAGCATCATTGAACCTGTTGAGAATAGAATCAGGTATGGGAAGCCCACCATACCTTTCGCCCACCTTCCTGACATGGTTGAAATCATCCATCACCAAATGCGGCACTTGATGTTGGCACTACTACAGAACATGTCTTTGGGGTCAGTTGTTTAACCCCTTTTAGTGACGGTTCTCATGCGACGCCTATGTGGGCGCCACTAAAGGTCGAACTCTTCGACGTCGGTTTTATAACCGACGCCAAAAGGGTTCGCGCCACAAAAAGGGTGCCATCTAGGACACTTTCTATGTCGGTTTGCAACTAAATAACCGACACCATAGTTCCAGACGCCACGGCCGTGCTTCCCTGCATGGCTGTGTTTAGTACTATAGGCGTCAGTTTTATACAAATCACCGACACTTTTTCTACCACGGCCGTGCTTTCGTGCACGGTTGGGTTGTTTATCATATTAGGCGACGGTTTTTATCCACTAACCGATGATGTAAGCCTTTGATGACGGTGTTATATAAATAACAGACGCCTATGTTTTAAATTTTTTTTTCTAATTTGTTTGCAGGCCTGCTGTGGCTGGTCAGCAGGATGAGAACCTATAGTTTAGTTTTCTGAACTGCAGGTTTACGACATCTATTAATAGCAGCCTACAAACATGCCACAAACCTGCAAAATCAACATATATACTTTTCACACAAGTAGATACATTCAGACATAAATTCAATTCTCACATTCACACATGTAGAAATATTTAAATACATGTAGAAACATTCAGACATATATAAACATTTAAAAATATTCATTTACAAAATATCATTCAACATCGCTATCAGCATCCCAATTATATTTTACAATCACCACAGTTTGTATGGTTCTTGCCCATTCTTCTCTTACTTCATTTAATGCTTTCATCGTATATGGAGCATGTACATCTTTAAAGCGTTTACCTATAATGTGGTCAGTTTTAAACACCTGCAAAGAGAATGATGTATATATATAAGTAATAATATAAAAATAAGATTGATATATTTCATACTAACTAATGAGACTATATATAATACCTCATGTATGGTATTGATGTGCAATGCAGCATATCAGATAATCATCTGCATAAATCGCATCACATAATATGCGCATGCCCAACCATTGTCTTGTGTAGCGCACTATAAATTGAAACATTCAAAATATTAAAAAATACAACTAAGCATAGTTCACATAAATAATATATACATTGGAGTCGGGAACTTACTTTTACATTCTCCCAAATTATTGGTTGGTTCTTTTTCCTTGGGACCTTTCCTCCAGCCTTTTTGAATGCATCTAAACCCCTACATGTTAATGTAACATAGTAAATTGCATAATTAAATAGTAATGTAATAATAGATGTTAACGGATATAAAAATGAAATATTTCACACCAGAATAATGGCATTCTCATTACGTGTTCAATTTTAGTATTCAATGTACTCCCAACAGGATCTAGATAATAAACAGTGAACGTTCTGGGGAGAATAACTAGTAACTCCCAATGCCTACCGCTAGAGGTAAAAAAGTTAAAAATTAATAACTCAAAATCCACAATAAAAATGTAATTTTATTAAGTCCAAATTATAAATAAAGTAAACTTACTTGACATTGAATGGAGCTATTATTATCGTCTTCTTTTGCTGACTGAAAATTATAAAAGTATCTATACAGTATTGTTGAACACTATCAGGGTCTTTAGCTACCATACTAATCAATGATGGAATCAAAAATCCCACCTGATCAAATACAAATTGTTTGCATTGATCTTCGACTAAGTAGCTTCAAAACATGTATTACGTATGCATTAATATATAAGAAACCAGATCACCGAATCTTACACAAGGTATATGGATGTATAAACAAGATCTCACCTTATCCATGTCTTTATCATTGATGTATTCAACCAATCATACATAAACAACTCAATAATATCTTGTATAAATAAAGAGCATTTGTATGATTGACCTGCATAATTCACTTCTAAAGAAACAATTATAGGGCAATGTTTATTATGTGCCCGTAGCCAACATTCCATTCCCCTACAAGCAGGACCTAACGAGTATTTTAGGTCAGTTGGAACCCAACTTGGTAATGCAGGAAGTGGAGGTGGAGGCCTAGGTGCTCCGGGTGTCTTCTTTTTAACCTGTATATATAATTTCAGATTAGTTGATCTCATATATACACATTAACAATCTAAAGTAATATAAATTTATCTTACAATTTCAGTAGTGTAGATGACATCTGCTTTGGGCCACAATATCACCCCGCCTTCTGCCTTAGCAATTGTATCAATATCCGTTGGGGATATGGCAATGTAGCTTCCCTCCAATTAGGTAATACATGTATCGGGCTCACACGAACGTAGTCATGTGGCATTGGAGTCCCGTGAAACATTGCCCCAGGAAGGGACGGGTAAGCCTGCGCCTCTGCAACAACATAGTCTTGTATTTTTATGCGGCATGGCTTTAATGCCTACAAATTTATGTAAAGAATATTATACATATATACATATCATCTTGAAAACATATCATCTTGAAAAGACTAGCTACAATGTCATAAACAATACTTATAGTAGATGTGTTAGGTGGTGGTGGGTCCACAGGATTACTCTCAGTCTGTGCATCAGGAGAAGAGTGGGTCGCCATCGGCTGATTGGAAGCCTGAGATGCCTGCCACTGTACTATTTCTTCCTTGACCTTCTCAGCAACTATATCATTGACCTTCTTAGAAACTATATCATCGACTCTCTTATTCTCCTATACATGGAAAAAGAAACATTAGCTTCTTATTATTGAATTTCCTTTTGCAGTAACATTCTAAAAAAAAGAATAGGTTACCTCTTCTTGTGAAAGTCCCACTCTGGGTTTGTGCTGGGATGGCCCAAAGAATGCTTTGATGCCCACACTAGCGCCTGCACCCCTAACACATCCAGGATGCTCTCAGTTACCCAGAGCAACTGTCAATTAATCCCTTGTGCCCTGAGGGATGAACGTGCCTTGTTTCCTCTGCTCATGCAACTCCCGCTAATCACCATCATCAGAAATTAGTGTGCAGCCGCTGTAAGAGTTAACACCACAAATAATCAATATTCAAACGATTGCTCTAAGAGTTGTATTTTACCAATTTTGCAGCCACCTTAGCAGTTGTGGGCTTCCTTATTTCTCCCTTCTTATTTTGCCTCCCAGCTATCCAAACATCATGGCGAGGCAGAGATGTGATACCTATGGTAGAGGACTCCTAAGTAGCAACAGAGTCCGCCTGTAGTCTTTGGCGAACACTTGCATAGCCCTTTGGACCCATAGTGTGGTCATGCACATTTAGTGCACGCCTTGCTTTTTGTGCCTCACTGAGGGCCTAGTTAGTATGTACATTAATGATTTGGTTCGTAGCACTAAATGTTAATCTTGAATAGGTGAATACAACATATATTAATTAAATTGGGAGTGACGCCTAATTCCTTGAATTCTTCATATTTTCTTGAAGCAACAAACGTGTCCCAATCTTCTTTGTCCAAGAAGTTCCACTGTTCAAGGGCTGACTTCTTCTTCTCATCACCATCTTTTATGTATTCTCTATTGATATTTGTTCTATAGTTCCTTAGCATCTTTCCAGTGCGTTGTATCATGCTTTTATGATGTAGCTTCTCATCTAATGCAAACAAATTCTGTAAAATAGAATTCTTATTAACTAGTATCCAAAAATAGAATTGCAAATAATAGAATTTGTAATCTACAAAATAGAATTGCAAATAATAATAACTCACACATAAATCCTTCCATATCAAGTCTTTCTTCTCCTGAGGAACTTTATGCCAATTATCATACTTAACACCACAATGGCTTTGAGTGACAGCCCCAAGATAGTTTACAAAATTATTGTGGTTCACTGCAATTGCATTTCCTCCATTATCAAACTCCATAACCAATCTGGATCCACTGCCACTTAGCGCTATTAACTTCTTCAATAGAGTGATTCCCTGACATGAATTTTCCAGGCGTAGAACACAAGTGTACGCGTCAATTTAATATAGGCCTTTGTGAGGCCCGAGTCAAACTCAGGGATACTGAATTATCGGAGACTACTATGATCTACTCACAATCAGCTAGACCGGTTTAAAATTTGGAAGTAGTTGTAAAATTAAAAGAAAATGAAATAAAACAAAATAAAACAATCGATTAAAGGTTTAGTTTAATCAATTCAAGTGAAGATCTTTAGGATTGTGGTTTCACCGCGGGTTATCATTGTATGAATTTTTATATAATAATTCAGGTTCATCTCTCAATCCGGGTAGTGGCCTTTAGTCAGAATTGCCCACTGTCATGGTACAATTCACAACCTAGGTCTAGGTCAGTTCCACCGTCGTAGTAACCTATACCCTAAACTAGGTGCATTAACATCGACCTCTGGGTTTCCACCATTAATCTTACATCACCTTGTTCAAGGGATTTGTTAATTAATGTGATATTCGTCTCTTTTCAATCGTTAATTCTTCTTTCAAAGTAATTAAGGGCATTAGATTATTATTATGGTGATCAAGCATAACAATATAATTGAGAAAATGAATTCATACCACGGATTTAAGAGATTAATGATGAATTACTATGATAAAAATGTCATACAGTGCTTCCCCGGGCTACTCCCGGTCCTAAAGGTAAGGGGATTAGCCCCGCATGATCATCTCAGAGCAAAACATGGTAGAGAAAAGGGGAAACATGGAGAAGAACGTGAATAAGTAAAGAAACCCCTAAACGGAGAAGATCCTAGTGTTCCTTGGCGTAGAATGCACGATCTTCAGCCTTTCGGCGGTGGAAAACATCTTCTTCAGCGTCCGGAACGGCTGGGGTGTGCTTCTGGGCTCCGCTCTTCTCTCCACACCTTCTCGAGACGTTTGCAGTGGCTAAGGACATGATAGATTGCTCCTGGCCGCTGTCATTAGGTATAATCACCGAGTTAGGTCGCCAAATTATCACAGCTGTCGGATTTAGATCGATCTGAAACAAACTTGTATCTCACGGTGTCGATACCATCGACGTGGGTCGATGGTATCAACCTTGCACAATATCGGCCAATCTTCTTTCTCTTCATTATTGCACCTAATGCTGACTCGATACCATCGACGAGGGTCGATGGTATCTACATCCTAAGGCATCAGTTTTTGTCCTTTTCTGTGGCTGTAGCTCCACTTGTCGATAGTATCGACTTCTGGGTCGATAGTATCGACTATCTTCTCGCCAACAACCTGATGGTATATCGATACCATCGACTCTCCTGTCGATAGTATTGACTCTGCGATGCTCCTTGTGGCTGGCAACCTGTGGTCTCGTCGATGGTATCAACCACTGTCGATGGTATCGACAACAGCAGATATGTGTTTTTCCTGAAATTGCAACACAAAACCACATAAGCCAAAATAAAACATATTATTGTAATCATTTATGCTCAAAATACCAAAATAAGGGAGATTTGACACTGAGAAGGATCATAGACCAAAGTAAATGAATTATGCAGTATTAACCACCAAAATGACCAATAAATGCATAAAACACAAGTAAAACAAGTCTATAAATGTGACTCAAAATCATCGCATCAAACTCCCCTAAGCTTGAACATTGCTCGCCCTTGAGCAACTAAACCTTAGAATAGAATTGCGAGGGTCAACTAAAGAACAGATCATCACAACAAACATTACCAAATGATCCCCGCCAGACATTCACAAACTGGCCCTTACTAACCACATAATGATAATTACCCTAAAGGCGATAATGATCATCCATGAAAGATATTTACCTCAAGATTGATGAACACTATCATATAAGGCAGTTAACATAATAAAATTCGCCGGTTCAGACTCGGTGCACCTTGTGATCTCCTATTCTACGTTGCTCGCCCTAACTACCATCTACATGGAAGCAGCTCTCCTGATATTCACAAGTGAGGAGAAAATCACAGTGGCCTACCAATTCGAGCAACAGGTGGAAGGAATGGGTGGCTCATGGAAGAAATGGAAGCATTATACGGTTTCAACATGCACAAAGCAAAAATGACCTAAATGATTCATATGCAAGTGTAAATGCCCTAATGCCTACATTTGGGTGGAATGATGCATGCACTATCATTCCGTCTCAAGGTGAGATGGAATATCTAAGAGAACAACATCGCGTTCTTATTCTTCTTAATATGTAGTGAAAAACATGTTCCTTTCTCCCTCTCATTCCTATTTACTTCTCAATTCTTTTTTTTTCAAAGTTTTTTACAATGGCCTTTATATCCATAAATGACAAGGAATTATCGTCGGGCTACTTCTTGTTACACAACCATATACTTAAAGCATTAAGAAGGTATGGAACAAGTTTATCACCTTTAATGTTTCAGAAGAAATAAGACACATGTCGTGGTCTATATGCATAAAAATATGAATGTAGCTACAAAATGATAGTCATGCATCTAAGGAGAATGTGCATGTATAACTAATCTAATTTTTTTATTTTCATTTTCATGTAGAATATGTGAAAATAGTTGCAATGCAATTCCTATCTACATGAGATGCAATCAAAGAGATTAAAATCATAATGTACTTCCAGTTCTTAAGGTGGAGTATGAAAATAATGAGGGTGGATAGATCACAAGACTAATTGACTGAACCTTTGCAAATTATTATGTGTCCCTCATTATTGACATGTGTAGCAATTAAGAGGTTTCACTCTCTTACTTCAAATTAAGGTCTCATTATCATTTGGTCTGTTTAGGTTCAAACAACCAATTGCGTCCACTTTTCATGAATCCTAGGCATGTACAGTTGTGATTTTTTGTTTTAAAGTTGACAAACCCAATCATTTTCTTAAGTTATGTGCTCAAAGTTGAACAACACAAGCGTGCAAAAACTAAAAAAAAATAAGTTTTCCCTTAATTCCCATGTACAAGAAAATGAGATGACACATGACTTAAGACATCCACAAGTACACTAGATAGAATGTGGATCCTACAAACAAACTAAGAACTAAGAAAAAAAAATGACAAAAGACAAAATAATAAAACTAAAAACTAAGAAAACTAAAGGATAGAGCTATTCCAACTCCCCCCCAAGCTTTAATTCGACTATGGCCTCATAGTCAAACATAACCTTAAAAGGTGGAACAGTGATACCCATCATTCTTCCAGCGGAGGCGGGTACTGCGGGGCTGTGGGGTCCCAGGATGGGTATTTCCCTTGAAAAGTCGGATCATACTGGGGCATAGGCGGAGGTTGTGGATACCCTCCAAAGTAATTCTGGCTCTAGTAATGATCATAGAAGGGCTGTTGCTGCATCTCCAACCTATGCAACCTGTCATGAATGTGTTGTTGGTTGTCGAGGAGGAGGGGCTCGTTTTAAAAAATGGCCCTCTGATTATCTAGCAACTGGTTCATCATATCCTGAATACTGGCATATGAGGCTGTGTGTTGCTGCTGCATCTGATGAATATCCTGCAACATTGCATACATTCCTTGCATGGAGTAGACATCCTCGCTTTGCTGCGAGGGCTGTGGTAGCTGCGGTGGTGGAGGCTGGTAAGAAGAAGATGCACCCAGATGCATGCGGGGATGCTTCCTAGGTGCCACTCATGTGCGAAGAGGAGTGAAAGACTCCTCTTCCTCTTCATTCTTGTCGCCATCATTGTCGTCATCGTCGTTGCTTCCGTCTTCATTCGAACTCTCGATGGTGATGACATGCCATTGAAAATGTTGAGCGCCAGCGATGTGGAAGATAGGGTTCGGAAGTGTACACTCTTGATAGGCGTGATTAACATGGCAATGTGCATATGCCAGGCCATCACAAAGCAAGATGAGGCTGGAACGATGTAGATGCTACAAGTTGACTTTGCTCCGGTTGGAGAGAGGAGTAAGCTGGGAGAAAGTCATCCCAAGATAGGAGGCCAGCAGTGTGATGAGCCCTCCAAAATGGATTGGAGCCTTCTGCGTACTCCTCCTTACAGCCAACACGCACGTCAAGAAAAATGCACCCTAGTTACATTCTTCTCGCTTCAGCAACTTGTATAGAAAGAACAAGTATGTCTCTTGAAACTTGCTGAGAGACAGATCACCATGAGCAAACAAGGTGGTACAGAGCATGCGGTGAAGAATCCGCATGAACGGATGCTCGAAATCCGCCACCGCCGCATTGTGGTAGTTCACGGATTTGCCGGGCGGTGCAGTTACTAGTTCGGCGAAGATAGCATCATAATCTGACCTGTTGTCTGGCCGTTGGTATTGCTCTCGCCCATGATTCCAGTTGTAGATGGAATTGAACTGCCACAGGGTGAGAGTGTAATCATTGTTGTACCGCCGGAAAGAAACATGGCCCTTGATCCATTCCCGATCAGTGGAGATGATGTCATTTGGCACGACACATATGTCCAGCGACGCCATGAATTTTGTGACTAGCTCCTTGTATGTCGGCCATTCACCGAAGAACGGCTGAACATCGACATGGAATTCCATCTCATCGGGCCTCCTGCCTGTATGCCTTCCTTGCCCCTTTAGCACGTAGGCCAGATTAGCCTCAAACCCCAGTTTGTGGATCATTTCCCGGTCAACATAACGGGTTGGCTCAATCTTCCTCTTCATCAACTCCTTGTAGACCTTCTTGACCTCCGCAGAAGGATGGACAATCCGCGGGCGAGGAATAGATGCAATCGGTGGAGGGATGAACTCAAGGATCTCCATTGGTGTCGCACCTGAAGAGGATGCACCGGCGGTATGCACCATCTTTGCAAAGAAAGGAGGAGCAGAAGACGGAGCTCGGGGAAGATCAGAGAAGACAATCTCTGCTCAGTGAAGGCCTGGGGAAGAACACACTCCTTTGATGCTCGTCGTCGGGCTCCGGTCGCTCAACTAGACGTACGACACAAGTGGGGGAAGAAAGCTCTAAAGGTGCGATGTCATATGACAACAAACCCTCCCTTTTATAATCGTGGATGGCGCTGTTGTGCGCCCGTCGATACCATCGACGTGAGTCAATGGTATCGACTCTTGTAGCACAATCCGTCTTCTGCTAGTATTAACAGTTGTCGATAGCTTGATTTGGGGGCCCAGATCGATGACGTGTCGATACTATCGACATGTGTCAATGGTATCGACCTGTCCCACAGATTGACTCTCTCGATGCAGCGGTCGTCATTGATTTCCTCTTGCGAATCGGTGACGTGTCACGTCGATACTATCGACGCAAGTCGATCGTATCGACTACTGGTTAGGGCAACACCCTCGTGAGGCCCGGCCGCCGCTTTCTTCCTGTAATTTTGTCGATACCATTGACAGGCCTGTCGATGGTATCGAATTCACTGAGACAATTTGCATCTAAATATCTCCAGAGATCTCGATAGCATCGACATGCATGTCGATACTATCGACCTCAACTTTGCGATCAACCTGGCGGTGTGTCGATACCATCGACGAGGTGGTCGATAGTATCGACGCAGAGTGATTTTTGTAGCCACCAACCTGTACCCATCTCGATACCATTGACACAAAGGTCGATGGTATCGACTCTACCTCAGTCCTGCACATAAAGCAAACGATCATGGTATCTTTTTTACACTAAAAATGAAATCAAATCAAATCAAAGTACAAATATGAAAGAAACTAAACTAAGCTACCGATGGTTGGGTTGCCTCCCAATAAGCGCCCTTATTTAACGTCTTAGGCTAGACGACATTAAGCTCACCAACTTGGAGCTTTGGAGAGTGTGCCCAGTGGATCACGTTGTGGTTTGAAGTCAACTCGATCTTGGCCAATCCCTAATGTCAAAGTACCTCTCCCAATGGCAGTGACAACATCGACCGTCGCTTGAAATAGCCTACCTAATAGCATCTCACAACTTGTAAGCTGTGGCATGTCCATGACGATGAAATCCACCAGAAAGATGATCCTGTCTACCTTGACGAGTACATCCTCGTATACTCCATATGGCTTTACAATGGATCCATCCGCCAACTCAATCGTTGCCGCTGATTTCCTTACTTCCTTCAACCCAAGCTTTTGAAATGTATACGGTGGCATAAGATTAATGCTAGCGCTGAATCACACTGTGCTTATGGAAAATGTTGATTGCCTATAGAAAATGGAATATAGAAGCCTCCTGGATCTTTCCTCTTCTGTGGTAAACTCTTGTGAATAATTAAGCTCACCATCTCATTCACCTGGCAAATGTTTGCGTCTTTGATCCACCTTTTCTTGGTGATGATTTCTTTAATAAACCTCCCATATGCGGGAATCTGCTCTATCATTTCCACTAACGGAATATTGATATGGAGTTTTTTGAACATCTCCAAGAACTTCCTGTAATGTCTATGTACTTTCCTCAATCTCGGGCTGTCCGGACAAGACACAACTGCCTCTTTTGGATGCTTATGAGGTGGCACATATGGGCTCTTTGGGGAAAGCTCCCCTAAGCTTGTTTCAATGACTCCCTATGGCGTAGACTTTGGTAGATCATCTTCGACAGGTGTAACTTGTAGTGGCACCTCTCTCGCAGTGGACGTAGCTTCACCTTGACACATGGCCTTCACCTGCTCTTCTTGCCTAGATGTGGGAACGACCATGATGGGCTCTTGGTGGGCTTTTCTGAATGGATGATATCTGCCTGGTAGTCCATAATGATTGCGAGGATACGATATTTTCGGGATAGCCTCCATATCAAAAATCATTTTACCTTTGTCCTGGACCTCTACCACCGGGGGTTCTGCCTCAGAAATCACATATATGTATTTTACTTGATGATGTGCTTGGGCAACTTCTACATTCCCTGCCTATCTCTATTGATTGACATGCTTTATGGCCACCACTTCATTGGTAATTTGGGTCACGGTCGTCTCTAGAGCCCTCATTTGTGCTCCATGACTTTGAAGTGTTTGTCCAAACTTGGTCAAAATATCACCTTGGGACTGCAGCTGCTTACTAAACATGCTCATCATCTCCTGATTTTGCTGCACCACTTGACTAAGCAACTCAGTACTTTTATCTTCGGCTCTTGGTTGTGGCTTTGCATCTGGATCTTGTAGGAAGTTGTTTGGATCCTTCCAATAGAACTTCCTATCCTTCCTCCAAGCATAATCATTATTTCTATAGCCTTATTGCTGCATAAATTTGACCTGGGCTTCCTTGTCAGATTCTGCATCCTCTTTGGCAAGCAATTTCTTAGCTAGAAGGTCTAATTTATCATTATGCTCCTTGATGGCCCTAGACTCACCTACAACTTTGACTTGTTCTGGTGGATCCCTATTGCCCCAAGACTGCTTCTTTGCCATGTTTTTCTAAATCTCCCAACACCTTGTGTCTGTGTTGTTTAAGAAAAACCCTGAACCTACTGAATCTAGGTTACTTCTATCATGCTCGGAAAGAGAAAAATAGAAGATTTTAAAATGCTTCTCCTTGTCCAGCCCATGGTGTGGACACCTCCTCAGCATAATCTGAAAATGTTCCCATGTCTTCGAGTAGGTTTCTCTTGCTTTCTGACAAAAATTGTGAATTTTCCTGATCAGATCATTGGTCTTCTCAGGCGGAAAGAATCTTTCAAAGAACACTTCAACCATGTGGTTCCATTATTCGACATATTCATCGTCAAGATTATGCAGCCATTCCCGTGAATTTCCCGCCAGAGAACTCGGGAACATCTTTAGGTAAAGTGTCTCTTGTGGAAATCTGTCAATTTTAATCATGTCACAATTCTCCATGAATTGGCTTATATGAGTCACTGGGTCTTCGTTCTTTAGCCCATGGAATGCATTTGACTTGACTACATTGATTAATGCAGGATCAATCTTGTAAGTCAGAATGTTGATCGCCTGCTTCTTGATTGGCCCCTTTGTAGCAGATGAGGAAGACGTCGTGATCTTCTCCCATATCGTCTGTTCCTCTACCATTTCTTCTTATTCAGATTCGGAATCAATTTCTTCTTGTTGGTCTTGATCGTAGTCTTCCACGTCGTCCGGTTCTGGCAGTGGAACCTCTGGTGGTGTTGCGTGTAGTCAATGCTACACGTCCTCACCATGAAGAGTACCTGCAAAATGAAAATTTTAGTTCAACACCGTGCTAGACGATTACAAAAATTGGAAAGATAGACTATGAATTTAAGAAATGATTTCAAAATAATAAAAACAAAAAGTGGCCTAGAGTGGAAGCTTGCAGCACTCGTAGTGCCGACAATTGCCGTGTCCCCAGCAACGGCGCAAAAAACTTGACACGAATTTTCCGTGCGTAGAATGCAATTGTACACGTCAATGTAATATAGGCCTTTGTAAGGCCCGAGTTGAACTCAGGGACACTGAATTATCGGAGACTACTACTAACTACTCACAATCAGCTAGACCGGTTAACAAGTTGGAAGTTGTTGTAAAATTAAAAGAAAATGAAATAAAACAAAACAAAACAATCGATTAAAGGTTTAGTTTAATCAATTCAAGTGAAGATCTTTAGGATTGTGGTTTCACCGCGGGTTATCATTGTATGAATTTTTATATAATAATTTGGGTTCATCTCTCAATCCGGGTAGTGGCCTGTAGTCAGAATTGCCCACCGTCATGGTACAATTCACTACATATGTCTAGGTCGGTTCCACCGTCGTAGTAACCTATACCCTAAACTAGGTGCATTAAAATCGACCTTTGGGTTTCCACCATTAATCATACATCACCTTGTTCATGGGATTTGTTAATTAATGTGATATTCGTCTCTTTTCAACAGTTAATTCTTCTTTCAAAGTAATTAAGGGAATTAGATTATTATTATGGTGATCAAGCATAACAATATAATTGAGAAAACAAATGCATACCACGGATTTAAGAGATTAATGATGAATTACTATGATAAAAATGTCATACAGTGCTTCCCCGGGCTACTCCCGGTCCTAAAGATAAAGGAGATTAGCCCCGCATGTTCATCTCAGAGAAAAACATGGTAGAGAAAAGGGGAAACATGGAGAAGAACGTGAATAAGTAAAGAAACCCCTGAACGGAGAAGATCCCAGCGTTCCTTGGCATTGAATGCGCGATCTCCGGCCTTTCGGCAGTGGAAAATGTCTTCTTCAGCATCTGGAACGGCTGGGGCATGCTTCAGGGCTCCGCTCTTCTCTCCACACCTTCTCGGGACGTGTGCAGTGGCTAATGACGTGATAGATTGCTCCTGGCCACCGTCATTAGGTATAATCACCGAGTTAGGTCACCAAATTATCACAGCCATCAGATTTAAATCGATCTGAAACAAACTTGTATCTGACCGTGTCGATACCATCGACGCGGGTCGATGGTATCGACCTTGCGCGATATCGGCCAATCCTTTTTCTCTTCGTTATTGCACCTGATGCTGACTCGATACCATCAACGAGGGTCGATGGTATCGACATCCTAAGGCGTCGATTTTTGTCCTTTTCTGGCGCTGTAGCTCCACTTGTCGATAGTATCGACTTCTGGGTCGATAGTATCGACTATATTCTCACCACCAACCGGATGGTATATCGATACCATTGACTCTCTTGTCAATAGTATCAACTCTGCGATGCTCCTTGCTGCTGGCAACTTGTGGTCTCGTCGATGGTATCGACCACTGTCGATGGTATCGACAGTAGCAGATATGCTTTTTTCCTGAAATTGCAACACAAAACCACATAAGCCTAAATAAAACATATTATTGTAATCATTTATTCTCGAAATACCAAAATAAGGGAGATTTGACACTGAGAAGGATCATAGACCAAAGTAAATGAATTATGCAATATTAACCACCAAAATGACCAATAAATTCTTAAAACACAAGTAAAACAAGTCTATAAATGCGACTCAAAATCATCGCATCATGCCCCTTTTCTTGTTAAGTGTTTGGTGATGCGCATCAAGTTCATCCAATGATTCAGTGGGTACATGTGCATCATCAACCTAAAATTTGACAAAAATAAACACACTGAATTAGCGCAATATAGAAATATGGGATATATGACATAACTAGAAGATAATGAATTTTATAGAAATACAGGATATGTTTTTAGAACTTACATTGGTATCCTCGCCATGCTCATCATGGACATCATGCTCATCATGGACTTCATGCTCATCATGGACATCATGCTCATCATGGTCAGCCATCTGAAAATGTCATTAAAAAGGCAAACATTTAGCATATGAAGATAATGAAACATCAAATCTGAAAATGATATTGATATTAAAAAAGCAAACATTTAGCTTCAATAAAAAATATAAACATGCATGCCTCTAAAATTGTGATCTTTTATCAATTAACAATCCTTCATTGTGATCTCCGCGCACATATAAGTAATCATTAGCTTCAATATTTTGTGGATTTGGCAACAACAAAAGGGCATACACAATCGATGCCAAAGACATGTTCTGTAGTAGTGAAATTCAGGGTATAAACACATGTGATGTCATTCTGATATATAATAAATGTGTACCACCTATCCCATCCTTGAACATCTAATCTCACTAGTAAGTGTATAATGTGTATTGGGTTTTCAAGAAAATTTTGGCAGCATTTCCCCGTTGTTCTCCAAGTACATATGTACTTAGAGAACAGCAGGGAAATGTTGCCGAAATTTTCTTGAAAACCCAATACACATTATACACTTACATCCTAAGTGAGATTAGGTGTTCAAGAACAGTCCCAAACCGGGGACAATCCAAGATTTACTCCTAATGAGTAAATCTTGGATGGGTTTCTAGGTCATAATAATCCACTAGAATGAGAAAAAAATGTCTCATGGTGTTAAAATAGCATAAGAGTATTAGATCTTGATTCTAGAGTGTACAAGACATAATAGTGACTACTAATTTTGTGGGGTGATATCATTTCATACGATTTATAGATTCAAATTTAACAAGTGTACAAGTTGCATCATTTTAATACTCTAAAGGTGACTAGTGGGTCATAGCACATAAAAGATGGCATTATAAGGAATGTAAGCAAACTAGATCAATTAACACTCATCTCAAGGGAACATTAGTTACTGAAGGGACCAGGAAAGAGTGCTTTTAATCACTAGGATCATACAAGTAGCAATGTTTTTTTTTGGAGTAAGGTAAATATATTCCAAAAGAGGTGTATATAAGACTATACGAACAAAGCAAGGCACCCTAAAGAGGGTCCTAGAAACAAAAGTATACAAGGGGATCTAGTTTCAAAACCCCCAGTATAGACAAGTGTTGGCACTGAGTCTGTGCAAAATCTCATGCCTGGTCTTGATAATCCAGTGTAAATCTTTTGCTAGGGAGTCTTGCAGGTAGTTGAGGCTCCGATCTTTATGATCGTGTACTCTTTTGTTTCTCTCAAACCAAATAGAGTGGATAATGCCCGTGATGCAGAGGGAGGCAAAGCTGTAGAGGTGCTTGTTGTGGGGAAAGCTATCGTTAGCTCACAGAAGAGCATATGTAATGTTGCTGGGCACATCCTGACCCCACTTGTTTCTTAGGCAGACAATTTTCCACATATGTGCAATTCACTTGCACTCAAAGAACAGGTGATTGGAGGTCTCCACATTCTGTTTGCAGAACAGGCAGTAGC
The DNA here is from genome assembly GCA_963693085.1 of Alisma plantago-aquatica. Taxonomy (NCBI): domain Eukaryota; kingdom Viridiplantae; phylum Streptophyta; class Magnoliopsida; order Alismatales; family Alismataceae; genus Alisma; species Alisma plantago-aquatica. Next base: position 1,854,386,048 of record OY856409.1, read on the forward strand.
TATCTGAGTTATATCCCCATTTAGACAATCTTCCCGAGGTAGGAAGTCTGTCCAGGATGGCTCTGTAACAATGGAGAATCCATTTGGGATGGTGGGAAAACCCCCAAATCAGGCGAGTCTAGACAGGGCTGATAGAGGTATTGTTCGCAGGTGCTTGGCTAACGGTACTCCAAGTACCTTGTGCGTCAACGCTATACAACAGGTTGTGGTTTTCAACATAATTACACATGCTTTTCCAAGTCCGAGAATCTTTAAAAGAGCGGTCGAATTTGAAGTCGTTCCCATATCTTTCTTTCATCCAGGTGGTCCAAGAGTTATTTGGGTTGTTGATAAATCTGTCCACTCTCTTCTTAGTGATGTTAAGCATTAATTCATCCACATCTGTGATCTGCAACCCACCATCAGAGTAAGGTTTGGCAATCTGATGCCAGGCTACACTGTGGCTGCGCCCCGCCCATATGAAATTGGCCACTATGGAACACATGGCGTGAAGAGAAGTGGCTGGGATATCCCCCATACCTGTGTAGAATCTAATCATAGCCATCAAGACAGATCTTACCAGAACCAACCGACCGACTAGGGAGATCCTCAAACCACTCCAGGTGGCCACAGGTTTCGAGGGACGTGGTTCTTTGATGAGCATATTGGGCTTCCTCTCTCTACCTGCTTCGTTCCATCTCTAGGGCTTGGCGTTTTTGGGTTAATGGCGGGGGTTACGGGACCGCCTCCGGTCTCGGTTACCTCCACCATGACGGGCCCTGATGCTCCTATCCCACCGGTGGGGCCGTGGGGCGCCCCAGGCGCCGATGTCACCATCTCCAGGGACTGGGCGAAGACTGTCGAGGGGCCGCCCATGTGCGTTAGGGGGGTCGTCGCAGCTGACCCTAAGATCTCCTTCCGTAAGGAAGGTGATTCCCAGAAATGGACAAGGTTCCCAAATCCTATCATGGAGGAAATGGGCGATTACCACAAGTACTCTGTAATCGTCCAGATCGTCGACACTTCGACCAACGGCTTGCAGCTCAAAGGTTGGATGCTGAGAACATGGAGGCCTAGGGGCGAGCTAGAGATGATCTCGCTCTCTGACGGCTTATTTCTTGCGCACTTTCCTAATGAGCTGGACATCAAGGTGGCCTTGAATCGAGGGTTGTGGTTCTTTGATGATCAACTTGTCCTGGTTAGGCGTTGGATGCCCGACACTGATATGAGACGGACTGCTTTGAAAACCACCCCCGTTTGGGTGTTCCTCCCTGACGTGGGGAAGCACTGGTCAGCGCGGGCCATCAACGTCATTGCCCACGTGATCGGCGAGCCCCGCGCTATTGAAAGAAGGGTGGATGGGTTGCTTCTAGGATGTGCTCGCTTCTACATGGACATCTCAGTACAAGAGGATCCACCACCATAAATAATGGTCGAACTGCCCGAAGGTGGGGAATGGGAGGTGAAGGTCCGTTACGAGGCCTTGTTGGATTGCTGCGACTCGTGTAAGGTCTTTGGCCACATCAATGGTTGTTGTCCTGGTGCTTGCTGCCTGATGCTGTTACCATCGCCTCCCATCATTTCCCCTGACATGAGAAGACCACAGAAAAGGAAATCTAATCCTTCGAGAAGAGCTACTAGCAAGAACTCTATCAACTGGCGGGAGCAGGCTCAGCTGCAGATAAGAGTGGAAAAGTTGCATGCTGCAGACAAAGAGAAAGTGCTGGCCTCTGATGACACTGGAATTATCATCTTAGTTGATGACATTCCCTCCTCCTCTGATGTTCCCATGACGGTAGCTGACCCTGGAGACTCCGAAGGGAATCTAGATGCTCCAACAGCGCCTCAGGGGGCTCTAGTTGATGGGGGATGCGCCACAGTTCCGGTTGTGGTGGCCTCTAATCAATTTGCAGTCCTTGACCAGATGGAGGACGGTGAAATAGCAATTGACGAGAGCGGATCCCGCAGCCGTAGCCCCAAACATACCAGAAGTGTTGCTTCTAAGTCCAAAGGCAGACCCAAAACCAATGGAGTTGGGGGGGGGGGTTCTGCCAAACCTAAAAGTTGATGTCAATATTAGCTTGAAACGTGAGAGGCGCCTCTCTACCTGCTTCTCAAAGAAGGATGAGATGCATTCTCTCAAGAATTCAGGCCGAGATTGTCTACTGCCTGGAGACTAGAATCAAGAGAAAGACTGCTGACAGGGTAAGCTCGATCTTCCCTGCCCACTGGGGTTACCTGTCAAACCTGGATAAAGCAGATGGTGGCCGCATTGTGGTGGGTTGGGATACCCATCACTGGCATATCGATCTAATCAGCTCCACTAATCAAACCATGACTGTCGGCGCGATCCACCATGGGGGTTTCTCGTTCATCCTCTCTGCGGTGTATGGGGAAAACATGGAAATTGACAGGGATCGACTCTGGCCTGTCTTGGAGGCTACAACGCAGGAGGATATCCCCTGGATGGTGCTGGGCGACTTCAACAATATAAGGTTCGCCACTGACAAATATGGAGGTAGAAGAGTCCTGGAAAGAATCATCAACAAATTCAACAGCTCGCTTGATATAGTTGGGTTGCACCAGATCAACATTGTAGGCAGATTAACTACCTGGTCCAATAAGCAGGACCCCTATAGACGGATTGCTAGCTACTTGGACAGAGGTTTTGTCAACAATGCCTGGATGAATATTCTTCCCAATGTCGCCATCAAATTGGGCGCCCATCACTTCAGTGATCACGCTTGGATGAAAGTGTTGATCAACCACTCCTCCCACGTTCCCCGTCCCTTCAGATTCCTCAATCTATGGTGCGATTGGACTGGCTTCCGGGATCTGGTTACGAACTGCTGGCATGTGTAGATCAAAGGCAACCCGCTGTTTTGGGTCCTGAAGAAACTCCAACACACAAAGCATAGGTTGAAGGCTTGGTCCAAAGAGAGAGTCAATCTTCCCAATCTCCTTTTGGCTGCTAACAAAGACTATGAAGAAGCTACCCGAAGCCTGAGATTCCACCCTCTTGATGCTGATGCAATAGAAATTGAGAGAAGAAGTGAGGAGAGAGTGAAGAACTTGGAGACAGTTGAGGAGCTCTTCCTTTGGCAGAGAAGCAAGATGAGGTGGATTGCTGACGGAGAGCGTAACTCCAAAATCTACCATGATGCCATAAATAAAAGAGAGATGAAGGACACAATCTACGAACTCATTGATGATAGTAGACAGACACTGAATCATAAAGATGAGATAGCCTTTGAGGCTATTCAATTCTTCACCAACTTGTATAACAATGAGCACGCCAACCCTCTTAGTGATGATTATCTACCCCAACACAAGATGACGAAAGCTTTAAATTCTGATCTATTAAAAGAAGCTTCCGATGATAAGATAAAGCAAGTGGTCTTCTCTATCAACCCCTCCAAGTCCCCTGGTCCGGACGGCTTCAACAGCCTTTTCTTCCAAAGAATGTGGTCGGTTATCCATGAAGACTTCTGTGCTGCAGTCAGATGGTTTCTTCATGGTGGCTCTATGGTTAGAGTTGTTAACCATGCTTTCATTAAGCTTATCCCGAAACATAACAATGCCAGTGAGATCAGGGACTACCGTCCCATCGCCTTCTGCTCCGTCCTCTACAAGGCGATCGCGAAATTACTTGCTGGTGGATTGAAGGATGTCCTTCCTCTCATAATCTCCCCCAACCAAAATGCCTTTGTCCCTGGTAGGAATATGTCAGACTGCTTCCTTCTCAGCACTGAATTCCTTAGCGATTTTAATACCAACTCTTCTACAAACAAGGCCTGTATGAAGATTGACATTAGTAAGGCCTTTGATCACGTCAACTGGGTCTATCTCTGGAGAATTATGTTGGTTTTGGGCTTCAATCAACACTAGATTAACATCATTAAACAATGTGTTATGACCTGCTCCTTTTCCATTCTCATCAATGGGATTCCTACTGGGCTTTTCAAGTCGTCTAAAGGCCTACGATAGGGGGATCCCCTATCTCCCATGTTGTTTACTATTGCCATGGAAGGTCTCACCACTATGCTCAACAAAGCTGAAACTAGAAACCACATTAAAACTTTCAAGGTCAAAGGCATCAAGGTTCTATCTCACATCATCTTCGTGGATGATGTGTTATTATTCTCCGCTGGCAATGTTAATAGACTGAAAGACTTCAAAACTGTGATTTGTTCCTTTGGACAGATGTCTGGGTTGTATATTTGTGCTATCAAATCGCAGGTCTTTCTTTCAAGATCTTGCGACAGTAGGAGGGGAAGGCTTAGCATGGAGCTAGGGACCCTTCTTTCCAAGTACCTGGGGTTCCCTCTGGTTGCTGGGAGTAGCTCTTACAAGTATAAATGTTGATTAAGTCTATGTGATTAAAGATCAAGCAGTGTAATAAAATAGGGTTTACCTCTATTTAAGCCCAGTCGGGCGTTAGTAGGGAGAAAGGGCGAGACGGAGAGTAGGCGAGTAGGCAGGCAAGTAGGTAGGTGAGCAGGCGACGGGAAGCAGTAGATGATCAATTAATTTATGAAATAATACATAAATAAATACAAATCAGTACATAAATAAACACAAATCAGTAAATAACTTAATTTAATAAAAAATACACCCAACAACATTGTGCCTTGGCGCAGCCCAAGCATCGCCCAGGCATCCCAGAGGCCTAACAATGTTGGGCGCCTGGGTTTGGGACCCTAGGTGAACGTCTGGCTGCCTAGGCATACCTGGGTGCCACCTGGGTAGGTTGGCAGGTACCTGGGCAAGAGAGCAGGGTGAGGTCGAGGCGAGGTGAGGTCGAGTAGGTCGGATGTGAGGAGAATGGCGGTGGTGGGCGGCGGCTAGCAAAGAACACCGGCGAGCTCCAGGATCGCCAGCGCAGGGCAGGCAGGTAGCCGTTGGGCAGATAGGCGCAGGGACCGCCGACGCGGTGACTAGGACTGGAGACGGCGGTGCAAAAGGAGAAGGGAGTGGCGGCGGAGCGGCGGCGGCGCACAAGCAGCAGCGGCGGCAGGTGGGGGTTGAGTCGGGCGGCAGCAACAACGAGGGAGAATTCTCACAATGAAATAGAAGAAAGGGGAAGAGTCGGGTGATCGCAGGTATTAAGTTCATAAAAGGCGTCGGTTGTCTACGAAACTGACACCTACACATCTTTAGCGTCAGTTGATCATAAAAACTGACGTCGAATTGGACAATATTTGCACTAAATTATTTGGTGGGAACCATTATCAACGTCGGTTATCAAAGGATAACCGAAACTGTATGTGACACTTTTTGCGCAAATTCTCATCATACATAGGTGTCGATTTGTATCTAAAAAACTGACATTGTATGTGACACTTTTTCTGTTTGCTCGAAATTTGGATTTCGCGGGCGATTTTAGGCATCGGTTTGGTTTACCTACCGATGCTGAATACAAAGCGATACCCGTGTCTGGCTGGTCTTCGAATATAGACGTCAGACTTACTAAATAGCCTACGTGGAATGTTATAGGCATCGATTTTTGTAAATAACTCACGCCCAGAAAAGCGACATTGAATGATGTTTCTGTAGTAGTGTGGGTAGTCTCCCTAATGGTATTCTAGTAAAACCTTCATCTACCTTTGTCATTGTGTCCATAAACACCAATGAAGACATAGTGAAAACCCCCATTGTTGATGCAGCTAGCAACCATATCCCGGTCTGTAGCATGGATGACATGTACAACCCAAACCTCCTGATTCCAACCAATGGCCATTCTTCCACCATCGATCTGCTCCAAGTTAGTTTCCATCCCCCACCCACAAGGGAATAAGCCAGTAACTTTCTCTTTGTATTGCCTCTTGATTTTGGTTTCTAGCAGTAGCACCATATCTACTCCAGTCTCTACGATAACCTTTCTTATTCTCCTTTGTCTCTTGGGCCTCGACGCCCCCCTCACATTCCATGTGAGAACAGGCATACTAACTCTATTTGTACCCACCCCTTCTAGGGGTGTTCATTCTAGGTGATGTGCGTCTTCCCCTCACACTAGTTGCAATCTGCAATCTGCTATTTCTCCTACCTATCCCAGACATTTCATCGAACATCTCATCTGTATCTACATTCTCCAGCACAGAGAATTGGTTGATGTAATTTTGACCTCCTAGATTGGTCCCAATACCCACTGCTCCATCTTCATATTGTTTCCACTATGTCCACCACCTACACCGTCACCTCCTCTTAAGCCACCTCAATTAACCCTATATCATCCTTAAGCAGAGTCGATGCTTGAGCAGCTTCAACAACAACCTGATGGACATCCTCTCCTCCAGACCGCCCATCCGATGCCTATCCCTGTGGGGACTCCAAGACCTCTACTACCTTGTTGCTGGGTCTTCTACTCTTATTGGTCCACATTATATTTGTACAGTGTCTACTTGACTCTCGCCCTTTGACAATAGGGGGAACCTGGATAGCCGAGCAGGAACCAGGGCAACAACCCTTTTGATGACTGAAAACCTTACAAATCTCACACCTCTCAGGCAGGGCATCATAGATGATCTTGAATTCCAACTCCTTACCATCAGGCATCTCAACCATGACAATCGGAGGTGGTGCACGATCATCTTTGAGTTCCAAACAAACATCGGCGGCTCCCGCAAACCTACCTTCACAGTGGATATCAACGACCTTCGGCTCTCCCACTCTGCAAGAGATGATGGAAACCGCCCTTCTGGACCAGTGGGAGCCAACTTCTGGCATTGTAACCCGAACTGGCACCGTTAAAAGAGTAGCCCACCAGATATCAACCTCGGGGGACCATTAATTCTCTTTCTATTTCTATTTCTCCCGAGATTCGCAGTTGCTATATTCCAAGTCCTCTTTGGCTTAAGCTGTGAACTTCAAGCCGGCAGCCTATTTGATATCAATGCTGACTCTATCACACCATGGCCCATTGTCTAGGGCCACCTTCATGTCCACCTCTGAAGCAAATCTAGCTAGGAAAAGACCACCCACCAATTGTGAACATTGGAGTTCCCCCTTTGGCCTCCAGCACCTAACCATCCACCCGTAAAGCTGATGGAAGATGTACTTGGCCCACATCACTTGAATGATCACAGAGAACCTATGGAAACTATCCATCTCCTCCATCGCGGGCACCAACATCTTCATCCAGGGTCTAGCATCCTCATCCCTGAACGTCGGTGATTTGGGATCCTTCGGGGTAAGAACAAGAGTAAGGTTAGACCTGGGAATGATAGGATTGGAAACCGTCGTAGCCCAGCCCCTACCCGCTGTGACATCGGTCGCCAGATCACCCCCAAGCACCAATGCCTGAGGATGAGTTGGATGGACCCACTCTGTACCAAGCGGTGATCACCATGACAAACCCTCGCTTAGAGAGGGAACGCAACTTCTCAGACTAGCCCAACGCTAACTGACTGTTATACTATGTTCTGATTGAAAAATGTTCTACCGACATCCTTGTTGCTAGTACTGACAATTGAAAAACAAGAAAAAGCATGAGTCAAAGAAGCTCTAGTGGTAATGACAAAGGAATCAACACTATTCACTTCATCAATAGTAATGCAACCAGAGTGGTTCAGTGCCACCGACAGATAGTCGGTGGTACTGACTTGTACCTAACAAATTTTTCAGGAGATGTTAGGGAGCAACTCGATGCTATCAACACCTTTGTCGATAGTACAGACACACATAGGGAGTCATGACCTAGAAGAGGACTCGGTGCCACTAACATTCTGTCAGTGGTACCGACTTGTCACAATCACAAGAGATTAAAGATGGTGATTAATACAAGGGTCATGAGTTAATGAGAACCAAGTCAATCTTATGAATCGAGAGAATTTCGGGCAGACCTACGATCAGACTGGAGTTCTTTTCTGGAAATAGGAAAGACATGAGAAGAAAAAGGAGCAGAGACAGCTGCGTTCAGGATGATTTAAGAACTTCTTGTCAACATATTTATAGTTGAAAGAAACAAATCGCTGCATTCTTTGGAGGGAGTCAGTCAGATCATCTTCTCTAGGAATTTTCATTGATTCTTTAATGTTTTCCTCATCTTTTTGTTCTCCATCTATGCATATGGCAACTGAGATCATGTGAGGATAATCCCCTAATTCCTTAGGAAGTAGCCTAGTTATGTGTTGTAATTTACTATTATGAGTTAGTATTTATGTTTCCCTAAATTTTGGAATTTATTCTACGATTGTTTCATGAATTATCTATGCATGACCACCATAGTTGATTTTAAGGACCGTTAATTCCTTCGAGAGAGGGATTAAGGGTTGGAAAGGTCCTAGATTTACATAGCCTAGACCGTGCCTTGAGCTTACAAATCTGAAGGGTATAGCCCAGAGGTATCATTAAAGCACCTAACTAATAATGAAATCTCTTGAGAGTGGGATTTGTATTACATTAGGTAGTGAATTACACTGTGACAGTGGGTAATTCTTGCTACTGGTCCCTTGGTCTAAGGTTAGGAGAACAGAATATTGGATAAATAATATTAATTGCAATATAAATAGTGGTGAAAATATTTTTCATTTAATCCATTCCAATTATGACCACAACCTCAATAACTTAGTTTTTATTTATTCTATCAATCATTTAATCAACCAGTCACCTTTTCCATTAGGTCTAGCTGATCGAGTCATATTTAGTAGTAGTCTATGGACTCACATTTTCCCGTGTTTGATATCCATGACTCTTTTGGCCTATATTACTTCAATATGTGCACATGAGTTATAAATGTGTAGTAAACACACATCAAAAAGTATCCACTTTGTCAATAAGTCAATGTGGAGCATCAAAAATATGTAGGTACATTACAACCTTTGTCAATTCCATAGTGGAAACGGGATCATATAACCATGGACTTTGTGGTTGGCCTTCCAAGAATAGCCAAAGGTCATGTTTCCATTTGGGTAATCGTTGATCTACTGATGAAGTCACCTTACTTTCTGGCAGTCAAGATAACATATACAGTAGAGAAGTTGGCACAATTCTACATTGATGAGATAGTTCATCTGCATGGCATACTTGTTACCATAGTGTCTGATAGAGATCCTCAGTTGACGAGTAGGTTTTGGGAGTGACTACATACAACGTTGGGGACATAGTTGAGTTTCAGTACAACTTTTCACCTTTAGACAGATGGCTAGTTAAAAAAGACCATTTAGACATTAAAGGATCTTTTGAGAGAATGTGTTCTTTAGTTTTTTAGGAGTTGGGATATCCACCTCTGTTTGATCGAGTTAGCCTAAAACAAAAACTACTAGAGAAGCATAGACATGGCATCGTGTGAGGCTTTGTATGGGAGGCATTGCTAATCACCTCTTTGTTGGGATGATATAGGTGAGTATCAACTTTTTGGTCCTGAGTTAGTTCATAAGACTATAGAGAAGATGAAGGTGATCCAACAACAGCTAAAGATAGCTCAAGACAGATAAAATTCATATGCTAATAACTATTGCAGACTATTAGAGTTCCAAGTTGGAGAATGTATGTATCTCAAGGTGTCCCTTGAAAGGTGTGTTGAGGTTTGGTAAGAAGGATAAGTTGGATTCTAGGTTTATGGGACCTTACCCTATTTTGGAATGAGTTTGTAAAGTGGCTTACAAGTTGGAGTTACTAACAGAGTTGCACAACATTTTCCATGTTTCTATGTTGTGAATGTATCACTATAATAAACAGTAGAGGATACAACCAGTGGAAGTGGGGTTGGATGGGGATGTTTCTTATGTTGAAGGTCTAGTTTTGATCTTAGATAGACGTATGCATAAGATGAGGAAGAAAGACATAGCCTTAGTGAAAGTATTGTGGCATCACTATGGTGTAGAGGAGGCCACTTGGGAGTTAGAGGAGGAGAGGCATAGGAAGTACCCATCCTTACTTGTAAAGGATTTTCTGGGTGATATCCCTATTAGGGGTTTATTGTTGTAAGACCCCTGACCTAGCTTTATGCTTAAATGTGCTTGTTTGATTTAATTTGGTGCTTAGTTTCTTAATTAAACATTAAGATATGTTTTGATATCAGTTGACAAAACTATGTTTCAAATTTGGTCCAAATATAACTTTGTTTGATTAAGTTTTGCTAATTTATGTACTTGTGGGGACCTTTATAAATTTCCCCTTTTCTAGGGATGTAACTGCAAAATATTTAAACATGTATATTTTTCTTCTGGGTAATTCTTTATAATCTGATAATGTGAAGGTAGTTGCAACTTCTAATGATTTTTTTGGTTCAACAAATTATGGTTTTTTCTTGAGGAACTACTAATAAATGGTTTTTCCTTGAGCAACTGTAAAAAATGGTTTTTCCTTGAGGAACTAGAAACATATGGTTTTTCCATGAGGAACTGCAAACATATGGTTTTTCCTTGAGGAACTGCAGACATATGATTTTTTCCTTGAGCAACTGCAAACATATGGTTTTTCCTTGATGATCTACAAACAAATGGTGTTTCCTTGAGGAACAGCAAACATATGATTTTTCCTTGATGAACTACAAAAAGTTGGTTTTTCCTTAAAGATCTCCAAAAGTATGATTTTTTATGAGGAATAACAAACATATGATTTTCTTTGAGGGCTGAAAACTGATGGTTTTCCTTTGGAGATGCAATTTTATGGTTGCACTGGTTTAAAAACTAATAATTTTCCTTGGGAGATGCAACTCGGTGGTTGTTCTGCACTCTCAACACTAGATGTTGTTATGCTGTCTCAACACTAGATGGTTTTCCTTGGGAGATGCAACTAGGTGGTTGCACTGGGTTGCAAACTGATGGTTTTACTTGGGAGATTCAACTTGATGGTTGTTCTGTACTCTCAATACAGGATAGTTGCTCAGAACTCTCAACAATAAATGTTTTTCCTTGGGAAATGCAAATCGATGGTTGCTCAGGTTTTACATGTAGATGAAAATTTTTACCATTGGTAGATGGTAAAGTAGTTTTTGGCTATTGACCTCCTTTTTCACTCATCCTAGATATATATACCCCTCTTTTCTCAAATGAACATTTCCACTCCAAACACATTCTTGCTACTGGAGCTCATGCAATACCATCTATTGACAAAGGAGGAGCTTCTTGAGGATGAATCCTTGCTATATCATGGTTGGATGTTGCTGTAGGACTTAGATCTAGCTCTTCTAGGATGGATCAATGCTTTCTTGCATAGTTTCTTGCTTCATGCATGTAAGACCTTCCCTCCTAACTTTGTTTCTTTTTATTTTCCTTCTTCCGTCCTTCACCATGGTCGATATGTATGATGTTTCTTACTGGAAACTCATACACATGGATGAAGGACTCTCTTTGTTCTTTCTTTTGCTCTAGATCTACCCCATTCTTGAAAATGGGAGATACCTTAGAACTTATGGAGTACAAAGCTCGGGTCTTCCCTTCCTTTCTTTGATTTTTCTTTCTATTTGACATTCTTCTTCACCTTAAGGTAAGTTATATAACCTCTTATATGTTTCTTGCCTACTCATAACCTATTTTATGTAAAGCTTGTTCTAGAAAACCCATAATATGAGGAAAGATGTCCTTTTTGTGCATTTTTTTATATGTGGATGATAATGATACATGTTTTTAAGCTTTCCTTAGACCCTATGAACGTGTTTTTCTTTTGTAAATGAGCTTTTCTTGAGCATACAAGGTCTAAAATCTAAATTGGTGATTTGACTTCCAAAAATGTCATATTTGTGATATTTTGGTACCCAATTTACATAAGTCTGACCCACACTTAAAATATTACTATACAGTGGTTAATCGATGGTGGTTTTAATGTTTTTGGATATTGTTTTGGTGCTCAAGTGATAGATCTAAAAAATCATAAAGCTCGTTCATGCTAGTTTTTAGTCACATAAATGCCCTATTGTTGGAAATGCCATAATTCTTACATCTGATGAAATTTTGGGAGATATCTTTTCTATGTTGTGTGTAACTCTCTGCACAATTTCAGATGATAATGATGTTGCTACAAGAAGTTATTACTATTTTATAAATATGATACTTGTGGGTTTGTTTTGCACACTAGTTGAGATATGGTCTTTTTGTTTAGCTGGAAGTGGATAAATATACCATAATGGAGTAATGTGGAAAAGATTTCATACATTTTATATCCTTGGAAATTGTATCATATAATTTATTTTGTAATCATACTTTAGGAGCATTTATGTAAACTTGGTTAATGCATTTAAAATACTTAAACAACAGAATTAATCAAGTATAACCCTAATCATGTATCTTCTTGATACTGTAGAGCTATCTTAGTCTCAAAATTTGCTAGATAGTAAAATCAGTAATCCCAAGAGGAGCTCGGAGTCATATACTCTTGAGTATATGTGGGTGTAGGAAGGGTATATCTCTGTCATCCAAATCCCAAAGGTTTATATAGAGGTTGAGGCTGTGTCTCAGAGTTGATATGTGTTGAGAGCATCTGCTGTCGTAACTCAAATTTTTTAGGGTTTATACCATCATTTAGTGTCATGGCATGTGTACCCAGTATAGAGTAGACTGTTTTGGTAGTTGGGCTAATGTGCGACTACAGTTGTTACTCATACTAACTAAGGCAAAGAAATTTTAGGTTTCTACACATCTTAGATCTTATACGGGGATGATTGTGACTTTGTAGTGGTCATCTAGTAGTTTGAATGGTATGAATCAAACTACCCATGGCTTAATAAAAATATGTGATTTAGTGGTGTAGCATATCTGTTAGGGTTACTCACATTGGATGTTGATTCTTACTCTATTTCTTTGAATTGGTTGATAATTTATAATGTGGTAAGAGATATCAACTGTGCTTATGATTCTAGATATCTATAATTTTTATGAAAGTTGTATAATCCATCAACTTTAACATTATCCTCTTTAATTGTTTAAAGTACAAAATATTTTTGTAAGCAAGATATGCTTTTAGAAGTTATATCTCTCACTAGGGCATGGGTCTCATATCGCGGGTCACCACCTCTTTTTAGGTGATCATTAGTAACACTTTCAGATTCATGGTAGCGAGGAGTAGTTTGGAGATCTTTAGAGGAAGAACGTTAGTGGGTTGTTTAGTGAGTCCTAGAGTCTTGCTTGTAAGATTAGGTTCGGGCAGCGAAGTTTTGGAGATCATGTACAATGACTCAAGATTTTCATAGTGTACTTATGTTTTGTACATGTTGTAAATATGGGACCATATATTTTTGTTTAACATGTTGTAGCTAAAACCACAAAATAGATGTAAAGATACCTGGTATGGTGCTATGTATATGCAATATGTTGGACCTCTATGTAAATGTTCTCTAACATGTTTTGAAAGTTGATCTCAGTTTTATTTCTATACCTTTATGGTAATATCAATGATTGGTGTTTTATCAAAATTCTGGTTTTGTATAATCTGATTTAATGTGGTTGCTTTCCACCACAACATTACCTATTAAAGAAATATTTATCACTACTACATTTTTGGTCAATAACGTTGTTGTCAAAAGTGTCACTTTGACTAGAAAAACTAACCTAATAAAAAAATTTGGGTACCGGTTGTGGTACAATGTTAGTTTTATCAAAAACCCGACCTAAAAGGTTTCCTACAGAAAAAATTGTCTCCATATGGCCTTTGTGCCTTTGAGCTATGGGGTTGGTTTGTTCAAATAACTGACAAAGAAATTTACAAAAAAGTTTGGGCACCCCTTACGTCTGTTGGGTCGGTTTTTTCAAAACAACCGACCTAATAGGGTCTACTTCTTGTGTTGGTTTTTGTATTTAACCGTCCTTGTAGTTCAACACCGGCACCGACCTCTATTGGGTTGGTTTTTGCCTTTTAACCGACCTTGTAGGTTTCAACTGTAGAGTCGGTTTTTATAAAAAACCATCCTTGTAGATGTGTGCGGGCACCAGTGGCCCTTGTTGGGTCGGTTTTGCTTGATAACCGACCGTAGTGGTCGGGTTGATATTAGCGCATTTTCAATTCATTTGGTCAATCTGGTGCAAAGTACTAGACACCAAAGATGCTCATTCTCTATCATCGTGTTTGAGGATCCCCACTCTCGTGCCCCTTCTGATGAGCCATCGCTTTCCGCACCTCCATTTTTCGACTCCGAGACACCCCCACTATCGTGTTGTGGCCGCTGCCGCCAACCTAAGCTCACAAGGTGCTTTTTATTTGTCTTAAATTTGCTTGGCTGCCGTCGGGAGCATATGAAACCCTGCTCGGCAAGGTCGAAGAGGGTATCCCATTCTCAGTTGCAAAGGAGAGGCGGCAGTGGCTGGAGTTGGGGCGGGTGGAGGCTACAGTAGATGGGGCGGGAGAGGACGTCGATGTGACTTGGATCCATGGTTGGCATCATCGATGGTAGTCGGGGGTGCGGAGAAGCTACCTGTGCCGAAGAATGTCTTCCAGTTGTCATTGGACAACTGAGTGTAGGAGAGAAAGAGTGGGACATGAGGGAGCTAGGGTTTTGAGAGAAAGAAAGTGAAGGATGAGGAGAACCGGAATCAACCGAGGAGGCAAGAGGGGAATACAAGAACCAGACGCAGTCCTGGCGGTGTGAATTACATTGGAAACACTTTGATTGCATCAAAGGGGAGACTACGATGTGTCACAGGGAGCAAGGAAATATAAGTGGCAATTAAATGTAATAATAGAATTGGTTAATTAAATTGGTGTTGCGGTTAGGGATGCGGTCGGAGGTGGGTGGCGATGGGTTCTGGGTGCGGGGGTCGGGTGCTGGCCATCTATTGTCTATGCTTTACGCTTATTGTATACACTAGGAAGGTATGGATGGAAGTAAGGAGGTGGCATCACAACCTCATTTCAATGACCATAGAAGTATTTAGGAAGTATTGGAGATCTGAGTGTTATTTTTGGTTTTATTTTGCATATATGCATGGTGGTACTATAAAAAGTTAGTATAGTTCTATGATGCCATGAGGAGTGTAGAACTCAGACCTTCCTCTATGATTATTCTTGTTTATTGGATTTTTGTGTTACTTCATGGCATGGCATGATATGGTAGTGAAAACCTTTCCTCAACTATCTCTAATAAAACTTGATGCTTCAATTATTATGATCTCTATTTTTGTTCTTTCCTTTATTAATAGTTAAGTTAACTTGAATGGAAACAAACCTTTTTATAGCAGTATTCTATTCCAGTGGGTTCCAGTGAGCCATCACTTATCTTGTTGGATAAGATATCTCAACTTCAATTTATATAATTTTTCAAGAGCACCTAATTGATTTAAATTCAGTACATATAATGAATTTTTATATATGGAAGTACTCTTGGTTTGCACATATCTTTCAGGACAGTGATCCTCTTGATCGCAGTAGCTCTGGTGCTCAGTGGTCATCCTCTTGCTTTTGGCCACCTACGGGGCTTGCACTGCCCACGGTCTAATCTCATTTTCATCTCAGTGGCTCAGGTCAGTTACATTGTTTTTCCATTTTATTTGACTAGTAACCCAACCAATAATATAAACATGTATTATTTCATATCTACATTTCATTAGCAATCACATATGTAATCATTGTATACATTCTAGACATATGAGGGTAAACATTGTGTTGTGCCAGATTGACACTTTAGGGTTAGATATGAGATCATCGATGCATGGTGTTTAACTTAATATATAAATATGACAATAATACATTTATATATTAACTTTGAAACTCGTTCAAAATTCACTCATTAGGAGTCAATTGTGGATAGTCCCCAGTCTGGGACTATTTTTGGATATTTAATCTCACTTAGAATGTAAGTGTATTTGTATGTTTAGTTTTGAAAAAAAATAGTAGTATTTCCTCATTTGTTCTCTGTGTACATATGTGGGTGGTTATTTTCCATTTACATCGATGTACTTGGAGAACTTAGGGAAATGCTACTGAAATTTCTTGAAAACTAAACATACATTATACAGTTACTAGTGAGATTAAATATTCAAAAATGGGATAGGTGGTACACTTTAGTATAAAAAATAACTTCCTATCAATAAAAACTTATAACTTATACTATCAATATTAAATACTCAGTTTTATAATTAATTTTAATGTGATCTAGAAAATGGATCGAAGTTGGATGTCTATCAAGAACCGTTGCAGTCCAGAGTTTACCAAAGGTCTTGATGAATTTATCAGATTTGTTGAGGAACATAGGAAACTACCTATAGATAGGTTCTATTGTCCATGTAGAAATTGTGGTCACAATTTGAAAGTTGATACTGTTGAGGAATTTAAGAATCATGTCATATGAAATGGGATCATACAAGTTTATAATGAATGGTATTGGCATGGAGAGAAATTTAATTATGGATCAGAAAATGTCAATACTAATAGTTGTGGCATAGAAGATATAGATAATGATGATAATGTCAATGACGAACCGATTCAAGATGAACTGATTCATGATGATATGGTTGATGAGATGCTACATAGTTATCGAGACAATGTCATTGATCCACCTTCTTTATTTGCAAACATTGTCCATGATGATGAAAAACCATTATATAAGGGTTGTACTAAGTTCACGAGGTTGAGTGTTGTGATGCGATTATATACTCTTAAAGCTCAAAAGCATTGGAGCGATAAGAGTTTCACTTCACTGTCATCTTTGTTAAAGGAAATTCTTCCTGAATGCAACAAGCTTCCAATTTCAACATATCAAGCAAAGAAAATAATGTGCCCAATGGGAATGGAGGCTAGGAAGATTCATGCATGTCCAAATGATTTTGTTATTTAATAAGGACTATAGTAATTTGATAAATTGTCCAAAATTTAGTTCATCAAGGTGCAAGACCACAAATTCAGTTAAGGCTAAAAATCACTCTCCTGCCAAGGTGATGTGGTATCTACCAATAATACCACGATTTCAATGCTTGTTTGTTAATACTAAAGATGCACGAAATTTGTCTTGGCATGGGGAGTTAAAGGCCAATGATGATGGCATCCTACGACACGCATATGATTCACCATAATGGAAGAAAATTGATTTATTATACCCTCAATTTGGTAAAGAACCAAGAAACTTAAGACTTCGATTCTGTAAAGATGGAATGAATCCTAATGGTACATTAAGAAGCCAACATAGCATTTGGCCTGTTATAATTGTTATATACAATCTACCTCCTTGGTTGCATATGAAAAATAAGTATGTCATGTTGTCAATATTGATATCAGTGCCCAAGCAACCTGGAAATTTTTGGGTTTTGAGGGAGGCAGAGAAGCAGCGGAAACAAAAAAAAAATTTCTCTCCAAACCCGGAACAAAAGGAATCGCGTCGACATCTATATGATAGGAAATAAGGTTTGTGAATCATACCTTGTCCCGAGGCTTGCTCGGCGACAATGCCAGGTGCCTTGCGCGGTCTTCACCTCCGGTCTTGGACGGTGTCTGTGCAGCTCCTGGTCGCACCGGGACTGAAGACTCCTCCTCCTACCGGACTGTCGGATGACAGTTGTCCTCCTGAGCGGCAGTGACCTCCCACCTCTGAAGTAGTCCACACGGACCACCCGGAACTCCACTCTCCTTGTCCCACAAGGAAGTGGAAGGAGTCGCACCCTCTTGTTGACATACTAGTCGCCAAAACACTCTCCTGCTGTCGACTGCAACTGCAGTTGTCCTTTCCTTGCTGCACCTCCCTTTGTGGGAAGCACTTGCTCGGGCTCTCTCTCGGTTACCAAAACTGGAGAGAACGACAACTTTGCAGAGCAATCAACTTGCACTGAGTTGTACTCTGAGAAGCCCCCAATACCCCTATATATATAGGCGGGTCATGGGACAGGGTTCTCTATGCCCGACAATACGGGACTAAAGCAGGAGTAGAAGGGTTTGGGATTTTCCACAAAAAGCAACTGTCTCGCAACCTGAACCGATCGGTTCACAAGTGAACCGGTCGTTTGGAGACCTGAACCGATCGGTTCATCACTGAACCGATCGTTTGGGACCCTTGAACCGATCGGTTCACTCATGAACCGGTCGGTTGGGGTTCCAGGTTGGTTCCCGATAGACTTTCCTTGTTTCTTTCTCAATTGGTATCGAATACCAATATTATTCCCAATCGAATTGGGCAATTGAAACGAAAGTAAAATTCTCACCAATCCTACTTTTTCAAGTTGCTCGATTGCACCAGTTGAACCGATCGGTTCAACATTTGAACCGGTCGTTTCACTCTGTGCATGAGCCGATCGGTTCAACAATTGAACCGACCGGTTCAGCAACCTCAGCCGACCGGTTCATCACATGAACCGATCGGTTGGGAATGCAGATTGTGAAGAATCAGTCAAATGCGATTTCAATCAATCCGATACTCCAATCAACTCGTCCAACACCTTGAACACTATGATATTGAGCTATCGATTAATTGAGTGTTTAATTGAACTACTAAACTCCTTTAGTAATCAATCTAAACATTGCTTGTGGACAAAACTCCTCTTCCAGGTTGAATCCTATGTGTGTGACCCTGCAGGTCCATTTCACGTTGGCAGTGAAGGTCCATAACACTTATGACTTCACAAGCAAAGAGCGGTGCCTAGTCACACATCAGTGCTACCCAAGTGAAAGTAGAAAGTTGGAGAACAACTTTCATCCTACAATCCGTGAATGGTGTTACAGTGAATGTATAATTCCTTCGTCACTGATATCCAGAATGAACTCAAGGCATGGAACAGTCATCCTGTCAATGTTCATTCATTTCCTTGATCTCAGAGTAGACCGGGTGAGATGTGTATGACATCAATATCACATATTGATTCACACGTGCATGCGCATGCCTTTCTCAATCATACTCATCAAGTGGCCAAGGATATCAAACTCCCTTAGGAGAGACAAATCCCATATCTATCACTCACCCCTCAAAAGCCCCATGTGTCAAAGCCACCCAATCATCACCTTTATAACAACCCATGTTTCAGGACTGCGTTTGATGATGTCAAAGTGTACCCAACGACATGTGTTGAGTGTAGTGATTTCAGGTCTAAGAATCACACTCACCACCATCACTGTGAGAGCTGACTGTGACTACCATGTCATGGTTCCATGTGTCACTCTGATGGTGGGTCTATCCGGTACCTTGTTCTCTAACAAGTACCTATGTGCTTGGTTTGATATCACTATATCATGACTAATGAGATTCTGTCATCAACCAACACACAATCTAGTCTTTAGTGTTATTGATGTCTATGGTTATTTCCACAATAACAACCGACTAGGGACTAAACAAGAATGTATACTCTTAACATTCATATGATCTCATCGTTTAGGTCATGAACCTAAAAGCATATGTCATTGAGTAATACAATCTTTAGACATCTATCATGTTACACCATCATCTCAGAAACAGTTTAAACATATAGATTGGAAATTGCCTTTATTATTATTCAAATCTTTTACAAAGTATCCCATTACAATCATCATATGACTTGCTCTATGGGAATACATACCAACAGACTCCCACTTGCACTTAGAGCCAGTCACCAAGGAAACGCAGTCCTTGTGACCTAGCATGACCATCATGCTTCTGCTGAGAAAGGGCCTTAGTCAGTGGATCAGCTACGTTGTCTTCAGTTGGTACTTTGCAAATCTTCACATCTCCTCGCTGTACGATTTCTCGTATGAGATGGAAGCGCCGCAGTATGTGCTTGAACCGCTGATAAGATCTGGGCTCCTTAGCTTGTGCAATAGCTCCATTATTGTCACAATAAAGCTCAATTGCATCACAGCTACTGGGAACTACACCAAGTTCAGAAATGAACTTCCTGATCCACACAGCCTCCTTTACTGCATACGAAGCAGCAATATACTCGGCCTCTGTAGTAGAATCGGCAACTGTTTCTTGCTTGGAACTCTTCCAGCTCACAGCTCCATTATTAAGGCAAAACACAAATCCTGACTGTGATCTGTAATCATCTTTATCGGTTTGGAAGCTTGCATCGGTGTAACCCTTTACAACCAGCTCTTCCTCGCCACCGTACACAAGAAACTGATCCTTAGTCCTTCGCAAGTACTTGAGGATGTTCTTGACGGCTGTCCAGTGAGCATCCCCGGGATCTGACTGGTACCTGCTCGTCATGCTGAGAGCATATGAGACATCTGGGCGTGTGCACAACATAGCGTACATGATGGATCCGATGGCTGATGCATATGGGATCCCATTCATACGCTTCCTCTCTTCACAAGATTGGGGACATTGAGCTCTAGAGACGGTAACTCTATGTAGCATAGGGACGTTTCCTCTCTTTGAGTTCTCCATGCTGAAACGCTTTAGCACCTTGTCAATGTACGTGCTCTGACTTAGTCCGAGAAGCCTTCTAGATCTATCTCTATAGATCTTAATTCCTAGAATGTAGGATGCTTCTCCTAAGTCCTTCATTGAGAAAGTTTTCCCAAGCCAAGTCTTTACCTTCTCTAAGGCTAAGACATCATTCCCCATCAAAAGTATGTCATCCACATACAATATGAGGAATGTGGTCGAGCTCCCACTAACCTTCTTGTACACACAAGGTTCATCTTCATTTTGAATAAAGCCAAACACTTTGACTTCCTCATCAAATCGAAGATTCCAACTCCGAAATGCTTGCTTCAATCCATAGATTGACCTTTGCAGTTTACAGACTTTATTGGCATTCTTTGGATCTACAAAACCTTCAGGCTGTGTCATGTACACATCCTCATGTATATTCCCGTTAAGGAATGCGGTTTTAACATCCATCTGCCAAATCTCATAGTCATAGTAAGCTGCAATAGCAAGCATGATCCTAATGGACTTAATCATGGCAACTGGAGAAAAGGTTTCGTCATAGTCAACACCTTGAATTTGTCAAAAACCCTTTGCAACCAATCTGCCTTTATAAGTTTGCACATTGCCATCCATGTCGGTCTTCTTCTTGAAGACCCACTTGCACCCTATGGGTTTTACCCCTTCGAGTGGTTCCACCAAAGTCCATACTTTGTTGTAGTACATGGATTCCATCTCGGATCTCATAGCTTCAAGCCATTTCTCAGAATCTGGTCCCTCCATAGCCTCTACGTAGGTAGTTGGATCATCATCTATGATCAACTCTCCACCTTCCTGAGTCACAAGGTATCCAAACCTCTCAGGTTCAAGGCGAGTCCTACTAGATCTACGAGGTCCTTGTGTTACTTGAGGAGAATGAGATTCCACAACACCTTGTGAATCTCCATTTTCCTCTCGTACATCTACCGGTTCAATGTTTTCTTGTTGGGCTTGAACCTCTTCAAGCTCTATATTCCTCCCACTGCTTCCTTTGGAAATGAATTCCTTCTCTAGGAACACAGCTGTCCTGGAAAAAAATACTTTGTTGTCAGTAGGGTGGTATAAGTAATATCCCCTCGTTTCCTTGGGGTATCCAACAAAATAACATTTATCGGATTTGGGTCCAAGCTTATCAGGAAACATTTTCTTGACGTAAGCTTCACAACCCCAAATCTTCAGAAAAGACAAATCGGGACGCTTCCCGTACCATATCTCATATGGTGTCTTTTGAACCGACTTAGATGGTATACGGTTAAGCATAAACGCGGCGGTTTCAAGAGCATGACCCCAGAAAGAAATTGGAAGATCAGCAAAACTCATCATTGATCGCACCATATCTAACAATGTGCGATTCCTTCTTTCAGACACACCATTATGATGTGGTGTTCCTGGCGGAGTCCATTGTGATACAATACCACGGGCTTGTAGAAGGTCCTCAAACTCCTGGCTCAAGTATTCTCCACCTCGATCGGAACGAAGTGCCTTAATACTTTTACCAAGCTAGTTATGTACTTCATTCATGAAATCCTTGAACCTTTCAAGGGTTTCTGACTTATGTTTCATCAGGTACACATAGCCATACCTACTGAAATCATCAGTGAAGGTAATGAAGTACTGACACCCATTTCTGGCATTAGCTCTAAAAGGCCCACATACATCAGTATGTATGAGTCCTAATAGATCACTAGCTCTCTCACCTTTACCTGAAAAGGGAGTCTTGGTCATCTTGCCCAACAAACAAGATTCACATGTCTCTATTGATTCACAATCAAAAGAGTCTAGATAACCATCTTTATGTAGTCTAGAAATGCGTTTCTCATTTATGTGCCCTAGACGACAATGCCAGAGATATGTTTTGTTTGAGTCGTTGAGTTTTTGCCTTTTGGTGTTTATGTTGTATACACTTGTCTCCAAGTCTATCAAGTATAGACCATAAGACATAGGGGCACTGCCATAAAAGATCCCATCTTTAGAAATGGAACACATTCCATTATTAATAAGAAATTCAAACCCATCTTTGTCCAAACAAGAGACGGAAATGATATTCCTATTTATGGCAGGTACGTAATAGCAGTTCTTCAACTCTATTATTAGCCCACTAGGTAGAGTTAACTCATAGGTTCCTACGGCACTGGCGGCAACTCTTGCCCCATTAGCAACACGTAGTTCAACCTCGCCTTTCCCCAAAGGCCTACTTCTCTTAAGATCCTTCACATTTGAACAAATGTGAGATCCGCATCCGGTTTCAAGTAACCATGACGAAGAAGTAGTGAAGTTAATCTCTATCACGTATACACCAGAAGTAGAGATCTCTATCTCCGACTTCTTCTTCCATTGTTCCTTCCATCCTCTCCATGTAGAAGAAATTTGTTTGGCGAGAGAACACTTCTCTCCCTTACCTACTTTCCTCTTCACCAACGCATTAAGCGTACATAGAGTGGATTCTAAGGCTCCTGGTATATCTGGATTGTGCAGAACACTTCTCACAGTCCTCAACCAGTTATGGAATTTATTCTCAATTAATTTGCCCATTTTAAAAGATGATTCTTTTTCCATTCTACAAGAGAAAATTTGCATTTGTCAAAACCCTTTTGATTTGATTTGAATAAAATTTGACGATAGTTAATTAGGCCTTTAATTAATTACCGCTCCCACTATTTTGACTCAAATTGATAGCCCTCACCATCAATTCAGAAGATTGCAGCGTACAATCTTCTAGTGGGTCAAGATCCTGAAATCCTCTGAGCCATGGACCAGCTAGGGCTGTCACCCACAACTCAGATCTCTCAGGTAGGCAACTCTTGCCAATTGCATCATATGCAACTCTTGAAAGATGTCATATGCAACTCCTTGCAATGATCATCTCCATGCCTCAAGGTGCTAGATCCTATCTAGGTCACCTTGTTATGTCCGACCCAAAGCCAACATGATGAACATGCACCCTGCTAGGGCAGACCCATACATTCATCCTTCACACTTCCACGAGATAGACGGTGCACCACGCTAGGGCGTGCCCACACTTGGTCGATCAAGATTTTCACGCGTGTCGCATTTGGAAGGCATCTAAAACTTAATATTTAATGAGGGATTTGGGTTTTATATACATATACATATCCAATCACCACAATATATAGTACGTATCATATACATGCTATATCCCACAGAAAACATGCATAAACGATAAAAAGCAATGATTATGGCCATCCTATTTGTGATTCCTCGAGCCAAGAGGAATCACGGTCATCTAGGTCTACATCACATGCAACATGTACAAGATGAAATATGTGCCTGCCTTTATGGGTTTGATCAGCTCATCTCCATGACTGATCGGCTCGCCATCAGGTTGGTTGTTCAGGCGCCACCAGCCGATCGAATGGCGCCTCCAGCCGATCGGTTCACTAGTCATCGTGCATCTCCTCAGGTCGCCACCTGCTCATCTCGTTCCTCGAACTGGCCATCTAGATCACCAACCGATCGGTTCACTCCTTGAACTGATCGTCTTCAGGTTGTCCGCCGTTCTTTGACATAACATGAAATAAAATCTATCCTATTTACAATTGAATTGTGAAACCCTGAGTTACATTCGGGGGGAGCAAAGGTAGGAAAGAATTCTCGAATTATTTCGAGTTACATCAGGAATATGAGAAAAGGGAATCGGTGCGCAGACCGAGATGCAAGCAACCACACAAACAACCACACACAGATATAGGGGTTTATAGGCCATAATCATGCTACACATCCACCACAAAACTCGTTTAAGGGCGACGCGTATCGAGTGCATTAATATTACATATCATATATGTATCTTAGGGATTTGTGGATTGGACATGTATAAAGCTGATATTATTCGCATCGCATTCAATAAATAAAGGCGACAAACGAAAATCGATCACATCGATAATCCTAAAAGATAGAGAGGTCGATGTGGCTCTGATACCACTTTTGGGTTTTGAGGGAGGCAGAGAAGCAGCGGAAACAAAAAAAAAATTTCTCTCCAAACCCGGAACAAAAGGAATCGCGTCGACATCTATATGATAGGAAATAAGGTTTGTGAATCATACCTTGTCCCGAGGCTTGCTCGGCGACAATGCCACGCGCCTTGCGCGGTCTTCACCTCCGGTCTTGGACGGTGTCTGTGCAGCTCCTGGTCGCACCGGGACTGAAGACTCCTCCTCCTACCGGACTGTCGGATGACAGTTGTCCTCCTGAGTGGCAGTGACCTCCCGCCTCTGAAGTAGTCCACACGGACCACCAGGAACTCCACTCTCCTTGTCCCACAAGGAAGTGGAAGGAGTCGCACCCTCCTGTTGACGTACTAGTCGCCAACACACTCTCCTGCTGTCGACTGCAACTGTAGTTGTCCTTTCCTTGCTGCACCTCCCTTTGCGGGAAGCACTTGCTCGGGCTCTCTCTCGGTTACCAAAACCGGAGAGAATGACAACTTTCAGAGCAATCAACTTGCACTGAGTTGTACTCTGAGAAGCCCTCAATACCCCTATATATATAGGCAGGTCATGGGACATGGTTCTCTATGCCCGGCAATACGGGACTAAAGCAGGAGTAGAAGGGTTCGGGATTTTCCACAAAAAGCAACTGTCTCGCAACCTGAACCGATCGGTTCACAAGTGAACCGGTCGGTTGGGGACCTGAACCGATCGGTTCATCACTGAACTGATCGTTTGGGACCCTTGAACCGATCGGTTCACTCATGAACTGGTCGGTTGGGGTTCCAGGTTGGTTCCCGATAGACTTTCCTTGTTTCTTTCCCAATTAGTATCGAATACCAATATTATTCCCAATCGAATTGGGCAATTGAAACGAAAGGAAAATTCTCACAAATCCTACTTTCCCAAGTTGCTCGATTGCACCAGTTGAACCGATCGGTTCAACACTTGAACCGGTCATTTCACTCTGTGCATGAGCCGATCGGTTCAACAATTGAACCGACCGGTTCAGCAACCTCAGCTGACCGGTTCATCACATGAACCGATCGGTTGGGAATGCAGATTGTGAAGAATCGGTCAAATGCGATTTCAATCAATCTGATACTCCAATCAACTCGTCCAACACCTTGAACACTATGATATTGAGCTATTGATTAATTGACTGTTTAATTGAACTACTAAACTCCTTTAGTAATCAATCTAAACATTGCTTGTGGACAAAACTCCTCTTCCAGGTTGAATCCTATGTGTGTGACCCTGCAGGTCCATTTCACGTTGGCAGTGAAGGTCCATAACACTTATGACTTCACAAGCAAAGAGCGGTGCCTAGTCACACATCAGTGCTACCCAAGTGAAAGTAGAAAGTTGGAGAACAACTTTCATCCTACAATCCGTGAATGGTGTTACAGTGAATGTATAATTCCTTCGTCACTGATATCCAGAATGAACTCGAGGCATGGAACAGTCATCCTGTCAATGTTCATTCATTTCCTTGATCTCAGAGTAGACCGAGTGAGATGTGTATGACATCAATATCACATATTGATTCACACGTGCATGCACATGCCTTTCTCAATCCTACTCATCAAGTGGCCAAGGATATCAAACTCCCTTAGGAGAGACAAATCCCATATCTATCACTCACCCCTCAAAAGCCCCATGTGTCAAAGCCACCCAATCATCACCTTTATAACAACCCATGTTTCAGGACTGCGTTTGATGATGTCAAAGTGTACCCAACGACATGTGTTGAGTGTAGTGATTTCAGGTCTAAGAATCACACTCACCACCATCACTGTGAGAGCTGACTGTGACTACCATGTCATGGTTCCATGTGTCACTCTCACGGTGGGTCTGTCCGGTACCTTGTTCTCTAACAAGTACCTATGTGCTTGGTTTGATATCACTATATCATGACTAATGAGATTCTGTCATCAACCAACACACAATCTAGTCTTTAGTGTTATTGATGTCTATGGTTATTTCCACAATAACAACCGACTAGGGACTAAACAAGAATGTATACTCTTAACATTCATATGATCTCATCGTTTAGGTCATGAACCTAAAAGCATATGTCATTGAGTAATACAATCTTTAGACATCTATCGTGTTACACCATCATCTCAGAAACAATTTAAACATATAGATTGGAAATTGCCTTTATTATTATTCAAATCTTTTACAAAGTATCCCATTACAATCATCATATGATTTGCTCTATGGGCATACATACCAACAGAAATGACATTGATATATACCTTTATCCTCTAATTGATGACCTAATGAAACTATGGGAAGAAGGTGTTATGACATATGATGCTTCATTTGAAGAGATCTTTAGTTTGTGTGCTATGTTGTTTTGCATGATTAATGACTTTCTAGCTTATGTAAATTTGTCTAATCGGTTTCAAACCCTAATAAGACCAAACGATTTCAAAACCGATTGAAGATCAAAGGGGTCAAAACCATTTGAAGATTCAATGGTCTCAAAACCGTTTAAGGACATGAGGACCAAGACCGTTTGATGGTCTAAATGGTCTTCTTCGACCATTTGAAGGTCAAGTGACCTTAAGACTGTTTCAAGGTTTAGACCAAGACCATTTGAAGGTCTAAACAGTCTCAAACTGTTTGAAGGTTCAATTGGCTCAAACCATTTGAAAGTCCAAATGTTTCAAACCATGTAAGTGTTAATCACCCTATAAGTGGTTGAAGAGTATCTCAAGGTTGATTTCTATGGCAGTACCTCTAAAGTACTTAAGTAATTATTATAATTAGAGTGATTATCATTTGATGCCTATGAAGGTAATAAATTAAATGCACTATGATAAGTATAGGTGCATGTACTTTAGCAAGAGGTTAAGTCAACTGAATAAGGTATGATGGTGATGTGTGTTCCTAATACATGGAACAATGATAAGTATGATTTAATACATAAATAATGCTATGTGCTCCAAGATTTGTGGAAGCACTGACTTAGGGTTTGGATTAATGAGGTAATCATAAAACCCTAATGTAGGGTGATGTTATATGTGAAACCCTAATGTAGAGTGATGATATGTGAAACCCTAATGTAGGGTGATGTTATGTGAAACCCTAATGTAGGGTGATGTTATGTGAATCCCTAATGTAGGGTGATGTTATGTGAAACCCAAATGTAAGGTGATGTTATGTGAAACCCTAATGTAGGGTGATGTTATGTGAAACCCTAATTTATAAAGATGGGAAACCCTAACCCTAATGAGTGAATAGTGATGTTATCTTTGTATTACATAATGTTGATATGAAATTGATATGGTTGTTATCAAGTATACTAACCATGCAGGTATCATGAAATGGTAAGCACAACCAGGTATGAGCTATGATGTTAATGGGCCTTGTGAGCCATTATTTTATTTGTTGCCAAGTAAGAGGTGACAAGAAGTTGAAAAAGCCTGGTGAACTATGTGAGATGCTTGTGTAACAAGTATCATGAATACATTGGTTAGATGACCTGGAGGTAATAGTTACCTCATAAGTGGTAACAATGTTCAATGATGAACTAAGGGTTTGAATACCCAGATCCAGTAAATATGAGGATGGTATTGTTGAGGGATGTGAATTCCCAGTATTCAGATAAGGGATTGAGATCCCAATGTTTTATAAAGTTTTGAAGAGTACTTGATAGAAGTATTACATATTTCTTTGTAGCATCTTTCATCATTATTTGTTGTTTGAAAACTTGGTTGATGCTAAAATAATATGGTAATGCACTTAATTAATCAAGTGAAATATTATCATGTAGAGCCCTGGCCATAGATCCATCATCGTCAGTAGCTGGTGATGGTGAAATGGATTCTCCTACTGGTTAATCCGGAGCATATATTGTTGAATATGTGGGGTTTCTCCTAGCCGAAAATTGGAGGATTAGAGAGAAACTTCGGTTGTAGACTCAAGATATGTTTAAGAGCATGGTGAACATGCCCATGGCTCAATGTGATGGAGCATGAATTTGTTCATGGTTCAGGGAGAGCGGTGAATTGGCCCGTGGCTCAGATTTACTAGCATCGGGACATGTACCAAGGCAGGCTAGAGATTGGGTAGCCTATGAGAGCAAACCTTGTGACTGAGGTCACTTAAGCAAGAGACTACGGTCATGCTTATGGTCTCCCACTGACCGAGACATATGAGGTCAAGGAGTCTGACACTTCCTTTGATCTTGTATGGCACCAGCTTTGGGTTTTGCAACCGAAGGTTGGAATTGAGCGATATGACTCACTTCCTCAGGGCATAAGAATGATTGTAAAATGTAATTAGCCGTGTAGCATATTTGCTTAAGGATGAAATACGGAAATCATTGATTGATGTTACATTGCGTACTATATTCTAAATGAATAGATGTTATACATGTTCTTCATATTCCTTATTAAAATGGATAGATGATTTACTGCTTTAGCAATTATAACTGTAATGCCTTAAAAGATGAAGTTGTCTAATTCTGCTTAAATATTGATTAAATCCTTTGTTCAATTTATTATTGTTTATCTGTAATAATAATATTTGTGGCGGAGAGTTATATCGCTCGCTGGGACAATTTCAGTTGTCTCACCCCTGTGGGATCCAACCTTTTTAGGTGGACACGAACAAGGAGGCAAAAATCATACACCAGGGGAAGGACAACAGCATCAGGGACAGTAGTGATATCTCAGGTGGAGATATTGAATGTCGTGTCTTGTAGTTATAACTCCTATGAGTCGTCTCTATACTCTCAGGTCCTTGGAGTCAGTAGTTAATGCTTTTACTATCGATCTGAGATTTTGGCATTGAAAGCCTCGAGGTTTTATATTGCTTATGTGTAGATTTAACAGAGCAACTGTTGTATGTAATCCTCAAGAAGAGAAGGTACATGGTATGTACTTTGTGGACCAGAATGTATATATAATATTTTGGTTCTTGTTATAAGAGTTTCTTGGAAATGGATCTCTTTACAAATGGTTTGAATTTTTATTGATTTTTAGTAATCCGCTGATAATGTTTTCTTCTACATTAATCATTATCCGACGATGGCCTAATTTGCATTCGGGTTGTGTCAATTTAGTGGTATCAGAGCTTAAGGTTCACTGAGTCTACAGAGACATAGGATTAAGGTCATTGAGTTTGTTCTAGTGTCTTTTAGTTTATCTGATAGTGACTTCTACTCTCAGGAGAAGAAGTAAAGCTTGAAGATAGATGAATCACATGAAGAACATGCAGTTAAAAGCAGTGTTGCTGCACCAGGAGGAGGTGCAAGGGATCAGGATAGAGAAGAACTAGTACCTGAACATCCCCAGCTTGACCAAGCTACACTAGAAAACGTAGCTTTCCATGCTCTGTTTGGGCAGTTCATGGTGACTATGACACATATGGCGGATAGGATGCCACCACATTCACCTAGGGCACCAACTCACAATGAGGGACATGGAGATGGAAAGACTTTTAAATGTCTTCGCCAGGTAGGAGCCACTGATTATGCTGGTACAGCTGACCCAGTAGACGTAGACTTGTGGCTGACTAAGCTGGAAAAGGCCTTCAGAATTCTTAATATCCCATAAGCTGAAAAGGTTAGGCATGTAGTGTACCTATTGAAGGGGAGTGTTGGCCATTGGTGGGCTATAGAAGAATGCAAAAGGCTAGGTGTTGAAGTCGGATGGGAAGAGTTCCGATGAGAGTTTGTTAGTAGATATTTTCCCAAGACTTACCTAGATGAGAAAATCTCTCAATTTGAGCAGATAAGGCAAGGACCACTAAACATTAGTGAGTATGAATCTAAGTTCATGGAGTGTCTACAGTTCTGTCCGCACATGGCTTCTACAGACGAGGAGAGGATTCAACATTTAGAGAAGGGTTGAAACACTAATTTAACCACACCAATATCTGCTCTAGAGAATAGAGAGAGGTTTTCCACCTTTGTGGAGTCCGTTAGGCAGATAGAAAGTTCCATGACTGAGAAACATCAAGCCAACAGTAAGAATGTATATGCACAGTTCCAAGGACAAAGGTTTGAAAGTTTTAAGAAACTAAGGTTTTCTACATCAATAGCACCACCAAGGTTTAATACTCAGACACACTGGATATCCAACAAGGGTAGAGGTCATAGTTTACCACCAGAGTGAGCCCACATCTCAGCATCAATGCCAGTAATAGGACCGACTAGACCACAATGGGAGAACATAGTTTGTTATAAATGTGGGAAGATGGGACATCTGATGAAAGATTGTCTAGTTAGAGACGTGAGTGTAACCCAACCACCGAGGCAGAGTCAACAAGGCTCTTAGAAGTGATAGTTTAGCAATAGCACTCGAGGACGTGGGCATGCATCCCAAGCTGGCTCATCTACATCCAACAACAGGGTGAGTGGTCGACAACCAGCAATGAAAAGATTATATGCTATGAATCAGCCCCAGGAAGTGGTCAACCCACAAATCGTGATAGGTCAGATGGAAATATTTCATTCTGATATGTCTACAACTTGTTTTGTATCTGTGTTGATTGATCTGGGTGCTACACATTCCTTTTTCACTCGAGAAGTGATTCATGACTACAATATGATTGTTAGTCATAGAACATATAACTTGTTATTAGAAACTCTATTAGTTGGATCTGTAGTGTTGCAGGAGGTACATTCTCCTTGTGTTCTTTCTTTTTCAGAACATAGCATTCAGGTGGATCCTATACCACTTGAGATGCATGGGTTTGACATAATCCTTGGGATGAACACCTTAGAAAAGTATAAGGTTGTCTTAGATTGTGGTTCCAAGCAGGCTATGTTCACAGACAATGGTGATACATGGATCTTTCAGGGGGACAGAAAGATTCTTCCAACCTGTCTAGTGTCGGCTATGGTAGCTGAAAAGTTGATGAGACAAGGATGCTTTGCATTCTTGGCACATGTGGTAGATACCAGGGCAAAGAATCCTAGTCTTTCTAAAGTTCCAATTGTTAGGGAGTTTGAGGATGTGTTTCCTGAGGAACTTCCAAGTGTTCGTCCACCCTGAGAGATTGATTTCAAGATTAATCTAATTTTGGGTACACAATCAATAGCTCAAACAACATATAGAGTGGCACATGCTGAGATGGTAGAAATTAAGAAACAGTTACAGGAGTTGTTTGAAAAGGGTTTTATTCGACCGAGTACTTCACCATGGGGTGCTCCGGTTCTTTTCATTAAAAAGAAAGATGGGTACATGCGATTATGCATCGACCATAGACAACTAAACATAGTAACCATAAAGAACAAATATCCTCTATCAAGGATAGATGACTTGTTTGACCAGTTACGTGGTGCAACTATCTTCTCTAAAATAGATCTGAGGTCAGGATACCATCAGTTACGTATCAAGGAGAGTGGCATACCTAAGTCAGCCTTTAGGACAAGGTATGGACACTATGAGTTCATAGTTATGTTGTTTGGACTAACTAATGCACCGGCTGCATTCATGGAACTCATGAACGGAACCTTCCGACCATTCCTTGATCAATTCATAGTAGTTTTTATAGATGACATCCTGGTTTACAATAGAGATGCTCGACAACATGGGCAACACCTTCGTCAGGCCTTGACCTTGCTGAGAGAGCACAAGTTATATGCCAAGTTTAGTAACTGTGAATTTTGGTTATCAGATGTGTCTTTCCTAGGACACGTAATATCTGCCTCAGCTATCCATGTTGATCATAAGAAGGTAGAATCAGTCGTGGAGTGGGAACAGCCAAAGACACCAATGAAGATACACAGTTTTCTAGGACTGGCAGGTTATTATAGGAGGTTCATTAAGAACTTCAGTTCCATTGCATTACCCCTAACCAAGTTGACTAGGAAGGAGGTTCCTTTTGTCTGGAATGACAAGTGTCAGCATTCTTTCCAGTCGTTGAAAGAAAGGTTGACCAGTGCACCTATGTTAGTGTTACCTAAGTAGGGAAAGGGGTATATTGTATTCTGTGATGCTTCTAAAAATAGTCTAGGATGTGTGTTGATGCAGGATAATAAAGTGATTTCTTTTGCTTATCGATAGTTTAAGAAACACGAGGAAAATTATCCAACACATGATCTAGAATTAGTTGTTGTGGTTCATGCGTTGAAGATCTGGAGACATTATCTCTATGGAGAGACATTCCAGATTTTCACAGACCATAAGAACCTAAAATACATCTTTTCACATCATGAGTTGAACATGAGACAACACCACTAGATGGATTTAATCAAGGACTATGATTGTAAAATTGATTACCATTCAAAAAAAGGTAATGTAGTGGTTGATGCACTAAGTAGAAAATCATCATCACCAACCATGGACAAGGCACAATTGAACTCTTTAGTGTGCTTTAAACGAGACAAGCTTGTCTCTTTGAGGCAAAACAATGTACAACTTAAAGTATCCTTGTTAGCTGGACTGTTAGTTGAGATGCACATAAAATCTAAACTGCAACAACAAATCAAAGAGGTAGAACGAGCTGATATTGTGATTCAACAGATCAGGTCAGAGTATGGTAGTGAGAAACGAGATGGTTTTCATGAGTCAAACGATGAGGTAGTGTGTTATCATGGTAGGATGGTAGTACCAGATGCTAATGACTTAAGGAAGTTAGTCATGGAGGAAGCTCATTCGTCTATGTATGCAATGCAACCAGGGACCACCAAAATGTATCATAATTTAAAAGATATGTATTGGTGGCCCGGTTTAAAGAAAGATGTAGCTGAATTTTTTTATGCGGTATCCAGCGTGTCAGCAGGTTAAAGTTGAACATCATAAGCCCGCAGGAACAATGCAACCTTTACCACAGTGCAAATGGGATCACGTAACAATGGAATTTGTGGTTGGTTTACCCAAAACAGCCAAAAGTCATGATTCCATTTGGGTGATAGTTTATAGGTTGACTAAGTCAGCACATTTTCTTCCTATTAAAACAACCTATACTGTTGAGAAACTTGCACAGATCTATATAGATGAGATAGTGTGTTTACACAGGGTTCCAGCTACAATTGTTTCTGATAGAGGTCCCCAGTTCATGAGTCACTTTTGGGAACGACTACATAAAGCTTTGGGTACGCAGTTAAGGTTTAGTACCACCTTTCACCCCCAGACAGATGGACAATCTGAGATGACTATACAAACTTTGGAGGATTTTCTTAGGGCATGTGTCCTTCAGTTTGTAGGAAGTTGGGATATACACTTGAGCTTAATAGAATTCTCTTACAACAGTAGTTATCAGCCCATTATTGATATGGCACCATATGAAGCATTATATGGTAGACGTTGTATATCTCCATTATGCTCGTATGAAATAAGAGAATATCAACTTTTGGGTCCTGAAATAGTGCAATAGACAACTGAAAAGATTAAAGTAATACAACAACATTTAAAGGCTGCACATGATAGACAGAAGTCATACGCTGATAAATGGTGAAGACCTATAGAATTCCAAGTTGGAGACAAATCATATCTCAAAGTCTCACCTTGGAAAGGTGTTCTTAGATTTGGGAAAAAGAGTAAGTTAGCTCCTAGATTTATGGGGCCTTATTCAATCACTAAATGGATTGGAAAGGTAGCCTACAAGTTGGAGTTGCCACCAGAACTACACAAATTGCATCCCATATTCCATATATCCATGTTGAGAAAGTGTCACCCTGACACAGAGTTATTTTTGCAACATGTGGTGGTAGAATTAAATGAAGATATATCCTACGTAGAAGGACCAATGATGATTCTTGACAGAAGAATCAAAAAGTTGAAAAAGAAAGACATAATTCTTTTGAAAGTTCTCTAGCATCTTCTTGGCATTGAATAGGCTACATGGGAGTTGGTGGAAGACATGAGGAGGAAGTACCCTTCTCTTTTCTCTTAACAATTTCGGGGACAAAATCCCTATTAGGGGTGGATAATTGTAAGAACCCTAATTCTGGGAGTTTTTCTTAAGTAAGTCATTTAGATTCTTGTCTTTATCTTTTGAAAAGTAATTAAGACTAAAGGAGAGCTTATGTTTCAATTTTGTTCCCATTTGAATAATGTTGAAACAATATTTTACCTGTTTTGGACTAAAGTGCAATTTACCCAATTTAAGGGGTTACCTTGCAAATGTTAAATGATAAATGTTCCTCAAGTGTTGTAGCATCGTAAGAATGAGAATGATGCTGAGGTATGGCTTCTACAAGCCTAAGATCGAAGAAGGATCTTGTTTGAGTAATGTCTGTGTATTGAATGCTAGTTTTGGTGTAATTTGTAAATTACCCAAAATCTAGGGTTGAATATGTAAAATACCACCTCTATTATGTCCCTACTGTTTTTTGGTATCATTTAGAGAAAACAAAAATATAGGGTCGTCTTTCTTGAATTACTTTTGAGGAGAGATAATCTTGATAATAAAATAATCAAGAAATAAGCATAAATGAAACCCTAATTTATTTTGTAACAAAAATAAATATATTAATTGGAGTTCCCATCAACCAAAAAGGTTGTGTTTGAAATCCTATAGTGCAATGATGTCCAAATGCCTTGAGTTTCACCAAAATATCCTAAGTAGGTGAAGAAATCCACTCACATTTGTTAATTAAAAAGTAATGTCCACTAAAAATGGATAATACTATTATATGCATAAGGTGCTTAAGTGATTGCTTTTAATTCAAGGATAAACGAAAGGAAATTGAGGGCAAGGAAGATGGCTTCTAAGGCAAGGAAGGGAGGGGGCATGTGGCAAGAAAGTGGAAGAATTTTCTTCAACTTTCTCTCTCCTAGAAAATCAATTACATATACTCGATTTTCTCCTTACTTGAAAGGCTATTTTGCAAACAACTTTCTTCCTTTGCTTTGGCCGACGACCAAGAATCTTAGGAGCAGGAGGAGATCGTTCCCTAAGATGAAGGTAAGCTCCATGATCATCTTCAACCTTGAATTGATGGTTGAAATCGGATTTCAACATTGATTTTCTTCTCTCCTCCATCCAATGCCCAACCTAGGCTATCTTTTGCATCCAAAGAGTTGGAAACGAACCTTGTATAGTTGAAGGATCTTCTTTCACCATTAGAGACATGAATCTTGAAGCTTTGAAGCTACTTTGAAGGCAGGTTATATGACTTGAACCCATCAATGTTATTATTGTTTTCAATTCCTCATCTTATGTTCATCTTTTATTTCTTCTTGAACAATGAACAAATTTATCATATATATGATAGTAGAATTTGGAGGTATAAAGCTTGATGATGATGACATCATATTAGCACACACCTACAGAATATCAAGAACAAACAGTTTCATGTTGTTTGTCAAATAGTTTCAAACCGTTTGGTGACCAAACGGTTTCAAACTGTTTGGTGACCAAACAGTTTCAAAACCGTTAGAGATCAAACAGTTTCAAACCATTAGAGACCAAATAGTTTCAATGGATTTAAGGATCAATTGGTCTCATGACCTAATAACTTCAAACAATCAAACTTAATTCATTTCAGAACCCTAGCTCAATTGGCTTCAAAACCCTAGATCAATTGATGACAATAACCCTAATTTAGGGTTAAACGATTTCAAGTTGATTTGATCAAACAGTTTCAATTTTGATTTGACCAAACAGAATCAAAATGTTTGAGGACCAATTGTTCTCAAACCATTTGAGGACCAAACGGTCTCAAACCGTTTAGGGTTAAAATGATTTAAAAATTTATTTGATCAAACAGTTTCAAATCGTTCAAGGGTCAATCAATTTCAAATCCTAATAAGACCAAATGATTTCAAAACTGATTGAAGATCAAAGGGGTCAAACCCGTTTGAAGATTCAATGGTCTCAAAACCGTTTAAGGACATGAGGACCAAGACCGTTTGATGGTCTAAACAGTCTTAGACCGTTTCAAGGTCAAGTGACCTCAAGACCATTTGAAGGTTTAGACCAAGACCATTTGAAGGTCTAAACGGTCTCAAACCGTTTGAAGGTTCAATTGGTCCAAACCGTTTGAAGGTCCAATTTATTCAAACCATGTAAGCGTTAATAACCCTATAAGTGGTTGAAGAGTATCTCAAGGTTGATTTCAATGGAAGTACCTCTAAAGTACTTCAGTAATTAATATAATTAGAGTGATTATCATTTGATGCCTATGAAGGTAATAAATTCAATGCACTATGATAAGCATAGGTGCATGTACTTTAGCAAGAGGTTAAGTCAATTGAATAAGGTATGATGGTGATGTCTGTTCCTAATACATGGAACAATGATAAGTATAATTTAATACTTAAATAATGCTATGTGCTCCAAGATTTGTGGAAGCACTGACTTAGGGTTTGTATTAATGAGGTAATCATAAAACCCTAATGTAAGGTGATGTTATGTGAAACCCTAATGTAGGGTGATGTTATGTGAAACCCTAATGTAGGGTGATGTTATGTGAAGCCATAATGTAGGGTGATGTTATGTGAAACCCTAATGTAGGGTTATGTTATGTGAAACCCTAATGTAGGGTGATGTTATGTGAAACCCTAATGTAGGGTGATGTTATGTGAAACCCTAATTGATAAAGATGGGAAACCCTAACCCTAATGAGTGAATAGTGATGTTTTCTTTGTATTACATAATGTTGATATGAAATTGATATGGTTGTTATCAAGTATACTAACCATGCAGGTATCATGAAATAGTAAGCACAACCAGGTATGAGCTATGATGTTAATGGGCCTTGTGAGCCATTATTTTATTTGTTGCCGAGTAAGAGGAGACAAGAAGTTGAAAATGCCTGGTGAACTATGTGAGATGCTTGTGTAACAAGTATCATGAATACATTGGTCAGATGACCTGGAGGTAATAGTTACCTGATAAGTGGTAACCATGTTTAGTGATGAACTAAGGGTTTGAATACCCAGATCCAGTAAATAAGATGATGGTATTGTTGAGGGATGTGAATTCCCAGTATTGAGATAAGGGATTGAGATCCCTATGTTATACAAAGTTTTGAAGAGTACTTGATAGAAGTATTACATATTTCTTTGTAGCATTTGTCATCATAATTTCTTGTTTGAAAACTTAGTTGATGCTAAAAGAATATGGTAATGCACTTAATTAATCAAGTGAAATATTATCATGTAGAGCCCTGGCCATATATCGTTATCGTGAGTAGCTACTGATGGTGAAAAAGATTCTCCTTCTGGTTAATCTGGAGCGTATATTGTTGAATATGTGGGGTTTCTCCTAGCCTAAAATAGGAGGAATAGAGTGCAACTTTGGTTGTAGACTCAAGATATGTTTAAGAGCATGGTGAACAAGCCCATGGTTCATTGTGATGGAGCATGAATTCGTTCATGGCTTAGGGAGCACAGTGAATTGGCACGTGGCTCAGATTTACTAGTGATGGGACATGTACCAAGGCGGCCTAGAGATTGGGTAGCCTATGAGAGCTAACCATGTGACTGAGGTCACTTAAGCAAGAGACTGCAGTCCTACTTGTGGTCTCACACTGACTGAGACGGATGAGGTCAAGGAGTCTGACTCTTCCTTTGATCTTGTATGGAACTGGCTTTGGGTTATGCAAACGAATGTTGGAATTGAGCGGTACGACTCACTTCCTCAGGGCATAAGAATGATTGTAAAACTTAATCAGTCATGTAGCTTATTTGCTTAAGGATGAAATACGGAAATCATTGGTTGATGTTACATTTCTTACTATATCCTAAATGAATAGATGTTATACATGTTCTTCATATTCCTTATTAAAATGGATAGATGATTTACTGCATTAGCAATTATAACTATAATGCCTTAAAAGATGAAGTTGTCCAATTCTGCTTAAATATTGATTAAATCCTCTGTTCCGTTTATTACTGTTATCTGCAATAATAATGTTTCTGGCGGAGAGTTATATCACTCGTTGGGACAATTTCAATTGTCTCACCCCTGTGGGATCCAACCTTTCTAGGTTGACGCAGATGAGGAGGCAGAAATCATACACTACGGGAAGGACAGAAGCATCAGGGACAACAATGATATCGCAGGTGGAGATATTGACTGTAGTGTCTTGTAGTTATAAGTCCTATGAGTCATCTCTGTACTCTGAGGTCCTTGGAGTCAGTAGTTAATGCTTTTACTATCGATCTGAGATTTTGGCATTGAATGCCTCAAGGTTTTATATTGCTTATGTGTAGATTTAATAGAGCAACTATTGTATGTAATCCTCGAGAAGAGAAGGTACATGGTATGTACTTTGTGGACAAGAATGTATATATAATATTTTGGTTCTTGTTATAATAGTTTCTTGGAAATGGATCTCTTTCCAAATGGTTTTAGTTTTTAGTGATTTTCAATAATCTGCTGCTAATGTTTTCTTTTGCATTAATCATTATCCGACGACGACCTGATTTGCAGTTGGGTCATGTCAACATCGATGAAGTTAGTAGCTACATCATAGAACACAATGATCTTATCAAGAGAAATCATCCACGATCTAGTTCAATGTGGCTTGCAAGAGAGCATAATCGACCATTTATTAGGTGGTTTTAAGAGAAAGTCTTTGATCAACTATCTGAATCACTGAATAATTTTGCTGAGCACATAAAATGGCTCGCCTTTAAACCAAAAATGGATGTCATGTCATATGAAGTATATGACATAAATGTATTTTCATACTACACAAAGCATCAAGATGAAAGTAGTGTAGTCCAAAATAGTGGGGTC
Organism: Alisma plantago-aquatica; assembly: GCA_963693085.1. Taxonomy (NCBI): domain Eukaryota; kingdom Viridiplantae; phylum Streptophyta; class Magnoliopsida; order Alismatales; family Alismataceae; genus Alisma; species Alisma plantago-aquatica. The sequence goes on from OY856409.1 coordinate 1,854,424,862, forward strand.
ACTGTTCAAGCTTGTTCGTTGTATTTTACTAGTGCCAAAGATAAAAGACCATGTGAAGTAGAGATGTCATATTATGACATCATTGAGGACATATGGGAATTGGACTATACAAATTTCAGAGTTCCTATCTTTAGGTGTAATTGGGTTGATAACAAAAAAGGAGTTTTAGTGGATGAGTTGTATTTCACATTGGTGAATTTCGAAAACATTGGTGAGAAAGATGAGCCATTCATCATGGCAGACCAAGAAAAACAAATATTCTATATTGATGACCCGGCAAATACAAATTGGTCTATCATTCTTCATGGAAAAAGATAGTTTACTATAGATCCTATAAATGAAGAAGAATACTACAAAAAGTATGATGATTCCAGTCCATTCTCAGTTAGTTTGCCAAGTGTAAATGTTGAAGTTAACAGCAATGAATACTATAAACATCAAGATCATGTTGAAGGAATTTTACTTGACTAACAACTCAACCAATACTAGAGGCATGTATTCTTTGAATTATTTATTTTATTATCATTCAAACATGTAATATTTTAAATATACATCATATCACCACTTGTCCTTTTATTATCACTTATGTTTCTTTTATCATGTATACTTGTAGGTTGTTCTAAAATGGCAAGTGAAGATGAACATTATGAGCATGAGCACCATGAGGATGGTAGTGGTGATGCTAAGAAATGTAGAGGTCCCACATTGATGTGTAGGCTGTAGGAGCTCAGGGCCAAAGGGGAGAAATTTCCAATCTGGTTTGATGTCATAGGATCACCTATTAGGGAACATGCTAGAGATTTCAAGCATTACGTAGGGGCGACCGTGTGAAGTAAGGTGGCAATAGATATAGAAATTTGGCATGATGTTTCTAATGCCTTAAAAGACCTCCTATGGAAAGATATATATGTGAGTTGAAGTGATATTATTTTAATGTGTTTTTTGTTTATTGATTCTCTAATTTAGTTTTCTTGGAAAGTCATCTCCTTGTTAAAATAACATTATTGCTTCTTTTGTATGTATAGGGTGTTTTCATCTAAATGAAAAAGATCACAACAAAAAAGTGCTACAACATTGTGGTGTAAGATGGAAGGCTTTTCAAACATATCTCAAAAGGGAATTTATAGATAATCCTAATCAAAAGAAGAAAGCAATAGATCAATATATTTTATAGATTCTGAGGTGTGGGAAATATTTGTTACATCTAGAAAATCAGAAGAGTTTCAAGTAATAAAGATTGTGATGTATTGTATGAATCGTTTTATACAATTAAGGAGGTGAATCTTTTTATATATGTTTAGCAAGTCTAAATTGCAATATCCTCATTTTAAATGATCAGGCTATTCACGAGGCCCAAAAGGAAAGACGGGCCAAAAATATGCATGACCATTGCTTGGGGCCCAGTGGTTATGCCTTCTGCCGCCAACTACAAGAGAAGTAACTCTCTTCTGGAGAAGAGTCTAGTACAACTCAAGTTGACCGTCCACCTCGACACTTGTAGTGGATTGATGCTAGAAAAAATCGAGCAGGTGAAATTCCCAACCCTGGAACTAAGGAGATGGCACAAAAGATGGTAAGTCTATCCCAACTAAGTAAAGAGAAACTCCTGCAAACTTTGATTTATTTATATCTAATTGATTTTGACTTAATATTTTTATTAAATATGAATAGATTGATCTCCATGAGAAAAGGTGGGAAGGAAAGTTCATCCCAACTGGCCGCATGGATGAACTATTAGTTGCTCTTGGTACAAAGGAGCATCCTGGCCGGATTAGGGGATTAGGAGCTGGCATTGGATTCAAGTCTTATTTTGGCCCTTCACAATCTAAAAGAGGTCGTATAGGAGGTCTTACACAAGAGGATGTTGAAGCATTAGTAGCAAAGAAAGTAAATGAAATAATGTCTTCATTTCAGCCTAGTCACCCTTCTCAACCTATTCAAACAGTGTGTCTCTCAAATGATGAGGTACATGCCCATGCTCTAGTTGTAGAAGGTCATGGGAACACTCCCAATGACCCACCACAATAATTTGCAGTAAGTTTGTTCTATATGTTGTGTTATTAGTATGATATATATATATATATATATATAGTTGTAGTAGGTGTCTGGTTTACCGCTTCATATATAACTTATATTTTTTGAATTATAGGTTGGTTTGAACTATAAATTTGCAGTGGATGTTCCAGAATATTATATTGTCTCAGCGGGTAAGGTATACAACCTCGGTGGTACATTGCATTGCCAACCAATTACTGATGAAATTTTTCATGTATCCATCCATCTTGTGTATGACGGAATGGGGGACAAACCACTACTAATATATAATCCTGAATATAATATAGTTGAAGAAGCAGAGGGTGCTACGGTGGGTTGCCCTAGACACTTGGTTATCAATGACAAGATATACTGAATTCTACCACATTTTTCATATGTGACTACATATATGAACTCGTGTAATATAAGTATGTAATTTTATTAACAATTTTGTAAACCGAAAAGTAAAAATTCTACTAGTCGTCCTCCTATGCCCAAGCCATCTTTTATTCCAGAATCCACATTCGACGAGTTGGGAAGTAAATGTAAATGTTTGTGTCGATACTTAGCCAACTAAAGCTCGAGATCACAAATGTTGGTCAATTTAACAGAAGATGCAACTGGGAGGGACTTTGACAATTATATTTTTCTTGATGATATTATAGAATTGTTACGGTATGGTTGGCTAAATACTTCCATATTATAAGTATGGATAAGTATGGATCTGTCAATATAGAAAATTCTAATACACACTTTTAACTTATTTCTATATATGAAATTATTACAAATATTTTTTAGTCACTTTTATATCGAGACCATAAACTTTTATATAAAGAATGTTGGATTCTTAGTTCCTTCAGTCACTAGTCGGGTGGAGACACATATTGAGGATGTGAATGAGTACTTCTCTACTGCATTCAAATATTTTGCTAGTGTGGGAAAGAAATTATTCTAATTCCTTTTAATGTCCAATAAGTATTATGATTCAATATAATTTTAATAATGAATACATTTCTTTATTTTAATGTTTTTTTATTCTTACTCAGATCTAGACATTGGGAATTATTGGTGGATGTCCCAAAATTGATGACTCTTTATTATCTTGACCTAATGGGAAAAATAAACTGGGGCCACAAACTGAAATTGCCAACTATGGAGTAAGCATAAATTTAGTCATTTTTTATGCTTCAACATGAGATTTCTATTTAGAATTTCCATTTTACCAACTATTATAATCATTTAATTGATAGGGGTATAATGGCTTTTCATGAAGGTGGAGGACAAATACCCACAAACTTAAAGACATTGACTTTGAAAAATGTCAAGGTAGCTACTTTGATGGATGCTTAGTCTTATATGTATTAATTTCAACTCTTAGATGTCAACTCTTATATTCTTATCTCAACTATGTTTATAGTAGTTTATTAACATTAAGTATAATTCGTTATTTTGTAGTGTCCTATACAAAATAATGGATGGGCTTGTGGCTACTATTTAATGAAATATATACAAACTATTATCAAACAAGCATCACATGACATTCAGACTATATATCAAGTAATAAATAATAACATCATAAATTTACAAGTGAGTTGTAGTCATTTTATAAAATATTAGCATGTGCATTTTGTGTTGCATATCTTTACAACTCATCCTTACACACTTGAGGATTTTAATGAATTCTGAGAAGAGTGGTCTGATGTTTTTATAAATGAAGTCAATATACCATTGGATTGAATGCATATGCCAGCTCCATTTATGTATGTGGTTTTGGAACTCTTTCAAATTTAATTTTGTATCTGACATGAATTTTAATATCATCTCAGACTTGCAATCTATCATTTTGTGAATGTTAGGATGTTCTATGTGTATGAATATGTCTCAACTGAATATATGAATTATTTTTGTTATGAATGTGTGTGGTTTGGAAATAAGGAAAAACATAATCACTGCAGTATTCTCTGCAATTTTAGTTTGATTTTTCTTGAGATGAATATTGCAGTTGACTACGAGTGTGAGAATGTAGTTTTTCAGGTCTAAGGCAGAGCAAGGTAGGATGGACTTCTTCATATAGGGAAACTAAGGCTTCTCCAAGAGTTTATGTATGTCAAGGAGAGTGATATCATATTTCTTGTCGAAGGCCTCTGGGTTTAGGAGGTCATAATACTCAAGATAATCCTTCCTCCTTGTGTCAGTGACCTCAGTACAAAAAAAAGATATTTAAGGTATCTTCTGAGATCTTGAATTCCTTACCAGTAATCATGGAAGTAAGAATGACTTGATTATTAAGAGGGGTTACAAGAGTGTCGTAATTCCATGTCAAATTCTCATAGAACTCATGAACTGGCTTATTGATTGTGATGAGATGAGGTTGACCTTCTCATTCCCTTTATACAAGTATGCCCAAAGGACATAAAGTTCGTCCTGCTACACATTCCCCTACCCTTCTGTAGACGTAGCGAAGATGGTGTTGGTGAGGTAGCAATGCAGAATTTGAGCAAACATGTGCTCGATGTCCATGATGGAGTTCTTGTGTCAGTTGATTGTGAATCCATGTGGAAAGTCCTTCAAGAGCCTCCACAACCATGAGTAGTTGAATTCACTAGGTGTGAAGCGTATGTCCCCTACTGGCCACCCATACATGGTGTTGAACTCCTCCAATGTAAAGTAGTTGGCGGTGTTGAAGAGACAGAACCAACACCCATCCTTCCTCCCAACATTCCCAGTGCTAGGGGATGCAGCAAGCCTCCAAGGATGCTAGGAACTCATAGAAGATCTCCTAGTAGGTGGGCCAATCATTGAAGAAGTGGTGATCACCCCACATGTCCTGGCTAGTGCAGACCTACTCGAGACTCTCAGTGAAGCCTATTTTGGTGAGGAAGGCACAATCACCATATCAACTCCCTCTTCATCAGGATAGCATAGATCATCCTCTGGTCATCCTTGATTTGAGTCATTTGTGTTGGCTTGGGTACCATCATTCTGGCTCCAGCCACTGATGAAATAGACCTCCTTATTTCCATTGGTCATAGGTGAGAAAAGGGGTAAAAAAAGAGTGTAGGGAAAACTTTGGGCACCTTAGAGCTCTGGAGCTTCTCTAAGTGCAAAGGCGATGGTGTGGGTGTGTTTGAAGCACTACCCACTCCTCTCATTTTATAGTTGTAATCTACGCTGATGTGCCATGTTGGTGGCACCAACTCATCTCCCCAATCCATGCAAAATTGGTATCATCATTGATACTGACGGGTCGGGGCTGTCGATGTTGTGACATAGGGATCTATCTGTGTCAGTAGTACTGACTCTGTGTCAGTGGTACCAACTTCTAAAAAACGTTGTCAAATTAGTACCACAAACCATTGGATGGAGATGATCTGGTTTAGTGATTTGTGTATCCATGGATTCTTTTTCTTTCATGTGTTAATACCATTGACTGGTCATTCGGTGGTACTGAGCTATTTTTCAGCCTCCACTATAAGGGTTTCGGTGCCACCAAATTTGTGTGTCGATGGTACCGAGTCATGAATGCTCTCGGTTCTCTCAAATGGATCCTTGATATCTTGAACCTGGAGCATCTTTCAGGTGTTGATGCTACTGACATGGTGTCAGTAGTACTAAGCCTGAGCAATGAATCCAGTCTATCTCTATAAGGAATCAGTATCACCGACTGTTGTGTCAGTGGTAATGGCCTAATTTTTTGGAATCCTTGTTGAAAATGTTTGTTCCACTGACTAAGTTTTTTGTGGGACCAAGTTGATAAATCACACCCACACATTTTCTTCAAATTCTGGTGCCATGAAAAATCTTGTCGGTTGTATCTACTGGCTCTCAAAATTTCCTTGTTGATTTTCATTCATTCAGAAAGGTGTTGAGATGATTTTTGGGAATCCTTGTTGAAAAGTGTCAGTGCCACTAACTCAGTTTTTGGTGGTACCAAGTTTATAAATCTCACTTATGAATTTTCTACAAATTAGGGGGCCATGAAAAATCTTTTTGGTTGTACTGACTGGGTCTCAAAATTTCCCTATTGATTTTCATTCATCGAGAAAGGTGTCGGTGGTACCAACATTCCTTTTGCCTACACACCTAATGTAAATGGATCAAGGTACCTTTTTCACATCTAATAATTAAAATGTAAACTAGAAAATTAAATCTCCTTAACATGAATGTAAAGACAATAACCAATAGGATAAAGGAAAATTGGGTTGCCTCCCTACAAGCACCCTTGTTTTTAAGTTATAGGCTCAATGATCATATCAATGTAGTCATAAATGAATCTCAAGGAGCTTCAACTCTTCCCCCTCATGTATCAACTCTCCCCCAAAGTAGTGTTTCAATTACTGGCCATTCATGAGAAATGGATCAAACCCATTGCAAATCTCAATTAGTCCATGAGGGAATGCTTTAACCACCACATATGCACCATTCCATACAGAACTTAATTTCTAGAGGTGCAATTTCATCCTAGAATTGAAAAGAAGCACCTTTTGTCTTGGATTGAACACTCTCTACAAGATATTGCGGTCATGAATCTTCTTGGTTTTGTCTGTGTATATCCTTGAGCTTTCATAGGCATCTAGCCTGAGCTCATCAAATTCATTGAGCTCCATCATGAATTTCTTCCCTACATCATCAAATTTGTAATTTAATTTCCTCAAAGCCGACTTGGCTTTGTGTTCCAATTCCAAAGGTAAATGACATGCTCTCCAATATAACAACCTAAATGGAGTTGTTCTTATAGCTATTTTATAGGTTGTCCAATATTCCCAAGAAGAGTCATTTAATTGCATGCTCTGATTGGTCATATTTATTGGGATTGCCTTTTCCAAGATCTTCTCAATCTGTCTATTTGTCACCTCAACCCGACCCTTAGTCTTTCGGTGATATAGTGTTCCTACTATGTGACTCACTCCATACTTGATTAATAAAGTTCTAAACTTCTTATTAGTGAAGAGAGATCCCTCATCACTGGTCGTTGCTCGTGGCACCCCAAGAATGTAGAAAATATGGTCCTTCACAAATCTACAAATACCGTATGCATCAATTGTGCGGGTTGGAATTGCTTCCACCCACTTAGACACGTACTCAACTTCATGCAATATATATATATATATATATATTTATTTATTTATTTATTTATTTATATATATATGTATATATATATATATATATATATATCAGAATTAGAAGACACAAAGTGTCCCGCAAAATCAATTTTCCATGGATCAGAAACCTCAACATCCTAAAAAATGTTTAGGGGCATTTCAGGTCTCCTAGATATATTTCCTGCTCGTTGACATGCATAACTATTGTGCACCATATTATAAGCATCTTTAAAAAGAGATGGTCAATAGAACCCACTTTGCAAAACCTTTTTCATTGTACTCGAGCTAGCATGGTGTCCCCTAGTACATAGGAAGTGACAATGTGCTAAGATGTTGTCTATCTCACACTCAGGCACACACTTCCTCAAAATCCCATTCCTACATCGATTGAGTAAGATGGGGTCATCCCACATAAAGAATCTCAAAGGAAGGGAAAATTTTATTCTTATCTTGATATCCCCAATCTTCGGGGAGCTTTCTAGATGCCATGTCATTCACAAATTCTCCAAACCATTGGTCCTTATTTTTCATGGCAAACAACTGTTCATCTAGGAACTCCTCAACTATGGGTATCTCTAGACCCTTCTCATCCACTCTTTTCAACCTAGACAAATGATCCACGACCATATTTTAGTGCCTACATTATCCTGCATTTATATATCAAACTCCTATAGGAGAAAAATCCTTCTTATCAATCTAGGCTTGGCATCTTTCTTTTGCAGAAGATACTTTATCATTGCATGGTTAGTCCAAAAAATAACACTTGCCCCAAACAAGTATTTTCAAAAATTTTGAAAAGAAAAAACTACTTCCAGAAGCTCTGTCTCCATTGTTGTGTAATGAACATGGGCATCATTAACGGTTTTCGATGTATTATAAATAATGGTGGGGGGTTTATCCTTGTGTTTCCCGATAACAACCCCTACCACATAATCTTATGTGTCACACTTGAGCTCAAATAGTTGCCTACAATATGGAGCCTATACCACAAGTGCTTAGACCAGTTTTTCCTTTAGCACCTCAAAAGCCTTCAAACATGGCTCATCAAAATTAAATTCAGCATCTTTCTCGAATAATTTGGAAGCATCTCTACAATCTTCAAAAAATCATTAATGAAACATCGATTAAATTTGGTGTGTCCTAAAAATATCCTAACCCCCTTCACCGATGATGATGGAGGTAGCTTATAGATGACTAAAATTTTTAACTGGATCGACTTCCATTCCTCTATTGGATAGGTTGTACCCCAACACTATCCCTTCATTCACCATCGTATGACACTTCTCCCAATTCAACACTAGGTGAGTGTCCTCACAACTTTGCAAAACTTTGTTGAGACTGTCAAGGAAGTATTCAAAAGACTAACCATAAACTAAAAAATCATCCGCAAAAACCTTAAGTATACATCTCTAGAAAGTATCTAGTTCATTACAAAGGCCAAAGGGCATCCTACAGTAAGCAAATGTGCCACAAGGACAAGTGAAAGTAGATTTGTCTTGGTCTTGTGGCTTGATAGAATTGAAAAGAAGAACTTGTTGTCCTTGATGAAGTTGACTATGTAAGACATTCTTATCCCGATCTCTTTTTTTCCTTTCCTTTTACAAATTCACATAACGTAAGTATCTAAGTTTATCTCATTTAACTCATTAATCTCTAGATTCCACTTGACATCTATTTGAATCATATCAAATTTCAAATTTCTAGCAATCCAAATAGCCCTATGTGTATGCTTTACCAAATGGCAAACCCATATAGAGACCAATTGATTAGGTGTAGAACCAATAGGAGTCTAAATATCAATCATATGTACCCAAAGAACATCATTGAATTTCTACTTTAGTTCATATGCATGTTAGAGACTATTTACTCCAAAATTTGCTTGACCTCCCTTATTTATCCTCGACTTGCCTATGGGTATGTGGTTGGTATGGGGTTCCTATCCAATGTTTCACTGCATATTTTCTCAACAAGGAAGAAAATTCACAAATCATGAAATGAGAACAATTCTCACTAACTATTAGTTAAGGAACCTTAAACCTACAAAATACATGTTCTCTAACAAATTTTCATATAACTTATGCATCATTCTTCTAAATTGAATTTTCTTCCACCCACTTCAGTACATAGTCAATGATAAGACATATATATATATATATATATATATATATATATATATATATATATATATATATTGTGTGTGTGTGAGTGTATATACTAGTAGTTGCACATACTTTGCCATGCTTTGCACGCGAACCCTTGAAGTAATATGTGCAATCTATCTTTACAACTTTTGAAGTAATATATGATTTGGGTCATGTCCCCCTCCACACATTATGTCAGTCAAGAAATTTAAAAGGCTTCCTCCATAATAGGAGGGAGCACACAAAAGGGATCCCTCCAAACTTCTGGCATTCTTCTCATGATGATAGGAACATGTCGTTGTTTCTGTGTTATCACTTTTGGCAGTTGTTCCTTCACCTAGCTTGAACTATATGAGGGAAATATTCCACTTTTATACGAGACATATTTTCCAATGGAATGGTGGAAAAGAAAGAAAAAAAAGATGATGGTGGAAGTGTAGCTCCTTTGGCAACTGCTCCAAAAGAATAGTTCAAAGTAGGATGGAAGGTACAGATCGAGTGGTTGATCAAGAGTAAGGTCACCCTTTCTTAAACAGTGATTGTGCATGATCAATCCCTCTTCTTCCCCAGGGCATCCTCGTCTAAAGGGGTCACCCAATTGAAACCCTTGGAAGCATCCATGACATGTATGTTTCCTCCTAGCTTGAGGGTTTTCTGTGGAGATTTCTTGTGAGGAATGATGGGAAAAGAGAAGGCATGGACTTGGTTCCTTTTTGTAGATTTTAGCATGAGGTTGTGGACTACTTTTTGGTCATAGTCTAGGATTGTTTTTACAAAGATTTGGACCCAAAATGTGATTTGGCCGATTTTAGGTGATAATTGAGGACCCAAAATGATTTGAAAGTTAAAGTGGGATTATTTTAAGGTCATAATCCAAGACCATTTTTAGGGTGGACTCAAAATTGGTGAACAATGTCGTGCACAATGTGGAGGAACCCCCTATTCTCCCAAGCTTGAAGGATTGATTCTCCCTTTTTGTTTTCTAACATTTGAGAAAAGATTGTTTGAGATTGTTAATCTTTGAAAGAGAAAGTTTGAGTTTGTTAATCTTTGCGATTTTTAATCTTTGAAAGAGATGATTTGAGATTTTTAATCATTTAGAGTACTAATCTTTGAAAATAGATGGTTTGAAATTGTTAATATTGGAAAAGACATTATGTGAGATTGTTAATATTTGAGAATGCTAATTTTTTGAAAAAGATTGTTTAAATCTAATATTAAAAGGAGTTATCAACAATCTCAATTTTATTTCAACCATGAAAACAAGATATATGCACAGGAAACAAACATCCCCATTATAGACCATGAGTGTTAGGTCCATTTTATGTCCCCACTCATGACTTGTATATGAGGGGTTGTACTTGGAAATACCAAATCAGAGTAGGTAGCAAAAATGAAATTTTTTACTATCTATATTCCCCATGGCACCAAGATCGTTTCAACAACTATTTAATGGCAAGGATGGTGTAACGAGTTCAGACCTGATCCTGGAGCAAGTGCAACAACAAAAACTTGTTGTTGTAGTTGTGTAACTATTTTCTTGTTGCTCTTGGATGGTGTTTGTGCAGCTCCTGGTCTTCACCACAGACAACATATTCAAATAGTAGCTCTTGGTTTTCACCACATACTATAGGCTGACAGTGTCCTCCTAGCAATAGACAACAACCTCCTTTCCTCTAGATAAGGCCACATCAACCAACTACAACTCCTTTTTTTCTACTAGAATAGACAGGAAGGAGTTTTTCCTCCCATTGGTGTACTAGTCACCAACTTACTCTCCTGTAATTGTTTCTCCCTTGCTATCCCTCCCTTTAGTGGGAAGGACATGCTCAGGCTCTCTATTCATTACCACAACCATAGAAGATAATAATTGTTAGAGGCAATTGAGAGTATGTTACAAACACCCCTAGTACTCCTTTATTTATAGGTGGGGTTAGGCTCTGGGTTCCCAGTATGTATGGGAGTGGAAGGGGATGAAAGATCATGAATTCTTATAGCCTATGAGTGTCGAATTGATCGTATGGCAACCAAAACGATCGGTACATATGAGTGTTGATTGCTTCGCACCCTAAACTAGTCGTTTTTCCTTGTTTGCCAATCAAATATGAATTGGCAATTCATTTCCCAATAATTCTAAAACATTAATTACTTGCACCAATCAAATTGAGAAAATGAAATGATCAAGTTTTCTCACGAATTTGGGAAAGTCATAGAATCTTTGGTTGGCATGGCCAAGATGATCGGTTCCCATGGTGATACGATCTCCTCACCCAACCTGAGTCGTTCAGTTCACCCAGTGAGCCGATCAGTGGGTGCACTACTTCATGCAAAACATAGCCAGTTAAATTTCTAATCAACCTGAGACTCCAAATGGCCATCTCAACACTTGAGCCAATCGGTTGATTGTTTAGTCAGCTGATTTGTTGCTTGAATTGAATACCTAAACAATTTAGTAATCAATCCAATCATCATTTATGATTAAACTCCTGTTCTAGATGAGTTCCTATGTGTGTGGCCCTATAGGTCCCATATCACATCAGAAGTGAATGTCCATAACTAGTTTATGACATCACAATCAAAGTGTGATGCCTAGTCACACATCTGTGCTACCCAAGTGAATGACAACTTGGAGAACAACTTCAACCTACAGTCTATGTAAGGTGTTATAGTGATTGTATAATTCCTTTGTCTCGGATATCTAGAATAAACTCGAGGCATGAAAGTGTCATCCTCTCAATTTTCAATCCATGTTCCTTGATCTAGAGCAGACTGTCTGAGACATATGTGTCTTGAATATCTTATATTGATTAACATGTGCATGCACATGTGTTTCTCTGTCTCACTTATCATGTGGCCAGGATATCAAAGTACAGTAGGAGGGACAAATACCATCTACATCACTCAAATTCAGTCCCCATGTGTCAGATCTACCCAATCCTCACCTTTATGGAAATCCTTATTCAAATTTATGTTATATGATGTCAAAGTATACCAAATGACATGTGATGAGTGTAGTGACATCGGGTCTAAGAATCAAAGTCACCACCTTCACTATGAGATATGACTATGACCAACTATTATGGTTTCCGTGTGTCACTCTCAAGGTGGGTCTGTCTGATACATTGTTCCATAACAAGTATATGTGTGCTTGGTTTGATATACCATATCATGAGTAATGAGATTCTGTCATCAACCAATAGACACTCTACTCTTATATGTTACTATTGTCTATCTACCTTCCATAGTAACAACCGACTAGGGACATAATAAAAATTTACATACTGTTAACATCTGCAAGATCTCATTGTTCAAGTCAAGTACTTGAAGACATATGTCAATGAGTAATGTCATTCTCTACACATTCATAATGTTTCCTCATTACCTCATAAATGAGAAAATTAGAATGAATTGGAAGCTTGTCTTTATTATTATTAATTAAATCCTTCTATGTAACATGCCATCACAATCATCATATGATTGACTCACTGGGAAGACCATACCAATAGACTCCCACTTGCACTTAAAGCCAATCACTAACCAATCTCATTCTCAATGATCTAAACATGTCCATCATGTTTCTACTATTCAAGTGATAATCCAGTGGGTTAGCAACACTTTGATATTAGTCAGTATATTGCGTGTTTGTCATCTCTTCATTGTGAGATGAAACCATTGTAATATGGTATCCAATATTCCTTGTCTATTCAGTAGCTCCATTGTTGTCACAATACCTCTACTATGTCATAAATGGTTGGAACATATTTACATTCATCCATATGAACTTCTATATCCATATAGTATCCATTCATGTGTTCATAACACCATGATACTTAGCTTCTATTGCAGAACTGAATTAATGGCCTGTAGTTTAAAACCCTTCCAACTAACAACCTTTTTTCTTAAAATCAAACATATTTTATTACGACCATTTTTGTCATTTTGGAAGCTTGAATCAGTGTAACCCTTTACACTCAACTCTTCCTTGTTGCTATACTCTAGAAACATAACCTTAAGTACTTCATAAGTACTAATGGATGATTTTGATGACATTCTAATGTACCTTATTGGACAAAATATCATCTTGCCTTGTCCACTACATACAACATTATAGGTATGAGTACATTATATAGCATATGTGATAGATACATTGGCTTGTGGACATGGAATCTTACTCATGTCTTTCCATTTTTTACAAGAATTGGAATTTAGGGTTCATGAGAGATCAATCTGGATTCTCTCTCAATGAATCCTACATGTTGAATTCTTTCACCATCTTGCTATTATATGCATTCATGTTTAGGTTATGAAACATTCAAGAATGATCTCTATAGATCTTGATCCCTATCACATAGGATGTTTCAGTTTCACCTAATCCTTCATTGATGAAGGTGTTTTCCATGCTAGATCTCAACATTATTGAGATATGATTCCCCATCTACATGTGGAATATTCATATATATGTTTCCACTAAATCTTTTGTAATCACATATTTCATCTTTCATATTGATTCAAGTCAAACTCTTTGAATATCTTGTCAATTTAAAATATCCCATCTCTGAGATACTTGTTTCAATCTCTCAGGTTGAACTGTGTGACTTATAGAACTTATTTGCATTCATGAAGTTATAAAACCTTTAGGTTTTGTAATGTACACATACTCTCAAGCATTCCTTATAAGGAATACATTTTTAAACTTCATATGCCAAATCTTATAGTCTATTCTAGAAAGCATGATAGGTATGAAAATTGGTAAAGGAATTGCTTCATGTTCAACAATTCAAACTGATTTGAAAACTTTTGCAACAAATACATCCTTTTATGTTATCCATGTAGGTCATTTTCAAAGAAAATCCAACTTCACCTTATGGGTTTTACCCCTTCAGGTGGCACTATCAAGTTCATACCTTGTTCGTGTACATGGACTTCATAATGGCCTTAAGCAATTTATCGGATTCTAGTCCTCAACAACTTGTAGTTGATTTGTTGGATCATCATTTTATGCCAACCTAGCTGAGTTGTTGTATTCACAATTTGTCAATCTCATATGTGTTCTACTAGAACGATGAGGTTATGTGTTACATGAGGAACTTGAGATTCCACAACCATTTGTTATTCTCACTTATTATCATTATACCTCCTTGTTGATCGGAAACCCTTTGAGTTCCACTTTTACTCCAACTAATTCTATTTGGAACTTAGTTATCCATGCAAACAAATACTTCTGTCACCAAATCAGGATTAATAGTAACATTCAACAATCATGGTTTGTGGATAAACCTTTTTAAGAAACTACTTTCTTTATATAAGTTTTAATCCTTAAGACATATTGAGACATTCTCATATCATATACACATGATGTCTTTTAAACCATTTTAGACATGCTAGTTTTTGTGTTAAGCATGTATAATTGAGGAGATTAGGAGATTAATTAAAATGATAATCACATCATGACTCATCAGGATGTAATTCGTTCTTTCTAACACATCATCGTGTTTTAGGTGGATTTGACTTGTGATACATTATCACTATCTTTTAAGAAGGTCCTCAAACTATTAATGTAAAGTATTTCAAAATTTTATCATATTAATGTTTCTTAATGCTTTTTATCAAAGTTATACTTCATATATAATATCCTTCAACTCTTAAAGAAATTTGTGTTTGTATTTCACCAAATACAAACCTCATACCAATTGAGATCATTAGTGAAAATTCTGAAGTACAAACAGCTACCTCTAGCATTTATTCTATAAGATATTTATACATCAACATGTATAAGACTTAGTACAGTGATTATCCTCCCACTACATCTAGTGAAGAATATTTTGTCATATTACTCATAATTAAGACTTGCATGTCTCTTATATTTTCAATAACCAAGAGAGTCCAAAAATCATCAATATGGCTTCTAGAAATGCATTTCTCATATATGTGCTTTATATTACAATGCTAAAGTTTGTTTGAGTTATCAATTGTAATCCTTTGGTATTTACATTATAAACATTCTTCCTAAGGGTATTTCATGTAAATATCATTAGATGGATGGGAATTTAAATATAAGATTACATCTCTGGAATAGAAACATTAGCAACTCTTTATTGATATGTCATCCTTGTCAGACAAGATGCATAAAGTAAAATGTTTCTATTTATTGGCATAATGAATTACAAGTTTAACTAACTCTATTACATGCCATGTGGGCTAGGATAAATTTAAATATAAACTAAAGCTTTAGCAACTTTGGCTCCACATAGTCCATCTTTGTCCTTTCATAAAGGATTTACTTCTTATCAGATCTTGCACATCACATATGTCAGATCTCTATCTAGAATCATATACCAAGATGAAGAAGTAATCAAATTTATCTTATAACATTTATACCTGAAGTAAGGCCTCTTCCCCTTGCTTATTCTTTTTTTTGGAAATAGGTAAATATATTGCCAAAAGGACTGTACAGACAGACCGAATCAGACGTGTATCAGAACACAAGCAAAACACATATACATGGGGGTATCTACCTACAAAAGCCCCAGTATACCATGGCCCAAAGGGATAGGCCCCGGCCAGGCCTTTTTTGGCGCTCAACATTCTAGCAATGTTGGTCGAAATTTTGTTAAAAACAACCTCTTCAGAATTGGTTGCTCTATCATGGATCCTGTATTTTCTTTCTTCCCACACAAAAAGGCAAAAGGCTGCAAGCACGGCTCCAGGCATCCCCAACTGTGCTTTGCTGGTACTTCTGTTGAGCAACAACTCGGCTTTGGAGACCAGACTGTCCCCAACATTCACGCCCCAGGTGCACTTGAGGCAGATCAACTCCCAAATATACTTGGAAAACTTGCAAGAGTTGAAGATGTTTCTTTTTCTTCTTTGGTTCCTCTAACCAGAGGGGGTAATTTCTTTTCCAATGTCGATACTGGTGATAGTGGTGTCAAGCACCTCACTTCTTCACTCCTCCCTTTGCTTTGAGATTTTAAGACTTGGGATTTTGTCCAACTTTAGAACTATTCTTATCTTTTCCCTTGCCTTTATACTTCCTCTTAGTCTTGTTGATCATCATCATCGTCTTGTCTTCTATCATTTGTCCCTCAGTTGCTCTCAACATGCCCAACAACTTTGTCAATGGCTTGTCAAAGTCATTCATATTGTAGTTCATGACAAACTAACTGTATGACTCTGGCAGGGACTGTAGAATCATGTCAGTGGCCAACTCTTGACCCAAGGGTAATGCCAATCTAGATAGGTTCTTCACATACTCAATGAGTTTGAGTACATAAGGACCTACTGGATCTCCTTCTACAATGTTGCACTTGAACAACTCCTTGGAGACATCATATCTCTCTTGTCTTGCTTGATCACAGAACATGTTCTTGAGATGTATGACCATCTCAATTAATCCATGTTCTCATGCTACCTCTGCAACTCATAGTTCATGGAGCATAGCATTAGACACTTGACATCGATGACATCTTCAGTATGATTCTTATAAGCATCCAAGTGATCCTTTGGTGCATTGGAAGGGGTTCATCTGGCCATGGCATTTCATGGACATAGAGCTTGCACTCTTTTGTTTGAATCATTCTCAACATCATAAACTAGTCATGAAAGTTATTGTCACTTAGTTTATCCTTCTCAAGGACTAATCGCAGAGAAAAGTGATTGTTTTTGTCAACATTTGATTCTACAAAAGAATTTTGCAATTTTGTAAAAAACTTATTTTTGATTTGATTTGATTTGACTATCATTTTGATAATCTTAATAAAGTATTTAATTACTATCGTTCCCATTATTTGATTAAATTGAAAACCTTCACGTATCAACTAGGAAAATTGTAGCGAACAATTTTGTAATGAGACAAGATCTAAAATAATTCAATTGTTACCAGACCAACGCCAGCGTCCATTATCAATTATTAAGGTAGGTAATGTTTTCCGATTGCATCATATGAAGTTATCAAATAGATGATATGTGAAACTCTTTTTGACGGTCATTTGTATACTTCTGGTGCTTAATCTCATTAAGACCACAATAATTAAGCTCAACCCAAAAAATGACACGATAATAATGCAGCCTACTTGGTAGGCCCACACTATTACAATCACACTTCCATGATATAGACAACTCACCATCCTTGGGATGCCCATGCTTAGTTTATCAAGGTTTTCATGTGTGCCTCTAATAGAAATTATCTTACAATTAATATGTTTTTTGAGGGATTATATATATATATATATATATATATATGTGTGTGTGTGTGTGTGTGTGTGTGTGTACATATACATATCCAATCACCACATACTAGTACATATCATATACATGCTATATCTCACAATGTAAACATGCAATATAAAAGAAGAAGTGATAGTTATCACCATGTATATTGTAATTCCTTGGACCCCTAAGGAATTATTACCACCTAGGTCAACATCACATCACAAGCATTAAACTAATGTTCGTGTAGATCTTTGCTTGTCAATATAGTTTCACCTATTCAACCATTGAACTGATGATCTTACCTCTTGGCCAGTCAGTTGGTCGCCTGAAATGACCAGTTGGCCTCCTATCCAACCAATGTCTTGATGCCCCAAATGATCGATTGGGTTGACCATCTGGCCGGTTCACTCCTATGGTCTGCCCTCCTTGGTCTTCCAACCAGTCGACTCATCTCTTGAAATAGTTGGCTCGCATGATGTTGATCGTCATCTTCATCTTTGTAAGAAAAGGAAACTAACGTATTGCTAGTAAACTTATTACATGGTAATGACGAACATCGAGTTACATTTGAGGGGAGAAAAGGTAGGAAAGAATTAACTTTTATATTGGGAAAAAGAAGATAGAGGCTTTGTATGCAAACTAAGATAAAACATATATAAAATCAAACCATCCAACCACACACATATATTGGGTTATTGGCCATAACCATTCTACACATCCACAATCAAAACCACTTTCAGGGCAACACCTGTAAATTACATATATATTATATATACATACACACACACAGACACACATGCACACACACAAACACACACACACACACACACACACACAAACACACACGCACACACACACACAGATATATATATATATATATATATATATATAAGTTTGGAATTATATGTGGTCTTTGATCAGATACGCATATGGATCAGCCTAAGTATTCACATCTAATCCAATAAATAAACATGATAAACCAAAACGTTTATTATATTGATATCCCAAAACATATTAAATTGACGTCTCTCTGATACCACTTTTGGGAAATACCAGCTTAGAGTAGGCAGCGAAAACAAAAAAAAATTACTAATTGTATTCCCCATAATAGAAAGATAGTGTCAACAACTATGTAATGGGAAAGATGGTTTAAGAAGTTCATATATGGCCCTAGAGCAAGTACATCGACAAAAAATCATTATAGTTGTCGTGCAACTAACTTCTTGTTGCTTTTGTATGGTGTCTGTGCAACTTCGTATCTTCACCACAGATAGAAGAATCAAAAAACAACTCCTGGTCTTCATCACAGATTGTAGGATGATGTTGTCCTCCTAGTGGAAGACAATAGCCTCCTCGCCTCTAGAGAAGTCCAAAGGGACCAACTAGAACTCATGTTGTTCTAGTAGAATAGACAAGAAGGAGTTGACCCTCCCGTTGGGGTGCCAGTCACCAACTTGCTCTCCCACAATTGTTTCTCCCTTGCTATCCCTCCCTTTAGCAGATAGACTTGCTCAGGCTCTCTATTGGTTGTGACAACTAGATAGGAAAATAATTGCCAGAGGTAATTGATTTGTATTCTACGAAGCCCTAAGTACTCCTCTATTTATAAAAGAGGTTAGGGTCTGGGTTCCCAGTCTTTGTGGGAGTGGAAGGGACTGAAAGATCATAAATTTTCACAAGCAAACTGATTGGTTCACAACCCAAACTGGTCATTTCTACATGTTTGCCAATCACATATGAATTGAAAATTTGTTTCCAACTAATGTTAAACATTAATTCCTTACACCAATCGAGTTGAGCAAGTGAAATGATCAATCTTGTGAATTTGGGAAAGTCACTAGAACCTTCAGTTGGCATGACTAAGCAACCTGAGTCGATCAGTTCACCCAGTGAGTTGATTGGTTGGTTCCTTGATTCATGCAAAACATAGCCAATTCAATTTCCAATCAACCTAACACTCCAAACAACTGTCTCAAACTTTGAGTCAATCGGCTGGCAGTTCACTCAGCTAATTGTTGCTTGAATTGAATACTTGAACACTCTAGTAATCAATCCAATCATCATTCATGATTAAACTCCTCTTCTAGATGAGTTCCTATGTGTATGACCCTATAGGTCCCATATCACATTGGCAATGAATGTCCATAACTAGTTTATGGCATCACAAGAAAAGAGTGGTGCCCAGTCACACACCAGTGCTACCCATATAAAAGGGAAGTTGGAGAACAACTTCAACCTACAATCTATGTAAGGTGTTATAGTAATTGTATAATTCCTTTGTCTCTGATATCCAGAATGAACTCGAGGCAAGGAAGCGTCATCCTTTGAATGTTCAATCCATGTTCCTTGAAAAAGAGCAGACTGTCTGAGATAAATGTAACCACAATATCATATATTGATTCACATGTGCATGTGCATGAGTTTCTAAATCTCATTTATCAAGTGGCCAACATATCAAACTCCAGTAGGAGGGACAAATCCCATCTACATCACTCATAGTTAGTGCCCATGTGTCAAAGCTACCCAATCATCACCATTACGGTAATCCTTATTCAGGGTTATGTTAGATGATCTCAAAGTATACCGAACAACATGTGATGAGTGTAGTGACTTCATGTCTATGAATCACAATCATCAACTTCACTATGAGAGATGACTATGAACACCTATAATGGTTTCCATGTGTCACTCTCAAGGTGGGTCTGTATGATACATTACTCTATAACAAGTATATGTGTGCTTGGTACCATATTATGACTAATGAGATTTTGTCTTCAACCAACACACACTCCAGTTTTATGTGTTGTTGTTGTCTATCTGCCTTCTACATTAAGAAACAAGTAGGGACATAACAAGAATGTACATATTATTAACATCTCTATGATGTCATTATTAAGGTCTTGTACTTGAGGACATATGTCATTGAGTATTGTCATTCTGTAGACATTCATAATGTTTCCTCATTATCTCATAACTTAGTGAATCTGAATGAATCAAAAGCTTGCCTTTATTATTAA
This sequence comes from Alisma plantago-aquatica, assembly GCA_963693085.1. Lineage (NCBI taxonomy): Eukaryota > Viridiplantae > Streptophyta > Magnoliopsida > Alismatales > Alismataceae > Alisma > Alisma plantago-aquatica. The sequence continues at coordinate 1,854,445,367 of OY856409.1, forward strand.
TCAAATCCTTCTATGTAATATGCCATCACAATCATCATATGATTGTCTCTATAGGCATACCATACCAACAGGGTGGTCCTTATCTTCTTTATTAGTAGATGACACTCATCAAGGGGTAACCCAGGTTCAATGGATAAAAGTATTACACCCAATACACCTCATGACTATAATATGTGTAATCAATCATGACTTCCAGGAGAGTGGCATGTTTTCAAGCCTTTGGACATCTAGCTTAGCATTGTGTTAGTACCTTTATTGGCATCCCACAACATTTCTAGGGATCCAACATGAGGTTGGCACCCATTCCGTGACACATAGGTTTGTGAGAATGTGAAGTACATGTGACGGGTTTTAGAAATTTTGAAAGTGTGTATATAATTCTTGTAAGCTATAGATATGCAAATAAAGAAATAATAGCACCATGTTTCTATAAAATATCAAACTTTGTTTCTAACTTACACCTACTATTCACCCTTTGTTTTTTTTTCTTTGACATTTTTGGTTTTCTTAAATGAGAGAAGCGGACAAAAACCCTAGATGGGAGCATGCTTGAAAATCCTAATTGGTGGAAGACACGAATGTCAAAAAGTAGAGAGCATCAACGTTGGAAAATCCTAACGGTCCAATAGAAAATGGAACCAAAAGGAGAGTGGTGGCGGTTCACCTTGATCTATGTCCCAAAAATAGCATATCAGAACAATATGTCACCCTATTCCATGACAAAGAAAATAGAAGAAAGTGAAAAAATAGGGAAAAGGAAATCCTAAAGATGCTCAATCTTCAATACCCGATAGCAAGAATATGATTCAGATTGTCTTGGCTATCCCCAATAAAGTTGCCAATCTATCATACCTTGCCCAAAAAGGGAACAAACAGAGATATTCATGGAATAAAGATCTAACATTTTTTGTTAGTTAAATGCCACATAAAAAACTTATTCAGAGTCACCAACATGTTTTGTACAAAAAACAAGGAAAAAGGATGTCGATGAAGCCACAAAGGATTCTGAGTTGATATCATTACTAGACAAAAAATAGAAGATAAAAGTAGATTCAAAGATTAGATCTGGCGATCTTGTTACGAGTGGGGAAGGGTTAGTTTCCCCATCCCGCTTGGAAAACTAGGCATAAAGCGTGCTTGTGTGATGAAAAATTGAGAGATTGGTTAGTTAAGGAAACAAAACATAAAATGTGACTATGTTGGTGTCACTGGGCTTTTAGGGCTAGTGATGTTTGTTTATTTCATGTCATCCCCCCCCAAAGTCCTAGTTATTAGGTATGTTGTGATCTAAATTACCTCAGGACCTCCCACAGTGGTAAACCATTGGTGATATGGACCGATGCATAGGATGTTAGAGGATGACTAGTAGAGATGTGTATGTTGAAATTAGATATGAGTTTTCAAAAATAGTAAAAAAATGACAACTATAAGAGAAACAATGTAGTTATAGAAGATAATGGATCATACATTGTAGTAGATTACGTCAGGTGCAACAATAATACTTCAAATAGAAACATATAGTAGATTAAGTAGTTACATGCAGTAGTTAGAGAAGTTTACCATTGTACATATCTAGCAAAGTAGATGGTCCAGAGGAAGGATCCTATGATTATAGGATATAAAAAAATAAAGAGAGGGGTAGTCATTTCTCTTGATTCAATAGAAATGAAAGGGACCTCATAAATGTTGGATATGGGGGCATATTTATAGTCTAGTTTAGAGTTTGAGATTCTAGGCAAAACCTTCTATAATAGGCAGTAATTTGTGATGATGTGCCACACGTGGCTGATAGACTGAGGTGATCTTCCCACATGGCACTGCCATATGGGTTTGATACACCCAGTTTCCTAGGGTGAAAAAAAGAAATTTCTCATTTTCCTAGTAGTTTTAGGAATATTCTGGAAAAAATTAGAGAAATTTTGCATGAAAAGATACTTCATGGTTATCCTTCGGATGTGTTGGAAAAAGTAGTTGGAAAGGGAATATTTAGTTCTAGATAATTCAGTTGGGAATTTAGGAAAAGATAGCCAATTTAAGTAGAACTGAAGGATAACTACACTCTTGGTCTAAAAGAGGGTTTCTTTTTAGAAGAACTTGGATTGGGTAAAAGTGGACAAAAAGGGGTGTTTTAAATAGGTGGAAATATATGGAGAATGAGGGAAATATATAGGGCGTGGAACAAATTCCATCATTATCCATAAAATTGATATTAATCATGCCTTTCTGTCGAGTGAGCAAAAATGGGGTGTCATAAAATTCCTGGTGTTCTAAGAGATCCTAAGGTTGAAAATGAACAAGCTCACATTTTAACTTATGATTTGTTGTTTTTTTATTTTCTCATTTCTATGAGCTTCCGTCCTTAGATTGTAATAAGTCATCTTGTGTTGTGAATGTGGTTTCATTCCAAATTTGACTATTTGATTAGGATTGTGAATGAAAAAGTTGAATAGATGGGATCATGTGGGTTCCATATGTAGAAGCCTAGCATTAAGAAGGAGGAGATTACAATTGGGGTGTGGGAGTTGAGGCATATCCCAAGTGCACCCTAGTTCTTGTTTGCTAATTGTATTTTGATCAAACTAGAATGTTTTCGTGATTGTTTGTTGTGGGTAGTCAAAAAAGGAATGGAGAATATACATGAAGAGCTTTAATGATTTGATAAAATCCTAATGGGTTTGGGTCCTTTATGGATAACCTTACATCATCCTTAGGATATCAAGTGGGGATGTCAAGGGTACATAGAGGTATAACTTTTAGTTTTTATCCCTTGATGTTTCCTTTAATTTTTGTTTCATATTAGGCTTTGATTGATTTGATGACCATTTTGACATTGTGTTCATGTTTGATTTTGAACTTCAAGGATTCAGGGAATAGAATGTTGCCTTGAAAGATCGTTGGTATGAGATGAGACTTGAGGCAACCCACCACGCTAGACAAAATTACTCAAAACCAAAAACATGATCGATCACTGATTAATCACATTGCAAGAAAAAAGGATAGTTAAAATCGAAATAAACATGTCAAAAAATAGTTACAGATAAGTTTAACATCTTGTATGAAAGCACATGCCATACCAGGTATCTATGCAACTATTGAGTGGCCTCAGCTACAACATGTATACAAAAGCATTGTTCCACATATGTACATCATATATATCATCAACAAACTACCAAACACTTGAGTCATTATACATTAGCGATGGAACTTTTTGAGAGTAGAAAGATGACTCTAGGACACACCAAACACTAGCCAACCTTCTATTCCTATTGATCTCCAAGGTGATCCTCCTTGATACCATGTGTCTGGAGATGCTCCTGATGATCACATAAAAAAATGTGGTTCCCCACGAGGTGATACCCATGTCCAAGTACAAGATATAACTCTCAAAATCATTTATTTCTACAATAGATTAAGCAACTAAATAGATAAGGGAGGTAATATCACAACATTAAGATAATAACATAGTATTCAGAAGAACATGTAAATCTAACACCATGTGTATATTTGATTTCTCTTACTGTATTATACATTCTTTAAACATTTGAATAAATAAGAAAAAAAGCTTTTCAACCAATGTGAATTGTCAACTAATCCTAGAAGATATTATACACAACTGAGTTAATGAAACATACCAGAATTAGAACCCTACCCTAGTAGTTTTACTCTTTTGACTTAGCCAGACAAGGATAAGCTAATACATGTAATTAATCCAATAATAGAATGTATAATATGACACCTCAAGTATATAAGGGAATACATAATGCTTTAAGCTTAATAATGACTCATTTGGATGATAATTAGAAAGTAAAGAACTTAATTGGATGAACAATTTAGATAATGTGTCGTTAATGGGCCATATAACATATCTCATAAATAGAAGTCTCAAAAGTAGAAACAAACTTCAAATTTGAAATCTACATATCAAAATTAGCCTACATGTCAAATTTCATCTAATTTGGACTACCTTGAAATATTAGCATAAGTATAGGAGAGAGTAAATAAATAAAAGGAATAATTGATGAATAATGTGATTACATAACTTCAAAATATGGAAATAATGGCAAATTTATATTCAACACATCAAAGATAACTTGTGGATAAAGTTTGGTCCAATATGGATGTTGTTTGTGCAAGTTATGCAATTTTAGATACATTATGGACTTTTCTGTAATTTACCCAATTGGGAGGTTTATTTGTAAATTGTCACAAGAATTATGATCTTTATATGTTTCCTGTTCATTCTCGAATTTTATCGGCTTTGGGGCTCCTAGTTATACTTGGATTGGAAGTATTTCTCTTCAAGGACATTTTAGGGTTTTTCCCCTTTAAGGATAAGGATGAAGATAAGGATAAGGATAAAGATAAGGATAAAGATAAAGATAAGGAAAAAGATAAAGATAAAAATAAAGATAAATATAAGGATAAAGATAAAGATAAGGATAAGTATGAAGATAAGGATAAGGATTAAGATACGGATAACGATAAATGTCAAGATAAGGATAAAGATAAAGATAATGAGAAACATAAAGATAAAGATAAAGATAAAGATAAAGATAAAGATAAAGATAAAGATAAAGATAAGGCTAAACATAAGTATATGGATAAAATAAAGTGTGAGTAGTAATTGATGGATGTGTTACATGGACATAGAATCTCTAGGCTATTGACACATGGAGAACTCCATGTACACCACATGCTTGAACCCTTTCCTTATCCATGAAGCTATATATACCCCTTCCTAGCTACAATTCGAAATCATTACTCACTCCCTCTTTCCTCTAGCTTAGAGTACCTATCTTTCTCTATTTTTCTACAGAACTAGGTGGTCTAAGAGAGAAGATTTTCTCCTTATTGAGAAAAAGGTCTCCTAGAGTTCCATCTAGCCCTACCTAGGGTTTCTAAGGTCCTCTTCTAAGGTTTTTGACCAAGGTAAGTGATTTTCTCTCTTTATTCTTTGTTTTTCCTATTCTTCCTCTTCCTTTAATCTTCCTTTAATCTTCCTCCAAGTCGAAGCCATGGTCTTCCATGGTGAACCCCACCTAGAGACCTTAAACACCTCATCTTCATGTTCTTTTGTTAGGGTTTTTCACCTCTAAAGTGGAGAAGGTGCTTCTTGCTCAAGATAGTAGCTTTGTTGAAGAAACCAACCTCTCTAAGCTCAGGGACCTTGCTACTTGGACATGTGCACCTTCCCTAGAGGTTCTTCGGAGGCTTAGTCTTGAACTTAGGTTTGACTTTAGACAGTATAGACTCTGAAGTTGAGGTATGATTGCATCCCACATTATTTCTATATGGAGCAATTTCTAATACTTCACTCTAAATGTAAGTTGCATCCCCGATTATTCATATTGAGCAATTTCTCTCCCTTATTGTATTATTGTATCCCACATTATTTCTATATTGAGAAATTTCTAATTCTTCACTCTAAATGTATGATGCGTCCCTGATTATTCATATTGACAATTTCTCTCTCTTATTGTATGATTGCATCCCAAATTATTTCTATATTGAGCAATTTCTAATTCTTCAATCTAAATGTATGATGTATCCCCTATTCTTATATGTTGAGTAATTAACCTATGTTTATTCATTCTTTTTGTCCTATGTACATTAGCCTATACACAATGTCTTTTCTTTTGAAAAACATGTTTCATGTGAATTACCTTATTTGATATTGATCATGTGATCATGGATATTCTTTTGAACTCTTATCATATGCTTTGGTCATGATGGAACTCTAAAAGATGACATCTGATGTCTTTTGTCCAATTATGATGTGGATGCATATGTTGGTCACTTATGTGGTGACTAGTTTATATATTTTGACTATACTTTCTACTTTCCTCTACATTTAACATGCTATGTGATTTAGTAGCACTAGAGTAGTGTAATTGCATTGGTTTTTATGACATATGTGTTATTTCATGTTGAGAAGATGTGATATTTTCGGCTCTTTTGGGATGGAAAGGAACCTCATACCCAGGGCAAGATGTGTGATTCTTGGCCCATGTTTTATATATTTGGGAGATTGGCAGTATTCCTTTCTCTATCAGGTTTCAAGTTTATGAGACTTGGCCGCCTTTGTCTTTATAATATTCTAGTCTTATGCTTATCTCACATGCATGCAAGATGATGGTTCTGATATGTTCTTATGTGGCGCCACTCTTTTATTTAATAATGAAAAGTATTCTTTTGTTATCATATGATTTCAATTCCTTTTCTCTTGATACCTATTTGGGTGGTCCTTATCCTTTGTATGGGAAGCCTTTTATATTTTATGTCCTTTATCCATATATTGGTCAATTTCCTATTTAGTATGCACATACCAGCCTTCCTGGGGTATGTTTTCAACCCCAAGTTAGATCAAGGAGAGTGAAACTTCGACATCAACCTTGTAGCTGAGCTTTTGGGAGACTTGAAGAGGTGGTTAGATGACCCTCAACTTTATCTTTGGTTTATATGTTTAGTTTTCCCTTTGGAAACCCATATGTGGTGAAGTGTTGTATCATGTTATCAAGCTTTGTAAATTGTTAGATAATGATCTTTTCCATTCCTGCTGCTTGTGTAATGATACATACATGTTGAAAGAATTGTTCTCCATCCCTTTGATGAAATTTTTTTTGTGGTGTTTGGTTTCAAGGGATGTGGTCTTTTCTTTTTAGTAGAGGACTGGTTTCACTCCTTTACAGTTAAATATTTTATTAAGGCTTGAGGAGTTTGAGGAATACCACTCAAACGTCCAACTAACCATTGAAAAGTCAGAATCAGTTCAATACACGGTTAAGAAGAGCTAAAATCCTAAGATCTCTTCCCCTCAGCCAGTACACATCCTCTACAACGACATATTAATCAAGTTCTAATCAGCCTGGTCCACCACTAGTATATATGCCACAACACTATAAACCAAGCTATCCAACCCTATCATCCAAGACACAACCACCTATCCTCAATCACATCACATATACATATAATAATTCATCTAAGATACAACCTTGATCGTTCTACATAACCTTAGAATTAGGATGACAAGGACATATGCTCCCTACACCAGAATATATTCAACAATATATGACTATGAGTTTCCCTTCTAGAATACTCGTTTATCTATCCAGCAAGTTCTGACACTAGAATAGTTCTATTACATAATGCACTACATGATTAGGGTGTCAATTGATTAATTAAGCCAAGTGGGTGATTTTAGTCTGAATAAATCAAGTTACATACAAGGACTAAATCGTGTCTAAAAAAACATTGGTATATAACAAATCTAGAAGATACAAAATGTATGAGATATATTCCTTGTCACAACATCATAAAGTACAAATCCTTGTCAAGCATAAAAAGATTTACACCTCCATTGGGGCTCAAATCATGTCCAAAGGACATTTACACCATTCACAAAACTTCCTGCAAGAACATTATTATCTTTCAACATTGTTGTAGAGGGTTCTACAAATCATCAACACACTTGTTATATGCTTATTTAGCATAAGATTGTATCAATAAAAATATCTATGATGTTTATAAAGTAACATAGTAGGGTTACTATTAAAATTATGAGAGTATCTATCCATTGTTGAAACATTGGAGAAAAGAGCATATAATAAACCATCATCACTTAATCATTGTGAGTTATGTTCAACAATATGGATTGTATTGATATCACAAATTAGCACACATAATTAATCCATCAATGTATATGCATACCTCCACAAAGGAAAGACCATCAGATCATTAAGGTACTAAGAGAAATGTCAAAACCATCAGATCATGGTCACTATCAAGACCTTTGGTTCTCATACTAAACACAAGAATATACTCATATACGTTGCATCCCCATCGAATCATGGATATTTATAGTCAAAGTACAACCATTGGATGATGGGATGTAAACAAAACCATTGGTTCTCAATGTTAAGAAGAACCATCGATTGATTCACCTAGTAAAGCCATCAGTTCTTGAGCTTATTTGGTTAATCATCTCATAGAGTAGAGCCATTGGTTGTGAACATATAAGCAAATTGTCAATTGTAAACAACATATAAACCATCAGTTGTGAACCATATGCAAGACATCAGTTTCAAGTTCTAGAAGAACAATCATTTAACAAGCTATCCAATCCATTGTTTGACAAACTATGTTGACCATCATTTGACAACACTAGGTGAAACCATCATTTGCAAAAGCTAGTAAAACCATCAGTTGTGAATCTAAATAAAACATAGTTTGTCAGGTGCCAAGGAAACCATCAAATCATCTTCTAAAAGAGAGTATCAAATAGACCATCAATTCTTGAAAGAAGCATAATCATTGTATCTCAAGCACAAGTGGAACCATCAAAATAACTACTAAGTATACTCAATCATATGACATGGAGAGTGAAACCATCGATCATAGTTCTAGGTTAGAAATTAGTTCATATCACTTAAGGATAAATCATCAATTTAAGGGATATAAAACCATCGATTTCTATAAATGTGCAAGGTTTAAGTAGCATACATCCAAATAAGAACATTCACAAAATTTAGAGGAAATTAACCAACACAAGTTACTTCTACATATGCTCAAACCTCACACAAAGGATCATCTTCTACTTGTTACTACATTTTTAGGGCAAGATCTATATATAGAAAGTTAAGAGTAAGTAAGAAACATGAAGAAAGTTATATAACTCACCTCAAGATAGGTGATGAAGGTACAAACAGAAAGGTAGCTTGAAAGAGAGAATAAAAACACTAGCTTTAGCACTCTAAATGCTCCAAGCTATATCCCTTCTTCAAGAACAAGTAACACCTAGGGTAAAAGAGAGGAAAGAAAGTGTTCATCCTCCACATGCTCAAATTCACAAATGAACACAATGGATCCGCCCAAAGAAGAAGAGAAAAGAAGAAGGGAAGCAAGAAAACAAAGATAAGGACGGTGATGTAACTTGTTTAGGGCTAGAAGCTAGGTTAAGAGGCTCCAAATGTTCCTAGAGAGGGTAGATCCAAACCCTAGAGCACATGCAACCAAGTTGGACCAAGCTTCATCCTTTAGAGCTTGTCTACCTCCACCAAGTAAGAGGGTCATACCTATTAAGAAAGAGGAAGAAGTTGAAGGGGTGTAAAGAGTTTGTTTGGGTGAAAGAGGTGGACACTACAAAAAAATTGGTCTTTAACTACAAAAAATGTGTAGTGAAAACCCGAATTTTTTAGCTGAAACCTTTAGCTACATTTATCCTTAGATATAAAACATGAAGTGAATACTCATGTAGCTAATTGTTTTTGCTACATTTTTCAAAAATATAGTTAGATTCTCCTGTAGATATAAATTCGTATGTAACCCTAATTGTAGGTAAATATTGTTTTTACACATACAAATGTAGTTTCTATTGTAGCTAAATGTATGCCTACAATTGCATATGTAGTTATGATTTGTAGGGGGAAATGTCATTTACTTCAATTGTATATGTAGTTTTTAAGTAGTAAGAAGCAGCACTTACTAAAATTGTAAGTGTAGTTAGTGTGTACTGAAAGACATCATGTACTACACATACATATGCAGTCATGTTAGGTGTAAAGTCAGTAAATTGCCAATATATAGGTAACATTCAAAAAGAAGAAAATATCAATATTGATGAAGATAAAATGGTTCTTATAATTTCAATAATCATATTTTTATTTATATTAAACAATGAGTACACATGGGGAGGATATTAACCTATTCCTTGTTTTACAATAAGCATAGAGAACATAAAAACATATACAATTGCCTTTGTGCACACCTCATGGTCATGTATGCTATCACTATAGAAAAAAGATGAATTGGTACATTTTTACTATTTACATATATTGTATGTGTAGTTGAATGTCACTTTTATTTACATATGATAATATTGTAAGTAGAAAATATGTAATCAATCCAATATTAAGTAGTTAGCTACATCTTAACTACAAATATGATATTTCTAATTTCAAAGAAAATCCCCCAACCACGCGTGCAGACCATGTTCCCATGTGTAGAAATTGGCCTTCTACCCAAATCACTGGCCTCCCTCCAAATTTTCCTTCTCTCCCTCCTCTAATCACAATCCCTATCAGAACCTAATACAATTCTTCCTCCCCCACAAAACTCTCCTCGATCATACACCACTTGTATCCACAAACACACTACTTGGCTCTGTAAAGAATGCATATCCTCTCTAACACTGTCCGGTGGGGGAGGATATACGAGAGGCATCCTGAACACTCATGGGTGTTGCATCATGATCCATCAGGGGTCTCTGTAGCCCATCAATTTTGGATACTAGCCCTCCAGAGCAGTACAAGTTCTCTGAAAAAGCAAAGGACATGATGCACAACAAGATTCTTATAGGGTGAACGGTGGTCATTGTCACCTTGGGGTTGTTGGGGAGGTGATGATGAGGCAGGAGGCCTAACCTAATACAGCACGAAGGAAAGGACAAAGCCAAGCCTGTCATGGTGCATACATTCCAGGGACTATCTGGCATCACTAAAATTTGCATTTTTTATTATATGACTCAATTTTTCATTATGCATTAATGATGATGTGATAAGATTTGGATTTGATTTACTAATGTGGTGGTTTATTACTAGTAAACCCACTGGAATGTCAAATATGCATCCTTTGTGTATCTTAGATCTGGTACTATTATATATATACTGGAGTTTTGTGAAGTTCAAATTGTTCCATCACCACATGGGTATATGAGTGAGTTTTTAGAATGAAACAAGCAACAAATTGTAGATAACGATAACTATAGTTCAATTTTCTCTTTATATAGTATGATTTACACCTTCTTCTTGCCATTTACACTAAGTATGAGTCTGTATATGGGTATAAGCTTGCGACTTTGAGGTAGGCAACTGAATTTCAAGATAATCTTACGAAATGTTACTGATGTATCAATCTACTGTCCACCTGGAGACTATCCCCAAAAATAGAAATATAATCATCTATTTTAATATTTTTTCCATGCTCTATTCCTATATTATGTTATTTGCATGTGTGTTGGCTTCCCTAGAAGAGGACCATGTCTGCAAGAAAACTAATAAAGTCCATTATACTGTAAGGAAAAGACATTGAGAAACTCATGGAAGGAGATCAGAGTTTCAATAATGCTCATTATGTATATTTCTTTATGTTATTAGCTTGAACCCTATAACCAAAACATCATGTATTAGGTGGATTGATTTATATGCATACATTCAAATTTACTAATTCATCATGTTGTAGGTGATAGTTTACTTCATCATTCCCAATGTAGTTCACATAGACTCTACAAGATCTGAACTTGGAGGTTTGTTTGATACTAAACCAGGATTGAAAATTGAATGTTTTTCAAGTTTTTTTGTATGTCACAGATCTTGGCATTATACACCTATGTTTGTTTCTAATGTCCATGCACAAGAACAAAAACATTGAATAGCTACTTGTAACCTTGCACCTTACACTACTACAGAATACGCCTTTGGCGTCGGTTGTTTAACCCCCTTTGGCGATGGTTTTGAAGCGACGCCTATGTGGGCTCCGCTAAAGGTCGAACTCTTCGGTGTCAGTTTTCTAACTGACACCTATATGATCTATAGGCGTCAGTTATATATAGTTGGCCGATGTCTTTAGGGTTCGCGCCACAAAGAACGACACCATCTAGGACACTTTATGTGTCGGTTAACAACTGAACAACCGACGCCATACTCCCAGACGACACAGACGTGCTTCGTTGCATGACCGTGTTTAGTACTATAGGCGTCGGTTTTATACGAATAAGCGACGCCTTTTCCACCACAGTCGTGCTCTCCTGCACGGTCGGGTTGTTTGTCATATTAGGCGTCGATTTTTATCTAATAACCGACGCTGTAGGCCTTTGATGACGGTGTTTTATAAATAACCGACACCTATACTTTAATTTTTTTTTCTTATCAATTTGTAGGCCTGCTGTGGATGGTCAGTAGGATGAGAACTTGTAGTTCAGTTTTATGAACTACAGGTTTATGACATCCATTGATATCAGCCTACAAACAGGCCACAAACCTGCAAAATCAACAAATATTTTTTCACACAAGTAGATACATTCAGAAATCAATTCAATTCTCACATTCACACATGTAGAAACATTCAAATACATGTAGAAACATTCATACATGTATAAACATTCAGAAATATTTATTTACAAAATATCATTCAGCATCACTATCAGCATCCCAATTATATCTTACAATCACCACTGCTTGTATGGCTTTTGTCCATTCTTCTCTTATTTCATTTAATGCTTCCATCATATATGGAGCATGTACATTTTTAAGCGTTTACCTATAGTGTGGTCAGTTTTAAACACTTGCAAAGAGAATGATGTATATATATAGGTAATAATATAAAAATAAGATTGATATATTTCATACTAACTAATGAGACTATATATAATACCTCATGTATGGTATTAATATCCAATGTGGCATGTCGGATAATCATCTGCATAAATCGCATCACATAGTATGTGCATGCCCAGCCGTTGTCTTATGTAGCGCACTATAAATTGAAACATACAAAATATTAAAAAATACAACTAAGCACAGTTCACATAAATAATATATACATTGGAGTCGGGAACTTACTTTTACATTCTCCCAAATTATTGGATGGTTCTTTCTCCTTGGGACATTTCCTCCAGCATTTTTGAATTCATATAAACCCCTATATGTTAATGTAACATAGTAAATTGCATAATTAAATAGTAATGTAATAACAGATGTTAACGGATATAAAAATGAAATAAAGTCAACAAAGTCAACAATTCAGTGAAGCTTTTGTCTCTCCAACTATTGTTAGCTTTCAACTTATACAATCTCAACACAACGCTAAGCTTCGTAACTTAGCACAGCCTGTGTATAACGGTATCTCAGCATCATGCACAATGTTTCTAAAGATAGGAGGTGGATCGGTGTGCTCTACCCTACAACTATTCAGCATCGCATCAACGATGTCTATTGGAACTGGTTCGTTCACATCTACGTCATCGGAGGCAATTTCTTCTTCCACCCAAGCACTGCTATAGACATCTACTGGTTTTGAGTTTGAAATCTCTCCATGCCAATGCCATTCTGTATAGCCTTGTACAATCCCGTTGCACATGACATGACTTTTGATTTCCTCACCAGTGTTGACTTTCAAGTTGTTACCGCAATGCCTACATGGACAGTAGAACCTATCTGTAAGGTTTTTCCTATGTTCCTCGGCAAATCTAACAAACTGATCACGACTAGATATAAACTCTGAGGTGTAGCGATTGTGAATGGACATCCATGATTTATCCATTCTATGATCAAAGAGAAAACAAGTATATATTAGGACAAGATTAGGGTATACACTTACATCCTATCCAAGATTTACTCCTATTACAGTCCCAAACCGGGGACTATCCAAGATTTACTCCTAATGAGTAAATCTTGGACGGGTTTCTAGGCCAACAAACACATGTGATGTCATTCTTATATATAATAAATGTGTACCACCTATCCCATCCTTGAACACCTAATCTCACTAGTAAGTGTATAATGTGTATTGGGTTTTCAAGAAAATTTCGGCAGCATTTCCCCACTGTTCTCTAAGTACATATGTACTTAGAGAACAAACGGGGAAATACTGTCGAAATTTTCTCGAAAACCCAATACACATTATACACTTACATCCTAAGTGAGATTAGGTGTTCAAGAACAGTCCCAAACCAGGGACTATCCAAGATTTACTCCTAATGAGTAAATCTTGGAAAGGTTTCTAGGCCAACAAACACAATAATAGATATCTACAATGAAGCCAGACTCCATACAAACATTATATAATTTAGTGATTGTTCATTCTAATTTATACCAATGTACAAGTAATATAAAGAACAATGATTGTTCACTTTCTAGGCCAACAAACACAATAATAGATATGTACATGTTAGGGTTTCATCACCATTGATGTTAGGGTTTCATCAATGTTAGGGTTTAATCAAATCAAATTAGGATGCTAGAATGGACAAGTTTAAATCTTATTTCAACATGCATCAAAATTTACTTAATTAGGTCAAGCATTAGGATTAGAAGCACAAATATATGCAAGCAAAAGATTTGTTCGTATCCTAGAATTTACATAAAGCATTTCATATAGATTTGTTCATATCCTTACCAATAGAAAACACGGCCGTGGCTGTGTTGGCCTACCATGGTCGTGCTGGGTAGCACGGCCATGGTAGGCCAACATAGCCACGGCCGTGTTTGCTGCATGTAGGTAAAAAGCTAGGGAGAAAGGCTACGGCTAATACCTGGAGAGCAGACCGAAGCTAGGCGGCGCGGCGGGCGTGAGCAGGGAGGAAGGAGCGGGCGGCGCCGGCGACGCAGGATGAAGCTAGGGCAGCGGCGACGTAGGACGAAGCTAGGGCGGTTGCGGTGACGAGGACAAAGCTAGGTGGCGGGAGGCGGCGACGACGCAGAGCAGTGCACCGTCGGCGGCGACGGCGAGGCGAGGCGACGAAGCATAGGAAGCGTCAGCGACGGCGAGAACCAGCAGGCAGCTAGCGGGTGAACAAGCAGTAGCTAGCGGGCAATGAAGGCAATGAAACAGGTACCGGTGCGATCGATCGTGGGTCTATTAAATTCGTAAAGGCATCGGTTATCAAATACAACCGACACCTAAAGTCTTCGGCATTGGTTGATAGTAAAACACCGACGCCCAACTAGACAACCTTTACCCTAAATTTTTTGGTGGGAACCATTATCAGCGTCGGTTATCGAAGGATAACCGACACTGAAAGTGGGACTTTTCGCACAAATTTTCATTTTAAATAGGCGTCAGTGAATTGTTAAAAAACCGACGCTGTAGGTGACCTAAAATGTTTTCGCACGAAAATTGGATTTCGCGGGCGATTTTAGGCGTCGGTCTGTTATAACCAGCCGACGCTGAATACAAAGTGGTACCCATGTCTGACTGGTCTTCGAATATAGACATCGGTTTGCATAAATAACCGACATCTAATATTATAGGCGTCAGTTTTCCTAAATAACTGACGCCCAGAAAAGCGACATTGAATGATGTTTTTGTAGTAGTGTTATTGTTCCATGTCCTCTTCTAGAAATGGATTCTATACTAGAGACTTTAGAATTGAAATTGACACTAAATTTGACATCCCGTGCAGATGTATATTACATATCCATACATAGTCTTCACCAAAGGTCACTTCAGTGCACTGGGTTGCATGTGGAGAAATTTTCACTTCGTTAAAAATTCAGGATTTATACATTGTCTTCCTTACCCTAAAATACCTAAAGACTACTAGGTCAAACAAAACTATTCTAGGGAACTAGTATATAGTTCAGTATGAAATTCTAGTCCCTTGGTTACACAAAATGGTGTACCCTAATGTTACATGGTATTACTGCCCAAAACATTATCCAACAAAATAGATATTAGCAATATATTTACTAAGGTACCCAACCTACTTTAGTTTCTTTTTTATGCTTTTCTATATCAATTTTTAATTTTATCTTATAAATTTGATCAGACCAGAGTACATAATTAAATTCTTAGTTAATGTCAAACCATTTTTATGTTCCTCACCAATGATTCTTTTCTTTTGGTTGTATTTTCCTAGGTTACACAGAAGCAACGGATGGGAGTCACAATGAACTGACAACAAGGTTGATGAACTTTTAGAGATAATCGACAAGGCAATCAAAATTTTATCATTTAATTCTAGCTATCAACAAGAAGCATTTGTTAAAGATCAAGAACATTTATCTCCTTGAACCATTAGTGGAAAATCTATATGACATTGGTCCATTTAATCACCTTCCTAAATAAGTTTCTAAGGTTGACACTTTTTTTTGAAATGTTATCTTCTATTAAGTAACTTTATAGAGAGTAGTAATTATGTATAATGGGCTCTAGTTTTGTTTCATTTAAGACCCAAACCAAGAGTTATATGGTGGCCCTCGTATCTGAATTTGTAGAAGATGATCAAACTTACTAATAGTCTTTGTTTTCTCTTGGCACTATTTTCATTCCATTTTATTCGGGATAGTTTATGGTGAATATGGTTGATCAATAGGAAAATTTTAGATAGGGAGAGGGTTTTGATGTTTTCATTATCTTCCCTCCTATGTCACATTATCTTATCTAGCAACACTTAATTTCAAATTTCCATTTTATAGACAGTTCTTGTATGGCACTACCAAGAGGATTGAGAAGAGATATAGCTCATCTCAGAGTAGAACAATTTACAAGGTGGGTCCTCTCACTTTCCAGTTGCATCATCTACTTTAGGGGCACCTTTAATAGTGTTGCTCCAGGCCTTCCCAATGGCCTAGATTTTCAGCTCAACATAGATGACATGATGATCAATACCATAGATTGTTTGTTCCAATAACTACCTATTCCTAATGACCCAAATGTACCAGAAACCCACCACAAAAGCTGATCGGTTTCTATGAAAGGATTGTAGATCTAGATTGAACCAGTGTTTTGTTATGATACCTTGAAGATTCATGCTCCCTTTCAGATTTATCTTGTCCCAAACATCCCTTGCAAGCTTGTAGTCCCTTAAGGCATGCATAGTGATTTCTTCATGTGTTTTGCAGTGTTGGTTGTAAGTATCCTCGGTGAAGTGTCTTAGCTTTCTTCTCACATCCGTCATTATAGCATCTCTTCCTACCATTGACAAGAACGTTTTAAGCTTTGTTGTTCCTTTTCAATTCCAAATCAGGCCCCAAGGTCCTTTGGTATCTAGGTCCTCATCATCTCTTAGGTATTGATAAGTGCATTATATATTAGAATATGTGAAAAAGTACAATGATAAATTGTAATAATCTTATATGTATCTTCTTAACTTGTATTTAGATATGAGGAACAAGAATTTTGCTTTGATTTTAAGTGTTAGCCATTATTTCTGTATCCATTTTATTAGCAATTTCACAGATCTTGTACACCAACCTAGGCCTCCTAGGCGACTCGAAGGCGTTAAAGTGCCTAGCCTTGTCTCCATGCCACTTTAATAAATATTGATCTTTCATTTCTATCATTATGTATAATCAGAAGCTCACGCATCGTTTTATATTTGCATTGCATATAGGAGTGGTATATGCACAACTCACATCTATTTTAACCTTGTAGATGATGATTGGTCATTCAAAAGCAAGTTATGAGCAACACTTTTGAAGTACTGTATATTCAAAAGAAAAGAAGCAATATTTGTCTCGTGGTTATTTTCTCTTCATATCATGTTCTACTACAGACCTAAATATGAATAGGTCAAACACCAAAAACAAAGTATATAGGAGCAGATTTACATTTGCCTTTGCAATGCAAGTTATTACAGTGAAACTAGTGGATTTTAGATGATACAACCTCTTTGGTTGGACTATTGGGTCCATGTGGGTATATATTGGGGATCATTAACAATCTTGATGTTTCTTATGTATGATTTGATCATCATACAAGCTAAGTATGATTGTGTCATCTGAGTTTGTTTTTGTGTTTTATGGTGGCATGGGTCAGAAACTAAACTTATAATAATATGTTATTTAATAGAATATGTTGGCTAAAATTATTCAAAAAGAGTTTTAAATGAGCATACTGAATTAAATTAGTGGCTAATTTAGATATATTCCTATCTATTAAAATTATCGGTTCATGTTTTAAGGCTTAGAAACTTTTAGATCACTATTAATGCTTTATGTCATACATAAGAATAAATGATTGAGATTATGTTATACATAATGATTAAGATGTTTTAGTTCATGTTCTAGTAATAAATCTAAATTTACTAGTGGCTACCAAAGCATACATATTGTTGTAACCTTTTAAATAGTAGCCAAATTTCAGATTTTGGATGGGGCCACAGAAGCTAAACTTGTCAATGCCATCAGCTTCATCATAATAATAAAAAGCCTCAAAAAGTTGGTCATCTATAAAATCTGGCTCTGGGATAATGTAATTGTCCATTACTAGCTTGTGACACTAGAGTTGGCACCTTCGTTTGCTGGTGACTCTGGCACATTAAGCATTGTTGGACGATATGCAACGGGAACACCTGGTAAGATACTAGATAAGCTCTTAATCCCCCATAGACATTCCTTTTTTACTGTATGGTATGTTGTTTCTAGCTGGGGCAACAATATTATTGCTTCTGAATGTTGAAAGTTGTGATTTTAGCAAGCCAGAAGTGATTTTGGAAGTGAAATGAAGAGTAGAAACAGCTGATTCACAAGAATGATCAACCACATTGTCATTAGAAGAAATTATTTCTTACTCCCCTCTAGTTTAGATTTTGGAGACTACAATAGAAGAAGCCATTACATAAATAGTCTCCTCCACTTCCTTCCAACTAGATGTTCTAGATACTACAACTACATGTTTCTCATTATTAGTAACCTATCTGTATAGCTATAAATTTTATATTCATCTTAGTTTTTACCCTAAATATATAAGAATACTTCCATCTCCCTCATGTTGATTTCCAGAAATCTAATTATATATATCATCATATCTATTATCATGTGGAGGTAGCAAAATGACCTTTGAAAAGATAGTTTACTTGGAAAATCTGCATTTGTGCACTTTTTGCTTACCAATGTTTTTACCTTATCAGACTATAATATTCCTGATAATATTGTTGACAAACGAGTCATTTACATCTGAGCATAATATCCAAAAGAATAGGATCTTGTGTGAAGATTCTATCTAGTATGGAATTATTATTATTATTATTATTATTATTATTATTATTATTATTGTGTATTCAAGTAATTTGGAGCATTGTTTTGCTTTTTACAGTTGAGATTTAAGTTTATATTAATCACATCCATACTAAATGTTATGTCCATTCTTTGAGAGGCTCTTTTCCTTACTAGGGAGGGAAAGATATTCATCCTTCTCATTTGGGCATGATTAAGTATTCAAATTATACTTGTGTAATATCACACTCAATAAATCTGAATAGGAAAGAATTGCTAGATTATGAAGAGGTATTACCTAAAAATGAAAAAAAAGTGTTTCTTAGATACCAATCGAACTACTAATGTATTGCAAACATTTTCTATAACAAGATAATAGATGAATCCATTGAATAAAACAATGTGGAGCATGTGATAAATGCATATATATTGATGATAACAACATGCATTCTTCATGAGAGCCTCCAATTTCTTTCCTTTCTTTCTTTTCAATGTCATATGCTTACCTAAAATAATTCACACTACAAATTGTTTTCTATGAGAGTGAGGGAAGGTATGTTGAAAAACAACATCTCTATTCAGTATACATAATTGTTAAGCACCTATATAGGACAAGACTAGGCACCTAAAAGTTGTTGTATCTTATATCCATGTCCTTGTTCTATAAATGTATGCCTCATGTTGCAAATGTATAGGGCTTAAGGTAATTATATTGTTTGTTTTGTCTTACCATCCTTCATGAATTAACAATACTATTGTGTTTTCTAAAATGAAATTTTATGTCCTCAAAATATATGCAATTCAATAGTTTGATATCATATAGTATGAAGGATTTTCACTAATTACAGTTGAGACATGGATTCACATCCAAAGCATGTCACTATTATATGTACTTAACTACTTATACTAGGATGACCATTGGACACCCCTAGTTTTTTGCATCAACCATTCAATTATTTGATCACAATAACATATCACAATGCATAATCCTATTTATGTATAGTTCTAAGGGATTACTTGGTCCATCCTCCAACATGAAGGGCCTCCTCTATATTATCAGCAATGGTGACAGACCTGTAACCCCATTTTTCTACTGATATCATGTTTCAACTCAGAACTCACATTGGTAGATATGAATAAGAGATTTACTGATCAACCAAAGGTATGTATTTTGGTAAATGGTATTTTTCTTGGTACTTTGCTGCTTCAAACACGTATAGGGAAAAGTCTTTTTCCTAGTTCTTTGTTGGACCTTGTTGTAACTTTTATAGATAATCAGTTCTTGTTCATTTTTTATAGTAAAGTTATTGTTGTGACCATGAGTGGTTATAGAGTTGTTGACATTGCAACTGTTTGATGTGTTCTACTATGTTCCATGGTGTTTGTGAGACTTTGGAGATAATACCATCTACTCAATCTTGTCTTGTGCTATTATTGTCACTTAAGGTCAGAAAGTTGAAGATTTCTTTGTATCCTTTGTTTTAGTTTATTGGCCTCATGTGCTTCTAGCGTTCTTGAAGACTGAGCTATTAATAGCTTTTGAAGTAATTGGATAATTTTACTGGTTGAGTGGGGATTCACATACTTGTAGTTCTTATGATTCTGAACTCAAGATATGAAAGGATCTTTCTCTTGGATGTCCCATTGGATTCTAAATAATCAAGTTATAGGTGTCTGTGCATGAAAATTTGGTGGTTTCTAAGTGAGAAGACAATTATAGTTTTACATATGTCCATAATTGTTTTATTCAAGATTTAGCCGAAAGGATAACACATGTAGGTTCCATGCTAGAGGTTTCTTACATATCCTTCTAGGATAAATTTGTGGTTTTTTTTGGTTTAGAATCCAATGGGACATCCAAGAGAAAGATCCTTTCATATCGGCCTGAATGGGAAAATTGTATAGGAAACTATTTTATTTACTTGATCAATCAGATTCACTATCGTGTGACTAATGTTCTTGTTAGAAACTTTTGAACTTATCTAGAGTCTTCTATGTCTCAACCTGAACTATGCTTTTTTATTTTATCTATTCCTTTTATACCTCATCTTGTGGAGATTCATGTTGTAATGCATTAGTCATATCGGTTTTTATGCTCACATGCATTGTTTGAAGTAGTTGCTAACCATTATTAAAATCATATATGTGCTTGATAATTACAGACTTGATTCAAACCCATATTTAAGTTTGAATTATTGGTTACTAGGTTCCTAATATCTCCCATTTCTTTTGTGATATTTTGCTGGTACAAAAATCACAGTGGGGTGCAAACCTGATCCTTGTGTGTCTAGGTGTTTGAGAAAGGAAGGCAAAAACTTGATCCTAGAAGTTTTTTGAAAGCAACATTGGTTATTATTACAAAGATGAGGAAGTTAATATTTTGGAGATGAATAAATGATAAGGAAGTTATCATAGAATTGATGTAGGTTACACAGTGATAACACCCAAATTCAGGCATTTATGCTAAGCATTTATTTATGGTTTTATGTCATTATAGCCTTATTATGCCCATAATAACCCTATATCCTTATTTATTAGTAATTTATACCTTTTCATAGATAAAGTTGCTCAAATAGCCAATATTGGGACTTGATAGGCACCAAACCTGAAAAGACATCTACTCTCTAAGATTTCTCCCCAACACATGCTTTTTGTAGCATCTAGACTTCCATCTGTCACGACTGTGGTAGACTAAGCATCACACTATGTGCACTAGCTAAGGAGACGATGGTCCCACTAACCGACTAGCGGGCCCAAGAAACTTTTGATATCTTAGATCCTATTTTTGATGACCAATCATTTATCAGAATGCTTCCTTGCCAATCAGAAGGTTCATTGACGTGGGCCCATCGATCACCCGTAATAACCCCCCCAGTGGGGGTGGGTTTGGTCCATGATGTTGCAAGTGTGGACAAGGAGGATGTTGTGACTGCGGCCAAGACATGGTGTCGATCGACACTCAGCACGACCAGACTGAGGCTCGGCACGGTCAGGCCGAGGCCACAACCACAACCGAGGCACATCAACCTCGACCGCGGCCCAACAACCTTGACCATGGCATGGCCATGACCGAGGCACATCAACATCAACTGTGACATGACTACAATCGAGGCACGTCGACCTCGACCATGGCAAGGTCGTGACTACGGCCCGACGACCTCGATCACAGCATGACCACGACCTCGACACAACTCGCCTCGACCGAGGCATAAATCCCTACTGTGGGATCCACCTCGACTATGACATCTGCGTCAACTGTGACCCTGGGTATGACCGTGCCCAGCCCAACATCATCGGGCTGAGTCCACGACCGCGACTGAGGCAGGTGCCACGACCATCTCCCACCTTCGACTATAAATATTAACCCCTTGCGACCTAGAGAATGGTTTCGAGTTCTGAGTTCCAAATTTTTGGAGGTTCCACGTTTTGGTTCTGACCTATTTTGGTTCCCAGAGCCCCGTGGGAGACTTCTAAGGTCTAAAAGGGCTGAAGTGCTCGTCCTACAACCGTTCCTTCAGTTTGTTTCCATCTACTATCATTTTCCACCACCATTCACCCGTATCCTACCATTCCCATCCATCTTCCACCTCCATACACCCACCAAACTGTTGTATGG
Source organism: Alisma plantago-aquatica (assembly GCA_963693085.1). Classification (NCBI taxonomy): domain Eukaryota; kingdom Viridiplantae; phylum Streptophyta; class Magnoliopsida; order Alismatales; family Alismataceae; genus Alisma; species Alisma plantago-aquatica. The sequence continues at coordinate 1,854,467,693 of OY856409.1, forward strand.
GGGCGGAATCAAAGAGAAAGGAGGTCAAGAAGTCCAGAAGACCACGAAGGACGACTCATAGATGAGATATGATCCATACGGAGGCTAAGGAGCGAGAGACACCTCTCCTCTATGGGCTAAATCTCTTCTTCTCCTCCTTTATTCTACTGATCTCCTTCGTTTCTGTACAAACGATGTTCTTCCATCTTTATTCAGTGCCAACTATGCTTATACATGGCTAGTTGAGCTCCTTCTAGGCTATGTAGCCCATTTTGGGCATATCTATGTACTTTTACCTTAACCAAGTAGTTTTATTACAGACCTAGTGCATTTCTGTTCTATCTTTTCTTTCTGGTTATGATTGCTAGTTTGGTTGATTTCTTTCTTGCTTGATCTTCTATTTCTTCCTATATCAAGAGATTCGTTGTAGAAATAGATAAGAGAATGTAGTTTGGGTCAAAACCCGAAAGGAGGACAATTCAGGGTGATATGTGCAGAACCATAGAAGACCGTGCCCTACCCGGCACGGTCAGGCCCATTACATGGTTCTACCCAAACCACACATGTTCCTAACATCTCAAAATATTCTAGACCTGAGATGGTATCTAGAATATTCTAGGGTGTTGATTTGTCATACTAGAGAGAGGTTTCATATCATTGATGGGATTTAGTCACGCTACGTGAAAGCGAGTGGGATGACCGCACAGGAACATGTACCTCTGTGCGCACTATGTTTGGATGTAGGTTGTTTTCTGAGGTGTTCGAGGCTTGTCTACACCCGAGAAAGGGTACATAGATTGTCCAACTTGTGATTACATAGCCGAGAACTTCTTCTCTTTGATAAGTAGAATCCTATGGACTCTGTTTTATTTTCTTTTCTTTGTTTTTGTTTTACTTCATGACAACCTGCTAGACTAGTTCTAGCTCCATACATTTATCGACTATTGGATTGGATTAACTGACTTAAAAGTAAGATCTTAAGCATCCTAAACGTCCCCACGTCCCTGCATTTGACCTCGTATATCTACTCCAACCCCGTAATAAAGTTTTGGGGGTCCTTGAAGGTTTTAGGTTATAAATTCAAAGTCTGATCACCCTCTTGGGGTCACATCACACAATAAGGACAATATTCAGATACAGATCTAAGAATTGAATTTTTATTGTGTTTGCATGCATATTATGACATTGAAGGTCCTCATATCTGCAGGAGCGTGAGTTTGTAAGTTAGAAAAGATTTAACTATTTCAATATAGTTGATATTTTCCTCTGAGTTTTCATTTCTTAATGCTACGGAACATGTATCGAAAATCAAAAAGTGAACTTACGTTAACTATTTTAGTAAAGTTACAGGATGTGAGAAGTCCATCTCGAGAAAAAGTAGGGTCTGGCGATTGGAAAGACCTAGATTTCCCTGTGCATGGTGGCAGGCTTGGGGGAGGGGTTCCGACTGTCAGTGAGGGCCAACCCACTCCCCCCAACCTTTTCTCACTTTGGTCACATGAATTTGGTCCCAGGTGGCGAGGTGTGCCCAGATCGGCCCTCTCCTACCATGTGTCATGCGACATCGGCCTCTGGTTCTAGGAGTCTGGTCTCTTCACGGTGTCACAGGGGAAGAGGTTGTTATAGAGCAAGATGCTCTAAGGTCTCATATCCTTCTTTGTGGCATCCCCAGTGGATCAAGCTCAGTTTTCCTCACCCTATTGGCTTCTCGTGGCTCAAGTTTTCACCCCTTTTTTCTTTTTTTGTGATTATCAATTCTCGTTTCATTCTATTCATTGGGTTAGTTTCTTTCTACTCATTCATTTAGTTGTTAGTGGCAGCTTCTGTGCATGTTTAGTCACTGCTTGTCAGTGTTTTATCAGTCTGTTCTTTTATTGCGACCTCTCTTCAGGAGAGCAATGAGATCTACAGTCATGGCGAGTTCTCCAGTTTGCTTTGGTTTGATCTTGTTACTTGGTCTTATGGTTTCTTTTGAGGTGATAAACTGTCAGTATACCACATAGATTCAGCGTCTCTACCACTGCTCCACACTCAAGTTGAAGGAATTCTTCATGGAAAGTTGCTTAAGACAGCATCACGAAAGAGGAATCAATGCAAAGGTGTTCTATTCTCGTCCCAATATGAGTTGATATGCTGTTGAGATACTAAATTTGATCTTTGCTAGTATTGGTTGTGTTTTTCTCTCAATTTATAGATGCCATATGGCTAACAAGTAATAAAATTGATCCACTTGCTTTAAAAAAAAACTATTTTAGTATGTCTAGACATGCTTTTTTGTTGCCCATCAATGTTTTTCGACCAAACGTATCACCGAGGTAGCTAGATTATGTTACATTCATACATGACATCAACATTGTTTAATTTCTTAAACTATCTTAAGTTTTGAGCTCTTATATTAGACTCAATGTCATTGTTACCATGTACTTGGTGTTTGTTATGTATATGAGTTGTTTCTATTAGGTATTTTCATGTATACTGATATCTGAGTACCCATTTCCTTCAATAATGTTCTCTATTGCAAACATTAATGAAAGAGGCAGACTTTGATTAAGGCCACACACATCTCTTTTTTGCACATCTAGAAATCAACCTTATGTCCTTTTATATGCATCTATAAAGGAATTTAAACTAATGAACTTATTTTAAAAGTCACATAATAGAATATGATAGATTCTTTGTTTGCAAACCCAACTTGCACATAGGAATATCATAAACGATCTACAAGTTTTTTGTAAAAATATTCCTCTTAGTTTCTATTAACAATACCTTATCCATTTAAATTTTTTATTGTCTACATAACCTATATACTTTTTTATATAAATGTAGTTCTACTTGTATCAATTACCTTTCCTATTCTGTTGGCATTTTTAAATGTCTGATCAACCTTTATCTATAACACTTCAACGATATAAGGTTACTTGTCTAAACCTTATACATGGCGTCAATTGGTTAGTAGAAATAAAGATTTATTTTACAGAGTGCTAAGAACGTTTTTCAGGGTTCTATGAGCATTTCAACTGCTAGGCTAAATAAAGAGTCATACAATTTAAATCTAAACTTTCCTTTGCCTAATGAAACTTAGAAAGAAAATGTAGCAGAATATTATTTGTTGTTATAAGATAAATATAATTGATATGCCATGCTTCTCTGTTTGATCTACCAATAGAGTTTAGCTTTTGTCTAAAATGTATATGGAGGAGTAATTACGGCACACTAATGTCTTTATTTTGGGGTAACTTTGTAGTGACAATGATGGTATGCAATTAGTATACAATAAAAAAAGAGTTCATTCTTTGATATCCTTAACTACCCTATCTCAGAGCTCCTTACTGATGGGGTTTGGACTTGATCTCGAGGACATTGTTCCCCTATTTTACCTCATGGAGGACTTCTTAATTGAACGAAATAGTGTGGGACATGATTATACTCTCCATGTTAGCACTCTATCAATACTTGGAGGTAATTACCATGCATGATTTGTTCAGGAATTAAACTACATGTCTTATGTTGAGCAAATTATGCTTCCTCGTACATATGTTTTGAATGCAAGTCAATAAAGTTCTAACTTTGTGGCTATATTCTGGCACCTGTTTTCACATAATCATTTGGCATATCAATCGCATTTCCTCGCTCTATTTCAATACATGTATAGATCAATCCTTCTTCATCCATTTCCCAACCCTTTCCTATGCAAGTCATCATTAATTTTGAGTTGTATTTTTTGTGCACATTACTTACTGCTTCCATTCATAGTCATGAGTCTATAAGGGATATTGAGGAGTGAGAAGAGAGAAAGGAAAGAAAAAGAATAAAGATCTAAGTTTATATTTTAAATAACATCTTGCAAGTTTTGTTCTTACCTAACATCTATTTTCTATTGTTTCTAATATAAACTAGCAAGTTTTGTTCTTACCTAACATCTTTCTATTGTTTCTATTGTTTCAGCAGATAATATAATTATTATAAACCATGATTTGGTACTAACTTGTGTCTTGAACAGAACCAGTAACAAACTAAACCAAAAAAAAATTGTATAGGAAACTATTTTATTTACTTGATCAATCAGATTCACTATCGTGTGACTAATGTTCTTGTTAGAAACTTTTGAACTTATCTAGAGTCTTCTATGTCTCAACCTGAACTATGCTTTTTTATTTTATCTATTCCTTTTATACCTCATCTTGTGGAGATTCATGTTGTAATGCATTAGTCATATCGGTTTTTATGCTCACATGCATTGTTTGAAGTAGTTGCTAACCATTATTAAAATCATATATGTGCTTGATAATAACAGACTTGATTCAAACCCATCTTTAAGTTTGAATTATTGGTTACTAGGTTCCTAATATCTCCCATTTCTTTTGTGATATTTTGCTGGTACAAAAATCACAGTGGGGTGCAAACCTGATCCTTGTGTGTCTAGGTGTTTGAGAAAGGAAGGCAAAAACTTGATCCTAGAAGTTTTTTGAAAGCAACATTGGTTATTATTACAAAGATGAGGAAGTTAATATTTTTGAGATGAATAAATGATAAGGAAGTTATCATAGAATTGATGTAGGTTACACAGTGATAACACCCAAATTCAGGCATTTATGCTAAGCATTTATTTATGGTTTTATGTCATTATAGCCTTATTATGCCCATAATAACCATATATCCTTATTTTTTAGTAATTGATACCTTTTCATAGATAAAGTTGCTCAAATAGCCAATATTGGGACTTGTAGGCACCGAACCTGAAAAGACATCTACTCTCCAAGATTTCTCCCCAACACATGCTTTTTGTAGCATCTAGACTTCCATCTATCACGACTGTGGTAGACTAAGCATCACACTATGTGCACTAGCTTAGGAGACAATGGTCCCACTAACCGACTAGCGGGCCCAAGAAACTTTTGATATCTTAGATCCTATTTTTGATGACCAATCATTTATCAGAATGCTTCCTTGCCAATCAGAAGGTTCATTGACGTGGGCCCATCGATCACCCGTAATAACCCCCCCAGTGGGGGTGGGTTTGGTCCATGATGTTGCAAGTGTGGACAAGGAGGATGTTGTGACTGCGGCCAAGACATGGTGTCGATCGACACTCAGCACGACCAGACTGAGGCTCGGCACGGTCAGGCCGAGGCCACAACCACAACCGAGGCACATCAACCTCGACCGCGGCCCAACAACCTCGACCATGGCATGGCCATGACCGAGGCACATCAACATCAACTGTGACATGACTACAACCGAGGCACGTCGACCTCGACCATGGCAAGGTCGCGACTACGGCCCGACGACCTCGATCACAGCATGACCACAACCTCGACACAACTCGCCGCGACCGAGGCATCAATCCCTACTGTGGGATCCACCTCGACTATGACATCTGCGTCAACTGTCACCCTGGGTATGACCGTGCCCAGCCCAACATGATCAGGCTGAGTCCACGACCGCGACTGAGGCAGGTGCCACGACCATCTCCCACCTTCGACTATAAATATTAACCCCTTGCGACCTAGAGAATGGTTTCGAGTTCTGAGTTCCAAATTTTTGGAGGTTCCACGTTTTGGTTCTGACCTATTTTGGTTCCCAGAGCCCCGTGGGAGAGTTCTAAGGTATAAAAGGGCTGAAGTGCTCGTCCTACAACCGTTCCTTCAGTTTGTTTCCATCTACTATCATTTTCCACCACCATTCACCCGTATCCTACCATTCCCATCCATCTTCCACCTCCATACACCCACCAAGCTGTTGTTTGGGGGCAAAATCAAAGAGAAAGGAGGTCAAGAAGTCCAGAAGACCACGAAGGATGACTCATAGATGAGATATGATCCATACGGAGGCTAAGGAGCGAGAGCCACCTCTCCTCTATGGGCTAAATCTCTTCTTCTCCTCCTTTATTCTACTGATCTCCTTTGTTTTTGTACAAACGATGTTCTTCCATCTTTATTCAGTGCCAACTATGGTTATACATGGCTAGTTGAGCTCCTTCTAGGCTATGTAGCCCATTTTGGGCATATCTATGTACTTTTACCTTAAGCAAGTAGTTTTATTACAGACCTAGTGCATTTTTGTTCTATCTTTTCTTTCTGGTTATGATTGCTAGTTTGGTTGATTTCTTTCTTGCTTGATCTTCTATTTCTGCCTATATCAAGTGATTCGTTGTAGAAATAGATAAGAGAATGTAGTTTGGGTCAAAACCCGAAAGGAGGACAATTCAAGGTGATATGTGCAGAACCATAGAAGACCGTGCCCTACCCGGCACGGTCAGGCCCATTACATGGTTCTACCCAGACCACACATGTTCCTAACATCTCAAAATATTCTAGACCTGAGATGGTATCTAGAATATTCTAGGGTGTTGATTTGTCATACTAGAGAGAGGTTTCATATCATTGATGGGATTTAGTCACGCTACGTGAAAGCGAGTGGGATGACCGTACAGGAACATGTACCTCTGTGCGCACTATGTTTGGATGTAGGTTGTTTTCTGAGGTGTTCGAGGCTTGTCTACACCCGAGAAAGGGTACATAGATTGTCCAACTTGTGATTACATAGCCGAGAACTTCTTCTCTTTGATAAGTAGAATCCTATGGACTCTGTTTTATTTTCTTTTCTTTGTTTTTGTTTTACTTCATGACAACCTGCTAGACTAGTTCTAGCTCCATACATTTATCGACTATTGGATTGGATTAACTGACTTAAAAGCAAGATCTTAAGCATCCTAAACGTCCCCACGTCCCTGCATTTGACCTCGTATATCTACTCCAACCCCGTAATAAAGTTTTGGGGGTCCTTGAAGGTTTTAGGTTATAAATTCAAAGTCTGATCACCCTCTTGGGGTCACATCACACAATAAGGACAATATTCAGATACAGATCTAAGAATTGAATTTTTATTGTGTTTGCATGCATATTATGACATTGAAGGTCCTCATATCTGCAGGAGCGTGAGTTTGTAAGTTAGAAAAGATTTAACTATTTCAATATAGTTGATATTTTCCTCTGAGTTTTCATTTCTTAATGCTACGGAACATGTATCAAAAATCAAAAAGTGAACTTACGTTAACTATTTTAGTAAAGTTACAGGATGTGAGAAGTCCATCTCGAGAAAAAGTAGGGTCTGGCGATTGGAAAGACCTAGCTTTCCCTGTGCATGGTGGCAGGCTTGGGGGAGGGGTTCCGACTGTCAGTGAGGGCCAACCCACTCCCCCCAACCTTTTCTCACTTTGGTCACATGAATTTGGTCCCAGGTGGCGAGCTGTGCCCAGATCGGCCCTCTCCTACCATGTGTCATGCGACATCGGCCTCTGGTTCTAGGAGTCTGGTCTCTTCACGGTGTCACAGGGGAAGAGGTTGTTATAGAGCAAGATGCTCTAAGGTCTCATATCCTTCTTTGTGGCATCCCCAGTGGATCAAGCTCAGTTTTCCTCACCCTATTGGCTTCTCGTGGCTCAAGTTTTCACCCCTTTTTTCTTTTTTTGTGATTATCAAGTCTCGTTTCATTCTATTCATTGGGTTAGTTTCTTTCTACTCATTCATTTAGTTGTTAGTGGCAGCTTTTGTGCATGTTTAGTCACTGCTTGTCAGTGTTTTATCATTTTGTTCTTTTATTGCGACCTCTCTTCAGGAGAGCAATGAGATCTACAGTCATGGCGAGTTCTCCAGTTTGCTTTGGTTTGATCTTGTTACTTGGTCGTATGGTTTCTTTTGAGGTGATAAACTGTCAGTATACCACATAGATTCAGCGTCTCTACCACTGCTCCACACTCAAGTTGAAGGAATTCTTCATGGAAAGTTACTTAAGACAGCATCACGAAAGAGGAATCAATGCAAAGGTGTTCTATTCTCGTCCCAATATGAGTTGATACGATGTTGAGATACTAAATTTGATCTTTGCTAGTACTGGTTGTGTTTTTCTCTCAATTTATAGATGCCATATGGCTAACAAGTAATAAAATTGATCCACTTGCTTTAAAAAAACTATTTTAGTATGTCTAGACATGCTTTTTTGTTTCCCATCAATATTTTTCTACCAAACGTATCACCGAGGTAGCTAGATTATGTTACATTCATACATGACATCAACATTGTTTAATTTCTTAAACTATCTTAAGTTTTGAGCTCTTATATTAGACTCAATGTCATTGTTACCATGTACTTGGTGTTTGATATGTATATGAGTTGTTTCTATTAGGTACTTTCATGTATACTGATATCTGAGTACCCATTTCCTTCAATAATGTTCTCTATTGCAAACATTAATGAAAGAGGCAGACTTTGATTAAGGCCACACACATCTCTTTTTTGCACATCTAGAAATCAACCTTATGTCCTTTTATATGCATCTATAAAGGAATTTAAACTAATGAACTTATTTTAAAAGTCACATAATAGAATATGATAGATTCTTTGTTTGCAAACCCAACTTGCTCATAGGAATATCATAAACGATCTACAAGTTTTTTGTAAAATATTCCTCTTAGTTTCTATTAACAATACCTTATCCATTTAAATTTTTTATTGTCTACATAACCTATATACTTTTTTATATAAATGTAGTTCTGCTTGTATCAATTACCTTTCCTATTCTGTTGGCATTTTTAAATGTCTGATCAACCTTTATCTATAACACTTCAACGATATAAGGTTACTTGTCTAAACCTTATACATGGCGTCAATTGGTTAGTATAAATAAATATTTATTTTACAGAGTGCTAAGAACGTTTTTCAGGGTTCTATGAGCATTTCAACTGCTAGGCTAAAAAAAGAGTCATACAATGTAAATCTAAACTTTCCTTTGCCTAATGAAACTTAGAAAGAAAATGTAGCAGAATATTATTTGTTGTTATAAGATAAATATAATTGATATGCCATGCTTCTCTGTTTGATCTACCAATAGAGTTTAGCTTTTGTCTAAAATGTATATGGAGGAGTAATTAAGGCACACTAATGTCTTTATTTTGGGGTAACTTTGTAGTGACAATGATGGTATGCAATTAGTATACAATAAAAAAAGAGTTCATTCTTTGATATCCTTAACTACCCTATCTCAGAGCTCCTTACTGATGGGGTTTGGACTTGATATCGAGGACATTGTTCCCCTATTTTACCTCATGGAGGACTTCTTAATTGAACAAAATAGTGTGGGACATTATTATACTCTCCATGTTAGCACTCTATCAATACTTGGAGGTAATTACCATGCATGATTTGTTCAGGAATTAAACTACATGTCTTATGTTGAGCAAATTATGCTTCCTCTTACATATGTTTTGAATGCAAGTCAATAAAGTTCTATCTTTGTGGCTATATTCTGGCACCTGTTTTCACATAATAATTTGGCATATCTATCTCATTTCCTCGCTCTATTTCAATACATGTATAGATCAATCCTTCTTCATCCATTTCCCAACCCTTTCCTATGCAAGTCATCATTAATTTTGAGTTGTATTTTTTGTGCACATTACTTACTGCTTCCATTCATAGTCATGAGTCTATAAGGGATATTGAGGAGTGAGAAGAGAGAAAGGAAAGAAAAAGAACAAAGATCTAAGTTTATATTTTAAATAACATCTTGCAAGTTTTGTTCTTACCTAACATCTATTTTCTATTGTTTCTAAGTGCATCATGCTCAATCAGTAACATTGTCTAGATGAAGCTTCATTGTCATCGATGTCATGTTATTTACTGCTTCTAGTGTGATGGTTGAATGCTATTTTGATTGGTTCATATGGGCTCACTTATAGCCATATATTCTACTTAAGATTTGTTGCATATCTGTTAAGTTAAACTCATTGTTTTCATATTTATTTCCGCTCTCCAAGAATATATTTTGTTGCTTTGAATATAGCCTCCTTTTGCTGAAATGTGAAGGTGATAAACTAGTATTCCTTTACATTCTCGATGGTGTAGTTGCATTGCGTTCAACTACCCATGTTGCAGTTGAAACAAGTGTCGACTTGGGCTTTAGACAATATCTTGTACCAAGTGGATTTTGCACATTTGCAACCTTTAAGGTGCAGATTATGCTTTCATCTTTTAGCATATCTTAGGCAGATGGAGGAAGTGCTATTTTGTCTATGGGTTCATTCCTCCTTTGTGAGAAGATGTTTGTGTTTTACTTTCTACATAAACTACTTATAGCAGTTTGACATTTTCATGATTCACAATTGCTCGCAATGGCCCTAGCATGGCTGCGGTAGATAGGATACTTGCCCTCTTCAGGCTTGCTTGACTTATAGATTTTATACAATCATTGCTTCTACTATTTTTGAAAATAGTGCTCCCCGTGTACTTTTCAAAATAAAGAACAACATATTAATTGGCAACAACATCCCATGGTTCATGAACATTCTCTACAAGATGGTGAGATGTTCCCAAAGGATGACGCTTTGTACTTCTATGGGCTTGCATATATGGAAGTCGTCAGCCTTGTTTGGATTTTTCAAAGTTAGTGAATATTTAAATGCATAATCATTTTCAATGCTTGTATGGTCGTTTCCCCTAGCCAAAAGGCATTTGATATACTCCTCTTTATCTTCCCAACAACATTAGCATATAGTTCATGGTAGTATTTGTGGGGGTGCCTAATACATGCATAGAATACAAGATCAAAACTACACCCCTAAGATAGCCATAGAATACTGGATCAAAACTATCATGTGAGCTATGATGCTTACTATAGAGGTTGGTAACATCTTATCCAATTTCTTGGTCAAGCTGTCGACAGTGCATGCAATGATGTTAAATGTCTCGATAGGTTTTCAAGATGGATTTGTTGACATCCTACAAAATTGAATTGAAATGGGAGCCATGTGAGAATTCATCAGCAATAAATGACTAACACTTGCAGAAAAAGTGATCAAATCATAACAAAATATATGTGTCATAGTTCGCACCTTGTAACTTTCAATCTTGATCATATCTAATGTGGTTTGTGTGAGATTAGGAAACCTTTCCTTCAAGCACATCGACAAACACTCAACTCTATCTACAAGTAGCTCTTGCTGCTTCTCACCATCCACTATTAAATCCTTGATCATCGCCCATGATGATCTTAAAGTGGTGTGGCTCACACTGCTTGGAGGTTTGACCACTACCACTTGTTTGCACCACACAAAGTCACGACCTTGACACAATTAGTAGTCTCCAAGGTCTAGAGCTCTGATGTTAAGTTGAGGTAGTTGAGGAAGCATTTTAGGGAGAATTGGTCTGAGATTACCTAATGACAATAAAATCACCCAAGATTTGCCTTTTTGATCTGAAATAGAGTTTTATGATTAGTTTTAAGTTGTAAGTATAAATATTATTACATTTGGAAATTTCTATCTATGGTCATATGTGCAATAATATCTCATAGAAAATATTGAGCCACACGTCTTTGACAATGACTCCAAGTAGGAATTGGCAATATTCATTTAATAGCCAAAACATCACCGATGATGGCCATGCTAGCTTTTATTTCTATGTTGCAACTTCATCCTAGACTTGACAATGTTCCTACCAAGTAGCTAAGTAGTGTTCTAAAAGGCCTTTTGGTTTTCTAAAATCATGTAATTGGCAGGATTAAGATTTATTTAGCATTCTTTTAGAATGATCAATATTTCTCTAAGGTAAGCATGTCCTTTGTTCCTACACTATAAGCCTCTCATGGATGGTTTATGTTAAAGCTCCCTAGATACCTTCCATATATTATATTCAATATCCATCAAATGTCACAACTTTACAACATTGTATGCAATGTTGTTCCACTTTTGTGCTCCTAATCCCTGGCATGGTCTCTCTTGAGCAGCCATCTTCAATATCTCAGATCCTCAAAGAATCTATTACTGAGATGCTCGGGGAACTAAGAATTAATTTACATTTGATATTTATGAACATATTTCTCATCATCCATTAACCTTAATTGATATTTTTTGTTATTGTTGGAACCATGTTCTATGTTGGGGCATCATACAATTTCCAAGTATTTGAAGCTATCTCTACTGCATAATGAGGCTATATTGTTTATGTTTCTTGCATTTTTCATAATGAGGCTAGATTGTTTATGTTACTAGTTTTCTACTATTTGAATCTAGTTTTACTACATCCTTTCCATTTTTTTTGTAGATTGACAAGGAAGTAACTCATTGTCATAGGTTATCTCAGAATTTGTTGAACCAAACTTCAACTAGTTGCTTCATGAATCAGAGTGTTAGAATGGGGTTGACCAAGCTATCCTCATCTATATCTGTATTCACAGACTTTTCATATCAAAGAAATAAGCATGATTGAACTCTTCCATGCCACTATCAATAGGAAGATGACAAGTTGGCCATCTGGTTCTCTTTGAGACTCTATATATGTGGTACTTATGAACCTTAATCTCATTTTCAATATATTTTCTCATTTTGAATTAAAAACATGTGATTTGAAAGCAATCGAGTGCTCACCATTATCTTCTTAGAATCTATTAAGTCTTTTCATACCTCATGGACATTTTGGAGGTTGTGCATATGTCTTCTTTAGTCTTCTTGAGAATTTCTTACAAGAAAGAAGATTCCCCTTTCTATTATCTTAAACATGTATTGCCTATGTGAAACACATCAACTAGTTTATCATAGACAGTTTTCCTGATCAAATAACACATGTAAAAGTCACTTTCTCTTATTCCTTCTTCACAACAACTGTTCACATCCTTTTAAGTATTTGTGTAGTCCTTTTAGAATTGAAATTTCTATATGCTACTACTAGTGACTGAATCAACTCAATATGTTGTTATTAGGGACTGAATCATCTCTATATGTTACTACTAGGGACTGAATCATCTCTATATGTGTCTTCACCATGGTTTTGGTTTCAAATTTTCACTTTTTTTTTCAAATTGTGCTAGTAGGGACTGGAGTTTTGAATGTTTAAACTTGAGATCACAATGGACCAGTATAAATTCCATCATTATGTTTCTTCCAGATAGAAAGGTTAGTTTTCTATATTTAAGTTCATCATATACTTCCTTGGATGTTCATAAAAGATCATGTAAGAAATCCTTGATTTTCACATTGAGTGAATATTCTTCAATTGCAATGCTTGTAGCTGAAAGGGTCTTTATTTTTTCTTGCATTAGATAATTTTGTAGTTGGACTTAGATGCTTTGTGTGTGGTAATGGAGATCAGTTGAAGGGGAGAGGAGACAATCCCATAATGCAAGATTTCCATGAAAGTGATAAGCACAATCTCTCATTTGACTCTATAAGCTTCTCACACACTCTAAAAGAAATACCCTTGCATTCTAGCTTGTTGTATATTATTCAAAATACACTTAGAGTCATGGTTCTTTAATATACATGAATGTTTAGATATTTCTCTAAATTGAAAAGAGAGGTTACAAATTGCAATGTCTTTTATTATAAATTAAAAAAAATACAAAGGAGCAACCTTAAACGTTTATAACAACAACTTTAGTGCCACTACCAAGCATGGCCCTAGAGTTTACAATGAATTCTAAATAGGGATAAAATTCATTTTAATTCTACAAAAAATAGGAGAAACAATTACTTATCATGTGATCAAATGACTATAATTCAATCCAAAGAACATTATGACAATCTACTATAATGAATAACTAATTTAGATGTTTTCTCTAATTATCAGAATTCTAAGGCCCCTATGATGTCAAAATAAAATAGTACCTCTTGAATTCTTACTCAAATCTTGATGTGAGCATGTTTCTTTCTTCTTAGCATTTACATTGTCGTGCTTAAGTGAAATGTAAAAGAGCATACTTAGTAAATTTAACTTTCGTTCATTTATTTTACAAAAGTTGTTCCATAGGAAATCACTCACAGAAGTTGAAAACTTAAATACTATGAATAGTCATAATAATATAGTATCATATGGACTATTATGCTAGCTCTATGACATCACTATATACACTCAAATTAGACATAAGATTTACATCCACTCAAATTTATAGCTAAACTATATTTCAAATCATTGAAATTGTAGTTAACAAGAAACTAATCTTCACGTGTCTCTTATATCAAATTGGTTCTTTTAGCATGCCCCTCTATTTTTCTAAATATCATCACATAGACTACTTACTCTTTTTGTTTGTTTATATATGGGAAGATTTAAGTATTTCCATAGTAAGGTCAATTGTGCATGGTGTTACTTGCCGAATTGCTGACGCTAAAGAAAAATTGGGTGAAAGTGAAATTTGTGAAACCTATTTGGCTAAAGCATTGTATTATACTCAAATTAGTGATAAGGTAATAGAAACTTAGCATATTATGTTTTTTTTGGATTAAAGCTTTGTAGCTTGAACACTAGTTCTTTTTATGGATATGACAATGCACTGGGACAATTGATGTTAACTGGAGGGAAAACAACTAATGTTGACCAAAAAATGGATCTAGATTAGGGTGAAGATTTTTCTATGCCACTATGGGTATTGGATGAGCACCATGGGTCAAATATGAATCTTTCTTAGGGTAATTGATGAGCATCGGTTGTAGGTCTCTACCCAGCAATCTAAAAGATAATGTATGCAATAGTACTTTTTATTAAATTTCATATAAGGTAGTATTGGTGATTCACTTTTAGGTCTAATAATGTGTTTAACTTTTAGGTCCACTTTTGAAAATAGTATGAAGCAATAAATTCACTTTTTTCACACCGATGTTCTCTTGGGACCCTATTCCCAGGGCCTGATCCCCTTCCCAGAAGTGGATGACCCTCCCATTCGAACTGTTGATGTCAAGCTTTTTGGAAAGATTCTTAGTCACCCACCAGCCAGAAGAACCTGAGGTTAAACCTTCTACTCTTGGAAAGACTCTCGGCAACCTGCAACTAATAATTACTTTGTAATCCAACACCCTCAACAAACTTACTCAGTAAAAGACAAGATGGTGTCTTGGTTGGACTATCATGAATGGAAATGGGGTGGATGTTATACCAGGGTTGTATCCAAGGTGACGACTACAATGCATTCCAATATTCATCAGGCTCAATATAAAGTTGACATGGATTTGTCACATTCAAAAGAAAAGCTCACTAGAGAGAAGAGGATGGGAATTCAATTTTGATCGCAGTCTACTTTAAGGGAGAAATTCACTAGTTTCCCTTGTATAGTTGATGGTTTTGATTCTGTCAAAGGGTCAATATGTATAGCTTTTTTCAAAATATTGTGTAACAGGGGAAAGGCATACATCCTCCCCATGTACATTTGTTGTTAAAATATAAATAAAAATATGGTTGTTGGCATATTGAGTTTAACTTTGTCTAATTTCTCTCGTGTATTTCCAAATTACATAGTATATGCATAACAATCCAACTACATATATGTATGTGTCATGCATGACACTACATATATAGCTAGATGTATAATCTAACTAACTAACTAACTAACTAACTAACTATGTATATATATATATATATATATATATATATATATATATATATATATATATATATTTGTGTGTGTGTATAGCTAGATGTATAATCTAACTAACTAACTAACTAACTAACTAACTAACTATATATATATATATATATATATATATATATCTGTGTGTGTGTGTAGTAAATGATTCTTTTCCCTACACATTCAACATATAAAATGTAGTAACTTCATCTTTTTACTACATCCTGACTACATATGTGATTGTAGTTATACATTTAGCTACAATTGCACCTACATTTACATATGTAAAGACAATACTTGACTACATTTTTCACAACATATTTATTTGAAGTGAATGGATTGTTTAACTACATATTTCAAAAATGTAATTGAAGCCTTTAGCAATACGAGCATATACTACAATTTGTATATGTAAAGAAAAATGTAGCTAAAGCCTTTAGCTACAAAATATGGGGTTTTTGCTACATTTTTCTTTTGTAGTTAAAGACCATTTTTTTTGTAGTGTATGTTGATGTCCTCTTCTATTTGCCTCAATTCACTATAGCCTCTATATGCCTCATATCATATGCATCTTATCCTACCACATTTTTTCTTATGTAACAATATAAGCACATGTATCCTCAACCGATATGATAAGGTTGATAAACTTAGAAGAAGACAAGGACTACCAAGGCATTGCTCTTCCTAATTTGAAATAGAGAAATGCTCCATGCTCTACTTATTGGCGACAAGAAATCCACCCGACGTATGTCTGTAACGGGGTCCCATGTCCAACTCATATGAATTTATATTAACTATACAAGAGGCATGTTCATAAAGATGTTCCCTTTCTCCATGAAATATAAGAGAAAGGATACAAAAAATATTTTATTATAAGCACATTTCATCAAATTTCATAGAATTTGGATAATCACTACTTACTTTTGTTGAATCAACTCTCCAATTTGCTTGTTCTCAATTTAGTTGTAATATCGAAGACTCCAACACGAAGCTTGTGCATCGGGGAATATGGAAAATGTATGAGATAAATAGAAATAGAACTTATAAAAAGTTTCTTTAGGTGAATGATCTAAGTCATAATAGAAGGAATAATGCTAATGTCATGTGAATGGACTGTAGCTTAACATCACAAAATAAGTGAGTGACAATGAGTATATTCTACCACTTGGTAATGTTGAGAGTGTTGGGAGTGTTTTAGGATGTAGAATATATTGGGAATCAATGGTGAGTGGAGTTATCAGCAAGAACGTCCCATGAACGGTACATTGCAGATGAACTAACCCAGGAGCCAAAAACTAGATCATGACCTTTTCCTTCTTGAAGAAGATTATGTATAGAGAAGATTTATTCCTCCTTATCAGAAAAATGATGCAATATCTAAATACATTTAGGATAATATGGCTGCAACAAAGAACAAAGACAGTCATGAGCAATGATGTGAAAGCATAACTAGGTTAATATATTGAAATGACATCTTTGTGTGAGATAAGACTTCAGGTGAGATAATACCAACACATTTTGGGACATATGAGAGTTTAGGAATGTTGTGAAATGTACATTGGCCATACCTTGTGTTCAAACTTTCTTCAAGATATCCCCAAGTAGTAAAAAATCAATGCCTAATCATCGTATAACTATGTTAATAGATAAATATGAAAGGTGCTTCACTGATTTAACATTAGAAAGGTAGCAATAATATTTCATAAAATGTAACCTTAATTAGAATAGTACCTAAGCAACAACCATCTGACCACTTCTAATCATACAACCCTATTAACATTGCTTGTGAACTTGGTGCCTCCAATGACATTAGAACATATATAAAGTGTTTTTTTTATGGTGTTAGTTATTATTTAGTGAAACAAATATAATAGGTATAAAATTGTATCCTACCTTTCTAGTTTGTCGCCTAGATTCATGATTAGTAGTCCTCATGATAATTCACTAACCTAATTTTTGGGTTCTCATTATTTGGTGGATCACTAGGGGATGCTTTGTATCACTTCCCCATATGTCCCTACTAAGCCTAGAAAATTTACACCTTCCCACTTACATGAAATGCTCTTGGAATCTCCTCGTTGAGCTTCTAATGAAAACTTTCCTCATATGCAGTCCATATGTGGCTTCTAGCATTCACTTCTTAGGAAAAGACCTAGTTGAGTAGTCTCATGCTTTCTAACAAGTTCACTAACAAAACCCATTGCAGTAGTGTGAGGATTATACAAGTGTTCAATTATATTTGAATAACCATGTAGAAAAAAATGAACATTGAAACCTGGCGCAGAAACTATAAAATCATTATATGTAGGACAATGAACTAACAATAACCCTTCTTCACATATTCTTGAGGATCTTCATTCCATAATCTTTGATCATTGTCATTAAAGCACATAAGCGGGAATATTGTCTCAAACAAAACGATAACAAGTTGTGGGAGAAGCATATTATACATGTTAGTTTTAGGATATTGCATATAATCAAATAATAAGAAATCAACACTAATAATGTTAAAGTTGATTAGCTTAGTAACTTAAACCTATTAGCATACATCAACTAGGGCCAAACTTACTTAAGAATCATTGCATTCCAGTGAAACTTAATGCCTTGAGTTCGGGTTGAGAAGCTAAATATTTGCAATTAGGGTATAACTCAAAGGTGGCTAAATAAGGAGGCAACATAAGTTAATGACAGGAACATTAATCTAAAAACACAAGCAATTAATCTAAAAATAGTTAAGCTAGGAATAGAAGTTCATGCTAGGCATATTTATTTCAAAAGTTTGAAGTTCATTCCATTTTTTTAGTTCATTATTATACATGGAGTATAAATGATGCCATAAATATGCCACAATTTCCACTAATTGACCCCTTCATTATTAGAAAACACAAAATTTTGGCTACCTTAAGCCTGGTTATTTGAGAGATGGTTGTTCTATGAGTAACATAAGACTAAGCATTTCAGGGCCAACAACTCATTAATCTGAAAACATTTGGGCACAAACAATACACCATTCACTTTTTAACCAATATAGACATTTTAAAGCAGTGCCTATCAAATAACAAGAATTAACTATGCATTACACATTTAAATTGAAACTTTGGTTTGATGTCAAGCACATGGTATTAGTATTTCTTAGGTTGAACATGTATTTCCAATGATTTGTTGTTATATATTTTCAATAGGGTCTAGCCAATAGTAGTAGTAGATATCATATGTACTGGTCTCAAAGGAATGTCAAGGGGAGCATTGAGCAAGGTGAAAAGCAAAAAGAAGATTGATATTGATGTGGACGACCATTTGACTGACATGATCGGATTTGTGTAAAGAAAACAAAAAAAAATACAATTTGATTTAGGAATGTGATTGTAGTTTCATATATGGTTGGTCATCTAATCCTAAATGGAATTATCAATGGAATAGGTTTTTGAATTATGTGATAATAGAATTATTCCTAAATGGTGCTTGTCATGAAATTTACTTTCTTATCTTAAAGCCAAGGTATATTCTTATACTACTATAAAATTGCTTTATATAGCTGGGAACTTCATGCAATTAAAATAATTTCTTGCTATCAGTCTTAAACAGAGATATGCCAAAAATTTGGATTGGGAAAAAAGTATTTGGAAATCACAAGCTGACAAATTGTACAGTAACTAGATTGTAGAGTCTTTGTAAAATTACATGCACATGACTTAGATCCAAACCATTATCTGAACCATCTATAATGGATATGTCATTCCCAATTTCCATTTTAGTTTCCTACAAAGATGTTTAATACAGAAACTTATTTCCATGTGGCAAAAGAACCAGGTGAACTACTTGACGAGCCTTAAACGTGGGTCTAAGATTGGAATCATGTCTAGGTTATCAGACTTTAGAAATTTATAATACCCAAATGTTTAAGACACCTACAACTAGCACAGGGTCGAAGTAGTTCAGGGTCAAACACAGGGATAGGAAGAACGACACTTTTGAACTTGAGTTTCACTTTTCTAAGCACATCAAAAGGGGGTGCAAGAAAAGGGGGTGTTGTAACATGAACTAAACATAAGGAAACAAACAAAGATCTTATTTCCAAAAGGAGTTACAAGAAAGATTCAAGTTTTGGGGTTTAGAGATTTTTATAACTGTTTTCAATAATAGAATCTGAGGAGATAAAACTTTCTTTGAGGTAAAGCATGAAGGAAGAAAACTTAGGCATAACAAGAAGTAGCAGAAAACATCCTGTAGCCTCTCCTCTCAAAGAGGGTACCTCTAACTATGAACCATTTGCCTCTCTCAAGGGCAGCGGCCATAGATTAGAGTGGTAAGGTAAACTACAGAAGCCTTGATCCTAGGTACTCTCGTACACCCAGATCAGACCAAACTCTAGAGTTGTGATAGCCCCCTCTCAAGGGTGTCGAAACGAGAAACATGATTCGATAGCTAGTCAAAAGTGTGATCCAAAAGAAGAAACTAGAGTTCAGATGCTATAAAGAAATCATTCAACAAAAAGGAACCATACACAGAACAACAAGAGATAAACTCCATAGATTCCAACAAGCATAAGGAGAGTAAAAAGGTTTAGTTACAAAGCATAGGGAAATAAAAGTAAAATGTAGTAAAAAGGGAAAGATAAGCATCGATCGCCTTGATTTAGGAGGTTGATATACTGCAGCGGACCCCTAAGGGATTGCTAACCTGGTACCGGGAAGGAGCTCTGCCCGATACACCCGTGTCAGGAAGCCAACCCTCTCGGGCGACAGGCGTGACGACCAGAGCATACCGAGAGAACTCCCTACCCGATACGGCCGTGTCAGGCTTCCAGACCTCTTAGGCGACATGCCATAATGGTCAGTCCGTATCGGGTTCGGTATCTTGTCGGGTTAGGAATCGCTTAAGTTCTCAGGTTCCTTATATCAGGTATAGAGGGGCGAGCCGTCTCGGGTTGAGGCCCCTCTAGGGACCCGGCAGGGGAGGCCTTCCTGGTCGTATCATGCTACTACGGCTACGGAGATGGGTTCTAAGTAAACTCCTCCTGCCCCTCTCGGGTTGGGGTGTTCTCACCTAGTATCACCCGGCACGCCTTAGAACACGACATACTAGCTCCTGATGTCTTTCCAGAGTTAGCTCTCGTGGGATTCCGACCCATCCCATCGGAGTCTTATAACTGCTATTTATAGGCAGCAAATGGTAGAGGTTGCAGTTCTCGTGGGGCCACGTGTCCTTTATCAACTTTGTTCAATTGGCTTTAGGGGAGGACCGACGCGTCTGTCACCCAGCACGGCTTGATACCAGATAGGCGACACTCGAAAAACCAATATCGGTAGGCGACACTCCAAATGGGTCGCCTAGCTCGATATCGGGCGGTAGACAAAGAGGGTCATGTCGCCCGATACCAGATAGGCGACACTCAAAAAACTGATAACAGTTCAGAGTTTATATCAAAAGTGCTATCGCGTGATACGATTTACCCGGTAACAAACAAGTCGGTATCGGGTGTATAGGTCAACATGGTTGTCGCCCGACACAAGGTCTGGATGACAGGGTAGGCTGATATCAGGTCACCTCATCAGAACAAACCCAGATCGATATGGACTCACAAGAAAGGTGTCACCTGATACGATAGAGTATCGGGCGACACGTGCATCACACGATACGGTCAGAAAAAGCATTGAAAACCCTGATAGGAGAAACTCGGCATGGAGCAGAGGGTGTTTCCTGATACGGGCATCGTACAAAGTGTGTCATGCGACACACACCTTTTGCGATACGCTTTGGGCGATATACAAAACTAAAGCCTCATTCCCAACATGGGAATCACTACAAGAAAAGTTGTGTGATACAACATGCCCAACATGGGTTGCGTGACACGATAGGGCATGTCGGGTTATACATGTATCTTTGGGAGTTGTCGCGGGCGACATGGGAAGTCGGGAAGGCTGGCCGGTATTGGAGTAAAGTGAGAAAAAAATGGATGATACGGGAGTAGGTGAAAAGTAAATGCAAGTGCCCGACACGGTTAAACTAAAGTTACTATATATAGCCAATGTGAGTGGGGGTAAATCGGGTAAAACTGGACACGTGTCGTGCGATAAATTGCATCGATTTCCGTAACACTGTAAAATCAGTCAAATCCACTGCGTTGGAAATCGATTTGCCTTCCTAAGCATGCCCTGTGCCACACGAAACGCATGTCGCACGAGCCAGGCATGTCGGGCGATACACTTTCTTGTTACACCCTTCTGCCTGACATGGGGAAGCGCACTTCGAGCCACTCTTCCCGCCAGCCCGACACAGAAAGCTGATACAGGAGAAACAAAAGGCGGATGGTCGATATGGCCAAACAAAAGGTTATCAGGCAGAGCAGAAACTAAAGAGACAATCAACTATGCAAGCCCGATACACAGAACAAAAAGAGAAAATCTAAAAACAGAGCAAGGCAAGGGTAGAAAAACTAAAACTAAAGAAAAGAAAACGCATTGATGGGTAAAACATCATTGGTTTAAAAGGGAAGACTTCCAACCTCAGATAGTGTTACCCATCAAGGCTATAAAACTAAGTCGGTGGCCCATAAAACAAGAGAGTCTGTACATGTGGCGCATGCACTGACTCGAGTCTTATTACAATAGTAATGTTCGTAATGTTTTTCTGTATGAAAGGAAATAACGTCCTATTCTAGGAAAAGTAAAAATTCGGGATGCCTCCCGAAGAGCATTGTAGTTTCGATCATCAACTCGACAGGCTTCAGATACTTCTACTCTGATCCTTCAGTTGTTTCCTCAGCGTCCTGTAAGGCTATCTCCGACCTTCTCACAAATGCTTCATCTTCGTAGAACCTCTTGACTCTATGCTCGTTCACTGGAAAGACCTTTTTCGGATCGTCTTTGTCATATAGCTCCATCATCCCTGATGGATATATCTTTGCCACGATGAAGGGTCCAGACCATCTGCTCTACAACTTCCCTGGAAAAAGACGAATAGAGGATTTAAATAACAGATCTTTATCACCTTTGCTGACGTCTTTTTTCTTCAAATGGGCATCATGCCAGATCTTGGTTCTTTGCTTGTAAATCCTGGCATTTTCATATGCATGGAGTCTCGTTTCTTCAAGCTCCTGGAGCTGAAGAAAGCTTTTCTTTCCAGCCAGCATCTGGTCCATATTGAGCTGCTTGATTGCCCAGAACGCTTTATGCTCCAATTCAAACGGAAGATGGCAGGCTTTTCCATATATCAGGCGGTAAGGTGTGGTGCCCAAAGGCATCTTAAAAGCAGTTAGATATACCAACAAAGCATCATCTAGCTTAGTTGACCAGTCCTTGCGGGACTTGCCAACTATCTTTTCTAAAATCTGCTTTATCTGCCGATTGGAGACTTCCACCTGACCAGATGTTTGTGGATGATATGGTGTCGCAACCTTGTGGCGAATGTCGTACTTATGCAGGAGTAATTCAAACTGTCTTTCAGCGAAGTGAGAGTCGCCATCACTGATGACGGTCCTCGAAACTCCAAACCTTGGAAAGATAATCTTTGTGAAGAGCTTGATTACTGCCCTTACATCACATGTTGTAGTGGGTATAACTTATACCCACTTCGAGACATAGTCGACTGCGATGAGAATATATTTGAAACTGTAGTATGAGGGGAATGGTCCCATATAGTCAATACCCCACACGTTGAAAATTTCAACTTCAATCCAATCTGATAGTGGCATCTCATTGCAACGGGAAATGTTCCAAGTTCGCTGGCATTCGTTGCAAGACTTTACAAATGCATGAGCATCTTTGAACAAGGTTGTCCAGTAGAAACCAGATAGTAGCACCTTGGTAGCTGTCCTCCCACCTCCCAGATGTCCTCCATATGGAGAGGAATGACATTTGAACAAAATTTTTGAAACTTCTTTTTCTGGTATGCATCTTCTATATAACCTATTGCCACAATGCCTGAACAACAAGGGATCATCCCAATAATAGTTCTTTAAATCAAAGAATAACTTCTTCTTCTGATTATAAGACATATCTGGGGGAAGCTGCTTACAGGCCAGGTAGTTGCATAAATATGCATACCACGACCCCTCAGGGTCTGCTAACTGGGTTGAGTATATGGACTCATCGGTGTAGGTTTCATTGATGGGCAGTGGGTGATCATCTTGCACCCGAATCCTGGAGAGATGATCTGCAACCACATTCTCTGAGCCCTTCTTGTCTTTGATCTCATGGTCAAACTCTTCTAACAACAATGCCCAACGTAGCAGCCTGTGCTTTGCATCCTTCTTCTACATTAGATATTTAATAGCCCCATGGTCGGTGTGAACAACCACCTTTGAACCCACGAGGTAAGACCTAAACTTTTTGAAGGAGTACAAGATAGCTAGCATTTTTTTTATTATAGTCGTGTAATTCTGTTGAGCCTCGTCTAGGGTCTTTCTCGGATAGAAGATAACATGATGTTTCTTGTCTTTCTTTTGGCCGTGTACGACCCCTATAGTAAAATCACTGGTGTCACACATAAGTTCGAGCGGAAGACTCCAATATGGGGACTGGAGAATTGGTGCAGATATTAAAGCGCCCTTCAGAGTTGAGAACGCCTTCATACACTCCTCCGTGAAGTCAAACTTCACATCTTTTACTAGAAGGTTAGAGAGAGGCTTGGCTATCTTTGAAAAATCCTTTATACACCACCGGTAGTAACCAGCATGACCCAGAAACTACGAACACCTATAACTGAAGTAGGCGGTGGGAGCTTAGCTATCGCCTCAACCTTGGATGGATCGACTTCAATACCTTTACTTGACACCTTGTGTCCGAGAACAATCCCCTCGTACCATAAAATGTTATTTTTCCCAGTTGAGGATGAGGCTATGCTCTTCACATCTTCTCATTACGAGGGACATATTGTTCAAACAGTCATCAAATGAGCTGCCATACATGCTGAAATCATCCATGAACACTTTCATCTTATCTACGAGAAAATCTACAAAAGTGGCGTTCATACACCTCTGGAAGGTAGCGGGTGCATTATAGAGCCCAAAGGGCATTCTTCTAAAGGCAAAAGTTCTATAGATGCAAGTGAAAGTCGTCTTCTCCTAGTCATCAGGGTGGATGGAGATCTGGTAGAAACCCGAGTACCTATCTAGCCTGTAGAAATAGGAATGATGGGCCAGGCGTTCCAGCATCTGATCGATGAAAGGAAGAGGGAAATGGTTCTTGCGGGTGGTGGTGTTAAGTTTCCGATAATCTATACACATCCGCCATCCAGTGATCATAGTGTAAGTTGCTTGTTATTTTTTTCTTTATATATTTCAGGTTATACGAACCACGGACCCACTGTACCAAAACATATATAAGAAACCAAGTTTGGAATGTGGACTGTGTATTTGTAGTAGGTATGTAATAGTTCAATCTTAGTTGGTTAGTTTGAGCTGAAGTATAAATACTAGCAGTGTAGTAGTCAAAATAAGGATGTTGCATATCATATACATCAAACTAAAGCAAGATGTTACACAGGATATCCGTTAATTTTGTAGCAGATAAGCTAAAAATATCGTCTTACATTCAATTCTATGAGCTCATATGAACAATTTTTGAAATCATTTGCAAGATGCGAAGGAGCAGCAGTTCGTAGTTTCATGTTACTTTATTATTACCTTGGAGTTGGACTTGGATACTTTCTAGGTATTCCATCGCGTGTCCAACATGCATGCTGCTTTGATTTACTGAACGGTCGACCATTATTACATAAACAAAGACTCCCATCAGCCAATAAACATAATTCAATTCCTATACTTCTGTTAGGAAAAAAAGACATTTGACTTTTGAATTTAAAATTGTCAAATTGGATTGATAGATCAATGCTCATCCAACTATGTTCGCATATTGCAGGCAAACGTAGGTATAGCATGGGGCACTTATAGCTGATCGATGATCTATAACATACCTTCTCGGTTTCGAGAATAAGCTCTTAGAGCTTTCTTGTTGGATCTCTGATCTTCATCCTCCCGCCCAGAAAATTATACACAAGTAAAATCGTACAATAAGATCACATAAAACTAAGTACATGCAGAGTATTTAATTGCATCGTTAGACAGCACACATGTTGCCACGCACGCTTCTGTACTGGGTTCAACTTTTTATGTAAAGGATAAATTCAGATGTTAAAAGAGATGACTAGAATTACTTACGCTTTCAGCAATGCTCCAATGATAAGTAATATGTAACCAAGATGACTTGTGGATGCTTGTAAGGTGCACAAGACCGCTAGGACACCCACTGTTCCAGGCACGAAAAACCCAAAGAACAGAACTATCCATCCCCAGACATATCTGATAGGCTCAGGAGGATGAGGTGCCTGACGGAAGTGGGGCTGTTGGGGATTGGGCCGGGGACGTGGTCGGAGATGAATATGGAGTCAAGGTTGGGGGCCTTGGGGCCGTTGAGGTCTAAGAAGGTCCGGCTTGGTTCGAGTATGATGGAATCAAAGCGGCGCCATCGCAACACCCGAAGGTGAGAAGCCGGGGGTGGGGGAGGAATGAATCGAGTCAAAAATTAAAGAATCTGTGAGTTCCCAAAAGTCATGCAAGGCCTATGACCACAGACGGTCACCTGGGGCAATAATGTTTAGAGATTCAAATAGTTAGACATCACAAATATGACGATGCGTAGATGATTAAGAGATAAACAACTGAGCAAGCATCGATTCCGGAAGAAGATAGCGTCACCACAATCGGGATAATCACATTCTCTGGATCGACACCCACCGACATGGACAACATAATACAACACCCCTTCTCTCGTCGGTGATGGAGCTCAACCCCCGCCATAGTTTCGTTTAGGGCAGTTGGAAGGGAATAGGCGGAGATACGCATTGGGCACGGAGAAATTGGTATCATACGGTAGTAGATTATGAAAGGAGGGAAAAACACTTTTTGGCGGGTGAGGCGGGGAGGGTAAAATGTTTTATTAGTACACTTTTTAAAAAGTTGTATAATGGATCTGTAGCTATTACGGTTAGCTATACTTGATTAATTAGACATATAAAATATTGGAAGGAAAGGATATTTTTCAATATAAATAAAAAATTGTAGCTAGAGAAAATGTAGGTAATTCTTAATTTTTTTTGTAGTGGGAGTATATAAAGCTAGCATGAAAGAGGAAGGTGGGTCGATGTGTGAAAGGATGCATGCCACGTATCCAAAGGTCGAAATTTTTCATCCATGCAAAACAGATCAACCATCAGATTAGACACCTAGGTAAACCATCAAATCTTCAATCTAGGGACCACCGAGTTCCAACACCCGGTGAGCTATCGGTTCATGCTTTCACTTAGCCACAAAAGCAAACCCTAAACCACCATTGGATGGTGCACCTTGCATAGAAAACCATCGACCTTGGTTCCTCAAGAGGAAACCATCGAATCTCATGCTACACAAGAAAACCATCAGATCTCATAGTCTCATAGTGGAACAATCAGATCCTAAACTTACAAAGGAAAACCATCGACCTAGATACATAGCTGAGAAACCTTAGGTTTCAACCCTTAAGCTAGAAAACACCCCACACATATGATGGTGCACCAAAGTGCTCAAAGGTGCAACTATATCAAACATGTTATGAAAACTTATGAATCACAACATACACGTGAAAATTACATATAAAATCCTAGTTATGAAAAAATTGCACAAAAGTCCATATAAGCACATAAATTACAAAACTTAATCAAATAATGTCCAAATTGGACCAAAGTTAAAACTTAACTTTATCATATAACATCAAATAATAACTTTTTTATTAACGTTTTAAGCACACAATTAAGATAAGAAAACATGTTTAACCATAAAACTAGGCCACCAGTTTTACAAGACTTTTGTTTACCATTATGGTACCGCAATAGGTTTTTAGGAAGGACTAGCTTCAAAGATATGAATCATGTTGTCCCATGAAATGAGTGCTTACGTCCAGAGGTAGTTTATTTCATTTTGCATTTAGTGAATTAGTCTTCAGGCATAACGTGTTTATTAGAAACATCAGGTTGGTTATGCACGAAATCCCAGCTAGCACTTTGTAAGAGAGGTAGCCTTGGGGATGTGTGCATGGTTATCAGTTAGTGGGAGTGGACAATGGAACACATGGTCTCTGAGTACGATATCAAGTATACTTGGTCACATAAACTATTCGTTAGGAAGGGTGAAGTGAGGGGAGTGTGTCACCCTCAATCCATTGTTGGGCATGTCAAAATGTTCTTTTTCTTCTTGGTTACTAGCTATCTCTTTTCTGATAATGCTGGGAACATGTGGGGGTTATCATTTGGTTAACTCCATTATGAAAGATTTGGATGACGGTTGTTCTTTTAATTGGGGTATGGATGTGTATATCCACCTCCTGAATTACTTGAGGAGATGAGTCATTCACGACTTCTTTATGAAGGGAAACGTCCGTGTTTGGAAGAGTCATGGATGTTTTGTTTGCTTGTTAGTTCTAGCTTTTGTAATTTATTTTTGTGTGCAAATTTGATTCTTTGTGACCAATTTTACATATATGACTTGGTATCTTTGGAGGTATGAGCCCTTTTGGTTCATCAGACCTCAAACTAAGAGTGGTTAGTAGGCTCATCTAAAGTTTCCTCTTTCTACTTGTGGGTATTTGCATGAATAAAGCAGTAGGCCCTTGTAGGAGTAGTGGAGAGAGGATCTAGAGAAGACATTGTAAGTGTAAATGATTCCATCTTTTTATATTGTTAGTTACATTTTCCTATGCTTTAGCTAATCATGTTGTATTGGGTGCATAAACACAATAGCTGCATGGCAGCAACCATGGGTTTGACTTGGGTTCTGGTGGCCCATACATGATGGCGCTTGTCATGAACATCCATCATTTGCTATCAGATTATTGATATAGAACAAAACTCTTTTACCTAGTCTTCAACCTGCACTTTGAGTCAATACAACACGAAATATGAAAAAAATATTCCAGTATTGTGTAGAAAAATGTTTTTCACACAATGGCACAAGTTGAAAAGGTTTTCAACTGAGGGAGAATGAAATAATGTGCCAGTATGCTTAATTTGTACTAAAAAATATTAAAAATAGTGTGAAATATGTATTGAGTTCTATCTATATAAATGCCAAACAATGATAAATATATACTAATTTCATATATCATTTTTCTTCTATGTTATACACATTTTTAAATACATAATGTTTAAATTTATAGATTTATGAATCTTCAACTTCCTATTTCTAAATTAAATAATGATCACAAATAAGCACTAGAAAAATAATAACAATACTTATAATTAAGTACTATAATGTCTATTTTAGAATTGAATAATGCAAAAAGCACATAAATATCACATCTCTTTCCAATCACTACCTTTTTCTTTCTATTTATTGCACAGTCTCTCTGAATCCATTATCTTTTTTTCTATTATTGTAATTTCTTTCTCCATCCATCATCTTCTTATTTTTATTTATTACAACATGGATATGTCATCTTCTTATTATTATTCTTTTGTGATGAGATCTATCTCCTTCTTTTCCCTTCATAAACTTGTATTGATTCCATGAGCAAGTATCCCTCTCTCTATAGTGTAGAGAGTAGCCCCACTACCCAATTTTTTCATTTGTACTACATCTATCATGGTATAAAACTTACTATGTTTTGGATCAAATTTTTGTTACTTGCAATTCTTGTTTGGCCAATGATATTGCATGTTTATCATATCTTATTTGTATAGAACTTTGAGCCTAAGATCTATCATATATTTTAGTTCATGTTAAACCCTTAATGATAACTTTTGTTGATGTTTCCTTGAGACGATAGGTAAATTGTCTCTAGGTAATATGACATGTAATAATGTTGTGAAAATAAAATGTATGGATGATGTAGAGGCATTTTGAAAGTGTTTCAACCTATAATATGAAATTTTGAGATCATAGGTGGTTACACCATATCTTCCCTTAGATTGGGATCAACTCTATATTTGGGATGCAATCAAGTGCTTATTTGATCCCATTATGAGGGAGAGAGATTGGGTAGTGATAACTGTATATTTATCCTTTTTATTTACATCTTTGAGATATCATTTTAAGATTGTTTTGTTATTTATCTTATTAGTTTTGTAATTAATTACAATATTTATATTTTTCTCTTTATTTGGAGTTTTAATTATATTTGGTTGATCTTTTATAGGAAAATGACTCAATGACTATTTTCTCTTGGAAGATATTTTGCACAAGTTCCCGCAGTGTTTGATATAAATATATACCTCGCACCAAAATTGTCATAACGCTCACATCCCAAGGCAAAATTTAAAGAGAAAGTATGTGTTAGAAAGGAAATTTAATTATATACATGAAAAAATATATTTACGGACCACTTATGAACTCATGAGTGGTACAAAAACATGCTAGAAATCTATATTGCGAGAATCTGTAGCAAAAAAAATGTGAACGGTCAACATAATTAAAGAGAACCAACCATTTTCTCTATTGACCAGATCTAGAAAGTTTTCATCTATCACCATGAGTTTTTATAGAGTATTATATCTAGGGTTTCCACCTCTCCTTCCCCTATAAAATGAGGGGGTCTCCACAAGAAAAATCATCCAACTTTTAGTTGTAGAACACATCTTGTATAATGTTCAATCTCATTTTAGTTTACATTTCTTCTAGTCTCGTTATGTGTGCATAGATTCTTCTGGGGCATGGGGAGTAGCCCCTTAGCCCAGTTCTATTCATTATAATCAATTGTATTGCTCCATGAAAAAATGTCCTCTCTCCATTTATGCGTGGTTATTTGGATGATCTAATATATTCTATGGAATGATATGATCGTGGATGTCTGTAAGAATGAAACAATAGTCCTTTAATTGTGATTATGATCTTTTCATCTTTTTAATCTTATTTCTGATATAATAATTGGTAATGCGACCACCTGAGTCATGGTTTTGAATACCAGTTTGAATTCACATGCTTCTTCATATGAATGTGGATAGTGGCATGTTGGACGGTGGGACAATGCTCCGTGAACACCGGGACCAATGGGTTCATAGGAAGTATGGCCCTTGTGAGTTTGTCCATAAGGACATGCAACCACAAGGTCCAGATTTGATCCTTGGAGTTTAGAATTTTATTAGTTGAATAGGAACATTATTTTGGTGGTGATCCTCTGACCCCCCGTTCTTTATTTCTTCATTAGCTAAAATTAATTTCATAACTTTTATTTTTGTTCCTATTTTTAAAAAATCTCTCAAATTGGAATCTAATTCTTGTTCTTGTGATTGGTCTTGGATCTTGACTTTTATTTTTTGTTTTCACTTGATAGATACCTATCTACGCTAAGTTGACTTGTTATTTGTAGCAAGTTGACAACTAGGTCAGAATGTTATACTCTAGGACTCTTCCTAGTGATTGTTGCGTGTACAACGACATGCATCAGTTTGGCGTCATTTTTGAGGTTGAGGTGGGTGGTATGTACTCTTTCTACCAACTCTATCTTAATTTTATGCAAATTTTCATTGTGTTATTTAGTTTAGTTTTCATTTTTTGAAATTTTCAAAAAATTTCAAATTTTTTAGTTTGGCCCTTATCTGGTCGGTCATGTTGAATAGACATTATCACTGTACCCATTTGAATTTACTAAATCTTTTGTAGAAATTTTTACAAATTGCCATGTTTGAAACCACCATTTGACCTAGGACCCTAATAACATCACTCATTGGAATAGTTGGCAAGTGATAAGGAATCGATCAGAACCAAGCATAATTTTTTCCTATATTTAACAAATGGATTATCTTATTATAAAACTTATATGATGTCAATTATAGAATATTCTAACTAGATCAATGACACTCTCTGGAAAAAAAAACAACATTGAAAGCTATATGCACAAGAACATCTCTTCCTTCCGTCTACTTTTGTTATAAAAATAAGAAGCAAAGAATCACCACCAGACAAAAATCATGTCCGGGGTAGCATGCTTTCCAAAATAAAAATTCCATTCCCGCAAAGGGACATACCATCAAAAGATGCCAAAATTGCACATGAAAAAAATGTGACCAATGTAGCCACAACTCCTTAAATTCAAATCCTGAGTCAAATAGAGGAGGAACCCAAAAAAATTCATCACTTCCTTCTTTGTTTTCACACTCCCTTTTCATCCTATTCTTATGTAACAACTTAAAAAAATTGAAAGTGCCAAAGTGAAAGTAAGATGAAGCCTATTCTTCTACAAAATCTTGATTTAGAAGCAAGATATGATAATTATTTTGATAGGTAATATAGAACCTAGTGCTTTGTGGTTTTAGGATATAGAGAGACTTGGCCAAAATTTGGAGGTAAGGAATATAGTGATGCAACAACGGTGAGGAATGACATGTTGTGAGTATAAACTAGACTTTATTTGTGATTTTATTTGCTTGAGGACAAGCAAAGATTCAAGTCTGGGTTATTTTGATAAATGTATATTTATCCTTTTTATTTCCATCCTTTAGATAACTTTTTAGAATTTTTTGTTCTTTATCTTCTTAGTTTTGTAATTAATTGTATTTGTTTAGATTTTTATCTTTGTTTAGAGATTTAATTATATTTAGTTGGTTTTTTTTGTGTATATATAAATATATATATATATATATAGAGAGAGAGAGAGAGAGAGTCAGTCTAGTATGTACTTGAGTGTACCGGAGGCACCGTACACCTCAGTCATTTTTAAAGATGTAGTCACTTTTTGAAAATTCTAAACCATTGATCTTCTTAAATATCTTAAGAACATACTATATAATAAATTTTAGCTCATTTGGATACTTATAGGTCTTGCATCTAAAGGAGTCAAGAATCATGCATTTCAAATTAGTTTTGTGTGTCGATTGTTTTGTCCTTAGATGAGTGACTTACACTCATCCAAATGAGCTCACATTTTTTATGTGGCCTATTATTATTGTAACCATGAAGATCAATGGATTGGATTTTGGAAAGATAAGGTCTATATAGGCAAACACCATTGAGGTGTATGGCGTAATCTATACACTTGAGTGTATTCTAGCCTGACTCTCTCTCTCTCTCTATATATATATATATATATATATAAATAGCTTAATGACTAATTTCTCTTGGAAAATATTTTGTCCAAATCAACATAGTACCTCATTTCGATATATACCACCCACCAAAATTTTCATAACTCTCACATCCCAAGTTGGAATTTAATGGGAAAGTATGAGTTGGAAAGGGAATTGAATTATATAGTGGAAAAATATATTTGGGGACCCATTACAAACTTATTATTGGCAAAAGATACACTAGAAATCATTATTTCTAGAATCTGTAGCAAAAAGAATGTGAATGGTCAACATAATTAAAGACAATCACAAAAAAACCCATCCCCCGTGCGAGTCCTTCGTCTCTGGCGATTAGGGCTTGACGGCCGTGGACGTCCACCGCTACCCGTCAGGGGTCTCTCCTACCCGTCAGGGTGTCTCTCTCTTGCAGGTCCAAGGGGAAGCTGATAGTCTGGTCTAGTTTCCATTAGAAGCCATGAATTTAGAGGAACGATATGCAAAGATGACGCTGACCGAGGAAGAAGAAGCACCGATCGATGTCCAAACAGACGACGCGGATGAAGGATCCGAGCACACAGAACTGGCGTTGGTCGCGAGATTGCTAACAGAGAGAAGCTACAACTTCGGGGCAATGCAGAGAACCCTAACGAATTCGTGGGGGCTGAAGGATAGGGTTCTGTTCTAGAAGGTCGAGGCCGATATATTCATTGTCCAATTCTTCGAATGGAGAGATAAGAGGAAGGTTGTCGATGGATCCCCTTGGAACTTCGACGACAGACTTCTATTTCTCAAGGAGATAGCACCGGAGGAACAGTCGGCCATGGTGAAATTGACGATGAGTTCGTTTTGGGTAAGATTATATGGCCTCCCGCTAGGCTACAGAGGCGAGAAGGCGATCAGGGAAGTTGCAAGGAGGATAGGTGAGGTCCTTTTGGTGGATCGAGATGAGCTCGGGTGGGAGACGTCGTCTCGAGTGTGAGTGCTGATCGACATCTCCAGGCCGCTCATGCGAACGCTGCGCTTACGAACTAAGGGGGGCGGCGTGTCATCCATAGCTGTGAAGTATGAGAGACTGTCACTGATCTGCTACGTCTGCGGGCGACTAGGGCATGGAGAGAAGAACTGCAGGGAGGTAGGGGAAGAAGAGAAGGAGGGTGGGCAATGGGGGCCATGGTTGAAGGCATCCCCAAGGAAGCCACGCCAAAGCGTGTACGAAGAGGTGTACAGGTCAGGCGCTGCGAGGAAGTCGTTCATCTTCAATCGGCGGCCTGTTCTGCCGGTGTCGATGGTGGGGAAGGAACATAGGGATGACGACGTGAGTGTGGCTGTGGGGGGGGGGGGGGTAGAAGGAGGGATGGGGAGGGAGTGGATAGGCGGCGGGAAGACCTCGAGGCAGAATGACACAGGGGGAGTGGCAAAGAAAGGATGGCGGGGGGAATGGTGGTGTCGGAAGAGAAGACGCATATGCTTCATCGGGGAGCGACGGGGGGTCGAGGGCGAACGTCAGTGGAGAGGGTGGGGTAAGCGTGAGAAGTCTGGATGACCTGCTGAAGGACAGGACACGAGGCTCAGATGGGAGAGTCTGTTTCTCCTTAGAGGAGATGTTTGCTCTTAGAGATAAGGTTGCCATACCGGAGGAAGCACCACCGATGGAGGAAGAAAGGCACGATACAACGCTGCTGGGTGATGACCGTCAAGCAATGATGGGTAAAGGCGGGAAGGAAGACAAGCTAGCATAGGGTCCAGGCAGGGA
Source organism: Alisma plantago-aquatica (assembly GCA_963693085.1). NCBI lineage: Eukaryota > Viridiplantae > Streptophyta > Magnoliopsida > Alismatales > Alismataceae > Alisma > Alisma plantago-aquatica. The sequence continues at coordinate 1,854,501,846 of OY856409.1, forward strand.
AGAGCCAATAATCACAAGAGCACAGGGTAGAATTAATGAAGTGAGGCGAGATAGAGGACAACGCAAAAAAAAGGAAGCCAGAGTTAAAAAGAAGCATACTCCCTAGGTGTATAAAATGAGCAGAGGCGCTAGATTGGGCATTCCAGAAAGTGAGGTTGCATGGGACTCAATCGTGGGAAAGAGAGGAAGAGACAACGACAGTGTGGACATGGAGCTAGATGAACAGGTACAACAACTTGATACGGGGAAAAGAGCAAGACAACAGGAGGAAATGGGCCTAGCTGATGACAGGGTCGAAGAAACCCAAGTAGCGGTGTTTGGTGTTGACCAACACCGCGAAGGACAATGAAAATTATCAGCTGGAATTGTCGGGGGATGGGCGACCCCGACAAGGCGACGGCACTGCGGTCATGGTGCTGGAGAGAGAGCCCAAACATAGTTTTCATCATGGAAACTATGGTTGCAGACACAAAGTTAGAAGAAGTGAAGAGAACTTGCGGTTTCAGTGACGGCATCTGTATTTCCAGTATGGGAAGACCAGGAGGTTTGGGATGCTGGTGGAAGGATGCTAAGGTGGAAATCAAAGGCTACTCACAAAGACATGTGGAATGTTTGGTGGATGAGGGCAAGCATGGGAAATGGAAGGCTATTGGCATCTACGGGTGGGCGGACCAACCTAACAAATTCAAGACATGGGAGCTGAAGCGTAAAATTAAAAGGGAGTCAGATTTCCCAGTTATATTCTTCGGCGACTACAATGAAATAGTGTCCAATTCAGAAAAATTGGGTGGGCCACCAAAGGAGGAAAGAATCATGCAGGGGTTCAGGGATGCTATTGATGACTGTGCTCTAGTTGATTTGGGCTACACCGGTAGTATCTATACATGGAGGAGGGGGATGACCTTGGAGACGCTGATTCAGGAGAGATTAGATAGAGCGTTGGCGGATCTGGAGTGGAGGGGAAAATATACATACTGCAAAGTGATCCACCTTCCTATATACGAATCGGACCATGCCCCGATCATCATCACGGCGGACAGAAGACAGGTGGACAGGAAGAAAAAGAAACAGGAGTTCTTTGCCTTCGAACCGGCATGGACAGTGGAGGATGAATGTCATGTAAACATTGCTAACACATGGACACAAAGCAGGTCGGAGGGATTGGTTGGAAAGATTCACAGATGTGGGGCCAATTTGAAGGAGTGGGCTGAAAAGAAATTCAAGTTCAGGAAGAAAAAAATTAGGGAACTTGAAAAAGAACTTCTGGAAGTGCAAAATCAACCGCCGGATGCAAGGATGCTGCAGAGAGCGAAAGATATATCAGGAGAGCTCCAATACTGGCTGAGACATGAGGAGTCATACTGGCATGCTAGAGCGAGGGCCAATGAGATGCGGGAAGGCGACAAGAACACAACATATTTCCACCAAAAGGCGTCAAATAGAAGAAGGAGAAATTTTATCGAAGGGCTGAAAGACAACATGGGAATATGGAAGACGGAGGACGAGGATATGTAGAAGGTGGTCACCAATTTCTTTGAAGAGCTGTTCAAAACTTCGAACCCCACGGACTTTGAGGCAGCAACCATGGGTATGGATAGAAAGGTGGATAGCGAGCTTTCTAGACAGCTGGAGGAAGATATTACTGATGAGGAAATTCTACACGCCCTCAAGCAAATGCATCCTAATAAGGCTCCGGGACCGGATGGTATGAAAGCCCTCTTCTTTCAAAAATATTGGCACATTGTTGGAAAGGACGTGGCTAGCTACATAAAGGGGTGGTGGCGTGGACAGAGGAGCATGGAAGAGGTTAATAACACTCTGGTTGTCCTAATTCCAAAGGTGGAAAATCCTAAGGAGATGGGTGATTTCAGACCTATTAGTTTGTGTAATGTCGTCTATAAGATTGCCTCAAAAGTGATTACAAATCGCATGAAGCCGCATATGGAAAACATCATTTCCAAAAATCAAAGTGCCTTTATCCCGGGGAGATTGATTACAGATAACGCTCTCATTGCCTATGAAATTTTTCACACTATGAAGAAGAAAAGGAAGGATGGAAGGGGTAATCTAGCGCTCAAGCTCGACATGTCCAAAGCCTATGATAGAGTCGAATGGGATTTCTTAATGCACGTCATGGGGTGTTTGGGTTTTGGTGAGAAACTGAGGGATCAGATCTATGATTGCATATCTACGGTTAATCATGCCTTCGCGCTTAATGGAAACCGGACTGGAAAGATCAAGCCTACCCGAGGACTTAGACAGGGAGACCCTCTCTCACCCTACCTCTTCATTATATGTGCGGATGCTTTTTCCACATTACTTCGCAGAGCTGCTAACAATAATCTCATTCATGGGATTAAAGTTAGTAGATCTGCACCGAGTATCTCACATCTTTTTTTCGTAGATGACAGTATTCTCTTTGCAAGGGCAACCACCACAGAATGCTTGAAAATAGCTGAAATTATCAGCCAGTATGAACAGGCATCCGGGAAAAAGCTTAACTATTCGAAGACGGAGGTTATTTTCAGCAAAGGAATGTGTCTATCCAAGAGAGAAGAGATCAAAGAGATGTTGCAGGTCAAAGAGGTGGACAGGCATGCCCGATACCTGGGTTTACCTACGGCCATAGGACGGTCAAAAAAACAGATTTTCAGCTATATTAAAGAGAGGGTGTGGCGGAAACTGCAAGATTGGGCGGAGAAGCTGCTTTCCAAACCGGGCAAAGAGGTGCTGATAAAGGCGGTGGCACAAGCTATTCCGATGTACGTCATGAGTATTTTCCAGTTACCAGCAGGGATGGTGGATGAAATGCATAGTATGGTGGCAAGATGGTGGTGGGGGGCCAAGGGTAACGAGAGGAAGATAGCTTGGATGAGTTGGGATAGGATGTGTAAACCAAAAAAGCAAGGCGGGATGGGGTTCAGGGACTTGCATGTCTTTAACCAAGCGGTGTTGGCTAAGCAGGTGTGGAGAGTACATTCTATGCCCAATACGATGATGGACAAAGTTCTCAAAGCAAGATATTTTCCTTCATCTAACATTTGGGAGGCGAGGAGAGGTCATAACCTGAGCTATACTTGGCGTAGTATATGGGCGGCGAAGGCTCTTGCTGTGGAAGGGGTGGAATGGAGGATTGGGAGTGGTGAGAATATAAATATCTGGGAGGAAAGGTGGGTGCCAAGGAGGGGAGACACGTTGGGAGTATATAGACCAGTGGTGGGGGAGCAGCCCGTATATGTGAGAGAGCTCATTCATGATGACAGGATGGAGTGGAACAATGACATTATCCACACCATCTTCCCAGACAACATAGCAAGGGATATTATGTCTATACCTCTCAGGATAGAGCGAGCTACCGACGTCAGATACTGGTGGCCATAAAAGAACGACGAGTTTTCGGTCAGATCGGCTTACTGGCTAGGAGCTATGGGGAGACAGAATACAGCAGCACACATTTCCGAGCCGGGGGAGAGCACTTGGCGTTTGATATGGAGGAGCGGGCTGGCCCCAAAGGCGACACATTTCATGTGGCGCGCAGCAACAGGTGGACTAGCAACAATGGGTAGGTTATATGACAGACACTGCATTACAGATGGTACGTGTTTGCTGTGTTACTAGGAAAGGGAGTCCATCCCACACATGCTTTTCAGATGTCCAAGCGCCGTCGAACTCTGGGAACAAGAGTCGCCCTTTTCAAGGGACAATGTGGATCGGGTGAAAGACCTCACGGTCATGGAGGCCATTACCACCATCATGAGCATCGAGGACAAAGACAAAAGAGAGGAGATGGTTGCCACCGCTTGGGCGGCATGGACCCTGTGAAACACCCGTATTTACAAGAAGCAAAACCAAAACGGAGCAGCTTTCAAGATCAGCCTGTTGGCGCTGCTACGTGACCATAGCAAGATGAATGAAGCGCCGAACAGCCATGGTGTAAGGCACATCACTACAGCCCAGAAGGAACGATGGATAGCTCCAGCGGCAGACAAAGCAAAACTAAATGTTGACGCGTCGGTAGGTGATGATGGTACCACGGCGGCGGGATGGGTGCTCAGGGACAGCCGTGGCAACGTCCTGGGCATTGGTAGCAAACGGTGGCTAGGATGGAAGGAAACAGCCACTGCGGAGGCTTTAAGCTTATGTGAAGCCTGTCTATGGTTGAAGAAGCATGCATGGCGCAACGTTGAGGCTAAGACCGACTCGCAGGTGGTGGTCAATGCCTATCACAAAGCCGGTACGAGGAATGACTATTTGGGAGGCATCCTGGAGGACATTAGGCTGCTCATAGGCAGCTTCAGTTTTTTCTCTTTATGATTTAGAAGTTGTAGTAGTAATAGTTTAGCTAATGATACCCGTCGTGGGTTAGTCGAGTCATTTGATTTAGTTTCGTCTTTTTCTAGTTTGTACTTGAACCTTGCTAGGGCCGATTGGCCACCGTAATGAAGTATGGCACGACACCTTCAAAAAAAAATAATTAAAGACAATCAACTATTTTCTCTATTCACCAGATCTAGAAAGTTTGTAGCCGCCAGCCAGGAGTTTTCTAGAGAGTCTTGTATCGAGGGTTTCCACCCCTCCTTCCCCTATAAAAGGAGGGGGGTTTCACAAGAAAATGCATCCAATTTTTAGTTGTAGACCACATCTTGTATAATGTTGGATCTCATTTTAGTTTGTATTTGTTCTAGTCTTGTTATGTGTGGGTAGATTATTCTGGGGCATGGGGAGTAGCCCCTTAGCCTAGTTATATTCAATATAATCAGTTCTATTTCTCTATCAAAAAAAGGAATTCTCTATTTATGGGAGGTTGTTTGGATGATCTGATATATTCTGGAGTAATATAGTCATGGATCACTGTAAGAATGAAACAATAGTCCATTAATTGTGATTATGATCTTTTCGACTTGCTAATATTATGTCCATTATAATCCTTGGTGATGCGACTGCCTGAGCCTTAGTTTTGAACGCCAGTTTGAATTCACATGCTTCTTGATATGACCGTGGATAGTGGTATGTTGGACGGTTTCACAATGATCCATGAACATCAAGACCAACAGATTCACGGGAAGTCTGACCCTTGTGAGTTTGTCCCTAAGGACATGTAACAACAAGTAATGAGTTCATCCTTGGAGTTTAGAATTTGATTAGTTGAATAGGAATGTGGTTTTGGTAGTGATCCTCCAGACTGTCAAATTTTTATTTCTTGATTAGTTGAACTTTATTTCAACACTTTTTTTGTTCTTAGTTTTGAAAAACCCTCTCATATTGAAATTTAATTCTTTTTCTTGCAATTGGATTTGGAACTTGACTTTTCTTTTCTTTCATCCTTTGAATCAATACCTATCTATACTAAGTTGACTTGTTGTTTGCAGCAAGTTGACAACTGGGTTAGAAGGTTAAACTCTGGGACTTTTCCTAGTAATTGTTGTGTGTATAATTACACACATCAGGTAGAAACATGTTGTCCTTAAAATTGATATATGAGAATGAATACCTTATGTTGAACATAATAATATGATCCAGAGTCAGAGGTCTTACCTCACCCATATGTGGAAATAAATGAACAACATGTTAGAAACCTAGGTGAAACAGTAATCACCAAGTTACATTTAAATCACAAATGAAGATGTCATTACCAAGTGAAATTGGAATCATAACGTAATCAATGAGTGATAAATACTTGCAACGCATGGGTGTGTGGAAATACCCTTAATTGAATTAAGGTTCAAATCTTAGTATGAGGTTTTAGCATACCAATAAAATATGCTAAAAGGGGGTTGCTAACCATAAGGCATAAAAATTGAGTTGAGTTATCTTTCACCTTAAGATACTAGGTTTTATTTTCTGCGAAAAAAATCCATTTAAGGAGGGGTTAATGCTATATCCTCAATTTTAATAAAATTGAATTATATAACAGAATTGATAAGCAATTATCATTCTATTTTGATGGAATAACATGGTCTGACCCATGGTCCAAGTAATTCCCATGAGAATATTTTCTTTACAAATAGGTCCTTGTGGCATAAATTAAAGAAATAGAAGGAATTAGCACATAAATAAAAAAACTAATGGCATTATGAGATGTTGGTTAAACATTATATGGGGATAATGTCTCATACCCATCTCTTTGGATGATTAGTCGAATTTTAAGGACAAAATTCCTATAAGACGGAAAGGATTTTAGAACCTAGTTTTTCCCATGTGTTTATATATTTCAAATAATTAACACATATTAGAAAGATGGTTCTTTATATATCTTGTTTGAAAATTGTGGTTTGAAAGTGCAAATACCCCATATGGGATTGAATTCATGTGGTTTACTATTTTCATTAATCCACTAATAGATTTGAGATAAAGAAAGAGAGAAACCACCAATAATAAGGAAATTATTGAAGGTAATTCACAATGGTTGTTTTAAACATGGAATTAAGTGGAGTTTTATAAAAAGGAGGTGTTGGAGGCAACTAATAACTTGGATTCGTCTCAATATTATATTTAATGAGAATATATATGCAAATAAGGGAGTTTGCCAAGTTTAGAAGAGAAAGCAGTTTATTTGATGCTTTAAATAAATAAAACAAATGAAGACCTCAAGGAACAAGAAAGGTATCTTTAACTTAAGTATGTTGGTCTCAAATATCTCCCACATCTAGATAAAAGTATTAAATATTTTCCTTCAAAATTTGGGGTTAACGGAAATAAGGATAGAGAAATATGAATTTATTGAGTTTTCCTAATGTGAAATGGATTTTTGGGCACTGTACTAAATGTCACATACTATTTTTGGATTTAGGAACAAAGACCAGACCCCTCCATATTTTGTGTGTTCTTAAGACCATTGAATTGGGAAATGATAGTGTCTGAATCATCTTCCACCTCGTGTTTCGTTAAGAAACAAAGGGCAACAATACCATGATCCAATATGACTTCATTTTCTCTACTCCCTCAATCATTTCACACAAAACCAAGATCGAAGGAATCAGGAGAGAAAGATGGACCTATCAAGCATTTGCATGATAGATTAAAAATTGAAAACAAGTTATCATATTTGACTTAATGTAAGGAACAAATCATTAAGGTATGCCATGCTAGGGTTTCATTAGGGTTTGAATAGGTGTCAGCATATATTTTTAAGTATGAAAGCAAGTATGAAAACACTTGTTTTCATAACTTTCCCACAAGGCATATAAAGAACCAATATTTCCAATAAGTCACTAATATTTTATTATTTGAAATCAAATATATATAAATACATGGTAAAAAATAGGTTATAACATCCCCCAATTAAGAAGACATATCCTTCAGGTTAAACATGTCAAAACTTTCTTTCAAATTCATTGTTGATAATGTACCAAGTGCAGATGAAATATTTCTAGCTATCAACTTAAACATGTCAAATTATTTAACAATGAACTTGTACTCATCATCATTGAAAGAGACCTAATGAGGACTCATGTCATGTAGATCATGTTTAACAAAATACTTATTGCAAATTGTGTTTATTAAAAACTATTAACTTGAATAGTATCAATCCAGTTTCACCTGACACCTTATATTCTCACGAACAGTGCACTTCCTTCCTCACAAATAAATTAGGATCTAATTATATGTATTAAAATACTGCAAATATAAATATCTTGTGCCAACCTTGAGCGATAAAAATTGCTTTATTTTCCAAGGCACTGGTAGATACCTATGATTGGAAGATTCTAAGAATTTTTACATATATCATTTCTTTTTTGTGTTGTTTTTCTCATGAACCTTTCATAATACTTACTCTAAAGAAAGCACTTGAGGGAGCCTTCAATAGCTTGATTGGATGTGTGTTGATAACATTGGTATTATGATACCTTATACTATGGCAAACTTAATTGATAAGTGCTTCGTCAAATGGAATTCTAATATCATAGGATCTCTATTTGAATTTATTTAAACTAATAATCAAAGATATGTTAGTATCAAAGTTATTGGTTCTCTAGTCCCTGGACATGAAAATTTACATGAGTTCTCTATATCTTGTAATATTCACTCCATTATCTCTCCTTTAGAATCTAGATGTCACTTAGCTCAATATACTTGTTGGGTTATTGGAATGAGCACTGATGAGGATATATAAAGTTTCCAAAAAGTATTCCTCACTTATTGTTGCTTGATTTTCCTTGATGTAGTAGTGATGGGTGGATGCCTACATGTGACATTTCTATCTCATAGATTAATAACCTAGATCCTTTTGAGAATGAATATAAATATTGGTCTCTCTTATTTTGTTTTTTGTAGTGCTTATGCCTTAGTTGTAGTAGTCTTTTTGTAGAACTTTCCTTCTAGTATGTTAAAGAAGAAATTAGTAATGTTTAGACTTTCTTAATGATCTTAGGAAGAATATGATACTTTGTATCTTGCAAGATTTGGTTTTATTGGAATTTGAACTTAATTTCTTTGAACATTTATTTAAGTATATGATGATTTCATTTGCTTCTCAGATGCCTTTCTCATGTTTGTATTGAGCAAGGTTTGTATCACTTGCTGATGAGTTGGTCTAATTGCTATTAGTTTATGCACGGTCTTCAACTACTTTTCTAGTGTATAGTTGCCTCTTAGATGTGATTAGTTATCATCATTTATCTCTATGGTTGAATGAATAGGTGTTTAGAATTTCATCTTGATCTGGTTTTATCTTACCATATGATCAATGTGTTGATGTTATAATCAAAGCATGTCATAGCTTTTGTTAAATAGTTCAAGGGATGTTTGTCCTTCACCATGTGATCCATGTTTGGGGAAATACAAGCACATAGTAAGGTAGTGGAAATAAAAAATGTCTATCTGTATTCCCATAACAACAAGATCGCGTCAACTACTATGAAATAGGAAGGATGGTTTAATTAGTTATAACTGGTCCTGGAGCAAGTCTAGTGTGTACAAATTGTTGCAGTAGAAACTATCTTCTAATTGCACTTGGATGGTGGTTATGTTGATCCTAGTCTTCACCATGAACAACGAATAAGATAGATTCTACAATAACTCCTATGGTCTCGCCACGGACTGTAGGTTGACATTACACTCCTAGGAGAAGACAAAGGAATCCTACCTCTAGAATAGTCCACACTGACCAACTAGAACTCATGTATTCCTATTATAATAGATAGGAAGGAGTTTTCCCTCCTATTGGGGTACAAGAATGATCCTCAATTGTTCTCTCCCATTGCAATCCCTCCCTAGTTGGGTAGGACTTGCTTGGGCTCTCTAGGTTACCACAACCAGAGAGGACAACAATTGTAAGAGAAAATAATTCTCAAATTTTTGTGTTATTTTTGTACTCTGGAAATATCCCAATACCCCTCTATATATAGGTGGGGTTAGGGATAGGGTTCCCAGTCTGTTTGAGATCTATGCAGGAGTGGAAGAGACTGGAAGATCATGAATTTTTGCAACTTGCAAACCACGAGATGTTCGTTTAGTGACTAGATGTTCGTCTGGCACTGCGAGACCGTTATATCATACTATGAGACATTAGTTTTGTAGTTTCCTAATCGCATACAAAATTAGCAATTTGTTTTCCATTAATGCTAAGCATTAATTTCCTTGCACCACAAGATTGTGCAATCAAAACGAATTTTGGAAAGTATCTAGAACCTTCCTTTGACCTAAATGAGTGATCTCACACCTGCAAGATGGTCATCTCACTCACCTAGATAGTCATCTGGTGATCTGAGCTGAACCGGTTGGTTCAACAGATTGAATTGGTCGGTTCACACCTCAGTTTGGGCAGAACTTAACCAATAAAAATAATGATCAGCCTGACAACCCAAACGGTCGTCTCAACACTTGAGTTGATCATCTAGTGCACCAAACGACTATCTCACCCTATGAGAAGATTGGATGGGGTGCACTCAGCTGATCTATTGTGTGAATTGGGTACTTAAACACTTTAATAATCAATCCAATCATCAATCAAGATTAAACTCCTCTTCTAGATGAGCTCCTTTGTGTTTGACCCTATAGGTCCCATATCACTGAAAAATCTAGAGGGGGTGAATAGTGGTTTATGATAATTTAAAGTAAACTAAAAACACTCAACCAAAGGAGGAGGAAACAAGGAAGACACATGTGTTTAGAGTGGTTCCAACCTTTCAATTCATAGGTTGTCAGTCCACTACCCAATTGTCTCCAATTGGGATTTTGAATGTTATTAATTTTATTACCTCATAAGTATGTTACAATAAAATACAATCGCCTTCCTTGAAGTATCCTTCACCTATAAGTATCCTCAACCTCCTTGAATGAGCCTTCTTTGAAGTAACTCCAAGCCCTTGGAGTAGCCTTCTCCTCCTAGAATTAACTCCACCACCTTGAGATAGCCTTCCTTTGGAATTAGCTCCAACCTCCCTATAAGCTAACTTCCTTGAAGTAATCTCAAGCACCTCTTGAAGCAACTTCTACACCAGGAAGTAGCTTCAACTGTGTTCCCTCAAGCAACCTCCACGATCTTAGAGTATCCAAGAAGCAAAAGTAGCTTGTACCTGTGATGGGGGATTGGAAGAAGGAAATATAACAATTGAGTGTAGCACTTTGATCCTATATCAAGCTTTAGAATCTCCTATCAAATTAAGATGAACATGTCAATGTGTGGTGGCTAGAAGATTGTATCTATAGGACAACTCTAGAGCATAAGGAAGAAGACATCAAGTGAATCTTAGCTTTGTTTCTCTCAATATTCAATGCTAAAGTGTAGCTTAGGTTCTTTAGGTGTCCCAAGGCCTCTCCTATTTATAATAATGGGTTGCAAGTACTTAGGGATGTTCTAGGGAGTCTCTAAAGTGTTCTTAGTGCTTAACTAGCCATTAAGTGTCCATTAGTTGGCTAGCAATTGCTGATTTGTTTGTTCTTGAAAAGAACAATCGAAAACCCTGCTCGGTCGAGAAGTTTTTCGATTGAACTATGTCTCGATCGAGAATTACTTTAACCGAGCTTGGGTTTAAGGAAAAGGTGTTGCAACGTCTATTTTCAACTCCCAACTACTAACCACTTAGTCTAACGGTCACAAGCTATAGACCAAAGTTTGCCCAGTCGAGATTATTTTTGAGTGAATACTATTTTAGACCACAAATGTGAACGTTATTGAACGATGCTCACAATTTTGACCGAGGTGGTTCTCAGTCGAAAAAAACTTCGACTTAGTGTGTCTCAGTGACAAATATTTTGACCGAGGGTGACCCTTTTTTAGACTTTTGAATCACGTACTAAGTATGTGTTTCAATGAGTGATGGCGACTCTAACTTTGGGGGGAAACCTATCTAAGGGTTATAAGTGGATAGGGAAGATCTAACACTTTATTTTCATGATGTATAAGTACTTGTACATTATATTTTTGTACAAGTGTTTACATTTGAGTACAATCATGAGCATATATACAATTAATACATTTCATCTTCAATTTGCATTGATCTTCATCTTTCCACTTAGTAGAATTTCTTTATTCTTTTGAACCCTAAAATATGCAAATAACATGTTACATCCACAAATGTGAAATGTTTGTCATCATCAAAACAAAGGGTATATTAATGTCCAATTTAGCCAATAATCTCCCACTTTTTAAAGATGACAAAAATTTCTAAAATATAATAAAAATTATTTAAATGAGATGAGTTCTGTACCTGATATTTATAAGAGATGAGAATATTCTCTTGTTTTCATAAAGTGTGTTCTAATTATTCCAAATAAGATATGGTACATAGTATCCATCTCTTAAGGAATGTAGCATCAATTAATGTTAAGACAAGAGAACATGAAACTCATTTATTTTGTTTTATATTATTACTCCCCCTTTGTCCTTTCAAAAAGAAATCCATATAATCATTTTACTCCCCCTGAATGGGATACTCCCCCTCAACATGATACACAAGTTGTAAAATAAAGTGATAGAAAATATCCAATGAAAGCCACAAGATAGATTTTTATTAATGTGATCAAGTGAACACAAACAAGCTCAATTTCATTGATAACAACATAGGACAACAACATAAGCTTCACTAGAATGATTACGTAAGTTGTATTACTCACTACATAGGACATCATCACTTGAAAGATTGCAAGATTACATCAACCTCAAGATCTTTCCCAAGAAATGGAGCATCATCATAGTAGTTGACAAGTGTTTTCCAATCGAGTGCACCTATCTTAGTAAGAGTAATGCCTCCAAAAGTGTAGGTGCCCAATCAAATCTGAATTGGGAAGCTATGTCCTGGAATTGCATGGTGTGTATTGGGTATGGGAAAGATCATGTGAAGTTGGTTGTCAGACTTGGGTGTATTGGATTGAAGGGTTAAAAGGATAGAGACACCTGGGATAGAGTGTATATGGATATGTGTTAGGAACATTGGGAGATAAAGCTTACATTCTTTGATTGGGGTAGGTCATGGCATGATAATTGTAATCTAATTGTCTCCCACGATGATAGGTAACCCCTTTGAGATAACAAACATCATTTTATAGATTTTATATGGACTAGCTAGAAGGAGTAGGAGGTGGAGGATTTTCTTTGGTGGATGTATCTCCTTCGACCCTAGCTCTCTTGTGCCCAAATTCCAGTCCCATTTTATCTATGGTGTTTTTGGTAAGTTTTTTAAGGATGTCTTTCACACTTGTATTTTAAATCCTCTAGATTTCTATCAAGGAAAAATTGGATAATTTGGCACATAAAATCTGCATAGGGAGGATTTCCAGATAAGTCAAACATATTGGATAGGATGATGTAGATGAAGTTGACAAGAATTCTTTCTAAGATAGCATAAATTAGACAAATCCTGAATTGTGGGATTTTAGTTTTGTTTTCTCTAGGGTAGATGTTATGGGAGATAGTAAGGTTTACTACCCTAGCTTCAGGAGTTAGATATGTAGCATAGTAAGTTCCCTTGTTCTCATGAGAAGAAGTATTAGGAAGAAAAATGGCCTTTTTGATGTATCCTAGGCTAATGATATTTTCAACAATAGAGAATTTGGATATAGGGTTTTTAGTTGTTAGGTCTATGAAATCTCCCTATTCCTTCTCCTCTATAGCTAGCATTTTAAGGATGTCTTTTTTAGGAAGCAAAACGCTAGCCCATCAACCATTGAGGTGAAGTAGAATGGTTCATTCAAATCCCTAGTGAGGTTAGAAGAAAACTCATTGACAACTTAGGTGGACCAGAAATGAACGGATGAGATAAGAAACTTTGTTAAATATTGCACCTTGAAGATCTCAGATATATCAAGGAGTGTGATGAATTCGTTTTTGTCCACTACGCGTTGAAGAAGAGGGTTGTAATGCACGGGCCCACTGCCCTAGGCTCTAGTAGAGTTTCAGGAATGACGACTGGCCCCACAGACCACCACTAGCCTTAACTGCGCACTTTGTCCACACTGACGCGCAAGCCAGGATCAACTTCCCGACTGGTCACCCATCCTAGTACTACTCTGGGCTGAGCACGCTTAACCGCAGAGTTCTTTAGAGATGGACTCCCGGAAAAGGAGGTGCACCTTGGTGATATGGGTAGTCTAATCATTCCTTTTAAGATCATGTTATCTGAGGCCTCAAATCCTGGGATGTTACAATCTCCCCCACTTGGACTCTTGACGTCCTCGTCAAGGCTCAACTATATGGCCACATAATCTGACCCCATTTCAGTGCAGACCCACAATGGCCCATGGACACCTAGCTCCCGTCCACGACTACTAGCACAAGGGCGGCTCCATCTCGTCTCTACGGATAGCCCTTTCCAACTTGCCTGGACCGCACGACTCAAGACTGGCATGCCACATGCCCATGTGGGCCCCACCTACTGGAGGGGTTATGACTCTGATACCATTTGTAATGCCCGGGCCCACTGCCCTAGGCTCTAGTAGAGTTTCAGGAATGACGACTGGCCCCACAGACCACCACTAGCCTTAACTGCGCACTTTGTCCACACTGACGCGCAAGCCAGGATGAACTTCCCGACTGGTCACCCATCCTAGTACTACTCTGGGCTGAGCACGCTTAACCGCAGAGTTCTTTAGAGATGGGTTCCCGGAAAAGGAGGTGCACCTTGGTGATATGGGTAGTCTAATCATTCCTTTTAAGATCATGTTATCCGAGGCCTCAAATCCTGGGATGTTACATGTCTATGAGGTGATCTTGAGGTAGCGTTCTCTATCCGCAATGTTGTTGAAGGGAATGTCATTGATGACGCTCAAGGCTGAAGTGACCATTCTTTCCTTCTTCACAGCTACTTGCTTCTTCCCATCGCGAGATGAAGATGAGGCCATATTGAACAATTTGAGGTGGAAGAAGAGCTAGAGATGGTAGTGGAAGAGTGTTGCTGAAAAATAGCTTTAAAGATCACTAGAGAAGGGATGGAGAAGAAAGACATTGAAATGTAAAGAGAATGGGCAGATTGGGGTCCCTTTTATAGAAAATTAGGGACCTACACTATCGATGATTTCGTCGACTGAGAGCCCAACAACTCTATTCCGACACTCCTTGTAACGACTATTTCAGTCGACCGTTGGAATTTAAAAATGTGACTATTGCGATGAGGATTTAGTTGAAATTATTTTCGATCGAGGGGCCTTTTTGTAAAAAATATGGTTTGCCAAATTTCAAGAGGAAACTTGGTTCAAAATCACCTTGCCGACTGTGTTCCACCGAGTGGAACTCGATTGAAATTGTTGTCGACTGAGTATCTTCTTAATCCAAAATATTTTTGACCAAATAGGAGACTGTTAGTAGTTTTGTTAAATTGATTTGAGCTTGTTTATGTGCTTGTTCATGCTAATAAATTATTGTGACTAACCAAAGAAATAGTTCTAGAATTTTATGCAATAATAATAACATGAAATTCAGTAAGAAGATTATTAAGAATATTGGTCTCATATATCAATGAATACATCTTCTAAGGGAGTAATGAGTAACCTCTTTCTAATATACTGAAATAGATCAAGAGGAATAGGTTTGGTAAAGATATCTACTAATTGTTCTTCAGTATCAACATGATGGAGAGATATATTGTTTTTTGAAATAAGATCTCTTAAGAAATGATGTCTAATTTCAATATGATTGGCACAACTATGTAAAACGTGATTATTGGCTATGTTTACAACGCTAGTGTTATCACAACAACTCGGTGTGGAAGAAAATGCAAAGCCATAGTCATTCAAAACTTGTTGGAAATAGAGTATTTGAGAACAACATGAACCAGCAGCCACATATTTGGCTTCAATGGTGGATATAGCAACTACATTTTGTTTCTTACTAAACTGAGATACTAAGGCTCTTCCTAGTAAGAAAAAACCACTACTTGTTCTCTTGCAATCAAGTCGACAACCACCATAATTGGCATCGTTGTAAGCTTCTAAGTCTAGAGATTGTCCTTTAGGATACCACAAACCATAGTTGTTAGTACCAGTAAGATATCTTAAGATCTATTTGATAGTCTGAAAATGAGAGTGCATTGGTTTTTATTGAAATCTAGCACAAATACCGATGGAAAACATAATATTCGGCCTAGAAGTAGTAATTTCTAGCAAACTACCAATCATGGCCCTATATAAGGAACCATCAATAGATTCACCATCTTCATCCTTGTCAATTTTGGTAGAGGTATCCATGAGAGTGGTAGCATGCTTGCAATTTTCCATTCCATATCATTTTAAAAGTTCCTTGGTGTATTTCTCATAGCTTAGAAAAATTCTAGTGAGCATTTGTTTTATTCAAAAACAAAGGAAAAATGTTAATTCTCCCATGAGACTCATTTCAAACTCTCTTTGCATAATACCACTAAATTGATTACATAAGGAATCATTTGAAGCAACAAAGATAATTTCATCAACATATATTTGAACAACAAGAAAATCTGAATCATATGTTTTGAAAAATAATGTAGAATCTGATTTTTCAATTCAGAAGCCATTATCAAATAGATAGTTTTTAAGTCTTTCATACAAATTTTGTGGTTCTTGTTTTATACCATAAAGAGCTTTCTAAATTTTATATACATGGTCAATTTTTCAGGAATCTCAAAGCTAGGTGGTTGAGCAACATATACTTCTTCTTCTATTATTCCATTTAGAAAGGCACTTTTTACATCCATTTGGAATAATTTGATGTCTTTGTGGGAAGCTAAAGCTAATAACATTCTAATAGTTTCAAGTCTAGCCACAAGACCATAGGTTTCATCAAAATCTATCCATTCATGTTGATTATATCCTTCAGCTACCAATCGAGCTTTATTTCTAACTACTTCCCCGACTTCATTAAGTTTGTTTTGAAAAACCCATTTAGTTCCAATGATGGTTCTATCTTGTGGTTTATGAACTAAGTTCCATAAGTAATTTTTCATAAATTGATTTAGTTCTTCGTTCATATCCATTATCCAATATTCTTCCTTTAGAGCTTTATTTACCTTTTTAGGTTCCAAAATTGATATAAATGCCATGTTTGCGACATCTCTAAGTGTTGATTGGGTTTTTATCTTATCAAAAGGATTTCCTATGATTAAGTCTTGAGGATGGTCCTTGATTAATATAGGAATAGGTTGTTGTGTTTCATTTTGTTGTTCATCTGTATAATTTTGATCATCTTTTGTAGATATGGTTAAGATCCTCAATTTGATGAGTAACCTCAATTAAGTTTTCAATTTCATTTTCAGCACTCTATGTTGCCATTTCATGAAATGTGATATGAATTGATTCTTTAACTTTTCTAGATATGGTATTATAGATTATACATTCTGTGACGTCCCCGGATTTTGGCTTCTCCAAACCCTATTGGGAATGAGAGCCCATAATCCGAAAACATCATCCAATCATATCAGAAAGCGATGCGGAAGCATAATACGCATACATGAACGTACAACCATAACATACTCAACATTCACATGTATATTTATACAATATGAATTATTACAACATGATTTACAGTTACATATTGAATGAAAATTCTACAAGTCTGAACATGTATGCTAACATGATCTTAGACAATAGGTACAACCTATACAACTTGCTCACATCTTATTCTTTATATCCCATTCTAGCTCTGGACCTAGAAAAATACGAGAAACAAAAACATCAACAAAAGTTGGTACGTGGAATTAAAGAGCTATACTATGCTGGCATATAAAATACTCGAAATTGAAGAAAGAGAAAGAAAACATTATTTAAAGGCAGAAAAATCAGGTAATCCCAAGTTATTAATCATATTTCAATGGACATGTATTACTATGGTGGACGTAGCACAAACATAAATATTGGGCCCTATCCCTGCGTACCTTGTACCATTAGGGATCTCCCCGCATACCTTGTACCATTAGGGAGGTGCTAGTCAACATTAATACTTTCCCTCTCAAATAGGGAGATTAATGAACCATCAGTAACTACATTCCATTTTATTTCTTTAGTGTTCTTATTGTTCAAGGCGGAAATGACAATACATATAGATCTACATCCAACAATGTATTTCAAGTACAAACAAACAAGTACATATATTTAACATCCAGCAAATCTAGTCATATAATTATATCCACGTACCTGAGTTCAGAGATTCATACTTATATTCTGGATCATCTACATCTCTGGTCATCACCTGATCAAAACAAGACCATATACTATCATCAGGTTCTTATCATCTTACATCTCATCTTAACCCTAATCGTATCCATTTTAGGGTTTTCTTAACTCATTAGGATATTCTCATCATTACTTGCATTATTGTCTTATATTTATCTTACTGACGTCATTTTCCAGATTATGATCCATTATCTGAATATTAGGTTCCATATTCTATTTTTTGTGCACATATTAACCCTAGGTTACATCATTAACCTAGATTAGGGTTTTAAACCATGTATTCATATTCATCTTCATATAACATGGATTTTGTTCATCTTTATGATCTCATAATTAAAACTGAGGTTCAATATACTGATATAAGCTTACTCTGTGAATTTCATCATTTATTGACCATGTATGCATTTATTGCATTTTATTTAGCCTTATTAGCCCTAATTAGACATATAGAGAAAATTACACAATTTCGTGCATCAACATGATCATTACTGACATCAGGTGCACTATAAACATGATTATAGACTTACATACATTTTTCTATAATTTTATGTCATTATTTGATATTTATTACTCATGAACTAAGCATTTTACAACTAATAAGATATCACTGAAATTAGTGCATCAAAAGCCTGATATTATGATTTTATATTGTTCTACACACTTTTCTGAGAATTTTAGTATATTATATGAAATTTTTGGATAAACGAGCTAATTTCTACGATTTATGCAAGATCTGATATTAATTGGATTTCCTACCTTTTTGGGTCAATCAGATGGAGCCACGTGGCTCTGAGAGGGCGCCTCCTTTGCTTTCTTCTGCTGGCTGGTTCACCCGATCTGGATCCAGGGTAGGATCCACGGACCCGACGGTCCATGTACCCGAGCGGTCCGCCCCCTTTCGTTCTCGCTCACGGGTCTCCCCTGTTTCCTCTGTGAAACAGAGCCCCTCCCAAACGGTTGCGATCTGCCGTGTCCCAGTCTGTGCGAGACCCCAGCGGATCTCGGTCCACTCTCCCTCTCTCGCATGAGCCCACGGTCTCCTCGTGATGGTTCTGCTCGAAGCTGGATGCGTGCATCGTGCTCTGCTGGATCGGCGCCGCCGTGGGGTTCTACCCCAGCTTCAATGTAGCCGCGAGCCCCATCTGTGTCATGCCGCTGCCGCCGAGGGGAAGATCTCCTTCATCTAGACTGTGATGTGCAATTCCTCGAACATGCTGCTCTTCCTCCTTTCTGCTTCAGTGTGTTTTCACCATGTATGGGCTGATGACGCTGTTCTCTGCTTGAACAGGCTCCGCCGGTACTCCTCATCCACTGACGATGGATCCCCCACCTGCAACTCCTTGTTGGTTTGGCAGGACCTCAGCGTGGCTTGCTCCTGACTAAGTCTCTCTTGTCGCCGATCAGGGGTTCCATCACCACCGAGGTGATGAAGGGATGTCGGAGTCCATATCAGGGTCGGTTACTATTCTTATTGATGAGGAAAGGAGGAGGACGTCAAGCTAGAAGACAAAGGTCTAGGTGTTCAAGTACAGAATCCCCCTGGAAGCCTCACAAAACCTCTCCCTACTGTGATGCACCCTACTGATCCGTCAAGAGGCCAGGAATTCATGGGGTATCAGGCTGAGTGCTATAACTGGGATAAAGCTGGTTCTATTTTCCTACTCCCTACGCTGGAGGATATTTCTCCATGGAGGTTTCTTAGATCCAAAAAAGTCGACAATCACAACTAATCTAGCTAAGCCTCTACTGACCAAGTACCACGAGAGCCACCTCACCATGGATTACACCGTAACTCTAGCTATCCTTCTAATTAATGAGTATATAACTTGTAAAATACCAATATAAAGGAAACATAGATCCAGGATGGTTCTCCTATGAACTGAGCTAGTAATCAACTACCAAATCTAGTGATCAAAATAACGTACTCAAATAATTCCTCCCAAGTATGCTTAGTTCCCAATGTATAACAATATCAACAAAGTACTTGACTTTCATTAAGATTTGGGAATCCATATTTTCATATTGACATTTACCCTAATAAAATACATCTAAATGCCAAATATATATATATAACCTCATATAATTTCATTTGTTTGCATGAATACTCAAACTGATGAATACCAACAAACACCATGATTGAATTCAATCAGTAGTCATCATCATCAACTATATCTTTAATCATGTTTTTCAGGTGAAAAAAAAAATTACTATTAGAATAACAAGATCCTCAAATTGAGTTCAACCATATACAAGCATCCTTGGTCACAAAGGATATCAAAATCCTAAAATCAAGGTCATCACATTCACCCCACCTTATTTGGAATTTCGTCCTCGAAATTCAACTAATCTCATCCTTAAGAGGCTATTTTGGGGTTGAACCTCATATACATCATAATTTCTTAGGTTCTAAGACCACCATAGTTGCATACCCTCTAATTTCTCAGCTTAGGGTCTAGAGGTTCTTGGGTGTGTCCACCCCACCTTATATATGTGGAAGCATCACTTACTTTCTTAGCCAAAACGTGACATGATGATATCTTAGGATTACATCACCCCTAAGGGTACATGTTTTGTTCATACTTTTTGTTCATACTTTTAATGTTCAGGAGGAATTCGTTTATATGCCATGATGTTCATATCATTCAAATCTAACATCATTAATATATTTTATGATCAACATGTTACAATGAATTCAACATTAGAGGAGATTTATCTTCGTCCTTGATATTAGGATTTTTCTACATAAAAAGGGATTACGTAACATGCTTGACCATTAGGGTTTCACCCTATGGTGTGATATTCATACTCAACTTAGAAGCATACATTGAGAAGAATCAAAGTTATGAACTATATTTCTGATCATATATCCTATGATCCAAAAATATCTTTATATCAAGTTCATGAGTTCAACCTTTTATGTCTTGCATGTATTATGTGAAGGAAAAAAAAAGAATATACTAAGTTTATCCCATGATCTCAGCATCATATATTTCATGTTTCACATGAAGGGGAAGAGAATATTTTAAAGTCAAACTTATCATGATTTCAATCTTGGGTACTACATGTATGATATAGGGGGGAAATATAGAATAGGTCAAGCTTATACGAGTGACTCCTCATATATAAATCATCTATATAGCTCAAGTGAGGTTTCTATCATCATATATTAAGAAAGAGAAGAAGAAGGGAGAACATGTATTTTGAGTATCTTTTGCACAAAGCATCATACTCTTGTAACTAGAGTTCATATATTACCTCACTTGCAACTAATGATGAGATCTACAAAATATGTCACTCAAGCTAGGACCTAACTCAGCCAAAGGATTGACTTTATCATATGGGTCATCTAGCCATCCTTTTCTTTTACCCAATTCTCACATATAGATTTGAATCATGCATAAGGACACAACTCATCTACTCAGGAGTAACCCAGCTTAAGACACATCATATCACATATATCTCATATTTTCATATATTGTAGGGTAGGTCCTATGACCCTCTCCTTGTGGATCTCACCCTCTCTGGAGTTCACCACGTATCTTGTCCTAACACTGGGGGTCCTCCTTTGTAAAAGAGCTTGAGGCTCATGCATATTCAACCATATTTTAACTTAGCTCATCTTAAATAAGAAAAGAGGATGCACATTCATTATCAGGACTTAGCTTAGATTCTTCAAAATTGGATTCAGGTCATATACAACTTAAATCCTTATAAAGAAACTTATATCATTCGAGGTAGAACTTAAACAAGATCATCCATGTTTATATCAACTACCATTCTATCATCTACACTGTGTATCTCATATATTGATACAGCTCTAGACATCTAATCTAGACCTATTCTCTTTTCTAGACTGATGTCACTCCCTTTCACTTAGATTTCATGAACACCTTCTACTCTCCTGCGTGAGGGACACATTTTTATATTTACATATATCTAATAAAATATTATATAGTTTTGCTCCGAGAAAGAAGACGTCAGAGAAAACTATCGAGGTGCGAGCCGATTGGGAAACAAAACCAAACCAGCAAACTCGAGTGTCCAACACACAGTAGATAGTCTGGTGTCATGTAACCTAGTGAAATGGTGAGAACATGGTGTAGACTAGTGTAGCTACCCAATACATATGAGCTCTATATGGAAAGGGTCTCAGACACTTGTCTAAACCTAGTTCTTGAACATCTAGGTTCTAACCTAGAGGCTAAGTCAAACCTTATTCCTATAGAACAACTTACTAAGTTTCTAAGGTTTAAAGTGAAAGGTGAGATTTAGGTTTAATATTTCATGGTGAGCAATTGTTAGGTGTAGCTATTGTTCATGCTCTGATACCAACTGTGACGTCCCCGGATTTTGGCTTCTCCAAACCCTATTGGGAATGAGAGCCCATAATCCGAAAACATCATCCAATCATATCAGAAAGCGATGCGGAAGCATAATACGCATACATGAACGTACAACCATAACATACTCAACATTCACATGTATATTTATACAATATGAATTATTACAACATGATTTACAGTTACATATTGAATGAAAATTCTATAAGTCTGAACATGTATGCTAACATGATCTTAGACAATAGGTACAACCTGTACACCTTGCTCACATCTTATTCTTTATATCCCATTCTAGCTCTGGACCTAGAAAAATACGAGAAACAAAAACATCAACAAAAGTTGGTATGTGGAATTAAAGAGCTATACTATGCTGGCATATAAAATACTCGAAATTGAAGAAAGAGAAAGAAAACATTATTTAAAGGAAGAAAAATCAGGTAATCCCAAGTTATTAATCATATTTCAATGGACATGTATTACTATGGTGGACTTATCACAAACATAAATATTGGGCCCTATCCCTGCGTACCTTGTACCATTAGGGATCTCCCTGCATACCTTGTACCATTAGGGAGGTGCTAGTCAACATTAATAATTTCCCTCTCAAATAGGGAGATTAATGAACCATCAGTAACTACATTCCATTTTATTTCTTTAGTGTTATTATTGTTCAAGGCGGAAATGACAATACATATAGATCTACATCCAACAATGTATTTCAAGTACAAACAAACAAGTACATATATTTAACATCCAGCAAATCTAGTCATATAATTATATCCACGTACCTGAGTTCAGAGATTCATACTTATATTCTGGATCATCTACATCTCTGGTCATCACCTGATCAAAACAAGACCATATACTATCATCAGGTTCTTATCATCTTACATCTCATCTTAACCCTAATCGTATCCATTTTAGGGTTTTCTTAACTCATTAGGATATTCTCATCATTACTTGCATTATTGTATTATATTTATCTTACTGACATCATTTTCCAGATTATGATCCATTATCTGAATATTAGGTTCCATATTCTATTTTTTGTGCACATATTAACCCTAGGTTACATCATTAACCTAGATTAGGGTTTTAAACCATGTATTAATATTCATCTTCATATAACATGGATTTTGTTCATCTTTATGATCTCATAATTAAAACTGAGGTTCAATATACTGATATAAGCTTACTCTGTGAATTTCATCATTTATTGACCATGTATGCATTTATTGCATTTTATTTAGCCTTATTAGCCCTAATTAGACATATAGAGAAAATTACACAATTTCGTGCATCAACATGATCATTACTGACATCAGGTGCACTATAAACATGATTATAGACTTACATACATTTTTCTATAATTTTATGTCATTATTTGATATTTATTACTCATGAACTAAGCATTTTACAACTAATAAGATATCACTGAAATTAGTGCATCAAAACCTGATATTATGATTTTATATTGTTCTACACACTTTTCTGAGAATTTCAGTATATTATATGAAATTTTTGGATAAATGAGCTAATTTCTACGATTTATGCAAGATCTGATATTAATTGGATTTCCTACCTTTTTGGGTCAATCAGATGGAGCCACGTGGCTCTGAGAGGGTGCCTCCTTTGCTTTCTTCTGCTGGCTGGTTCACCCGATCTGGATCCAGGGTAGGATCCACAGACCCGACGGTCCATGTAACCGAGCGGTCCGCCCCCTTTCGTTCTCGCTCACGGGTCTCCCTTGTTTCCTCTGTGAAACACAGCCCCGCCCAAACGGCTGCGATCTGCCGTGTCCCAGTCCGTGCGAGACCCCAGCGGATCTCGGTCCACTCTCCCTCTCTCGCACGAGCCCACGATCTCCTCGCGATGGTTCTGCTCGAAGCTGGATGCGTGCATCGTGCTCTGCTGGATCGGCGCCGCCATGGGGTTCTACCCCAGCTTCGATGTAGCCGCGAGCCCCATCTGTGTCATGCCGCTGCCGCCGAGGGGAAGATCTCCTTCATCTAGACTGTGATGTGCAATTCCTCGAACATGCTGCTCTTCCTCCTTTCTGCTTCAGCGTGTTTTCACCATGTATGGGCTGATGACGCTGTTCTCTGCTTGAACAGGCTCCGCCGGTACTCCTCGTCCACTGACGATGGATCCCCCACCTGCAACTCCTTGTTGGTTTGGCAGGACCTCAGCGTGGCTTGCTCCTGACTAAGTCTCTCTTGTCGCCGATCAGGGGTTCCATCACCACCGAGGTGATTAAGGGATGTCGGAATCCATATCAGGGTCGGTTACTGTTCTTATTGATGAGGAAAGGAGGAGGACGTCAAGCTAGAAGACAAAGGTCTAGGTGTTCAAGTACAGAATCCCCCTGGAAGCCTCACAAAACCTCTCCCTACTGTGATGCACCCTACTGATCCGTCAAGAGGCCAGGAATTCATGGGGTATCAGGCTGAGTGCTATAACTGGGATAAAGCTGGTTCTATTTTCCTACTCCCTACGATGGAGGATATTTCTCCATGGAGGTTTCTTAGATCCGAAAAAGTCGACAATCACAAC
Source organism: Alisma plantago-aquatica (assembly GCA_963693085.1). NCBI lineage: Eukaryota > Viridiplantae > Streptophyta > Magnoliopsida > Alismatales > Alismataceae > Alisma > Alisma plantago-aquatica. Next base: position 1,854,526,316 of record OY856409.1, read on the forward strand.
TAATCTAGCCAAGCCTCTACTGACCAAGTACCACGAGAGCCACCTCACCATGGATTACACCGTAACTCTAGCTATCCTTCTAATTAATGAGTATATAACTTGTAAAATACCAATATAAAGGAAACATAGATCGAGGATGGTTCTCCTATGAACTGAGCTAATAATCAACTACCAAATCTAGTGATCAAAATAACGTACTCAAATAAATACTCCCAAGTATGCTTAGTTCCCAATGTATAACAATATCAACAAAGTACTTGACTTTCATTAAGATTTGGGAATCCATATTTTCATATTGACATTTACCCTAATAAAATACATCTAAATGCCAAATATATATATATAACCTCATATAATTTCATTTGTTTGCATGAATACTCAAACTGATGAATACCAACAAACACCATGATTGAATTCAATCAGTAGTCATCATCATCAACTATATCTTTAATCATGTTTTTCAGGTGAAAAAAAAATTACTATTAGAATAACAAGATCCTCAAATTGAGTTCAACCATATACAAGCATCCTTGGTCACAAAGGATATCAAAATCCTAAAATCAAGGTCATCACATTCACCCCACCTTATTTGGAATTTCGTCCTCGAAATTCAACTAATCTCATCCTTAAGAGGCTATTTTGGGGTTGAACCTCATATACATCATAATTTCTTAGGTTCTAAGACCACCATAGTTGCATACCCTCTAATTTCTCAGCTTAGGGTCTAGAGGTTCTTGGGTGTGTCCACCCCACCTTATATATGTGGAAGCATCACTTACTTTCTTAGCCATAACGTGACATGATGATATCTTAAGATTACATCACCCCTAAGGGTACATGTTTTGTTCATACTTTTAATGTTCAGGAGGAATTCGTTTATATGCCATGATGTTCATATCATTCAAATCTAACATCATTAATATATTTTATGATCAACATGTTACAATGAATTCAACATTAGAGGAGATTTATCTTCGTCCCTGATATTAGGATTTCTCTACATAAAAAGGGCTTACGTAACATGCTTTACCATTAGGGTTTCACCCTATGGTGTGATATTCATACTCAACTTAGAAGCATACATTGAGAAGAATCAAAGTTATGAACTATATTTCTGATCATATATCCTATGATCCAAAAATATCTTTATATCAAGTTCATGAGTTCAACCTTTTATGTCTTGCATGTATTATGTGAAGGAAAAAAAAAAGAATATACTAAGTTTATCCCATGATCTCAGCATCATATATTTCATGTTTCACATGAAGGGGAAGAGAATATTTTAAAGTCAAACTTATCATGATTTCAATCTTGGGTACTACATGTATGATATAGGGGGGAAATATAGAATAGGTCAAGCTTATACGAGTGACTCCTCATATATAAATCATCTATATAGCTCAAGTGAGGTTTCTATCATCATATATTAAGAAAGAGAAGAAGAAGGGAGAACATGTATTTTGAGTATCTTTTGCACAAAGCATCATACTCTTGTAACTAGAGTTCATATATTACCTCACTTGCAACTAATGATGAGATCTACAAAATATGTCACTCAAGCTAGGACCTAACTCAGCCAAAGGATTGACTTTATCATATGGGTCATCTAGCCATCCTTTTCTTTTACCCAATTCTCACATATAGATTTGAATCATGCATAAGGACACAACTCATCTACTCAGGAGTAACCCAGCTTAAGACACATCATATCACATATATCTCATATTTTCATATATTGTAGGGTAGGTCCTATGACCCTCTCCTTGTGGATCTCACCCTCTCTGGAGTTCACCACGTATCTTGTCCTAACACTGGGGGTCCTCCTTTGTAAAAGAGCATGAGGCTCATGCATATTCAACCATATTTTAACTTAGCTCATCTTAAATAAGAAAAGAGGATGCACATTCATTATCAGGACTTAGCTTAGATTCTTCAAAATTGGATTCAGGTCATATACAACTTAAATCCTTATAAAGAAACTTATATCATTAGAGGTAGAACTTAAACAAGATCATCCATGTTTATATCAACTACCATTCTATCATCTACACTGTGTATCTCATATATTGATACGGCTCTAGACATCTAATCTAGAGCTATTCTCTTTTCTAGACTGATGGAGGATATTTCTCCATGGAGGTTTCTTAGATCCGAAAAAGTCGACAATCACAACTAATCTAGCCAAGCCTCTACTGACCAAGTACCACGAGAGCCACCTCACCATGGATTACACCGTAACTCTAGCTATCCTTCTAATTAATGAGTATATAACTTGTAAAATACCAATATAAAGGAAACATAGATCGAGGATGGTTCTCCTATGAACTGAGCTAGTAATCAACTACCAAATCTAGTGATCAAAATAACGTACTCAAATAAATACTCCCAAGTATGCTTAGTTCCCAATGTATAACAATATCAACAAAGTACTTGACTTTCATTAAGATTTGGGAATCCATATTTTCATATTGACATTTACCCTAATAAAATACATCTAAATGCCAAATATATATATATATATATAACCTCATATAATTTCATTTGTTTGCATGAATACTCAAACTGATGAATACCAACAAACACCATGATTGAATTCAATCAGTAGTCATCATCATCAACTATATCTTTAATCATGTTTTTCAGGTGAAAAAAAAATTACTATTAGAATAACAAGATCCTCAAATTGAGTTCAACCATATACAAGCATCCTTGGTCACAAAGGATATCAAAATCCTAAAATCAAGGTCATCACACATTCCTTTCTAGAAGTTGAATATCCCATGAAGAGTCCTTTATGTGATTTAGGGTCAAATTTATCATCATCCTTTGTATTTAAGATGTAACAGGTTGTACCAAAGGTATGAAAATAGTCAACTTAGGGTTTCTTGTTGAAGATAAGTTCATAAGGAGTCTTGTTATGATGGCATTGAAATGTTACATGATTTAATACATAACATGCCTAATTGACTACTTCAGCCCAAAAAGTTTTAGGTGTATTGTGTTCAAGTAACATTGTTCTAGACATTTCTTGCAAAGATTGATGTTCCTTTCTACTATCCTATTTTGTTGTAGGGTGAGTGGAGCTGAAAAAATATGAGTGTACCCTTGGAATGTACAAAATGCTTCAAAGATGTGATTTTCAAACTCCCCACCATTTTTTTTTGGCTAGTGGAGGTCCGATACATGCCGCCCTGCACCTACGGCTGATACAATGTTAACATAAACTTTGTTCCCTCATTCCCTCAGGTCAGAGGGTTTAGGTTGAGTCCTACGCTCGCTCTCGCCATCCACGATCTGAGCTAGAGACTTCGGAGGCCTGTGATAGCTCGCACGCCCCGTACAGTTTTTTAGATGGTGTTTAGCCAGGCTATCAACCACTCAGTTAGCTTCCCTTCTCACGAACTCGAAGTTGATCTCTTTAATCTGCCTAGCCTTCTCTCGAATTTTGTTAGTCACATGTCGGTACCTCATGGGCGTCGTGTTTTCCTTTTTCACCCATTCAATAGCATTAGCGCTATCACTTTCCACAGTGGCCTTGCTAATCCCCAACCTGGAAGCCAGCTCGACAACAGCCTCCATGGCCTCAAGCTCCCCTACAATGACCGTTTTCACATCACTACTGCTGCTCCACCCCTGAATCCAACCTCCTGTATTGTTTCTGGCCACCGCTGCAATGGCGGCTCTACCCCTTTTAACGGCACTTCAGTATTAATTTTGATCCACCCCTCCCCTGGTTCCATCCACTGAATCATCCATGTAGGTCTATTTTTCTATGTCACCTTATCAACACCGCATCTGACCCTCTTCAACAAACTGGCAGAAGCTAGGATAGTATTCCTGTAGGTGGTATCTTTGCCTTTGAACACCTTTAAGTTCCTGGCCTTCCAAATGTTCCAGGTCGTGATCATCACTCTCTCCCTTCCTCCTTTGTTAGCCTTCAGGCACTTGCTCATCCAAGCCTCCAGGTTCCCGAAGAAGAAGCTTGGAATGGATTCCTCTATTCTACAGCTGAGCCACACCTCTTTAGATGCACTGCAGTCCCGGAGGGCGTGCAAAGTGGATTCCTCCCCCCTGACATCTTGGGCACTCGGCATTCGCCGTTAGATGGCGTTGGCGTCTTCTTGAGTTCATAAGAATGGTGCCCCTATGCACCAGCCAGAAGAACATCTTCACCTTCTCCGGGCATCTCCCCCGCCATAGTTTCTCCCAACAACTCACCCTACTGCCCCTCCTGACCGCTCTGAGGAGTTTGTAGGCATCTGACGAAGAGAAATTGCCGTCCTTGGTACCCTCCCAGATCCATTCATCTCTCCCGTTGATCTCCTGCGATACTTCCATCTGCATAATATGTGATCTCGTCTACTCCCCGAAGAACTCCCTCAAAAACTCCTTATCCCACCCACCCTGCAGGTTGACCACACTGCTCACCTGCAAGTCCTTCATTTCCTCCGTGATAGGTTTAATCACTGCGTCCGCCAACCTACCTTCCTGCGTACACCATTTGTTATACCAAAGGTTAGTACTCCTTCCGCCCCCACCATCTTTTGGGAGTGTAGCTCAGTAAATACCCTCATCTCAGCCATAGCCTTCCAGAAAGGTGTCCCATTAGTCGTCGGCCTCTCGGTATTGACTTTATACTTAGCGCAGATGCCCCTCATCCAGGGAGCGATCTTGTTTGTTTTTATCTCCCAGGCATTCCTGCATTGCAAGGCCTTATTCCAGGACCTCATAGATTTCAAACCAAGGCCCCCCTCCTACTTCTCTATAGTGACTATGTACCATGCCACTAGTGACAAACTCCCCACCATGATCACTCCTAATTGTAGATATTTCATTTTATATTTGATTTTCAATTTTAGAACAAAAATGAATGAATATTCTAATTGTATCATCTTTAGCTGAGAGAAAATGAACCCAAGTGTATGTACTATAATCATCAACAATAACAAAGAAATAACTTTTACCACCAATAGATTGAGTCCTCATAGGACCAAATAAATCCATATGAATAAGTTCTAAAGATCTAGTAGTTCTAAGTAAGGTTTTTGATTGGAAAGAAGTTTTACTTTGCTTACGTTAAGTACATGGTTCACAATTTTCAGATTTGTTAAAAGATAGTTTAGGTAAACAATGAACAAGATCATATTTAATCAACTTTTTGATAACATGTGAACCTACATGACCTAGTTGTTGGTTCCATAGTTGTAAAGATTATTCATTTGCAATAAGACATTTTCAAATAATATCTTGCATGGAATTAGGTCTAAGTATATATATAGTTCTTATTCTTCTTCCTTCATAAACAACATTATTAGTGTTCTCTATGAGTAGCTTGCAGCAGGATTTGTTAAAAATAACATCATAGCCACTATCACATAATTGACTAACTCTAATCAAGTTGTGAATCAATCCATCAACAAGTAGGATATTCTTAATTTGAAGATTTGTACCAATATTACCTATTCTAATAATTTTACGTTTGGTGTTGTCTCTATCTATGATCGTTCCAATATTCTTTTCTTCAAATGTTTGAAAAGCTTCTTTGTTTCTAGCCATATGTTTGGAACAATCACTATCAACCACCCAATCATATAAAATAGATGAATTTTGGTATCGATGTGATGGTCCTTTTGGTTAGGGGCATTTTTTAAACCATTTTTTTATTTTAGAATAACTAATTAGGAAGATTTTTTGAAGGTTTTTGAGAACCAAGGTTGAATATAGTCACAATTTTTTTTATTTAATAACAATCTCTTTACAAAACAGCACTCGGTCGACAATTTCTTCGATCGAATAGTTTTTCAGTTGAGCTATTTGTCAGCTAGAATGATTTTCCAGAAGATTTGTTTTTGACAGAACATCTCTTGGTCGACTATTTCCTTGACTGAAGAGTGTATCAGTCGAAAACTATGTCGATCGAGAAGGGTTCAGTGTGTTCTCACTAAATTTATCAATTTCAAGAAAAGCATTTTTCTATTTTGAATCAAATCATGCAAGAATATGCAAGTTAATTCTTAGTTTAGTTGAGATAAGACAACTAGATTTTTAAATTAAGTTTTAGGTTAAATCTCAACTAAGTATTCCACATTTCTAAGTTCGTGGTTTTGGAACCAAAGCTATATCCTTATTCTTATTTTTCTTGTAAGGGAATGAAAATGAATAATGTCCAAGATGTAAGCAATAATGACAACAAATGAAATCAATTTCAATCTCTTTTTAACATTGTGGTCATGAATCAGATTGTTTTTAGGTACATACATGACTTTGGTCTTGGGTACTTGTGTCTTTCTAGATCAAGGTTTTTTTAGGATTTATCTTTGGGTACATAACCTAGGCTTCTCCTCCCAATTTGACCAGATGAGTCCTTTAGGATTTTATCAAGAATGTCTTTGTTTTTCAAGCTACTAATATCCTTTTGAAACTTAGCAATTTCATCCATTTTATTTTTAATGTCTAACTTTGCTTGGTCTAGATTAGATAACAAACTATCTCTTTCTTTGATAATAGCATCATAATACAAATGAGTACATAAAATAAGTTGAGTTTGAAGATCATTTATTTTAGCAAGCAATTCAACCTTTTCTTGACAAAGAAAATTATAGTTTGTTTCTACAGAAAGCAACTTGATATTATGCTCATTAATGGAAGATTTTAGAGTATCTCTTTTATATATGAGACTTTCATTTTAATAAGAGAGAGTATAAAACTTAGCATGCAAATCATCATTTGTTTTTGTAAGCTTCTTTAATTTCTATTTACAATCAACATAGGTGTCATGTATTTTTTGCAGACTAGTGACTAATTCTTCTTTAGATAATTCAAGAAGGCTTACCTCATTTTCATCTTCCCTTGTCCATAAGACATTCCCCTTCTTCCTCTCTACCTTCACTTTCATCACTTGATTCGTCCCAAGCAGCTTTGTAAGCTTTATCTCCTTTGAATTTATTCTTTGAAGGAAGATTTCTTCCCTTTCTTGATTTTGGGACATTCATTCTTCACATCTCCTTTCTTGCCACATTCAAAACACCTAAGAAAACAAGAGGAAGAAGAACTAGAATCTTTGTTAGAATTAGACCTTCTATATTTTTACCATTTACAATGAGTGCATCTTATTCATCATCACCTTCACTTGTTTCATCACTTTCTTGAGTGATGACATTTGATTAAACCTTTATTGTACATTTTAAGGAAATGTCCTTCCTTTTTCCTTTTTGAAGATCAGACTCCAATATGTCTTCTTCTTCAAGGGTGACCTCATGAGTCTCTAGGTTGCCAATGAGCTGCTCCATCCACATTCTAGTGAGATCATTTGCTTCTTCAATGACCGTCACCTTTGGTTTGAATTTTAGAGGAAAAGATCTGATAATTTTGGATAATTGATCTTCTTCACTTATATACTTACCTAATGCACTTAATCTATTAACAATGGAAGAAAATCTTGCATACATTTCACTTATATATTCATTAGGTTGCATACGCAATTGTTCAAACTTTTGCTTAAGCATATTAATTTTGGTATTTTTAACTTGGGTAATACCTTCATGTGTTATGGAGATTTTATGCCATATATGTCGGGACCCACTCTTTTGATCAGCATAAATACCAACCATTAGAGATAATCCCAAATGTAAACCCAGATTATGAAATAAAACAATGAATTCTTGACCAAGGCGATTGAACAATATACGAAAAACACAGATAAATATTTCCTTTTTCTTTCTTCACAAACTCATAAATCAATGTCACATCAAGGACATCACATTTAGATATCACAAATCATATTCAACTCCATTAAATCTAGAATCAAATCTTGTTCTCATATGCGGTTCAGTTTACATCAAATACATGTACATTGATGAATAAACTTAATCTATAACCCATCCCGGGAAAGAGAGAGTATATGGACGTTCTAATCTATATAGATTATGCTATTTATCTCTTCCTTGTTGTGACCTTTCCGCTGGATAGAATTATACCTAAAAACATTTGAAACAACCTCATGAGACTCATATAGAGCCCCAATGAGTGGATACCTCCCACTCAAGCTAGGTACATGCATCGGCATCAGATTAAGTATAAAACTTAAAAGAAACATGCATATATTGAAAAGTATAGAAAAAAGTTCTATATTCAAATCTATCTTGCAATGATAATCTAATCCAACAGATAAGGCAATCACTTGAACCAATTATAACCTTGAAACATCTTTTAGAACATGTCTATGAACAAATTAGTAGATATTTCTTAGTTCAGATTAAGAGCCCTACTGTATAAAATAAGATAAGTTCTAAGCATTTTTGAATCAATACATAACAATAACATTACCCTTTTGACACTCCACTAGCTGGACATGAACAAATCAACAGATACTTCTAGTTCAGATTAAGAATCTTACTACATGAGTAATAAGTCAAGTTCTAAGCATTTTGAAACAATACATAACAATAACATTATCTTTGTGACACTCCACCAGCCAGACCAGGAACACATCCTGTAGTCCTGAAGCTGAAGTACACATAAAACATTTTGACCAAACAATACTATCAAATAGCAAGCAATCCAACTCATATTCAGAATAGATATAAATCCCATCATTTATAACTTGTCAGCATGACATATCATAATATGAAATAGAAAATATCCATATCAACATGATTACTTTCCTCAACAAGAAGCATAATCAACAATAACAAATTATCCAGTAGCAGTACAAAGAATGTAACAACCATTCAAATCATGTTCTACACGGCTTATCATCTTTTATTCATTTTCCCTGAAACTACTTGGCTTGTACCTCACCAAGTAGAACTCTCCACGCCTGATTCTCATGTCAACGACTCACCGCCACTATCTTAGGGTTTAGTCGGCCACCCTAAGATATCAACAACATACCCTGGCCACCTCAGGGTTGCCTAAAGAGGCTCACGTCCTCATCTCGGGTACACGAGATAGGAACCAGCAAAACAATATATCACATATTACATTATTTCACATATTTTTCATTTCACATTTCACATATTTCATTTCAACAGAGTATATTCCATCTGGACATAGACTTTTACAACAAGGATTTAGGGCCAGAGCCACTCCAGATGACTCACTCCTTAATCCTGGTGGTCTAACCTTTAAGGTCTCGATCCACACTCCGGAAATCCTTCTCATAATTCATCGATTACTACAAGGATATCCATTTTGTTTCCCATGTGTGGTCCTCGGGGGAACTCACGGTGTTCAGGGCACCTAACTAGATGTTCAATCATTTCACTTGTTATTAATCTCTTTCAGTCATCTTAAAAGAATTCAAAACATCATACATCATATCTGTGTATTCTCGCGTAACTTTAATAACATGAAACGGATTAAGTTTATCAATAAGGGCAATGATCAAAGAAAGAACCGCAATAAGTCTATAGATTGCAACAAATATGATTATTTCTATCTTCTACATCAATTCATAGCAATCATCAATAGTGGGCTTTCTGTCCAAGACATAATCTTATTGTCCATCATTTACCCCATCGAGGTTTTATCATCATCACTGGGCCTTCAGCCCTAGACATAATCTCATTATGCAACATTTACCCTTATCAGGGTTTCTCAATATAAGGAGTGCATATTAAATTCCATTTCAACATAAATCTTATCAGCTCATTGTATATCATAGTTCTGAACAAATATTAACAGAGGCATTAAAACTAGCAACAGTAAAAGCATATAGATATCATGTATCATTCCTCATACCCAGAATAGATTTATCATACAACATATGCATGTTCCATCCAATCTGAATTGATGCCAATAAATTTCATGCATATACATGCATACCAGACTTAGTTCTCTTCTTCTTATATTTCACATTCTTCATATGGGGTTACTAGTCATCACATGTTCACTATCAAATGAAGTTTGTACTATTAGTCCATTCTCAGAGTACAATTCACAATTCAAGAACACATTCTTGTAAATCAATTTGAAATACTTGACTTTCATCTTTTAGTTGAATTCAGTTACAGTTATGTGCATCTATTAATTCCCCATTTGATATTATCATTCATTAGCATCATCAAACTCATCATTTTAGGGTAAGAGTTACATTCTTAGAATCATCTATTAATTCCTATCTTTTTCCATCATTTTCTACTCAGTAGTCTCAACTTCTTTCATTTCATGTTCATTACATCATCTGGACCAATCTTTCTAGATTCACTTTACATACAATGCTTCTCTTCTACATAACATTTATCAAAGTATAGTTCTTAGTATATTTCATTTAATTTGGGTTAAGCCACATGTAATTAAAATAAAAGATAAATTACTTCATCATACTATCTTCATTAGTTTCATCTTTATCTTGCAATCACCATTAGGTACATATTGTTCATATTATCTCTTATATTCAGATAAGTGTACCTTGTCATTGAATACTAATGTCATTCCCATAATAAAAAATGATCATTCTTTATTATACTAAAATAAATGCATTAGACTTAGATGATATAGTAAGACTCATCATCATATTCAATTGAAGTATTAATACTTTCAACTTCAACATTTGATCACATTTCAAACATCATATACAAGTTATAGGTTTATCACTTATAATTGTCTTAGTAATAAACTTTTAGGATTTTCAAGAAGTCATTCCTTAGTTCAACATATCATAATAATCATATCATTCAGTAATCCAATCATGTCTCAAGGCTTCATTAAGGTTATTCACAACATGGAAACCCTAGTTTCCATTTTCACACATTTCATTCATCAATCACAAGTATACATTGATTAATTCACTTATTTCATTCACTTACTCAACACAAATCCTAATCAGGATATGTGGTCATTTAATTCCATTAACATTCAACAATACACTTGTATACAATCTAGTACAATTCAAATACAACTTTATACATGTCAATTTCAATTCCAAGCATATCCGCCATTGGGCTGATTTCTAAGAAAAATTCACATGAAATACCATAGTCATCTACCCATAAGAATATCAATGCATCCTCAATCAATATAATAGGAATTAATCAACTTTCAATCAATGAGAAATAATCAAAAATAGAAAAATTGGATTCCCCAATACCTTTCCCAAATCAAATCCAATCACATACATTTACAAACAAAGTTTCTGATTGTTTTATCCGGATTGAATTAGGCTTTCAACAAGAATACAAAGCTTAGGAGGGAGAAAAACACTCACCTCAGGTGCCAAGCACCTTAAATTCGTAGGTCAACCTCTGAATTTTTGGAAACCCAATCAAACTCTCACAAAAGAATCCAATTCTTTCTCCTCTCAACTCAAAAACCCTAGAAATGGGGATTAGAAGAGAAAGAGTGAGAAAAGGGGGAGATTTGATGTGATTTCGAATCAAATCAGGGGAGGGACGGAATCTTGACATGTGAGAGAAGATTCACCATGAAATGCTATGCAAAGAAGCTAAACTTACTTGATTTCATCATATCTTGGATAGAGAAATCCTAGATCATCATCTCCTCCACTTTCTCTACTCAAAACCCTAGCTCTCCTCTTTCCCAGGAATTTCATTTCTTTGATAGGAAGGACGAGTTATGAGAGCTGCTTGTGTTTTAGTTTAGTGATATAGATGAATTGAGGTGCTCAGAACATTTGCAAACAAGCCCCTCAATGTATTTTTATTTTGCTCAAACTGGTTGGTCGGCTGAGTTATAAACTCGACCGAAACCACATGTTTCATAACCCAAACGTCATTCAAAATTTATGAAACTTTAAAAAAATGTCTGAAATTTCGTTTTTAAGATACAGTAAAATTTTTAGATCATTTGGAGTTAACAATAAATAACTAAAAATCAAATACTACACTGCTATATTGCAATAAACATCATGGTCGGTCGAGTTTGTCCTGCACAAAACTCGACCGACACCCTCTCTGCAGAGATCAAAAGTCATCCAAAAATTATGACAATTTAAAAGGGTGTCTATAATTGAGTTTCTCAAGTAAAGTTACAATTTGAGATCAATTGGATATACCAATAAAAAAATAAAATTCAATTAACACACTGCTATATCAATCTGAAAATATGATCAATCGAGTTTGAAACTTGACCAATAAACAGGTCAAAACATTCTTCAAAAATTTTGATATTTTCCAATATTGTTCACAATTTATATATACAAATTATATACAAAGTTGATATAAATCAGAGTTACACATAAAATACTAAAAATCATTTAGTGAGACACTATATTTATCAAATTCTGTATTCATGTCATCAAAACCCTAATTTGGGCCGATTAGGGTTTTGAAATGTTAACCCTAATCAGGTGGATCAAAGTATAATTAAAACTTCTCATTATATTTAAAACATGAAAATTTAACTACCATCACTAATCAAGCTTTAAACAATGATCAACTTAGTTAAGCATACAATCATCTAAGTAAACCCTAATTAGATGACTAATTTGAAAACGGGTCATTACAATATATCATAAGCCGTATCACATGAAGATATTCTGTCAAGCTCACTTATAGAAATGGAAAAATATAGTATGCTTACCACCTTTGCATTTAATTGAATTTTGTTTTACAGTGTTTAGATCCCATGTTGCATATTCAATTGTGAGAAGCACATAGGGAGTAGACACCATCCTCCATAACTGCAAGTTGATTCCTTGAAAGTAGAATTGTATTCTTCTCTTCCAGTAGGTGTAGTTGCTTCTATTAGGTGGTGGCCGAGTAATGTGAGTTCCTTCAAGGTTGAAGTTGCTAAGCATGTTGTCCCCCATTCTTCAAGACCTATTATGGCTCCTTGAAGACCTACATTGATACCATTTGAAAGATCTAGAGGTGGGGTGAATATAGATTTTTTATAATTTAAGTAAATTAAAAACACTTAACCAAAGAAGGAGGAGGAAATAAGGAAGACACTTGTGTTTAGAGTGGTTCTAACATTTGAATTCAAAGGTTGTCAGTCCACTACCTAATTGTCTCCAATTGGGATTTTGAAAGAGATTAATTTTATTACCTTGCAAGGATGTTACAATAAAATATAATCACCTTCCTTGAAATAGCCTTCACCTAGAAGTGGCCTCAACCTCCTTGAAGCAGCCTTCTTTAAAGTAACTCCATACCATTGGAGCAACCTTCTCCTCCTAGAAGTAGCTCCACCACTTTGAGATATCCTTCCTTTAGTATATCTAACCTCTTGAAGCAACCTTCCTTGAAGTAATGTCAAGAACCTCTTAAAGAAGCCTTCTCCCACTACTACATAAATGGCTTATAACGTCACATTTATTGGCATCATTTGTATACAAGAAACTGACGCCTAAACCCTACAATGTCAGTTTATTACAAAAACCAACATCTATCTGTGAAGAGTGGCCAGACACGGGTATCACTTTTTATTTAGCGTCGGTTCCTTAATAAGTAACCGATGCCTAAAATCGACCGCCAAATCCAAATTTTCTAATGGAAAAAATTACCTCCAAAATTTAACAGACGACGTCAGTTTTGAACAAAACAACCGACGACTAAAAGTTTTTTGCGAGATAGAAATTGGGACCATTTTTATCGTCGGTTTTCTAGTATAAACCAACACCACTATGTTTCACGCGTTAACCCCCCCGCAAATATTTTCACCCCCCTTTGGCGTCAGTTTTATACGACAACTGATGACTATGGTCAGAATTGGAGAGCATTTTGTTTTTATCGACATATGTAGATAGATGTTAGTTTTTCTAGTGGAAACTGATGACTATAATTGAGCAAAGGTGTTGTTTTTTTTGTGGTAACCGAATCCTATTGTGATAAGCGTCGGTTGGTTTTAATAACTGACACCGATTGTTAACTTAATAGCACCCACGCAAAGCAGACTCTTCCCTTTTCTCTAGAATTTAGGGTCTGGTGATTCCGCCGTTGACCGCTCCCTACTGCTCTCTGCTCGCCGCCACTGTGGCAGTCATTTTTTTTGCTCGCCGCCGCCACCGCCCTCCTCCTTGCTCGCTGCCGCCACCGCTATTCCTTTTGTGCTCCCCAACCGACTGCCTGTAGCTCACCGTCGTGTGCAATTTTTGCCTTGCTCGCTCACCGGCTTCCTGCTCACCGTTCTTCCATGCTCGTCTGCCCGCTCGGCTTCCAGGTACACCCCTTCATCTCGCCCTCTCTCCCTGCTCCAGAGCAAGATGCCCGACTGGGCTCAAACAGAGTTAAACATCCCCAAAAACCCTCTGTCTCACCTTCTCTCTCTACTCCAGAGCAAGATGCTCGATCGGCTGGGCCCAAATAATAAATTTTTATATACTAAAATGATCAAAAAAACCCTCATCTTTCCAATGATGATGTATATTTCCCCTTATTGTGTTCATATCTTCTCTGAATCCCTATTTTATTACACTGCTTGATCTTTAATCACATAGACTTAATCAACATTACTACTTGTATGATCCTAGTCATTAAAATCACTCTTTCCTAGTACTTCAGTAACTAATGTTTCCTTGAGATGAGTGTTAACTGATCTAGCTTGCTTACTTTCCTTCTAATGCCATCTTTTTTTGTGCTATGACCCATTAGTCTCCTTTAGAGTATTAAAATGATGCAACTTGTACACTTATTAAGTTTGAATCTATAAATCCCATGAAATGATATCACCCCACAAAATCAGTACTCACTATAATGTCTTGTACACTCTAGAATCAAGATCTCATATTCTTATGCTATTTTAACACCTTGAGACCTCTTTTTCTCATTCTAGTGGATGATTATGACCTATGATGACCTAACATGAAACCATGCTCTTAATGATATGATTTTGTTGTCCTAGAAACCCGTCCAAGATTTACTCATTTGGAGTAAATCTTGGATAGTCCCTGGTTTGCGACTATTCTTGAACACCTAATCTCACTTAGGATGTAAGTGTATAATGTGTATTGGGTTTTCAAGAAAACTTCGGTAGCACTTCCCCATTTGTTCTCTAAGTACATATGTACTTGGAGAACAATGGGGAAATGCTGCCGAAATTTTCTTGAAAATCCAATACATATTATACACTTACTAGTGAGAATAGGTGTTCAAGAATGGGATAGGTGGTATGCATTTATTATATGATAAGAATGATGACTCCAGTCCATTCTTAGTTGGGTTGCCAACACCACCAAACATTAAAGCTGGGGATCACAATGACTTGTATGTTCACGGGGATCATAATGAGGGATTGTTAATTGATAAAAGATCACAATATTAGAGGCATGCATGTTTATATTCTTTATATGTTTTATTTTTCTGAATGTGAACTTTACAATGCGAATGTGGACTTTACAATGTGAATTACTTTACAATGTGAATGTGAACTTTACAATGTGAATGTGAACTTTACAATGTGAATGTGTACTTTACAATGTGAATTACTTTAAAATGTGAAATTTATAATTTGAATGTGAACTTTCAGATGGCTGAGCATTCCCATGATGACCGTGCTGATGATAACCGTGAGGGTGAGGACATGCCTGCGCCACATGACAATGTAAGTTTTAAGAATATATCCATGAGGTTTCTATCTATATGTTCATTTATAATTATATCATGTAAGTGTGTTTTTTATGAAATTTTAGGTTGGTGATGTATCCCCTAAAGAAATTACAACACTTGATGAGTAGTAAAAGAAAATTGAGAAAGTGAGGGGCATCACAATGATGAACAAGTTACTACAACAAAGGGGCAATGGACCCAAATTGGTTGTGCATTTTGATAATGCAGGAAATCCATATGGAGTGAACCGCAACTCATTTGTTTCATATCTTGGGGGTTCTTACTCGCAGCCATTGCAGTCCTAACCTAGAATCCTAGCATAAAGTTACTAAGGGGAAGAAAGACCATATATGGAAGGAACTATGCGTGAGTTATTATTATTTGTAATTCTATTTGTGTAGATTACTAATTATTAGGATACTAGTTAATAGCAATTCTATTTAATTTGCAGAGCATATTTGTTCTGGATGAAAAGTTGCATCATAAATGTGTGATGCAACGTTGTGGGATGGTCCTAAGGAACTATAGGACCAATCTCACCTGAGATTACATACGTGATGCTGAGAAGAGGTTCTTGATTGATTTCCAATTCTAGACATTGATCACTATTTGACTAACTCTACACTAATAATTTTTTTTTGTATTCTCTTTAAAAATAAATTTAGGCAGAAGGAAGCCACACAACAATGGAACTACCTGGACCCCAAAGATTGGGAGGATTTTGTTACCCAAAGAAAAACAGATGAATTCAAGGTATTAAGTGACACTCCCAATTTCATTAATATGCGTTCTTATGTATTCACCTATTCAAGATTAACCTTTAGTGTTACTAACCAAATCAATGTGCTAACTAACTAGGCTATCAGTGATGCTCAACAAGAAAGGCGTGCATTGAATGTGCATGACCACACAATGGGTCTAAGAGGATATGCAGGCATTTGTCAAAGACTACAGGCTGAGTCTACTCAGCCTGCTACTACTAAAGAGACTTTAGAGTCCTCTACTACTGCTTCCGCACCTTTGCCTCACCATGCTATGTGGGTAGCTGGGAGGAAAAATAAGAAGGGTGACATATCGAAGCCTGCAACTGCCGAGGCAGCTGCAAAAATGGTAAAAATCATCTCTTAGAGCAATCGATCAATATTGATTATTGTTATGTTTACTTACTAATATTTGTTGATAGTGATTAGCGGGAGGTGCACGAGCAGAGGAAGGAAGGCAAGTTCATCCCTCAGGGAACAAGGGATGAACTGACAGTTGCTTTAGGTAACCCAGAGCATCCTGGACGTATTAGGGGTGCAGGCGCTGGTGTGGGCATCAAAGCATTCTTTGGGCCATCCCAATGCAAACCTATCCCAAAAGTGGGACTTTCACAAGCTGAGGTAACCTATTCTTTTTTTAGAATGTTATTGCAAAAAGGAATTCAATAATCATAAGCTAGCGTTTCTTTTATCCATGTATAGGCAGATGCATTAATTGATAGGAGAGTCGAGGAAGAACTTGATAAGAGACTCCATGATGTACTTAGCAAGTGGCAGGAATCTCATACGACCACTCAGACAGTTGATGTGACGTGCTGTACTTCTCCTACTACTCCTACTGTAGAGGTTGGGAGTAATCCTATAGACCCACCACCTACCACGTCGTTTGTAAGTATTTTTATGACATAGTAGCTAGTCTATTCAGGATGATATGTTTGTGTATATATGCATATAACATTCTTTACGTAAATTTGTTGGGGTTGAAGCCATGCCGACTAAAAAGTCAAGAATATATTGTTGCAGAGGCTTCAGCTTACCCACCCCTTAAAGGGTGCATGTTTCATGGGTATCCAGTACGAGATGGTGTGGTACGTGTGAGCCTGATACATGTACTCCCCGACTGGAGGGATCTTGCACTACCTCATGCACAACTAGATGTTGAAACACTTGGTGAGGCAGTAGGCGGAGTGATACTGTGGCCCGAAGCGGATGTCCTCTATACTAATATTGTATGATAAATTTCCATTACGTTAATTTGTTAGTGTGTATATATGAGTCAATTGATCTGAAATTATATATACAGGTCAAAAAGACGAGACCCACTACATCTCGACCTCCACCTCCTCGACTACCAAGTTGGCTTACAAGGGACCTACATGCTTCGATAGGTCCTAATTGTAGGGGTGTGGCAGTATGGATCGGCGAACATGATCTAAATTGCCCTATAAGTGTTATTGTTCCAGAGGATGTTGCAGGTAAATCATACGATAACAATCTATTTATACAAGTTTAGCATACATATTAATGCATATGTAATACAAGTTTTGCATATGTATTAATGGATAGGTATTAATGCAGGTCAATCATACGAAAACAAGATATTTATACAAGATATTTTGGAGTTGTTTCGTTATGATTGGTTGAACACGTCTATGATAGAGTTATGGATATGGTGAGATCTTATTTATACATCAATATACCTTGTTTTATATTCAGTCATCTATTTTCTTATATATTAAGGCATATGTAATACATGTTTTGCAGTCACTTACACACGATATGTACAAATTTTGGATTTTCCCAAGTGGGATTTTTTGTTCCATCTTTGATTAGTCTTGTACATGCAGACCCTTCTCCAATTATTTCATACTGCTGTGATGCTTTTCAATATTTTGGTAAAAATAATAAGACGGTGATAATAGCTCCATTCAAAGTCGGGTAAGTTTACTTTGCTTATAATTTGGACTTAAGCAAATTACATTTTTATTGTGGATTTTGAGTTATTAATTTTCTACTTTCTTACCTATAGTGGTAAACATTGGGAGTTACTAGTTATTGTCTGCAAGACGTTCACTGTCTATTGTCTAGATCTTGTAGGGAATGAGTTGAATACATTATATGGACATGCAATTAAAAGACCATTATTCTCGTGAGAAATTACATGTTTTTATATATGTTACATCTGTTACTACATTACTATTTAATTATACAATTTAATGTGTTACATTAACATATGTAGGGATTTACAAGAGTACAAAAAATCTAGAGGAAAGGTCCCCAGGAAAAAGAATCTGTCACTAATTTGGGAGAATGTGAAAGTAATTTTCTGACTCCAATGTATATATTATTTATGTGAATTGTGCTTATTTGTATTTTTGAATATTTTGTATGTTTCAATTTATAGTGTGCTACACAAGACAACAGCTGGGCATGTGCCTACTATGTGATGTGATTTATGGACCTAATAATCAAACATGTTGCAATGGAAATTGATAAGATACAACAAGTATTATACATAGTCTTGTTAGATAATATGAAATATATCAATCTTATTATATATTATTAATTATATATATACATCATTCTCTTTGTAGGTCTTTAAAACTACTGACTTTAGTACATGTGGAAAGCTATTAGATGTACATACTCCCTATATGAGAGAGGAATTAGATGATGTAAGAGAAGAATGGGAAAAATCCCTACAAAGAGTGGGAATTTTTAAATATAATTTTATTGACAATGATGACGATGATGAATAAAGAATAACTTTGTTCTCATAATTATTTTGATGTGAATGTGAATGACTTTTTATGAATTTCCATATGTGTGAATTTGAATGTGAATGACTTTTTCTAATCAATACATGAATGTTTCTACATGTGTCTGAATGTGAAAAAGATGAAATCAATGGAACTAAATGTGTATGTAAAAAACTTTGCAGGTTTCTACATGTATCTGATCAATACATGTGTCTGAATGGGAATAACTTTGTAGGTTTGTAGCTTGCTGTATGACTGATATCAATGGATGATGTAAACTTACAGTTCAAAACTAAATTGAAGCTTCTGCATCCTACTGACCAGCCATACAACAGGCCTACAAACTGATAAGAAAAAAAATACGCAAATAGGCGTATGTTGTTTATAAACAACCGACACCAAAATAATATGATGTCGATTTTTAGCAAAAAACCGACGTCTTTATCCCATCCTGGTGTCGGTTGTCGGTAATAACTGACGCCTCTTACCACGGTCGTGTTGGCCAGCAAGCAGTGATGGCGTCGGTTATTTGCATAAAACCGACGACTTTATTGATGGTGGGAAGGGTAACTACATCGGTTCTATTAATAACCGACATCTGTAACCAATCTATTGTGTCAGTTTTCTTAAATAACTGATGCCTATAGTCCCTTTGGTGGTGCGTTTTTAGTGGCGGGAAGTGTTTTGGTGTCGGTTAGGGAACTGATGGAGCTTCCACTTGCGTGGAGTGTGTGCACCACTAAAAATCCTAAAGATAGTAAGTATTTAGGTTTAGCCTTGCTTATACTAGATTAAAAATTCCACCCGTGTATGCTAGGATACGTAGAAGTCTTATCGTAGTATAGTTAAGGGTCGAATCCACAAGACAACGGTCTTATTAAGATCAACAAGATAGAAAACGTTAGAATTTCATTTAACTCCTTAATAGTTGGTATTTAGATCAAAGAGTTGGTTTGGTTGTTTAAACTAAATGCAAGTAAAGTTAAAGCAAAAAAGTAAATTTAAGGTTGTAAATAATGTTAAGAAACCACTAGGATGTGATAGTCTTTCAGCACCACTACACATGGATCAAAACATGCAACATAGTAACATAACCTTCAATAAGAGTTTAAACAGTTAGTATTCTTGTAGATTTAGTTTCCTTTTAGAGAACTAACTATGAGAAGTGTGGGAATGTTGCGAAGACACCCATCCCCAAATGAATGGTCACTTACTTTGCATCATTCCCTTCGTAAAGTGTGTTCCTCGACTTATCAAGGTTGTACTTTTATATGTCAACTGATTCCATTTCATAGTATGAAAGTACAACGATGGAAGTGAGTTTACTCCACTCCTTGAAAAATGCTCCTAGATACCAAAACAGATGCATGGTGACTACATACATCAAGAACCAACATTCAATCGAGATTTGAATCTAATAGTACAAATGTTGACAATTCATACTAATAGATAGTAAGTAACACAAGTTGGTGCTCAAGCAACAAGCATTCATTAAATGATTCATGTTGAACTGAAAAGAAAGTATATCTCTATTACAAACTCATGAATTACATTGCATGAAATGAAAACATGGGTAGCGGGGCTACTCCCCGCACCCTAGTGTATGAGACTACTCACTCATGGCAAGAACAAAGAAGGGGTCGAGAAGAGAGAGAGAGCAACATCTCCACAAAGGAGGGAGGAAGGTTGACCCATGGGAGGAGGGAGAGAAATGATCTTCATACTTCATAGCTTGCTTGATGATGAATCCTCCTCTTCCTACCGTCTTTGTCGATGAGAGAGAAAGTAGCTTAGAGATGGAGTATGGATCTCAGACTGACAGCCTCAGGGAAGTGGGTGAAGGATGGAATGGCTTTGGAACAATAGAGGCAGCCTTTGGACGTCTAAGACTTGATGATTTGTGAGGACCCCTTTGGGTTCTATTTATAGGATTTTGAGTGAGCCTTAAATGGTTTGGGGTATGTGGGTCCAAACGGTCTTGGAGACCATTTGCATTTTCACATGGTTTGGAGACCGTTGGGACTCTCTTAGTTTGGAGACCGTTTGAGTCCTCCCGGTCTGAAACCATTTGATTTCATTGCATCTAGGGGTCGTGAGGCTTCATACAATCTCGGGACCGGTTGATCTCCATTCAGTATTGGGACCGTTTGGCTTCATACGATCTCGGGACTGTTTGGCTTCATACGGTCTCGGGACCGTTTGACCTTGATTTGGTCTTGGGATCGTGTGGCTTCATACGATCTTGGGACCATTTGTCTTCACACAATCTTGGGACCGTTTGACCTTTATTTGGTCTTGGGACCGTGGGGCTTCATACGGTCTCAGAACCGGTTGATCTCCATTCGGTCTTGGGACCGTTTGGCTTCACACGGTCTCAGGACCGTTTGACCTTTATTCGGTCTTGGGACCGTGTGGCTTCATATGGTCTCAGGACCGTTTGGCTTCACACAGTCTTGGGACCGTTTGACCTTTATTCGGTCTTGGGACCGTGTGGCTTCATACGGTCTCGGAACCGGTTGATCTGCATTCGGTCTTAGGACCGTTTGGCTTCATATGGTCTCGGGACCATTTGGCTTCACACGGTCTTGGGACCGTTTGATCTTTATTTAGTTCTGGGACCGTTCGGCTTCCATTCGGTCTTGGGACCGTTTGTTCTCCATTCGGTCTTAGGACCGTTTGGGGGTTTTGTAATTTTTTTGTGCTTTTCTGTAAGAAGTGAAAAGGAGAAGTTAATCTAATGGTATATTTACAAAAAGGTGGAAAGTTAAAGATTCTATCTAATTTAACTAATAAAGAGTATGGAAAACTGAGGAAAACTAGTAAGATAACATCACAAAATGGGAGGTTATCACCCCCCTAACTTAGAGTCTAGCTTGTCCTCAAGCTAGATAGAGATAAGGCATTTAGTGGTGAGGCAATTTTATTTAGTGGAGATTTTCATACTCTTGCTTCAATTCTGAACCAGAGATCACTTAGAGTTTTATCGGGATTCTGCTCGCACTAACTCTTTCAGGTATTGGGAGTTGCGTGGATCTTAGATTTCTTCCGTATCGCGTAGTTCGAATTGGGACCACCTTTTCCTCGATCACATTCTGTGCATGTTTTCAACTCCAATCAGTTTTATACTTATTTAAAAAACCTACTGGAAACTAAGATATGCATGAGGGTTGGCTAAAGGCTGATGTGTAACTCCCCCTTTTAGTGGGGGAGAGTTTATCTAAACTTTTAGGATCTCACTACCGGGTGTGACACATCTGTCTTTGTGAGGGAAGCTAAATGTACCAGCTGAGCAAGTCCTTTATCAGCTTTTTCATATATTCAGAGTCCTTAGGATCTCATTACCGTGCGCGACACCTCTGCCTTTGTGAGGGCAGCTGAATGTACCGACCGGGTGAGACCTTTATTGGTCCTTCATATAGGTCCTTAGGCGTGGCACAACTCACATGTTTTTATTCAACACTCTGGCTTTTATTCTTATACTCACAGGCTTAGGAGTTGGATATTTAGGGATTTTGTTTGGGCTGCCAGGTCTCTTTTTTTTTCTTTTTTTTTGAAAAGAAGAAAACTGTTGTTGGAGTCTCCTAACATGCACTTATTTTGGTTTCGTACTTTGTGGTCCACTTGTGAGGTTCCTTGATTTGGATTTCACCTGGTTCCCTCCCATCCTTGAGAGAGTTTTGGCTGGCTTCGGTTATGATGTTAACTTGTGGAGAGTCTAGAGCAGAGTTGAAGCAAAAGCATGGAAATCGAGGGTGAAAGTAATTTATTAATTATCCATTACATGCCTAAATTCTTTTTCTATTATTGCTTTTTGAGGACTACTTTGATTCTAAATTTAGCTGGGGGTGACCTTTTCCAAGAGTGATGTTATACTTATGTATAAGAATTATTCTATCAAAGAAATTACTAAAAACGTATAAATGTGAAAAGAAAGATAAGAAAAAAATGATGCATAGAAAAATACGAGTGAATAAAAAGAGCAGAGGGAGAAGGGTTGAAAAATGATACCTCGCCCTTGTCCAGTGTACCTCCCCCCTAACTTATCACTCACTCTATCCTGAGAGTGTCAAAGTGATAGGTTGAGAAGTACATGGACAAGGGCATTCGGTTTTTGTTACTCCTTTGTTAGCTCCATGCATTCGGAGAAGATTAGATGCAATCTTTCCACGTAGAGCATGGTAATCCACATCCGTCATGTCCTCTACTAGTATTCCAAGAACAATGAGGATGTACATCCAGTAGAGGACGTGGAAACCACAGTCGTTTGATTCTCAGAGCTGCTGGGGGTATCTGTGGATGAAGGTTGGGCGATGAAAATGTTATTTGTCGTACGCCCTTGTGTGCTTGCTTAAATGATCGTGTAGTTTGTGAGCACATTCCTTTGCCACCTCCTCTGTCAGTGTGTTAGCTGTCACAGCATATTGGTTCTGGTTAGGATCAAATTGGCTGTCGGAACTGTTATAGATGATTGTTGTTCCTTCAGGAAGGTTTGTCTCCAGTAACATCCAGTGCTCTAAGTGAAGGAAAGGAAGCATAATGAACTTCGGAGCTGTATGATGGAGGTAACAGATAAGAACCTCCATGGCTCCGAAGTTCTTTAACTTTAGTTGGTCATCCTTCATATAAGTTGACGCCATGTAAACCGTAGGATGGTTCCTTCTGAGGAGATATTGATAAGAAGTCATCAGGCTCACAGATAGAAATACTTGCAATTGTATGGTTTCATAGAGGGTATATTCCATGACTAGAAATATCTCTGGCTAGAAAAATGAGCTCATATTTCTCCGCATATAGCCTAGACACGATGAGTCGAAGTTCATTTTCAGAAAGACTCTTGCAAGCTGTAAGGTTGAAGTTAGGAAATGTCGGTTCTATGGCAGGTAGGGGCACCATTTGTGTGGAAGGTCTGTTGATGGTGGCCCCTGATATCAAGTCGATGTCCCATGTGTCTTCTGCTAAATCAAAAGTGTGAGGGTCCCATTGTCTTTTTTTAGGGACCGTGGTGGGTTGTTGTTCTTTTTTCAACTCTATTAATATTTGTCGGAAAGGTCACCGTTGTGGACGTTGTATGGATGAGAAAAGATAGCGAGGGATGTCGTCTGGCGCCATAGTTGGGTCCTTGAAGAACCTTCTGTCACATATGAGCTCCATGGAATAAATCCTTGTAGCGAGTGAAAATCTTTTGTGGCCAGCTCGGTGAAGGGGGTTTGTTGATTAAGCGCTTGTATGTGGCATATAGTGTAGAAAGTGTAATCCCCAGATTCATCAGTGGTTTGGACTGGTGGAGTGATGAGTTGGAACTAAGGTTGGTTCCAACCATTCTTGAGAGAAGGGTAGGCAGCCCAAATTAGTTTGAGAAGTCGTAAGGGGATGTATCTTACTTCTCTGGCTTCTTCACCAGCAAAGTTGATTGTTCCGACCTTTAGTTCACTGGCACAAAAGTTGTACACCTTGGCATTGTGGGCCACGGTGTCAATGATCATGAGTAGCCAGTGGCCAGAAACTTGAAAGGGGACCATGAGATATCACACCTTTCGAGTGATCCCAATGCACAACCGTTCTATAGACTTATTGCGGAAGTCTTTGTATAATAGGCTCATAGCCAGAGCTGGTGAAGCATTGAAAACTCGTTGTGGTCGCTTTGAGCTTTTATATATTTCAATAGAGTTGGCAAGAAGGACACGGAAGATTGCCATCTTCACTGTTGATTGTGGTTGAAGGATGGTGCGGAAATCTTAGTGTGTCAACATACACTTAGTTTTTATATTCGTGTAGATGATGTCGCCCCCTCTTTGGCATCATCTACAATAGTGTTCAGGATGAAGATATCATGGACATATAGGGTAGAGATGGCCACCATGTCTAGGTTGTGCATCATCTTAGGTAGATGTGGCAGTGGGGGAAGGTCTTGCAGAGGTGGAAGAGAAGTATGCACTAAGTCGTCCATATAATGTTGCAGATCTTCATCTTTTTCTGATTCAGAATCAGAGTCGAGTCCAGTATCCGTGTATAGACTTACTCTGTCTTCATCTTCGTGGTCTGGGGGAAAAGGTGAAGATCGCTATGGGGCAGAGTGTTGTGCAAGGTTTGTTGTTGGTTGACTTGTGCTAGTTCCCAATATACATTACTGGAACTCAGAAAAGGCTACTTCTTTGATGGTTTTCCCCCGAGATCCCATGGCTGAGTAGTCAAGGAATTGATCCCCATATGACATATTAATGTTGTCATTGTGATCATGGGATTTGGGATCGTTTCAACCTTTGTGGTGGTCATTGTCATCTACTTTCTTTGAAGGTTCTGCTCCTCGGCTGGTTCCCTTCCCAACATTTCCTGGGTCATCAGGTTTATCATCGAAAGAGAAAGTATCATCATTTGAGTCAGTGAAGGATTTATAATCTTCTTCATCTTCGTCTTCTTCTTCTTCGTCATCGTTTGTCGCTTTATCTTTTGTTTTCATCATTGTAGTCTTCTTACAGTGTCATTGATGGGCTTGTAGTTCGTCGAAAGCCACTTGCACATGCTCATGTGTTTCAAGCAGTGTGTTGTGGGTTTCCTGTAAGATCTGAATATCTAGCCTCGGCGGAGAGAAGACATGCGGTAAGATCTGTCACCTGAGCTCGTAATTGGGTGATTTCATTATTTGACGACTCCTCTTGGCTGATATGGAGTTGTGCAAGGGTGTTGTTGATGTCGTCCAAGTGCATGCTAAAAGCAATTTTTTTCTGCTTAAGCTCGCACATGGTCTCAGGCAGAGGTTAAGTCTATGCAGAGATCCTGTCAACTTGCTAATCCAACACTGCTTGCTGGCTTTTTACCTCAAGTACCAACTGTGGCAGTTGTTGTAGGCGGTCGTCAATGTGTTCGACTTTAATGGCCGCTGTTTCCTGCCGTTGGTGGATACTTGAGAGGATGCCTGGTAAGGAGCGGTTTTACTCGTCGATCTTAGCGACCTGTTTAGTAAGACCCTGCATGTAAGAGAAAATAGATTGCATTATGTTAGAAGGGTTGGTGAGGAGGTTTTGGATGGCATCAAATTGACGTCTGAATTCCTCACCAACATTTGTAAAAGGGACCCCAGTTATGGATGGGTGTGGTGGATGGGGTCGGGGTGGAAGGGCGGCAGTTCCTTGTGAAAAAGACATTGTGGATGGTCCTTCCAACTGTGTGGTGACTGTAGATGGAGTCACCAGTGGTGTCGGGGTGGCAGATGGGAAAGGTGGTGACATTTCGGAGGAGAAGGGTGGAACCGAGAATGTCGAGGGAAAAGTGGTGGAGGTGGAGGAGAAGGAGGTGAAGTCAGGCATTGAAGTGGGGAATGGGATGCCCAAAGAGAAAAAGGGTGGAGCGGAAGATGTGGGTGGTGGTGTGGTTGTAGAGAAAGTAAATGTGGTGGACATCATTGGGAAGAATGATGGGAGAGTTCTGGATTGTGGAATAGTGGAGGTTGGTAGTGTGGTGGGGGTGGTGGTGGAGCTAAGTTCAACATTTAGACTCATGATGAAGGAGTCTAATGATGAGGTGATGATATTTTATTCGGGGAGGGGGGTTCTGCCTCTGGATTTGGTTTTGATGTCGGCATTCCCGACAGTTGTTGTGTCTACAAACGCCCTTTGGATGGTCATTTCACTAGTATTTTTGTTATTCTTGCTACTGGGGCGGTGATGTTGTGCTCTGTCTTCCCTGCTTTGGATTTCTTTTCTTGTATTTTGACCGAAGCTAGGAGGTTTTCAAGCTGCTCTATGGTGAAGAGAAGCTTTTCCTTATCGTAATCTGCCAGATCTGGAAGCAGTAGTAGAGTCCTTGAGGATTTTACTTTAGGGCAAAAGATATAGTGTAGCTTTGCATCCTTTTCTTTGATGATGTATGAGTTTTTTAAGGTCTGCTCATTCGTAAGGATGTTTCCCTTGATCTTTGTGCACCCGGGGAGTAGTCTATCCATCTTGAGATATTTTAGGATGGATGTTATGTGACCTCCCATACATATTTCTTTCCTGAGGGCATAAGTTGTGTGCTTGTGTATCAATTTATGTCTGATGTTGACCGGCTACCCTTTTAGAATGGACCAGAGGATGAAAAGATCGAAAATGCTAACATTTCCGTCCTCTGTCCTGGGGAAAAGTGCACCTGTAAGAATTTTTTGCAATGTGTGCACCAGGCCAGATTGAATATTGGAGGCCTTGCAGGTTTTTTCCTCGTAGATCAGGATCCCTGTCATGGATTTCCAGAAGATATGCTTGTTGAACTCATAGCTTTCTACGCCTACAACTTTGGCCTTCTTCAACTGCTCCTGGTTGTCTATAAATATTTCATTCAACAGGTTTTTCGTTATGACAACCTTGTTGCCAAAGAGTTTGGTGACCAGCCTGTGGTCGCCTCCGTCACTTGATCTATCCATAATGTCCACAACTTCTTTGTTGAGGTATGTGAAGAATTCAGTTGTGGGCTCAACATAAGAAATCTCAGGGACAAAACAGAGTCTTGAAAGGTTGGCATTATCGAGTTGAGTGAGGATTCTATCATATATCCCCTTCTTTAGTAGTACGCTGGAGTAAACATACTTTGTAGGCCTTAGGGTCTTGTCAATACATGGCAGGGTGTGGATGAAAAGATTTGATGGTCGTGGTGTTGTGGTGGTGATGGTGGTAAAAGTAGGGGCAGTGGTGGTGGCGGGATCGGCAGTGGTTGATGGAACGTATCCCGCCAGGGTTTGTTCCCTTGTAGTGGTGGGATGTACCTGCTTCCTTGCTCGTTTCTTTGTTGGTTGTTCTTTTGTATCTTCTTGGGTCTTTCATTTCCCCTGACTTTGTGGATGGGGATTCCTCCTCGGGAGTTGGCTTGTATTCTGAGGCGTCATTGGATGAGGAGATATCTTGGGCCTCTTTCTCAGAATCGAATGCTAAAAGGTGGTTGATTTGTTTGAGGTCTTGGATGACCATGGGTAGACCAGCCATAGTTTTTCAAGTCTTTTCACATGAGTCGATGATGCGCTGGAGCTTAGTTATGTGTGCCATCAACAGTTTTGTAGTCCAGGTGGAAATCTCCTTTGTAGGTGATGCCATTCTAAAAGTTGACAAGGAATCTTGAAGCTAAAAAACTGATTTTTTTTATGGAACCAAATGATTTGGAGGACCATTTGGATCCAAACGGTTTTGAGACTGTTTGGTTTCAAAAGGCGTTTGCAAAACCATTTGGTTCGCTTAATAGAAGAAATTGTGAAGGTGAAAACCGTTTGGGTTTACACAGTTTGAAGACCGTTTGGGTCCAAACGGTTTTAGGACCGTTTGGGTCCAAACGGTCCCGGGCTCAAATGGTTTTAGGATTGTTTGACACCAAACAATTTTAGGACTATTTGCGTCCAAACGGTCCTGAGCTCAAACAGTTTTAGGACCGTTTGGCACCAAACGGTTTTAGGACCGTTTGGGTCCAAACGGTCCCGAGCTCAAACGGTTTTAGGACCATTTGGCACCAAACGGTTTGAGGACCGTTTCGGTCCAAACGGTCTCGAGCACAAATAGTTTCAGGACCGTTTGGCACCAAACAGTTTCAAGACCATTTGAACCGAGATAGTTAGGACGGTGAAGCGTCTGGACGGTTGAAAATGGGCAGAAGCAGCGGACGATGGCGGCGGTGCGTGCGTCAGCGGCAAAGATGGCACTGATGAAAGAAGAACTCATTGTTAGCATTAGAATGGATAGCTTTGGCTGGTTCTACCTTACTGCTACGGATGAAGAAGACAACAGTGCTGAGGGTGAAGGTGTCGTCGACAGTGATGAAGCGAAGAACGGCGATAACGACGGAGATGAAGTCGTGAAGGGGCGTGGAGATATGGTGGCGTCGGCAACGACGTCGGTGATGGTTGTAGAACGAACAAGAATCAGGACCAGATAAATGGAATGGAACAGGGTTTGTGTGAGGGTTTAGAGAAATCGAGTGTAACGTCTGGGCCCACTGCCCAAGGCTGTAGTGGAGTTTCAGGAATGATGATTGTCCCCACAGACCTCCACTAGCCTTAATTGTACACTTTGTCCACACTGACGTGCAAGCCAGGATCAACTTCCCGACTGGTCACCGATCCTAGTACTACTCCAAGCTGAGCACGCTTAACTATGGAGTTCTTTAGAGATGGGCTCCCTGAAAAGGAGGTGCACCTTGGTGATATGGGTAGTCCAATCATTCCTTTTAAGATCATGTTATCTGAGGCCTCAAATCCTGGGATGTTACAATCTCCCCCACTTCGACTCTTGACGTCCTCGTCAAGGCTCAACTATATGGCCTCATAATCTGACCCCATTTCAGTGCAGACCCACAATGGCCCATGGACACCCAACTCCCGTCCACAGCTACCAGCGCAAGGGTGGCTCCATCTCGTCTCTACGGATAGCCCTTTCCAACTTGCCTGCACCGCACGGCTCAAGACTGGCATGCCATATGCCCATGTGGGCCCCACCTACTGGAGGGGTTATGGCTCTGATACCATTTGTAATGCCCGGGCCCACTGCCCAAGGCTCTAGTAGAGTTTCAGGAATGATGACTGTCCCCACATACCACCACTAGCCTTAACTGCGCACTTTGTCCACACTGACGCGCAAGCCAGGATCAACTTCCCAACTGGTCACCCATCCTAGTACTACTCCAACCTAAGCACGCTTAACTATGGAGTTCTTTAGAGATGGGCTCCCTGAAAAGGAGGTGCACCTTGGTGATATGGGTAGTCCAATCATTCCTTTTAAGATCATGTTATCCGAGGCCTCAAATCCTGGGATGTTACATCAAGAATCTAGGGAAAGAAAACAATGGGGGGTTATATTTATAGAAAACGTTGGGCGTCGCTACAAATTCCCAAGGTCAAACGGTCTTGAGACTGTTAGGGGTCCAAACAGTTTCGGGACCATTTGGGTTCCAAATGGTTTCGATACCATTTGGGTTCCAAATAGTTTTAGTAACGAAAGGACCAAACGGTTTCGAGATCGAAAGGACCAATCGGTTTTGAGACCGTTTGAGTCCAAACGGTTTCGAAACTGTTAGGTTAAGTTTTAATTAGGTTTCTGGATTTTATATTTTTATGTTTGTTTTGGTTATTTATGTGAATTTTCATATTTTCAGATTAAAGATGATAAGTCTAAATCAACTGAAGAGATTAGAAAATTAGCAAAACTAGGAAAAATAAAATGGTGGTACTCAGATCTTGGGTTGCCTCCCAAGTAGTGCCTGGGTTTTACGTCATTGGTTCGACGAAAATCCTATTTGGTTATGTCGATGTTGAGGATCATGGATCTCGATAGTTTGTCTTGGTATTTTGTCTGCTGGTGTGTAATATCTCTTCAATATGTGACCATAAATGATCCGTTCTCCCCCATTATTATCAAGGATGATGACTGCTCCGGTGGGGTATATGTGTTTAATTGTGAAAGGTCCAGACCATTTCGAGCGGAGCTTTCCAGGAAACATCTTAAGTCTGGAATTGAAGAGGAGGACCTTATTTCTGATAGCGATGTCTTTTCTTTTGAGGTGGCCGTCGTGCCACATCTTTATTTGTTCTTTATAAATTCTGGCACTTTGGTAAGCTGACATTCTAAGCTCCTCAAGTTCTTGTAGTTGAAGTTGTCTATATTCACCAACACTTTTGAGATCAAAGTTCAGCTATTTGATGGCCCACCAAGCTTTATGTTCTAGTTCAACTTGTAGATGACACGACTTTCCATACACTAGACGGAATAGGGTTATTCCTATCGGTGTTTTGTAAGCTGTGTGGTATGCCCAGAGGGCATCGGGGAGCTTGGTAGGCCAATCAGTATGATGTCTATTGACTATTTTTTCTAAGATAGCTTTCAATTATCTATTTGAAACTTCAACCTAGCCACTTGTTTGTGGATGGTAAGGTGTGGCAACCTTATGGTTGACCCCATATTTTTTCAGGAGGGCTTCAAAGCTTCTTTCTAGAAAATGGGTTCGTCTGTCTGATATGATAGTTTGGGGGACTTCGAATCTGGGGAAGATGATATCTTTGAACATCTTGATGACTGGATTGGAATCGCAGGATACGATGGGTATAACTTCTACCCATTTCGAAATATAATCCACAGTGACCAATATGTAAGAGAATCCATAAGAGGAGGGGAAGGGACCCATGTAGTCTATTCCCCAAACATTAAAAAGTTCAATTTCCTACCACAAAGTGAGAGGCATTTCATTCCATTTAGTTATACCGCCAGAAAGCTGAAATTTATTGCAGGATCTTACAAAATCATAAGAATCTCTTGCTATTGTTGGCCTAAAAGAAACCCGATTGTAGAACTTTGAGAGCGGTCTTCTTTGAACTCATGTGCCCCCCAGTGGGGCCAGAATGACAGTGCTCTAAGACAGGGGTAATTTCCTCTTCTGGTAGGTAGTGACGGAAAAGTCCATTTGCACATAGATGAAAAAGATGGGGTTCGTCCCAGAAGTATTGCTTAACATCATGGATAAATTTCTTTTTATCGTGGTGAGAGGTAAAAGGGTGGATGATTCCTGTAGCCAGATAGTTCACTATTTCGACGTACCAGGGAAATCCGGTGGTAATTTTCATAAGTTGGTCGTCAGGGAGGGAGTCTCAGATAGGTACATTGTCATCCTCTTGACACTCGATGCGACTTAGGTGGTAAGCGATGACATTTTCCACTCTGCTCTTGTCTTTTATTTCAAGATCGAATTCTTGCAGCATTAGTACCCAACGGATGAGTCTGGGTTTTGCATCCTATTTTTGAATAAGATATTTGATGGTGGAGTGGTCTGTATATACTACGACCTTTGATCCAATTATATAAGAACGAAATTTTTTGAAGGCATAGACGACGGATAAGAATTCCTTTTTAGTAGTAGTATAATTCTTTTGTGCCTCATCTAACGTCTTGGATGCATAGTATATTACATATGGCTTTTTGTCTATTCTCTACCCCAGAACCACCCCTATAGCATAGCCTCTAGCGTCACACATTATTTCAAAAGGTTGTGACCAGTCAGGCACTCCCAGAATGGGTGCAGAGATTAGAGCATTCTTCAAGGTTGTAAAGCTATGCAGGCATTTATGGTCAAAGTTGAAATCAGCATACTTGGTCAATAGGTAAGTCATAGGTTTTGCTATTTTTGAGAAGTATTTGATAAATCTCTGGTAGAACCCGAAATGACCCAAGAAAGCTCGCACTCCCCTTATGTCTTTGGGAGGTGACAACTTTGAGATGACATCAATTTTTTCCTTGTCTACTTCAGTTCCTCTTTCGCTCACTCGATGTCTGAGGATAGCACCTTCGGTCACCATAAAGTGACATTTTTCCCAATTTAGGATAAGGTTTGTATCCTCGCATCTCTGTAAGACTTTACTTAGGTTGAGCAGACAATTGTCAAAAGAGTCTCCGTATACTGAAAAATCATCCATGAACACCTCCATAATGGTTTTGGTTAATCCCGCGAAGATAGTATTCATGCACCTTTGGAAGGTTGCGGGTGCGTTGCATAGCCTGAAGGGCATCCTTCTGAAGGTGTATGTTCCAAAAGGACACGTAAATGTCATTTTTTTCTTGGTCTTCGGGGTGAATTGAGATTTGGTAAAACCCAGAATATCCGTCGAGGTAGTAGAATTTTTTTTGGTGGGCTAGCCACTCAAGGACTTCGTCAAGGAAGGGTAGGGGAAAATGGTCTTTCCTTGTTGATTTGTTCAGTTTTCTATAATCAATGCACATTCTCCAAACAGTAACAGTTCTTGTAGGTACTTGTTCATTCTTATCATTTAAGACAACAGTGGTCCCCCATTTTAGGGACCACTTGGACAAGACTAACCCATTGAGAGTCAGAAATTGGATAGATAATACCCGCTTTCTAGAGTTTAAGAACCTCAAGGCAAACTACCACTTTCAGATTTGGGTTCAGTTTTCTCTGGTGCTCCCTCTAGGGTTTGAACTCATCTATCATAGGTAGTTTATGCATGCATAGAGATAGGTTTGTGCCTATTAGGTGATTCATCTTGTACCCAATTTCTTTCTTGTACTTCCTTAGTTTAGTGAGACGCCTTTCTTCCTGATCGTCAACCAGAGAGGAGCTAATGATAACTGGACATAATTTTTCTTCATCTAGGAAGACATGTTTGAGCCCATTTGGTAGGGTTTTCATTTTCGAGGCTTTGGGTACTCTGTTGTCTCTGATATGGTGACATATTTCAGCTCGTCAAACGTAGCTTCTCGGGCTTTTTCAGCCTGCTCCAAGTATTGCAGGCATTGCTGAACTAACTCGTTGGTTGAAAATTCAGCTTCCAGATTTATTAGAGCATCCTCTAGGGCATCTGCTGGTTCTGGATTTGCTTGCTTGAGTTGAGACATTTTATCAATTGCTTCAAGCAGAAAAACCTCTTCATGGATACTAGGGCTCTTCAGGCTATTGAAAACCCTGAATTGAACGGTTTCTTTACCCAACCTCAAGGTAATTGTGCCAGGCTCGACATCAATTAATGCTCTAGCTGTGGTGAGGAAGGGTCTATCGAATATTATCGGGTACCTTAGGTCTTCTTTTATATCCATAATGATGAAATCATAAGGGACATAAGAGTCCCTCCCCACTCTTACTGGAATATCTTCAATGATTCCCAAGGGTGCAGTAATGGTGGAATCAGCAAGCTGGATGGTCATTGTTGTAGGCAACAAGTCAGTGCACCCAATCTTTTGCACATGGAAAATGGCATAATTGATATGCTGGCTCCCAAGTCAGCCAATCCCTTTTTACAAGAAGTGTTCCCAATAAAGCATTGTATGCCAAAGAGCTAGGGTCCTTCTATTTTTTGGCATTTTATTCAAAATGATATCAGAAGTGGTTTGGGCTGGCTTGACAGTTTCATGCTCCTCTGTCATATATTTCTTTGACAGCAAGGTCTTCAGATATTTGGACCAGGCTGGGATTTTAGATAAGGTGTCGAGAAAGGGAATATCAACATAAAGTTTCTTCATTGTCTCTTTGAATTTCTGGAATCTAGAGTCTAGTCTGGTTTCCTTTAACCTACCAGGATAGGGTATCCTTGGCTTATATTATGGAACCTCTGGTTCTTTGGGACCTTGTTCCTTTTCTTTCCTTTCTTCAGCTTCTTGACCTGATTCTTATGTTGGGAAGATTTCAATTACATCCATGTCTTCTTGATTAACTGAGATGGCTTCAGTGAGAGCATGACCAGACCTTGTTGTAACAACATTTAATTGTTCTGGTCTATGTTGATCGTATCTTGGATTTGCTTCTGGCTGGCCAGCGAAAGTGCCCGCTGGAGGTTTTAGCTGAGCTTCTATCTATGCTAACTAGGTTTCCACAGCTTTTTGCTGGGCTTGTTGGTTAGCCAGCATGGTTTGTTGTGATTGCAGCATCTGCCTTATCAAGGACAGTTCATCATTCTATTGTGGTGGGGCATTCTTCTATTGAAATTGAGTGAGTTGTTGCTTCCCTTGAGGTGGTTGTTGTTGGGGTGCTGGCAACTAAGGTTGATGTGGTTGTAATTGCGGGTGCAGAGGAGGATGAGTATATT
Source organism: Alisma plantago-aquatica (assembly GCA_963693085.1). Classification (NCBI taxonomy): domain Eukaryota; kingdom Viridiplantae; phylum Streptophyta; class Magnoliopsida; order Alismatales; family Alismataceae; genus Alisma; species Alisma plantago-aquatica. The sequence goes on from OY856409.1 coordinate 1,854,560,874, forward strand.
GGTAGTATGTAGAGGGATTTCTTGGGTAGTTGGATCTCTGGAAATTATTTCTAAAATTCCCTTGATTTTGGTTGAAGTTGCTTTGAAATCCAGGTGGTAGTCTGTTGGAAGATCCACCTTGTGTTTGATGTTGCGGGTTAGCAGTCCCTATAGGATTTCCATATTGAAACCTGGGATGGTTTCTCGGTTGATTTGGATTATAGTAAGCTTTTCCTGGTATGGAATGGATGGAATTTACTTGTTCTGGCATCTGATCCTCAGGGTGTTCAATGATCGGCTCATAATTTGGTTGAGGTGGTTGCAAATCCATCATTACATTGTATAGGAGACCACATGACAATGTTGGATGATCAGATGCATGACAGGCCTCACAAGTTCCTGTAGCTGCTTTAGCTTGTTGGGGGTTCTTCTTTCTATCATACTTGTTGGGTTTTAGGGGAGACAGAGAAGGCAGCGGTAACAAAAAATTTCTCCCCAACCCATACCGAGGAAACGCGTCAACGTCTATATAATAGGAAAAGATGGTTTGTGGAATCATACCTTATCCCGAGGCTTGCTCGGCGACAATACCTCGCGTAATGCGCGGTCTTCAACTCCGGACTTCGACGCTGTCTGTGCAGCTCCTGGTCGCACCGGGACTCACAACTCCTACTCGAACCGGACTGTCGGATGACAGTTGTCCTCCTAAGCGGCAGTGTCCTCTCGCCTCTGTAGTAGTCCACACGGACCACCTGGAACTCCACACTCCTTGTCCCACATGGAAGTGGAAGGAGTCGCACCCTCCTGTAGACGTACTAGTTGCCTACCTGCTCTCCTGCCTCCTGCTGCAAATGCAGTTGTCTTTCCCTTGATGCACCTCCCTTTTGCGGGAAGCACTTGCTCGGGCTCTCTCACGGTTACCAAAACCAGAGAGAACGACAACTTACAGAGCAACTGGTTGCACTGAGCTGTACTTTGAGAAGCCCCCAATACCCCTATATATATAGGAGAGTCATGGGATAGGGTTCTCCATCCCGGGCAATGCGGGACTAATGCAGGAGTAGAAGGGTTCGAGAATTTTCCACAAAAAGCAACTGGTTCGCAACTTGAAATGATCGGTTCACAACTGAACCGATCGGTTCGGACATTGAGCCGATCGGTTGGACCTGAGCCAATCGTTTAGGGCACTCCAACCGATCGGTTGGTGCCCTGAACCGATCGGTTCATGGTCCTAATCCGGCTCAAAAAGACTTTCCTTGTTTCTTTCCCAATTGGTATCGAATACCAATATTATTCCCAATCGAACTGGGCATTTTGAAACCAAAGGAAAATTCTTGCCGACATGACTTTCCCAACTGATCGGTTGCACCAGTTGAGCCGATCGGTTCAACTCTTGAACCGGTCGTTTCAACCTGGCTTGAGCCGATCGGCCTGGACACTCCAGCCGACCGGTTCAGCAACCTCAGCTGACCGGTTCATCACATGAACCGATCGGTTGGGAGCACAGGTTGGGCAAAATTAGTCAATTGCGATTTCAATCAATCCGATACTCCAATCAATGCGTCCAACACCTTGAACCATATGATATTGAGGTATCGACTGATTGAGTGTTTAATTGAACTACTAAACTCCTTTAGTAATCAATCTAAACATTGCTTTGTGGACAAAACTCCTCTTCCGTGTCCTAATCTCAAAATTAGGAGTGTTGATGAGTGGTGGTTGGACTGGATGGTTGTCTTCGTAGTTCTTGGGAACAACATAATCTCGTAATTGCTTATTTCTTACCAACAGTTGAACCGCAGTCGTGGCTACTTCATTCTCAGAACGGATGTGGGCTTGCTCTTCAGCCCATACTTCAGCCTGAACTTGGGCACGTGTGTCGTCAATAAGTTGTGCTCACTGGGCTGCTATGGCATCTTTGCCCCTTTCCATCACTAGTTCATCTTGGCGTTGATCTTCGGCCATTTGTCTGGCTCTTTGATGATTAAGTCTAATGTGGCGGTGGAAGCTTCTCTCTATCTCAGAGTCATACTCTGGATCAGGGGAGAATCTATTATTATGTGATGGTTGCATACACGTCTTCTACCTTAGTAGAGGAAGAAACACACCTTTCAAATGATGTAGGAGATATGATGAAATCAAGAGAATATGGGGTAATGTTTAAAGAAAAAGTGTAAAACCCTAACCAACTAGCAAGATGTTAAATGAAATAAAAATGTTCGGTTGTCCCCGACAACGGTGCCAATTTTTGATGGAGATTCCACTTGCGTGGAGTGCGTGCACCACTAAAAATCCTAAATATAGTAAGTCTTTAGGTTTAGCCTTACTTATACTAGATTAGAAACTCCACCCAGGTATGCTAGGATATGTGGAAGTCTTATTGTAGTATAGTTAAGGGTCAAATCCACAGGACAACGGTCTTGTTAAGATCAACAAGATAGAAAACGTTAGAATTTCATTTAACTCCTTAATAGTTGGTATTTAGATCAATAAGTTGGTTTGGTTTTTTAAACAAAATGCAAGTAAAGTAAAAGCAAGAAAGTAAATTTAAGGTTGTAAACAATGTTAAGAAACCACTAGGATGTGATCTACTTTCACCAACACTACACATGGATCAAAACATGCAACTTAGTAACATAGCCTGCAATAAGAGTCTAAACAGTTAGTATCTTTTTAGATTTAGTGTCCTTTTGGAGAACTAACTACAAGAAGTGTGGGAATGTTGCAAATCCAGCCATCCCCAAATGAATGGTCACTTACTTTGCATCATTCCCTTCACAAAGTGTGTTCCTTGACTTATCAATGTTTTACTTTTATACGTCAACTGATTCCATTTCATAGTATGAAATTACAACGATGGAAGTGAGTTTACTCCACTCCTTGAAAAAACACTCCTAGATACTGAAACAGATGCATGGTGACTACATACATCAAGAACCAACATTCAATCGAGATTCGAATCTAATAGTACAAATGTAGACAATTCATACTAATAGATAGTAAGTAACACAAGTTGGTGATCAAGCAACAAGCATTCATTAAACAATTGATGTTGAACTGAAAACAAAGTATATCTCTATTGCAAACTCATGAATTACATTACAGGAAATGAAAACACGGGTAGTGGGGCTACTCCCCGCACCCTAGTGTATGAGACTACTCGCTCATGGCAAGAACAAAGAAGGGGGCGAGAAGAGAGAAAGAGCATCATCTACATGAAGGAGGGAGGAAGGTTGAGCCCTGGGAGGAGAGAGAGGAACGATCTTAACACTTCGTAGCTTGCTTGATGATGAATCCTCCTCTTCCCACCTTCTTTTTTGATGAGAGAGAAAGTAGCTTGGAGATGGAGTATGGATCTCAGACCGACAGCCTCAGGGCAGTGGGTGAAGGATGGAATGGCACTAGAACAATAGAGGCAGCCTTTCGACGTATAAGACTTGATGATTTGTGAGGACCCCTTTGGGTTCTATATATAGGATTTTGAGTGATCCTTAAATGATTTGGGGTATGTGGGTCCAAATGGTCTTGGAGACCGTTTGGATTTTCACATGGTTTGGAGACTGTTTGGACTCTCTCGGTCTAGAGACCATTTGAGTCCTCTCGGTCTGAAACTATTTGCTTTCATTCGATCTTAGGGTCGTGTGGCTTCATACGGTCTCGGGACTGGTTGATCTCCATTCGGTCTTGGGACCGTTTGGCTTCATACGGTCTTGGGACCGTTTGCCTTCACACGGTCTTGGGACCGTTTGACCTTTATTTGGTCTTGGGACTGTGTGGCTTCATACGGTCTCGGAACCATTTGGCTTCACATGGTCTTGGGACCGTTTGACCTTTATTCGGTCTTGGGACCGTGTGGATTCATACGGTCTTGAAACCGGTTGATATCCATTCGTTCTTGGGATCATTTGGCTTGACACGGTCTCGGGACCGTTTGACCTTTATTCGGCCTTGGGACCGTGTGGCTTCATACGGTCTCGGGTCTGTTTGGCTTCACACGGTCTTGGGACCGTTTGACCTTTATTCGGTCTTGGGACAATGTGGCTTCATACGGTCTCAGAACCAGTTGATCTAAATACGGTCTCGGGACCGTTTGGCTTCACACGGTCTTGGGACCGATTGGTCTCCATTCGGTCTTGGGACCATTTGGGGGTTTTGTAATTTTTTTTGTACTTTTCTGTAAGAAGTAAAAAGGAGAAGTTAATCTGATGGTATATTTACAAAAAGGTGGAAAGTTAAAGATTATATCTAATTTAACTAAGAAAGAGTATGGAAAACTGAGGAAAACTAGTAAGATAACATCGCACAATGGGAGGTTATCAGGAACCGACGCCGAATGAGTCCACCTTTAGCGGCGCCCACTTGGGTGTCACTTGGAAACCGACACTAAAGGCCTTTAATTAAGTGATGTGAAAGGCATGTTATGTAGTAGTGTCTACCAAGAAGTAGCTTCAACTGAGCTCCCTCAAGAAGCCTCCACGATCTTGGAGTAGACAAGGAGAAAAAGCAGCTTGAACCTGTGAAGGGGGATTGGAAGAATGAAATACAACAATTGAGTGTAGTTCTTTGATCCTTTATCAAGCATTAGAATCTCCTATTCACTTAAGATGAATGTGTCTATGTGTGGTGTCTAGGACATTGTAGCCATAGGACAACTCTAGATCACAAGGAAGAAGACAACAAGTGAATATTAGCTTTGTTGCTTTCAATAGTGAATGCTCAAGTGTATCTTAGGTGCTTTAGGTGTCCTAAGGCCTCTCCTATTTATAGGAATGATATGCATGTACATAGGGACGTTCTAGGGATTCTCTAGAGTGTTCTTAGTGCTTAACTAGCTGTTAGGTGTACATTAGTTGGCTAGCAATTGCTAATTTGTTCGTGCTTGAAAAGAACAATCCAGAACCATGCTCGATCAAGAAGCTTGTTGACTGAACTCTGTCTCAGTTGAGAATTACTTCGACCGAGCTTGGGTTTAAGTCAAAAGTGTTTCAACGTATATTTTCTACTCCCAACTACCAACCACTAAGTCTAACAGTTGCAAGCTTTAGACTAAAGTTTGCTTGGTTGAGAATATTTTCGACCGAAGACTATTTTAGAGCAAAAATGTGTAAGTTACTAAACAATGCTTATAATTGTGACCGAGGTGGTTCTTAGTTGACAAAAACTTTGTTCGACTGTGTCTTAGTTGACAAATTTTTTGACCAAGGGTATCCCTATTTCGCACTTTTGAATCACCTACTAAGTGTGTGTTTCAATGAGTGATGGTGACTCTAACTTGGGGGGAACCTATCCAAGGGTTATAAGTAGATAGGGAAGATCTAACACTTTATGGTATATGGCATGTCAATCATCACATGATTGGATCTATGGGCATACCTCACCAAATCCATGTTCTCCTTTTCTTCTCGCTTGGGGTCTTTTTATGTATCTACCATAACAAAGATTTTTTTCTTTCTTTTTTCCCCCTTATTGAAGATTTTTATACTTACGATCATTGATTCCACTTCCTAAATCATATATAACATACATAATATGAAGAGATCTTGCATTACCAAACAAAATCATTTGGAATCACACCTTTACAAGGCAGTTACTATGATACGATTGGCATCTATTTTCCCTTCCATATGTATTTTTATTTATATTAGTTAAATTTGGTTATAGTCATGGTAATGATCCAAAAATTAAAAGCTGCGAACTAATACAATTCAATTGTCATAGGGAATTTGTCACATTTGAGATCAATCTTGTTGAATTTTAAAATATGCTTAAAGATTTATTTCTCAAATAGGAAGGATTTTAGTTTTTAAAATGATATCGCTTAACATAAAGTGTTTCTAAAACATTATATAGCTAAAATATTAAGGGACATTTTCAGAATTTTGGAGAACTACTCAAATAGATGTTCATTCCATGCGTTTGAGGAAAGTTTGATTACTCCCATCCCTCATTTTCCGTTATATAATGTTGACTTCCCTTTGTCGCAGTTGAATGGCCCCAAATGATCAAGTGTGTTATTTGTCTTTTCTAAAGCAATACTTCAAGTTGCTTCTTTTGTCCATTAATCTAGAAACTTGTTGTCTTGGAAATTTTGCTCCATTAGTGATAATAAACCATTAAAAACTACATGGAAATGTGAAATGCTTAGGTTGTGGTGCCTTACCAATTACATTCTATCACTAGTTTATGGTTGGAAAGAAGGACAAAGAATTATTTACATTTTCTTGTGTTGTTTTCTAATGATAAAACCCAACATATTCACCTTGTTAACCCTTATAAAGGATACAAATTGAGCTCATGTTTAGCTTATTTGTTCTTCTATAAAGACTTTTCATTATATAATCGAGTACAATGATGCAAGGATATTGGAGATTTTTAGGATTTAGCTTAGTGGTTAAAATTTGAAGTTGAATTAGTAATAGTGACTGGTGTTGAAAATTGTGCCACAATCTCTTTCTATAATTATGTTAAAGTTGATCAAAATGTTTTACTCTAAAAAAACTAACTTGGGTCATGTTTAAAGTCGATGGATTACCTAACTATATTATTTCTAACTTAACATGGTAAATTATTGCTCATGATTCTTTATTGTTTGATTATATTTGTTTGATATTCTAGATATCTAGAAAGGACATACTTCTATAATTTAGTACATTTATTGTTATGAGAAGTATTATTTAGAGGGGCCAATATGTTTCACTATCCTACATGAATGTGGCCTACAATATTTCTTCTTGTATTAGGTAACTCCTAGAATATTTCCATCATCCAAAGTACTCATTTGTATTCTTGCTTCCCTTAGGAAGCTTCTGTGTTGAGATGTCTTGTCAATATCCAGCAATGAATGAGGGGGTCCTGCCTTATCCAATGCTTTGAAGGATCTTCTACGCTATATTTCCTCATTGAGAAAAATTGTTTATAAACTACCTGAAACTGTCCTAAACATTTCTATAATCAAGGTAGATGAATATTCTAAAAAAGTTGATGTAGAGAATGTGATGGAAATGAGAGTTCGAGACAAGGGGAGCATAGAACAAAACTTATTTAATGATGGGGCCATTCAATTTGATGTGCTACATATTAGTTTCAGGAGTAAAGTTTATATATTATATAAACTTGTTCAATTTTGAATTTTTCTTCCCCAAGGGCTAATATGTATAGCTTTTCATGATCATTGTGTCACATGGAAAAGGTATATGTCCTCCCATGTATTTTCAATGTTTTAGTATAAATGAAGGTATGTTTAGTTATAGCATAAGCCTAAATTGATCAAAGTTACCCTGAATTTCTCATTGAAGGATATTGTCTATAGACAAAATACTGACTAGGTGCAAGATCGATCTATATATATGTGTAGTAAATTTTTCTTTTTCCTAAACATTAATTGCACCTATAATATAGTAAGTGTTAAATTTTTGTACACATCAACTACATATGAAATTATACTAAAATGCTTGGATACATTTACACTAAAATTACATATGTAAAAAAATATATAGATTAATTTATGAATAAAATGCATTCATAGCAAAAAACATTGTCTAACTACCTATATAAAATGGTATCATAACTAATTAGTTGCATGAGCATACACTATACTTTTTATATGTAAAGATATTCGTAGAAAAAGTCTTTAGTTACATAATAAGTATTTTTTGTTTCAACTTTCTGTTGTTAAAGACCATTTTATCATGGTTTCTAAAAGCACCTTACATAAGTGTTTTAACTTACTATGTTTGAAGTTTTTTCTTTGATTGTGCTTCCAAAACCATTGTCTTCATTCACCAATATCATAATAGTGGAAGATCCATATAACATGCATTTAATTAATGCCAATATGTCCATTTGACTTAGGATGGTGCACTACCTTAAGGACCAGGAAGCTCCACTGAAGTTTTAGGTTTCTGTCAATATCTCTCCCCCAAATTCACTCCCAATAAAGTACATAGACTCCTAATGAGAACAAAATGTTATCTCCTTTTATAACTAGGAAGTTCATAGATGTTGTTGTCTCCATTTCCCATCACATGTGTTTCTTTGTACCCTATCATCATTGATAATAAATAATATTGGAATAGAGACAAAATTTATCATATGATTTTTTTTAACAAATTGAATAGCCACATTGTTTCTTGGTTTGTTCAATAAAAATGCAAAAATTTACAATATTGGTATACAATTCACCGAAAACTTCTCAACTGATGCTACCCACTAAAATTAATAAGATCCTTTTTTAGTTGTAATGTTTGTTGACACTTTCAATCTAATTTATTAGAGTGAATTTAAAATAATTCCGAGCTATGTCATCTTTTACCATATATTTTAGAACCAATATGCTCAAAAACTTTATAATGTGCTTAAAGGTTGACAAACAATACATATTGTTGGAGTTATCTTACTTGAGACAAAATTTGAAGCATGTTTGTCTCGATACATTTATCCTACTTACATAGAGGAATCTTTTATAAACCATACAATTATATATAATAGGGTTCAAGTCTAACAATGAATCGGAAACAAAATTTAAAATATCATGCATTCAATGTAGTTATGAAAAATAAAATGGAGGGAAGAATAAGGGAAGAAAACTTAACCATAATGAGATAAGACAATTTGGCCCATAAAACACAATAAACTAAATAGCAATAATTCTAACACTCATCAAGATGGAGTATGGGTGAAACACATATTCAGCTTGGAACTACAAGACCCAACTAGACGACACGACAAATAAAAATTTCACTCTCAAAAAAATATTTGCACTCCCCTTAAACATGACCCACCAACAACAATTTATGACACAACCTTTGAAGTTATGTCATGTAAGTAGGAAATACTTGAAATTTGGAGAAGGTTTTGTGAATTGCATGAATAGCATCGCCAACATTTGGGAGTAGACAATAAAAACACCGTGACTACCTATCCACACTAGAAAAAATGGGTCAGTATAATAAATACAATCAACGCATCAACAATGTAGAGGTAGAGGTATCATCAACACACATATGATGAGGTCACGATAACTACAATTGAATCATTTAGAGTGTGACTCTCATGGGCTTGATGGGAATGAAAGACATCATCAAAGGAAACCAAAGTATATCACTAAAAAAACCATCTCGACAGATACACACTTAGAGAAGACATGAATGCAATAGATCCATGAAGATAAAATTTGGACAACTCGACAACCTTTGTTGTGTGGTATTTCAAACTTGATATTTACAAGCCCTCTTATGAGATGCAGTAGGATTGTCATTGACTAGCACCAAAGGAAACAAGAGGCTGAATAAGTGCATCAAGCTCTATCCTAATGTACATAATGTCGTAGGCACATGAAAAGTTTCATGTCAATTATGTAATTGAGATCCTTCAACACTATATGAAAGTAGTGTCCTACTAAAATAATAGAATCATATATATCAAACCTATATTCATATCGTGGCACAAACATGAAGAACGATAGTGTCATTATGAAAGAGATACACCAATGATGCACTGGAAGCACATTGTCATTGGGATAGATGTACAACAATGATGGACTAGAAGCATGATCATTATTTGAATCCAGCACCACAAATACATCATATGATGAATATGCTACATAATAAGAAGCTTCATGGAGATATGAATAACCTAAACTAATACATATTATATCTCTCATATACTTTCTCCTTCTCTATATCCTCTAATTTACTCTTGCACACAAATTACAAAATCATTGGGTAGTTTTTTGTAGAAAATAGAAAATACCCCCTACATGTTGAAATTGATGCCCACATGAGGTGGTGGGGGGGAATATAATTTTAAAAATAGAGGAAGAAAGAAAAAAATATCAAGGTGAACTTTTTGGTGCTTTATTGACTTGTGCGAGGTCTTTTAATTTACAATATGCCATAGGGAATAGCCAATAACATAAGTCAATGAGATATCTGACCCGATTAGACATATATAGATATAAAAATAAATTGAACTTTGTGCAAATAAAAAATTATAGGGTTGAAGGGGAAGGTCCCTTGCGGTATTGATTAGGTCACAAAAAATTAGCTCTAGTGTGTAGAGGGACTTCTTTGATGTAAGACCCCTGAACTAGCTGTATGCTTGATCTTGCTTGATTAACATAATAATATTATTAAAACCATAATCTAATCATGTTATGAGTAATAATTACAAACGACGTGCTTATATTTTCAGTTTGGTCCAGTTTTGATGAAGTTTGAGCTAGTTAAACATATATATATGCTTATTTTATTTTGAATTGTAATTTACCCATGTTTGGGGTTTAACTTGCAATTTGTCACATGCTTGTTGTGCCTCACACTTTTTGGCATCATGTGGAGATAGTGGTACCCTTGGGTGATTTGTGGTACCATGTTTGATCAGGAGAGAGGTGGCGACATCTTGAGTGTTGATGTTTCTAGGATTTGATTGGAAGCCCTAGTTAGGTGTTGATCACATGTGTTAACCGTTGAGTTTTTGGGTTTCATGCCACCACCTTGTTGTTTCTTGGCTTTTATCTCTATAATTGAAGAGCTTTTACCCCTCTCTTTGGTCAATGAAAACCTAGGATTTTGATGTTGTGCGACCGCATTAGTTGAGGTGTCTTTGTTCACAGAGAATCTCTTTGACGATGGTCCCCTTTACCTAATGAGATCACTAGATTTACTTGTCTTAAAGAAGCTTTTGTTGCATGCATGATATTAGTTCTCACATGGATTTTTTATGGCAGACAAGTGGCATGTTTAGTTGGACACCTAACCTAACTCATCTCCCTTCTACACTTGGATATATATACCCCTCCCTTTGCATGCAAGTGAACCTTTTACTTTCTCTTCTTTCTCTCTTATATTTAGATCTCGTCCCTTGTGTTCTTTTTGTAGAGGAGAGATCAAACTTGGAGCAAGATGGGAAAAACCTTGCATGTGTGGATCTAGGCTTGGAGAAACTCATCCTTGGTGATCCTTTGGTGCTCCTTGATCTTGGTAAGTGATCTATTATTCTTGGTTTCATTTTTCTTGCAACCCTACCCTTATCATCTTTCTCTAACCAAATCCATGGTTTTCCATGGTGGTTCTTCTTGAGGAACTCCTCTCTTCTTGACCAAATCCATGGTTCTTCAAGGTAGTGTGGAGTTGAGATGGAGATTTCCTATCTTCCTCTTGTTCTTTTCGTCCTCGGGTTTGTTCTCCATCTTGAGCTTCCTTTAACCTAGGGTTGTTCTTCTTCCTTTGAGGTGATGCTATCTTGACCTTGGAGTTGATCATTCTTTGGATTTCCTCTCCTACCTTCGATCATGTTGCTTTTGGAGTTGTTCTTCACAATCAAGGAAAGTCATATAACCCTCTCCTCGATTATTACTACTCTAAACTTTGTATTGAATTAATCTGTCTCTAAAACGTGGTTCCAAGTGTCTTAGTGATAATATCTATGTTCTAGGGTTATTTTTCATGATGATCTTGAGTAGATAATCTCCTTTGTTAAATCCTAATCTATGTGGCTGAATTCTTATTTGATGACAGAAGTGGTGATCCTTTCAAGCACATTCTTAACCTTGGTTTCCTTCCTCATAATCAAGGTTTTGTCTCTTGCATAACTATGCAGGTTTTGGAATCATGCATTGTGTGTTAAATGTTTGATTTTCTCTCCCTCATGATTGTGCTTTCGTTTCTTGCTTGGTGATAGCCGAAATTAGGGTTTGGGAGTGGTTTCACTTTATGAGTGTTACATCTTGATGTTTCAATTTCATGGTGATGGTTGACTTTAGGGTTTTAAGTTAGATTTTATTCATGTATGCTACTCCTTAGTGCCTTCAGTTTCACAAGAAAAAGTGACTTCATGACCTGGTTGCCAATGTTGTAAGTTTCCTTTGGTCTATGAGTTTTTTGTGATCCTTTTTGGTCGCTGAACCTTAGATTGCATGGATGGTGATGCTTTATTTTCCTTAGGTTGATGAATCCTTTGTGGTTCTCTTAAGTCACTTAGCTTGGGCCCTTGAGGTCATTTATATTAACCATCTTATGCAATCGATGAAGGGGTTAACCATATTCTATTTGGTTTCCAAGAGTGGCCTAGACTATGCAATCACATAGGATGATGTGACTTTGTTTTATACAGTTGATGAAGTGATTTCCCTTATGAGACCATTGGTGATTTCTGACCCACACAACTGTTCTATGTGGTTGACTCTATGATGTTTATGATCTACCTAATGTGCTTCCAAGAAAGTTGGAGATTATGATTACTAGGGTTTAATGTTAAATGTTGGTTCGAAACTCAAATTTGGTTTCAATGTTGAATCCTAATAATAATTGCATGTGTATAATGTTAGTTCTTAGGTTTCTTGAACAATTATCATGATGGTAAAGTATTTCCTTTCTCCTAATGATGTAACCCTAATCTATTAAGCTTATGAGTATCATAGTTCTTATTTGCAATACTATGTGGAACTTGTAAAACACATGTGTGTGATGGTGGTTGCTAGGAGCCTTGGTGAGGCATGGAGAGACAATAATGTTTCTTGTAGGGAATAGTGTGAATGGTCCTATGCCCTTGGTAATGGTTATACATCCTAATTTAAGTGGTATCCTCAGGTGATAAATTGAGGGATTTATATTTCATGATAGTTTGATAACGTTTATGGCCTTATGTAAGGCATTTTGACAATATCACGTGGTGATGTAATCATCTTTATGCTTTATACATTTTATATCTTTTGAACTTGCAATCTACCCCTATCTTTGTAGATTATTTTTAGGGTATGTATGTAATGTGATTGATGCAGTTAAAAGACACCCAATTGGCTTAACTAATCAAGTAAAACCCTAATCATGTAGTTTCCCTAGTCATAGATCCATTCCAGTGTCAAAACTTGCTAGATGGTGAAACAAGTATTACTAAGGGAAACTCAGAGTGCATATTGTTGAGTATGTGGGGTGCTTTGAGTGTACATCGTTGTCATACAGATCTCAAGTGTTGGGGAGGATGGATGTGGTCATTCGTAGCCCTCAGTTTGAGAAGGGCTATGGTTGTGTCACTATGATTTTATGTGATGTGATTTTGAGGAAAATTGTAGTTGTACCTCGATGTTTGGGTTATATACCCTAGTTTCTAGCATCATGATTTATACCAAGGTGGGCTAGGCATTTTCAGATGACTATATGTTGTTGTTGGAAATTTTCCTAATATGTCATTGTAGTGTAGTCTCTTTTAGTAGTATAGGAGAAGATCTTGGAGTCTGACTCCTCCTAGAACTTGTATGACACTAATTTTGACTTAGTAGTGGTCACTTGGATTTGGGTGGTACAACTCAAATACTCAGGGCATTAACTAAAAGATGTATTGCAGCTATGTAGTATACCTTCTTAAGGTTAAAGATGCTTCACATTGGATGTTTACCCTTGTCTTGTTTTTATTTACTGCTCATTTGTTATATAATGCAGTAAGAGAAATTAACTGTTATACATGTTCTTCATATTCCTTTAAACAATATGTGAGGATCTGCTCATTTTCTAGATCTGTTAAATCTACCAAACATGTGTACTTAGATTTAAATAGATCTTTTTGTTGAATATGCTCATCTTGTTAAATAATGGTATAACCTGATGTAGAAATAATCATTCGTTGAGAGTTATATCACTCGCTGGGACATGGGTCTCTCCCATGTGCTTCACCACATATTTTTTTTTAGACAGTCATCAGTGACGTGGGATGGATCGTGCTATTGAGGAAGCGTAGCTTTGAGATCAGTAGTTGTAGAAGGTTAGCTAGTTGATAGTCTTGTAGTAGAGTCATATATGTCGTCCCTATGCTCTATGGTCTAGGAGGGTTGTGTTTTGTAGTTGATATGTATATCGATACAAGTTTTTTGGTAGTATGCCTTGGTTGATCATAGGGCTTCTTTAAGTGGTTTGTATATGCGAACATATCTTTTATAACAAATATATATACCTAGAATGATATGTGATATGTTACAGGTTGTGGAGGTTTTTGAAATTTATTTCCTCTTAATGATGGTAATATAAAATTGGTTTTAATTTACCCATTCTTTTTGTAATGTGGTTGTCTAGTAGTTAATCACACACTTTGTTTTCAGTTGTCTCGCTCGTGAGGCATCCAGTTGTCACAAGACAATTGATGAGTCAGATCGAGTCATATGACTAGTAGATGAAGACAAGGGAGATGGGGCATTAAGAAAGAACCTAACTATAGGATCATCAAAGATCCATTGAAATAGAGCATATGTCACTCAAGGTGCCTATATTACACCTTATTTCCTCTATGGATGGGATGTTATTGACCCTCCAATCTAGGTATGTGCTTGTTGTTTGTGGCTAGAGGAGTCGACACATGATAGTTGTTTCTTCTCTGTGTTGTCTCCATGGGGATCATTAATATGTAGGGATATATATGGACTTAAAATCTATTAAATTAATAACAAGAACAAGTTTCTAGAGTTGTTCTCTTTGAGTTCTATAAAGCCATTTTTGGACCTTAAAATTGTAGATCATATTTGTATTTAACCACCACTGTGTGTGACTCAATGTGATTGCAAAAGATGGGATTGGATCCAAATATATCTTATCAGGGAAATGGCATGGAGGAGTGTGCATGATCTTTCTCAGGAAGCCAAAATGTCTAGTCAGGGGGAAGTTGATCTCATTCTAAATATAGTAGATCTCAAGAAAGAATTTGAAACTAACATCGATAATGCATGGGATAGAGAGTGCTAGTATAGGGGAACATATTGGATTTTTATGAAAAAATAATAAAATAGATGATCATGGAAGCTAGGATGATGTCTGGTGGGCAGCATAGCCAAGAAGACATAGCAACTGCCTGTAGGTACAAGATCATTCTTATTCTGCCTAGGTTAGGATCGACGTTCTGATACCATGTGGAAAATAATACGGAAGTCTAATGATATATTTCTTCTAATTGATAGACAACACACTCCTCTCTTATAGATATAAATATATGCAAGTACAAGGAAAGAAAACTTTACCTTAATGGGCCAAGATAGTTAGGCTTATAAAACATGATAAACTAAATAACAATAATCCTAATAGTAGAAGACATGATGAATGTTATCATGTACACTAAATGGTCTCAACATACTATTTTAAAGTTAACTTAGGTATGTTGTCCATTTTATAAAACAATTTTTGGAACATTAAGGTCCTCCTTCAAATTAGATTGTAACATTTTTTAGGAGTTAAAAGATTCTAGTTTTATTCAAGAGAGAATTTCCTGGCCCTTCCGCTTGCATGATTTGTTAGAATTTTTTATTATGGAATAACTAGCACCCATTTTAGTATAGACCCATTACTCTATTGTAGGGGTGTATTCCTCAATCAAATATTGAACATACACATGAGAAATTATGAAAAGAGCAAAAGTTTTCTAAAGGCAACCTCACTTTTAGACCTCGTGTTCTATTCTAAATAGTCTTCTCTTAACTTGTCTTGTATTTGTATGATAATTATATAGTTCACATAGTCTAATCACTATAATACTACATGATGTTGGCTAAATGGACATCATTTAAATCCCTTTGTTTTGATAATGAAAACATTTCATTCTTGTGGATCTAACGTGCTACTTGAGTGTTGCAGGTCTTAGGTTGACGACAAAACAACTTGGAAGATCTATATGCTTAAATTGCTTTAAATCATGATTGTAATCAAATGTAAAAAACTTGTACAAGAATATAATGTACAAGTACTTAGACATCATGTAAATCAAGCGTTAGATCTTCCCTAGCCAATCACAACATTTAGATAGGTCATCCCTTACAATAGTGTCACAACTACACACTCATACACACACTTAGTACTTGGCTTAAAACATTGAAACAAGGTTAATCTCGGTCAACAACATTCTCGACTGAGACACTCTCGATCGACAAACTCATCGACCGAGAATGACCTTGTAGCCATTAGACACAGCAGACAAGGTAGTTGGGAGTTGGATTAGAACGTTATATACACTTTCTCTAGACAGTCCCTCGGTCGACAAGTCCTCGAACGAGAAGGACTCTCGTTCGACAATTTTTCGACCGAGAGGAGTTATGTCTGCACTTTTCAGAATTAATTAACTAGCCATTATTAAAGCAACTAATGGTTACCTAACAGCTAGTTAAGCACTAAGAACCCCCTAGAAAGTGTCTAGAACATCCTTAAGCATCCATAGGCCATTCCTATAAATAGGACACGCCATAGGACACCCAAAATACACGTGTGCAATACTTGAACTTTCATACTTGCAATTGGCAATCTATTTTGAGCAATTAAGTAACACTAGTACTTTCTACTCATTTCCTTTGCTCCAAATTCGTGTCCTATAGGCTAGCATCTCCTATCCACTAAACCTACACTTCCATACTCATTGGTTAGGAGATCAGTACGCTTGATATAGGAAATCAAGCCTTGTGCTTCAAGTGGTAAATTGTAATTTCCATTTCCTTTCTTGTTCTTTCTTATTGCTTGTACTGTCCTTGCTACTCCTAGGGTTGGAGGCTGCAGATTGGAGAGAGTTTGATCTTCTTGGTGAAGAAGGAGATCTTTGGACTACTTCTAGAAGGTTGTCTCAACGGGAAGCTACTTCAAGAGGAAGGCTACTTCAAGGGGGAGCTTGAAGTTACTTCAAGGAAGGCTGCTTCAAAGTTGGTGAGACTACTTCATGGTGAAGGTTGTCCAAAGGGTGTTGAAAGTGTTGTAATTTTATGTAATATCCTTGCGAGGTAATAAAATTAAATACTTTCAAAATCCCAGTTGGGTAAGAAAACGGGTAGTGGATTGACTGCCTTAGTATTTTCTAAGGTTGGAACCACTCTAAACACCTTGTCTCCTTCTTATTATCTCAATTGTGGTTGTTTGAGTTAAATTATTTTAAAATATCTATAAAACCCTATTCACCCCCCCTCTAGTGGATTTTCAATTGGTATCCATAAAAGGCTCAAGAACTATCTATTTGATAACGATTTTTCTATTGGAAATTCAGATTCTACTTTATTTTTCAAAACATATGCATCCGATTTTCTAGTTGTTCAAATATATGTTGATGACATTATCTTTGGCTCCTCAAATGAATCATTGTGCAAACAATTTAGTGATATTATGCAACAATAATTTGAAATGAGCCTCAAGGGTGAACTTACTTTCTTTCTTGGTTTTCAAATTAAACAAACACCCGCCGGGATTTTTATAAGCCAAGAAAAGTACACCAATGAACTCTTAAAATGTTTCGCGATGGATAAGTGCAAACATGCTACCACTCCAATGGCTACTTCTACTAAAATTGATAAGGATGAAAATGGGGAACCTATTGATGATTCCTTATATCGAGCCATGATTGGTAGCTTGCTTTACTTAACCGCTTCTCGACCGGACATCATGTTTTTAGTTGGCCTTTCTTGCTCGATTTCAATCACAGCCTATGCAAACCCATTTTCAAGCAGTCAAATGAATTTTATGATATTTAGCTGGCACCACATGTTATGGTCTATGGTATCCTAAAGGACAATATCTGGACTTTAAAGCTTATACTGATGCCGACTATGCTGGTTGTCGAATTGATCACAAGAGCACCAGTGGTGGTTGTTTCATGTTAGGAAGAGCCTTAGTATCTTAGTTTAGTAAGAAACAAAATATGGTTGCCCTCTCTACAACTGAAGCTGAATATATGGAAGCCGGATCTTGTTGTGCTCAAGTGCTCTATATGCAACAAGTGTTAAATGATTATGGCTTAACTTTTTCCTCCACGCCTATCTTTTGTGACAACACAAGCGCTATAAACTTAGCACATAATCCTATTTTACACAGCCGAGCCAAACATATTGAAATCCGTCATCACTTTTTAAGGGATCATATATCTAAAAATCATGTATCCCTTCATCATGTTGATACGGAAGATCAATTGGCTGATATTTTCACAAAACTTCTTCCACTAGACCAATTTAATAAAATAAGAAAGCAACTACTCATCACTCCCTTGGAGGATGTTTTCTTTGATATTTGTGTTTCTTAAAAACGGTTTTATATCGAGTTATTTTTGGCTTCCAAATGGACATCTTTTTCGAAATATTTGATGGTTATCTCTTTATGGGGGAGAACATATTCAGGGGGAGTTTTTCTCACGGATATCTTTTTGAAATGACAAAGGGGGAGATTTAATGTAAATCTTAAAATGGTAACATTGAAAAACTCAATCAATGAGTTTCATAATATCTTGGCTTGACATTAAAAGTTGCTATATTCCCTAAAGAATTGTATTTTAAGTTCCACACTTATTTGCGAATAATAAGCACACATTTCATAAACAAGAGAAGAAATTCACAAAGTAAATCTCAGGTATGAAACTCAACTCATTTTAAAGATTAGTTGATTTATATTTTGGAAATGTTTGTCATCTTCAAAAAGGGGGAGATTTTTTTTTTAGGGTTTCAAAAAGGGGGAGATGGTTGGCTAAATGGACATCATTTAAATCCCTTTGTTTTGATAATGGCAAACATTTCATTCTTGTGGATCTAAATTGCTACTTGAGTGTTGAAGGTCTTAGGTTGATGACAAAACAACTTGGAAGATCTATATGCTTAAATTGATTCAAATCATGATTGTAATCATATGTAAAAAACTTGTACAAGAATATAATGTACAAGTACGTAGATATCATGTAAATCAAGCGTTAGATCTTCCCTAGCCAATCACAACATTTAGATAGGTCATCCCCTACAATAGTGTCACAACTGCACACTCATACACACACTTAGTACTTGGCTTAAAACATTGAAACAAGGTTAATCTTGGTCGACAACATTCTCGACCAAGACACTCTCGATCGACAAACTCTTCGACCGAGAATGACCGAGGTAGCCGTTAGACACAGCAGACAAGGTAGTTGGGAGTTGGATTAGAACGTTATATACACTTGCTCCAGACAGTCCCTCGGTCGACAAGTCCTCGACCGAGAAGGACTCTCGGTCGACAATTCTTCGACCGAGATGAGTTATGTCTGCACTTTTCAGAGTTACTTAACTAGCCATTGTTAAAGAAACTAATGGTTACCTAACGACTAGTTAAGCACTAAGAACCCCCTCAAAAGTGTCTAGAATGTCCTTAAGCATCCATAGGCCATTCCTATAAATAGGACAAGCCATAGGACACCCAAAATACACGTGTGCAATACTTGAGCTTTCATACTTGCAATTGGCAATCTATTTTGAGAAATTGAGCAACACTAGTACTTGATACTCATTTACTTTTCTCCAAATTCATGTCCTATAGGCTAGCGTATCCTATCCACTAAACCTACACTTCAATACTCATTGGTTAGGAGATCAATACGCTTGATATAGGAAATCAAGCCTTGTGCTTCAAGTGGTAAATTGTAATTTCCATTTCCTTTCTTGTTCTTTCTTATTGCTTGTACTCTCCTTGCTACTCCTAGGGTTAGAGGTTGCGGATTGGAGAGAGTTTGATCTTCTTGGTGAAGAAGGAGATCTTTGGACTACTTCTAGAAGGCTGTCTCAATGGGAAGCTACTTCAAGAGGAAGGCTACTTCAAGGGGGAGCTTGAAGTTACTTCAAGGAAGGTTGCTTCAAAGTTGGTGAGACTACTTCAAGGTGAAGGTTGTCCAAAGGGTGTTGAAAGTGTTGTAATTTTATGTAATATCCTTGCGAGGTAATAAAATTAAATACTTTCAAAATCTCGGTTGGGTAAGCAACCGGGTAGTGGATTGACTGCCTTAGTATTTGCTAAGATTGGAACCACTCTAAACACCTTGTCTCCTTCTTATTATCTCAATTGTGGTTGTTTGAGTTAAATTACTTTAAAATATCCATAAAACCCTATTCAACCCCCCCTCTAGTGGTTTTTCAATTGGTATCCATAAAAGGCTCAAGAACTATATATTTGATAATGATTTTTCTATTGGAAATTCATATTCTACTTTATTTTTCAAAACATATGCATCTGATTTTCTAGTTGTTGAAATATATGTTGATGACATATCTTTGGTGCCTCAAATGAATCATTGTGCAAACAATTTAGTGATATTATGCAACAAGAATTTGAAATGAGCCTCATGGGTGAACTTACTTTCTTTCTTGGTTTTCAAATTAACAAACACCCACCGGGATTTTTATAAGCCAAGAAAAGTACACCAAGAAACTCTTAAAATGTTTCGAGATGGGTAAGTGCAAACATGCTACCACTCCAATGGCTACTTCTACTAAAATTGATAAGGATGAAAATGGGGAACCTATTGATGATTCCTTATATAGAGCCATGATTGGTATCTTGCTTTACTTAACCGCTTCTAGATCATACATCATGTTTTCAGTTGGTCTTTGTGCTCGATTTCACTCACAACCTATGCAAACCCATTTTCAAGCCGTCAAACGGATTTTACGATATTTAGCTGGCACCACATGTTATGGTCTATGGTATCCTAAAGGAAAATCTCTGGACTTTAAATCTTATACTGATGTCGACTATGCTGGTTGTCGAATTGATCACAAGAGCACCAGTGGTAGTTGTTTCCTATTAGGAAGAGCCTTAGTATCTTGGTTTAGCAAGAAACAAAATATGGTTGCCCTCTCAACAACTAAAGTTGAATATATGGCAGCCGGATCTTGTTGTGCTCAAGTGCTCAATATGCAACAAGTGTTAAATGATTATGGCTTTACTTTTTCTTCCACGCCTATCTTTTGTGACAATACAAGCGCTATAAACTTAGCACATAATCCTATTTTACATAGCCGAGCCAAACATATTGAAATTTGTCATCACTTTTTAAGGGATCATATATCTAAAAATCATGTATCCCTTCATCATGTTGATACGGAAGATCAATTGGCTGATATTTTCACAAAACCGCTTCCACTAGACCAATTTAATAAAATAAGAAAGCAACTACTCATCACTCCCTTGGAGGATGTTTTCTTTGATATTTGTGTTTCATAAAAATGGTTTTATATCGTGTTATTTTTGGCTTCCAAATGGACATATTTTTCGAAAGATTTGATGGTTATCTCTTTATGGGGGAGAACATATTTAGGGGGATTTTTTCTCAAGGATATATTTTTGAAATGACAAAGGGGGAGAAATAAATGTAAATGTTAAAATGGTAACATTGAAAAACTTAATCAATGAGTTTCATAATCTCTTGGCTTTACATTAAAAGTAGCTATATTCCCTAAAGAATTGGATTTTATGTTCCACACTTCTTTGGGAATAATAAGCACACATTTCATAAACAAGAGAAGAAATTCACAAAGTAAATCTCAGGTATGAAACTCAACTCATTTTAAAGACTAGTTGATTTATATTTTGGAAATGTTTGTCATCTTCAAAAAGGGGGAGATTGTTGGCTAAATGGACATCATTTAAATCCCTTTGTTTTGATAATGACAAACATTTCATTCTTGTGGATGTAACGTGCTACTTGAGTGTTGCAGGTCTTAGGTGGATGACAAAACAACTTGGAAGATCTATATGCTTAAATTGCTTTAAATCATGATTGTAATCAATTGTAAAAAACTTGTATAAGAATATAATGTACAAGTACTTAGACATCATGTAAATCAAGTGTTAGATCTTCCCTAGCCAATCACAACATTTAGATAGGTCATCCCCTACAATAGTGTCACAACTGCACACTCATACACACACTTAGTACTTGGCTTAAAACATTGAAACAAGGTTAATCTCGGTCGATAACATTCTTGACCGAGACACTCTCGGTCGACAAACTCTTCGACCGAGAATGACCCAGGTAGCCGTTAGACACAACATACAATGTAGTTGGGAGTTGGATTAGAACGTTATATACACTTGCTCTAGACAGTCCCTCGGTCGACAAGTCCTCGACTGAGAAGGACTCTCGGTCGACAATTCTTCGACTGAGATGAGTTCTGTTTGCACTTTTTAGAGTTAATTAACTAGTCGTTGTTATAGCAACTAATGGTTACCTAACGGCTAGTTAAGCACTAAGAACCCCCTAGAAAGTGTCTATAACATCCTTAAGCATCCATAGGCCATTCTTATAAATAGGACAAGCCATAGGACACCCAAAATACACATGTGCAATACTTGAGCTTTCATACTTGCAATTGGCAATCTGTTTTGAGCAATTGAGCAACACTAGTACTTTCTACTCATTTCCTTTGCTCCAAATTTGTGTCCTATAGGCTAGCATCTCCTATTCACTAAACCTACACTTCCATACTCATTGGTTAGTAGATCAATAAGCTTGATATAGGAAATCAAGCCTTGTGCTTCAAGTGGTAAATTGTAATTTCCATTTCCTTTCTTGTTCTTTCTTCTTTCTTGTACTCTCCTAGCTACTCCTAGGGTTGGAGGCTACAGATTGGAGAGAGTTTGATCTTCTTGGTGAAGAAGGAGATCTTTGGACTACTTCTGGAAGGCTATCTCAACAGGAAGCTACTTCAAGAGGAAGGCTACTTCAAGGGGGATCTTGAAGTTACTTCAAGGAAGGCTTCTTCAAAGTTGGTGAGACTACTTCAAGGTGAAGGTTGTACAAAGTTTGTTGAAAGTGTTGTAATTTTATGTAATATCCTTGCGAGGTAATAAAATTAAATACTTTCAAAATCACGGTTGCGTAAGCAACTGGGTAGTGGATTGACTGCCTTAGTATTTGCTAAGGTTGGAACCACTCTAAACACCTTGTCTCATTCTTATTATCTCAATTGTGGTTTTTTTAGTTATATTATTTCAAAATATCCATAAAACCTATTCACCCCCCCTCTAGTGGTTTTTCACATGATCCATGTTTTTTGTTTGTCGTTGACTTATGTAGATGTGTATTAAAAACAATTTATCAATTAGAAATGTTTCATTGCACATTTAGATCACCAAATCACTTCTGGGGCATCAACACTTCCTCCATCAACAAATATATTTGTTGGTTGATGATGTTAACAGGGAACTATACTCTTTCCTCCATGTCAGGATCTTCTTGTTTCAACTTTATGTTTCATTTTGGACATGTTAATTGGGTTTTTTGTCATTGAAATAGCCACATGGTGGTGAACGTAAATTTACTAGTCTTATTATTCAAGAAATCGTGCTACTCTGAGTCATATTAATGTATATGTGTATGTAGAGAAGGTATGTAAGAATTATACTAGATTTACTAGAGACATGGCGCAATGTAGCATAAAGAGAAGCGTGCTCAATGGAAATTTGAAGCAATAGATCTCATAGGCATAACAATTTGAGTGGGCATAGGCCATACTCATATGTTATAAGACCACATAACTAAATATAGAACTACTAAAAATTTTATTGAAATTTTCTTATTGTGAATTCTCTTAGTAACTCATGGGAGCTTGTCATGAGGTTTCTACCCCATCAAAACTCCAT
This sequence comes from Alisma plantago-aquatica, assembly GCA_963693085.1. NCBI lineage: Eukaryota > Viridiplantae > Streptophyta > Magnoliopsida > Alismatales > Alismataceae > Alisma > Alisma plantago-aquatica. The sequence continues at coordinate 1,854,584,231 of OY856409.1, forward strand.
AGTATTAACTTTTCAAGTTGCTCACTAGAGGCTAATGCATGCCTACATAATTTCCCCATGTTATGGTGTCTTGCATCGCTCATCCCTTATGAATTTTTACATAGAACGATCACTAAGTATCTTTATACCATACTGCCATCCCTTCTCCTTCTAAGTTCCATTTATCTCCCCTCTCGTAATTACACCCACCCCACCTCATTCCTTTTTCTCTCCCTCCCATAATAAGTAATAACTTCAATTGTAGGTATGTAGTCTTCTTTGGAATATGGAATGAAATGGTTTACCAAAGAATTCAACCTACTTATATACTAATCATTAGCCAATGAAGGAGATGAAGAACACTTATGTGTGTTTCACTAACGAGGCACACATTCAAGTGATAAGAGTCTTACTCTGTACATTTACTTTTATTCATGAGTAATGATGCAAACACCCACTTTAATCATTCTATATATACATGTTTTTGGGAAGAGAAGCAGGTGGCATGTATGTTGGTGTAGAGAGTGGAATAGATGATCCAACTAGAAAGAATCTAGTGCATGGATTAAGAATACAAACATCTATTTTATCACTCTACAAGAAGAGTAGAAATAGAGTGAAAAGAAAGGGTAGCCCCAACTTCTCTCTACAAGGATATATCCAACTTCTCTTAAGAACTAGAATAGGTTCTCTTTGAAATATCCATCGCCAAACACCATTTGAATTCCCGATCATCCTTCAACCTCCTAGATACCCCAAGGACACCAAAGATACCTAAGTCAGGGAACATCTCTACACCAAGTTTCCTTTTTCCCAACACACCATTTCCCTCATTCTCTCATCTAGAATGGTCTCTTACTTTGGCAATAGTATAAACATTACAGCTGATCCTCAATACGTAAGCACACCAATCTGTTGCAATACACTTACAATAAAACTCTGGCATATGCAAAGTTTTTGACTTATGCAATACAACGAGTTAATATGCATATAAGAGAACTCATTTCACAATACCTATCCAAAGATTCTTTCCACCCTAATACCATCCAACATATCATAATCGTCACATAGGTTAGAAAGAACAAGCAATACATATATTCATGAGGAACATAAATAAGGGGCACCATCCATTTCTCTGTTGTCACAAATATCATTAGAATTTTTTTAGTGAAATATATATATATATATATATATATATATATATATATATATATATAATCCAAGATGCAAACACCATGACCACCATCACAATTCCACAAGCTTAGAGGTGTTTCAATGTCACATATATGTTTATTACCCTCATTATACTTGCATTGTTTCCAAAGAATTAGAACACACAAGCATATATAAATCATACCAAGGTATAATTCCATCATATTAAGGGAACCTAAAGGTTATTAGCAAAGAATAGCATCAAAGAGGATAATGTACCTTTCAAAAGTAGGGTAATGATATGATCCTTATAAAATAGTCCCATAATAGATCTTATAAAGGAAGACCTAAGATTTAAAAGAAAAGTGAGGGGGGTCTTAGATAGAAAAGAATTAGATGTCATAATCATGTTACAAATCATATGGATGCTCTCACAGACCTAGGTCCTGGATCATTTGATCATAGATCCATTCATATCCACATGTGTGCATTTATTCAGCATAGTAAAAGTATGACAAAGGCACCTTAGTTCTGGATAAAACACACATATTTAGAAGATATATAAGTTTAGATTATCTCTTATTTCAACTAGATAGAGCAAGATATTTTCATAAATCCAAGTTTTCATAAAAAGAAACAACATCGGTCAATTGGCTAATCTTAATGCACAAAAGTGTGTACTTGAAATATGTGATAACCTGGTTTTTCACACTTTACATATGACTTCTACTCTTGGCTTTGTCCTTGACCTCACCATCAATTTCTTATACATGTATGATTTGATGCTTAGTTGATAAATTTCGAGCACAATATCCACCTTGGTGACATTGAATAAAGTAGTCTGGCCATAGTAGCCCGGGTGGTAAGAGCTTGGTAAGTCCCAATGAAGGACCTGGGTTTGAACCTCACCGAAGGAACTTTGGGAACGGCAATCCACGTTGATTAGGTACAGGAGGGGGGTGATCGGACCACACCCTCTCATGCCTCGAGAGTTTACCATGTCGGACTCGCCCGGGGTGGGTTCTCTCAGTCACCAAAAAAAGCATTCAATAAAGTTTTCAAGCATATCACTCATCTTCTCCTATCCCTTAATTTTTATCATTTTCTTGTGACCTTATGCATTTAGATTTCATGTTCATAGTGTAGAGGGTACTCTCAGCTTTGCAATACATCAAATTTCATCCAATTTGGAGCTAGGATGAAAGGGTTACCCCCCTTTGAAAATCGCACTTTTGTTAATCTGGTTTTATAGATTTTAATCATTTTTTACCATAATGGGCCCAAAGCTGGGCACACAGTCCACTTTACACCTCCTTTCTTTTCCTTTCCCAGCTTTGGCCACTCGAGCTCTTTGTGCATGTTGGTTTGTGATCCAACGATGGTCAGGTCTCCACCCTTTCTTTCCTTGCCCCCATCACCTCCCTCTCACGCAATTGAGATCGTATAGGCACTAGTGTCATCCATGTTGCAATGTCTTATCCTCTTCCCCCCCCCCCCTTTCCCTTTTCCCTCTTGACCAACTGCCTAGAAGTGGGGCACTAGTAGCCAGTAGGGGAAGATGAACCCCATCGGCTGCTGCCACCACCTTCCTTTAGAAACTCCAAACCCTAAACCTCCCTCTCGACTTCCCCTTCCTGATACTTGAACCCTACTATCTCTTCCTCTCAAATCACGCATTGCTCCCCACCACGAAAAAATGTTGCCTTGCCCAAACCTCACCCACACTATGTATCCACACTCACCCAGGTTTGCCGAAGCCCCAGTCGAGGACGAAGACTGAACCATCCTAGGCCGCTCCAGCCAGTAGGGCTCCCTACCTCATGATCCCTCCCTATAGTTCTCTTCATCTTTCTGCTCATACCTTTGCATCCTATGGATCCCAAAGTCCCCTACCTTGCATCCCACCTTCTCTGTGTTGTCGATTGATGCAATATTCGAACCCTAGCACAATCATGGGGACAGCCATGGGATCGGTAGCTCGGACCCGGTTACCCCTACCCCACTCTCTCTTCCTCACCCTCTCTCTCTCTATTTGGGCCTGACGAGCCTTTGGTGGCCTCATGCCTGGATCGACACCTAATCTCAAGATTCTACAATGAGCAGCACAATGTTGTTAGGGTATGGACGATGACTGAGGGAATGAAAGGCCACAACATTGCTCCAGATGGACAACACCCGTAAACAACCTCGCAGCTACACTCCCAACCACGGGTGATGCCTCGACCCACTCCCAATCTCAAACAATCGATCATCATGGTCACTGAAAGCATGTGCACCAGTGCCTCATGAATGGGCCTCTCGGCCATCTCAATTTTTGCCCATTTAAGGGTAAAGCTTTCCTATAACCCCTTTTCTTGGGTGTAATCTTTAATGTAATGACCCCGCCTCCCGGTAACCCCCAATTAAGGGAGACCAAGAGATCAGAGCCGTTATCTAATAACTCGGATCAAAGGTTTGACAAATAATCAATAACAATTAACAAATTTTACCAACTGAACTGAAAACTGGTATAAAATAAAACATTGCATACCTTTTCCAAAAATGGGATATCTACATCTATCTGTATCTGGAGTCTACTCTAACTAATCCTCATTTGTAATTTAACTCTTAATTAATTTCACATATGCCACTTTATTGTTTGTCCTTTCCAAGCTTGTACCTAAAACGCCGACAAACAAAACTTCGGTTAGAAAATCGGAATATGTCAGTATGTGGGGACAACCAAAAGTTTTCATATATGGATAAAAATCTAATTATCACAATCAAGTTAATTAACAAGACAATTTACACTCTTCAGTATGACATTCTCCACCGCTTTTGCCCTAACCCTGGCATACCCACCTTAGGGTTTCTTTTGCCAATGACTTAAGGCCACCTTCTCAATCCCGAGCTTGGTTCCTGGGTGTCACCACTCAATGTGCCCACTAGTCAGGCAATATCATAGGCCATCTTCTCATTCTCGAGCTTGGTGTCTGGGGTCACCACTCATGGTGCCCATTGGTCTACCCATATGGGCCTGACCTTTGGTGTCATCCATCAGGGTGGCATGTAGGTGCAAGAATACATACTTCTATTATTAATGTGATAATCATAGTGACTTTATGATTTGCAAGTATGAACATCCAAACTGATAATTTGCATTCAATACGATTAACCATCCAGAAAATCCTCAGGAAACTAAGGCGGTTATTCATAATTAACCACATACCTGTCAAGTTGATGTGAAACAGAAATAGTCCAAACAATCAATAGGCAAGCAAGCATTCAATAAGATCCTGAAACAATTATACAATTTCCTTTTATTACTCATGTCATTAAGATCTATTAAATCTAGCTCGCTTCCTAGGGTTTCTAGTCCACTTTTAGGGTTTCCATTCATCTTTTACTGTCTTAAACCACAATTTAACACAATTGATCACAAACCCAGATTATTTCAACGTCAATTTCGGATTAAAGGCATAATTAACCATTAAATAAGTCCATTAAGCCTCTTTTACATTAAAGCTACTATTTTTATCCTTTTAATATATGACAAGATCATTATGATTGAATTCACATACGAACTCTATTTGTCATTAATCCCATCCTGATTCATTCAAAAACCCTAATATATCTATGTTAAGGTTATTTATCCACAATTTAAGAACTTTAATGCTAGAAATAGCTTATAACCATGAAAACTTAGTTCTACGCATGAAATTGAATAATTAAAGCCATTAGTAGTCCTAATTACCAACATTAGGGTTTCAAGGCCCATTAAAGCCTATTTATGCACATAAACTCTAAATTAACTAATTATATGCAAAGTTCATCCTTTTTGTTCCTAATGTTCATTTTTATCATTAGCAGGCTAGTATCATCTTTAATCATCCCTTAAACCCTTATAAATATATTATTCATCTCAAAATAGGGTTCTTTAAACATTAATACATTAAACTTGACATCTTCCATTAATTTTCGAATTTTAAGAGGAATCAGACTTCAATTATATTTTTAATGGATTCCCCTAATTTTTCTGAGAAACTTTCATGTTTTATGCGTGCTAATCTGAGCTATGAATAAATAACTACGACTTTTACAAAATCCACTTACTTTGGGCCAATCGGAGCGTGCCACATCGCTCGCTCCATGAAACGTGGTCCGGCTTGTTTGAAGACATTTTGAAAAGTCTCTTATACCCCCACACATCTCCTGGGCTCTTCACAACTCAGAAGGGTAAACTCGTTAAAAGCATCTACTCATCTCCTTCCTCGCGGCTGCCATTCTGCTGCCGTTAGGGTAGGGATCGTACGCAGCCCGACCGCTGCTCATTGGACCTCAACGACCACCAAGGGTGGTCCCCCTAACTCTTCCATGCCTCCCCGCACTGGACGGTGCCCTTGGGTCACGACTAGGGTGACTGAGTCAGGCTTTCTGGGTCTGCAATCGTGACTGGTCTGTAGCCCTCCGGTCAGCATTGTGCAGGTCCTAGGGCCATGAGACGGCGGCTGCGCTCCTTTCCAAAGACCTGGGAGCATCGTGCCCCCCCATCTAGCTCTCGTCCAAGGCTCCACGTTACTCTGGGTCGTTACCCTCCATGGCTAGGATTTTTATGAAAAATAAGACGGAGAGGAGAGGGTGGAATACGTGAGATCTTACTTCAACTAGAGCCAGAGATCAACCCTTTATATAGGGGTGGTTGTCCACGCCCTAAGACTCTTGCCCATGAAGAAACAAAGTTCTTTTCTAATAGGAATCCAATTCCTTCATGGAGAAGCAAGATTCTCTCTCCTTCTTACCTCTTTGATATCCTTTATTACTTGGATATTTAGGAGTACGAAAATTCCTTCTCAATATTATCTTTATTCATGCCTTTTAATATATTGGCCACAAAAATATATTTCCTTAATTAGAAAATACTTTCTTCATAAAAAAAACCACATAATTCATTAATTATATATTCCCATTATCCCTTTATTTTGCAATTTTAGTACTTACTCTTTCTTTCCTCTTTATTGGGACTCCTTGGATCCCAAGAAACTCTATTATTTCGAAATCCTTTTTATTGGATACTCATTATCCTTCTAGATGCATCTAAATGCATTATTCTTTATTATTTCTCATTATCTTGTTTATTTCTTATTAAAATATCTCTTTTTGAGGATTTCTCTTTATTTCTCTTTTATTTTCCTCATTGGAATTCCTCTTATCCTTATGAATCGTTGGGATATGAAATTCCACCAAGAATAACTCAATTTTACCTTTTTTTCACTTGTTTTCCACATTTTACCATTATTTTCAATTTCTTTCTTAATAAAGAAATACTTAATTGATCTTTTCTTTTCTTATTGCTTTTCTTTGCAACTTTGGACTTTTTGGAACCCAAGGAACCCAAGAGGCACGAAATCCATCTTTGGATTACATTCTTTTGCCTTCTAGAGGTTTCCACATCTTTTTTTTTTACAGGAAATAACTTATCTCTTTCAGCCTAACAACCTCAACTTCTTCTAGATTCCATCTAAACTAGGCACTATATCTCAACCAGAGCATTCATTACCACTTTTTATCCTTAGGTGTTAGGTAACATACACCTCCATGTATTATACTTATCATCTCATCTCAAACTCTAAGTTGGTCTTCATCGAGAAGCTCTGAGCTCATCCTCATTGTGATCAAACTCAACCTTGGTTAACTTGCAAATTCCACATAGCTCCGGATAAAACATCCTCATAAGATGACTACACTACTTCTCTTAGTGTTTGTAAACCATCCATGTATCATTCACTTCACCAAGGTATGTTATCATCTCTATCCTCATACCTTGTAGCAACGTTCCAACTCACATCATCTTTTATCCTTGGTGTATGACATGCATACTGTCCCATCTCTCCCTCTCATAACAAGAGGAAATAAGCATTTGACGGTCATCCAAACACAAAGGTCTTCATGTTCCAAGAGTAGAGATGATACATCCCACATCTCTAGTACACCTTCAATTCTAATTTGAAACGTGCAACTTATGTCTCTACATCACAAGCATCACGATATCAAAGTTACTTCCATGGAAAACTAGTCTCGAACCTACTTGGGTCACCACACAATCCTTGGTCATCTCCTCTGGGTCTATAGGGTGCCAACACTTTTGGGGTCATCCCATTTCCCTTATGCATCCAGGGAGTGCCCTACTCATCTGCCCTTTGGGTCCCATGAGTTCATGAAGGTGATCAATCTCCTAACCCATGGCCCTCAGACAATGGTAGTTGTTACCTCCCGACCTTATGGTCATGTGCAACTAGGGAATTAGGAAACTCTTTCTTCCATAGGTCTTATCCCTACCTGACCCTAGGATAGACTTAGGATTCCATTATAGTACATGTCCAACATAGAACCTTACCCAATCCTTCATCATCTCTCTCTGCATTCTTGGGTTGTCTTTTATCCTTTCTCAGGGATCATGGCGACCTGCCTACCTTGGTCAGGCCCCATACCGGTTACCTCCATTGTAACACATCCATATGCACTTAGCGATGATTAAATATGGGTCTACAAGTTCAATCTCATACCATGTACTTTTCACTTAGCTTTCTCAAGATCCCATGAAACCTCTTTAGGTTACCTCAACACCAACAAAACTGGTATATACCAACCAAAGGGTCCCTCTCCCAGGATGGGAGGAAACTACAACTCTTGACAACAAGGTCACAACCATCCTTAGGGTTTACCTTCACATGAGCATGCCTAACCCAGTAGCTACTAGGGCACAAGAAGACCACCTATTAAACCATGCTAGGTCATACTTGTTCTCTTTCCTCAACATTAGATCAACTTAGTTGTGAGGGGTTCATCAAACATACCCTTAACTTAAGGGGTTTCCTTTACCTCTACGCATGAGGAGTACAGTGCTCAAAACTATAGAGACTCAAATCTCATCATGAACATTGGGTACAATGCTTACCATCTTAGGCCTAGGAACCCTAGGTTCTCCTTTGGGTGTCCAATTGCATGCTCAAACCCTTAACCATGAATCAAGCATGTATAAGGCATGACATGCACTTCCTGTCATCCTTCAACTCGAGCAACACATCGGGGTCGAGTCCACCTCAAGGACAACCAACAAGGTACAAGGCCTCACGACCTGTTACCAAACCTCTCCAGGTCTAAGGAACTCTTCTTCCTGTCTCAGAAGGTAAACGCCTATACCACAGACACATAGGTACCAAAAGCATCATCCTCTCTCTAGGGTTTGGTTCCTCTAAAGGTAACCAAGATATCATCAGCCTCCAGGGATCATGCTTGAGGCAACCACTATCATCCACTTAGGTTGCATCATTCTCATCTCCCCACTGCTCCTCACATCTCAGGGTTTTAGGTTTCCAACCTTCTTTCTTAGTTCCTTCTATCTCTCTCTAAAGCTAACTCCACATCCAGTCATACTACTAGAGGTCATCTCTCCATGAAGTATCAAGCTCACAGGCATACCTCTACGTAGGTGAAGCCTATGCTTAAACTTATGTTTTCTCATGATTATCCATATCTCTTTATGCTTATCTCATAATCCATCCATCGTGCCCTTCTGGCTAGGGTTTCAACCTACTATCGACCACTGACGTACTCTGGGTGCATGCTATCCCTTACTTATATAAGCCCCTAGGGTTTCTATAGGTTCTTCACTAACCTCATCAATGAAGGAGCTATCCTTCACTCTAAAATGCACGAGCCTTTCCAGGGTTGGGTCATCAGAGGTACTAGGTCATCTAACCTCTCATGGCTCGTATGGCATCCCAAGGTGTGTCCATTCAAACACTCGGTCAACCATGACATCTAACTCATCATGTCATATCTCTCTCTCGTACCTTCGCTTAGGGTTAGGGTTAACATCATCCTCAGAGGATGTGCTAGGTCTCTACTTTTAATGGAGGTCTCTACCTCCAAGACTAGCTAACACTCTCTACTCATCCTCCTGACAAAGAGGTCTAACCTCATGTCTCTCCTGATGGCGATGACAACTCGTGTCATACGACCTAACCATGTATCTATTCTTTAGTTGGCGCTTAATCTATTAAGCTTATGTCCATGACATCTTATTTACATGCCTTTCATTAATTTGGTGGAGAATTCCTTAGACCTTATTAACCTTACCCATACCTCAAGAGGGTGAGGAGAAGAGAGAAAACCCTAATCCTTACTGTCCTTAATAGAATTTGAGTTGAGAAGGGATGAAAAGATGAGAGAGTCCAAAAGGTATCTTATTTCGAGTCATATCCTAAGACATCGGCTAGGCAGTCACACAATCTGGGAGTCCTCGTATTCCGACTAGCGGTGTGGAGGAAAATATTGCCAGCCACCATGTTGGGTTTTAGGGGAGACAGAGAAGGCAGCGGAAACAAAATATTTCTCCCCCAACCCATACCGAGGAAACACGTCAACTTCTATATAATAGGAAAGGATGGTTTGTGGAATCATACCTTGTCCCGAGGCTTTCTCGGCGACAATACCTCGCGCAATGCGCGGTCTTCAACTCCGGTCTTGGACGGTGTCTGTGCAGCTCCTGGTCGCACCGGGACTGACAACTCCTCCTCCTACCGGACTGTCGGATGACAGTTGTCCTCCTAAGCGGCAGTGTCCTCCGGCCTCTGTAGTAGTCCACACGGACCACCTGGAACTCCACTCTCCTTGTCCCACAAGAAAGTGGAAGGAGTCGCACCCTCCTGTTGATGTACTAGTCGCCAACACACTCTCCTTCTACCAGTTGCAACTGCAGTTGTCCTTCCCTTGCTGCACCTCCCTTTTGCGGGAAGCACTTGCTCGGGATCTCTCACGGTTACCAAAACCAGAGAGAACGACAACTTTGCAAAGCAACCGGCTTGCATTGAGTTGTACTTTGAGAAGCCCCCAATACCCCTATATATATAAGCAGGTCATGGGATGGGGTTCTCTGTGCCCGGCAATATGGGACTAAAGCAGGAGTAGAAGGGTTCGAGAATTTTCCACAAAAAGCAACCGGTTCGCAACTTGAAATGATCCGTTCACAACTGAACTGATCGGTTCGGCCATTGAGCCGATCGGTTGGACCTGAGCCGATCATTTGGGGCACTCCAACCGATCGGTTGGTGACCTGAACCGATCGGTTCATGGTCCTAATCCGGCTCAAAAAGACTTTCCTTGTTTCTTTCCCAATTGGTATCGAATACCAATATTATTCCCAATCAAATTGGGCAATTTGAAACCAAAGGAAAATTCTTGCCGACATGACTTTCCCAACTGGTCGGTTGCACCAGTTGAGCCGATCGGTTCAACCCTTGAACCGGTCTTTCAACCTGGGCATGAGCCGATCGGCCTGGACACTCCAGCCGACCGGTTCAACAACCTCAGCTGACCGGTTCATCACATGTACCGATCGATTGGGAGCACAGGTTGGGCAAAATCAGTCAATTGCGATTTCAATCAATCTGATACTCCAATCAATGCGTCCAACACCTTGAACCATACGATATTGAGCCATCGACTGATTGAGTGTTTAATTGAACTACTAAACTCTTTTAGTAATCAATCTAAACATTGCTTTGTGGACAAAACTCCTCTTCCAGGTTAAATCCTATGTGTGTGACCCTGCAGGTCCATTTCACGTTGGCAGTGAAAGTCCATAACACTTATGACTTCACAAGCAAAGAGCGGTGCCTAGTCACACATCAGTGCTACCCAAGTGAAAGTAGAAAGTTGGAGAACAACTTTCATCCTACAATGCGTGAATGGTGTTACAGTGAATGTATAATTCCTTTGTCACTGATATCCCGAATGAACTCAAGGCATGGAACAGTCATCCTGTCAACGTTCATTCACTTTCTTGATCTCAGAGTAGATTGAAGGAGATATGTATGACATCAATATCACATACTGATTCACACATGCGTGCGCACGCCTATCTCAATCCTACTCATCAAGTGGCCTTGGATATCAAACTCCCTCAGGAGGGACAAATCCCATATCTATCACTCACCCCTCAAAAGCCCCATGTGTCAAAGCCACCCAATCATCACCTTTATAACAACCCATGTTTCAGGGCTGCGTTTGATGATGTCAAAGTGTGCCCAACGACATGTGTTGAGTGTAGTGATTTCAGGTCAAAGAATCACACTCACCACCATCACTGTGAGTACTGACTGTGACTACCATGTTCCATGTGTCAAACTCACGGTGGGTCTGTCCGGTACCTTGTTCTCTAACAAGTACCTATGTGTTTGGTTTGATATCTCTATATCATGACTAATGAGATTCTGTCATCAACCAACACCACAATCTAGTCTTGTGTTTCATTGCTGTCTATCTACCTTCCACAATGACATCCGACTAGGGACATAACAAGAATGTACAAACTCTTAGCATCTGTATGATCTCATCGTTCAGGTCCTCAACCTGAAAGCATACGTCATTGAGTACTGTCATTCTCTAGACATTCAATCTGTTCTATCACTATCTCATATGACTAAACCAGAATGAATTGGAAGCTTGCCTTTGATGTTTATCAAATCAATCTTAATGTATCCCACCAATCATCCCATGATTGGCTCTCAGGGCATACATACCAACAGACTCCCACTTGCACTGCGAGCCAATCACTCTTGAATCATATTCATAGTGATCTTCAAACATGTCCCATATGTCACTGTGCTCTAGTGCCAACATAGTGAGTAATGGCAACACCTTGCCAAAGTCAGTATAAATTGCATGTCTCTCATCTCTTCGCTGTACGTCACACGTATGAGATGGAGTTTTCGTAATATGCGATCTAGTATTCCATTGCTAACCTTTAGCCACATTGCATGATCAAGGATTCCAGACTTGTCATCAATGAGTGGAATATAAGTTCATCTCATGAACCTTCAGATCCATATAGTATCCACTGCTGTTCTCTAACACACAGATACTCGGCATTTCCCTTTTAAATGGCTTTATTGGAACACTTCCAATTATCAACAAACTTTCACTTTTATACATCTCATGTATATATTGCGATTAATTTTCTGTCTTTTCGGAAGTTCGCATCAATGTAACTCTTTACATCGAACTCTTCCTTATTTCCATAGAACTAGTGCTTCACAAGCACTTATCAAGTTCTCATGGTATTCCAGTAACCCTTACTGGAAGCAGCCAGACATCCACTCGTCATGTCCCACATACGAGTTAACAGGATGGGCACATCATATTGCCATGTCCTACATACAAGATGATGAATGCACTTTATTCTTGCCATGTCATACATGCAAGATAATGGGATGATTACATACATGATAGATCCATATCTATTCTTAGTGTTCCCATTCTTCATAAGAATTGGACACTTCGCCTTGGGATACTAACTCCATGTAACATGGACAAGTTTTCTCCCACTGAATCTGTGCATACTGAACAGTTCAATACAAATTGCCAATGTATGCTTTCTCTTTCCTGGTCAAGAGATTTGTCGAGAACTATCTCTATAGATCTCTATTCCTATCATATAGGAAACATCTCTATCTTCCTTAAAGATAATTTCCACTTTTGGATTTCCATTCTAGAACAATTCCATTTCACATCAATTTGTGGAATGTGAATACGCTCCCACTAAATCACAGATCCCTTCTTTATCTTTGACATATCAGTCAAACCCTTTGACTATATCATCAAAGTAAAGATCCAATTTTGAGTTGCTTGTACTCAATCAATCACATTGATTAGTCCATTGTAACTTATAGACTTCATTTGCATTAGTGGATTCATAAACCTTATAGGCTGTGTCACGTTCACATTCTGGTTTTATTCCTCATAGGAATGCAGTTTTAGTATCCATATGCCAAATGTCTTAGTCATTAAGTTGCAATCAACAAGCATCATCCTTCTCAAAATGTTATCCATGTGTCTTAACACTTAAGACTCATTTGCACTTATGGATATGATCCAATGAGTGCTACCATCAAGGTCATACCTTATGGTTCACATGGATGTCATTTAGGATGTAATGGTCATAAACCATAACTCAAGAATCAGTTCCTCATATTCATCTTGATAGTTGACTCATCACATGACCAACTGATCACATAGATAATTGAGGTGTATCTGTCAAGAATATAAGAATTCACAACCCTTGTGATTCTTAATGTCCTTTATTAGTGTGGGGTATTCTTTTATTAAGAAGAATTCAGTTATTTGATAATCATTCTCTAACTCCTTGAGTATGATTCCTTCTTGATTTAGACATCACCATGCCTTAATCATGAGTTCACTATGATACACTATCATAATCACTCATAAGGATCTCAAACATTTGGTCCAAGTATTTCATTCATTGATCTCATCAAGAATTAATACTTTACCAAATTTGTACTTCATCTATGACAATCTTGAACACTTCAAGATGTTCGTATTGGTATTTCTCTAAACACCATTTGAAGTATTAGCATTTGTTCCAATTGGTATGTAAATACATCACATGTATTATACCTAATAGGACAATCATTCTCCCACTACCATTAGTGAAATTTGATTAATTATGTACAAGAGATTCATGTCTCTTACTGGTTCTCTAACCAAAAGAGTCTAGATTTATCCATCATATGGAAATTAGAAATGAATTTCTCATGATTGATGCTAATTAGATTGTTTGAGTTATCTATAACTTTTAGGTATCATTTTATCTTATGCATATCAAATACCACAAGATAAGCAAGGCATTGCCGCAAAGATCATATCTTTAAGATCGAAACATCAACTTTATTAATTGTTATCATTGTCAAACAATATGCAATAATAAAGTGTTTCTATCTATTGGCAATATATGAAATAGCAGTTCTCAACTCTATTTCGTGCCCTTTTAGGCTGAAATAAACTGAAAGATACCCCTATCTATGGCAACAACACTTGCTCCAATGATGGGTACTTCTTTCTTGGTCCTTTCACAAAGGCCATCACTTCTTTGCGGATATTGCATATCATATATGACATATCCATATCTTGGTATCATATACCTCGGATAAAGAAGTGGTTCATTTCATGATACCTTAGGTGGAGATCTCCATCCCCTCCTTCATCTTCTTTTGTTCTTCCAGATATAGAGGGCAGTTCCCTCATACACCCTTTCCCCATGTGCCGTGAGGCTGAAGACGGCTTGGATTGCTGTCTAGCATCAGAACACTTCTTAGCTTTGCCCTTGCCCTTGCCCTTAAGACTTACCTTTTGTTTGATCACATCAAAGACTATGGTTTGTCTTTCTTCATCTTTGCCTCTACTATCCTCAACATGTCCAACAACTCTGTCAACGCTTGTCAAAGTTGTTCATGTTGTAGCTTATCATGAATTGTATGATTCTCACAACATTTGCAGTATCATACCAATAGCCAACTCTTGGCTCAGAGGGAATCCTTCTTAATCAGGTTTTCCACATACCCAATCACATTGAGTGTGTGAATACCTTACTGGATCTCCTGCTGTCATGACATACTAGGACAGTATCTTGGAGACATCATATGTCTCATGTTGTCTCTGCAACTCATAGTTCAGAGAACACAACATCAAGCACTCCTCATCAATGTCATCCTCAGTATGCTTCCATAAGCATACTTTCAGCCATTGATGTGGTGGGATCGAGTTCATCTGGTTCTGGTATAACTAGGACTTAGAGCTTTCGCTCTTTGATTGAGAACACTTCTCATCATCATCCTAACCAGTTGTGGAATTATTCCCATTTAATTTGTTGGTCTCAAAGACCGATCGCAAATAAAGTGATTTGTTGATTAACCATTTATTTTAATAAAAGGAAATATATGCAATTTTAGTCCAAAACTCTTTTGACTTGTTTGATTGATTTGAAAAGTTGACAATAAAATTAGGCCTTTAATTAATTATCGCTCCCACTATTTTACTTCAAATTGATAGCCCTCACTATCAATTCGGAAGATTGCAGCGTACAACCTTCTAGTGGGAAAGATCCTGAAATCCTCTAAGTCATGAGTCAGCTTTGGCTGATCGCCCACAACTTAGATCTCTCAGGTAGGCAACTCTTGCCAATTGCATCATATGCAACTCTTGTTGAATGAACATGCACAACTCCTTGCCATGAACATTCCTTGCCTCTGGGCTTAGACGCTCTAAGAATCACCAGTTAAGTCTAACCCAAAAGCCGACATGGTAGAACATGCACCCTACTTTGGCAGAACCTACATGTCTACCCTTCACACTTCCACAAGATAGACGGCGCACCACGCTTTGGCGTAACCTACGCTTGGTCGATCAAGCTTTTCATGTGTGCCGCTAATGGAAGGCATATAAGACTTAATATTTTAATGAGGGATTTGGTTTTATATACATATACATATCCAATCAGCACAATACATAGTATGTATCATATACATGCTATATCCCACAGAAAACATGCACAAACGATAAAAAGCGATGATTATGGCCATCCTAATGTGATTCCTTGAGCCAAGAGGAATCACAGTCATCTAGGTCTACATCATATGCAACCTGTACAAGATGAACTCTGTGCCTTGCCATCCGAGTTGATCAACTCATCACATGAATGATCTGTACTCTCCAGCCGGTCGTCTGGGTGCCACCAGCCGATTGGTTGACTCCTCCAACTGATCAGTTTGCCTGGTCGTCGTGCATCTCGTCATGTCCGCCACCCGCTCGTCTCGTTCCTCGAACCAGTCATCAACTGATCGGTTCACTCCTTGAACCGACCGTCTGCAAGGTCAGCCGATCGGTTCACGCCTTGAAACGATCGTCTGAGCAGTCGTCTTGATGTCCTCCGGTCTTCGACATAACAGGAAATAAAATCTATCCTATTATTACATTGCTTAAAAGAAGAAACCCCGAGTTACATTCGGGGGGAGCAAAGGTAGGAAAGAATCTCGAATTATTTTGAGTTACATCAGGAATAAGAGAGGGAAGATCGGTGCACAGACCGAGATGCAAGCAACCACAAACAACCACACACAGATAGGGGTTTATAGGCCATAATCATGCTACACACATCCACCACAAAACTCGTTTAAGGGCGACGTGTATCGAGTGCATTAATAATACATATCATATATGTAATTTGGGATTTGTGGATTTAGGATTGGACATGCATAAAGCCGATATTATTCGCATCGCATGCAATAAATAAAGGCGACAAACCAAAATCGATCATATCGATATTCCTAAAATATAGAGCAGTGGGCGTGGCTCTGATACCACTGTTGGGTTTTAGGGGAGACAGAGAAGGCAGCGGAAACAAAAAATTTCTCCCCCAACCCATACCGAGGAAACGCATCAACGTCTATATAATAGGAAAGGATGGTTTGTGGAATCATACCTTGTCCCGAGGCTTGCTCGGCGATAATACCTCGCGCAATGCGCGGTCTTCAACTCCGGTCTTGGACGGTGTCTGTGCAGCTCCTGGTCGCACCGGGACTGACGACTCCTCCTCCTACCGGACTATCGGATGACGGTTGTCCTCCTAAGCGGCAGTGTCCTCCCGCCTCTGTAGTAGTCCACACGGACCACCTGGAACTCCACTCTCCTTGTCCAACAAGGAAGTGGAAGGAGTCGCACCCTCCTGTTGACGTACTAGTCGACAACACACTCTCCTGCTACCAGTTGCAACTGCAGTTGTCCTTCCCTTGCTGCACCTCCCTTTTGCAGGAAGCACTTACTCGGGATCTCTCACGGTTACCAAAACCAGAGAGAACGACAACTTCGCAAAGCAACTGGCTTGCATTGAGTTGTACTTTGAGAAGCCCCCGATACCCCTATATATATAGGCGGGTCATGGGACAGGGTTCTCTGTGCCCGGCAATATGGGACTAAAGCAGGAGTAGAAGGGTTCGAGAATTTTCCACAAAAAGCAACCGGTTCGCAACTTGAAATGATTGGTTCACAACTAAACCGATCGGTTTGGCCATTGAGCCGATCGGTTGGACCTGAGCCGATCGTTTGGGGCACTCCAACCGATCGGTTGGTGCCCTGAACCGATCGGTTCATGGTCCTAATCCGGCTCAAAAAGACTTTCCTTGTTTCTTTCCCAATTGGTATCGAATACCAATATTATTCCCAATCAAATTGGGCAATTTGAAACCAAAGGAAAATTATTGCCGACATGACTTTCCCAACTGGTCGGTTGCACCAGTTGAGCCGATTGGTTCAACCCTTGAACCGGTCGTTTCAACCTGGGCATGAGCCGATCGGCCTGGACACTCCAGCCGACCGGTTCAGCAACCTCAGCCGACCGGTTCATCACATGAACCGATCGGTTGGGAGCACAAGTTGGGCAAAATCAGTCAATTGCGATTTCAATCAATTTGATACTCCAATCAATGCGTCCAACACCTTGAACCATACGATTTTGAGCCATCGACTGATTGAGTGTTTAATTGAACTACTAAACTCCTTTAGTAATCAATCTAAACATTGCTTTGTGGACAAAACTCCTCTTCCAGGTTAAATCCTATGTGTGTGACCCTGCAGGTCCATTTCACGTTGGCAGTGAAAGTCCATAACACTTATGACTTCACAAGCAAAGAGCGGTGCCTAGTCACACATCAGTGCTACCCAAGTGAAAGTAGAAAGTTGGAGAACAACTTTCATCCTACAATCCGTGAATGGTGTTACAGTGAATGTATAATTCCTTTGTGACTGATATCCCGAATGAACTCAAGGCATGGAACAGTCATCCTGTCAACGTTCATTCACTTTCTTGATCTCAGAGTAGATTGAAGGAGATATGTATGACATCAATATCACATACTGATTCACACATGCGTGCGCACGCCTATCTCAATCCTACTCATCAAGTGGCCTTGGATATCAAACTCCCTCAGGAGGGACAAATCCCATATCTATCACTCACCCCTCAAAAGCCCCATGTGTCAAAGCCACCCAATCATCACCTTTATAACAACCCATGTTTCAGGACTGCGTTTGATGATGTCAAAGTGTGCCCAACGACATGTGTTGAGTGTAGTGATTTCAAGTCAAAGAATCACACTCACCACCATCACTGTGAGTACTGACTGTGACTACCATCTTATGGTTCCATGTGTCAAACTCACGGTGGGTCTGTCTGGTACCTTGTTCTCTAACAAGTACCTATGTGTTTGGTTTGATATCTCTATATCATGACTAATGAGATTCTGTCATCAACCAACACCACAATCTAGTCTTGTGTGTCATTGCTGTCTATCTACCTTCCACAATGACATCTGACTAGGGACATAACAAGAATGTACAAACTCTTAGCATCTGTATGATCTCATCGTTCAGGTCCTCAACCTGAAAGCATACGTCATTGAGTACTGTCATTCTCTAGACATTCAATCTGTTCTATCACTATCTCATATGACTGAACCAGAATGAATTGGAAGCTTTCCTTTGATGTTTAACAAATCAATCTTAATGTATCCCACCAATCATCCCATGATTGGCTCTCAGGGCATACATACCAACACCCCAGACATGATCCTTTTCTAGACACCTCAGTCTTTTGGACAATCCGCTAATAACTCCCTTGGTTCTATGGTATTTGTAAAATTTAATAATTATTAATGATTAGATGAGGAACATATGCTCTAATACCAATTGTAACAACCCTGCCTCCCGGTAACCCCCAATTAAGGGAGACAAAGAGATCAGAGCTGTTATCTAATAACCTGGATCAAAGGTTCGACAAATAATCAATAATAATTAACAAATTTTACCAACTGAACTGAAAATTGGTATAAAATAAAACATTGCATACCTTTTCCAAAACTGGGATATCTACATCTATCTGCATCCAGAGTCTACTCTAACTAATCCTCCTTTGTACTTTAACTCTTAATTAATTTCACATATGCCACTTTACTATTTGTCCTTTTCAAGCTTGTACCTAAAACGCCGACAAACAAAATGTCAGTCACCATATCGGAATATGTCGATATCTGGGGAAAACCAAAAGTTTGCGCATATGGATAACAATCTAATTATCACAATCAAGTTAATTAACAAGCCAATTTACACTTTTCAGTATGACATTCTCCACCACTTTTGCCCTAACCCTGGCATACCCACCTTAGGGTTTCTTTTGCCAATGACTTAAGGTCACCTTCTCAATCCCGAGCTTGGTGCTAGGGGGTCACCACTCATGGTTCCCACTAGTCTTGCAATATCATAGGCCACCTTCTCATTCCCTAGCTTGGTGCCTGGGGTCACCACTCATGGTGCCCATTGGTCTACCCATCTGGGCCTGACCTTTGGTTGCATCCATCATGGTGGCATGTAGGTGTGAGAATACATACTTCTATTATTAATGTGATAATCATAGTGACTTTATGATTTGCAAGTATGAACATCCAAACTGATAATTTGCATTTAATGTGATTAACCATACGGAAAATCCTCAGGAAACTAAGGCAGTTATTCATAATTAACCACATACCTGTCAAGTTGATGTGAGATAGAAATAGTCCAAACAATCAATAGGCAAGAAAGCATTCGATAAGATCCTAAAACAATTATACAATTTCCTTTTATAACTCATGTCATTAAGATCTATTAAATCTAGCTCGCTTCCTAGGGTTTCTAGTCCACTTTTAGGGTTTCCATTCATCTTTAATATCTTAAACTGCAATTTAACACAATTGATCACAAACCCTGATTATTTCAACATCTAATCCTCAGTTTGGGATGAAAGGCATAATTAACCATTAAATAAGTCCATTAAGCCTCTTTTACATTAAATCTACTATTTTTATCCTTATAATATATGACAAGATCATTATGATTGAATTCACATATGAACTCTATTTGTCATTAATCACATCCTGATTCATTCAAAAACCCTAATTTCTATATTAAGGTTATTTATCCACAAATTAAGAACCTTAATTCTCGAAATAGCTTATAACCATGAAAACTCAGTTCTACGCATGAAATCGAATAATTAAAGCCATTAGTATTCCTAATTACGAACATTAGGGTTTCAAGGCCCATTAAAGTCTATTTATGCACATAAACTCTAAATTAACTAATTATATGCAAAGTTCATCCTGTTTGTTCCTAATGTTCCTTTTTATCATTAACAGGATAGTATCAACTTTAATCATCCCTTAAACCCTTATAAATATATTATTCATCTCAAAATAGGGTTCTTTAAACATTAATACATTAAATTTTACATCTTCCATTAATTTTCTAATTGCAAGAGGAATCAGGCTTCAATTATATTTTTAGTGGATTCCCCTCATTTTTTTGAGCAACTTTCATATTTTATGCGTGCTAATTCGAGCTACAAATAAATAACTACAAATTTTACAAAATTCACTTACTTTGGGCCAATCGGAGCGTGCCACATCACTCGCTTCATGCAACGTGGTCCGACTTGTTTGAAGACATCTCAAAAATTCTCTTATACCCCCACGTGTCTCCTGGGCTCTTTACAACTCAGAAGGGTAAACTCGTCAAAAGCATCCACTCATCTTCCTCGCGGCTGCCCTTGTGCTGCCGTTAGGGTAGGGATCGTAAGCGGCCCGACCGCTGCTCCTTGGACCTCAACGACCACCAGGGGTGGTCCCCCTACCGCCGCCATGCCTCCCCACACTGGACGGTGCCCTTGGGTCACAGCTACGGTGACCGAGTCAGGCTTTCTAGGTCTACAATCATGGCTGGTCTACAGCCCTCCGATCGGCATTGTGCGGGTCCTAGGGCCACGAGACAGCAGTTGCACTCCTTTCTAAAGACCTGGGAGCATTGTGCCCCCCATCCAGCTCTTGTCCAAGGCTCCATGTTACTCCGAGTCATTACCCTCTATGGCTAGGGTTTTTACGAAAAAGAAGACAGAGAGGAGAGGGTGGAATACGTGAGATCTTACTCAAACTCGGGTCAGAGATCAACCCTTTATATAGGGGTGGTTGTCCACACCCTAAGACTCTTGCCCATGAAGAAACAAAGTTCTTTTCTAATAGGAATCCAATTCCTTCATGGAGAAGCAAGATTCTCTTTACTTACTTCTTTGATATCCTTTATTACTTGGATATTTAGGAATACAAAAATTCCTTCTCATTATTATCTTCATTCATGCCTTTTAATATATTGTCCATGAAAATATATTTCCTTATTTAGAAAATACTTTCTTCTTAACAAAACCACATAATTCATTAATTATGTATTCCCATTATCCCTTTATTTTGCAATTTTGGTACTTTCTCTTTCTTTCCTCTTTATTGGGACTCCTTGGATCCCAATAAACTCTATTATTTTGAAATCCTTTTTATTGGATACTCATTATCCTTATAGATGCATCTAAATGCATTATTCTTTATTAATTCTCATTATCTTGTTTATTTCTGATTAAAATAGCTCTTTTGAGGATTTCTCTTTATTTCTCTTTTATTTTCCTCATTTGTATTCCTCTTATCCTTAGGAATCCTTGGGATATGAAATTCCACCAAGAATAACTCAATTTTACCTTTTTCACTTGGTTTCCATATTTTACCATTATTTTCAATTTCTTTCTTAACAAAGAAATACTTAATTGATCTTTTCTTTTCTTATTGATTTTCTTTGCAACTTTGGACTCCTTGGAACCCAAGGAACCCAAGAGGCATGAAATCCATCTTTGGATTACATTCTTTTGCCTTCTAGAGGTTTCCACATCTTTGTTTTCTCAAATTCTCAATTATTAATTAATTAATTGAATTTCCTTGATATTGGACCCAATAGCCAATAAAGCCCACAATACAATCATCAAGGCTATTGTAAACAAAATTACATCATTATTTGTCCAATATGAGAGTTTACATATCTCATCAGATGAACCCAAAATCGGGTGTAACATTTAACCTCATAACTCTTTGATGGTTTAATTAAATGTTATGATGTTATATACTTTTTTTATCATAAAAATACCACCTATCTCATGGTGATACTTATTGATCCTAGTTCCTTTCAACCTCCCCTGATTTACTATTTTATAACACAACTTGGTCTTTAGCCATCTAATCTTAATCATATATGGCTTGATGTGACCCTAATGGTTAATAACCCTATTTTTGTAGTGCCTCGACAACAAGTACTCATTCAGAATGATTTTAAACTGATCTTACTTAGTTGCTTGCCCTCTAATGATATCATTCATGTATCATGACTCACTAATTGCTTTTTAGTATTAAAATGATGTAACTTGTACACTTGTGATGTTTGGATCTCTAAATCCCATGAAATATTATCACCCCATGAATTCAATAACCATTATTATGTCTTGTTATCTAAAATCTAGGATCTCACACTTTTATGCCATATTAATATCATAAGATCTTATGTTCTCACTCTAGTAGATGGTTATGATCTAAAATGACCTATCATGAAACCATGCTTCTACAGTTGAAATTTTTTCCTTGTTCATCTTTTTAATCATATTGGTTTTTCCTTAAGTATACTCTAAACATGGGCATTATATTAGTGTAAGGCACCCTATGATCTTGAGAACCATATAGAGTGCTTTTGTGAATATATTAATATGACTAGAGCCTCACTTGTATAAAAGGGGACCTAAGAGCTTGAGAATGACCATGAGGGTACTCTCACTCTATACTAATATAAGATCTATCCTTGTACTCTACATTTGCATTGAGGGCCTTACCTTGAGCTCTTGGTGCTAATTTTACTCTACACTTGCAAGGTACACTTTTTATTCCTCTTGAATTACTTCTATTGTTATGACTTGGTTGCTAGTTGTATATGTAGAGTCTAAATGCTTGGATATAAATATTGCTTATCATAAGTGACCTTATTATATCCCTTTCATGTTTTTGATATATATTATATGTTGAGCATCACCCTCAAACATTAATGTAGAAAACCATTGTACAATTACCCTTGTTCCCTTCTCAACTCCTGGGATGTGGGTATAAGGCACAATGACTCCTTGAGTTGTCAAGAGGGGAGCACAATACTTGGTTGAATATAGGGTGACCCTACGACGTTCGTCATTTGGGCCCCTCGTGGTTGAACGTGCAGCTATTGGCTATGCCTTAGTTTTCCATATAGACTCTTCCTTTGGAATTTGTCACACGAATATAAGGCCTTATGACATTGTTAAGTACAATGGTTAAATTCACCTAAAACATGCTCTTGAAAACATTGATACATGTTTCTTATGTTTGTTGTTCTTTGGTCTTTACTTCTTTTTATCTAGACAAGCTAATATTATGTTAATCTCTTAATCTTTCTAGTTTCATTTTGCAAAGTGTACCAAGGCATCCACATTGAATTTGTGTCCTATTTTGTCTCCATTAGATGATCAACAAGTGAATCATCCATATGAAGGAACTCCTACAACAAAGAACAACATCTAAACATGGGTCTTGTAGTAAATAAATGGGCTTCTCAATCTCTTCATGCAACAAAATGGTTGACCAGCCTAAATCGCGCGTCCAAAAGTGGAGGCAGATTTGAGGTAGTCGAGCTTTTACATTTATAAACCCGAATCCTTCTAGGCCCCCGCAAGTTTGTTTACGGGGTCGAAGTAGATATACGGGGTCGAACACAGGGACAAGGGGGGTAGTGTTGAGAACCTAGATTTGACACGCTACACTCCGGCAGGTATAAAGAGATAATAAATTTCCCAAAAGGGAAACATCAAGATGTCATGAACAAAATAAGAAAACTATCTCCAACTGGAGCTACTAGAGAGATTTAAGCTTTTTAGTCATTTAGCAATTTTTAGGGGTTTTCATGCAACAGAAACAGAAAGATAAAACTAGAGCTAGAGCGAGGTACAAAGGACAAGACTCTAGTAAAACAAGTGGTAGCAGAAACACCCTGTATCCCTCCTCTCAGAGCGGGTACCTCTAACCAAGCATCAACACCCCTCTCGAGGTTGCTGGACTCAAGTTAGAGTGGAATGTTACTGAAACAACTCCGTTCACTACAAAAAATTTGGCCTTTATTGAAGAACATTTTTGAGGAACCGAAAATCGTGAATAATGATGTCTATTTGTGAGGGATCATCCTTCAAACATGGGACCAAATCCCTCAACCGTGAATTTTATATCCTTAGACCTTTTATGTGAACACTAATCCCTCACAAATACATTACTCACTAATTACCCCGTGAAAAATGCCATGCCAAATATTTCCCTCCATCTCATAACCCTTCCCTCCATTCTAAAAGACAACATTTGCAAATCAAAAATATAAAAAAAAAAGATAAACCCTCCCCTCTCACGTTGTGCTCCCTCCCGCGTCGTGCTCCCTCTCACGCCGTGCTCCTCCCGCGCCGCGCTCCCCCTAGCCGATCACGGGGTGCTTCTGTTCCTTCCTTGCCCTAGCCGCCGACGCCCCCAACACCTCTACGGTCGCCACCGACAGGTGCCCTCGCCTCCATTGCGCCGACAGCTGCCCCCAACTCCCCTACGATCGCCGCCGACAGTGACTGCACGAGGTTGCCGCCGCCGACAGGTTCTGCCCCAACTCTTTATTTCTATTTCTACCCCTTTCTTCGTACGATCTTCTCTCTACCTTTTTCCCATTTTTTCCCTATTTCCGTTTTTTCCTGTAAACATGGAGGAAGTCTGAACGCTCAACATGGAGGGAAAGAAGAAGAAACGCGGCGGTATCCTCCTTGCTCGACCTGACTATAAGAAGGTCTACGTCACCCTGCGCATGTTGCTACCCATTCCGACGAGCTTCTTCCCCATCCTACAGATCGAGGAGGAGCAGTGCAAGGCTCTGGAGCAGCAGCAGAGAGGGCACAAGGGTAAGTTTGTCATGGTGGAGGAAGCGAAGGTGAAGAGGCCCTGGATAGATGAAGAGGACGAGGTCGTCGAGGTGGGCAGGAACAAGTGGGATAGGGAACGCCGGGGAAGGCGTGATAAGATGGAGTTGCTGAAGAAGCGTCTTGCAGCATGCGGTTCAGGAAATAAATGTGCATCTGCTGAGGTTTGATGTAGCTGCTCATTAAGTGTTTGCTAAAATGTTCCTCAGAGTATAATCGCTTGTCAAAGTTTCTAGGGCGTTGGGATTAACAATAATTAATAGTTCTATGCTTCCGGTAAATCTCCCTTCTTTCCCGATGGTCTAAAACTCTAGATAGAAATGCATCCCCTAATTTCAAGTGTGTTGATGGTGTAGGGATTAGATTGCTTAGATACCTACCTGAATGTTAAATTTTTTGGACAGGAAGTGCCTATTTCATAAAAGAGTGTGTTGATGGTGTAGGGATTAGATTGCGTAGATACCTACGTGAATGTTAAATTTTAGTGCCTATTTCATATATGTATTTCATCCTAATGCCTAATGATAGTAGGGTAATGCACTGATTTATTGTTGCATTTCACAGGCTCTTTATCATGTATTTGGTGAACTTCTTGCTCAGTTTGATATTGTTGTGCTTGATTTACATTAATATCCCACGACTCTCAATTGCATCAAATAATCATTATTTTTATTGTTCCATGTCTATTTATCAATGATTTTGGAATTGATGATCTTTTTGTTGATTTCAAGAAAGTGACAAGAATTGACTCAGCTCACTATTACTGACATTGCTATCGGTGGTACCGACAAGTGTATCAATTAGAGGATTGATCATTTTGTTCTCCTTGCTCCTGAGGCCATAGATGGAAGGTAGCTGAGTGCCTGCATTAGATTCCACATGAGTTGTAATTTGCATGGTATTGAATTATCTATATTTTGCAGTTGTGATGAGGTTACTGCATCGAGAAAGATACTGGAGAAGGTCAATTTAAAGGGATACCAGGTACACATTAGTACCTCTTGCTGCATTTTTTTGTCATTTATTGCTTCAACTTAGTTATAGATTTAAAAATCTTCACCGATTTGGATATCTTCTATGTTTTTGTGGGTTCCTTTCCATCTCACGACACCATTTTAAAACTTAAGAAAATGCAGACCACATGGAAGCCAGTTGTAGTCTGCAAGGTTGGCTGTCTTAAAATATAACAAGTATTTTCACTTGTTCTAAGCGGAAGTTAGGTGAATGAACTTCATGTAATGTATAGTGGGTTTATTTTTAGATTCCTTTGAAAGAGAATAAATCAAAGCATTTAGATATTTTATAGAGCTGAAGTTGTAAGCTAATTTGAACTATTACTTGACATAATCAAAATCTGGATTGTTATATTTCTTGAATATAAAAATAGAAATGCCTAATTGATTGCAATTATATCTTAAGATTGCCAAATTGAACTATGACGGAAGCTGTACAATCTAAAGCACGAATGCTAGTCATTATTATAGATGTTCATTGGTTGACATTGTAGTGTAAATTCTAATGTGGGATTCCAATGCGTAGATCGATTGTAACGTGGTAATAATTATCTTCTGATAAAGTACCATTTCTGATTATTCAATATGCCATGTTGTTTGGAAAATTTCATATTATGGTTTACCACTTAAACAGGTTAACTCAGTCGCATGTTCAAATATTTAAAAAAGATTAATTTGAAGGACCCACAACATAGCTGGGCAGAAAAGAAGGATCAATGGAGTCGACCCAACATGGTTGGTATTGACTATTGCGGCTTAGATGCTAATGATGAACCAACATAAATGACCCTATCAGGGACATTTTTTGTGTAATCTTCTATATGTGAAGCATGATTGTGTGCATGCTGCCTTGGCGGACACTTGAGCTGCTGATCCTGGGTGTCCAGCCTATTAGGCGTTTGGGTGGTCCAAGCTGCTGCCTAGGCGGCTACTGGGCCTATATTGGGCTCTTTTTTTGTTTATTCTTTGTTCTCATTTCCCCATTTCTCTGTTTGTTATGTGCTGTCATTCTTTAATTACAATCTTTTTTTTTCCTTTTTCTCATGGTTCACCAAGCAGAACTTTGTTGTTGCATGCTCCTCCACTTTTCAGCATCTTTTTTTTTAATCCTCAGCTCAACCAAGCAGCAAGATGCTGCCATGCTAATGAACTTTTGAGTTTCAACATACTGCTGCTCCACCATCATATAGTTCTGTTTCCCCTAATTGCTCTACCAAGCAACAACACTGCTGCTCCACCATCACATGATCTCTTAGTTTTTCCTAGTTGTTTTATCAATTCACGACGCTGCTTCTTCACCATCACATTATTTCATTAATCCCCTTATTGGCTCTGTAGCATATTCCTTGCTTGCATATTCATTGTCCTTACTCCCTCATTTCTATATCATGTTTATAAATGTATTTAGGCACTATATTCATACTAAAGTGCACATAGAGTAATATATAAATACATATATAAATGTAACATAAAAAAATGCCTAGGCAGAGCTGGGTGCCCCTGGGGAACAGGAACACCTGGCTGCCTAGCCGCCTAGACAACCTTGATGTGAAGCTCTGTTTGTTCTTTTGTGTGTAGATACTTTGTAGCCTAAGGAGACAACATAGCTTTCTTCTCAAGAATGAAGATCCAATTTCGGGATGTTGTCAAACCACATTGAATCTTCTTGTGATGGATTTCTTCTCTTGTTAGATCCAACATGCCAGCAAAACTGATTAGATCATGGAATCAAATTTCTCCCAATATATTATATATATTAGTTATATACAAAAGAAGCTTCTTGGGCGCCCACTTAAGCAGTTTGGCCCATGCACCCGAGGAATCTTGGCTGAAGCGGCTGTCGAAGCCTTTTTTTGTTAAGGAGGTGCCTTTTTCCACTTTAGCCCACTGTATCCTGCTTCACATGACCCTATTAGTCGAGTGCTTACACTTCATTAAAACAAGGTCTGGTAGGTCCCAACACCAATATATATATATATATATATATAAGAACGATTATTTGATATTCTGCACATATACAAGGTATAAACAATTAAACATACAAGAACTTCGATAATATAGTGCTCTTATCCCACCTATGCCGAACTAATGTATTACTTCAAACCTAATTGATGATATCCTACAAATACAATATTGATTTCACGGTACGGAGTACTATGTTAAGATCTTAGAATTGCAAAAGTTCTTTGAAAGTAATGCAACAAAAGTACTGTGATATGTGATATGTGTATATCATACTCATCTATTGTATACAATATAGACAATTTTGTACATATTTAATATTTGCTTAGCATAATGTAATGTGATATGTCCTAGTTTAATCGGATGAGTATATACTACTATAATTGTTGTTTAATGGAGCAACCAATTATAAAGGTATAAAAATTGTCTATATTGTATGCGATGAATATGCCCTAATTTAATCGGATGAGTATATACTACTGTAATTGTTGTTTAACGGTTAACAACAAGTTGGTAATACAATTTGTTTTATTTGTTGGAGATAGACAACACTATTTTTTCCATCCATCTGTAGAGGATTGATGGAAGTTTTCAGCTGAGTGACTTCCATGTTTCGGTCAGTTGTATGCCAACATAGTAGCCAACTCAATAGATTTCTGATGTGTTTATAAACTCCACTAGAAAATTTGAATTGAATGGCAGCCGTAGGGGGCATGGGCAAGCATATATTTGAATTGAATCGACCACAGCTGCAGCAACCACCATCGTGCTTGTAGTGCAATTGTTAGGAGGAGGCTGTCGGTGAGTAGCTGGTGGTACAAGCGCGCCTCTCTTCTCTGCCTGCACTGCTGGCTGGACGGATGGAGGACTAGGACTTGCATGTTGTAAAGCAATAGGCAAGTACCACGCACCATGACCACTCTTCAAAGCTTTTATACTTTCGAGGAGTATGCTATAGCAAAGGCAATAATACAAACTGGAGTCCTCTTATCAGCCTTCTATTTTGTATTTTACAACATTCACAGGTCACACCTATATATATATATATATGGAGTTGGACAGTGGCCAATAACCCAATTACAGAGTGTGGGACTAATCCCATATATACAAAGGAATAGAATAAAAGAATAATGAATAATAAATACTTACCATTCTAACAATACCCAAGCGGTATTGTTTGACAAATCGATAAGAAGAATACTGAATTGTGTGTTTGCAACTTTGCTTGCAGTAGTGTGACCTCTTGCATCAGTACAACACATTGCATGTTTCTTAGTCAATATTTTGATCTTGATTGATGAGACTAATTATATGAAATCTTGATTTTATCAGTGATATTATCTGAATATGATGTGATTTTTGGAATGAGTCCACATTGGGGACGGGGTTGAAACCTTTGTCCATATTTGTACAAACTAGTGTATTGTAAGATGGATGCTGACAATGCAGGTTTGCCGATTTCCTTTTTTTAAGTCACGAGTATCAAAAAAACTGACTGGAGTAAATTTGCAGCTAGAACCACTGTTCGCATGCTTGAGAGTTTGATTCGGCTCGCCCAAGGTTTGTGGTATCTGTTTCCACCTTGTTGCTACAATTTTCCTATTACAGATCGATGTCAAAACTTTGTAAGTTATACTGAAAGTTTATCGGTTTGTGATTCCTGATCATATTTCATCCAGCACATGTTGGGCTCATGTTCAGAAATGAAGTTACTAGGCTGGACGCAATCACAGCTATACTTTGTATTGAATCTTCAATGACGACATCTGCTATAGTGGATAGTGTCGGAAATGCTCTACATTCCAACTTCACAGATGAAATGAGTACCCAACCGTATGAGGCCTGGCATTGATGAAGAGCACCACACCATTTGAAGGAATATGGAGACATTACAGATCTTAAGAGTTTCTAGCATGATATGTTGATTGTCATCAATCTCAAATTTTAGAATCATATGTATTCGTTATTTATATCAACGTTGAGCACACAATGTACGGATAATATTTTGCTTCATTAATAGAAATTTGTTTGAGTTCATTTAACATTTTATGTGTCATTTTGGTGTTGAAATTTCTTATGATGTCATGTGACTCTTATAAAAATATTGCTTGAGGTTATGTATATGAAGTTTTCATTTAAAATTTGATATTCACTATAGTAACAATTAATTATCATTTAACAACAATCAATAACCAAATCATTTACAGTAGTCCCTCATAAATATATTGATGAAGGTCCAGATTGACCATCAAAATTGCATTGATGACGACCACATAGCCCCTCAAAAATAATATTAATGAAGGCATTATCCCTTCAAAAATATATTCTCCAGGACCATCCAAGTCCCTCAAAAATGTATTTATGAGAACTAAATAGTCCCTCAAAAATGTATTTATGAAGGCTAAATAGTCCCTCAAAAATGTATTTATGAAGGCTAAATAGTCCCTCAATATAACATTCTTGAGGGTCAGTTGGTCCGTGACAATTGTATTCGTGAGGGCCACTGGTATTTGTCACGTGAGTTCTCTTCACGGACCATTTGTGAGGGCCAGACCCTCAACCGTCCCTATTTCTGAGGGCCTGTAGAGAGGGGTTTGTGACAGGACTCTCCTGTGAATAATGGCCCAGTTTTTTGTAGTGGTTCCAGGCACTCTCGTATTCCAGAATCAGGCCAAACACTAGATCCACAA
This sequence comes from Alisma plantago-aquatica, assembly GCA_963693085.1. Taxonomy (NCBI): domain Eukaryota; kingdom Viridiplantae; phylum Streptophyta; class Magnoliopsida; order Alismatales; family Alismataceae; genus Alisma; species Alisma plantago-aquatica. The sequence goes on from OY856409.1 coordinate 1,854,614,779, forward strand.
CACAACTCTCAAAGTTGTTGCGACGGGAAAACACGGTTCGGTAGCTAATCGAAACGTGATCCAAACATGCAAGCTATAGTTCGGATATCAAACATAGCAGCCATCCAACATATGTACCAAGCATAGAGAAACAAGTGATTAAGGTATTCTCTTTCCATAAACATTAAAGGTCTTAATTACAAGGCGTGAATAAAGAATTAAATAACATAATTTAAAGATAGATGTCTCCTTCTTGATGTAGAAGGTCGACAAGGTACTGCGGCTCTCCAGCCCGATATCGGTCAGGAGCCTAGCCCGATACAGTAGTGTCGGGCGGCACACCCTCTCGGGCGGTACGCTTGACAGCCGAGTGTATCGCTCAAGGACCCTGGCCGATACGCTCATGTCGGGTGGCGCACCCTCTCGGGCGGCACACATGACGGGCGAAGCGTATCGGGTTCGATATCTTGTCGGGCTTGGAGTGACACATTCTACTGTCAGACACTGGTGTCGGGCGCTCGTGTCGCTTATCAACGTTGGCCTATATCGGCCCGTAGTGTCGCCTGGGATGGTCCTAAGTGAACCAGCCCCTCCCTCTCGGGATGAGGAAGAGCTCACCTAGAGTTTCCCGATACGACCACTGGGGCACGATATTTTCGCAGTTCTCCCTTGAAGATCGCTCAAAGTTCCCAACTGTCCCAACTTGTCTTTTCGACTTCCTGTAGCTGCTATTTATATGCAGCGATTGGGGGAAGTTATGGAGCTCGAAGCGCCACGTATCCTCCTTATTCGCGGGTCAGTGGACGGCCTATACGGGTATCGCTCGGCACAGGGGTGTCAGTTATCGATGACGTGACGGGTGGCGTGCCTTCCGGTGGGTGGCTTGTGTCGCCTGACAAGCTGGGCTGTCGGGCGAGCTTGGATCCCTGTCGGGTAGAAGGCGTGTCGTCCGTCGGCTTCTTCTTGCGCGGCATCCCTTTGTCGTGCGTCATTGTGTCACTCCACCCTGTCGGGCAGAGGTTGTATCGGGCGTCAGGAAGGGCAAAATAGACTTGGACTTATTTGTGGGCCGGGACGGCCTTATTGCACCAAAATGAGGAGAAACTCTACAAAAGATGGAAATATTGGATTAAGAGCATTGCTTGGCCAATTATTGCAAAAGTACTAATAAAAGAGAGGAAAATAGCAAAAAAGGGCAGTTTTGATAACAGAATAAAGGGCAAGAACATTACAAAAATAGGTGTTATCAACTCCCCCAAACTTAGCATTTTGATTGTCCTCAATCAATATTTAAACTATATTTAGTGATGCTTCTTCTGCTCGGGATAGCTCTCTGTTCAAAAGGTGAAACAAGAATTGTAATGCCTTAAAGATAATGCTGTCTCTTACGAACAAAAGGCTTAGTTTTTCCTGCTTATTGTTTAAGTAAGATTCTTCTCTACAGCTTTGGCGAAACTTTGTTGTATGATTATGAAGTTAGCTTACACACCAAACAGCGTTATTTTTGGGGCAGAAAGTTGTGTATCGGGTAGGCTAAGGTTTTTTGGGGTTTTTCCTTGTTTCCCATGGGTCCATCCAGGTAAGGGTCCGTTAGCGGGCAAGTGGTCCCTGCAGTCCAAGCCAGTTGGCTTTAGAGCAGTGATTTCACATCCTACGTACCACTGCCCCAGATCTACCATGCCTAAAGATGGGTACTTTTGGAAAACAAGTGTGTATATATATATACATTTTTTTCTTTTATTGGGCAAAACTCTCATGCTTTTATTCATACTCATAAGGCTTTTATCTCTTTTTGGGATTTTCGTTGGGTGAGGGGAAACAAAGAGATTTCTACTGTTTGGGCAGCTTTTTCCTTCTCCATACTCGTCTCTTAGCTGTTTTGTGAGATTATTATATTTTTCGAAATTTTTGACATAGCAAAACATACTCTTTTGTTCGTTTGAAGCAGCATTATCAAAAAGATATAACCGAACTTACATCTCGTTAAGCACATAGAAAACTAACTTTGCAAGAAGTCACAACAAGTTTTTATTATTATAGCAACTTTATACATATGTTTGGGAATAAAAGAAAAATTTTCAAAATTTTGGTATGAAGATAAATATGTACACAAAAGAATAACGAATAAGGGGCAAAAGAATGATGAAATTTCAAAAATTTGTACCTCCCTCACTGGTACATGGTACCCCACCCAAACTTACTCCACACTCTGTCCCAGAGTTGTGAAGTAGATAAGGCGAGGTAATGTTTTATTCCAGTGAGTTTATGCCTGCGTCAGATAGAAGCTCCCACACATATTCTCCCCTTTTGCAGTCTCCCCGGCAACGGCGCCAAAAAGTTGATTGGCCTAAATCGTGCGTCCAAAAGTGGAGGCGGATTTGAGGTAGTTGAGCTTTTACATTTATAAACCCGAATCCTTCTAGGCCCCCACAACTTTGTTTACGGGGTCGAAGTAGATATACGGTGTCGAACACAGGGACAAGGGGGGTAGTGTTGAGAACCTAGAATCGACACGCTACACTCCGACATGTATGAAGAGATAATAAATTTCCCAAAATGGAAACAACAAGATGTCACAAACAAAACAAGAAAACTATCTCCAACTGGAGCTACCAGAGAGATTTAAGGTTTTTAGTCATTTAGCAATTTTAGGGGTTTTCATGCAACAAAAACTGAAAGATAAAACTAGAGCTAGAGTGAGGTATGAAGGATAAGACTCCATTAAAACAAGCGGTAGCAGAAACACCCTGTATCCCTCCTCTCAGAGCGGGTACCTCTAACCAAGCATCAACACCCCTCTCGCGGTTGATGGACTCAAGTTAGAGTGGAATGTTACTGAAACAACTCCATTCTAGGCACTCTCATACTCCAGAATTGGGCCAAACACTAGAGCCACAACACAACTCTCGAAGTTGTTGCGAGGGGAAAACACGGTTCGGTAGCTAATCGAAACACGATCCAAACATGCAAGCTAGAGTTCAGATATCAAACATAGCAGCCATCCAACATATGTACCAAGCATAGAGCAACAAGTAATTAAGGTATTCTCTTTCCATAAACATTAAAGGTCTTAATTACAAGGCGTGAATAAAGAATTAAATAACATAATTTAAAGATGATGTCGCCTTCTTGATGTAGAAGGTCGATAGGGTACTGCGGCTCTCCAGCTCGATATCGGTCAGGAGCCTAGCCCGATACAGTAGTGTCGGGCGGCACACCCTCTCGGGCGGTACGCTTGACGGCCGACTGTATCGCTCAAGGACCCTGGCCGATACACTCATGTCAGGCGGCGCACCCTCTCAGGCGGCACACATGACGGGCGAAGCGTATCGGGTTCGATATCTTTTCGGGCTTGGAGCGACGCGTTCTACTGTCGGACACTGGTGTCGGGCGCTCGTGTCGCTTATCAACGTTGGCCTATATCAGCCCACAGTGTCGCCCAGGACGGTCCTAAGTGAACCAGCCCCTCCCTCTCGGGATGAGGAATAACTCACCTAGAGTTGCCCGACACGACCACTGGGGCACAATATTCTCGCAGTTCTCCCTCAAAGATCGCTCAAAGTTCCCAACTGTCCCAACCTGTCTTTTCGACTTCATGTAGCTGCTATTTATAGGCAGCGGTTGGGGGAATTTATGGTGCTCGAAGCGCCACGTATCCTCCTTATTCGCGGGTCGGTGGACGGCCTATACGGGTATCGCTCGGCGCAGGGGCGTCGGCTATCGATTATGTGACGGCCAGCGTGCCTGCCGGTGGGTGGCTTGTGTCGCCCGACAAGCTAGGCTGTCGGGCGAGCTTGGCTCCCTGTCGGGTAGAAGGTGTGTCGTCCGTCGGCTTCTTCTTGCGCGGCATCCCTTTGTCGTGCGTCATTGTGTCGCTCCACCCTGTCGGGCAGAGGTTGTATCGGGCGTCAGGAAGGCCAAAACAGACTTGGACTTATTTGTGGGCTGGGACAGTCTTATTGCACCAAAATGAGGAGAAACTCTGCAAAAGATGGAAATATTGGATTAAGAGCATTGCTTGGCCAATTATTGCGAAAGTACTAATAAAAGAGAGGAAAATAGCAGAAAAGGGCAGTTTTGATAACAGAATAAAGGCCAAGAACATCACAAAAATAGGTGTTATCAATGGTTATGTTGAACTTGTAATCTATTAATGTTGTTTCCTTTGAACAATGTTGGACATTAGACACTTTGGTTCTAAATGTGATGATGGTTTATGTTATCCTTTTTTTTACACATGCTTGTGTGTCTTGTGCCATTTTATTGACGGGCACCAGAAGCCTATTGCCACTGACTTTATAGTCAGTGGGGATAGGTTGAGGGTAAACATAGCATATTAGCATATGATCTTAGTTCAACATGATACAAATAATGATATAATTTAATGACTTTATATATAAACAATTTCTTGATGAGATCTTAGACCAAATTCCCATACAGGATCAATTGCATCGTATAAGTACATAAAAGGGATTACATTTAAGTCAACACTAGTCATGATAGGTCAAGATAAACATTAGCATACATGTAGATGGCCCAAAGAAATAAATCAAGTCTCTTATGAAAAAATTATAGATTTGCATGAGTGGAGAGAAATAGATCACTAAAGATACAATATGAATGATAGAGGGAAATTCAATCTCAAGAGATAATAAAAGAAAAATTCTTAGTTAAATAGTGGAAGGTTGTGAAAATATAGCAGGAGATTATAGCATCATTGGCAAGGTAATTGTTTCATGATTCAAACAATATATAACATCATTAGGTTTGAGAAACAAACATAGGAGATATGGGGTTTGAAAATTAACCCTTAATGAATTTTTTTGGGATGATTTTGCCTCTGTTGAGATGAGAACGAGCTGTGTGGAAGTTGGCCTCCCTTCACATTCGGGCCCACTTGCACAGGTCGTGTCTAACTAATTGTGGTTGGTAGTTGTGCAGTAGAGGTGTGACATGCCAGTGGGAGAGCGCTAGTAGTCCCGTGCAGGTGCCTATGACCTAGAGCAGTTGTGAGTGGCTCCCTCTCTGTATTCATCTTCCTCCATGGTGTGTGGCTAGAACAAACTGCTAATGCAATTTCATGATGATGGTAGCTAGGAGTGGCTTTAGGAATGCGGTAGCACTACCAAGAGGAATAGAGATGCTAGGGTAGATTGATTCAGATCTAGAGGAGGTTTGAAGAGAATAATTGGGGAGTAAAGGGGGTGTTTTACGTCATGGAAATAAGACAATGTTATTGGAGGAGATAAAGAGGTGTTGAGAAACTCACCCACCCCGCCAATGGGTGGCTAACACTCCGTTGACAAAGGGTGTGGGTCAAGAGGAAGGAAAAGGGGTAAGTTGCATGTGGTGTAGGATGAGGTTGGTGGTGGTGGGATAATCAAAGCTATTGCACATATATACCTACCCAAGGTAGGAGAAGTTCCTCATGGCTGTTGGATCATTTGCAATCCATTGCTCGTAAGATCCAAGGGCTAGCATATAGGCCAAGCAGCCGGATCACAAAAAGGAAAAGAATGGGTGGACAACAAAGCATGTGTTGTTTGGCTCGCGGTATGGGCCCAAAAGGTCTAGTCCAAAACCAGAAAATAGTAGAAATCGGTATGAGATAGGAAATAAGGGGGTAGTTCAAAGAGGCAAAAACTATTCATCTAAACTCTGATTTGAGCATGGAAAGGTGTGTTATTATCATGATGAAGAGTTCTAAAACATGAATATAAGAATAGGGTAGAGATGTACACAAAGATATGATCAAAATTAATAGGGAAAATGGTGATGTGTGATATATTGTTAACTGGATTTATGGTCAAATCGGGTATCACCAAGGTATTCAATCCATAAAATATGAACTAGTTATGCCTCTAACCATATTCAATTATGAAACTGAAGGTAAGAGAAAGGAAAAATTCAAGGTAGTGTATAAGTTACATACATGAAAGAAGAGAGGATCCAATACATCATATGTCACTTCAACATTGATCTAGTGACAATCAAAGTGATCGTAGGAAACAAAACATTCAACATTTATTTAATCGAAGATGAGCACAACATACTTCTATCCATCTTTTTATGGATAGAGAAGATAGCTGAAATGAGACTACTTAAAAATTGGATTATACACCTAAGACTAGTTGACTACAACACCATTAGGATCTGGATACCATTCTACAATTTGGAGACTCTGACACATCTAGATACTACCATGATTTAGGAGATTTAGGATTCCTCATCACAGACTCATCATATGACCATCTGTTTGTAAGAGAGACTTTTACCAAGCCCAATTGGCATGGATATCAATCTTGTTTAGGTAGATTCATCCACTTATGTAGATTCAAAATTATTTATGAGGATACAACAACATCACTACCTCATAATAGCCCAAACAACAACATTGGTGAAAAAAAATTCCATTTAGGTATGTATATTCATAAACTCATTTCTCTAATCATTTACATGCTCCTATACTCTCAAGTGAACCTTATCTTAAGAGGACTCTTGGTTATTTAAATTTTTATAATCAGTGGTCTTTACACCATACCAGTCACTTCACTAATGACTATCATCATCCCTCTTATGAGATTTATTCTTCCACCTTTCCTCCATTATTAGCCTCCTATCCCCCCTCACTTCCCTTCATCTTGTTAAATGATATATCTCCTATGTTGTTGAAGACTCTGCATGGACTTTGATCATTTGTAGACACACACCACCTCACAAACCTAACTAATGCACCAAATTCTTTACAGCATGTCATGTGAAACATCATTGCACTTTTCTTATTCTCTTCTTTACATTCTAGGGCCTTTGACACTACTCCTTCTCGTGCCCTAACACCAATCTACAAGCCCGATTTATACATACTACCCAAGTCCATGCATTTTTATAAGGTCTCAAAAAACCACTTATTATCACTCTTGCAAACCACATTTAAATACTCCACTTTCCCACCGTTCAGGGGGCAATCTTTCTAGCATCTAACCCTTTATATGATCTTCATCAACTGCATAGCCCATCCAATCCTCAAATGCAGCAGACACACCCACTGTACCAATGCAACTACCTATCACATTTACCTTCACCAAACCACCTCTATAACTTTATTTACCCTCATCCTCCCACCCATACTCACCATCTAGTACACACCTTAAACCTTCTTTTCATCCCCACCAAACCCAATGCATCATTCATCAATACAAACATGATTGTTCGCACTCTTAACTCTGAGTTGTGTTCCCCATTGATCTCACAATCAATTCAATGTGGTTATTATAGGTCCTTACTACCCATAGTGTCCTCATCAAGAATGAAAAAAACACCAACAACCACACTATCAACACTATTGTTGTCATTTGAGATGTAGAGCATCTTATCCAGGGACACACTATCCTCAAACCTAAATATTTTTAACCTTCCCAACTGATTTAGTTTGTCCCACAAGTAACTAAACTTGATCACATCTTTGGGTAAGTCATGAACATTCCTTGTAGTGACAATTTTGTCTAAGATTCACTCACAAAATGGTATGTAGATCAAGGAGCTTCTTATGTGGGCCTGAGAGGATCGATATGGGTATCTAAATCTAATCACCCACCACATTTATTGGTAACTAAAATATTCCAAGACATAACACACACCATAAAAGACACTACATTTGTAATCCTTGATACCCTCCAACCTACCAAATACATCAAAGAATTTTGAATATTCTATGTCATTAAGAGATTTAACTCCTAGTCTTCCTTAAAATTTGATTTGAAGAGATTGTCTATGCCATCAAACTAGTTTCAAAGAACCCCAATAACATCACAAAAACCTTTACTAACATATCTAACCATACTCCATCATGGTCCTAGCCAATTGATAGTAAGAGACTATCTTCGAATAGTATCTTGAAGAGACAATAAGAATGGAAACTTGTTTGCAAAAGAAAATATCATCAACCCAATAGTCGCCCATCATCCAAACATAAATTTGTAGAAACTTTCAAACATCCTCGTTGTTCCTCTCCTGGCCACAAACCCATGCATACCCATAAAAGTTTACAACCTATTCCAATTTCAAAAACAACTCCATTGAACACTATTCACATTGTGAGAACAAAGAAATGACTGACTAACTAAAATCAGAATCATTGAAGAGATCAAATCTTCACATAGTCATGCATAGAAGAAAGTTACTACCAATTCCCCTTTCACGGTCTAATCTTTTCATTCTCTGATCACTACCCATGACACATATAGAAAGAAAATTATTTTGCATCATATGACACATGTATGGATTTGTTACTTTCCTTATACTCATTGTAAGATATGTATTGTAATTTATCATTTGATGCAGGTCAACATTCTCAGATTGTACCTACACATCCAAATTAGAAATCTTGTATCATGGCATGACCATCAAACATGCACTTTACAGCCAAACTAGACTTACAACTGTAACCTATGTTGAAAGCCAAGATTGCACAATCTAAGATCAAACACTTTATAAGGTGGAAGAAACCAGACCAGATAATATAGACAAATAATAGTTAAAGAAATTATTTTATAAGAACACTTGATAGTAAACATCAAACCTTATAGAATCATATTCCTCTATTGATCATAGAAAGTTGAATTTGGTGGCTCTTATAGTGCTAATAGAAGGATATCTATCAAAAGATTCATTTACACCAATATAGTTAACATCATCACCTTTTCTAAACCAAAACCACTTTTTTGTTCATTTCATCTAAATACTATTGGAAGAAAAGTTATAAAATATTGTTACAAATACCACCATGTGGTTTCAAATGAGGAGTTATCAAAGGTGTCAACAATAAATAATATCAAATGCTCCACCATAACGTGAGAGAGCACACTATCATCATCACCATAAAAAACGGTCACGATCAACATAGTTGGTATTTCAAGGGAATTTTTGGAGAAGTTAGTCATTAAAAAGAACTTTCTTGATAATATCCATGACTTAACAAACTATTTGACATCCACAATCTGGTTAATTCAGGGGAGAGCATCAACCTCACCAGAAATAACACTAACACTTATATACTCATATGATACCAAGTCCGCAAAACTCTAGGTTTCACATCGTTCAACAACTTCATCTCATTCTTCCATCTACTTGACCCTTCTGCTTCCAATTCAAACTTCACTTGAAACTGAGGACATCTTTGAGCTAAACCTGATTGTTTTCTTTGTTTCCAACAATGAGAGGATTGTTACCCTCACATATTTACACCATTCTCTTCCAGACCTATCTTGGATCACTTCCCAATCCTACTAAACACCAAATATGAGTCTTGGAAAAAATCATTCTATTTTGAATGATTTTGGATCAAACACACTAATTTCAAAACACTCATTATCAATGACATGGACAACCTTACAAACATCTTGACGAAACTCTAAAATTTAACTAGACAATGACCATTTATGGGTGGAAAAATTTGCAAGGCTTGATAGCCTTAGTTTAGAGTTCTATCAACACGTGGGAACAATTATGCCCATATTTCCATAACCTATTTTAGTACATACACCTCCACAATGATATCTTTCCCCAAATTATCATCCTCAATCAAACACATATTGTACACATCAATAGATTATATAAATCTTCCCTACATGGTCCAATAATTCAGGCATATCAACCTCATCAATCAATCATATAAATTGTCATGAAAACCATTAGTACAAGAATGAAAGCGTAGTTGAATGATATTATACAAACAATAATGATGTTCCCTTTTGAAATACAAAAACATCCAAGATGCATAAATTATGGTTAGTGAAACTATACAAACATGTCATATCATGAAGACCCCCTTTTTTCTATGAGACTTGATATTAAGAGAACTTTTGATAATAACAACTAGAACTATATCTACAACTACATGAAAGGCTATAATTTTCCAGAAAGATGATACACTAGGTCAAATCTTCTATCAGCAACTGCCACTTCTTGACCATCATTAATGGGGTACCTTTTGGTTATTGTAAAAGCACCAATGCTCTCCACCAAGGTGATCCTCGATCACCATATTTGTTCATCCTTGTCTCATCTATCCTTACAAGGATGACTAAATTAGGGGTACTCTGTGGACCTTTTTTGACCCCTATCGATTATAAGGAGAACATAGTTCAATATGTTGACATTATATCATTTTCATAGAGTCATAGAATAATATCACCATAAAGACTATTTACATCCTGGGTCTATTCTCATGAATCTCGGTTCTCAAAATTTTGTGATTATTAGTACACATGTCAACATTGAAAACTTAAATCATTAACATTTGATATTAAATTGTAAGATAGTGACTTCCCCTTCGCCTACTTGGGCCTTCCAGTATCACCATACACCTTGCCTAAAACCACATAGAATTCTATTATTACCAGGTACAACAATCACCTTTTCTCATGGAAGACACATTTCCTCAATCTTATGGGAAAACTCACTCTCGTCAACAACTCACTCACCTCCATCACCATTAATTTCTTAGTTATATCCCCCTCCACTCCAAATTAAAAAATCTATTGATGGTATCAGAAGAAAATTCTTTTGGAAACATATAGGGTAGAAATTCCACATAGCACAAAGGGAAAATATATGTTCTCCAAAAATTTATGGAGGTTGGGGCATCATCAAAATTAGAATATATGCCTTATGTCTGATATACAAAATCAGTACGACACTTTTTTCTGAATGAGAATGCATTTGGAAAGAACTTGAGATAGATAGACAAATACCATCATAAAAACCTATTGTGGAAGGTAAAACAATGAGGGGCATCCCCTTTGTCGAAATACATCAATTGTTACTTATACATCATCCAAAATTGCATCAACACCTACACCAATAATATAAGATTCTCGATAGACCCCTAGTATTGTAGGCTTCCCATCTAATAACAGACCATTCAAGTAAACATTCCATACATATTATCTCACATCATGTCATCAGGTTTCATCGATATATTTCAAAACTCATTTGCGATTTGCTTTTGATTCTTGTAGTCAGGAGCAGGTCATGGAGGTATTAGATCCTGGTCAGACTGCTGGATGTAAAGATCTTATACTAGGTTCTAGTGATGAGATCACTACTAGACAAGAAATACATTTGATAGGGAACAACCACACTAACCTCCTCAAAAGAACTCTCAATGGCCTCTCCTCAACAAACATACAATCAAACATCCTACAACAACTCGAAACTAACACGAGTAACAATATCAATGGAGATTAGGTAACATATATTCCCACAATTAAGAATACCTCTTTTGCACGTACCAAGGGCACACTTTCCCATACAATTGCATTTGGAAAGTCATGATCCCACATAAGCTTAAATTACTTATCTGGCTAATTCGATATCACAACATTCACGCAGATCATAATTTGCATAAGAGTGGATTCCATTTTTTTTTATCAGCAAGAGTGGATTCCATGGCCCATCCCTTTATCACCTTTGCATCCAACACGAAGAACCCATACTACATATATTCTTCGATCATCCTATAACCATCATATTTAGATATCACTACTTCCATACCTACTCAGTACCTCCAGCAGAATGTAGAGTTATGCAACCTATGTTCGTTGTAGCTAAGCCGACACTTCTTAAAACCTATCAACATAAAACACCTTTGACTTCCTTGAGATGGACCATATGGACAGAAAGAAATCATAAAAAATTCAACAACTATAGACATGACATCCCTAGAATCGTTAGAAGCATCTATGATTCAAATCATCTATTTTTACTTTGCAGATTTACAAGTACCAAAGACTCTGAATAAGGACAACAAGAATAATTGGTCTCAGTTTGGAGAGAATGTTGTCTCACATAGAACCTATACTATTGAGATGATTTTGAAGGAGATCAATGATTTCTGAAGACCACCATTAACTTAGGGGTCTACTGTCCGGGTTGCCTCCCCTTTATTTTCATCTTAAAACTCATTTTCTATTTTCTATCTTATGTTGTTGGATATTTCTATCTTATGTCGTTGGATGGATTATTGAATCTTTGGCACTTTTGGTGCGTCAATTTCCATAATCCTATCACATATGTGTACTCTGATTAGTATGCGGTCATATGCTAATTTTATTATTTATATAAAGAACTTTACATAAAAAAATACTTTTATCTCTGGCACTGCGTCATCGCAGTGGGTGCAGGTTGAGAATTCGGTCTGTACCCTGCTCGAGGGCAGTGCCCTTCACGAGGGTTATACCAGGATAGAAAAAAGGATGAAAGGCTGTCTGGCTAGTGGAGTTGAGGACCACATGATGCATTTAGCCAGACAGTGAATTAGCCGCATCAGAATCGAAAATTGGCACCATCTGTCTACCAACGTACTGGACGAGCTCGAAAGATAGCTAACTGGTCAACTGTCAACAAAAATCACGTACAGATGGAGATGGACACACACGTAGTACGCTATGTACGCACAGGACGAGGATGCGGACAGGCAATCAACGACTATTAATTAGTAGATAGATTCCCTTGAGCAACCGATGGGCCAGTAATCCAGTCATCTGTTCTGCCGATGGGTACGGATGTTTCGCATGGCGACATACAAATGCCCATGGGGAGAATCTTACAAACAATGAAAGGAGAAAGAGACCAGCGATCTAACAAGACTGCCATCGTTATTCGCGGGTCCATTAACCGGTTAGTGCAAGACCGATGAGGCTAACTGTTTATTTCAAAATGTCAGGGAATGCAGCACATGTGTTCTATCTGGGTGGTTTCTTGTAACCGATCATTGCATTAAAATAGAAAACCAATAATCCTAATAGTGAGAACTGATTTAGGATAGGGGTAATACACATATGGTACAAGAAGTGCCATGATATGGAACACCGAGGCAAATGGTGCTGACCAATATAAGTATTAAGAGCAAGTTCATCTAGTTCACCATTTACAGGGGTGACCTCTCCTTAAAGCAGCCCACACCATAATCAAAACAAAAATAAAAAAGTAGGAATAACATAAACGAGAACAGCAATAATAGTATGATTACTCCATCCCAACAGCAATAATAGTATGATTACTCCATCCCGTCAGCAGCGCTCCCGCACCATGTCTAGGGCTCCTCGTCAGAGGCCTCCGGCAGGGACTCAATGAGACAACTACTTGTACAACATTGGATCTCCCTCCTCATACAAGATGAACGCCCTACAAGATCAGTAACCTTGTCTTTATTGGAGGAAGTTGCATCAGCTGAAGTCCATGTAGAATAGAAGTGGTTGATTTTATCCAAAGTATCATCAATATCGTGCCAATGGTTGTTGTAGAAATAGAAATTTTCTCCACAACAAATGGACCATATGAGACATGTAGATAGTGTTAATTTATATTTTCAATAATTCTCATATATCCAATCTATAATGCTATTGCATGTCAATTGCACAAGTCATCGGATTACAAGATATCATTGCCGAAATGAAATCAAAATACTTCAACAAAATTTGTTGAGATACTGGATACAAGGAGTGATGAGTATCTTCACTATCAACAAAGAAAAAGAGGCAAACATGGTGACGTCGATAAACCCTACAATGCCAATGAGTTCTGAAGAGGAGTTTTTTGTGGGCCATGAACCAAATATGTATAGCGAATTTCTTAAATTATCAAAATGTCCAAAGGTTATCATATGAATGTCTAGAAATGTTAGGGTGCATAGAGAAGCTGCAAGCTTTGGAGATTTTATATTGATATTTGGAATCCAAGAAATTCAATTTTGGGAAGATTTGTTAAATATTCGATAATATTACATATCTCTAAGAAGTGGCAATTGATATCGCCAAAGGCACTGAGAAGTGCGTGGAAATTGGTAGAGTGTTTTGTATAGGTTTTCTTATTGGAGTTGAGAAGCTTTACATATTCATAAATGTCAATTTTCTTTCAAACTGGAGGAATGCTAAGTTGAGGATTAACGTTCCTTATAATAACACACTTGTACCACAAGTTAGATAAAATTTTGATATCACAAAAGGCACTGATGAGTGTGTGGATGGAGCTTTTTTAGTTCATGTATATAAACTTTTGTAGGATTCTAGAAATGACAGATTTTATGACTGATAATATGATCCCAAACTTTTTCCATATAGTCTTTAACTAAAACATGATTAGATTGAGTGGCATTCTTGTTTCTACACAGGGTAGCAAGAAACATTCTAAACTTACAATGGGAGTGTATTTTTAAATCTGTGATACAACAACCACCAATATTGTTAGGTTTGTAGATTGTGCCCCGATGATAAAGTGGCAATGCATCTGCCCGAAAGATATTTCTTCTCAACATATTGTTTTTTTTCTTTTACTAGAGGAGGGAGGGTTGCAAGTCATATAGTAATAAGAAAAAGTAGAAAGTGTTGTAGTGATATGAGTAAGTCTACCCATTGTAGTCATAAATTATGTCTCCAAATAGCTATGGTGGTAGTGACGTTGGCAAGAATAGCACCCCATATTGAATTTTAGTGTTTGAAAGGAGAAAGGGGAAGACTAGGATATTTTGTATGGTATTATTCCTCTTGATATCCAAAAATGTATTTTAACCATAACATATTATTTGTCTCAGCATGAGTATCCTTATGTCGAAAGCTGATAAAAGATGCTTTGCATAATGTAAAAAAGTTTTTTATCATCGGGTTTCATGAAGACAATGGTATCATCAAAATTTGAATGACATTATTCTCATCAAATCTAATATTGTAAAATTCTTGTAGAATACCAAAAGATAAAGAAGTTTAAACCAATTGGACAAGATACAAGTGTCAAGGATGAAGAGAGTAGGGGAAAGAGGCTCACCTAGTCTTAGTTGATTGGTACAACAAAATTAACCAAAAGATGATCCATTGATAAAAGTGCCAAAACCAATTAATTTTATGCAACCCTAGATCCAAAGAATCCAATAGGAAGACAAGTGATATTCGTGCATGATTTTAACTAGAAATTTCAAACATATGATATCAAAAATCTATTATTAATCTAATTTTAAAGTTATGAGAGGAGTTCCAGAAATAGGTAGGATTTGAGTTGATTCATTGACAAAATCATAAGCATCCTGAATACACCTACCAACTATGAAGGTTCATTACTCAAGGATGACAAAATCACTGAAATTATGTCCAAGACTATTGCAGAGGGTCATAAAGATAGGTTTGTCAGAAGTATTGATCATACTAATGAATGGGAGTTTCTAAAGTTCAACATGTTTTCTTTCTTCGTGATGAGAGTTATTTTTATTCAAAATATCAATCTATGGTGCGGTCGTGTTATCGTTGTATTGTATGTAGAGGAATATGTTCAGGATTGAATTCTTGATTTTCTCCCATATTGCATGATACAAGACAACTCACACCCTATTGGGTATATACATTTTGTTCGGTCGATCTCAAATTGCATTATTAACTTTTTCTTTTGAGAATGGATGAATGAGAGAATCAAAACCTCTAATTTAGTTGTAACAAATCATATTCACATTAAACAAGAAGCAGTTGGGGTAAAAGTGATTATGGTTGAAAAGATTTATTAAGTAATCCATAATGTGTTATATGGTGATGTGTTTTCTAGACTCAAGAAAATATCAATGGAAATGTTTTGAATGTGGGAATTATGTTTCCTATTATTGCAATTCATATGAAAGACCATTTATTTCTATTTCCCTCCCTAATCTGGTGGGTTGTAGCTCTTTTTTCCATAAGATTTATGGTTATGTAGAAGTTCATACATCTCTATTTTTTTGACAAATTTAAAGCAGGATATAAGGAGGGGTTGGAATCTACATGTAGGAGTTGGACTTTTATACACAGAATTCTTTCATGAATATTACCCTAACTACTTTTACACTTGGAATAAAGTTTCATTTACATTCTCTTGATGTTATTTTGCTTCATATAGCTCATATTAAAATCATGTATAGATGATTCCCAATAGTTGTCTACAATAATGGCAAAGAAGAGAGAGAGAAACTTCTAGAATCTATGAAATAAAAAGGTCTTTCGACCCCAAGATAACAAATTAGAATTCAAAATAATGGGGAGGTGATAAAAAAGGTCAACCATTGGAACTAGAATTACTAAATGGTAATGATTATCTCAATCTAGAGAGTAGAGAAAACCATCCAAGCAAGACCAAGAGGATTCTCTATTATAGGTACAGTTAATGTTAGAGAACAGAGATCAACTAGAATATGAATTTTGATGAAGTGGTACAAAGCAACGTTATTTTGACAATGATTAGAATGTATAATGAGAATGACTATGCTAATCATCAATAAGGTGAGTTTGAACTCACCAATGATGATACAAGGAACATATTCTTAATGAAAATAGAAATAGAATAAGTCATGAGTGAGTTAAATTATGGTTAAGAGGTTGAGGGTTCCAACTAATTGTAAATCCCCTACTAAGTACCAAAGAAGTTTTTTGGATTAGATTCATAATTAGGCTACTACCAATAGAATAAATTTTGAAATTTGTGAGGCTATACTTGGTTTCTTGAATAACTATAAGTTGATATGGGGAGTTTTTGTGACATGTCAAAGAATCATCATTTTATAGGAACTTACATTAGGAATATTACAACATGTAATATGTATATGGAAAGTGTAGATTAAATGATAGTATAAATGAAGGTTACCAGTCCCACATAGCCAGACAATATCTGAAAATCTTCCACGGGCCTCCAGTTAGGGTAGTCTTGTAGTCCTTGTTGTAGGATTGTTGAATAGAGAAATGCGCTCGATCCAATTCATATATGTTGAAGTGTCATGTAATACTCCATAGGATTGTAAGTCTCTCTTTTAGGGTCATGTATTGTAATGACCCCACCTCCCAGTAACCCCCAATTAAGAAGACCAAGAGGTTAGAGCTAGTATCCTAATTTCTAGATCAAAGGTTCAACAAATAATCAATAATAATTATGAAATTCTACCTAACTAAACTGAAATCTGGTATAAAAAAAACTTTGCATACCTTTTTCAAAAACATAGATATCTACTTCTATCTACATCTGGAGTCTATTCTAACTAATCCTCCTTTTTTGTACTTTAATTCTTATTTAATTCCACATATACAACTTTACTGTTTGTCCTATTCAAACTTGTACCTAAAACGCTGACAAACAAAACATCGGTCAACATAAATGAATATGTCGATGTGTGGGGGAAACAAAAATCGTGCAATTAACTGTAACAACATATTGCAGTCAATTATGATTAAACAAACAACTTTACATTTTTAGCATAACTGCTCAATCCATACATACCCTAGCCTCTGCACTGTCCCTGCAGTGGACCTGGATGCTACTTTCCTTATGGTAGATCCCCATTAAACCCCTCATTATCCTACCTAACAAGTGAATCAATTTCTAGGGTTGAGTCACATGGCACTACCCATAGGTAGCCCACTCCTTAACTCATGGTGTGCTAAAGAGTCTCATGCCATTACACATGGGTAGCCCAATTTCTAACTCTTGATAACCTGATGTCCTACTTAACAAATAGGCTCTGTACTAGGTTACCCTTTTCATCATTAGAAAAACCACAGAGGAAGACCAGGATCTGAGTCAGTCATGTATACATATTTATGGTGATAATTATAGTCACTTTATAGTTGCATGAAATGAAAGTCATCCAAGCAGTTATTTTCAAGAAACCGATAAAACATCCAGGAATCACCATGAAACTAAAGCGATTAACCATAAGCGTAACCACATACCTGATTTGAAGATTTCATAGGAATTAAGCAACTCCAACCAAGAAAGCAATCTAAACAAGCAATTCAACAATCACATAATTCCTAAAAATAATGCATAACATCCAAGTGTCATTGTTTTATCCAAAACATTCTGAAGATCGACTTGGATTCCACATAATGATTTCTAGGCCAACTTTAGGGTTTTATTAGGGTTTTAGCCTTCATTATGCATTTATCACTTTTAATGCTCTTTTAGTTCACAAACTCTAATTTCAACATCATGGGCACAATTGAATGTTAATTAAGTCTATTATGCTTCTTTTTCACTAAAACTACCATATTTAACCTTTTAAGTCATGACACGATCATTAAGGCCAATTATCATGTTCAGGTTCCTTTGAATAGAAATCTCAACAAAGAATTATAGTTTGATTCTCAAAGGAACCCTAATTACTATGTTTCACATCTTCTAATTTAGTAAACCCTAAATTCACGTTAATTCCACTTTTATACATTAAAAAATCCTAATTACCAAATTTAGGGTATTTATCCACAATTATTATAGTAACACTATTTTCATGCCTTCTATATTGATTCTCATATTTCGATTCATTAAATCTCATAACTACCTAAATTAGGGTTTTTAATCCTTTTTAAAGCACTTTTAAAATCATGAAACCCTAATTACAAAAGTTATGAACAAATATCTCTTATCAGATCTCTTTCATCATATTTATGCAATTAAGTCTGACTTTGATTACTAGTATCCACTAAGTCTATCAAATATATTCATAACCAAGATTTAAGGCTTAGATCTCTTTAAATCATCAAAGTTATCAACTTTAGGTACTTTTCAAATTAAAAGCAGAAATAGACTCTGAATATATTTTTATTGCATTCCTCGTGTTTTTCTGAGCAAGATTCATTTATAATTTGTCTTCATTAGATCTACCAATCTATATATATGAATTTCGTAAGATTAATTACTTGGACACCAATAGAAGCGCGCCACATCAGCCCAACCGACCCTTTTCTTCTTTTTCACACAGACACGGTGAAATGTCTATGGTATCCCCACCTCTTAGTTCTCAGCATGTGGTCTTGCCAGAGGCTTGATGGTAAAATTCATCAACCTCTCGTCTCCTACCTCATGAGGTCCTGTGCGACAAGTAGGGTTGACGCCCGATCAACTCCAGGGTTGACCTTGCGATCTCGTCACTCAACCTTCGAAGGAACTACACGTTCCTCTCCGCTAGCTCTGAACGAACCTGCCCATGTGGCCAATTTCTCAACAGTGCATCGATTGGATGTAACCGAAAGGACCTCCGTCAACGGTGGAACTAGAGGTTGCACAGAGGAAATTCGGGTAAGGGATAGCAAATCAGAGTCAGAGAAAGGGTTCTGGGAGTCGTGCGAGGTCTTGTGATCATGAGGGAGATCTCAAAGGGTAACTCTATCCTATATATATATATATATATATATATATATATATATGGCTACAGAGGGTGTCCGTTGAGAGTCCTGATGATTTTGGGATTCTTTTAAAAACCTCCAAAATAGGTAAAACTTAGGGTAGGGGTGGCCGCACAGATTTCACAAATCCATCTAGATAGTTTCCAACTTTGCTCGCACACTCAGTTGCGAGAGATCCACTTTGGAAAGGGCTGCTCTCTGTTCTCGACTTTCCTGACCTATCCTGAGGTAGGTGATGTACAACCACCCTTGGATCTGTGATCCTCTAGACCACGCGGGCATCCAACGGAAGACATTGCTCCCCTATTTCTTATTTCTTTTAAAACGAAGGAAAACGGGTATTTAACAATCGAATCTTGTGAAAATCATATCTATCTCTTCGTTTAATATTTTTCACTCAAATTTTATAGGAACTATGTCTTGGCATTATATACTCGTATATTAAATTTGTAACCCAAATTCCAAAGAAAAAGGATGCTCCCTTCATATGCAAGTTATTTATTAATAAAACCAAATTAAGTGATATTTCCTATTTCTTTTGCCATTATCTTATCATCTTGGATTCCTTGGACCTCAAGGAACCCTAAAGGCACAGAATCCCATCTTGGGGAAATATTCCTTTACCTTTTATCTTATCCTTTATCCCTTTCTTATTTATTTATTAAAAGATTTCTTTTCAAGGATTTCTCTTTATCTTTTATTTCCTTTATCCTTTTTTTCTATTTCTTCCATTAGAAATCACATATAAATGAAATTTACTACTTAGTGGCCATTAATGCCACCTTCTAGAGATTTCCATGTATTTCTCAATTATCTTGTATGTTTTTCTAATATTTAGACTTTTCCTCCTTTCTCCTCTTTTTTTATCCATTAATGGATTAATCTAATAATAGGAATCATGAAATTCCTATCAAAAGGGATATTTGCAAAGTAATCCATTGTTTGAAGCAAATCATATAACATTTTCAATTAAGTCCAAATTCACAAAATCATTATATTTCAATTATGAAAACATATGCAAAATTGGGGTTGTAACATCCTTCCCCTCTTATAAGAATTTTTTCCTCAAAATTCCATCAAGCAAACAAACAATTCACGATAAGACTTTTCCATGCCTGTCATGGCCCCTATGTGTCTTTACCTTATCCATGGTGCTTCTAAAGAACCTTTATCATCACATATTCTTTTCTCTGAGTTCTTTCATCTTGGTATCTATAATCCTCACAAGTGACTGAGGACATTTCAGCCTCCCTTGGGGCTCACTAGGTTCATTGCTCAGCACCTGACTCGGGTACCTCACATACTGATCTATATTGGACATATGGAACTCATCATATGTTACTTTCTCCTTAGGGGTAAGGTCAGACATAACCTTCCCCACCAATCCTTCTCAAATGGACCCATGTATCGGGGACTCAACTTTTTCAGCTATAGTTCAGAGGGGTCGGATTTTCATATCACATATTCTTCCACAGTGAACTACATGTTAGTCTACTTTGCATCAGCTCACGACTCATGTCGTACCTGGGCTCTCTTTTCTAGACATTGCATGTTCAAAGTGACTTTATCTGCACACACTGTGGTTCTTTCTTGACCTTCATGAGGTCCCTTTACCAACATCATCTTAATGAAGTGGTGACCGACACAACCTCCCTTACAAAGCTTCTTTACATCCTGATACTGGCTATGGTGGTTATCATCACATCTTACAGAGGACAAGAACTGTCTCTAGGTATCACCTTGAATGAGCACACATGCTCTCATCAGACCCTCTAGTCTGGATCATACTAATCATTAGTTGGGGGTGATAAACTGTACTAACATCGAGTTCTTCATGTATCTACTTCCACCTTAAGGAAGTATATCTTTAGGTTATACTCAAGAACTTTTGAACTCACATCATGGTGTAGTTGAACCATCTCTCTTATTTGTAGTTCAACTGGATCTATCTCCCGACAGTATTCTTCCTTTCTCATGTCATCTAGGTAAGGCGATCTACCATAACCCATATTGCATCTTGACCTTCCTTGGTCTAGGGGAGACTTACCACAACATCCATAGTGATGAACTACCATTACCTCTCAGGGACTCTTTATCCTCTATAGAAATACACTAGATTACTAGGGTTTGTCCTTCACCTCCTGGCTTGCATGGTGACAAGCCACGCACAACTTCATCTTAATCATCCAAAAGTAATACTGTCACTTACTATCTACATAGTACCACGGTGTATGGTTATCTTAAAATCATGATCCCCTATATGTCATGATTCCTCAAGATTGGTTCCTCGGAAACCCTAAACCACTCTAATTGGGGTTTCATCACCTTCTCTTCCAGAGAAGTGTATCTGACGTTCAACCATCCTTTTATTGCATCAAGGCCTAGGCTGGCTAACCAAAAAACTACTAACTTGTTCAACAGATCTCGTTACATCTGAGTGTTAGCCAAACATTTCTTCTTTTTTAAACTTAGGGCTAACCTAACAGCCTCTTCTAGCCTCTAGGTAGTTGCATCTCAACTAGAGCATCCATTACCACTTCACATCCTTACGTGTTAGGTAATGTTGATGACATACACCTCCATGTATTCTACTTATTATCTCATGTTAACTCTCAGTCTATCTTCATCAAGAAAACTCTGAGCTCATCCTCTTAGTTATCAAACTCAACCTTGTACAACTTGCAAATTCCACACAGCTCATGATAAAACATCCTCATAAGTTGGCTACCTTAGTTCTCTTGATGTTTGTAACCCATCCTTGTATCATTCCTTCAACAAGGGTATGTTATCATCTTTGTCCTCATACCTCCTTGCAATGTTCCAACTCACATCATCTTTATCCTTGGTGTATGGCATGTGTATTGTCTTATCTCTCACTCCCATAATAAAAGAAAATAAGTATTTGGATGCAGTCCAAATAAAGAGTTCTTCCCATTCCAAGAGTAGAGATGGTACATCCCACCTTGCCAATACACCTTCAAATCTAAGTTGAAACGTGAAACATATGTCTTTACATCACGATCATCTCGATATCAAAGTTACTTCCATGGAAAACTGGTCTCGAACCCACTTGGGTCACCACACAATCCTTGGTCATCTCGTCTAGGTATGTAGGGTTCCAGAACTTTTGGGGTCATCCCTCTTCCCTTATGCATCCAGAGAGTGCCCTCCTAATCTTCCCTTTGGGTCCCATGAGTTCATGAAGGTGATCAATCCCCTAACCCATGGCCCTTAGACAACGATAGTTTTTACCTCCTGACCCTATGGTCATGTGCAACTAGGGAATTAGGCAACTCCTACTTCGATCGGTCTTATCCCTACCTAACCCTAGGATAGAGGATTCTAATACAGTACATGTCCAACTTAGAACCTTACCCAAGTCCCCATCATCTCTCTCTGCATTCCTGGGTTGACTTTCATCCTTTCATAGGGGTCATGGCGACCATCCTACCTTGGTCAGGCCCCATACTGGTTACCTCCATGGCAACTCATCCACATGCACTTAGAGATGGTTATCTATGGGTCCACAGATTCATTCTCATACCATGTACTTTTCACTTAGCTTCTCAAGATCCTATGAGACCTCTTTAGGTTACATCAAAACTAGCAGAAATTGGTATACACCCTATAAAAGGGTTCCTCTCCTAGGATGGGAGGAAACTACATCTTGATAACAAAGGTCACAAATGTCCTTACTTCTAGGGTTTACATCCACATGAGCATGCTTAACCCTAGCAAGCTACTAAGGCATAAGAAATCCACCTACTAGACCATGCTAGGTCATACTTGTTCCCATTCCTCAACATTGGACCAAGAACATACCTTCGACTTAAGGGGTTTCCCTTTCCTCTAAACATGAGGAGTGTCATGCTCAAACTATGGAAACTCAAATCTCGTCATGAGCATCAGGAACACCACCTCCCCTCTTAGGCCTAGGAGTCTGAGGTTTTTTTTATGTCCAACTGCATGCTCAACCTTTTAACCATGAACCAAGCATGTAAAAGGTATAACATGCACGTCCTATTATCATTCCACTTGAACAACACTTCAGAGTAGAGTCCTCCTTAGGGACAACCAACAAGGTATAAGGCCTCACAACCTGTTACTAAACCTCTTCAGGGTCTAAGGAACTCTTCTTCCTAACTCAGAAGGTAAACACCTATACCATAGGCACATAGGTACCAGCAGCCTCATCCTCACTCTAGGGTTTGGTTCCTCTAAAGGCAACCAAGATATCATCAGTCTCTAGGGATCAAGCATGAGACAACCGCTATCATGCACTTAGGTCGCATCATCCTCAACTCCCCATTGTTCCTCATATCTGAGAGTCTAAGCTTCCAACCTTCTGGCTTGGTTCTTGCTCTCTCTCTCTCTAGAGCTAACCCTACAAATAGCCTTACTACTAGAGGTCCTCTCTCCATGAAGGATCAATCTCACAAGCATACCCCTACATGGGTGAAGCATATGTTCAAACTTATGTTCGCTTAAGATTATCCATAGCTATTCATAAGCTATCCATCATACTCTCTTGGACAGGGTTTCAACCTACTTCCTGCACTACTAACATACTTGGGGTGCATACTATGCCATGCTCATATAAGCCCATAGGGTTTCTATAAGTTCTTCACTAACCTCATCATTGAAGGAGCTATCCTTCACTTTAAAATGTATGACCCTTTCCAGGGTTGGGTTGCCAAAGGTACTAGGTCATCCAACCTCTCATGGCTCATATGGGCCTCCAAAAGCATGTCCACCCACACACCTGGTCTACCATGACATCTAACTCATCGTGTCATCTCTCTCTCTCTAAACACCATTTAGGGTTAGGGTTAGCATCATCCTCAAAGGATGTGCCATGTCTCTACTTACAATGGAGGTCTCTACCTCCAAGACTAACTCTCTCTACTCATCCTCTTGACAAGAAGGTCTAGCCTCAGGTCTCTCCTTAGGGCATGACAACATATGTCATACGACCTAAACATGTATATATTCTTTAGTTTACACATAAACTATTAAGCTTATGTCCATGGCATCTTATTTACATGCTTTTCATTAATTTGTTGGAGGATTCCATATACCTTATCAACATTACCCATACCTCAAGAGGGTTAGGAAGAGAGAGAAAAAAACCCTAAACCTTAGAATCTTAACAGAATTAGGGTTGAGAAGGGACGAAAATAGATGAGAGAGTCCTAAAGGTATCTTATTTCGAGTCAGATCCTAAGACATTGGTCAGGCAGTTACACAGATATGGGAGTCCTCATATTCTGACTAGCGGTGTGGAGGAAAATCTTGCCATCCCCCAGGCGTGATCCTTTTCTAGACACCTCTGTCTTTCCAAAATTTCTCTAATAACTCACTCAGGTTCTATAGAGTTTGTAAAATTTAATAATTGTTATGGACTAAATGAGAAACCAGCGCTATGATACCAAATGTAATGACCCCACCTCCCAGTAACGACCAATCAATGGAAACCAAGAGGTCAGAGTTGTTATCCCAATTTTCGGATCAAATGTTCAACAAATAATCAATAATAATTATGAAATTCTACCAAACTAAACTGAAATCTGGTATAAAAAGAACTTTGCATACCTTTTTCAAAAACTTGGATATCTACTTCTATCCACATATGGAGTCTATTCTAACTAATCCTCCTTTGTACTTTAATTCTTATTTAATTCCACATATGCCACTTTACTGTTTGTCCTTTTCAAACTTGTACCTAAAATGCCGATAAACAAAATGCTAGTCAGAATAAATGAATATGCTGGTATGTGGGGGAAACAAAAATCGTGCAATTAACTATAACAACATATTGCAGTCAATTATGATTAAACAAACAACTTTAAATTTTCAGCATAACTGCTCAATCCATACATACCCTAACCTCTGTGCTCTCCCTGCAGTGGACTTGAATGCTACCTTCCTTATGGTAGATCCCCATTAAACCCCTCATGATCCTACCTAAAATGTTAATCAATTTCTAGGGTTGAGTCACATGGCACTACCCATAGGTAGCCCACTCCTTAACTCATGGTGTGCTAAAGAGTCTCATGGAACTACATGTGGGTAGCCCAATTTCTAACTCTTGATAACCTGATGTCCTACTTTACAAATAGGATTTGTACTAGATTACCCTTTTCACCATTAGCAAAGCCACAAAGGAGGACCAAAATTTAATTCAGTCATATATACATATCTATGGTGATAATCACAGTCACTTTATAGTTGCATGAAATAAAAGTCATCCAAGAAGTTATTTTCAGGCAACCGATAAAACATCCGGGGATCACTGTGAAACTAAATTAATTAACCATAAGCGTAACCACATACCTGATTTGAAGATTTCACAAGCATTAAGCAATTCCAACCAAGAAAGCCATCCAAACAAGCAATTCAACAATCACAGAATTCCTGAAAATAATGCATAGCATCCAAGTGTCATTGTTTCATCCAAAACATTCTCAATATTGACTTAGATTCCACCTTATGATTTCTAGGCCAACTTTAGGGTTTTATTAGGGTTTTAGACTTCATTATGCATTTATCACTTTTTATGCTCTTTTAGTTCACAAACCCTAATTTCAACATCATTGGCACAATTGAATGTCAATTAAGTCTATTATGCCTCTTTTTCACTAAAACTATCATCTTTAACCTTTTAAGTCATGACACGATCATTAAGGCCAATTATCATGTTTAGGTTCTTTTGAATATACATCTCAACAAAGAATTATAGTTTGATTCTCAAAGGAACCCTAATTACTATGTTTCACATCTTCTAATTTAGCAAACCCTAAATTTACATTAATTCCACTTTTGTACACTAGAAAATCCTAATTACCAAATTCAGGGTATTTATCCACAATTATTATAGTAACATTATTTTCTTGCCTTCTAGATTGATTCTCATATTTAGATTCATTAAATCTCATAACTACCTAAATTAGGGTTTTTAATCCTTTTTAAAGCACTTTTAAAATCATGAAACCCTAATTACAAAAGTTATGAACAAATATCTCTTATCAGATCTCTTTCATCATATTTATGCAATTATGTCAGACTTTGATTACTAGTATCCACTAAGTCTATAAAATATATCCATAACCAATATTTAAGGCTTAGATCTCTTTAAAGCAACAAAGTTATCCACTTTAGGTACTTTTCAAATTAAAAGTATAAATAGACTCTGATTATATTTTTATTACAGTCCTCGTGTTTTTATGAGAAAGATTCATATACAATTTGTCTTCATTAGATCTACCAATCTATATATATGAATTTCGGAAGATTAATTACCTGGACACCAATAGAAG
Organism: Alisma plantago-aquatica; assembly: GCA_963693085.1. NCBI lineage: Eukaryota > Viridiplantae > Streptophyta > Magnoliopsida > Alismatales > Alismataceae > Alisma > Alisma plantago-aquatica. The sequence continues at coordinate 1,854,641,258 of OY856409.1, forward strand.
CGTGCCACATCGGCCCAACCGGCCCTTTTCTTCTTTTTCACACGGACACGGTGAAATGTCTATGGTATCCCCACCTCTTAGTTCTCAGCATGTGGTCTCACCAGGGGCTTGATGGTAAAATCCATCAACCTCTCATCTCCTACCTCGCGAGGTCCTGCGCGACAAGCAGGGCTGACGCCCGGACAACTCCAGGGTTGACCTTGCGATCTCATCGCTCAACCTTCGAAGGAACATCACATTCCTCTCTGCTAGCTCCAGACGAACCTACCCATGTGGCCAATTTCTCAACAGTGCACCGATTGGATGGAACCAGAAGGACCTCTGTCAGTGGTGGCATTAGAGGTTGCACAGAGGAAATTCGGGGAAGGGATAGCAAATCAGAGTCAGAGAAAGGGTTCTGGGAGTCGTGCGAGGTCTTGCGATTATGAGGGATATCTCAAAGGGGAACCCTATCCCATATATATATATATATATATATATATATATATATATATATATATATATATGGATATAGAGGGTGGCTGATGAGAGTCCCAACGATTTGGGGATTCTTCTAAAAAACCCAAAATAGGTAAAACTTAGGGTATGGGTGGCCGCACAGATCTCACGAATCCATCTAGCCAGTTTCCAAGTTTGCTCGCACACTCAGCTGCGAGAGATTTGATTTGGAAAGCGTTGATCTCTATTCTCGACTTTCCTAATCTCTCCCAAGGTAGGTGATGTACAACCACCCTTGGATCCGTGATCCTCTAGACCACGCATGCATCCAATGGCTGACGTTGCTCCCCTATTTCTTATTTCATTTAAAACGAAGTAAAAAGGGTATTTAACAATACAATCTTCTGAAAATCATATCTCTCTCCTCGTTTAATATTTTCACTCAAATTATAGAGGAAACTCTATCTTGGCATTATATACTCGTATATTAAATTTTAAACCCAAATTCCAAAGAAAAAGGGTGTTCCCTTCATATGCAAGTTATTTATTAATAAAACCAAATTAAGTTATATTTCCTCTTTCTTTTGCCATTATCTTATCATCTTGGATTCCTTGGACCTCAAGGAACCCTAAAGGCAATGAATCCCATCTTAAGGAAATATTCTTTGCCTTTTCTCTTATCCTTTATCCCTTTCTTACTTATTTATTTATTAAAAGATTTCTTTTCAAGGATTTCTCTTTATCTTTTATTTCCTTTTTCCTTTTTTTCTATTTCTTCCATTAGAAATCACATATAAATGAAATTTGCTCCTTTGTGGCCATTAATGCCACCTTCTAGAGATTTCCATGTATTTCTCCATTATCTTGTATCTTTTTCTAATATTTGGACTTTTCCTCCTTTCTTCTCTTTTTTTATCCATTAATGGATTAATCTAATAATAGGAATCACAAAATTCCTATCAAAAGGGATATTTGCAAAGTAATCCATTGTTTGAAGCAAAGCATACAACCTTTTCAATTAAGTCCAAATTCACAAAATCATTATATTTCAATTATGAAAACATATGCAAAATTGGGGTTGTAACATGTACCCCACATTGCACCCTAATACTTTGACCATGGCAGGATACTTCCATGGCCTTATGAAATCTGCCTCGGCCTTCATTTATGAGGATTGTCAATATGCCATCATCTTCTCCCAGTGTAACATATGCAACTGATACCTTTTCCTCATTAGTTTCGCAATCAATAAATCAAAGTTGCACTCAGAATAATATCCCATAATGACATTGTTGAAGAATGGGATGTTGCTAGGGTTTTCTTCTTTTGCGTAGTTTGTAACTCCCAAATTAAAGTTTGTATCCATTAAAAGTCCCCAACTATCATTGGTTGGCATTGACATAGCCTCTCATTGCATTGTCCCTTTTGATCAAATATCTTGATCTAAATTTGATCCTCCTCTCGTTACTTTATTTTTCAAATGAATCCCCACTTTAAGCATAATGACTTGTACTCCTTTCTTCTTGGAAGTATCTTGCAACTACATGTCGTCTTCATCTTCATCTTCTACTTATCCCTTTGCTTAAGGTTTTCCTCCTCTCCACGGCCTTGGTCTCCTCCATGGGACTCACTGCTGCATCCAGATCACCTTTGTATGCCCAAAACCCCCATCTTCAAAGTTACAAAATATTTTGTACTCTAATTAGAGGTGTTTTCATCACATGTAGTTTAGTGAGTGTATTTATTCCAAGAGGACCAAGGTATTGGATGATCTAAGAGTTTTCTAAAAGAAGTAGGTTTATGGGGATCATTAGAATTCATATAGATAGGATAAACATTTGTTCCCAATCTAATTTTCATCATTTTTAGGTAGTTGAGTAAATTCAACAACCACAATGAACACATTTTTAGTATAATTGGTGGGTTGAGGCACTTCTTTTTGGATGTAATGATGTAAAGAATGCATGGAAAAGGCTATATCCTTGAAGGAATACATATTCCAACTTACGAGACCTATTATAGAGATCCATCATATTCCATCATATGTGGCTTGAGAAGTATATATGCATTCCATTTAGAGATAGAGGATTGGGTGAAACCAAACCCATTGGAGATGTCAAGAGGTAAGCCTTCCACATCATTGAAAGAAATACATTTTTACATCATGTAATGTGGTTGGTTTTTGAAAAGACATTATGTGTTGGGATTGAGGTACCAAATAAAATATAGCAGAAGGCCATGGTCACATATATGGTTTTGATGGAATAATCACATTTCCCATTTTTTGAGATGAGAGTATTCAGGTTAACCAGGAACCAAATAAGATGCATGACAGTGAAAGAAAGGCCCATATGTAGTTCCTCTAAATTTGAAGAATTATGGAGGCCATGTTATTAGTAATGGGATCAGTGGATTGAATTAGAGGGAAGGAGGGAGAAAATCTATATATTGTCTCTTCTATCCTATTTTTCATACCATCATCATTTATACCGTGATATGGCTTGGAAGACCTTCAAATTAACCTAATTTAGTTAATTATTAAGAATAATAAATGTTGAGTAGATGATTGAAATGTATTGGTTTTAGATTTCATTAGAGTTAAATTGAATAATACAAAATCATAGTTTTATTTTTTATAAGAAATATTTGATTGATATGATTTCAACATTCTTAAAAAGGTCCAATACCTTCAGCATTTTTAAGTTTACGGAAATTATTAGTCAAAGTGTGTTTATTCATGTACGAAGTTGAGTGAAATCCAATAAAATATAGATTATAGATACTTGAATATTAAAAAATACATAGAAATAAGAATGATCCTGATTTACTAGTTGTCCTAGAGATGGCATACTTCATAGTAGTGAAAAGTTAAGCAAAATGCAAACATTGTTCGTATATATTTTTTGAATTTTTTGATTAAATTTATTTTACAATTTACTATAATTCTTTGAGATGTTGATTGTAATGAATTAATAAATCTATAAGGTTAGAATGCATGTTTACAAATTCTATATTTAGTAATATGGAAATGAGTAGGAATCAAATATCGAGCTACTATTTAATAAGTAAATTATAATAGATAGAATAGTGTAAGAAATGAATGTTTTATGTGAAACTATATTTGGCAAGACAAATATGATGAAAGTGAATAACTAAAATTAGGATTTAATTATGGTTAGTACTAGGAAGCACCCTGAGTATCATACATATAGTGGATTCCATATTCTAATTAGTACTGGGAAGCAGAGGAATACATGCTATCACTATAGTGGAGAGATGGAACATTTTTAACGCAATTTCCCAATGATTTTACATACTCATATTGGGGTTAACTATCTTAATATTGTGATTATAAATAAATAACTCTCATTAGATGAGAAAGTTATTTTGTTGTGTTAGTTCTAAAGGGTGAACATTGATGATACTTCATACCAAGGAAAACATGTTACATTTAGAGTCACACGATTCCACCATATGTAGAAGTTGTTTGTCCATGGGTTACCTCACGTGAGATGCATTTCATTTTATTTTTCCTTAATCTTACCTTTTGAGAGGATATCATGTTGGCCAAAGTGTTTCCATATTATCTCTACATTTTTAACCACTACACTAAGTATCATACCATTGAATATTAGTTCTAATTGCATTATCTTGGGTACCAGAATGCCTTGATGCATATCTAGTTCAACTAGATCTCTATCAAAAAGAGGATATACTTCAACAAGTGAGGATTTTTTGTGTCTTTGATTGATATAGAAATTTCGTTTACATGTGTATGATATCAACATTAGTGGTAGATAAGATGCTTAATAAGGGTTTTATATATATTCTAGAGCATGTCATTAATGTGAAGTAAAACAAAAAGAAGACCAATATAGACGCGTGACTCTTGTTAATGGCTTTTTCTTTCTTCTACAAATATGAGATTCAATATATTTATGTGAAACAAATGTTGAATCTAGAATTCAACTCATACTAGGTATCAATCCCATTGAACTGCCTACCTATTGGTTGGCATCAATTCAATTAAAGGAGTTATGAACTCAGTCTTGTGATTTTCTAAATAGATTTATTTAACCTTACACCTCAACATGGTGAGTGCTAGTGCTTGCTTTTAAATGATAATGGAATAATGTTTATTTGTATTGATTGCAAGAAACTATATAAGTCAATTATCAATAAAAATGTCCATTTCTTAATGTCTATGATCTATGTAATCAAATTCATGAGAAATAATCTATTTCAAGAATTTTGTTTTATTGAGATACAATAAAAAGGAGTTTGAAGATAATAGATGTTCCTAAGTTGTAATTTTGAATTTGATACAACTTTTGTAAGTGTGTAGCCTTTCCTTTTTTTAGTAACTAATTCAAACACAATTTTTAGTGGTATGATGAATTGAGACTTTGGGAACATTTTTGAACAGTTCATCATCACATCTATAGACCATATTCTTGTGTACTTTTGAAATTTAGAATATCATGTGGACCCTTTTCAAATGTATTTAAATATTTTGTTACGACACTCTTTGAATAGCTAGTTTAGTAAGTGTGGTTTGTAGCTGGAAAAAGTTTTTGTACGATCAATGACACATTATTCTAGAAGAAGGTATCAACATGGTTACCAAAAAAGTGGAATATCTTCTCTATGAGGAACAATTAATACTCTTATTGAGGTTTAAATACTCTCAATGTTAGTTAGATATTACAAGGTTTTTGTAATAAACTTGTATGTAATCACAAAACCTCATACCCAGCAAATGGGGAAAGATGTTATTTTTCCATTATTGATATTTGTGAAGAGGGTTTCTTGTGTTAGAGAGAGATTTCAATGTTTGGTGTCTTATGGATATTTAGGATGTGTGTTGATGTACCAATTTCAGGTGTTAATGTACACCTTGATACATCAAAAAAAATATTAACAACTATTAAATGCATGATCTTCAGGTAGTGGTGGTGGTACATGTACTAAGGACTCGGTATCAAAAACTTTGATTGTGACATAGAATAATTCTTTACAACTTGGGAGAAGGAATTGTTGGCATATATGCCCATAGAGCCATCCCAAGAAATTTCATGGGGTCGGATATTAATTAATCAATTAATATGAGTATTTGGTAATTAATTAAATTCAAAATATTCTAATTAATCCATGAGCGTTTTAATTAATGCAGTCTTTCTATTTACTGATGGATTTAGGAAACCCTACTCCCTTTCGTCTCCTATTTAAAAGGGCTTTACGGATGATATCTTTAAAAGATATTGAGAGAGGCTTTTCAGTTTATGCTCACACACGTAAACCCTAGATGTCACCATCCTCAGGAGAGTCTAGATCCACATGAAGAACTAGTCAAGGAGAATGATCTTACTCTTAAGGACTACTTTGGTACAACTGCAATGCAGATGAGTGGGCCTATTAATATTTTAGAATTTGAGGTAGAGGAGTTTTCTATCATCCCAACCATCATACAATTGCTGCAGCTGAATGCATTTGGAGGGACACTAATGGAGGATCCAAACCTCCATATTGTTGAATTTATGTAGTTGCTAAGTACCATAAAGATATATGGTGTTCCTACTGATGGGATATGCCTAATACTTTTTCCATTCTCCCTTAGAGATAGAGAGAAGGCGTGGCTCTATTCCTTGCCAAAGAAATCCATCAACACTTGGGAGGAGCTTCTAAAAGTCTTTTTGGCAAAATAGTTTCTACCTAGAAGGACCGCACAACTAAGGAGTCAACTCATCAATTATTCTCAAAGGGATGGAGAGAACTTGTATGATACATGGGAGAGGTTCAAAGATATCCAAAATCTTTGTCCACATCATGGTCTAAGCTATTGGCTTCTATTGCAATCTTGTTATAATGGTTTGTGCTACAATACAAGGATGTCTATTGATGCAACTACAAATGGAGCTCTAATGAACAAATCTTATGGAGAAGCCTATGCTATTATTGAAGATATGGTAGCAACTCATTGCCAATGGAGTTCATCTACAAGATACCACCCATCCTTTTCACATACTACTTCCAGAATGCAAGTGGAAGATCACATGGTTGGTGCTATAGACTTGATTGCAGCAAGGCTAGACACTTTGTCACAAAGGTTTGAGAATATAAGCACACATCTAATTCAAACAATGAACAATATTTGTGATACATGTGAGTTGCTTGGACACTCATCTTCTACATGTTATGCTTCTTTTATTTATTCTTCAATGGGCTACACTCCATCGGGCTTCTACAACAATGCGAACCTAAATTTCATTCAGCCACAACAACCACAAGTAACTTCTAGATTAGAGTCTATGCTTGCAACATTTATTTCAACTCAAATGCAGCAAAATGAGGAGTTCCATCAATAAATACAATCAATGAAGGGTGTCATTTGCCAACTCCCATCTAAGGTGGAAAATATTGCCACTCATGCACACATCTTGGAGAAACAAATTGCCCAACAAGCTCTTTCTAGCAAAGAAGCATTTCCACCTTTCTTGCCTAATCCACTGGAGATGAATCCTACATATTTCAGTCCAGTGACATTGAAGAATGGTGTTGTCATAGAAGTATAACCTTCAAGATATGATGATGTTGATACCTATGAGGATTATGAAGCTACAAATTAAGGGGAGAAAGCTACAACACATGATCTACTTTTAGATTCTTTAAGCAAGCCACATGTCCTTCCTCCTCACACTCTAGATGAAACATTGCTTTATAATGATAACACTCTTCCCAAATCATATTTTGATGATGCTTCAAAGGTGAATGAAAAGAAAAATAGTATTGGCATACAAAAGACTATTCTTGCTGTAGATCATAGGTGCTTTCCCTTGCCCCAAATCAAGGACATATTTGCATGGAGGCATCAATCTTTAGCACAACAATTTCGTGCTGCAAATCAGAGCACCGGTCCTCCATGGACTTTGATGTTTCCACCATGATGAGGTACCCAGTTGCAAACTTTTTAGTTTGATTTTTGCAGTGAGGACACTGCAGATTTCAAGCTTAGGGGGGAACAAACGAATGGTACCCAGTTGCAAACTTTTTAGTTTGATTTTTGCAGTGAGGACACTGCAGATTTCAAGCTTAGGGGGGAACAAACGAATGGTAACTTAGTTCTTTTAGCTTTTACCTTTCATGTTATTTGCTTCTTGTCAGTTGCTTTTGTTTTGTGTTCACATTTCTGTCTTTTGTTTTCAATTATGCTCTTCTTGTGGAAAATCTAGTATGATATGAGGTTTATCTTTTGTATGTGGATTGAACTCCTATGATTAACTAATTGTCCTCTTTTATTGAGAAATATCATTTGGATAAATTGTAAAGGCATGCATTGATCAAATGAAACCTTTTGGCCAACAACATGTGATTAACTCTGGTTTATGCTTCTAGCCTAAAAATTCATCTTTCACATCCTTGATTCCTTAAAACATGTAATGGTTTCAATTTTTGTGAGTAAATCATCTTTACAACATCATTTAGAATACGGGATGCCCTTGCCAAGATCTTAATGCATTTTCAACCACTCTTTCAATGAAAAACTTTCAAAACAAATGAATGAAATCTAGCTAATGTTGCAATTTAGTTGACTCTCCTTCTTTCCAAAAAGTTTAAAATTTCTTTTGGCTTATCTCATCCTCATACCCCATAAAAGATGGTTAAACTACCCACATATCATGCTAGCCTAGTGTAACTCTGATATGTCCATGATGGTTAGGTGGTATGTCATAAAAGAGGGTAAAATACCCCAATTGACATTCCACATGCGCATAAGCCTACATTAGCAGCTGAGTGTTGGAACCCATAATCTACTGTCATATCATTTTTGGGAAAGAAGGAGAGAACATCTAAAATTGTCAATTTTAACTAAGATTTCATCATTTGTATCCTTAATAGTTGAGAGTTTGAGTTGCACATCCACTAATTGCTTGGCTTGGTCATCCAAATTCTACTTAATGTTATTTAATTAATTGATTCATTTAATTGTGACCGCCCCTACTGAACTAAAAATATCTTTCTTGGGTGTTTAAGTTGAATTGATGGATATGAGTGTAAACCTGTTGATCTTGGTTGGCTTGGTATTATTATACACATCTTTCTTTTCATTTGATCTATGCATGAACTTGACAATTCTGCTTTTGGGTTTCGATGCTCTTTTTGCTTGAGGACAAGCAATGGTTTAAGCTTGGGGGGATTTGATGTGTGTATATTATATCATCTTTTAGATCATGTTTGGTTGCATATCCATGTTGTTTTGACTCAATTATCACTCTCATTCATGCTAGATTCTATATTTTTAGCTATTCTTACTTGTCTCATAGTTTGGATTGTAGGTACTACATTTTGCAATGAAATGATGAGGAATATATCATATTATCACTTAATGGATCACTCGTCAAATATCTACATGTTTTGGGATTCTAAACTATACAAATACCACTTTTTACGGCATGTAAAACTGACCTACATGTGGTAAGTTATGAGCAAAATACACAACAATCCAGAATAGCCATTGACACCCCATGTCTCATTAAAGATACCCCATGTCTCAATCTAGAAATTGAATGCAGAACTCCAGGTTTACAGCAAAACACTAACGAGTTTCAATCATAAGAATGATCTTTTACTCAACTAACTATTTCCCACAAGTATACGAGAGTAGTTGTAGTCGAGATCAAACATAAGGAGTGTTGGTTAGCTAGGTGCCAGAGTTATGATTTTCAATAATCTAGATCGTTGTACACAAGATGATTGGATTAGAACAACTAAATTAAAGATTTAAAACAAAATAGTAAATTATCACCTAAGAAAGGTTAAGATTTAGATATTAAAATATGAATTTAAAAATGTTAATTAACTTGCAAAGGAGGTTTTTAGTCATCACTCACCTCTCGATGAAGTGATGATGATTCTAACTCCATACATCACTCTCATGTATGTATTTCATTTCGAATCACAAACCTTGCTCCTCAACTTAATCCCAACCACTCTCGTGGTCAAGGACAAGTTTCCAAAAAAGTAACTCCATACCCTCAAACACATCTTCTCATATTTATAAATAAAGCATAAAACATGCAAGTATGATGGTCAATCACACAAACAAGCATTTTAGATCTGAAACAACTCTTGGAACATGCAAGCAACTAACATTTAGTATGAAATTCATATGTTCATACAAGCTATGACATGGGAGTTACTCTCCCATGTCCAAGATTCAGATTCTACTCATCCATGGCTAGAGTAAGAAGGTACAAGCAGTAAAAAACATCAAAGGACATAGTAAAAGAGTAGAAAGAACTAGTATGTTCTTGAGAAGTAGTAGAACAAAGAAGAACTTTGGCTAGAAGTCAAGCTCCATCCTTGCTTGTTGCACTTTCTCCTAATTTCTTCACTCCCAAGCGGATAGAAGAGGAAGAAGAAGATCCTTGCTGCAAATAGTGAAGAAGAAGGAATAAGAAGAGGGGTTTCTCTCAAGTAACCACCTTCTATCTCCCTTGGTCTCCTCCAACTTCTCTTGGACTCCCTCCAGTCGAGTTTCCCTCCAAAAGGTCTGTCCTAAGCCGTGGTAACTGTCCCAAGACGAGTTGGGGTCGTATATATAAGTGTGAGATAGTTAAATTTGTATTTGAGTGAAATCTGCAGGTCACAAGATGTGTATTTTATAAGACACAATGTGTCTTATGCAATAATTGAAGTTTGGGTTGAGTTCTGGGAGGTTACACGACGTGTCTTTAATAAGACATGGCGTGTCTTTAATAAAGTATGACATTTTGCTACAAATATGGAGTTCTGCATTCAATTTATGGACTGAGACACATGGTTTCTTTAATAAGGCACGCCGTTTCTTTTTAAACACGGGGTGTCTTTTAAGACACCGCGTGTCAATGGCTGTTCTGGGCTACTGTGTATTCTGCTCATAACTTACAGTGTGTAGGTTAGTTTTACATGCCGTAAAAAGTGGTATTCGCATAGTTTCGAACCCCAAAACATGTATATACTTGAGGTGTGATATAATAAGTGATAATATGATATATTATTCATCGTTTCATTGCAAAATATAGTACCTACAATCCAAACCATGAGACAAGTAAGAATCGCTAAAAATATAGAATCTAGCATGAATGAGAGTGATAATTGAGTCAAAATAATATGGATATGCAACCAAACAAGATCCAAAAGATGATATAAAATACACACATCACTATCATTAATCAAGTATAAATGATGTTCAATTTAATCAAGCATGTAATCATTCAGGTAAACCCTGGTTTACTAAATAAGCACAAATGTGGTCATTACAGAGAGAGAAATGAGCATGGGTACCTTTTCAAAGTTAGAGAGGGGGAGAATAGAGGAGGAAGGGGAGAAAGGTGAGGTCGGTAATGGGGGTGGTGGGTGCTCATCATTGAGGTGGGTCTCTACAGTCGTCTTCTAGTGCTCTAGCCTCAACGTCGATCACTCCATGATTCCTTGATGCTTCTTTGCTAGGATTCTTTAGAACGGTGGCATGAGAGAAAGTGGGAACACAAAGGCATTTACTATTACAAAAACTTTCATTTTATATATCTGACGGGTGTGGCGATGGAAATGACTATCTCGACTGTGATGACTATCTCGACTGCAACGACTGTCTCGATGGCAGTGAGCATCGTGACTACTATGGGCTCTGTGTCTGCAACGTTAGACTAACAAAAAAGTTGTCTCGACCGTGACTGGTGTCGTGACTAAGACACAAATAAGAGTGTTTTGATTGAAATAAGGAATTTTAAGAGCATTAATTCATGTTTTAAATTAACCAAATATGTACTCATCTTAAAGAAAATAAAGACATAGAAACAGAGATTGATTTTCAAAATAGACTACCTATTTTAGAAATATTCAAAATTTCTTAAAGTAGAGAAGTTCAAAATTAGACTAACTGATATGTATGCAGTTAAACTTACTGGAAATGACAGAAATCATTGTGAAATTAAAGAAGGATGAAAATCCTTGGGTTGCCTCCCAAGCAGCGTAATTAATAATCATTAGCTTGACTTTTCTGATAAGAAGTCCTCAGAGCTCTTCAGTTGGTATTGGTTGTGGTTCTTCTAAATCTAGTTCTAATCTTCTAACAAAAGCTTCATCTTCATAGTATCTTTTGACTTTGTCCCCATTCACCTTAAAATGACCAGTCTTTTCACTGGTAATCTCCATTATAATAGATGGGTAGATCTTGACAACAGACAATGGGCCTGACCATCTAGATCTCAATTTTCTTGGAAATAGCTTGATTCTTGAGTTGAACAGTAGAACCTTGTCTCCCTCTGACACATCCTTATTCTTAATGTGGGCATCATGCAACGCCTTCATTCTTTGTTTGTAAATGCAGACGTTCTCATAGGCGTGTAGCCTCAATTCCTCAAGATCGTATAATCGTAGGTTCCACTTCTTTCCAGCCCTGTCAAGATCCATATTTAGGAACTTGATGGCCCAATGGGCCCTGTGATCTATTTCTACTAGCAAATGGAACAACTTTCCATAGATGACTTGGTAGGGGTTTGTCCCTATCATCATTTGGTAACCAATTCTATATGCCCATAGGGCATCATCTAGCTTCATGGACCATTCCTTGCGGGTTCTACCAATAGTTTTTTCTAAACACTTCTTAATCTTCCAGTTCGATACTTCAACTTGTCCTAACGTCTGGGGGTAGTATGGTGTGGCGACCTTATACTTCACCCCAGACTTCTTTAGTAGTGCTTCAAACTATTTTTCCTCAAAATGGGACCCCTGTCACTAACAACGGCATGTGGAAACCCAAATCTAGGAAAAATAGTCTTCTCAAATAGTCTCATAATTGCCTTAGAGTCACATGTGTGAGTTGCTATAGATTCTACCCACTTGGAGACATAATCCACTACAACTGGAATGTACTTGTTGCCCCAGGAGGAGGGGAAGGGTCCCATATAATCCACTCCCCCTACATAAAAGATCTCTACTTCCACCCCATCAGTCATAGGCATCTCATTTCTTCAAGTAATATTCCCAATCAGCTGGCTTTCTTTACAAGACTTGACAAGAAACATGGAATCCTTGAAGAGTGTCGACCAATAAAAGCCTGAGTGAAGGACCTTATCCGTGGTCCTTTCACCTCCATGGTGACCTCCATAAGGAGAGGAATCACATTCCTTGAGGATTTGAGGCACCTCTTCTACCAGCACACAACACCGATATAAATTGTCAAAACATCTCTTAAACAACAGAGGGTCATCCGGGTAATAATTCTTCAGATCATAGAAAAGTTTCTTCTTTTATTATAATCTATCTCGAGAGTTGTTTGTTTGTAGGAGAAATAGTTATAAATGTCAGCGAACCAAGGTATATTTGGTTTGTCTCACTTGGCCATCATCAAGAGCTCATCTTCATAGTTGTCGTTTACTTGTAACTGATTTTTTCCCATGAATATTATTCTAGACAGGTGGCCGGTGACCACATTCTCCGTTCATTTCTTATCAACAATTTCGTGATCGAACTCTTGTAGAAACAAAACCCATTAGAACAGTCTCAGTTTTGTGTCCTTTTTTTCATAAGATACTTTATGGCCCCACGGTCCATGTACACTTTCACCTTTGATCCTATTAAGTAGGATCTTAACCTGTCTAAAGAAAATACTATTGCTAGCATTTCTTTCTTGGTAGTGGTGTAGTTTACCTCAGCTTCATCAAGAGTTCTACTGACATAGTAGATTGCATGGTGCTTCTTATCTTTTCTTTTCCCAAGGACAACTCTGATGGTGTAATCACTGGCATCACACATGATTTCAAAAGGAAAATCCCAATTAGGTGCTTGTAATATCGGGTTTATTGTTAGTGAATTCTTCAAGACATTGAATGCTTCAAGGTACTTATCAGAGAAATCAAATTCTACATCTTTAGCAAGGAGGTTTGATAATGGCTCCCTACCTTTGAGAAATCTTTGATAAATATTTTGTAGTATCCAACATACCCAAGAAAACTTGTCACTCCTGTGACGGATTTTTGCAGGTGTAACTTTGATATAGCTTCGGTCTTACTCTTATCCAATTCAATTACTTTCTCAGAAATTTTATTCCCTAGAACTATGCCTTCTCTCACCATAAAATGGAATTTTTCCCAATTCAGCAAAAGCTACTTCTCTTCACATCTTTTCAAGACTTTTGAAAAGTTTTCAAGGCATCTATCACGGTCGGGTCCATATACCAAGAAGTCATCCATAACTACCTCCATTATGTCTTCTAAACAATCTAAGAATTTGGATGCCATACACCTTTGAAAAGTAGCATGCACATTACATAACACGGAAGGCATTCTTCTGAAGGTGTATGTCCCATAGACACTAAATAAAAGTAATTTTTTCCTTATCATTGGGGTTGATAGGGACTTGACAGAATTCTGAGTACCCATCAAGAAAATAAAAGTAGTATTATCTTACAAGCCTTTCTAGAACTTGGTTGATGAAAGGTAAAGGGAAGTGGTCTTTTCTTGTTGCACCATTAAGCTTGCAGTAGTCAATACACATTCTCCACCCAATAGACGATTCATTGGCTACTTCATCCCCATTACTTCCCTTAACTACACTCATCTCTCCCTTTTTGGTACAATCTGGATCGGGATAACCTAGTTTATATCAATGGTCTGTTAGATGATGCCTCTGTCATGCAACTTTATTACTTATTTCTTTACAACTTCTTTCAGCATCTGATTCAATTTCATTAGAGGTTGAGCCAGTGGTTTAGCAGTTTCCTTAAGATTTATTCTGTGCATGTATAAAGTTGGACTGAGGCCCTCAACATCTTCCATAGAATATACTATAGCTTTCCTCACAGTCTAACTTCCTTCAATAGCCCTTCCATTTGTGTATCTGTCAAGTCTACATTAACTATTACCAGATTCCTTTCCTCATCATCAAGGAATTGGTACTTCACGCATTCAGGTAGTGGTTTTAGTTCTTGTTTTGGTTTTGGCACTTCTTTTTCTTCATAAGTTTTCTCTAGTGATGCATACTTCACTATTTTGAAGGTTATCTCTTCTTCATCACTAAACTCCTCTTCCAGTTGATTCAAATAATCCAGAATCTTGACCGCTTTAGGGTCTTCTAGAATGGGACCAGGTTTATTCAAGGCTCACATGAGAGGATCAACAATTGCCTTATCTTATTATACTTTTTCACAATATTGGTTATAGTTGTCCATGAAGTAGGCTGACTGAAATAGAGAGGGTCCCCTCATGGCATCTTGTACACAAAAATTGATGTTATCATTACCAACATGCAAAGTAATAATCCCTTCCACCACGTCGATCAGGGTTTGACCTATGGCAAGGAAGGGTCTTCTGAATATCATTCGACACTTCGGGTCCTCTACAGTGTCGATCACCACTATATCACAAGGTATAAAGAATCACCCCATGCAAATGGTGACGTCCTCCACTACCCCAACTGGCTTGGTGAAAGTGTGATCAGCTAATTTGATTCTCATCCCAATTTTTACCATATATGTTATTCTGAGCCTTTGTGCTAAGGAGAGATGCTTCAAACTTATGATTGCCCCTAGGTCGGAAAACCACTTCCTTTCCACATTGTCTCCAACACAAAGGGAATATTTAATGCCCTTGGATCTTCCTTCTTAGTCTGCAACTACGGGGATGATGACTGTGGGGATGCCTGAGACGGTGGGACGCCCACAGGATGAGGCTATACAGTTCGGGGAGCATACTGGACTGACGGTGGCGATGGATGTTCAGACGGATACGTGTAACGAACCAACTTTCGTGGTTCAGGATGTGTGACCGCCGTCTCCTCCACGGGATCAGAACCATACTTCAACGATAGTTTCACAGGGCGGATCAGAGTCCAGGGAACAACCTCAACAGACGAATGAAGAACCTTGTCAGACGAATGAACAGAATCATAAGTCGACGGATTATGGGGTCCCTCATGATGCTTGTTACAGATGCATGAAGAGGGGACACTGGCAATCCCAGTGTACGTACCAGAAAGTTTGCTACAGATGCCTGAGACCGGGCCATATCACGAGAGCTTGCAGTAATATAAGAGTGACGCAGAACCATCGACCCTCTATACCTAATTTTCGATCTTATGAGCAGTTCCATCCTCTTCCAGTGAGCGGACCGATAAGAGGATCGAACTTGCACGTCCCCAGGCGTATCTCGGTGGACCTTGGACCTCATGACGATAATCGATCTGGTAGGATGTCTATGATGGAGAAGGCTGTTGAAGTATGCTGGCCGGAGAGAATAAGATGGGAGGATCTTGGTCAGATGTTGTGTAAATCTTGGACGACGGCGACTGATATATACAGATACTCGTCTCGGATGGCGGTGGATTTCTTTTCTTCTAAGTAGGAGGTAAGGAGAATTATCCATGAAGGTCTACCAGACTTTCGAGGGGCGTCGTTGCACCTACGTAGTATGGCAGATGGTGAGGCACATTCTAAGAAGGAATATATGTGGTTCTGGGTTACTGACATGCCATTAGTATGCAAAAATGATGAGGCCTTTGAAGCGATCATTCAACCTTTTGGACAACTGATTCATATCTCGGATTGGTAGAGAACAGAGAATGATCTATCTGGCTTTCTAGTGGAGGTGGAAGCGTTCAGTGAAGATGTACCACAGTATGTTTCTCTGAGCTATGGTGTGAGGAGGGCCCTTATACAATTGCACTTGGTGGCGAGATGCCCGATAGGTGATGTCGTGTTCGTCAAAATGGAGATAGGGAACATGCTAGATATTCCGATGTCAGCTTTTGGGCAACCGGGAACAGTTGGTCAATCTTTGGTACCGGAAGAACAGGAACAATCTCAGGAGAATCCGACAGAGGTCAGTGATAAAGTACTTCCACCTCCCCATCGACCATCTACAAGGTTGAGGGATAGAAACCTTTCGAGGGATCGCTATCATGATGAACAGTGTCAGAGCAAGAGATCATCACCTAGGAGGGTGATCGTTGACAAGGAAGGTAATCATAGCATGCTATCGAACCGACGCCTTGAAGACTTTCTTCATTTCGATTATGTAGGAGATAGGGACTTCAGGATAAATGGGAGAAGTCGACATAGGTTGGGCCAGAGGAGGGAGAAGTATACACGATCGTACAGTGGGAGAGGCCGGTCTAGTAGAAGACACTCGGACGATAATAGATATTGGTTTGATGATCTCAGTGATGATGAAGATTGGAGGAACAGACACTAAGTCTGTGGATGGTGATGACAGTTTTTGAACCTATTTCTATGGATTTCTCGTCTTTAGTGAGTTCAATGTTATTAGATTTCTACATGAGAAACAAGGTGGGATGGCCCCTTCTTATCAAGAGATGTTTGATTTTAATGCTATGATCAAAGATGCCCTCCTTAAAGAGATACCTTTTGAAGGTAGCAGATTCACCTGGGTCAACAAACAGATTCTTACTCCGACAGTGTGGGAGAGACTTGATAGAATCTTGATTAATGGAAATGGGGAGCAAATAGACCCACATCTAGATCGATCCTGTTACGACCCGCGTCGAGCTTATCCCGTAAGTATGCTGTTAAGCATGTGATTAGCTGATGTGCTAAGTTTAAGCCTGTTTTTGTTAATAATGTTTAAAACGGATAAGACATCTGCTTAGTGTGTTTTCTAGCTTCTAAAGCGTGTAGGACCTTATGCTTGAAGCGTTGCCAGAGAAATCGTTCGAATCCGACCTTCGAGTCAAAAGTTGCATGTTTTTGGGCTTATAGGGACCCGTTTGTAGTTTTTGAACTTTGCGTTTAGGCCCCTAAGTTTTCCTCCTTATCCTTTCTCTCTTCCTTATCTCGTTTCATTTCTCAGAAACAAAGGAACGTAGCAGCGTTCTTCTTCCGCGTGAGAAAGAGAGAGAGAGAGAGAGAGAGAGAGAGAGAGAGAGACAGAGAGAGAGAGAGGGAGCTGTGAAGGGAGAGACGTCGGAGCTTCGTTTTGCTCCGATCAGCTGCTGCAGCTCGTCCTCTTCCCTCCGTTGATCATCTTCTCCGTCAATTCGATTCGGATTCGCAGGTGAAGCTACGGTTGCAGGGAAATGGCTTGAGGATTGGGGCGCAAGGAGCAACCCTAGCTCATTTCTCTTCCCCCTTCAGGTCCGTTTTGGTGGTATGCATCGATTGCGAACGTTTGGCGGTGTTTGTTTGAGTTTTGCCCGTCGATTCGAGAGAAATCGACTCTTGCAGGTCATTTCTATTTTCTTCCTGTGCGCGGTTTGACCGAGTTCCTATTCGGTCGGCTGAGTTCCATATTAGGGCAATCATACAGAGTTTTTGGTCGGCCGAGTTTGGTCCTGATCGGCCGAGTTTCTTTGTAGGTATATAAAGCAGTGTCTCAATCGGCCGAGTTCCTTAGAGGATCGGCCGAGTTTCCTACTGGTCGGCCGAGGTTGGTCGGCCTAGTTTCAGAACCTGGGAAGTGTTCGGCCGAGTTCCATAGTGATCGGCCGAGTTTCAAGTGGTGAGTGGCAGTTCATTTAGAAATCATTATTAAACTCATTTTAAATGCTTATTTGCTTCAGTATCAGTTGATATGACTCCTAAATAGTGTAGCATGTACATTTTTAGTATGATAAGTTCATTGGAACTTGAAATGCTTGATATGAAAGATGAAAAAGAGGAAATTATATATCTTACAGTTGCTATGTAATATTCCTATTTAATTGTTTATTTGTTAATCAGTTAATAGACTTAGGTGCCCTAACACCGTAGAACCCCTCGAGAGGTCTGCACCTTGGGGTGAAAAGACCTACTAGCGTGTGTCTAGATGGTCGGTGACTCGTGTTCAACAATAATCCGTGCGTGTGTCACGGTGGCACTGGAGTATAAAGGGGTTATTCAACAATAATCCATGCGTGTGTCACGGTGGTAACCCAGACTCTCCGCCTGTGTGCTCAGGTTAGAGGAGGAGTCTAGAGTACACTCTTCGAGAGTGCAGTGAGGCCGTGTGAGCCTGAGAGTCCTGTAGCAGACCAGGACAGCAGTCAGACTTAGCATTTCCCGGGTGTGTCGCTAAGTCTTGTACGGTGGGACCGTAGCATGAACTTGCTACGGATCTTTATATGCAGAGTACACTGCATATATTTAGGGCATAATAATAATAATAATATGAATAAGTAATCATATAGGACATAGTAAATTTACATAACTGTTTATTTACCTGAAATACCGGTTGATGCTTAGAAATGTGATTATTATCTGTATATCTGCTATGTCAATAGAACTGCCCTGCTCGAACTGTATATCTGTTTATTTTTAGTTAATAAACCTGACGAGTTGTTTAGTGATAGCTAAGTGAAATGTTATTCACTGAGCGAGTAGGCTCATCCCTCTACTCAAACATTTTCAGGTCAGCATCAGCATCAGGAATCGGAAGGATCATTTCACCCTAACGCTTAGTCGAAAGAAGGTTTGTTGTTAGTCTAGTTAGAGGTCTCTTAGTCCATTCCCCTCGATCCTCAGGACAAGGTGTGAGTGAGAGAGAGAATGTGTACAAAGATGTAAATAACTGTTACGCTTTATTTTATGTCAAACAATGTAAAATGATGTAGACTCTGTTTATATTGCTAGTCAGTTAATAAAGATGCTTCCGCAGTTTGTTTAGTTTCATTTTACAGCATAAATCAGATTTTCCTATTAATATCTTTAAAATGTTTTAAAAAGTGATGAATGGTTGGTTGTGTGTAAATCCCACCTGTCGTGCCCTAATTTCGTGGTTTGTGGCTAATGTGAAATTGGGGTGTGACAATTTTGGTATCAGAGCCTAGGTTTGAGTACTTAGTTACTCAAGATCAGGGGACGATAAGAGACCAATAGGATTAAGGTTTAAGTGTCTTTCTTCTATCTGTAGTTTTCTAATAGGAAATATTCTATTATATCATAGAAGATGGAAGGAAGAGGCTTTGATCGTGACGATCAGGCTGAGAGCCATGTTGGCCCTGATCCTCGGTACTTGGGTCCAGGTGGTGGTGACCACGTGGATGAAGCATCCAGAATGTACAGGATGTTCCTGGAGACCAAAGAAAGGTACAAGGCTGATAGGCGAGAATCTTCTTCTACCAGCAGTAAAGATCTGATGCGATCTTATGAGCTTGTGAAGAAGCTTGGTGGCACAGAGTTCAGTGGCACCACAGATCCCGCCGAAGCTGATGAGTGGTTTAGACAGATAGAAAAGGTCTTTCGTCTGATGGAGCTTCCAGAAGATAAGAAGATCAATCATGCGGTCTACCTTTTAACAGGCGATGCAGAGTTGTGGTGGCGTGGTGTGGAAGAAAAGAGGAGAGGTACAGAGCTTTCCTGGCAGGACTTCTCTGAGGAGTTTCATCTCAAATTCTATCCACCCACTTTTCTTAATGAGAAAATCAGGCAATTACAGAATATCAAGCAGGGGAACATGACCGTTACAGAGTATGAAGCGCTTTTCACACGGTTAGCGAACTTCTGTCCACATCTTATTCCCGATAACATAGAGAGATGCAGAAGATTTAGGAAGGGCTAAGGCCAGAGATTCGGCATACAGTTTCTGCTACTAGCAGGAGGAACAGAGAGAACTTTGGCGAGTTTGTTGAGGCTGCCAGACAGGTTGAAGAATCTGTGAATGCTGACAGGGTGCCCAAGTCTAAGAAGAGATCTGCAGATTTCAGCAGAGGGCAGTCCAGTAGTAGATACAGAGGTGGAGGTAGAGGCTTCTTTTCTAAACTTGGGCGTGGCTTTGGTTGTTTCGGCAGGCAGAGATCTGAGGATGTCACTACTTCTAGACGCAGAGGAGGATACAACTCAGGAAGATGGAGCAGTGCCGTTAGTGGACAGTCTTCTGGATCATCTACTTCAGTGACTGGTCCACAGAGGCAGGAAATGCGAGTATGTAATACCTGTGGAAAATCTCATTCTGGGCAATGTTGGGGTTTAGATTATACAGGATCTTTCCACTGTGGACAGATAGGACATATCAAAAGGGAATGTCCTCAACTTCGGCAAGCAGCATCACAAGCTTTCCAGCCTCAATACCATGATGTTCCGAGTTCTTCTGTGGCTTCTGGTTCTAGAGGTGGTGGAGTGTCTAGTGGCAGGAGTGGTCAAAGAGGACTGCGTGGCAGAGGGAGAGCTTCAACACGTTTCTTTTCTTTGACACCTCAGGAAAGTATAATCTCTTCACAAGTTGTTACAGGAGAGATGCTTTTGTTTAATAGTACACCAGTTTCAGTTTTGATAGATCTGGGAGCTACTCACTCTTTTATACGACGTTCTTTAGTTGGTGAACTTAATATGTTAACTCAAGAGTTGGCAGATGAGTTAGTGTTGAGGGTTCCACTAGGTGGACCAACAGTTTTATCCGAGTCTTGTCCCGGATGCTTGTTATCTTTTGGAGGTTTCACCTTTGCTGCTAATCTCATACCCTTGGATGTAAATACCTTTCAAGTCATCTTGGGTATGGATTGTCTTGAGACATATCGAGTGCAACTCGATTGTTGGAAGAAGGAAGCTACCTTTCAACTAGGTGAATTTTCTTGTGTCTTTACTGGAGACAGGAAAGTTCTGCCTATGTGCATAATATCAACTGTTGTAGCTGATAAGATGTTACAGAAAGGATGTGAAGCGTTCCTTGCTCATGTGGTTGACACCAGAGCAGAGAAGAGCACCGCCAGTGTTTATGATGTGCCTGTGGTTCGTGAGTTTTCTGATGTTTTTCCAGAAGAGTTACCAGGCTTACCTCCTATCAGAGACATTGATTTTGAGATTCAGATATATCTAGGTAGTCATCCAGTAGCATTGCCAGCCTATAGAATGGCACCTGCTGAGTTGAAGGAACTCAAGGTGCAGTTGCAGGAGTTGCTAGACAAGGGTTTCATTAGACCCAATTCTTCACCTTGGGGTGCTCCAGTCCTGTTTGTTAAGAAAAAGGATGGTACCATGCGTCTCTGTATAGATTATAGGCAACTGAACAAGATCACTATTAAGAACAAGTATCCATTGCCGAGAATAGATGATCTGTTTGATCAGTTGCGTGGAGCGACGATCTTCTCTAAAATAGATTTGAGATCTGGATATCATCAGCTTAGGATAAAGGCTTCTGATATTCCCAAGACAGCTTTCAGAACCAGGTATGGGCATTATGAGTTTTTGGTCATGTCGTTTGGGCTGACCAATGCCCCAGCAACCTTTATGGATATGATGAATCGGATTTTCAAACCATTCCTAGATCATTTTATTGTAGTCTTTATAGATGATATTCTGATCTATTCCAGAGACGATGAACAGCATGAACAACACTTGAGAGTAGTGTTGCAGTTGTTGAGACAACACCAGTTGTTTGCTAAATTTAGCAAATGCGAGTTCTGGTTGACCGAGGTAGCATTTCTTGGACATGTTATCTCGAGAGGTGGAGTTAGCGTGGATCCTAAGAAAGTTGAATCTGTGCTTCAGTGGGAACAGCCTACGACTCCTACTGAGATCAGAAGTTTCTTAGGTTTGGCAGGTTATTACAGAAGGTTCATACAGAACTTTAGTGTGTTAGCATCACCCTTGACATGCTTGACAAGGAAAAATGCACCGTTTGTTTGGTCTGATAACTGTGAGAAGAGTTTTCAGATTTTGAAAAGGAAGTTGACCACAGCGCCAGTGTTGGTTTTGCCTGAAGCAGAAAAAGGCTATACAGTGTTCTGTGATGCTTCCAGGAGAGGTTTGGGCTGTGTACTGATGCAAGAAGGCAAAGTTGTGGCTTACGTATCTAGACATCTTAAGAAAAATGAAGAGAATTATCTTGTTCATGATCTGGAATTAGCTGCTATAGTTCATGCTCTTAAGACATGGCGTCACTACGTGTATGGTGAGACATGTTAGGTGTTTACAGACCATAAGAGCCTGAAATATATCTTCACTCAGAAGGACTTGAATTTGAGACAGCGCAGATGGCTGGAGCTGATCAAGGACTATGATGTGACAATCGATTACCATCCTGGTAAGGCGAATGTTGTAGCTGATGCCTTGAGTAGAAAGTCAAGTTCAACAGCAAATGCATTTTCTATGGCATGTTTCAAGAGAGACTTGCTTGTAGATATGCGAAAATTGAACTTAGACTTGGATGTGACTGGACAGAGTGGGTTGATTGCACAGATGCAAGTCAGACCTACTTTCTATAATCAGATTAAGGATTTGCAACAGAGTGATGATGAGTTGTGGAAAATCATGCAGGAAATGTCAGAAGGTAAGGGAACAGAGTTCAGGTTTTCTGATGAAGGCATGTTGTATCTTCATGATAGGTTGTGTGTACCTGGGAACAGTGAGTTGAAAGAGTAAATTCTTGAAGAAGCGCATACTTCTATGTATGCTATGCATCCAGGTAACACAAAGATGTACAGGAACCTCAAAGAGCTGTACTGGTGGTCTGGCATGAAAAAGGATGTGGCTGAATATGTGGCTAAATGTGGAGTATGTCAGCAGGTTAAGGCTGAGCATCAGAAACCTGCTGGTATTTTGCAGGCGCTTCCTATACCAGAATGGAAATGGGAACACATCACGATGTACTTTGTGGTAGGATTACCCAGGACGCCTAAGGGTTCAGACTCGATATGGGTGATTGTGGATAGGCTAACTAAGTCTGCTCACTTTCTTCCTGTCAAGTCGACCTTTGATGTTTCAAAGTTGGCCAAAGTTTATGTGGATGAAGTAATCAGGTTGCATGGGATTCCAGTTTCCATTATTCTGACAGAGATCCAAAGTTTACATCTAGATTCTGGAATCAGTTACATCGTGCGTTGGGCACAAGGCTGAAGTTCAGTACAACGTTTCACCCACAGACAGATGGTCAATCTGAAAGGACCATTCAGACCCTTGAAGACATGCTGAGAGCATGCGTGCTACAGTTCAGAGGTAACTGGGAAGAACACTTAAGCCTAATGGAGTTTGCATATAATAACAGCTACCATTCTAGTCTTGGAATGGCCCCATATGAAGCTCTTTATGGCAGGAAGTGTAGATCACCAGTTTGTTGGTATGAAATTGGTGAAAAAGAAATTCTTGGACCTGAGCTAGTTGATGTAACTATAGAGAAGATATCTGTGATCAGGGATCAGTTGAAAGCTGCTCAGGATAGACAGAAAAGTTATGCAGAGAGACGACGTCGACCTCTTGAGTTCGAGGTTGGTGACGAGGTTTATTTGAAGGTTTCGCCGTGGAAAGGAGTACTGAGGTTTGGCAAAAGGGGTAAGTTGACCCCTAGGTATATGGGTCCATATCCTATCGTTGAGAGGATTGGACCTGTAGCTTACAGGTTGGATTTTCCGTCTGAGTTGGCAAATCTTCATGATGTCTTCCATGTGTCTATGCTAAAAAAAATGTCATCCCGGTACAGAAAATATTTTAGATCCATAACCGGCGCATCTTAAAGCAGATGTATCCTATGTTGAAGGACCTGTGCAGATAGTTGATCATCGGATCAAAAAGCTTAAGAACCACGAGATTCCTTTAGTGAAGGTTTATTGGAGAAACCATAATCTTGAGGAAGCTACGTGGGAACTAGAGTCTGAGATGCGTGGCAAGTTTCCTTTTCTCTTCTAGGAATTTCGAGATGAAATTCTTATAAGGGAGGGAGATTGTTACGACCCGCGTCGAGCTTATCCCGTAAGTATGCTGTTAAGCATGTGATTAGTTGATGTGCTAAGTTTAAGCATGTTTTTGTTAATAATGCTTAAAACGGATAAGACATGTGCTTGGTGTGTTTTCTAGCTTCTAAAGCGTGTAGAACCTTACGCTTGAAGCGTTGCCAGAGAAATCGTTCGAAACCGACCTTCGAGTCAAAAGTTGCATGTTTTTGGGCTTATAGGGACCCATTTGTAGTTTTTGAACTTTGCGTTTAGGCCCCTAAGTTTTCCTCCTTATCCTTTCTCTCTTCCTTATCTCGTTTCATTTCTCAGAAACAAAGGAACGCAGCAGCGTTCTTCTTCCACGTGAGAAAGAGAGAGAGAGAGAGAGAGAGAGAGAGAGGGAGCTGTGAAGGGAGAGACGTCGGAGCTTTGTTTTGCTCCGATCAGCTGCTGCAGCTCGTCCTCTTCCCTCCGTTGATCATCTTCTCCGTCAATTCGATTCGGATTCGCAGTTGAAGCTACGGTTGCAGGGAAACGGCTTGAGGATTGGGGCGCAAGGAGCAGCCCTAGCTCATTTCTCTTCCCCCTTCAGGTCCGTTTTGGTGGTATGCATCGATTGCGAACGTTTGGCGGTGTTTGTTTGAGTTTTGCCCGTCGATTCAAGAGAAATCGACTCTTGCAGGTCGTTTCTATTTTCTGCCTGTGCGCGGTTCGGCCGAGTTCCTATTCGGTCGGCCGAGTTCCATATTAGGGCAATCGTACAGAGTTTTTGGTCGGCCGAGTTTGGTCCTGATCGGCCGAGTTTCTTTGTAGGTATATAAAGCAGTTTCTCGATCGGCCGAGTTCCTCAGAGGATCGGCCGAGTTTCCTGCTGGTCGGCCGAGGTTGGTCGGCCGAGTTTCAGAACCTGGGAAGTGTTCGGCCGAGTTCCATAGTGATCGGCCGAGTTTCAAGTGGTGAGTGGCAGTTCATTTAGAAATCATTATTAAACTCATTTTAAATGCTTATTTGCTTCAGTATCAGTTGATATGACTCCTAAACAGTGTAGCATGTACATTTTTAGTATGATAAGTTCATTGGAACTTGAAATTCGTGATATGAAAGATGAAAAAGAGGAAATTCTATATCTTACAGTTGCTATGTAATATTCCTGTTTAATTGTTTATTTGTTAATCAGTTAATAGACTTAGGTGCCCTAACACCGTAGAACCCCTCGAGAGGTCTGCACCTTGGGGTGAAACGACCTACTAGCATGTGTCTAGATGGTCAGTGACTCGTGTTCAACAATAATCCGTGCGTGTGTCACGGTGGCACGAGGGCAGAAAGGCAGTGTTCAACAATAATCCGTGCGTGTGTCACGGTGGCACTGGAGTATAAAGGGGTTATTCAACAATAATCCGTGCGCGTGTCACGGTGGTAACCCAGACTCTCCACCTGTGTGCTCAGGTTAGAGGAGGAGTCTAGAGTACACTCTTCGAGAGTGCAGTGAGGTCGTGTGAGCCTGAGAGTCCTATAGCAGACCAGGACAACAGTCAGACTTAGCATTTCCCGGGTGTGTCGCTAAGTCTTGTACGGTGGGACCGTAGCATGAACTTGCTGTGGATCTTTATATGCAGAGTAAACTGCATATATTTAGGGCATAATAATAATAATATGAATAAGTAATCATATAGGACACAGTAAATTTACATAACTGTTTATTTACCTGAAATACCGGTTGATGCTTAGAAATGTGATTATTATCTGTATATCTGCTATGTCAATAGAACTGCCCTACTTGAACTGTATATCTGTTTATTTTCAGTTAATAAACCTGACGAGTTGTTTAGTGATAGCTAAGTGAAATGTTATTCACTGAGCGAGTAGGCTCATCCCTCTACTCAAACATTTTCAGGTCAGCATCAGCATCAGGAATCGGAAGGATCGTTTCACCCTAACGCTTAGTCGATAGAAGGTTTGTTGTTAGTCTAGTTAGAGGTCTCTTAGTCCATTCCCCTCGATCCTCGGGACAAGGTGTGAGTGAGAGAGAGAATGTGTACAAAGATGTAAATAACTGTTACGCTTTATTTTATGTCAAACAATGTAAAATGCTGTAGACTCTGTTTATATTGCTAGTCAGTTAATAAAGATGCTTCCGCAGTTTGTTTAGTTTCATTTTACAGCATAAATCAGATTTTCCTATTAATATCTTTAAAATGTTTTAAAAAGTGATGAATGGTTGGTTGTGTGTAAATCCCACCTGTCGTGCCCTAATTTTGTGGTTTGTGGCTAATGTGAAATTGGGGTGTGACAGATCCACCTTACTAGATCTATAGTCTCTAATCATTGTCCAGTGATCAACATCCCGGGGTGTCATGTCCAAGAGAGGAGAAAAAAGCATTTCAAAAAAAAAATCTTCCTTCTTAGTTGGTAACTCATCTTGGACAAAGGAACTTGACATCTTGGCCTGATGCACTATCTCAATGTGGTCCCCTCTCCTTCTTTTTGTGATTAGATCCTTGAAGAATTTAGCATATGTAGGCATCTCTTCGATTGCATCTAGAAACGGAATATCCATGTGTAATGTTTTAACTGCCTCCATAAACTTGTCATATCTCTTCCTCAAATGAGCTTTAATAAGTTTGTAGGGAAATGGGACTCTTGGGGCATAGGGTTTTCTTTGTGTAAAGACCTCTTCTGTTGGATCTGGTTTCTTGGACTTTGCACTTTTTTTATTCCTTTTGTCTTTTTCTTCATTCTCGTCCTCATGAAAGGCTCTTCTCTTTCAAATTCTTCTTGCAAAATTACCATTTTAGGTTGTGACTCATTACAGACTCTTTCCTTTGTGGTGTCCTTTATACTGAAATATTCCAATGTCCTCCCAAATTGAAGGGTCGCCATCTTTTCTTGCTTAGTGTTGGATGGAAAATTCCCCTATAGATTCTTCATGAGCTTAGAAAGTTGTATAAGATGTTGGACAATCTGCCTCTTATGTGTCTGCATGTCCAGCATCTGAGTCTACATAGTACTCAGAACACTAGTGTTTGTCATGGCACTTTGAGTCAGTTGTTCATTAATATTTGTCTATCTTTTTGCAAATTCAATGAGCACCGACACTAGATCGGGTTTGTTATTACTACTACTTCTACCTTGACCTGGGTCTTGGTTCTTCCTGTTTGTAGTCTTGTTCAGATACTAGCCTTGCCCTTGTCCTTGGACTTGATAATTGTTCATGCTCTATTAGTAAGTTGTGGTTTTTGTGTACCGAGTTTTTCCATCTCCTTTCTCAAATCCCTGTGGTGGCTTAGATGAACCACCTAGTTGATGCGAATTCTCAACAACATCCTTGTTTTCATAGTTGAAGTTGGGGTGGTCTGTCCTTTTAAAATTTGCATAAGAGACATTCTTTGTCTCTTCTTCACTTTCTCTCTCTTCACTCTCTTCTGGCAGTGTATAAATGCAGTTGTCAATTCTGTGGCCTCCTTTGCCACATGTGACACATTTCATCACCTTCTCAATAGATTTCTTACATTTGCCTCCAGATTCTTTCAGTTGTTTGACATATGTAGCTATCTTTTGGATTTGAGTCATGATAGTTTCCATAGCCTTGGCCTCTACAGATGGTCCTTCAGGTTTAGCTTTCTTGGTCAAACCCCTTGCACTTCTTTCATAATACATGCCTATTAACAGTGCAACGATGTTATCAATGATCATCATAGTTCTATTGTTCTTCTTTCCAATAAAATCACTCCCAATAGTAGCATTCAGCGAGGTCCGCTCCGTGGGATTTAGCCCATTGTAGAATGTTGTCATGAGGAAACCCTTGTGGTAGTTTTGATCATGATAATACCTTTGATACTCTTAGAATTGTTCCAATGCTTTAGAAAGATTCTCTCCAGGTTTTTGCATGAAGTGATCTTTTACCTATTTCAAATCGTTTTCTCAATGGGATAGAACTAAGTGACAAAAGCATCAGCAAGGCGCCCCCACCCATCTTGGATTGGTGAGGTAGTTTAAGATACCAAGACTAAGCTTTGTCCTCTAGAGAGAAGATGATTCCTTTATAGTGTATAATTTCTTGGGGCACTCCCCTCATATTGGTACTATGATTGATATTTTTGAAGGCATCAAGATGATGGTAAGGATTCTCATTATTTGAATTCCCTTAGAAAGGCTTGTTTTGGATCATTGAGATGATTGCATGTTTCAGCTCAAAATAAGCTGCATCAAACTGTGGGAAAATGATTGGGCATCTTGATTCATTGGCTCTAGTTGTAGCCAACTCTCAAAGCATTTTATCTTCTTCATTATCTTCTTCCTCACCGTTATGGTTGTCATGTTTGTAATCATAATTATTCCTTCTATGTCTTCTATTGTGGTGGTAGCTGTGTTTGTGATGGTGTCATTCCTCTTCACATTCTTTGTGATCATCTTCATGTCCTCTTCACAGTCTTTGTCCTCACGAAAATTACGATCTGAGTGACGTTACTCGCATTCTTCTTCAATTTTTGGAGGTACTCTAGCATTCTGATCTTCTCCAGAATGCCCTTCTCTAAGAGGCAACATTTTGATGTGAGAGGAAAGGAATTTTAGGGTCACAATCTGCCTCAATTCAAACTAACTAAACAATTCACATAGTCAATTTAGAAAACTAGACATGTATAATGAAGTATTCTAATCAATCAAGATAGGGAAGATTTAATGTTTTTGTGTAGTAAAGCTTATTTCTAACCTTGAGGCATGGGTGCATAATGAGTAGACTCGAGCTCTTAACCATATTGGTTTGCCTTGCCCCTGGAAACGACACCAAAAAGATGACTGGCCTAAATCACACATCCAAAATGGAGTGGGTCTAAAGTAGTCAGACTCTTAGATTTATGTCCCGACACTTAGGCCCTCGAAACTATTATACGGGGTCGTCTGTAATATATTGGGGTCAAACCACAGTGACAAGGTTGATGAGTGTTAGGAATGTAGAGACTTAGACTCAAATACACCAAACGATGGGGTATATTAAGATGTTGTTATTTATGGAATGATGTTACTCCAAACAAAGCTAGAAAAGCAAAGTTAAGAAAACAAAACAAGAGAATACGATCAAACAAGAGAGATGTAACAAAAATATGGATGGGAACTTGGATTGGGTTTCGCCTACTATGATCTCATACCAACATGCAATAATCACACCCTTTTGTATACCCTTAGCAAGATGACAAGCAAGCATCATATATGTTTATTCCCTCCTCTCTCGAGCTTAGGATAGATCTAGATTATAAGGTGGTCTCTCTCTCAAGATGGGAAACAAACAATCACAAAGCAACCATATGATCATTGGCTTTAGCATTCCAACATTTTCTTACATTCATGAAATTACATAATACTTAAATAAGATTAATACTACTCTTTCAAGGCATTAAAAATCATACATCACAAGATGGTAGCTAATCATTCAAGTGAAGCATTAAAGAACAACAATATGGAGGTAACCATTGATAATATATATATATATATATATATATATATATATATATATATATATATATATATATATATATATATATATATACTGACTCTATAGAGTCAGGCTAGAATACACTCGAGTGTACGGATCACACGAATACACTCAAGTTTGTTTGCACATCAAGACTATTTTTTGCAAAATATAAGCCATTGATCTTCACCGTCATACTATAACTAGGCTACATACCAATTTTGAATCCATTTGAATGAGTGTAAGTCACTCATCCAAGGGAAACAAAATCAACGCGCGAAACTAATTTGGAATCAATAATTTTTGCGGTCTTCATAACATGAGCTATACATATCTAAATGTGCTCAAAATTTTCATATGAGTTGTTCATGAGATGTTTAAGAAGATCAACAGATTAGATTTTCAAAAAAAATATTGCATCATGAAAAACTACTTGAGTGTATTCTGCTCCGAATACACTCGAGTGTATTCTAGCCTGACTCTCTCTCTCTCTCTCTCTATATATATATATATATATATATATATTCAAAGGGATGCAAGTATATACATGTTGGAAGAACCTTAGTGGATACTCCCAACCAAAGTAATATGTTTAGTCACTCATGTTAATAGACATCATAACAACGTTATCGAACTATAAATACATTAAGATAAATGAATAGGGTGAAGGTACAATGTGACATGTATGATAGACTAAAGAAGGAAGGAGGTGATACACCAATGATACCTTTTCAGAGCTAGATCTGGTGTAGACGTGGAAGATGGAATCTCCTTCTCTCAAAGAAGAGGATGGTAGGTCTTCTTTGTCCTCCAACATTCGTCTTTGGAGATCCAAGACCAATGGACATCAACAAGGGTGTCTCTAGAGTTGGGCAACACTTCATCCTCTTGATAATCTCCATCACCTTATATGGGGTTGGGGCCTAATTTTAGGCTCCACCCACAGACATAGTCCCTCATCGCAATAGGTACGGGTCATGGTTGTGACCCATGTCGTGACAGAAACCATCACTCTGGTCGAAGGTAGTGTCTCAGTTGTGTCTTCTTAGGGATCATTTCTTCTACCTAGGTCATGACCACATCTCAGTCGTGACATCTCCTCTTGGTCGAAACTATGCATCACGGTCGTGACGTATCATCTCGGTCACGACTGATGTTTCAGTTGGTAAATGTTGAGGCTCTTGATGTACAGACACAGTTGTAGCTACGAACTGTTGATCCTTGGATCTGTGTCGAGTGATACATCCATGGACCATTACTGTCGAGATGATGTTGCAGTTGTGACCTATTATGAGTCTGCATAGAGCAATAAAGGATATTAAGTTAAATCAACTTTTTGCTCGAAAGCATTAAATTAGAGAGGAAGATCCATCCTAGGGGTGTCAATATGGAAATAATATAAGTGTAAAAAGTTCACAAAATGACATGTTATCAAGCAGCTGGTCAACTCATTAGTTGACTCTAGGGATTCGATCCTCTCCACACTGGGTGAAGATGTAATCACCTTTGTCATCCCTAGACGAAGCTGTTGGTCACCTGAATTCCTCAGGTGATGGTTGGAGTTCCCAGAACAATGGAGCGAATCTCTAGTGAGGAAGAAGGAAGGGGGTTGAGGTGAGTGATGAGACTACCAGGGTAATTGAGACCATAGGAAAGATCGCAAGATTCGGCCGAGTCTGTGGAGATGATTTGTGATCTCATAGAGAGTCTAAGGTCCTCTATTTATACCCTCCTATGTCGGCAGGGCTACGTCTAGGGTGTTAGATTGGACGAATCCTCTAGATTCCTCCAAACTAGGTATAACTTGGGGTAGGAAGGTTTATCATATTCTCACGGAGGAAATGGATTGGATTTCAGATCTACTCGTTCATTAGTTTGTGAGGAAATCAAGTTGGAAGGTTGCCCAAGTCAGGTCCCTGTTTCCTTTCTTGAATGCAGGTAGATGATGACTACACCCCATTGGCTCTGGGATCTGATGGTCCTCAACCCATGCAACAAACTAGAAATCTAGGCTTACTTAATATAAGAAATATCCTCATGACATTTAATGTATATTTGAGTTAATCCTCTCACTTTAGGGATTTTAGAAAAATTCATTACTCCTATTCTATTAGTCCTTTCAATCCCAAATTTTAAGGGAAAGTCTATAATGACTTTATCTAGCCGTGGACAAGCTTTAAGACCAAAACTTGAAAATAAAAGAAGCTTTTCTTAATATACAAGTCTTCCTCTTATAAGGCACATTTTAGTGATTAACACATCCTTTTCTCTTTCTATCTTTTCTATTTCCTTTATTTTGATTACTTTCCTTATTAGAAACCATGTGAAACTAAAATCAAACCATTAGTGCTCATCCATACCACTTTCTAGATAATTCCACACAACTATCATAAGTGTATTACTTATTATCTATTATCTTTTTCCTTTTTCCTTTTTCATAATATTGGATTTTCTTCCCTTCCTTTTCCCTTATATCCATTATTAGATCAACAAAAATAGTAGAAACCACGAAATTCAAAGCAAATGGAAATTTGCAAGAGAAAACCATACTTCTAAAACAATGCACATAAATTTCCAATTTGTCCTTTTTATTAAAATAATTTCATTTCATCTAAATAAAATGCAAGTGAAAATTGGGTTATAACAACTGCTATATATGTTTTGAGAGGATTTGATGATGCATAATAGAAACAAGAGAATGAAGAAAGTACAATGCCCCTTTTAGACAGGCAAAGCATACAATCAGGGTATAGATAGAAGGTGCGTAAAACCAAATATGGTATGCTACTTAAAGAAAAGAAAGAACATTGGTAACTAAAATGTCACTCATGTTGGATCTTAAAAGGCGATAGTAATAAAAAATACAACCACACTACAAGCAAGTGGAGAAAATGAGTGAATGTCATTAAAAGACTAAAGAATAATCAAGGACAATGGATTGAAGGAAGTTGCACCAAAAATCATGTTAGAAACTTCTTCACTATTGGGGAAAATACATGTTTGTAACAACCACATGGATTCCAACCTATATCATGTTTGTGTCCAAGATAGATTTGTCTGATTGGCGTCTATTCCTTTCGATGAAGAAATACACCACATGTTGAAGCTTACAAATTCCTATAACTCTTATGGTCCTAATGGAGTGGAATATTTCTGCTTGCAAAGGAATTCATATACCATGAATGAATTTGAAGTAATCACCATTCAAAGAATCATACAAGAAATCTCCTTATCTATTCCTATGTGCAATATGTTGTTCTTGTACCAAAAGTCCGACACTCCACCATGTATGGGAAGTTTAGACATATATCACTTAGTTGTACTTATGTAAATCTTGTGTCCAAGATCATAGACGAAAGTCTAAAAGCATCGACTCATCTATTGAAGCTAGATTTTGTCATTCGTGTATATGAGATAACTGATATATCAGATTGGTTCAAGATTATTTTGTTCAATTCCTACGTTAAGTGCAAGTGGTAGAAAAGTCATCCATGAAAATGTTTGCGTGCGATGCAAAACTTCAAGAGATTTGGAATGAGCAGAATAGCACAAAGTATACATCGACAATCAGCACACATTTCCATGACTCAAAAATAGGGTTTTCATGAATTTAGAGTGCAACAATTCCCTAGTTAAAGAAGATATTCATGAAAGTAATGTAAAACTAAACCTACTAGGGTAACAAAATCTTAATATAGTGGGTTCTTTAACACCTCAAAATAACAACAAGTAATGAAAATCCAACAAACACACTATCAACAGACGTAAGAATTAGTCAATGAGATTCTCCATAGCGACGGGCCAATAATTTGAGTACATCTTGGACAGGCCTTGTTGCAATCCACGAGAACACAGGAGATAATGCAAAACCCTGTGAGCTACAGCCAGACCAAACGGACAACGTACATTATTAAAGGATTGATAAATGAATCGTGCCTACATATCGATCGTCTTGGTGATCGTCCGACCCACCGTGCCAATCGACTGGAAATTGGTCGTCGTCACAAGGATGCAAGGGTGCTAGACCCGTAGGTGGACTCGATAACATCAATGCTAGCTCATAAAGGGCAATGAGTTATCGACGAGATTATCATAATGCGTCGTACATACTCCGTCCTCCAGTGATACCGGGCCCAGCCCACCGTGATGCGTACATCACACGTGCAAACAACTACCATAGCTATCAATTATCGATCACTCTGTTTACACGACGACCATTACGATATTATTTCTTCCCGCCGGTGATAAAAAGAGCGGAGCTGACAAGTCCCTGTCCGTCAGGCGGTGCACGAGATAGCGATGCATGAGGAACACACAGGAAATATGGACAAACGACTGACTACCACGCAATCCACGTCTCCACTGAGTCTGATACCCTTCCAGATCGGTATATGATTGATACACGTGCATGCGCTAGCTCGCGATGTGGATAGAATACTTAGCACCCGTCTAATCACATTGGCGACGCAAGACCGAAAGCAAAGATACGTTCGTGGACAACTGACTCATTTTTATGCTATCGACTCACCCCTTATACTTAGGGCTGTCAATGGGGAGGGTAAGGACTTATTCTTACCCTTACCTTCTTTGGGTAGCGGGTAAGGATAAGGGTAATTATCCTTCTCAACAATCGTCTTACCATCTCCTTACCCTTACCCTCTTCTCCACAGGGTAAATGGGGAGGGTAAAGGGTAAGCTGGTAATTTTAACAAAAAATTTTTTTATACACATTGTGTGTTGATTTTTAATAATTTTATTACTAATTTATTGATAACAACATATAAAACATTATATCCAATTCAAAATCATATGTTTCCCCGTGTAAAGTTAACTCAATTCACACAATAACAATTTTTATGTATAATTTATTTTTTTCCTTTGCATAAGTATGCATAACAAATTTGTGTAACCTTTATATCATGTGCGGGTAAAAGGGTAAAAGGGTATGGATAATGTCTATACCTTACCCTCCCTTTGTAGTATAGTGGGGAAACGGGGAACGAGTGAATGGATAAAAGATAATAAAAATCTCTATCCTTACCCTTACCCTCCAGGATATGGGTAAGGATAAACGGATAATACACTCCCCATTGACAGCCCTACTTATACTGCTGGATCGATGGGGACGGTTGGTGGCATGTGGGGCAGTGGGCCAAGGGGCATGCACTCATATATGGAGTTGTGGAGTGGAGGGGCTTACTTGATATATGGACTCCTTGGATCGTAGTGAATCCGCACATGCCATGTATGGCCCATAATCATTATTTAGAGGAGAAACAAAACACGGAGCAGAATGTTCTGCATAAACACGTATATTGCAATATGGTAATTGGAGATGCAACAAAAATTGCAAAAGGATTACGGACGAGTGTATAAATGCAAAATAGAAGCACACACAGATAGAGAGACCACTACGAAGAAAAGATGCATTGTCCTTATCGAAATTTGACTCAAAATTGGAGAAAACACAAACAAAGCAAAATATAGATAAATAGCGATGTTTGGAGTGGTCCATACAATTACACACCTTAAGAACTTTGTGGAGAGACCCCCTTTAGTCAAAATGCAACACTACCCACACTACGAGCAACGCATAGCTAATCAATTAGACTCGAAATCTGTTGGATGCTCATTAATCATGTCCGTCTCGTTGTCTCACGCTTAGGACAAGAGGGGTATTATACCCTGTTTGCTGAAGCAAATAGCCTAATGGGTTGTTTGATCACCATGTCAAAAGTATTTCTCTCAATATGAATCTTCTTAATG
Organism: Alisma plantago-aquatica; assembly: GCA_963693085.1. Lineage (NCBI taxonomy): Eukaryota > Viridiplantae > Streptophyta > Magnoliopsida > Alismatales > Alismataceae > Alisma > Alisma plantago-aquatica. The sequence goes on from OY856409.1 coordinate 1,854,676,545, forward strand.
TCATTAACATATTGTCAATCATATTATGAAGGTAATCATATCAATATGCATTGTTTGTGCATGATGTATTCTGCTCTTGCTCAATGACACTCCGACTATCATGAAAAATTGTCCGATCAATCTGATTTATGCCTAATGATGTGTGTTTACTACACGTATTAAATGTAAGTGCATGTGTCGAAACAATATAGATCAAAAGAGGCCCGAACATCAAACATGGGGAAATGTGAGTCCAAGGACTACTAAATATGACTTGATCAGCTAGACCTGATGAAAAAGTGATCGATTGATAAATTAAATAATAATAAGATTTAAAATTAAGTTATTGAGGTTGTGATCACAATTGGAATGGATTCCCCAGAAGTACAGGTTTACCACGGTTTATATTGCAATTAATGTTATTCATCAATATTCAGTTGTCCTAACTCTGGACCAAAGGACATGTAGCAAGAATTACCTGCTCTGCAATGTAATTCATTGTCCATTCTAATAAAAGTCCCACTCTCATAGTGATTTAATTATTAATTAGGTGTTTTAAGGATACCTTTGGGTTATACCATTCACAATCGCAACCCTTCTCTTGAAGCGCGGTCTACGCTATGTAACTCTACGACCCGTCCAATCATTAATCCTCTTTTGAAAAAATTAATGGTCTAAGCAATCAATTATGGTGATCAAGTATACATAATTCATGAAGCAATCGTAAAATTATTTCTAGAAATGAGGAAAACATAAATATGAACTCATAATTGTCAATTACATGACATAATCAGGCTACTCTCGGATCCTAAGAAATTAGAAGACTAGCCCTGCATGATTTCAGTTGCCACACAAAGAGATAGAGAAGGAAAAGATGGGGAAAACACCAAAGAATCAATGAAAATCCCTAGAGAAGACGATCGGGTTGACCTTTTGACAAACTTGGCATTTTGCTATCTTTCGACTACAAATTTGTCCACTAGAAGTGCTCAAATTGTCTGGAACGTAGATTTCTCCTCTCCTTTCTCTTCTCATGGCTCTCCTCTATCGTGCAACATAGTGCAACATGATTCCTAGGTCTGGCCGTAATCCTCCCTAATCATAGCATTGAGTTAGGACATCATTAAGTTGTGGGCGTTGGATTAATCGCCATTTTTAATCTCGTTTGATCATGACAAGTTTGTACCATCGAGAGGATGTCAATGGGACTGAATCCTTTTCTGGATCGTGACTCCCTATGAAATGTCGATACCACCGACTGAAGAGTCAATATCATCGAGTTGCTCTCTGACATCTCTTGACGATTTTTGAGGTAACAAGAGGTCGGTGGCATCAAACAACTTTGAGTGCACTACTATTGATCATGTCAGTAGCACTGATTCTTTTGTTGGTAATATTGAGTTCCTTCGACTCATCTCTATTCATTTCTTCAAATTTTGGTACCACTAATAGAGTTTTCGATAGCACCGAGCTGATCCAGGAGTTGTCAATTTGCATGAAATTCAACAAAGAAGAACATAAGTCCCATAAATAATGAGAAATCAATATGAAATGATAGATATAACAAATATTTGATGCAAGTGTTTGTCACAGACTGATAATGATAAACATGTACAAATGACATCAACATGAGAAAATGTGCACAAAATATATAATGAAATAGCCTATGAAAAATGACTAATATTCAGTGAATCAAAATCCCCTAAGCTTAAATGTTGCTCGCCCTCAAGCAACACTACCCTCAAATCTATTTGAGATAAGTCAGCAAAAGGACAATTACTATGAACTTCATTTCTCAAGTACCCCCACATGACGGTCCCAAACCGGTCCTTACTGACCACTGAAAAATTGAATACTCTCAAGTGAACAAAAATATTCATTAAAGATGTCCACCATTAGATCAGTAAAACACTATCAATAGAGAATCTAATATCATAGTCAATCATGCATTCACTAGGTGCATCATGTGATTTCTTATCTACATTGGTCTTTTCATAACTACCAAACTAATTGGAAGAAGTTATCCTTATAAGAATGAATGAGGAGATCAATCATATTTGTGGACTACCAATAAGAGCAACGAGTGGAATAAAATATGTGGCTTATGAAGAATCACAAGTAACATCTGAATCATTTGTGCACAAATAAAACATGATAACCTATAAAATTAAGGAAATGAGAGATGCATGAATCCTAATGCCTACTGTTACGGGTGGAATGATGCATGCACTAAAAGTCTCATCAGATGAATGAGAGTTAAATCAAAGAATGCATCATGCAATTGTTTTCATCTCTTCTTGAAGAAAAATTAAGAACTAAGCTTAGGTCATCCTTATCTCCCTCTTTATTTCAATTTTTCTTCATTGGATCACTATTTTAGCATGATTGAAGAGTATGCTCAGGCTTCACTCTAAAAATATAAATTTTCCCTTTTTTCTATGTTTTTTCATTTTGAGGGGTATGGATGTGTATCCCTGAATTTTACTTACTTTCATAAGAGAACAACATGAGTACACGAGGAAAGAATGAATGGCACAAAAGATACGAAATGTATATGGATTTTTTATGAAACTAATTGATGTGAAATATATATATATATATATATATATATATATATATATATATATATATATATATATATATATATATTCAATGCTAAAGATAATGCAAACTTTAACACTATCATGTCACCCATAATTCTATGCAATGTGATCAAGAGGAAACAATTCGGGTTACTTGATCATCTTAATGTGTTGGATCAAATGTATGAAAAGTAGATGAAATCACAAGATTAAGAGACAACACCTTTCTTAAACTATGATATGTCCTTCTACTATCAATCTGTGTATAGGGTAACCTTAGGGTTTCTTTCTAAAATTTCCATTTAAGGTCTCCTTAATTGTTTGGTCAGTTAAGGGTCAAACCCCATTGTCATCCATGATTCATGAATAATTAAGACTTCCTTTCATATCAAATGTCTTTAAGTTGACTTACCGATACATTTCCTCTAGGTGATTATGCATTAAGAATTTGATACTAAGCTTTTGTAAATTTTTATTTTTATTTTTCTTATTTCATTACAAAGCCATAGAAGAACACACTCTATGATGAAGAAGGCAAAAATCATGATAATAATAATCCACGATTACACTAGATAGACTTGGTTCCTACAATTTTAGAATAATAAAACTAAAAAGCAAAGTAAATATAGAGTTGTTCTAGCACCCCCCAAGCTTGAACTTGACGATGTCCTCATAGTCAATATCCAATCAAAGAGGTGGTACAGTGGTACCCAATCAGAATGGTGGTGGTGGAATGTTTGGATCTTGCTAGTAGAAGGTGATAGTGAAACTAGGTGGATATTGTGGCATCCCTAGAGGTTGTGAGTAGGTACCAAACTGCCCTGAGTCCAATAGGAAAGTGTGCATGTTCTCTTGGTTATCTAGAAGAACACACTCATTATCATAGATGACCTACTGCTACTGTAGAACCCACCCCTGCACATCATGGATTTCTCCCAATGTCATTAATTATTGTTGTTACCCTTGTTGAATTGACTACATCCTATACGTACTTACCATAGAATATGGGTCTTCTTGCTAAGCAGGTGGTGGAGTAGAGGATCTTGAAACTCCATGTATGCATGAAGACTTGTAGATGACCCATCATTGTGTGAACAACATGGTTGCCTCTTCCTCTTCCTCCTTGGCATCTCCACCCTACTTTTGCTTGGGGTTGTCTTACTCTTATTCTTCCTCTACATCCTCTTCTTGCCACCTCATGTCTCCCACCCCTCGTGAGCTGAAGAAGGGGTTAGGTAGAGCCCTTTCCCACCGCTGGTCATTGACTGTGCAACAAGCATACACCTCTCCCTAGTGTTTTCTTAGGAGGTGAACCCTCTAGAGGTGCTTGAAATCCATCTTGGAGGAGGTCCTCAATGGGTTTGAGATGGAGAGTTCATGGTTGAGATGCATTTCTAGTGATGTACTAAGCCCTCCAAAGTGGATTGAGGGCTTTGTCTACACCTAATGCTTGACAACCAAAATATGTTGTAGAAAGAAAGAGACAAGGTCAACCTTCTCACCCCCTTTAGATTGTATTCCCAAAGGACATAAAGGTCAGCCTACTACACATTCCCCTACCCTTATGTAGACCGAGCGAAGATGATGTTGGTGAGGTAGCAGTGCAAAATTAGAGAAAACAAGTGCTCGATGTCCATGATGAAGTTCTTGTGCCAGTTGATTGTGAATCCATGTGGAAATTCCTTCAACATCCTCCACGCCCATGAGTAGTTGAAGTTGTTGGGTGTGAATCAGATGTCCCCTACTAGCCACCCATACATGGTGTTGAACTCTGCTAATGTGAAGTAGTTGGTGGTGTTGAAGAGACGTAACTACACCCATCCTTCCTCCTAGCCTTCCTAGTGATAGGGGATGCAACAAGCCTCCAAGGATGCCAGGAACTCATAGAAGATCTCCTGGTAGGTGGGACAATCACCGAAGAAGTTGTATCACCCCACATGTCCTGGCTAGTGGAGACCTACTCGAGACTCTTAGTGAAGCCTATTTTGGTGAGGAAGGCACAATCACCATATCAACTCCCTCTTCATTAGGATAGCATAGATCATCCTCTGGTCGTCCTTGATCTAAGCCATGTGTGTCGTCTTGGGCACCATCATTCTGGCTCCTGCCACTGATGAAGATGATCTCCTTATTTCTGTTGGTTAGAGGTGAGAAAAGGGGTGAAAAAAGAGTGTGGGGAAGACTTTGGGTGCCTTAGAGCTTTGGAGCTTCTCTAAGTGCAAAGGTGATGGTGTGGGAGTGTTTTAAGCACTACCCACTCCTCTCCTTTTACAGTTGTGATCTACCTCGACGCGCCATGTCGGTAGCCTCGACACATCTCCTTGATCCATGTGAAATCGGTATCATCATTGATATTGATGGCTCAGGGTTGTTGATGTTGTGACATAGGAATCTATCTGTGTCAGTAATATCGACTCTGTGTCTGTAGTACCAACATCTAAAATTTGTTGTCAGATTAGTAACATGGACCCTTATATGAAGATGATATGGTTTAATGATTTGTGCATCCATGATTCTTTACTACTCATGTGTCAATACCATTGACTGGTCTGTCAGTGGTACCGAGCTATTTTTCAGCCACCACTATAAGGGAGTCGGTGTCACCAACTATGTGGGACAATGTGACTGATCCATGAATGCTCTTCATAATCTCAAATGGCTCCTTGATATCCCGAACCTAGATCATCATGCAGGTGTCGGTGCTACTGACATGGTGTCGGTGGTACCGAGCCTGGGCAATGAAATTAGTCTATCTTTGTAAGGAATCAGTGACACTGACTGCTGTGTCAGTGGTACTGAGTTGATTTTTGGGAATCCTTGTTGACAAGTGGTTGTGCCACTGATTTAGATTTTAGAGCTACCATGTTGATAAATCTCACCCATGAATTTTCTACAAATTTTGGTGCCATGAAAATCTTGTTGCTTGTACCGACTGGCTCTTGAAATGTCCATGTTAATTTTCATTCATCGAGAAAGGTGTCGGTGGTACCAACTTTCCTTTTTCCTACACACCTAATGTAAATGATCAAGGTACCTTTTTCTCTACAAGGAATCAGTGACACCGACTGCTGTGCGAGTGGTACTGAGTCAGTTTTTGGGAATCCTTGTTGAAAAGTATTGGTGCCACTAACTTATTTTTTGGTTACCAAGTTGATAAATCTCACTGACGAATTTTCTACAAATTCTGGTGCCATGAAAAATCTTGTCAGTTGTACCGACTGACTCTTGAAATTTCCTTATTGATTTTCATTCATCAAGAAAGGTGTCAATGCTACCAACTTTCCTTTTTCCTACACACATAATGTAAATGATCAAGGTACCTTTTTCACATCTAAAAACTAAAATGTAAACTAGAACATTAAAGCTCCTTAAAATGAATGTAAAGACAATAACCGAAAGGATAAAGGAAAATTGGGTTGCCTCCCAACAAGTGCCCTTTTTTTTAAGTTATAGGCTCGACGATCATATCATTGTAGTCGTAAATGAAGCTCAAGGAGCTTCAACTCTTCCCCCTCGTGTATCAACTCTCCCCCAAAGTAGTGCTTCAATTACTGCCCATTCACAAGAAATGGAACAACCCCATTGATAATCTCCCTTTCTCCATGAGGGAATGCTTTAACCACTACATATGGACCATTCCATATAGACCTTAATTTCTAGGGGTGCAATTTCATCCTAGAATTGAAAAGAAGCACCTTTTGTCTTGGATTCAACACTCTCTGTAAGATATGGCAGTCATGAATCTTCTTGGTTTGTCCTTGTATATCCTTGATCTTTCCTAGTCATCTAGACTGAGCTCATCAAATTCATTGAGCTCCAACATGAATTTCTTCCCTGCATCATCAAAATTGTAATTTAATTTCCTCAAAGCCCACTTGTCTTTGTGTTCCAATTCCACAGGTAAATGACATGGTCTCCAATATACCAACCTGAATGGAGTTGTTCTTATTGCTATTCTTTAGGTTGTCCTATATTCCCAAGGAGCATCATTTAATTGCATGCTGCAATTGGTGCTATTTGTTGGGACTGTCTTTTCTAAGATCTTCTCGATCTGCCTATTTGGCACCTCAACCTGACCCTGAGTTTGTGGGTGATACGGTGTTCCTACTATGTGCCTCACTCCATACTTGATTAATAAAGTTCCAAACTTCTTATTAGTGAAGAGAGATCCCTAATCACTTGTCATTGCTCATGGCACCCCAAGCCTATATAAAATATGGTCCTTCACAAATATACAAACAACATATGCATCAATTGTGCAGGTTGGTATTACTTCCACCCACTTAGACACGTAGTCAACTGCATGCATATATATATATATATATATATATATATATATATATATATATATATATATATATATATGTATATATATCAGAATTAGAAGACACAAAGTGTCCCATAAAATCAATTCCCAATGGATTAGAAACCTCAACTTCCTAAAAAATGTTTAGGGGAATTTCATGTTGAATTAGAAGACACCTATCAGAATTAGAAGACAGAAAGTGTCCCATGCATCACGATTGCGCACCATATTATAAGCATCTTTAAAAAGATATGGTCAATAGAACCCACTTTCCAAAACCTTTGTCATTGAACTTGAGCTGGCATGGTGTCCCCTAGTACATAGGGAGTGACAATGTGCTAAGATACTCTCTATCTCACATTCAGGCACACACTTCCTCAAAATCCCATCCCTACATCGCTTGAGTAAGATGGGGTCATCCCACATATCGAATCTCAAGGAATGGAAACTTTTATTCTTATTTTGATATCCCCAATCTTCTGGCAGCTTTCTAGATGCCAAGTCATTCACAAAATCTCCAAACACGGGTCCTTGTTTTTCATGGCAAACAATTTCTCATCCAAGAACTCCTCAACTATGGGTATCTCTAGATCCTTCTCATCCACTCTTTCCAACCTAGACAAATGATCCGCGACCACATTTTTTGTGTCTGCCTTATTATGGATTTATATATCAAACTCCTACAGGAGAAAAATCCATCTTATCAATCTAGGCTTTTTCATCTTTCTTTTACAGTAGATACTTTATCGTTGCATGGTCAGTCCAAAAAATAACCCTTGCCCTAAACAAGTATTGGCAAAAAAAATTAAAAGAAAAAACTACCTCCAAAAGCTATGTCTCCATTGTTGTGTAATAAAGATGGGCATCATTACGGGTTTTCAACGTATTATAAATAATTGTGGGGGGTTTATCCTTGTGTTTCCCGATAACAACCCCTACCACATAATCTGATGTGTCACACTCGAGATCAAATAGTTGGCTCCAATCTGGAGCCTATACCATAGGTGCGGAGACCAATTTCTCCTTTAGCACCTCAAAAGCCTTCAAACATGGCTCATCAAAATTAAATTCAGTATCTTTCTCTAATAATTCGGAATCATCTCTGCAATCTTCAAAAAATCCTTAATGAAATGTCAATAAATGTTGGTGAGTCCTAAAAATCTCTTAACCCCCTTCCCCGACGATGATGGAGGTAGCTTAGAGTTGACTTCAAGTTTAATTGGATCGACTTCCATTCCTCTATTGGATAGCTTGTACCGCAACACTATCCTTTCACTCCCCATCATATGACACTTCTCCCAATTCAACACTAGGTGAGTGTCCTCACAGCTTTACAAAACTTTGTCGAGACTATCAAGGCAGTATTCAAAAGACTACCCATACACTGAAAAATCATTCATAAAAACCTTAATACAATGCTCTACCATATCTAAATAAATATAAAACATACATCTCTGGAAAGTAGTTGGTGCATTACAAAGGCCAAAGGGCATCCTATAGTAAACAAATGTTCTATAAGGACAAGTGAAAGTAGATTTCTCTTGGTCTTGTGGATTGATAGAATTGAAAAGAAAAACTTGTTGTCCTGGATGAAGTTGACTATGTAAGACATTCTTATCATGAACTCTTTTTCTCCTTTCCTTTTAAAAATTCACATAACATAAGTATCTAAGTGTATCTCATCTAACTCATTAATCTCTAGATTCCATTCCACATCTATTTGAATCATATCAAAATTCAAATTTCTAGCAATCCAAATAGACCTATGTTTATGCTTTACCAAAAGATGGCAAACCCATATAGAGACTAATTGATTAGGTGTGGTACCAATAAGAGTCTAAAAATCAATCATATGTGCCCAAACAACATCATTGAATTGCTACTTTAGTTCATATGCATGTTAGAGACTATTTTCTCCAAAATTTTCTTGACCCACCTTATTTATCCTCGACTTGCCTATGGGAATGTGGTTGGTATGGGGTTCCTATCGAATGCTTCACTCCATATTTTCTCAACAAGGCAGAAAATTCACAAGTCATGAAATGAGAACAACTGTCACTAACTATTAGTTAAGGAACCTTAAACCTACAAAATATATGTTCTCTAACAAATTTTCATGTAACTTATGCATCATTCTTCTACATAGAAATTGCTTCCACCCACTTTAGTACATAGTCAATGATAAGAAAAAAAAAATATATATATATATGGCATTCATATATATATATATATATATATATATATATATATATATATATATATATATATATATATATATATATATATATATATATATATATATATATATATATATATATATATATATATATATATATAAAGTAACTATTTTGATAAAAAAAGTAACTATGCGACTAAAAAAGTAAATCTATGAAAAATACATAGCAGATATGTATATAAACGTGCTTTTTAATCTGCTATTGCAAACCTAACTATCTATACATGACACTTTACAGTTTGCAAGGTAAAGTAACCCTCGACATGACAAAAGTAAGAAACTCAAAAAAAAGGAGGCGGGTAGCTACCCACGCGGGTATTAAAGATGGACCCTATATGGGCGTTCATTTAATACCCGCACGGGTAACCTGGAGTTCGTTACCCGACAGCCAAAAAAGTAACTCTTCGGGCCAGGAAAGTAATCCTTCTATAAAAAAGTAACTATTTTGATATAAAAATAGTAACTATGCGACTAAAAAAGTAAATCTGTGAAAAATACACAACATATATGTATATAATTGTATTTTTGAATCTGTTGTTACAAACCTAACTATCTACGCATGAAACTTTATAGTTTGCAAGGTAAAGTAACCCTCTACATGACAAAAGTATGAAACTAAAAAAAAAACAAAATAGGGGTGGGTATTAAAGATGGACCCTATATATATATATATATTTGTGTGTGTGTGTGTGTGTATACTAGTAGTTGCACGTACTTTTCCGTGCTTTGCATGCAAACCTTTGAAGTAATATATGCAATATATTTTTACAACTTTTGAAGTAATATATGATTTGGGTCATCTCCCCCTCTACATGACAAAAGTAATAAACTCAAAAAAATAACCAAAATAGGGGCGGGTATTAAAGATGGACCATATATATATATATATATATATATATATATATATATATATATATATATATATATATGTGTGTGTGTGTGTGTGTGTGTGTGTGTGTGTGTGTGTGTGTGTGTGTGTGTATACTAGTAGTTGCATGTACTTTTCCGTGCTTTGCACGCAAACCTTTGAAGTAATATATGCAATATATTTTTACAACTTTTGAAGTAATATATGATTTGGGTCATGTCCCCCTGTACACATTACGTTAGTCAATAAATTTAAAATTCTTCCTCCTTAACAGGAGGGAGCGCACAAAAGGGATGCCCCTAACTTCTTGCATTCTTCTCATGATGAAAGGCACATGTCGTTGTTTTCATGTTATCACTTTTGGCAGTTGTTCCTTCCCCTAGCTTGAACTATATGAGGGAAATATTCCACTTTTACACGAGACATATTTTTCAATGGCATGGCAGAAAAGAAAGAAAAAAAAGATGATGGTGTAAGTGTAGCTCCTTTGGCAACTGCTCCAAAAGAATTGTTCAAAGTAGGATGGAAGGTACAGATCAAGTGGTGGTGTGACAACCTTGATTTTTCTCTCTCCTTTACTATACTTTTTATTTCTCTATTAGTGGCTCACATCACTCAATATGAGTTCAATCACAATACTAGAGTGTGATGAAGACCCAATTTGATCACCTTGATGACGAATTTGATGATATGTTGCTATATTTTGAGAAATTCGACTAAGTAACATGCTATATCATGTCACCTTCTTACATCTAATATTGAACCTCATTACTCTATCCTTTTGGATTCCTAGTATATATATTGTTATAGAGCTCTCAATTACGAATGTAACAACCCCAAAATCGCATCTTTTGGACCTATGAAACTCTAGATATGATGTTTTGAAGATTTTACGTGTTAGTCTTTTTCTTTATGTATTTTATGTCGTATTGGGCTGATTTTGGCCACTATGGGCCTGAGTTGAATTTGGGGCCCATCCTCTTGCTCCCCCTCCCCTTTCCCTCTCAGGAAAGCAAAAAACAACAGTAAATGCTCTCCTTCGTCCCTTCCAAACCAAGAGATGGTGGCGGCAGATGAAACTAGCCCTGTACACACACCCCCATCTAAACCCTAGGTCTCTTGTTTCTTTTTAAACCCCCTCGGTTTGCCCGTCTTCTTTACCCCTCTTTTGCTCCAGCCGTAATCCCTCTTCCCCCTACCTTTCCTCTTCTTCCTTGCTTCTTGTCCTGTAACAGGGGGACGAAGCAGTCATTTCGAAATCCGGAAGGTAGTCCTAGAGAAATCTATCCCATTCATCCATTCGTGCTCCCCTCACCTCTGGGTCCTTCTCCCTTGGCTCCTTCGCCGTCTATGCTGCTCAGGTGCAGCAGTCGTGGTCACATGGACAGATCTCGTCCCCACCATGGTGTGGCCGTGTGATGGCGGTGCAGCAACTGGAAGCTCCTGGAGCCGAGGGAATCCCACAACCCTCTTGGTTCACCTCCGACGCCGCCCAACACCACCAGGTGCCTCGACGATGCCCCTCCTATGCGCATCTCGGGCGCCATGGCAGATCAGAAGTGGGAGGTGGCTCCTCTATTCTAGCCCCAGAACAGAGGAATCACGAGGAAGGGGAAGACGCCCGCTTGGGCTTGGACCAACAAGGCCAAGGCATAGTCAAGGGACAGACAAAATCTGTAGCAAAAATAAGGTATTGTTCCCCTTTTTAAGACCAATTCTTTGAAATATGATAATTCCTAGACCCTAAGTCCAAAATGCATGAACCTATATATCAAATCGATCAACTCGAAAAGATCTACAACATGACAATGGTTTCAGACCCTGAATATTCTTCAAAATATCTGATAATGCTAGATATGTGATCTTTGACTTCTTTGACCATGCTATATGCATAATTGTGATGAATATTGAATATTTGATGTATACCTACCCTCCTAACCTTGAAGTCAATAACTTTTGTACATATTGAGTTTAATGGGAGTCATCATTATCCCTATTTCTCATAAACTACTCCTTTTTGTGTACATATGTGCCTAGTGCAGACTTTAATGATGAACCTTGCCCTAAAATTGCTAATCTTGTTGCTAATGGACAACCACCTAATATTGTTATATGTTTCTTATGACCTAATGTTGTTGATATAAATCATCTTTTAGATCTAGACCTCTTGACTTGATGAATCATGATCTAGGGTGCCCTATTGTGAGTCTTTTGACCCTAGAATACATGTAAATGTCTTAAACCTTGATATGATCATAGAAAGTGCATGGAACGTCGTAATGGCATGAAACTCGACCCACACCATCATCATGCTTTATAAATCAGTATAAGATCACCTAACATACCAATAAGAAACTTGGAACCCGTCTTGGCCCAAAACCCTAAAATGCATCTAATTAGGGTTAATGATGAGAATCTAATGCATATATGTAATCTTGTTGTTAATCAGGTTTGGCATATGGCTAGATGATGAAGGATATGTGATAACACCAAATTTTGTGACGTTTTTGCCCTTTATTCTGTTATCAAAACTACCCTTTTCTGCTATTTTCCTCTCTTTTATTAGCATTTTTGCAATAATTGGCCAAGCAACGCTCTTATTCCAATTTTTCCTGTCTTCTACAGAGTATTCCTCGTTTTTGTGCAATAAGGCCGATTCCGGCTCACAATAAGTCTAAGCCCGTCTCGACCTTCCTGACGCCCGATACAACCCAGCCCGACAGGGGCTGGGCGACATGAGAATGATCAGCGAAAAAGGGCGCTGCGCAAGGAGGACGTGTCGGCCGACATACCGTCTACCTGAAAGGGAGCCAAAGCCGCATCAACAACCAAACTCGTCGGGCGACACAACCACCCACCGGCAGGCATGCCGCCAGCCACGTGACCGATAGCCAGCGCCTCGCGCCGAAGACATACCTGTATCGGCCGTCCACATCCATCGACCGGCGTATAAGGGAGCTAAGTGGCGTTTCCAGCACCATAACTCCTTCAACCGCCGGTATAAATAGCAGCTACAGGAAGCCGAAAAAAGGGGTGGGAGACGTCGGAGGGTTGGATAGTTCGGACAAGATAGTTCGGAAGTCCGAGAGCCACCTTCGAAGGTAGCTGTGAGAGCAAGAGTATCGCGTCCCAGTGCTTGTGTCGGGCGACACTAGGTGAGCTTTCCCTCATCCCGAGAGGGAAGGGATGGTTCACTTAGTGTTGTCCCGGGCGACACTACGGGCCGATACCGGCCAGCGAAGATGAGCGACACGAGTGCCCGACAGTAGACTCGTAGCTCGTAGCCCGACACGATATCGAACCTGATATGCTCCGCCCGTCATGCGTGTCGCCCGAGAGGGTGTGCCGCCCGACATGTGTGTATCGGCCAGGGTCCTTGAGCGATACAGTCAGTCGTCAGTCGGCGTTGCCCGAGAGGGGGTGCCGCCCAACACTGCCGTATCGGGCTCGGATCCTGACCGGTATCGGGAAGGAGAGCTACAGTAGTCTGTCGTTCTTCTACATCAAGAAGGCGACATCTATCTTTAATTCTGTTATTTAAATTCTTAGCTTATGCATTGTATTAAGACCCTTATTGCTTATGGAAATAGAAATGCTTAATTGCTATTTGTTTAATGCTTGGTGCCTTATGATTGGGTAACTGCTGTGTTGGATATCCGAACTCTAGCTTGCATGTTTTGGATCGCGTTTCGCTTAGCTACCGAATCGTCTTTCCTGTCGCAACTACTTCGAGAGTTGGGTTGTGGCTCTAGTGTTTGGTCTGGTTCTGGAGTACGATAGTGCCCGGAACGGAGTTGTTTTAGTATCATTCCACTCTAACTTGAGTCCAGCAACCTCGAGAGGGGTGTTGAAGCTCAGTTAGAGGCACCCGCTCTGAGAGGAGGGGTGCAGGGTGTTACTGCTACCGCTTGTCTTACTAAAGTCTTAGCCCTTGAATTACGCCTTAAACTGCAGTTTATCTTTCTACTTTCTGTTGCATGAAAATTCCTAAAAACTGCTAAATGACAAAATCTTAATCTTTCTTGTAACTCCAGTTGGAGATAGTTTTCTTTGATTTAATCGTGACAGCTTGTTGTTCCCCTTTGGGGAACTTTAATATCTCTTTATACCCACCGGAGTGTAGAGTGTCGATTCAGAGTCGTCAACACGACCCACCTTGTCCCTGTGTTCGACCCCGTATGACTACTTCGACCCCGTAAACAAAGTTGCGGGGGCCTAGAAGGATTCGGGTTATAAATGTGAAGGCTCGACTACCTCAAATACGCCTCCAATTTTAGGACGCGCGATTTAGGCCGGTCAACTTTCTGGCGCCGTTGTCGGGGACAAGGCAAATGACACTGTTGACGAATCCGAAACCACTAACTACACTCCCATGCCTCAAGCTTAGAAATAGGCTTGACAACACCTCTTTTTCTTTTTTCTTTCTTTTTCTTTTACTTTAAGCATTATTCTTTACCCCAATTATAATTTTCTAAACATGATTTTTATGCGGTTTTCAGGTACTCTGATCTACTGAACACCGAGACTGTCAACCATGCCTCCTCGCGTGGAGCCACCTTTTGGAAACGAAAGCCAAGGAAGGAGGCCAGTTTCGCCTCCACCGGAAGACAACGACCGGTATAGTGATAATGAGCGGCAAGAAGATCCAGAATCACCAGGGCATGAGGACCAGCATCATCAGCATAGACGTCGTCGGAGACACAGGAGGAATCATGATAACCAGGAGCGACGCCGAGACGCCAGCAACAGTGATGACTTGGAGGAAGAAGAGAAAACTCTGAGAGAATTGGCTTCTACAAAGGCCAATAGATCGAGGTGCCCCGTTATCATCCCAAGGTTCAATGCGACAAACTTTGAGCTCAAGCCATCTGTGATCTCCATGATTCAAAATAAAAGCTTCAGGGGGAGTTCTAAGAGTGACAACCCTGACCATCACCTTGATGCTTTCAAAAATATCTGTGACACCATAAAGATGCGAGGGGTTCCCCAAGAGGTCATTTACTGCAAGGGTTTCATCTTCTCTTTGGAGGATAAGGCTCTATCATGGTACCTTGGTGATGCGATGATTTTGAGTCGCATTTATAGACCTATTTCATATGTGTTTTGTGCCTTAATTACTCATTTTCATGGATAACATTGCATAATTCACTTAATTTGGTCTTTGCCATCATATTATATCAAATCCCCTTTGTTTTACTATTTTGAGCATTATTTATCATCTTATTATAAATTGTGTGGATTTACTTGGTCTTGTTATGAAATTTCAGGAAAAACGAGTATCTGCTTCCGTCGATACCATCGACGGAAGTCGATACCATCGACCAAGCCACAGGTTGCCAGCCGAGAAGAGCAGCACAGAGTCGATACCATCGACACTCAAGTCGATGGCATCGAGATCACTTCAGACTACTGGCGAGGATGCTGTCGATACCATCGACGAGAGGTCGATGCCATCGACACAAGGAGAGCTACAGCGTCGCTAAAAGACAAAATCGACGCTACAAAGAGTCGATACCATCGACACCCCAGTCGATGGTATCGAGATCACCCCAGGCGCTCAGACTAAAAGAAAGGAAAGCTGCCGCTAATCCGCTGGGTCGATACCATCGACCCGCGTCGATGGTATCGACGCCGGCAGATATGCGTTGGATCCGGTTTGATCTCGATCGGACGGCTGTTGTTATTTGACGACCTAATTAGGGACTTATACCTAATGACGGCCGTCCACACGAAAGGAGGATCTCAGTTTGGATTGCACGAGTGCCGAGGAAGGAGAGAAAGGAGAACGGAGGCCAGAAGCTCATCCCGGGTGATTCGGACGCTGCCGAAGATGATTTCCACCACCGACAGGCGGGGAAGCTCATGTTCTACGCCAAGGATCTACCGATTCTTCTCCGTTCAGGGGTTTTCCCACTTTTTTCACGTTTTTCTTATGAAATTCCCCATTTCTACCATGTATTCGTGTGAGATGAACATGAGAGGCTAAAACCCTCAATCTTTAGGATCGGGAGTATCCCGGGAATACATTGTATGACATTTTTATATTGATAATTCATATTTTCTCTCTCAAATCCGTGGTATAGATTCGTTTTCTCCATTTCTATTGTTATGCTTGATCACCATAATAATAATTTAATGCCCTTAATCACTTCGACAGAAGGATTAACGGTTGAAAAGAGACGAAATCTACATTAATTAATAAAACCCTTGACAAAGGAGTTATAAAATTAATGGTGGGAACTGAGGGACCGTTTATAATGCACTTAGTTTAGGGGAATGATTACTACGACGGTGGAATCAACCTAAACCTAAGTAGTGACTTACACCACGACAGTGGGTAATTCTGTATTCAGGCCACTATCTGGATAGAGAGAGAAGTGTGAGGAATTATATGAAACCTAATACAATGTTGACCCGCGGTGAAACCGCCATCCTAAAGATATCCCTTTGAATTGATTAAATTAACCTTTAATCGATTGTTTTCTTTGTTTGATTTTTATTTTCTTTTAATTTCAACAAAAAACCCTACTTTGTTAATCGGCCTAGCTGATTGCGATTAGTTAGTAGAAGTCTCCAATAATTCACGTATCCCTGAGTTCGACTCGGGCCTCACAAGGCCGATATTACTCGATGCGTATACTTGCGTTTAAGCGCATAGTAAAATACACGTCAAGTTTTTGGCGCCGTTGCCGGGGATTCGGCGAATTATTGGCACTTTGAGTGCTAAGAGCGGCCACTCTAGCCCACATTTTTTTTTATTTTAAAACAATTTTAAAAATTTCTATATTTCTCTATAATTGTGTTTACTCGTTCAAAGCATTGTACTGAACCCCGATTTTCATATTTCAGGTACTTTGCATGGTGCATACGCGTAGTACCGACTACGCGAATCGCACACTTGAGGTCTCACATCTGGGACCAGAGGACGAGGACTACTACGAGCAGGAGTACCAAAGTGATATAAATTCTGATTCAGAGCAAGAACAAGCAGAAGAAATGGCTGAAGCACAGACAATATGGGAGAAGATCAATGCGTCTTCTTCCTCAGCATCAAAGGGGCCCATAAAGAAACATGCGATCAACATACCGACATACAAGATCGACCCGGCACTGATTAATTTGGTCAAATCCAACGCATTTCACGGGCTGAAAAATGAAGATCAGGTTGCCCACATCAGCCAGTTCGTGGAGAACTGTGATATGGTGAAGATAGACCGATTTCCACAAGATGCGTTGTATCTCAAGTTGTTCCCAAGTTCACTGGCAGGAGCAGCGCGAGAGTGGCTACATAACCTCGACGATGAGTTTGTCGAATCATGGAATCATATGGTGGAGGTTTTCTTCGAGAGGTTCTTCCCTCCTGAGAAGACCAATGATATGATCCGGAAGATCCACAATTTCACCCAATAGGCGGGTGAAACTTATTCTGAGACTTGGGAGTGATTCCAAGTCATGTTGAGGAGATGTCCACATCGTGGACTGGACAAGGAGACACAGGTGAAGATCTTCTACTTTGCACTCTCCGAGCATGATAGAAGCAACTTGGACTCGGCTGGTTCCGGATTCTTCTTAAATAACACTGATACAAGATGTTGGGAAATACTGAAGAACATGGCACGAAAGCAATCTTGGGGAGAAAGAGAAAGAGGCCCAGTTGAGCAAGCAAGAGTTGCCAATGAGTCAAAGGCAATGAGAGAGCTGAACGAGAAGATGGATCTTCTCGCAAAGAAGTTGCTACAGAAGGAAGACAATGAGTCCGAGGATGAGGCTCAGGTCAAGTACATTAGGCAACAGCAGGGGTACAGGAACAATGATTATTCATGGCGGAAGGACAAGAAATTTTCATGGAAGGATCCAAACAACTTTCTGCAGGATCCGGACGCCAAGCCTGCACCGGTCACAGAGGACAAGAGCACGGAGTTGCTCAATCAAGTCATCAAGCAAAATTAAGAGTTGATGAACACTTTTGGACAACAAATCAAGCAACAGGGTGAATTTATGAACCAGTTTGGGCAGACTTTGCAGAGCCACGGGGCTCAAATGAGAACTATAGAGACTTCCATGGCGCAAATGGCAGCCGAGATTGCAAGCTTGAAGAAGCCGACACATCCGGGTTTTCTGGGGAACACCAATGTTCCCGGGGGAAACCAACAGGCCAAGGCCATCTTATTGAGGAGCGGTAAGAAAGTGTTGAATCCAAGGGCGGATGACACAAGCACACCGCAGGGCACAGTTGAAGAAGCAACCATCAAAGAGCAGCCCACACGTGTCACAGAGCAAACTGAGGACATAGCTGAAGATGGTAAGGAAGAACAAGCCACTGAAGAGGAACCACAGAAATTAACTCCCTATGTGCCACCTCATCAAAGGGCACATACCGTTCCGGTCCCATATCCCAATAGTGCAAAGGCAAGAAAGGTGGATGCACAGTTTAAGAAATTTCTGGATAGCTTTAGGAAGTTATCAGTGAATATTCCTTTGCTAGAGGCAATTGAGCAAATACCGTCGTATGGGAAATTTCTTAAAGATGTGATCAACAAGAAGAGGAAAATACCCGACACTGAGGTCGTGGTGCTGAAGGAGCAAGTAAGTGATTTCATTATGGGCACTTTGCCGCCAAAGAGACAGGATCCCGGTTGTTTCAATATTTCTTGCTTTATCGGGAAGTTCAAATTTGGAGAGGCACTTTGTGATTCCGGGGCAAGCATCAATCTGATGCCCCTTTCTACATTTAAGAAGCTTGGATTGAAAGAGTCAAGGCCAAGCAACATGACCATCCAATTGGCCGATAATTCTGTGGTGAAACCGTATGGAATCTGTGAGGATGTCTTGGTAAAGGTAGACCACTTTGTTTTTCCGGCTGATTTCGTTGTTATGGAAATGCAGGACGAGCATGGAAATGAGTTGCTACTTGGTCATCCATTCCAAGCTACAGCTGATATGATCTTGGAAATGGGGAGAGGTCGCTTGACCTTGGGCATTGCGGATGATCGCTTTGAGATGGTCATGCCCAATAGCAATGTATCTACTAAAGCAAAAGCACAGTGCAACATGGTGAAGCAGGTGGAACACAATATCTCACTTTGTCTTGGGAAGCCATTCTTGGATATGGCTCATGTGATGAGCAAGATAGATAATGGGACCTTAGCTGTGGACATTATGGAGCAAACTAAAGTTGTCTCTTTATGCAAAGCTGTTGGGTTTCCAAATGATGAGAATGAGGACATTCCACCTTTGTGGGAGGATGATGCGATTATTACTTCAGTTTTTGATGCATATCCGGAATTGCCTTTGGAGGCGTGTTTGCTAAATGTCACTTATGATTGGATGCGGAGTACTTCACTCAAGGAGTGCGCCAAAATGCTTCAGATGCTTCCATGTTTCTACACGAGGCACTATGAAGACTTAGGTACACTTCCCCCACCGCTGCAATCATCTCTCATTTGCCCGCCTGATCTGGAATTGAAGCCATTGCCCCCGCATCTGAAGTACGTCTTTCTAGCTGAGAAGGACAAGTTACCAGTGATTGTATCTGCATACTTGAGTGCGGATGAGGAGGAGCAACTACTGATAGTGCTCAAGAACCACCGTGGAGCCTTTGGGTGGTCAGTCGCGGACATCAAGGGGATTTCCCCTACACTTTGCCAACACAAGATTCGGCTCGAGGAGGGAGCCAAGCCAGTCATACAGCCTCAAAGACGTCTAAATCCAAGCATGATGGAGGTTGTCAAGAAGGAAGTCATAAAACTTCTTGCTGCAGGGATCATATATGCCATATCAGATTCAACGTGGGTGAGTCCCACACAGTGCAGGGATGGTATTCTTCGTAGGTGTGTGCCGGAGGTGGAGTACGAGAGTGTTCTCCACCATTGTCATGCGTCGCCTACGGGAGGACACCATGCTAGCTCACGGACAGTAGCTGAGGTGTTGGAGAGCGGCCTTTATTGGCCCACTTTGTTCCGGGATGCCTATGATTTTTTTAGGCAATGTGACCCGTGCCAGCGCGCAGGTAACATCTCAAGGAGACAAGAAATGCCCCTGAATGTATTTCAGGAAGTTGAGGTATTTGACTTATGGGGCATTGACTTCATGGGACCCTTTGTGTCCTCAAATTCAAATCTGTATATCTTACTTGCTGTTGATTATGTGTCGAAGTGGGTGGAGGAAATCCCCACAAGGACTAATGATTCGAATGTAGTGTGCAGGTTTGTCAAAGAGAACATTTTCTACAGGTTCGGGATACCCCGAATGATCATAAGTGATGGAGGCACACACTTCCGAAATCAGAAATTTGCGACACTTTTGAAGAAATATGGGGTCAAGCACAACATCGGCACCCCATATCATCCACAGACGCAAGGACAAGTGGAGGTATCAAATAGGGAAATCAAGAAGATATTAGAAAGGACCGTAGCATCCACAAGGAAAAATTGGAGTGCATTGCTACCGGACGCACTTTGGGCGTATAGAACGGCGTACAAAACACCTATAGGCACCACGCCTTTTAGGTTGGCGTATGGCCGAGCCTGCCATCTTCCGGTGGAGCTGGAGCACAAGGCCCATTGGGCGCTAAGAAGGCTGAACTTGTGCTATGATGAGGCCGGGAAGAAAAGGATGTTTGAATTGAATGAATTGGATGAGCTACGCATGACGACATATGAGAATGCCCGCATCTACAAGGAGCGCACAAAGCTGATCCACGATCGCCATATTGAGATGCGCACGTTCAAGAAAGGAGACAGCGTTCTATTGTTCAACTCCCGTCTCAAATTGCATCCCGGGAAGCTGAGATCCCGGTGGAGTGGACCCTTCATAGTGGAGGAGGTGAAACTGCACGGAGCGATTCTTGTGCGTGATGGATATGCCACGTTCTTGGTGAACGAGCAACGCTTGAAGTTGTATTTTGGTGAGATTTACAAGAGGAAAGTGAATGAGGTCAAACTCATTTCACTTGTGCATGAATGAGATAATGGGAAGACGTCTAGCCTAAGACGCTAAACAAGGGCACTTGTTGGGAGGCAACCCAACCATTGGTACATTGGGATAGGTTAATTTTAGTAATAGATTGCTTTTATTTCGTTTAAATTTTAGTTTAAGGAAGATACCTTGATCCGTTTGTTTAATGTGCAGGCACAGGTAGGGTCGATACCATCGACACACTGGTCGATGGTATCGACATGGGTTCAGATTGACAGCTGCAAAAATCGCACTGAGTCGATACTATCGACTGCCCCGTCGATGGTATCGACGTACCTACAGGCAGGTCGCAATAAAAGTGTCGATGGTATCGACATGCCAGTCGATACCATCGAGATCTCTGGAGAAGTTCAGAAGATTTTTGCTCAGTCAACTCGATACCATCGACGGCCTCGTCGATGGTATCGACATGATCACAGGTTAAATTGAAGAAGTGGCAGTGTCGCAATAAAAGCAAGTCGATACCATTGACCCTCGTCGATGGTATCGACATCCATGTCACCGATCCGCGCCAAGACATCGACGATGATCGCGAATCCACATCAGCGATCCGGGTGCTGCGTCGATACTATCGACTTGCGTCGATGGTATCGACATGTCAGCAATCCGGATTTCCCGATCCGGCAAATGTTAGCCGTCGATACTCGCGAGGGAGGCGGATAGCATCGAGACGTGTCGATACCATCGACCCACGTTGATGGTATCGACGGGTCGATAGTAGCGCCGGCCAAGTCTATTTAAGGAGACTTGCAACGTCATTTGACGTCACACCTTCAGAGCAAACGTCCTCCTTTGCGCCGAGCACTCCCCCGAGCCATCCAAGACTGAAGAGAAGCGACATCGAGCGGGAATCTTCACCGAGCGGAGAACTTCTTCTCCATCTTCCCCGAGCTCTCTTCTTCTAATCCCATCTTTCTTGCAACAATGGTGCACGCCGCCGGATCATCATCCTCGCAAGAGATTGTGGAGTTTGTTCCACCCCCTACTGCTTCAGTCTCACGTCCGCGCCTGGCTCACCCTTCCGCGGAGGTGAAGAAGGTCTATGTGGAGATCATGAAGCAGAAGATCGAGCCGACCCGGTATGTGGACCGGGGAATGATCCGTGATCTGGGATTCGAGGCCAACTTAGCCTATGTGCTGAAGGGTCAAGCACGCCACACCAGCATAAGGACAGGCAAGCTGGAGCGCCATGCGGATGGGCAGCTGTTCTTCGGCGAATGGCCCACCTACAAGGAATTGGTGGTGGAGTTTATGGCGTCCCTCGACGTCTGCGTCGTACCCAACGATGTAGTGGCATCGGATCGTGAGTGGATCATGGGGAGGGTGTCCTTCCGGCTTTTCAACATCAACTACAACATCACTCTTAAGCAGTTCAACAACATCTTTAACTGGAACCACTCCCAACATGATCACCGACGCCCAGATTCCTGCACCGACTACGACAAGATCTTCTCCGAGCTAGTCACAGTGCCAGCGGGAAAGACAGTGAGCTACCATAATGCTGCGGTAGCGGACTTCGAGCATCCCTTCATCCGGGTCTTACACCGGATGTTGAGCCTTACGTTCTTTGCTCGGAGCGATTTGGCATTGAGCAAGTTTCAGGAGAGCGATCTTTTCTTCCTCTACATGCTCCTGAAGCGACAAGAATGCAACTGGGGTGCGTTCTTTCTGCAGTGCGTCCTGGCGGTGAAGAGGAGTACAAGGAAGGCTCCGATCCATTTTGGTGGGCTCATCACCAAGTTGGCGCACTACTTGGGGCTGAATTTTCAGTCCATGACTCCGATTTCCACAAAGAGTAAGGTGAACGTGCAACACTTGCACCGTTCAAATCTTATCCTTCTCCGGGATGGGTTGGCGTACACACATTGCCACGTCAACCAAGCTTATCAGGAGTGTGCACTGCCGGATGCCGTCTTCCACATCGAGGGAGCCCAGCACTTCTGGTGGCCGATCATAGCCGTCGAGTCCATTGAAGAAGAAGGCGGTGATGATGAGCAAGGAGGCGAGGCTGAGGAGGAAGAGGAGGCTTTCACACCTCTTCGTGCAGGTGTAGCACCACGGAAGCGTCCTAGGATGCATCCGGTTGCGTCTTCATCATCTCAGCCCCCGCCGCCATCACCACAGGACGAGCAGCCAGCCGAGGATCCCTATTCCATGCAGGGAATGTACACGATGCTGCAGGATATACAGCAGACTCAGCAGCAGCACATGGCTATGTATACCGGCATTCATGAGACTACGAGCCGGGTACTTGATAATCAACGGGCTATGTTCGAGAATGAGCGGCTCATCCTCGCTAACCAAGAGCAAATACACAACCGGTTGTAGCAGATAGAGACGCAACAGGCGCCCTTCTTCGACCATTATTGGAGTCGAGATTACTTTGGAGGCTATCAACAGCCTCCGCCGAGGACCCAATATGATCCAAGCTTCCAGGGGGAGTACCCGTCTTGGGATCCTACGGCACCACAATACCCACCACCGCCTCCACAGGATTGATCAGGGTATCACTGTTCCACCCTTAAGTTGGTTTTTGACTATGAGGCCATAGTCAAATTCAAGCTTAGGGGGGTAGCTGGAACAGCTCTATCTTTTCTTTTGTTATTTTTAGTTTTTGCTTTGTTATTAGTTCTTGCAATTTTAGTTTTTGTTTAGGATCCACATCTATCTAGTGTAACCGTGGATGTCTTAAAAAAAATTGTCATCTTGTTGTTTTCATGGGAAATCTAAGGGAATTTAAAATTTTTTGTGTCTTTTGGATAGATTGACTTGGTTGTCCTTGGGAAACTTGTCCTATGAAAATGATTGATTATGTCAACTCTAAAGCAATATGACACACCCACACCCCTGTTGACTCATGAAAAGTGGATAGTAACGGTTGTTTGAGCCTAACCTAACCAAATGGTAATGAGACCTTAATTGGATGTAAGACAGAGAACCCTCCAAACCACTACACAGGTCAGTAAGGAGGGACACATAATACTCTTCTAAGGTTCAGTCATCTAATCTTGTGATCATTCCACTTCATTTTTCCATAATCCACCTAAGAATTGGAAGTAAAGCACAGTTTTAATTCCTTCTCGTGTGCATAGCATTTAGATAGGAATTACATTGATATTTTCCATACTTTTGTATAAAAAGAGAAAAATATAGGAATTCATGCACACTACCTTTAGGTGCATGCCATGTAGTTGCACTCATGACTTTCATGATTATCATGCATAAAGTACACCATGTATCTCAGTTTTTCCTCAAAAGTGATTTAAACTGTTCCATACCTTCGAAATATCACAAAGATTTCCAATCATGAAGAAAATAGCCCAATACATGTATCTCTAAGCAATTATGGATATGTGGGCTAAAAGAAAAAAAAGAGAAGAAATTTTTTTTTGTTGAAAATATGAAAAAATTGAGAAAAAAAAGAGAATTTAGAAGTAAATGGAATAAGAGGGAGAAAGGAACATGATATCACTTGCATAACAGGGAAATTGAGTACATGATGTGGCTTAATTAGATTTCCATCTCATTTTGAGGTGGAAGGTTAGGGCATGCATCATTTCACCCAAATTAGGCATTAGGGCATTTTTATTGTGCATTTGCATCACGTAGGACATTTTGTTATATGCATATTGAAACTGTGCAATACTTCCAAGATTCTTCCAGGAACCACCCATTCCATCCACCCGTTGCTCGGATTGGTAGGCCACTGTGATTTTCTCCTCACTTATGTTTATCAGGAGAACTGCTTCCATGTAGATGGTAGTTAGGGCGAGCAACGTAGTGTAGGCGATCACAAGATGCACCAAGGCTGAATCGGCAAACTTTATTATGTTAACTGCCTTATGTGATAGTGTTCATCGGTTTGAAGGATAATTTCTCTTATTGATGATTATTGTCGCCTGTAGGGTAATTACTGTTCTGTGATTAGGAAAGGCCGGTTTGAGAACGTCCAGTGGGAGTCATGTGGAATGTGGGGTGATGTGTTGATTTTTAGTTGACATCTGCAATTCTATTCTAAGGATTAGTTGCTCGAGGGCGAGCAATGTTTAAGCTTAGGGGAGTTTGATGCGATGATTTTGAGTTGCATTTATAGACCTATTTCATATGTGTTTTGTGCCTTAATTACTCATTTTCATGGATAACATTGCATAATTCACTTAATTTGGTCTTTGCCATCATATTATATCAAATCCCCTTTGTTTTACTATTTTGAGCATTATTTATCATCTTATTATAAATTGTGTGGATTTACTTGGTCTTGTTGTGAAATTTCAGGAAAAATGAGTATCTACTTCTGTCGATACCATCGACGGAAGTCGATACCATCGACCAAGCCACAGGTTGCCAGCCGAGAAGAGCAGCACAGAGTCGATACCATCGACACCCAAGTCGATGGCATCGAGATCACTTCAGACTGCTGGCGAGGATGCTGTCGATACCATCGATGAGAGGTCAATGCCATAGACACAAGGAGAGCTACAACATCGCTAAAAGACAAAACTGACGCTACAGAGAGTCGATACCATCGACACCCCAGTTGATGGTATCGAGATCACCCCAGGCGCTCAGACTAAAAGAAAGGAAAGCTGCCGCTAATCCGCTAGGTCGATACCATCGACCCGCGTCGATGGTATCGACGCCGGCAGATATGCGTTGGATCTGGTTTGATCTCGATCGGACGGCTGTTGCTATTTGACGACCTAATTAGGGACTTATACCTAATGACGTCCGTCCACACGAAAGGAGGATCTCAGTTTGGATTGCACGAGTGCCGAGGAAGGAGAGAAAGGAGAACGGAGGCCAGAAGCTCATCCCGGGTGATTCGGACGCTGCCGAAGATGATTTCCACCACCGACAGGCGGGGAAGCTCGTGTTCTACGCCAAGGATCTACCAGTTCTTCTCCGTTCAGGGGTTTTCCCACTTGTTTCACGTTTTTCTTATGAAATTCTCCATTTCTACCATGTATTCGTGTGAGATGAACATGAGAGGCTAAAACCCTCAATCTTTAGGACCGGGAGTAGCCCGGGAATACATTGTATGACATTTTTATATTGATAATTCATATTTTCTCTCTCAAATCCGTGGTATAGATTCATTTTCTCCATTTCTATTGTTATGCTTGATCACCATAATAATAATTTAATGCACTTAATCACTTTGACAGAAGGATTAACAGTTGAAAAGAGATGAAATCTACATTAATTAATAAAACCCTTGACAAAGGAGTTGTAAAATTAATGGTGGGAACTGAGGGACCGTTTATAATGCACTTAGTTTAGGGGAATGATTACTACGACGGTGGAATCAACCTAAACCTAAGTAGTGACTTACACCACGACAGTGGGTAATTCTGTATTCAGGCCACTATCCGGATAGAGAGAGAAGTGTGAGGAGTTATATGAAACCTAATACAATGTTGACCCGCGGTGAAACCGCCATCCTAAAGATATCCCTCTGAATTGATTAAATTAACCTTTAATCGATTGTTTTCTTTGTTTGATTTTTATTTTCTTTTAATTTCAACAACAAAACCCTACTTTGTTAATCGGCCTAGCTGATTGCGATTAGTTAGTAGAAGTCTCCAATAATTCACGTATCCCTGAGTTCGACTCGGGCCTCACAAGGCCTATATTACTCGACGCGTATACTTGCGTTTAAGCGCGTAGTAAAATACACGTCAAGTTTTTGGCGCCGTTGCCGGGGATTCGGCGAATTATTGGCACTTTGAGTGCTAAGAGCGGCCACTCTAGGCCACATTTTTTTTTATTTTAAAACAATTTTAAAAATTTCTATATTTCTCTATAATTGTGTTTACTCGTTCAAAGCATTGTACTGAACCCCAATTTTCATATTTTAGGTACTTTGCATGGTGCATACGCGTAGTACCGACTACGCGAATCGCACACCTGAGGTCCCACATCCGGGACCAGAGGACGAGGACTACTACGAGCAGGAGTACCAAAGTGATATAAATTCTGATTCAGAGCAAGAACAAGTAGAAGAAATGGCTGAAGCACAGACAATATGGGAGAAGATCAAGGCGTCTTCTTCCTCAGCATCAAAGGGGCCCATAAAGAAACAGGCGATCAACATACCGACTTACAAGATCGACCCGGAACTGATTAATTTGGTCAAATCCAACGCATTTCACGGGCTGAAAAATGAAGATCCGGTTGCCCACATCAGCCAGTTCGTGGAGAACTGTGATATGGTGAAGATAGACCGATTTCCACAAGATGCGTTGTATCTCAAGTTGTTCCCAAGTTCACTGGCAGGAGCAGCACGAGAGTGGCTACATAACCTCGACGATGAGTTTGTCGAATCATGAAATCATATGGTGGAGGTTTTCTTCGAGAGGTTCTTCCCTCCTGAGAAGACCAATGATATGATCCGGAAGATCCACAATTTCACCCAACAGGCGGGTGAAACTTATTCTGAGACTTGGGAGCGATTCCAAGTCATGTTGAGGAGATGTCCACATCGTGGACTGGACAAGGAGACACAGGTGAAGATCTTCTACTTTGCACTCTCCGAGCATGATAGAAGCAACTTGGACTCGGCTGGTTCCGGATTCTTCTTAAATAACACTGATACAAGATGTTGGGAAATACTGAAGAACATGGCACGAAAGCAATCTTGGGGAGAAAGAGAAAGAGGCCCAGTTGAGCAAACAAGAGTTGCCAATGAGTCAAAGGAAATGAGAGAGCTGAACGAGAAGATGGATCTTCTCGCAAAGAAGTTGCTACAGAAGGAAGACAATGAGTCCGAGGATGAGGCTCAGGTCAAGTACATTAGGCAACAGCAGGGGTACAGGAACAACGATTATTCATGGCGGAAGGACAAGAAATTTTCATGGAAGGATCCAAACAACTTTCTGCAGGATCCGAACGCCAAGCCTGCACCGGTCACAGAGGACAAGAGCACGGAGTTGCTCAATCAAGTCATCAAGTAAAATCAAGAGTTGATGAACACTTTTGGACAACAAATCAAGCAACAGGGTGAATTTATGAACCAGTTTGGGCAGACTTTGCAGAGCCACGGGGCTCAAATGAGAACTATAGAGACTTCCATGGCGCAAATGGCAGCCGAGATTGCAAGCTTGAAGAAGCCGACACATCTGGGTTTTCCGGGGAACACCAATGTTCCCGGGGGAAACCAACAGGCCAAGGTCATCTTATTGAGGAGCGGTAAGAAAGTGTTGAATCCAAGGGCGGATGACACAAGCACACCGCAGGGCACAGTTGAAGAAGCAACCATCAAAGAGCAGCCCGCACGTGTCACAGAGCAAACTGAGGACATAGCTGAAGATAGTAAGGAAGAACAAGCCACTGAAGAGGAACCACAGAAATTAACTCCCTATGTGCCACCTCATCAAAGGGCACATACTGTTCCGGTCCCATATCCCAATAGTGCAAAGGCAAGAAAGGTGGATGCACAGTTTAAGAAATTTCTGGACAGCTTTAGGAAGTTATCAGTGAATATTCCTTTGCTAGAGGCAATTGAGCAAATCCCGTCGTATGGGAAATTTCTTAAAGATGTGATCAAAAAGAAGAGGAAAATACCCGACACTGAGGTCGTGGTGCTGAAGGAGCAAGTAAGTGATTTCATTATGGGCACTTTGCCGCCAAAGAGACAGGATCCCGGTTGTTTCAATATTTCTTGCTTTATCGGGAAGTTCAAATTTGGAGAGGCACTTTGTGATTCCGGGGCAAGCATCAATCTGATGCCCCTTTCTACATTTAAGAAGCTTGGATTGAAAGAGTCAAGGCCAAGCAACATGACCATCCAATTGGCCGATAATTCTGTGGTGAAACCGTATGGAATCTGTGAGGATGTCTTGGTAAAGGTAGACCACTTTGTTTTTCCGGCTGATTTCGTTGTTATGGAAATGCAGGACGAGCATGGAAATGAGTTGCTACTTGGTCGTCCATTCCAAGCTACAGCTGATATGATCTTGGAAATGGGGAGAGGTCGCTTGACCTTGGGCATTGCGGATGATCGCTTTGAGATGGTCATGCCCAATAGCAATGTATCTACTAAAGCAAAAGCACAGTGCAACATGGTGAAGCAGGTGGAACACAATATCTCACTTTGTCTTGGGAAGCCATTCTTGGATATGGCTCATGTGATGAGCAAGATAGATAATGGGACCTTAGCTGTGGACATTATGGAGCAAACTAAAGTTGTCTCTTTATGCAAAGCTGTTGGGTTTCCAAATGATGAGAATGAGGACATTCCACCTTCGTGGGAGGATGATGCGATTATTACTTCAGTTTTTGATGCATATCTGGAATTGCCTTTGGAGGCGTGTTTGCTAAATGTCACTTATGATTGGATGCGGAGTACTTCACTCAAGGAGTGCGCCAAAATGCTTCAGATGCTTCCATGTTTCTACACGAGGCACTATGAAGACTTAGGTACACTTCCCCCACCGCTGCAATCATCTCTCATTTGCCCGCCTGATCTGGAATTGAAGCCATTGCCCCCGCATCTGAAGTACATCTTTCTAGCTGAGAAGGACAAGTTACCAGTGATTGTATCTGCATACTTGAGTGCGGATGAGGAGGAGCAACTACTGATAGTGCTCAAGAACCACCGTGGAGCCTTTGGGTGGTCAGTCTCGGACATCAAGGGGATTTCCCCTATACTTTGCCAACACAAGATTCGGCTCGAGGAGGGAGCCAAGCCAGTCATACAGCCTCAAAGACGTCTAAATCCAAGCATGATGGAGGTTGTCAAGAAGGAAGTCATAAAACTTCTTGCTGCAGGGATCATATATGCCATATCAGATTCAACGTGGGTGAGTCCCACACAGTGCAGGGATGGTATTCTTCGCAGGTGTGTGTCGGAGGTGGAGTACGAGAGTGTTCTCCACCATTGTCATGCGTCTCCTACCGGAGGACACCATGCTAGCTCACGGACAGCAGCCAAGGTGTTGGAGAGCGGCCTTTATTGGCCCACTTTGTTCCGGGACGCCTATGATTTTGTTAGGCAATGTGACCCGTGCCAGCGCCCAGGTAACATCTCAAGGAGACAAGAAATGCCCCTGAATGTATTTCAGGAAGTTGAGGTATTTGACTTATGGGGCATTGACTTCATGGGACCCTTTGTGTCCTCAAATTCAAATATGTATATCTTACTTGCTGTTGATTATGTGTCGAAGTGGGTGGAGGCAATCCCCACAAGGACTAATGATTCGAATGTAGTGTGCAGGTTTGTCAAAGAGAACATTTTCTGCAGGTTCGGGATACCCCGAATGATCATAAGTGATGGAGGCACACACTTCCGAAATCAGAAATTTGCGACACTTTTGAAGAAATATGGGGTCAAGCACAACATCGGCACCCCATATCATCCACAGACGCAAGGACAAGTGGAGGTATCAAATAGGGAAATCAAGAAGATATTAGAAAGGACCGTAGCATCCACAAGGAAAAATTGGAGTGCATTGCTACTGGACGCACTTTGGGCGTATAGAACGGCGTACAAAACACCTATAGGCACCACACCTTTTAGGTTGGCGTATGGTCGGGCTTGCCATCTTCCGGTGGAGCTGGAGCACAAGGCCCATTGTGTGCTAAGAAGGCTGAACTTACGCTATGATGAGGCCGGGAAGAAAAGGATGTTTGAATTGAATGAATTGTATGAGCTACGCATGACGGCATATGAGAATTCCCGCATCTACAAGGAGCGCACAAAGCTGATCCACGATCGCCATATTGAGATGTGCATGTTCAAGAAAGGAGACAGCGTTCTATTGTTCAACTCCCGTCTCAAATTGCATCCCGGGAAGCTGAGATCCCGGTGGAGTGGACCCTTCATAGTGGAGGAGGTGAAACCGCACGGAGCAATTCTTGTGCGTGATGGAGATGCCACGTTCTTGGTGAACGGGCAACGCTTGAAGTTGTATTTTGGTAAGATTTACAAGAGGAAAGTGAATGAGGTCAAACTCATTTCACTTGTGCATGAATGAGATAATGGGAAGACGTCTAGCCTAAGACGCTAAACAAGGGCGCTTGTTGGGAGGCAACCCAACCATTGGTACATTGGGATAGGTTAATTTTAGTAATAGATTGCTTTTATTTCGATTAAATTTTAGTTTAAGGAAGATACCTTGATCCGTTTGTTTAATGTGTAGGCACAGGTAGGGTCGATACCATCGACACACTGGTCGATGGTATCGACATGGGTTCAGATTGACAGCTGCAAAAATCGCACTGAGTCGATACTATCGACGGCCCCGTCGATGGTATCGACGTACCTACAGGCAGGTCGCAATAAAAGTGTCGATGGTATCGACATGCCAGTCGATACCATCGAGATCTCTGGAGAAGTTCAGAAGATTTTTGCTCAGTCAACTCGATACCATCGACGGCCTCGTCGATGGTATCGACATGATCACAGGTTAAATTGAAGAAGTGGTGGTGTCGCAATAAAAGTAAGTCGATACCATCGACCCTCGTCGATGGTATCGACATCCATGTCACCGATCCGCGCCAAGACATCGACGACGATCGCGAATCCACGTCAGTGATCCGGGTGCTGCGTCCATACTATCGACTTGCGTCGATGGTATCGACAAGTCAGTAATCTGGATTTCCCGATCCAGCAAACGTCAGCCGTCGATACTCGCGAGGGAGGCGGATAGCATCGAGACGTGTCGATACCATCGACCCACGTCGATGGTATCGACGGGTCGATAGTAGCGTCGGCCAAGTCTATTTAAGGAGACTTGCAACGTCATTTGACGTTACACCTTCAGAGCAAACGTCCTCCTTTGCGCCGAGCACTCCTCCGAGCCATCCAAGACTGAAGAGAAGCGACATCGAGCGGGAATCTTCACCGAGCGGAGAATTTCTTCTCCATCTTCCCCGAGCTCTCTTCTTCTAATCCCATCTTTCTTGCAACAATGGTGCACGCCGCCAGATCATCATCCTCGCAAGAGATTGTGGAGTTTGTTCCACCCCCTACTGCTTCAGTCTCACGTCCGCGCTTGGCTCACCCTTCCGCGGAGGTGAAGAAGGTCTATGAGTAGATCATGAAGTGGAAGATCGAGCCGACCCGGTATGTGGACCGGGGAATGATCCGTGATCTGGGATTCGAGGCCAACTTGGCCTATGTGCTGAAGGGTCAAGCACGCCACACCAGCATAAGGACAAGCGAGCTGGAGCGCCATGCGGATGGGTAGCCGTTCTTCGGCGAATGGCCCACCTACAAGGAATTGGTGGCGGAGTTATGGTGTCCCTCGACGTCTGCGTCGTACCCAACGACGTGGTGGCGTCGGACCATGAGTGGATCAAGGGGAGGGTGTCCTTCCGGCTTTGCAACATCAACTACAACATCACTCTTAAGAAGTTCAACAACATCTTTAACTGGAACCACTCCCAACATGATCACCGATGCCCAGATTCCCGCACCGACTACGACAAGATCTTCGTCGAGCTAGTCACAGTGCCGGCGGGAAAGAGAGTGAGCTACCATAATGCTGCGGTAGCGGACTTCGAGCATCCCTTCGTCCGGGTCTTACACCGGATGTTGAGCCTTATGTTCTTTGCTCGGAGCAATTTGGCATTGAGCAAGTTTCAGGAGAGCGATCTTTTCTTCCTCTACATGCTCCTGAAGCGACAAGAATGCAACTGGGGTGCGTTCTTTCTGCAGCGCGTCCTGGCGGTGAAGAGGAGTACAAGGAAGGCTCCGATCCATTTTGGTGGGCTCATCACCAAGTTGGCGCACTACTTGGGGCTGAATTTTCAGTCCATGACTCCGATTTCCACAAAGCGTAAGGTGAACGTGCAACACTTACACCGTTCAAACCTTATCCTTCTCTGGGATGGGTTGGCGTACGCACATTGCCACGTCAACCAAGCTTATCAGGAGTGCGCACTGCCGGACGCCGTCTTCCACATCGAGGGAGCCCAGCACTTTCAGTGGCCGATCATAGCCGTCGAGTCCGATGAAGAAGAAGGCGGTGATGACGAGCAAGGAGGCGAGGCTGAGGAGGAAGAGGAGGCTTTCACACCTCTTCGTGCACGTGTAGCGCCACAGAAGCGTCCTAGGATGCATTCGGGTGCGTCTTCATCATCTCAGCCCCCGCCGCCATCACCACAGCACGAGCAGCCAGCCGAGGATCCCTATTCCATGCAGGGAATGTACACGATGTTGCAGGATATACAGCAGACTCAGCAGCAGCACATGGCTATGTATACCGGCATTCATGAGACTACGAGCCGGGTACTTGATAATCAACGGGCTATGTTCGAGAACGAGCGACTCATCCTCACCAACCAAGAGCAAATACACAACCGGTTGCAGCGGATAGAGACGCAACAGGAGCCCTTCTTCGACCATTATTGGAGTCGAGATTACTTTGGAGGCTATCCACAGCCTCCGCCGAGGACCCAATATGATCCAAGCTTCCAGGGGGAGTACCTGTCTTGGGATCCTACGGCACCACAATACCCACCACCGCCTCCGCAGGATTGATCAGGGTATCACTGTTCCACCCTTAAGTTGGTTTTTGACTATGAGGCCATAGTCGAATTCAAGCTTAGGGGGGTAGTTGGAACGGCTCTATCTTTTCTTTTGTTATTTTTAGTTTTTGCTTTGTTATTAGTTCTTGCAATTTTAGTTTTTGTTTAGGATCCACATCTATCTAGTGTAACCGTGGATGTCTTAAAAAAAATTGTCATCTCGCTATTTTCATGGGAAATCTAAGGGAATTTAAAATTTTTTGTGTCTTTTGGATAGCTTGACTTGGTTGTCCTTGGGAAACTTGTCCTATGAAAATGATTGATTATGTCAACTCTAAAGTAATATGACACACCCACACCCCTGTTGACTCATGAAAAGTGGATAGTAACGGTTGTTTGAGCCTAACCTAACCAAATGGTGATGAGACCTTAATTGGATGTAAGAGAGAGAACCCTCCAAACCACTACACAGGTCAGTAAGGAGGGACACATAATACTCTTCTAAGGTTCAGTCATCTAATCTTGTGATCATTCCACTTCATTTTTCCATAATCCACCTAAGAATTGGAAGTAAAGCACAGTTTTAATTCCTTCTTGTGTGCATAGCATTTAGATAGGAATTGCATTGATATTTTCCATACTTTTGTATAAAAAGAGAAAAATATAGGGATTCATGCACACTACCTTTAGGTGCATGCCATGTAGTTGCACTCATGACTTTCATGATTATCATGCATAAAGTACACCATGTATCTCAGTTTTTCCTCAAAAGTGATTTAAACTGTTCCATACCTTCGAAATATCGCAAAGATTTCCAATCATGAAGAAAATACCCCAATACATGTATCTCTAAGCAATTATGGATATGTGGGCTAAAAGAAAAAAAAGAGAAGAAATTTTTTTTTGCTGAAAATCTGAAAAAATTGAGAAAAAAAAGAGAATTTAGAAGTAAATGGAATAAGAGGGAGAAAGGAACATGATATCACTTGCATAACAGGGAAATTGAGTACATGATGTGGCTTAATTAGATTTCCATCTCATTTTGAGGTGGAAGGTTAGGGCATGCATCATTTCACCCAAATTAGGCATTAGGGCATTTTTATTGTGCATTTGCATCACGTAGGACATTTTGTTATATGCATATTGAAACTGTGCAATACTTCCAAGATTCTTCCAGGAACCACCCATTCCATCCACCCGTTGCTCGGATTGGTAGGCCACTGTGATTTTCTCCTCACTTATGTTTATTAGGAGAATTGCTTCCATGTAGATGGTAGTTAGGGCGAGCAACGTAGTGTAGGCGATCACAAGATGCACCAAGGCTGAATCGGCAAACTTTATTATGTTAACTGCCTTATGTGATAGTGTTCATCGGTTTGAAGGATAATTTCTCTTATTGATGATTATTGTCGCCTGTAGGGTAATTACTGTTCTGTGATTAGGAAAGGCCGGTTTGAGAACGTCCAGTGGGAGTCATGTGGAATGTGGGGTGATGTGTTGATTTTTAGTTGACATCTGCAATTCTATTCTAAGGATTAGTTGCTCGAGGGCGAGCAATGTTTAAGCTTAGGGGAGTTTGATGCAATGATTTTGAGTCGCATTTATAGACCTATTTCATATGTGTTTTGTGCCTTAATTACTCATTTTCATGGATAACATTGCATAATTCACTTAATTTGGTCTTTGCCATCATATTATATCAAATCCCCTTTGTTTTACTATTTTGAGCATTATTTATCATCTTATTATAAATTGTGTGGATTTACTTGTCTTGTTGTGAAATTTCAGGAAAAACAAGTATCTGCTTCCGTCGGTACCATCGACGGAAGTCGATACCATCGACCAAGCCACAGGTTGCCAGCCGAGAATAGCAGCACAGAGTCGATACCATCGACACCCAAGTCAATGGCATCGAGATCACTTCAGACTGCTGGCGAGGATGTTGTTGATACCATTGACGAGAGGTCGATGCCATCGACACAAGGAGAGCTACAGCGTCGCTAAAAGACAAAACCGACGCTACAGAGAGTCGATACCATCGACACCCTAGTCGATGGTATCGAGATCACCCTAGGCGCTCAGACTAAAAGAAAGGAAAGCTGCCGCTAATCCGCTGGGTCGATACCATCGACCCGCGTCGATGGTATCGACGCCGGCAGATATGCGTTGGATCCGTTTTGATCTCGATCGGACGGCTGTTGTTATTTGACGACCTAATTAGGGACTTATACCTAATGATGGCCGCCCACACAAAAGGAGGATCTCAGTTTGGATTGCACGAGTGCCGAGGAAGGAGAGAAAGGAGAACGGAGGCCAGAAGCTCATCCCGGGTGATTCGAATGCTTCCGAAGACGATTTCCACCACCGACAGGCGGGGAAGCTCGTGTTCTACGCCAAGGATCTACCGGTTCTTCTCCGTTCAGGGGTTTTCCCACTTGTTTCACATTTTTTTTATGAAATTCCCCATTTCTACCATGTATTCGTGTGAGATGAACATGAGAGGCTAAAACCCTCAATCTTTAGGACCGGGAGTAGCCCAGGAATACATTGTATGACATTTTTATATTGATAATTCATATTTTCTCTCTCAAATCTGTGGTATAGATTCATTTTCTCCATTTCTATTGTTATGCTTGATCACCATAATAATAATTTAATGCCCTTAATCACTTCGACAGAAGGATTAACGGTTGAAAAGAGACGAAATCTACATTAATTAATAAAACCCTTGACAAAGGAGTTGTAAAATTAATGGTGGGAACTGAGGGACCGTTTATAATGCACTTAGTTTAGGGGAATGATTACTATGATGGTGGAATCAACCTAAACCTAAGTAGTGACTTACACCACGACAGTGGGTAATTCTGTATTCAGGCCACTATCCGGATAGAGAGAGAAGTGTGAGGAATTATATGAAACCTAATACAATGTTGACCCGCGGTGAAACCGCCATCCTAAAGATATCCCTTTGAATTGATTAAATTAACCTTTAATCGATTGTTTTCTTTGTTTGATTTTTATTTTCTTTTAATTTCAACAACAAAACCCTACTTTGTTAATTGACCTAGCTGATTGCGATTAGTTAGTAGAAGTCTCCAATAATTCACGTATCCCTGAGTTCGACTCAGGCCTCACAAGGCCTATATTACTCGACGCGTATACTTGCGTTTAAGCGTGTAGTAAAATACACGTCACTTGGGCTACCCCACCAAGCGCTGAATGGATGGGGAGAACTGGATGACACATTTGTAAACAAGTTCTACCCCACTGAGAAGACGATGAGGAACAAGTTAAAAATCACGTCTTTCACGCAAAAGCCAAGTGAAAACCTCCACGACGCCTGGGAACGATATCTGGAATATCAGAGGGACTGCCCTCACCACAATTTCAAGAAGGGCTTCCTGGTCTCCACCTTCTACAATGGGCTAACTCCCGATGAAAGGGTATCGCTGAATGCGGCAGCAGGAAGTGACTTCTTAGGGAAAAAGCCAAGCAAGTCTGAAAAGATCATTAGGAACATGGCTGAGCTGAAGGCCGATGTTGACTACGATAGATCCAATAGAGGGCAGGCGAAGAAGGCAGGAGAAGGAACCTCTCTTGAGTCCAAGGCTCTGGAAAACATTACTTCTCAGATTCAAAGGATAGCAACAGATGTGAAACAATTGAAGGATCATGGCGGAAAGGGGAAGAAGCAAGTTGAGAAAGTCATGAAATGTGTTACCTGCGGTGAAGGAGGACATGGGGTAGACAACTGCGTCTACACCAAACCCGACACCGACAGCGACTCCGACTCAGAAGAAGAAAGGACCGAGAATGTATCCTACATGAACTTCAAGAGACCAGACTACCCTGGTTTTAATTATGGCAACAAGGACGCAGCCGAAAACTCGCATCAGCTGCACACCTCGGCCAGGCCAGTGCAACCTTTCGAGAAGAGAGGGGGATCTGGGCAGTATAACAAGAATAGCCAGTTCCAACTAGTAAAAGGCAATTTCCAAGTAGCAGGAAAATACCAAGGCCCATCCCGTGAATAGGAGAAGGAGGCAAGCCGATCTGAGGTGATCGGCCAGCTATTTGACTTCATCAAGAAGCAAGATAGCGTCAATAACCAGTTAGCACAGAGCGCACTGTCAAATTCGGGAGTCTTGAACTCACTGCAAGTCCAATTGGCAGATATGCAAACACATCAGCGACAAATCGATCAGCAGCTCGCACAGCTCGCCGAGATTGTGAAGAATCCTTCGGGGAAGATCCCGTCCAACACTGAACTAGGAAAGTGATAAAGTATGATAAAGAAGACAAAGACGTCTAGCTGAAGATGGAAAACGCAGCGCTCCTCGGAAGGCAGCTCGTGCTTTTATTTCCCTAGTATAGGACGTTATTTAGTTTTCGGCAAAACAGACATTACAAACACTATGGACTGTAATAAGGCCCGAGTCAGTGCATGCGCATGTGTGCTGACTCTTTTTGTTTTAAGGGCCACCGCTTTAGTTTTATTTGCCAGGATGGGTAATACCATCTGAGGCCGGGTTTAGCCTTAGGCCAATGATGTTTTACCCGCCTGTCGCCTCTTTCTTTAAGTGGGTTTTACCTCGGAGTTTTGTCCCGAAAAATCTTATATCGGTCGGGCGGAGTCTGGTCTAGTAACCCTTTTTCCCAGACCGAATCGGGCGGCACACCAACCGACATACAGATTGCGCCCGTCTCAGGAGGGAATGGTTTTACCGCGACGTCCGGCCGCTATATATAAGGCAAAAACTTTACCGTGTCGCGCTCCCAGACTTTACCTTTTTCAGCTACCGTATCGCGCAGTACTTTTCTTGCTCTCCGCTCCCATGTCGCGCAGAGACCTCTCCTGATCCCGTGACGTGCAAAACCTTAAGGAAAACAAAGGTATCGCGCGACAGCCCTATCGCCCAAGCATACCCGATACGGACCTTTATCGCGTACGATGTATCGGGCGAGGATTTAATGTTGATCTTCTTGTCGCCCGATACTATTATCGCACGACACGCTTCTCTCGCACCTGCCCGATACAGCTGTGTCGGGCAGCGACTGTATCACCCGTTTATTCTTGTATCGGGCATCGCTCTTTCAAGACCCTGCCGGGCGCTCAGTTTCTTTTGACCGTATCGTCCGACACAGTTGTATCAGGCAAGCTTTACCTGATCTTGTCTCAAGGCCCGATACAGTCGTGTCGGGGTGTCTTTCCCCTTATTAATTTTCCTGTTGATAACAAAATAGCATTTGTTTGATTGATGATAGGGATGGCATGCACAAAGATAACTGTTAGGCTCGTTGACGAGCAAGGCAGGAGGGTTGTCACTGAGCCAGAGGCAGAGGTGGCAACGGTCGGGCAGAAGCGCTCGAACCCTAAAGCAGCTGGACCCTCAACATCTGGAAAGAGGGTGAGGACAGAAGAAGCGGCCACTCCAGCTGCAGCACCTGCTCCTATAGCAGAACCCCTGGATCACACGCCAGGAAGGTTCGTGCCAAGAGATGAGGAGCACGGCCGCAGATATGCTGAACTAGGAGCCAAGCTCTACAGGCCGAGCAGGTTCGGCCACCAGTCATCTTTCATGTAGTTGGGCATCTTCGGGAGACTGGAGGACGTACTTGTTGTAGCAGGTCTGAGGCAAATCTGCTTCAGCCTATCCGCCTCCTACACCGAGCTCACGAAGGAGTTCATGGCATCCCTTCTCCGAGTAAAGTATACACCTGCTGAAGCCAGAAAGTATGGCAGAGCAGACAGACTCCAGGGGCGGCTTTACAATGCAGAGCACGTCATTTCAGAGAAGCTGCTCAACCAGATTTTCTCCTCCAGCGAAGAGGAGAGAGGGAGACTAGATAATGGTGCAAGGATCACCGAAGGAGACGGGTTCAACCCCGTAGATATCTGGGAAAAGCTAACCGGGGAGTCATCTTTCAAACCTGGGAGCAAGGTGGCGGCAGTGCACTCATGCTTCTGGAGGATAATGCACAAGCTGGTGGCGTGCCTCCTTTTCAGCAAGAACGAGTCCAGCAACATTTACTCCGAGGAACTCCACGTCATGTGGCACATGATGGAGGGCCGGACTATCAACCTGGGACGCTACTTGCTGAACAGGCTGCACCCAATAAAGGATGCCACCAAGGAATATTGCATGGGTGGCATCGTGAACCTAATCGCGGTGGGGTTGGGATACCCGCGCGAGCCACGCAGCCTCTCAAGAACAAGAGGGGACGAGTTGATCGACCTCAAGTACCTCATTAGGTCGGGTATAATAAAGAAGTAGGGGCGGAGTTACTTCTACAAGTTCGCAAGGACAAAGATCCTTCTCCCGCTTCCTCATTGCGCCGCCTACGACGTAGAAAAGCTAGTCTTCACCACAGCCGAGATCGAGGCTATGGCAGCAGGCGCAAGCTGCGCTCCACCCCCAAGAGGCCAAGAACGGGGAATCACCAGAGGGCCCATCCCACTGGGTACTCGGCAAGACGTATCTTCAACACCTCCTGCCGAGCGGCTCACTGCCTCGGAGCCACCAACAACAGCCACAACAACAAGGCCAGTGGTGGCAAGAGAAGAAACGGAGATCGTGGAGGTCGTCGAGACAAGAACTGGAACTGCAGGGAGAGAGACAGCTGCAGTCCCCGTAGTTTCTGCTGCGCCCTTAGGGGCGAATGATGAAGTACAACCGGATGTCAGCGATGAGCTATTCGCCGACATCCTACAAATGGAACTCGAACGAGCACAGGTAACGCCGACACCACCACCAAAGTCACCTGCAGCAGTTGTTGAGGAGATCGTCGACAGCGTCGATATGGGGCAACATCAGTCCCCCACAACACGGTCTCCTCCGATACAACAAGAGGGCGGGGCAGCACTGACACCTCACCCAGAAGCATCATCCGCGCAGACGATAGAAGTAGGTTCTGCCTCGTCGGGCAGACCATCGTGCGGGAGGAGCATTTCGAGGTCGAAGGGGAGACAAGCGGAAAACCCTCCTTCGCTCGGAATGATGCTGGGACAAGAACTCGATTTCTTGCGGGAGGTAACAGAAAACCATTCTACTACATTTCTTTCCCTAACCCGCAAGTTGTCGTTTTTCGAACAAAGGCTGGAAAGCCAGGAATGAGAGCTGCTGGCTTTGGCCAGCCTACCTGGCCGGCTAGAGGCAGTGAATGCCACGCTACAACAAGTTCTGCAGCGCCTTAGCGAGATCGAGGGGAGGCTGAACAGGGAGGATGACCATCCACGCCCAAGGCAGCCGAGAAGATCGCCGTCGCCTCCTGGTCCGGGCTCTCATTCCTCGTCGTCAAGAGCGTCGTCAGGATCGTCATCATCCACCTCCTCCTCCGGAAGATCTTCATCAGCAACCGGAGGAATCATCACAAGGGCAAGGCTATGAAGCTCCAGCCAGACAAGGAAGCCCTTTTGACCTGAATGAGGCCGCTCCCTCAGCCCCCTTTGACGAAGCTGAGGATAACGACGAAGATATCAGCGCCGGGGAGGGCTCTTCTGATGAATCCGAGGGAGAAGGGGGGGACATCTGCACTGCAAACGAAAGACACCTCCCCATAGGAAGGAGTTCAAGGGCTGACCCCACCGATTTCTCCGCATCGACATAGATACCTTCCTTCGAAATGACTGCTTTGACAGAAGGGTCATAGGGTATCTAACGATCAGAGACCAGAAACTACTCAACATGGTCCTGAGATCGCAAG
This sequence comes from Alisma plantago-aquatica, assembly GCA_963693085.1. Lineage (NCBI taxonomy): Eukaryota > Viridiplantae > Streptophyta > Magnoliopsida > Alismatales > Alismataceae > Alisma > Alisma plantago-aquatica. The sequence continues at coordinate 1,854,717,668 of OY856409.1, forward strand.
CCGACGAGGAAGAGATACTCTGGAGCGACAGTTATTTTTCGGTGCAGCGGGGAACTCTGAGAAACATCTTCCGCGCCAAGGCCGTCGTAGGGAAGAGGTTGTTCAGAGTACTACAAGGGGCCATTATAGAAAACGCCGACAAGAAGAAAGGCCAACATACAGTTTACGCTGCCACCCCGACCCTAGCAAGAAGACTAATGATGGGGTTATACAATTCTACGCAGGTAGAAAGTATGTTGGATTACTTTGAAGTGCACAATCCGAAACTGGTGGTGGCCCCTTACAAACACAGAAACAACTGGTTCTTGTGCATTGCTGACCTCCGAAATCATGATGTCCAACTGCATTGCTGCTGCAGCAAAGAGGTCCCGCACACAGGAAGTACGTTCCTACACCCAAAGGACGTAAGGCTAAGACTGCTGCCGCTACGTCTCCACCGGGTCATCAAGTATGGAGTCCAGCGCCACAGCGGCGTCTGGAATTTCTACTCACTAAGGGACTTCCCAGTCCAAGAAGAGGAGGGAAGTGGAAATAGCGCATTCATAGTCCTCAGAGCCATGGAGATGATACATATCTTCGGATACTTCAAGCACTCCAGAATAATAACTTCTACAGTCTCAGAAGCAAATATGCATTGCTGCTGATAAAGGATAAGCACTACTTCCGAGACGCGGGGATACCAGAAGAGCTGCTGGATAGTGAACAAGAAGAAGAGTCATCTCAACACAGCAGCCCTCCTAAAAAAGAAGCAGAAGCAGAGACGAACGTCTGTGGGGCAGGAAAACAGATAAACATCTTGCGACAAGTTTTCGGACACGACGAACAAGCCTCACCCCAGAACAAGGAGGAGTCGATCCACAACTTCGACCATTTCTCATGCACTACCCTCACGCAGGAATAGGTCAACGAAATCCACATGAAGTTGGCTGACTCCAACCCTGCAGACGTAGCCTACTCGGCAGGCGATGTCATAGTCCCGATTGATGACTTAAGGGACATGGTAAAAGAGGGAGGATGTCTGGCGTTATCTGTGGCGGTCGCCTACATCCAGATACTATGAAACAAGTCTGAACACGCATGCATAGCAGATCCAATGCTGTTCAACGACATTTGCCTAGCCGATGAGCAAGGGGCGAAGGAAGCTTTCCTAGCAGAGTTGGAATGCAGAGTCCCGGATACCATTCTCCTTCCAATCCTGTACAACAACCACTGGACGCTCTTAACGGTGTACACCCAACAACGAGCAGGGATTTTATACAACATCTCAGACAGCAACAAAGACCATCCAGTGCCTTGTACATCGACAACGCTGACATCTCTCGAATGATTAGTACGAAAGTACTATATCGATATAGCAGCGCTGATACAACCATTCCTGGGAATGCAAGCAAGAAGCTGGCATGAACTCCAGTTCTGCCACCGCAGCCCGCAGCAAATTCAACTATCCAATGACTGCGGCATCTTCGTCCTGGAATGGATGGCAAATGAGGCAACGCCTAATCAGCTCCTCCACATCGACTATCACAGCAAAAGAGGAGAATATGTGTGGGAGCTCTTATCTAGCCTAGGCGTGCTGATCATCTAACCCTCACTGATTAACATTTCCTTACCTCATCTACTTCACAACTCTGGGACAGAGTGTGGAGTAAGTTTGGGGGGGTACCATGTACCAGTGAGGGAGGTACAAAACTTTTCTCCTTTGATCCCCTCGTCCTATCCATTTCAATTAGTGTACATATAACTTTTTTTTTAGTGTACATATAACATATAACCCTTTTTGTGTACATATAACTTCTTACACAACCTTTTTCCTTCTTGCTAAAAGTTTTGAAAACTTTGAAAATTTTTTCCTATGATTCCCTATACTTATATATGTATAAAGTTGCTATAATTATAATAAAAACCTGTTGTGACTTCTTGCAAAGTTTACTTTCTGTATATTTAACGAGTTACAAGTTCTGTCATATCTTTCTGATAATGTTGTCTCAAACAAACAAAAGATTGTGCCTTGCCATCCAAAAATTTTCGAAAAATAATAATCTCGCAAACAGCTAATAGACGAGTATGGAGAAGGAAAAAGCTGCCCAAACAGCAAAAATCTCTTTTGTTTTCCCGTACCCAACAAAAATCCCAAAAAGAGAAAGAAGCCTTATGAGCGTGAATAAAAGCATGAGAGTTGTGCCCAATAAAAGAAAAGAAAAAAATATATATATACACACTTTTTTTTTTCAAAAGTACCCATCTTTAGGCATGGTAGATCCGGGGTAGTGGTACGTAGGATGTGAAATCACTGCTCTAAAGCCAACTGGCTTGGACTGCAGGGACCACTTGCCCGTTAACGGACCCTTACCTGGATGGACTGATGGGAAACAAGAAGAAAAACCCAAAAAGCTTTAGCCTACCCTATACATAACTTTCTGCCCCTAAAATAAAGCTGTTTGGTGTGGAAGCTAACTTCGGAATCATACACCAAAGTCTCGCTGAAGCTGTGGAGAAGAAAAATTTTACTTAAATAATAAGGCAAGTAGGGCAAGGTCTTTTGTTCGCATTAAGACAGCATTACCTCCAAGACATCGCAAATCTTGTACTACCCTTTAGCCTTAAAGTTTTACTGTGCAAGAAGAAGCAACACAAAGTTTAGTTTAAATATTGATTGAGGACAATCAAAAAGCTAAGTTTGGGGGAGTTGATAACACCAAATTTTGTGACGTTTTTGCCCTTTATTCTGTTATCAAAACTACCCTTTTCTGCTATTTTCCTCTCTTTTATTAGCATTTTCGCAATAATTGGCCAGCAACGCTCTTATTCCAATTTTTCCTATCTTCTACAGAGTTTTCCTCATTTTTGTGCAATAAGGCCGATTCCGGCTCACAATAAGTCTAAGCCCGTCTCGACCTTCCTGACGCCCGATACAACCCAGCCCGACAGGGGCTGGGCGACACGAGAATGATCGGCGGAGAAGGGTGTTGCGCAAGGAGGACGTGTCGGCCGACATACCGTCTACCCGACAGGGAGCCAAAGCCACATCGACAACCAAACTCGTCGGGCGACACAGCCACCCACCAGCAGGCGTGCCGCCAGCCACGTGACCGATAGCCAGCACCTCGCACCGAAGACATACCTGTATCGGCCGTCCACATCCATCGACCGGCGTATAAGGGAGCTACGTGGCGTTTCCAGCATCATAACTCCTTCAACCGCCGGTATAAATAGCAGCTACAGGAAGCCGAAAAAAGGGGTGGGAGACGTCAGAGGGTTGGATAGTTCGGACAAGACAGTTCGGAAGTCCGAGAGCCACCTTCGAAGGTAGCTGTGAGAGCAAGAGTATCGCGTCCCAGTGCTTGTGACGGGCGACACTAGGTGAGCTTTCCCTCATCCCGAGAGGGAAGGGATGGTTCACTTAGTGTTGTCTCGGGCGACACTGCGGGCCGATACCGGCCAGCGAAGATGAGCGACACGAGTGCCCGACAGTAGACTCGTAGCTCTTTGCCCGACACGATATCGAACCCGATACGCTCCGCCCGTCATGCATGCCGCCCGAGAGGGTGTGCCGCCCGACATGTGCATATCGGCCAGGGTCCTTGAGCGATACAGTCAGTCGTCAGTCGGCGCTGCCCGAGAGGGGGTGCCGCCCGACACTGCCGTATCGGGCTCGGCTCCTGATCGGTATCGGGCAGGAGAGCTACAGTAGTCTGTCGTTCTTCTACATCAAGAAGGCGACATCTATCTTTAATTCTGTTATTTAAATTCTTAGCTTATGCATTGTATTAAGACCCTTATTGCTTATGGAAATAGAAATGCTTAATTGCTATTTGTTTAATGCTTGGTGCCTTATGATTGGGTAACTGCTGTGTTGGATATCTGAACTCTAGCTTGCATGTTTTGGATCGCGTTTCGCTTAGCTACCAAATCGTCTTTCCCGTCGCAACTACTTCGAGAGTTGGGTTGTGGCTCTAGTGTTTGGTCCGGTTCTGGAGTACGAGAGTGCCCGGAACGGAGTTGTTTTAGTATCATTCCACTCTAACTTGAGTCCAGCAACCTCGAGAGGGGTGTTGAAGCTCGGTTATAGGCACCCACTCTTAGAGGAGGGGTGCAGGGTGTTACTGCTACCGCTTGTCTTACTAAAGTCTTACCCCTTGCATTATGCCTTAAACTACAGTTTATCTTTCTACTTTCTGTTGCATGAAAATTCCTAAAAACTGCTAAATGAAAAAAACTTAATCTTTCTTGTAACTCCAGTTGGAGATAGTTTTCTTTGATTTAATCGTGACAGCTTGTTGTTCCCCTTCGGGGAACTTTAATATCTCTTTATACCCACCGGAGTGTAGAGTGTCAATTTAGAGTCGTCAACACGACCCACCTTGTCCCTGTGTTCGACCCCGTATGACTACTTCGACCCCGTAAACAAAGTTGCCGGGGCCTAGAAGGATTTGGGTTATAAATGTGAAGGCTCGACTACCTCAAATACGCCTCCAATTTTAGGACGCGCGATTTAGGCCAGTCAATATGTTAGGTTATGAATCTATGAATCAGGTATGGGCCTTATCTAGTTATATGACTATCGCTTTCTTGCTTGAAAACACATATATCGTATGCTTATCTGTTTACTTGCTCAAATATTGCCATGTAGTATTGCTATGTCTTACTCGATGTTTGCCTCGTCAGTTTTATAACTTGAACACATACATATATAGAACTCCATTATAATATTGTTAATAAAGGGTTAACTCTTGGTTACATCCTTGAGGTCCCTCTCGTATAAAACGGTTAGCTAAGCTTGAGCACCCTTACGGACCCTTCCGACGGGAAGATGGTCAAAGGCCTTAAACATGCTTGATATTGTTGGTATAATGGAGTGAAATGACATAAAATATGGTTTCAAATTTGTTAAACAATTAACATTTTTATTCTTGTTCATTTAGTCTTGAAATATTTTCAAAATTATGCAAAGCTTATATATATGTGTATCTTTCTGCCCCATACTCAACACCTCGTGTGTTGACCCATTTCTCGTATGTTGTTTTTAGGTTCAGAGATGGCTAGAAGGTTGATGGGCTTGGTGATCTATGCTAGGTGTACTTATTGTAAGACCCATATATAGTATACATGAGCAGACTTGTACAAAGTGACTCTTGAATATGTAATTCAAATCGTGTAATATAATGATGTTGCTTAATATATCTTGTTGATTGTTGAGATTATGTTGGTGCTTGCATCTTGTTATCTGTTCATGTGTGCTAAGCTTTATGCTTCCGCATGTTGCCTTTGATATACGTTTGGTTCATGGGACTTGGATTCCGGTTTCGTGATAGATGGTATCAGAGCATGAACAATAACTACACAAAACATTACTCACATGAAACACAAACTAAACTCACTTTACATCTCAACCCTAGAAACTTAATGAAATATCCTTGTGGATTAGGTTGACTTAGCCTCTAGGTTAGAAACTAGATATTCTAGAACTAGGTGTAGACTTGTGTAAGTTACCTCCCTAGACATGATTCGCGACATGTGCTTAGGATGTATACACAAGTGTGCATCATGTTCTTGCTAGTTCTCTAGGTATCATGATACTAGACTGCCTAATGAGTGTGGTAACTCGTTTTGGTTTTGGTTTTATTCGAATGGAGTATGGTGGTTTTCATCGAATGTTTTAACATTGGAGAAAATCTATTTCAAGTACTAGTATATGTACCTATAAAATGTTACCACACCGAGAAAGGCAGTGAGTGTCTATGTAACCTAGGATAAAGAGATGTAACTTCAAGTCTAGATGAGAGAGTTTAGATGATAGTGATAGTCTCTAGAGTTGTCTAGAGCCAAGATATAGGTTAGGCACCTAGAAACCTAAGATTATGATTATGATATTGATGATGATGTTGATGTTTTATAAGACCCAAGATGTTTGAGGAAGGTTAAGTATGTTTGACGATATGAGATGAGTTTGACCATGCAACCCTAGCTAAACCTAGCACCTTATATGATACATACCACTTGGTTGATGTGCTAAACATAGCTAGTGGGTTGGCATGCTTGTTTGTACCTAGTCTTGTATGTGTGGAGATATTATATATGGTTTGAAACCAACATGGGCATAAATCTCTTTACAAAGTAAGACATCTAGCATGGGACATATGAATAGAGTGACATGTTGATATGAGTTGACCCATATCGGGAAAAGGTTAGAGTACCTAAACTCTAAAATATTTGAAATGTTGAATAATATGAATGATGAAATACTTGATGATGAGTCCCTAGCTAGAATACTTCTAAGTATATGAGTTGAGTGACCTAGTGGACGATTTCCTTGAAATGTTGAACCCTAGATGTCCTATGAAAATATCTACCCCTAGAGAAAGATGCAATTGAAAATTTGATGCTTGATATATATATAGGTAACCTTAGATAATGTATACAATGTGTGATATTCATGATAAGCATCATACTTGGGTTAGTAGTTGTATATAAAGGAATCTAGAGGTTATCCTTGTTTTTTAAAAGATGGGTAGAAATTTTGTTACACATATAAGGTTGTGGTTGACATGTCTTGTTAGAAACATATGTCTTAGCTTGAGTGGCTTGAGCTTGTGGAACTCTTTATTGATACAAGTGAGAAATTTTCAAAAGCTCGATGTTGATGATAATATTGTTCCTCAAATGATGCTCGATACATGAAAGAATATCACTTAAGTTAAAATCTTGATATATGTGCAATGAGCCACTCTCATGAGATAGACCTAGTATGAAATCATACTATATGTAAAAGATGTAGCCTTGAAATCATGAACTGGATATGATGATGTCTAGAGATCTTATCTGGAGTACCATACCAAATCTCATACCCAAATGAAAAATGAAAAAAAAACTAAGGGATGGGTAAACCCTAACGCCATGATGATGTCATTATGTAGTAACACATATATGATCGATATGAGTGCACCCTTAATAATGATAACCTAGTGTGCATCCCATTATGGAGAATGTCTTGACAACTGTGGTTGGATACCTAGACTCGATGAATTTTTGACTTTGACTCTTGTTTATGATCTTAAACAAATTTCAAGGATAAAATTTCTTTTAAGGAGGGAAGGATGTGACAACCTTGATTTTTCTCTCTCCTTTACTATACTTTTTATTTCTCTATTAGTGGCTCACATCACTCAATATGAGTTCAATCACAATACTAGAGTGTGATGAAGACCCAATTTGATCACCTTGATGACAAATTTGATGATATGTTGCTCTATTTTGAGAAATTCAACTAGCTAGCATGCTATATCATGTCACCTTCTTACATCTAATATTGAACCTCATTAATCTATCCTTTTGGATTCCTAGTATATATGTTAATATAGAGCTCTCAATTATGAATCTAACAACCCCAAAATTGCATCTTTTGGACCTATGAAACTCTAGATATGATGTTTTGATGATTTTATGTGTTAGTCGTTTTCTTTATGTATTTTATGTCATATTGGACATATTTTGGCCACTATGGGCCTCAGTTGAATTTGGGGCCCATCCTCTTGCTCCCCCTCCCCTTTCCCTTTCAGGAAAGTAGCGAACAACAGTAAATTCTCTCCTTCATCCCTTCCAAACCAAGAGATAGTGGCGGTAGATGAAACCAGCCCTGTACACACACCCCCATCTAAACCCTAGGTCTCATGTTTCTTTTTAAACCCCCTTGGTTTTCCCGTCTTCTTTACCCCTCTTTTTCTCCATCCGTCAGCCCTCTTCCCCCTCCCTTTCCTCTTCTTCCTTTCTTATTGTCCTGTAACAGGGGGATGAAGTAGTCACCTCGAAATACGGAAGGTAGTCCTAGAGAAATCTGTCCCATTCATCCCTTTGTGCAACCCTCACCTCTGGGTCCTTCTCCCTTGGCTCCCTCGCCATCTATGCTGCTCAGGTGCAGCAGCCATGGTCACATGGACAAATCTCATCCCCACCATGGTGTGGCCCTATGATGGCGGTACAGCAACCGGACAAGCTCCTGGAGCCGAGGGAATCTCGCAGCCCTCCGGCGCCGCCCAACACCACCAGGTGCCTCGACGACGCCCCTCCTATGCGCATCTCGGGCGCCATGGCAGATCGGAAGTGGGAGGTGGCTCCCCTGTTCTAGCCCCAGAATAGAGGAATCACGAGGAAGGGGAAAATGTCCGCTTGGGATTGGACCAGCAAGGCCAAGGCTTAGTCAAGGGACAGACCAAATCTGTAGCAAATATAAGGTATTGTTCCCCTTTTTAAGACCAATTCTTTGAAATATGATAATTCCTAGACCCTAAGTCCAAAATGCACGAACCCATATATCAAATCAATCAACTCGAAAAGATCTACAACATGAGAATGGTTTCAGACCCAGAATATTGTTCTAAATCCCTGATAATGCTAGATATGTGATCTTTGACTTCTTTGACCATGCTTTATGCATAATTGTGATGAATATTGAATATTTGATGTATACCTACCCTCCTAACCTTGAAGTCAATAACTTTTGTACATATTGAGTTTAATGGGAGTCATCATTATCTCTATTTCTCATAAAAGACTCCTTTTTGTGTACATATGTGCCTAGTGCAGACTTTAATGATGAACCTTGCCCTGAAATTGCTAATATTGTTGCTAATGGACAACCACCTAATATTGTTATATGTTTCTTATGACCTAATGTTGCTGATCTAAATCATCTTTTAGATCTAGACCTCTTGACTCAATGAATCATGATCTAGGGTGCCCTATTGTGAGTCTTTTGACCCTAGAATACATGTAAATGCCTTAAACCTTGATATGATCATAGAAAGTGCATGGAACGTCATAATGGCATGAAACTCGACCCACACCATCATTGTAACATCCCTGACCTGGGTTATGAGTTAACCCTAGGTGTTTTGCCTAAATATGTAATTAAATCCTTGTGATTAACTTTGGGCATGTAATTAAGTTTCTCAGAAACATATATTTCAGTTTTTGCTCCTTTTTGTATAAAGTTGTAGCATTGTATTGTAATACAGGGACCCATGTGCAAATTACCCAGTTAAAAGGGTTAACTTGCAATTTTCACATGTTGAGATGTTCCTCTGATGTTGAGACATCATGAGAATGATGATGGTAAGGTTTGAGGGATTTCCCAAGCTTGGGCACCAAGGTGCAGCTGTGGAAGCAATCTCGGTGCTTGAAAACCCTAAATTGGAGAAAAGTGCAATTTACCCAATTTGAGGGGTGCAACTTGTAAAATAAATCATCTAAAATATCTTTTAAGACTCTTGTCATCATTGAGAGAAGAAATGATGAAAGGTCACTTCAATTGATTAATCAAGTTATGAAAAAACACCTTTGTGATTGAATAATCAAGGTGTATGTGCTATAGCCCTTTTATGTGTATGCTTAACTAATAGGTTGATCTTCTTTGCCTCATTTCTTGACCTTAGAAGAAGGTTTGTCCTTAGAATTAATATTAAGGGACGAGCATAGAAGGATGGAGGGACTTAGTTGAAAATATGGAGAACTTATGAGCTTGTGTTGAAAATCTCACCCCAAGTATATATACTCTCCACTTCACTTAGCAAGGAAACTCTCCCTTCGTTCCTTTCACTGTTCTATTCACCCAAACCGACTAAAGAGGAGCTGTGGAGCTCAGGAGGACGACCAAGGAGGGCAAGGTAGGTTTGAATCCTCCCTTTTGCTTAAGTTCATGGTTAGAACTCGAATTCAAGGTCAAATTGATGGCTAGCTCACATAGCTCTACCTTTCTAGCCATCTCTTCTAGACTTTCCCTGGAGGTTTCACCTTGGCCGACTTGTGGAAGCTCAAGGAAGCCATTAAAAGCTTGGAGCTTGAAAGCTTGGAGCTCAAGGAGCAAGCTTTAGGCGGGTTTTATAACTCTAAACCTATGCTTTGTTATATACATCTCGTTTATGCTTTTAGATGATAGTTCTTCTTCTTCTCTACCTTCCTTTGCTACCTTGCAAGCAAATCAGTGAGAAATCCTTTCTGTTCTTGAGCTAGGAGATGAAGACGTTATTTCCAAAGTTAATCCACTACTTTTCACTTTACTAAACGGTCTCCACAAATTGCTCTCTCGGTTTGCAAAACCGTGTAGTGAGCAAACGGTCTCAGGACCGTGTAAGAGCAAACGGTCTTCAAGACCGTTTAGCCGCATTGACCGAGCGTGGACCATATAAGATTTCTGTTCATAATTATGTAGGCTAATCACCCACAAAATTTGAGATGACAACTCCAAAGGAATCGTGAGATATGGCCTTTTTAATCAACAACTTTAATTGAATTTACTCCTGATTTCCAATCTGTTGAAATCTCTCTTTTTGGGAAAACGGTCTAAAGACCGTGTAAGAACGTTGACCAAGCATTGACCGTATGCGATTACTGTTCAAAATAATGTTGATTAACAACTCACTAAATTTTATGGACTAATTCCAAACGAGCTAAGAGTTGAATGATGATTACTAGGGCAAACCCTAATTGAAATCAGTACTAAAATCTCAATGATCTGATTAAGTGGTTTTGGGTTGATTAACCTAAACGGTCTCAAGACCATTTGGGGATCAATCAAATGGTCTCAAGACCGTGTGGGGAATCACCCAAGACCGTGTGGAGGTATGGGGTCAAGTATAGTTGACCAATTGAAAGTACAAAGATACCAAATTACATTGCAATTAAGTATTGATATGATAATCAACTCAATAGATCCAACCTTGAAGAATTTACACTAGAATACAAAAGTTGGATGGGCAAACGGTCTCAAGACCGTTTGGAACTCATCCAAATGGTCTCAATACCGTGTGGTGACAACCCAAGACCGTTTGGAGGTCTAGGGTTAAGGTAATTTGATCAATTGAGGGCCCAATTGCAATGGGTTATTGAATTAATCAAAATACTGATTTGAGACTCAATCAAGGTTCAACTCCTATCAAATCACATTAGATTTTGATGAAATCTTGGGCAAACGGTCTCAAGACCGTGTGGAGTTCATCCACACGATCTCAAGACCGTTTGGGCCAATTTTGGGCCCAATTGGAGCTCAATTGAAGGGTTCAACCTTGTGTTGATTCACATTGTTGAGTATTGATGGTTGAACGTTGATGGACCTTAATTGAACCAACTTTAACCCTAATTAGATAACAATTGAGGGTCAATTGAGTGACCAATTGGTTAAGCATAACCCTAATTAACTCAATCTATAAGTGGTTACCATGTCTTTGACCATTTGGAGGCTTCAACATTGATAATCATAAACGATTGAAATCATTGAACCATGTTGGAGGTCCAAACATTTTGAGACCAAGTGAACCAAACGGTCTCAAGACCGTTTGAGGCCTCACGGTCTCAAGACCGTTTGAGACCTCACGGTCTCAAGACCGTTTGAGGTCACACGGTATCAAGACCGTGTGAGGCCTCACGGTCTCAAGACCGTTTGGACTCAAACGATCTCAAGATCGAGAGACACCAAACAGTCTCAAACCGTGTAAGCCCTCTCGGTCTTGAAGTCAAACTTGTTAAACGGTCTACACCCTCACACGGTTTGGGCAAACGACCTTGAAGGTCACTGTTATGACCCACTCCATGAATAACTAATAAATACCTTGAATTACGTGAAGACATCTCAATTAGTGTTGAGTATCAAATTAAAATATCATGGTTAATCAAAATAAGTTAAAATGTGAATCAATAGTTGAGTTTGAAGCATCTGAGGTAATTAATGTTAATGGCTATGATGATCGTTAGGTTAATTAAGTTGAGTTGAGAACTCACTTATGCTAATAATGTTTGAACTAATAACAAACTCTCATAAGCTTAAATCCTAGCCCTGAGATTGTGGAGGATTCAGAGTTTGAACTGATGCCAGAGGAATCATTTGAATCCGACCTTCAGGTCACGAGTTATGAGTTTTTGGAGCTTTGAGGGACTAGTTTGTAATTTTGGATAGTTGGTGGGCAAATTGCATTTCGCCCCCTAGCCCTTTCTTCCTTATCCCTTCCTCACCCGATAAAACAGTGAACGACCGCTTGAAGCGGTGCTCATCAGCTAGTGGCCCGATCACAGTAGCCAGAGGAGGAGATCGCGTGGGTGATTTCTTGAGTTGGCTTCGTCCAGCTACAACCCTACCACCGTCCACCCTCCTTCTTCCTCTTCCCTCCCTTCCTTCTTCTTTTCCTCTGCCCGCCCTAGCAACGCCGACCTGCAGAGGAGCTGCGGCCAGTAGTACGGTGACCTGCAGGCAAGCAACAGTGTGGATGGCGGCCGTTTAGGGTTCGGGATGAGCCGATACAGCGGCGCCTTGCTCCTCTGCCACTTTCTTAACACCTACCTGCGGCCCTACATCTTGGGCATCCGACGACCTGCAGCTGCGGCAGCAGCTAGGCGCCTTTGGGGCGCAGCCACCACTTCAAAATGGTGCCATGGAGTTCGGCCTTAAGGCCCAGGTACGGATCCGCAGCCCTAGCTACGAGCATCAATCCAACCGATTTCCCCTTTCCACCCATACATGAGAAAACAACAACTTGATTTCAGCAGGTCCAACATGGAGTATTTGGGCGCAAAGAACAGTTTGATTCAATGCCTTTTACCTCGATCGGGAACCCACAACTTAAATCCACAGCCATTCGTTCATTTTAGCAATCAATTGGAGTTTAGTTAGATTGACAGCAAAGTTAGTTATCAATCGGCTGAGTTATACAGTAATCGGCCGAGTTCCTTTATTTAGTACATCGAACAGGGTTTTGATCAGCCGAATTGGGTGTGATTCGGCCGAGTTTTCCTTTATAGGTTATCGAGCAGAGTTTCGATCGGCCGAGATTGCAGACTGATCGGCCGAGTTGTCAGCCGATCGGCCGAGTTGCCTATAGTGGATCGGCCGAGTTTCCGGCCAATCGGCCGAATTCCCAGATTGGTCGGCCGAGTTCCAGAACAGTGAGTAGTAGTTCATTCAGTAATCATTATTTAACTCAATTTAAATGTTTAATGGCTTATGTATCAGTTAGTATAATTTCTAAACAGTGTAGTACATACAATAGAGTACGTTAGTTTCATTGGAACTTGAAATGCTTAATATGCTGAGTGAAAATGATGAAATTTCCTGTATTATAGTTGCAATGTATGTGCTGATTTAAAAATAGATGTTTAGCATTGAAAGTGGGTAAATGATACTGAATCATGTTTAATGATGATAAAGGATTTATATTTGCTTCATGTGTTATTCAGATTGTGCAATATGCATGAATTGTGATATTCCTGTTTGAATGCTTATTTGTTAATTAATTAATAGACCTAAGTGCCCTAACACCGTAGAACCCCTAAAGGAAGGTCTGTTACTTAGGGGTGAAACTCGTGTCCAACATCAACCGGTTGAGTAATTCTGGTGGCACGAGGATAGAAAGAGAGGCAGTGTCCAACAACAATCGTGCTTGTGTCACGATGGCACTGGGAAAAAGAAAACTTGGTTATCTAACATCATTCGTGCTTGTGTCACGAAGGTAACCCTGTGAGACTCTCCACCGGTGTACTCAGGTTAAAGGAGGAGTCTGGAGCACACGTGGTTGTGCATTGAGGCTGTAGAGCCTATGTTTCTGGTCGGAGAGCCAGGGGTCCTGTAGCAGAGCAGGGCTGGCGTCAGACTTAGCATTTCCCGGGTGTGTCGCTAAGTCTTGTACGGTGGGGTCGTAGCATGGACTTGTTACGGATCTTTATATGCAGAGTACACTGCATATGATTAGGGCATAATAAAATAAATATGAAATCATATAGGATCACAGTAAATTTAAAGTATTCGAACTTGTGTGCTATTTCTTTATATCTGATTATCTGTTCAAATTATGTGCTACTGCATGGAAATGTGATTATATTCTGCAAATCTGTTATGTTATTAGAACTGCCTTGCCTAGTTCTGCATTTATGTTTAATTTCAATTTATAAACCTGATGAGTTGTTTAGTGATAGCTAAGTGAAATGCTATTCACTGAGCGAGTAGGCTCATACCTCTACTCAAAACATTTTCAGGTTATCATCAGCAGCAGGAAATCTGAAGGATTGTTTCATCCTAACGCCTAGTCTGTAGAAGGAATACATAGTTAGTAGTTAGAGGTCTCTTAGTCCTTTCCCCTCGATCTTCGGGACAAGGTGTGAGTGAGAGAGAGAATGTGTACAGAGATGTAAATTATCTGTTATGCTTTATTTTATGTCGGACAATGTAATATGTTGTAGACTCTGTTTATATTGCTAGTCAGTTTATTAAAGATGCTTCCGTAGTTTGTTTAGTTTCATTTTACAGCATAAATCAGAGTTTTCTATTAATATCTTTAAAATGTTTTAAAAAGTGAAGAGTGGTTGGCTTATGTGTAAATCCCATCCTGTTGCGTCCTAATCTTGTGGTTTGTGGTTAATGTGAGATTGGGGCATGACAAGTTTTGGTATCAGAGCATAGGTTGAGTAAATGGTTACTCTAAGTCAAGGTCAGGGGACGATAAGAGACCAATAGGATTAAGGTTTAAGAGTTTTTCTTCTGTCTGTAATTTTCTAACAGGAAATGTTCTGTTATACTATTGCAGATAGCAGGGAGAGGATGTGGTCACGAGAATCAAGTAATGAGCTTAAGTTGAGTCGATAAGAATCATTAAGGTCAAAAGATAAAGTTATAAGTAAGGCGAATAATAAATGATGAGTTCTAGCTCTGGAAGGTCTGAGTGTTTAGATACCCTGGCCAGGTGTCTGAATATTTAGATTGACCAGTATCAAGCTACTCTGCCTGTTCTTCTCTGGATGACCTGGCCAGGTATACAGAGGAAGGATAGGCTAGAGGAAAACCCTAGAAATCTTAGGGTTATGAAATAAGAAATTTATATAGGAACAAGAGATTACATATAGGATGCGACATAACTCTTACTTGATTTTTCTTATTTGATATAAAGATCACTAGAAATGCTCTTATATGCATGAAATTAAATTGTTCAGTTTGTAAAGCAAACATGATTCTTTTATATTGTTGTGTCATGAAGTGAATTGTTTAATGTTTGTTTTCTTTGTAATAAAGTAGACCTGAAATTATGTTTAAATGAGTTTTCCCTAAGTGGATATTCTTTCCACATATTTAAGATTAATAGGGGTTGATTAATCCCGAGTAGCTCTTGGCTTCAGGACTACAGGTTCGGCCTGGTCCGGCTGGCAGGATGCGTTACTGGGATCTAACGACTTCTATTAATAGTAAAATAAGAATAGACTCTGGATGATTTAGACCCGTAACATAGTGAGAATTTATATACACTAGGATGTTTTAATTATGATAAGAATTCTAAGTGTTCTTTTGTCTTGAGAATTAGAGTTTGATAAACATAAACCCTAATCGGCCCAAAAATAGGATTTTAATGATACATGAATACATAATTTGATAAGTAGAATGTCTCACTAAATGATTTTTAGTATTTTATGTGTAACTCTAATTTAGCTCAAATTTGGATATGATTTGGATATATAAAATGTAAACAACATTGGAAAATTTCAGAATTTTTGAAGAATGTTCTGACCTGTTTATCGGCCGAGTTTCAAACTCGACCGATCACATTTTCTGAATAATATAGCAGTGTGGTAATTGAATTTTATCTTTTTATTGGTATATTCAATTGATCTCAAATTTTAACTGTGCTTGAAAAATACAATTTTAGACACTCTGTTAAATTGGTGAAATTTTTGGATGACTTTTGAGCCCTGCAGTAAGGGTGTCGGCCGAGTTTGTAACTCAGCCGAACCTGCTGCAGACTGCAATATAGCAGTTCACTGTTTCATTTTTAATTAATTATTGGTAACTTGCAATGATCTGAAATTTTTACTGAAGGTCTGAAACTTCATTAGGAACAACATATAAAATTTCCAGAATTTTTGGAGCTTCTGTTATCTGTTTAATAAACTAATTACAGAAACTATTATGAAAACTAAATTTTCAGCCAATATAATTAAAGTTGAGTGTTGGGTTAATATGCTATTGACCCAAGCAACTCAATTTGATTTATATAATCGACCACACACACACAATAATGCTATGTTATTAATAAGGATCAAACCCTAGAATGATTAAAGTTGTAGTAGTTTAAGGGATCTCGATAGTGATTAAACCTTGAATACTAGTATCTCTGTAAAATAAGATCTTGAGATATGTTCTATGAAAAGTAAATTGGCTCTGATAGTGATCTAGGGTTTTGAGGTAGATAAACTGATCGGTACATGAACAACATGAAATGACTTAGAGAAAAGAGTAAAACATAAACCTAAAATGTAATTATAAGAAAGTAGCATAGAAAGCAGAGTATTACTCGATTTATGATCTGAAGATAGTTGATGTAGTTCATGTTTTAAGACATAGCATCACTATCTTTATGAGGTGACAATAGATTACCACCCTGGTAAGGAGAATATGGTGAATGATGCTTTTAGGAGAAAGTCATGTTCAACAGTTAATGCATTCTCTATGGCAGGTTTCAACAGAGACCTGTTAGTAGAAATGTGGAAGTTGAGCTTAGGCCTAGGGGTGACAACACAAAGTGATTTGATTGTACAGATGTAAGTTAAGCCTACTTCTTATGATCAAATCAAGGAACTACAAAAGGGTGATAGTGAATTAAGCCAGACCATGCATGACCAGATAGGAGGAAAAGAGACTAGAGTTTAAGTTTTCAGATGATAAGATTTTGTATTAGCATGACATGTTGTGTGTACCTCGAGATAGAGTAAAATTCTTTTAAGAGGAAAAGGCTGAAAGAAAAGATTCTTATTGAAATGTATGTATTGATGTATGCTATGCTTTCAGGAAACACTAAGATGTATATGAATCCCAAGAAGTTGAAATGGATGGTCAGATATGCAGAAGGATGTAGCTAAGTATGTGACTAAAAGTAGTGTATACCAGTAGGTTAAGGTTGAACCCTAGAAATCTATAGCTACCTTGCAATATTTTTCTATTCCTGAATGGGAGTGGGAATTTATCACAATGGATTTTGTGGTAAGATTACCCAGGACACCTAGAGGTTGTGACTCGATATGAATAATTGTGGATAGACTAATTTAGTCTGCTCACTTTCTTCATATTAATTCGACCTTTGATGTCTCGAGACTTGACTAAGATATACATGGATAAAATAATTAGGTTACTTGGTAATCCAGTTTCAATCATATCATATTGAGTTTAAAAATACACAACTGATGATGGTACAGTTTGGTTATAAACCCAGGAAATACAATTTTGGTAAACCATTAGGTGCTTGATTTCAAGATAATAAAATAGCATTAAAATATGTAAACAAACCAAATTGCATGCTTCCTGTTATGTTAATGTGTATGACTTAAAATTTACATGAATCGTTTCTCTGAGATAATATCAGAAATTCTCAAGTACTATTAAATATTTGTGTTATGATATGAAAATAACTCTTAATTGAGTTATGTGATGCATAAACCAGGATTTGGGGTTAATATGCACGTACTTCGAGAAATTTCAGATAATTGATAAATATTACAGATGGTTTCTTATAAGTGAAGTAAATTACACTTATTGGTGTAATAAGATGTTCAATTACATGAAATTCAGTATGTATGTGCCAAAATTGATTTGAGTTTGGAATATTTATGAATTTTTAAGCTGTCTGCATGCATGATATAAACATTACTATGTAATTACAATGATTTGAAATATATTGTTCTTCCAGTTCCAGAATGATACCGTATTGTGATTTGAATTGCAATCAAACAGATGAGATAATGGAAACCCTAAGAGTAGGGTGTTGCCATGTGATTAGTGAATGAGATAACCCTAAGAGTAGGGTGTTGGCATGTGATGAATGAACAAGGAAAATGAAACCCTAAGGATAGGGTGTACGATGAATCAAGTATTTTTGATATCAATTCTCAGTATAATATGTAGTGATGTTTAACAGTTAAATTGCATGATTTAATTTTAGTACCAAATAAACATGCATTATGTTTATTTAATAATTTTAGTTTGTTTGCATGAACAGTATAATAATTTCTTGGTAATTACCATAAAGTGAGATACTGCTATAACAGTTCTGGAAAGACAATGTTTTGTGGGTCGATCTGGAATCAGATCATAGGTGTCCTAGGTTAAGGGACCTATGCAGATGGTTGATCAGAGGATCAAGAAACTCATGAATTGTGAGGTACCATTAGTGATAGTTTTGTGGAGAAATCTTAACTTAGAAGAAGCCATGTGGGAACTTGAGTTTGAGATGCATAACAAGTCTCCTTTCTCTTTTAGGAATTTCGGGACGAAATTCTTTTAAGGGGAAAAGGTTGTTATGACCCACTCCATGAATAACTAATAAATACCTTGAATTACGTGAAGACATCTCAATTAGTGTTGAGTATCAAATTAAAATATCATGGTTAATCAAAATAAGTTAAAATGTGAATCAATAGTTGAGTTTGAAGCATCTGAGGTAATTAATGTTAATGGCTATGATGATCGTTAGGTTAATTAAGTTGAGTTGAGAACTCACTTATGCTAATGATGTTTGAACTAATAACAAACTCTCTTAAGCTTAAATCCTAGCCCTGAGATTGTGGAGGATTCAGAGTTTGAACTGATGCCAGAGGAATCATTTGAATCTGACCTTCAGGTCACGAGTTATGAGTTTTTGGAGCTTTGAGGGACTAGTTTGTAATTTTGGATAGTTGGTGGGCAAATTGCATTTCGCCCCCTAGCCCTTTCTTCCTTATCCCTTCCTCACCCGATAAAACAGTGAACGACCGCTTGAAGCGGCGCTCATCAGCCAGTGGCCCGATCACAGTAGCCAGAGGAGGAGATCGTGTGGGCGATTTCTTGAGTTGGCTTCGTCCAGCTACAACCCTACCACCGTCCACCCTCCTTCTTCCTCTTCCCTCCCTTCCTTCTTCTTTTCCTCTGCCCGCCTTAGCAGCGCCGACCTGCAGAGGAGCTATGGCCAGCAGTACGGTGACCTGCAGGCAAGCAGCAGTGTGGATGGCGGCCGTTTAGGGTTCGGGATGAGCCGATACAGCGATGCCTTGCTCCTCTACCACCTACCTACAACCCTACAGCTTGGGCGTCCGATGACCTGCAGTTGCGGCAGCAGCTAGGCGCCTTTGGGGCGCAGCCACCACTTCAAAACGGTGCCATGGAGTTCGGCCTTAAGGCCCATGTACGGATCCGCAGCCCTAGCTACGAGCATCAATCCAACCGATTTCCCCTTTCCACCCATACGTGAGAAAACAACAACTTGATTTCAGCAGGTCCAACCTGGAGTATTTGGGCGCAAAGAACAGTTTGATTCAATGCTTTTTAGCTCGGTCGGGAACCCACAACTTAAATCCACAGCCATTCGTTCATTTTAGCAATCAATTGGAGTTTAGTTAGATTTACAGCAAGGTTAGTTATCAATCGGCTGAGTTATACAGTAATCAGACGAGTTCTTTTATTTAGTACATCGAACAGGGTTTTGATCGGCCGAATTGGGTGTGATTCGGCTGAGTTTTCCCTTATAGGTTATCGAGCAGAGTTTCGATCGGCCGAGATTGCAGACTGATCGGCCGAGTTGTCAGCCGATCGGCCGAGTTGCCTATAGTGGATCGGCCGAGTTTCCGGCCAATCGGCCGAATTCCCAGATTGGTCGGCCGAGTTCCAGAACAGTGAGTAATAGTTCATTCAGTAATCATTATTTAACTCAATTTAAATGTTTAATGGCTTCTGTATCAGTTAGTATAATTTCTAAACAGTGTAGTACATACAATAGAGTACGTTAGTTTCATTGGAACTTGAAATGCTTAATATGCTTAGTGAAAATGATGAAATTTCCTGTATTATAGTTGCAATGTATGTGCTGATTAAAAAATAGATGTTTAGCATTGAAAGTGGGTAAATGATACTGAATCATGTTTAATGATGATAAAGGATTTATATTTGCTTCATGTGTTATTCAGATTGTGCAATATGCATGAATTGTGATATTCCTATTTGAATGCTTATTTGTTAATTAATTAATAGACCTAAGTGCCCTAACACCGTAGAACCCCTAAAGGAAGGTCTGTTACTTAGGGGTGAAACTCGTGTCCAACATCAACCGGTTGAGTAATTCTGGTGGCACGAGGATAGAAAGAGAGGCAGTGTCCAACAACAATCGTGCTTGTGTCACGATGGCACTGGGAAAAAGAAAACTTGGTTGTCTAACATCATTCGTGCTTGTGTCACGAAGGTAACCCTGTGAGACTCTCCGCCGGTGTACTCAGGTTAAAGGAGGAGTCTGGAGCACACGTGGTTGTGCATTGAGGCCGTAGAGCCTATGTTTCTGGCCGGAGAGCCAGGGGTCCTGTAGCAGAGCTGGGCTGGCGTCATACTTAGCATTTCCCGGGTGTGTCGCTAAGTCTTGTACGGTGGGGTCGTAGCATGGACTTGTTACGGATCTTTATATGCAGAGTACACTGCATATGATTAGGGCATAATAAAATAAATATGAAATCATATAGGATCACAGTAAATTTAAAGTATTCGAACTTGTGTGCTATTTCTTTATATCTGATTATCTGTTCATATTATGTACTACTACATGGAAATGTGATTATATTCTGCAAATCTGTTATGTTATTAGAACTGCCTTGCCTAGTTCTACATTTATGTTTAATTTCAATTTATAAACCTGATGAGTTGTTTAGTGATAGCTAAGTGAAATGCTATTCACTGAGCGAGTAGGCTCATACCTCTACTCAAAACATTTTCAGGTTATCATCAGCAGCAGGAAATTTGAAGGATTGTTTCATCCTAATGCCTAGTCTGTAGAAGGAATACATAGTTAGTAGTTAGAGGTCTCTTAGTCCTTTCCCCTCGATCTTCGGGACAAGGTGTGAGTGAGAGAGAGAATGTGTACAGAGATGTAAATTATCTGTTATGCTTTATTTTATGTCGGACAATGTAATATGTTGTAGACTCTGTTTATATTGCTAGTCAGTTTATTAAAGATGCTTCCGTAGTTTGTTTAGTTTCATTTTACAGCATAAATCAGATTTTTCTATTAATATCTTTAAAATGTTTTAAAAAGTGAAGAGTGGTTGGCTTATGTGTAAATCCCATCCTGTTGCGTCCTAATCTTGTGGTTTGTGGTTAATGTGAGATTGGTGCGTGACAGTCACACGGTCTTGGAGTCAACCAAAGCAAACGGTCAACTCATCCAAACGGTCTCAAACCGGTTGGAGGTTGAAGGTTGAAACCGTTTGAGGTTTTCAAAGGTTGATTTCACTTAATCAATTGAAGGTGTAAATGGTTCAATGATGCTCTAATCTAAACCCTAATGATAACCTAGGATATTAAGGGACTAAGTGACTAATGAATTAACCCATGATGGTGATCAATGGGGTGAATTACCAAAATACCCTTGAGGGGTTCAATTGAGTAATACCTTGTTCAAATCAAACCCTAATCACATGATAGTGATGTTTTGGCTTATGTTAGCCCATGAGGACTTAACCCAACCTGATCTAGAGTGGTGTTATCACCATATACTAGTATGAGGAGAGAGAAAGTATCTTAAGAGAGAGAAAGTACCTTAAGAGAGAGAAAGTACTCTTTTAGGGTGGAAACTCAAGTAAAGAACCTTCAATACACATGAATGTGCATGATTAGGGTATGATCCACCTATATGAGATCATTGAAACCCTAATTATGATATATGATGAATCTTAAGCTAATCTGAGAGCATCAATGATGATGTTCCTCATACATGATGATGTTATGAGTTCAATTCACCATGTGATGTGAATAGTAAACCCTAATTCAAGGGTAATGACATGTGATGTGAATAGTAAACCCTAATTCAAGGGTAGTGACATGTGATGTGAATAGTAAACCCTAATTCAAGGGTAATGACATGTGATGTGAATAGTAAACCCTAATTCAAGGGTAATGACATGTGATGTGAATAGTAAACCCTAATTCAAAGGTGATGACATGCTATATGAGTATTAAACTCTATTTGATAAGAATCAAAGAACTTAGCTCTTATGACAAGAGTGGAAAGTATAATCATTGTTTTGAATTACCTTTATTAGTTGAATTAACCATGCAGGTTCTGATATGGAGGTGATCATATCCAGGTATGGATGATGATACTATATTTATTAAAGGCATATTGATAGCTTTATGAATAAGTAAAGTATCTTGATGCCTTGTCAGTGGCATTCTATGATAATAATGGGTTGTGAGAGCCATGAATACCATCAAGGTCATGCTTTAGAGATGACTTGTGATGAGTATAATGAGAAACGATGATTGATGTGAGTTAGGCTTGTTACATTTAGTATTCTCCTTTTATAGCTATTATGCTACTGTTATTGTTTGAAGAACAATGTGTGATGTTAAATGAATACTGAATGTACCTAACTAATCAAGTATAATGTAGAGCCCTGATCATAGACCCATCATTGTCAGAGATCAAATGATGGTGAAATAGGTTTTCCTAAGGGAACTCCTGGATCACATACTATTGAGTATGTGGGATACATGGATGTGTAGAACCTTACATCCTAGTGTAGGGATTTTATGTAGATATGTAATCCGTCAATCCTTCACTACTTTTCCATACCGTATCAGTAGTATGTAAACATGAAACCTCCTGATGATGAAGAAAACATAGATATCCGTATCAGTGGAGATAAACATGAAGTCTCCTGATGACGAAGAGAGTACAGAACGCCACTGTAACTCTAAAATAGCGAAGGACCAGTTTACCCTGGTGAGCTATAATAGTAGAGACACAAGATGTCCTACAAGTGATCCTCTTACTGACTGAGGAAGGTGAAGGTCATGAGAATCCGGCTCTCTTAATGACCTATGTATGATACTGATGTGACTTCTTAGCGATCAGTTGGAGTATGAGTGGTATGCCTCATCTCCACAGGGCATAATTTTGTTTGTAAAACATAATCAACCACGTAGTATACATGTTAGAGATAACTACGAGTTAGTTGATTGATGATACACTGTAATAGTGCTTATATTCTTCATGTCTCATAAATGTTGAGCGCTTGTTTATAGCTGCAACTGCTATTGAATACTTTGAAATCTTTACTGCTTAAGATATTCTTTGATGTTATAATAAAGCTTCTGGCAGAGAGTTATAACTCTTGCTGGGACAATTATGTAAAATTGTCTCACCCCGTAGACTTCAACTTTTTAGGTGGACGTCGGAGACGGAGGAACCGGTCTACAGGTGACCAGTCCCAGCAGCAGCAGCAGCAACACCAGGAGCAGCAGTAAATCTCAGGTGGAGATTTAGCCTGCCATGTGGTGTAGTTAGAGTCAGTCCTATGTGTCCTCTGTACTCTCAGGTCTTGGAGTCTTTTTTTATGAGTTCTTGAGATTTTGTGTCTTGTTGTATATAATTACTCAAGAAGTAATTATCATGATATGTAAACATTTTATCTCTTGTTATGAAAGAAGCTTTTATGGATTCAAGCTCTTGTTTCGAAAAGTTTTAATTTCCCGTGATTTTTGTCTTCCGCTGTTAATCGAATCGCTTCCGCTAAGTTTGAATCGTGTTTATATCGTGGTTTGGAGATCAGAGCCCACAATCATCATGTCCTCTAAATTAGTATAAGATCACCTAACGTAACCAATAAGGAACTTGGAACCCATCTTGGCCCAAAACCCTAAAATGCATCTAATTAGGGTTAATGATGAGAATCTAATGCATATATGTAATCTTGTTGTTAATCAAGTTTGGCATATGGCTAGATGATGAAGGATATGTTAGGTTATGAATCTCTGAATCAGGTATGGGCCTTATCTAGTTATATGACTATCGTTTTCTTGCTTCAAAATACATATATCGTATACTATTCTGTTTACTTGCTCAAATATTGCCATGTAGTATTTCTAGGTCTTACTCGATGTTTGCCTCGTCGGTTTTATAACTTGAACACATACATATATAGAACTCCATTATAATATTGTTGATAAAGGGTTAACTCTTGGTTACGTCCTTGAGGTCCCTCTCATATAAAAGGGTTAGCTAAGCTTGAGCACCCTTACGGACCCTTCCGACGGGAAGATGGTCAAAGGCCTTAAACATGCTTGATATTGTTGGTATAATGGAGTGAAATGACATAAAATATGGTTTCACATTTGTTAAAAAATTAACATGTTTATTCTTGTTCATTTAGTCTTGAAATCTTTTCAAAATTATGCAAAGCTTATATATACGTGTATCTTTCTGCCCCATACTCAACACCTCGTGTGTTGACCCATTTCTCGTATGTTGTTTTTAGGTTCAGAGATGGCTAGAAGGTTGATGGGCTTGGTGAGCTATGCTATGTGTACTTATTGTAAGATCCATATATAGTATACATGAGCAGACTTGTACAAAGTGACTCTTGAATATGTAATTCAAATCGTGTAATATAGTGATGTTGCTTAATATATCTTGTTGATTGTTGAGATTATGTTGGTGCTTGCATCTTGTTATCTGTTCATGTGTGCTAAGTTTTACGCTTCCGCATGTCACCTTTGGTATATGTTTGGTTCATGGGACTGGGATTCCAGTTTCATGACGGGTTGATGAAGAGTAAGTGACCCTTTCTAAAGAAATGATTGTGCATGATAAATCCCTCTTCTTCCCCAGGGTGTCCTCATCCATAGGGGTCACCAAATTGAAACCCTTGGAAGCATACATGACACATATGTTTCCTCCTAGCTTGAGGGTTTTCTCTGGAGATTTCTTGTGAGGAACGATAGGAAAATAGAAGGCATGGACTTGGCTCCTGTTTGTAGCATTTAGAATGAGGTTGTGGACTACTTTTTGTTCATAGTCTAGGACTATTTTTATAAAGATGAAGTGTGTGATTTGGCCAATTTTAGGTCATAGTTCAAGACCTAAAATGATTTGAAAGTTAAAGTGGGATTAGTTTAAGGTCATAATCCAAGACCATGTGTAGGGTGGACCCAAAATTGGTGAACAATGTCTTACACAATGTGGAGGGACCCCCTATTCTCCCAATCTTGAAGGATAGATTCTCCATTTTAATTTTCTAACATTTGAGAAAAGATCGTTTGAGATTGTTAATCTTTTAAACAGAAGGTTTGACTTTGTTAATCTTTGAGATTTTTAATCTTTGAAAGAGATGATTTGAGATTTTTAATCTTTTAGAGTACTAAACTTTGAAAAGAGATGGTTTGAAATTGTTAATCTTGGAAAATACCTTATTTGAGATTGTTAATATTTGAGAATGCTAATTTTTTGAAAACGATTGTTTAAATCTAACATTAAAAGTGGTTATTAACAATCTCAATTTTATTTCAACCATGAAAACAAGATATATGCACAGAGAGCAGACATCCCGCTGATAGGCCATGAGTTTTAGGTCCATGTTATGTCCCCACTCATGACTTGTATGTGAGGGGTTGTGCTAGGAGATACCAGATCAGAGTAGGCAGTAGAAATGAAAATTTTTACTATCTATATTCCCAATGGCACCAAGATCATGTCAACAACTATTTAATGGGAACAATGGTTTAATGAGTGTAGACCTGGTCCTAGAGCAACTGCAAGTATAAAAACTTGTTGCAGTAGTTGTGTAACTATCTTCTTGTTGCTCTTGGACTGTGTTTATGCAGCTCCTGGTCTTCACCACATACAGTAGATTCAAAGAGTAGCTCTTGGTTTTCACCACAGACTACAGGCTGACGGTGTCCTCCTAACGGTAGACAACAACATCCTCTCCTCTAGGGAAGGCCACATCTACCAACTAGAACTCCTTTTGTTCTAGTATAATAGATAGGAAGGAGTTATTCCTCACATTGGTGTACTAGTCACCAACTTACTCTCCTGTAATTGTTTCTCCCTTGCTATCCCTCCCTTTAGTGGGTAGGACTTGCTCGAGCCCTCTCTTCGTTACCACAACCAGAGAAGATAATAATTGTTAGAGGAAATTGAGTTGTGTTATGCAAAGCCCCAAGTACTCCTTTATTTATAGGTGGGGTTAGGGTCTGGGTTCCCAGTATGTGTGGGAGTGGAAGGGCATAGAAGATCATGAATTTTTGTAACCTATAAGTGTTGAACCAGTCAGATGGCAACCAAAATGGTCGGTACATATGAGTGTCAATCTCTTCGCACCCTAAACTAGTCATTTCACCTTGTTTTCCAATCACATATGAATTGGCAATTCATTTCCCAATAATTCTAAACATTAATTCCTTGCACCAATCGAATTGAGAAAGTGAAACGATCAACTTTTCTCATGAATTTGGGAAAGTCACTAGAACCACCAGTTGGCATGGCTAAGTCGATTGGTTCACATGGTGAACCGGTCACCTCACCCAACCTGATTCGTTCAGTTCACCCAGTGAGCCAATCAGTTGGTGCCCTGATTCATGTAGAAATTAGCCAATTAAATTTCCAATCAACCTGAGACTCCAAATGGCTATCTCAACACTTCAGCCGATTGGTTGACAGTTCAGTCAGCTGATTTGTTACTTGAATTGAATACCTAAACAATTTAGTAATCAATCCAATCATCATTTATGATTAAACTCCTGTTCCAGATGAGTTCCTATGTGTGTGACCCTATAGGTCCCATATCACGTCAGAAGTGAATGTCCATAACTAGTTTATGACATCACAAGCAAAGTGTGATGCCTAGTCACACATCTGTACTACCCAAGTGAATGGCAACTTGGAGAAAAACTTTAACCTACAGTCTGTGTAAGGTGTAATAGTGATTGTATAATTCCTTTGTCTCTTATATTCAGAATAAACTCGAGGCATGAAAGCATCATCCTCTCAATGTTCAATCCATATTCTTTGATCTAGAGCAGTGTCTAAGATGTATGTATCTTGAATATAATATATTGATTAATATATGCATGTGCATGTGTTTCTCTATCTCGCTTATCAAGTGGCCAGGATATCAAAGTACAGTAGCAGGGACAAATACCATCTACATCACTCACAGTCAGTCCCCATGTGTCAAATCTATCCAATGCTCACCATTATGGAAATCCTTATTAATATTTACATTATATGATGTAAAAGTATACCGAACGACATGTGATGAGTGTAGTGACATCAGATCTAAGAATCAAAGTCACCACCTTCACTATGAGAGATGACTATGACCAACTATTATGGTTTCCACATGTCACTCTCAAGATGGGTTTGTCTGATACATTATTCCATAACAAGTATATGTGTTCTTGGTTTGATATAGCATATCATGACTAATGAGATTCTGTCATCAACCCATAGAAACTATACTCTTGTATGTTACTATTGTTTATCTTCCTTCCATAGTAACAACTGACTAGGGACTTAACAAGAATTTACATACTTTTAAAATTCGCGTGATCTCATTGTTCAAGTCAAGTACTTGAAGACATACGTCAATGAGTATTGTCATTCTCTACACATTAATAATGTTTCCTCATTATCTCATAACTGAGAGAATCAGAATGAATTGGAAGCTTGCCTTTATTATTATTAATTAAATCCTACTCTATAACATGCCATCACAATGTCTATCATCAGATGGCCGCCACTCCCCCGAGCTCTGGCGATTTCGCGATCGCCTAGGTCTTCCACTGCGTGACGGCCGCCGGCGTGGGGGAGGGGGATTTTGGGGAGATGCCTCGGGGGAGAGGAGGGCGGGGGCGAGGGCGAGGACGAGGATGAAAACCTAGCGTGGGAGGCGATAGGGGGAAATTTGCTGCTGAGCGTTCGCTGGCTCCTCCGCCCGGCCAACCAGAGATCAGCGGAGAAGGAAGCAGTGTCCTCCCGGACCTTCAGCCTGCTAGGGCCCAAGTCCCTGCCACCGCCAGCCTCTCCAAATCTTCCCCGACCTGCTCTGATGAAGGGCCTAGACCCTTCCGCCTTGCAGACTGGTTCGTGGCCAGTAGGCAAGGCAGAGCAGAGATCCCAGCATACCGAATCGAGTTCGTTGAGCCAGGGCTGAAGGAAAGCAACGTGAAGTGTTCCTCAATATCGAGCCAGGAGTTCTCTATCCCGTCCTGGGAGGAGTACCTCTCGGTCCGATTTGCGGGCAGGAAGCCGTTCAACGGCCAACTCAGCGGCTGGATTCGAAGATTGTGGTGCCCTAGTGGCCCAGTTGATATCGTCTCTGAAGAATGTGAAGGATTTATTGTGAAGATGCCGACTGTAAGTGAGAAGGAGAGGGTGATTGACGAAGCTCCCTGGTTCATGGACAGATCCTTGCTGGTGGTTCATTCTTGGAAGCCAGGGTCGACTCTCCAACCTCTTTCCTTCTCGTGTGCACCAATCTAGGCCAAGATCGAAAACCCCAGTTTGTCGTGGACCAAGCAACACATTGCCAGTGTTGCAAGCACCATCGGTGTTCCTGTGGATTTCGATGATCAGTCGATTGCAGCTGGATGTCTAGGTGACACTATGGTCTGCATTGATATCTATAGCGAAGCCAAGTTTCCCAGAACAGCAATGGTGGAGGTGGATTCTTCCCCAAAGACTTTGAAGTGGAGCCGATAGCTCGACCAGTTGTCTGCCCCAGCTGCAAGAGGTTTGGGCACAGAGGGATGTCATGTCCCCTGAAACTAAGGAAGCCTCCACCGGAGAAGGATATCCAAGTCAGGTTAGGCAAGCCAACTGCTCGACAGAATGCCAATGGGCCATTAAAACCTGCTAAGGTTGTCAACGGGGTGGTTCTTGATAGCAGCGATGGTGCTAACCAAATGGAGCTGGATAATAACCTGATGGAATTCATCTCTCAACAGGTTAAGGGCACTGTTATTAATAGTGCTCGACAGATCTCCTTTACTCAACCTCCTGCTACTGAGTTCCAAATGGCTGAACCCGACATGGTTGGTAGTTTCCCTATTTGTAATCTGGGTGGTTTGGATTTAGGTTGGGAGCTGGAGATAGCCAAAAGCGGCAAGGAAGCTTCAACTTCCAAATCTTGGGTGCCTAACAAAATCTGGATCAGCTGTGAGTTCTCAGCTCAACAGCATTGGGACCCTAAGCACATGGACTACTACCAATCTTGGTCTAAGAGGAAGAAGAAGTCTGGAAGAAAGAAGGTTGGTTAGATCTTCTCTTTCGCCTCTCTTAATCTGGTATGTTGCCGCTTCTTTAAGGGACAATTGCTGCTCAAATGGTCTGAAGATGTCTTCGATCTGGTCTGTGATCTTGGAGATGAAGCCTGCCCAGATTCCATTCTTTCAGGAGTTGGTTATAAATGTATATGGAGGACAGGCAGGTGCTCATGTCTTGGTATGGGTCAGTTATCATTTCATCGAAGGTCTTTGAATAGGAGTTTGCATCTTGGAAGCCTTTGGTTTGATTAGGGTGAGCCGTTGTCTGCTTAGGTTTGATGGTTCTAGCCTGTCTTTAACCTATGCCTGTTTCATGAGGCTAGAGGTCACATTTTGAAGGTGGGTTTATTGTTAGTTGGCTCTTTGGTTTCATGTATGCAGTGCTGCAGTTACGTGGTTGGCTAGTATAGGATTGCCTAGCTTTCATATGTGCTCTTCTTTTTCTTTTTGAGGTCATTTTGTTTTGGACCTTAGCCTCTCTGGATTTTTATCCTGGTTGTAAGGGGCACTATTTCTTGTACCCAAAGTTTTGGACCCATTTATAGCAACAAAATTTTTACCGACCAAAAAAACATGCCATCACAATCATCATATGATTGGCTCACTGGGCATACCATACCAACAAACTCCCACTTGCACATAAAGCCAATCACTAACCAATCTCATTCTCAATGATCTAAACATGTCCATCATGTTTCTACTGTGCAAGTGCTAATACAGAAGGTTAGCAACACTTTGATATTAGTTAGTATAATGCATGTTTTCATCTCTTTGTTGTGAGATGAAATTTTTGTAATATGGTATCTAATATTCCTTGCCTAATAAGTAGCTCCATTGTTGTCACAGTATCTCTACTATGTCATCAATGGTTGGAACATATTTAAATTCATCCATATGAACTTTTAGATCCATATAGTATCTATTTATGTGTTCATAACACCAAGATACTCAGCTTCTATTGTAGAACTGAATTAATGGCTTGTAGTTTGAAATCCTTCCAACTAACAACCTTTTTTCTTAAAATCTAACATATTTTTTTTGTGACCATTTTTGCCATTTTGGAATCTTGCATCAGTGTAACCTTTTACACTCAACTCTTCCTTGTTGCTATAGTCTAGCAACTTAACCTTAAGTACTTCATAAGTACTAATTGATGATTTTTATGACATTCCAATGGACCTTATTGGAAAAAAATATCATCTTGTCATGTCAACTACATACAAGATTACATGGGATGAGTACATTATATACAATATGTGATAGATACATTGGCTTGTACACATGTCATCTTACGCATGTCTTTGCATTCTTCACAAAAATCAAAATTTAGGGTTCATGACAGTTCAATCTGGATTCTCTCTCAATGAATCCTACATGTTGAATTCTTTCAACTTCTTGCTATTGTATGCATTCAGGTTTAGGTTATGAAACTTTCATGAACTATCTCTATAGATCTTGATCCCTATCACATAGCATGTTTCACCTAATCCTTCATTGATGAAGGTATTTTCCACTACTACAGAACATGTCTTTGGCGTCAATTGTTTATGCCGTTTTAGCGACGTTTCTCATGAGACGCCTATGTGGGCGCCGCTAAAGGTTGAACTCTTCGGCATCAGTTTTATAACGGACGCCAAAAGGCTTTGCTCCACCAAAAAAACACGCCAGCAAGGCACATACAGGTGTCGGTTATGTATAGTAAGCCGATGCCAAAAGGGTCCGTGCCACAAAAAGGGCACCATCTAGGACACTTTGTGCGTCAATTTGCAACTAAAAAACTGACACCATATTCCCAGACGCCACGGCCGTGCTTCCCTGCACGGCCGTGTTTAGTACTATAGGCATCGGTTTTATACTAATAACTGACACTTTTTCCGCCACGGTCGTGCTTTCCTACACGGTCGGGTTGTTTGTCACATTAGGTGGCGGTTTTTATCCAATAACCGACCCTGTAATCCTTTGATGATGGTTTTCTATAAATAACCGGCACCTATGTTTTATTTTTTTTTCTTATCAGTTTGCTGGCCTGCTGTAGCTGGTCAGCAGGATGAGAACCTGTAGTTCAGTTTTCTGAACTGTAGGTTTACGACATCCATTGATATCAGCCAACAAACATGCCACAAACCTGCAAAATCAACAAATATACTTTTCATACAAGTAGATACATTCAGACATCAATTCAATTCTCACATTCACACATGTAGAAACATTCAAATACATGTAGAAACATTCATACATGTATAAACATTCAGAAATATTCATTTACAAAATATCATTCAACATCGCTACCAGCATCCCAATTATATCTTACAATCGCCACTACTTGTATGGCTCTTGCCCATTCTTCTCTTACTTCATTTAATACTTCCATCGTATATGGAGCATGCACATCTTTTAAGCGTTTACCTATAGTGTGGTCAGTTTTAAACATCTGCAAAGAGAATGATGTATATATATAAGTAATAATATATAAATAGGTTTGATATATTTCATACTAACTAATGAGACTATATATAATATCTCATGTATGCTATCGATGTCCAATGTGGCATATTGGATAATCATCTGCATAAATCACATCACATAGTATGTGCATACCCAGTCGTTGTCTTGTGTAGCGCACTATAAATTGAAACATACAAAATATTAAAAAATACAACTAAGCATAGTTCACATAAATAATATATACATTGGAGTCGGGAACTTCCTTTCACGTTCTCCCAAATTATTAGTTGGTTCTTTTTCCTGGGGACCTTTCCTCCAGCCTTTTTGAATGCATCTAAACCCCTACATGTTAATGTAACACAGTAAATTGCATAATTAAATAGTAATGTAATAACATATGTTAATGGATATAAAAATGAAATTTTCTCACCAGAATAATGGCATTCTCATTACGTGTCCAATTTTAATATTCAATGTACTCCCCCCAGGATCTAGATAATAAACAGTTAACGTCCCGGGGGGAGAATAACTAGTAACTCCCAATGCCTATCGCTAGAGGTAAAAAAGTTAAAAATTAATAACTCAAAATCCACAATAAAAATGTAATTTTCTTAAGTCCAAATTATAAGTAAAGTAAACTTACTTGACATTGAATGGAGCTATTATTATAGTCTTCTTTTGCTGACCGAAAATTGTAAAAACATCTATACAGTATTGTTGAACACTATCAGGGTCTTTAGCTACCATACTAATCAATGATGGAATAAAAAATCCCACATGGTCAAATGCAAATTGTTTACATTGATTTTTGACTAAGTAGCTGCAAAACATGTATTATGTATACATTAATATATAAGAAACCAGATCACCTGATCTTACACAAGGTAATGGATGTATAAACAAGATCTCACCTTATCCATGTCTCTATCATTGATGTATTCAACCAATCATATATAAACAGCTCAATAATATCTTGTATAAATAAAGAGCTTTCGTATGATTCACCTGCATAATTCGCTTCTAAAGAAACAATTATAGGGCAATGTATATTATGTGCCCATAGCCAACATGTCATTCCCCTATAAGAAGTACATAATAGGTATTTTAGGTCAGTTGGAACCCAACTTGGTAATGCAGGAAGTGGAGGTGGAGGCCTAGATGCTCCGGGTGTCTTCTTTTTAACCTGTATATATAATTTCAGATCAATTGACCTCATATATACACATTAACAATCTAAAGTAATGTAAATTTATCTTACAATTTCAGTAGTGTAGACGACATCTTCTTTGGGCCACAGTATCACCCGCCATCTGCCTCTGCAAGTGTATCAATATCCAGGTGGTCATATGGCAATGTAGCTTCCATCCAATCGGGGAATACACGTATCAGGCTCACACGAACGTAGCCCTGTGGCATTGGAGTCCCGTGAAATGTTGCCCCAGGAAGGGGTGGGTAAGCCTGCGCCTCTGCAACAACATAGTCTTGCATTCTTAAGCGGCATGGCTTCAATGCCTACAAATTTACGTAAAGAATTTTATACATATATACATATTATCTTGAAAACATATCATCTTGAAAAGACTAGCTACAATGTCATAAACAATACTTACAACAGATGTGTTAGGCGGTGGGTCTACAAGATTACTCGTAGTCTGTGCATCAGGAGAAGAGTGGGTCGCCACAGGCTGATTGGAAGCCTGAGATGCCTGCCACCGCTGCATTATATCCTCGACTTTCTTAGAAACTAGATCCTCAACTCTTTTATTCTCCTATACATGGATAAAAGAAACATTAGCTTCTTATTATTGAATTCCCTTTTGCAGTAACATTCTAAAAAAAGAATAAGTTACCTCTTCTTGTGAAAGTCCCACTCTGGGTTTGTGTTGGGATGGCCCAAAGAATGCTTTGATGCCCACACCAGTGCCTACACCCCTAACACATCCAGGATGCTCTGGGTTACCCACAACAATTGTCAATTCATCCTTTGTACCCTGAGGGATGAATGTGCCTTGTTTCCTCTGCTCGTGCAGCTCCCGCTAATCACCATCAATAGAAATCAGTAAGTTAACACCACAAATAATCAATATTCAAATGATTGCTCTAAGAGTTGTATTTTACCATTTTCGCAACCGCCTCAGTAGTTATGGGCTTCTTTATTTCACCCTTCTTGTTTTGCCTCCCAGCTATCCAGACATCATGGCAAGGCAAGGGTATCGCAGATGTAGTAGAGGACTCCTGAGTAGCAGTAGATTCTGCCTATAGTCTTTGGCGAATGCTTGCATAGCCCTTTGGACCCATAGTGTGGTCATGCTCATTCAGTGCACACCTTGCTTTTTGCGCCTCACTGAGGGCCTAGTTAGTATGCACATTAATGATTTGGTTAGTAACACTAAATGTTAATGTTGAATAGGTGAATACAACGTATATTAATTAGTATCCAAAAATAGAATTGTGCCTCACTTAATACCTTGAATTCTTTAGATTTTCTTGTAGCAACAAACGTGTCCCAATCTTCTTTGTCCAAGAAGTTCCACTATTCAAGTGCTGACTTCTTCTTCTTCTTATCACCATCTTTTATGTATTCTCTGTTGAGACTTTTCATATAGTTCCTTAACATCTTTCCAGCGCGTTGCATCACACTTTTACGATGCAACTTCTCATCCAATGCAAACAGATTCTATAAAATAGAATTACTATTAACTAGTATCCAAAAATAGAATTGCAAATAATAGAATTTGTACTCTACAAAATAGAATTGCAAATAATAATAACTCACGCATAAATCCTTCCATATCATGTCTTTCTTTGCCTGAGGAACTTTATGCCAATTATCATACTTAACACCACAATGGCTTCGAGTGACAACTCCAACATAGTTTACAAAATTATTGCGGTTCATTCCAATTGCATTTCCTCCATTATCAAACTCCACAGCCAATCTGGATCCACTGCCACTTAGCGCTATTATCTTCTTCAACAGAGTGATGCCCCTTTTCTTGTTAAGTTTTGGTGATGCACATCAAGTTCCTCTAGTGCTGCAGTGGGTACATCAACCTAAAATTTGACAAAAATAAACACACTGAATTAGCCCAATATAGAAATATAGGATATATGACTTAACTAGAAGATAATGAATTTTATAGAAATACAGGATATGTTTTTAGAACTTACATTGGTATCCTCGCCATGCTCATCATGGACAACAGGCTCATCATGGACTTCATGCTCATCATGGACATCATGCTCATCATGGTCAGCCATCTGAAAATGTCATTAAAAAGGCAAACATTTAGCATTTGTATTAAATAGAAGATAATGAAACATCAAATCTGAAAATGATATTGATATTAAAAAAAGAAAACATTTAGTTTCAATAAAAAAATATAAACATGCATACCTCTAAATTGTGATCTTTTATCAATTAACAATCCTTCATTGTGATCTCCGTGCACATATAAGTCATCATTTGCTTCAATATTTTGTGGAGTTGGCAACCCAACTGAGAATGGACTGGAGTCATCATACTTATTATAGTACTCTTTTTCATCTATAGGATCTTCAATAAACTGTCTTTTACCATGAAGAACAAACGACCATTTATCATTTACAGGATCATTGATATAGAATACTTGTTTCTCCTGTGATGCCAATATAAATGATTCACCATTCTCGCCAATCTTTTCAAAGTTCACTAAAGTGAAACCTAATTCATCCACTATAACTCCTTTGGTGTTATCAACCCAATTACATTTAAAGAGAGGAATTCTGAAATCTATGTAGTCAAACTCCCATATGTCTACAATGACACCGTAATATGACATTTTAGCTTCATGTAGACTCTTATCCTTTGCACTTGCAAAATACATAGTCGACGCTTGAAGAGTGACCCCATTGTTTTGGAAGACACTCTTATCATCTTGGCACTTTGTGTAATATGTGAACCCATTAATGTCAAACCCTTCATAAGACATAACATTCGGTTTTGGTTTAAAGGTGAGGCATTTGATAGTTTCTGTAATATCATTTGATAGTTTCCAAAAATTGGTCCCAACATTTTCAATTCCCTAGTCAAGTGGACAACAAGATGTACCATGATATCAAAGAACGAAGGAGGAAAATACATCTCAAGCTGACATAGGGTAACAACCACTTCTCTTTGCAAATTATCGAGAGTATCAAGGTCAATAACTTTGCTGCATAGACTGCTGAAAAAGAAACAAAGTCTGGTGATTGCAAACTTTACATGCTTCGACAATATAGATCGAATTGCCACGGGCAATATTTGTTGCATTAGAGTGTGACAATCATGAGATTTAAGACCTATCAACTTCAGATCTTTCATTGATACCAATCTACGGATGTTGGATGAGTAACCATGTGGTACCTTAATATTTTCCAAGCATTCACAAAAAGCTTTCTTCTCCTTTCTATACAATGTGTAACAAGCGAAAGGTAAGTATGTTCTTTTATTAACCATTTCACATAATTCTGTTAATTCTGACCTTATTCCCATTTCACGTAGGTCCAGTCTGGATTTTATCCCATCTTTAGTCTTACCTGGTATATTTAACAGAGTACCAATGACACTATCACATACATTTTTCTCAAAGTGCATTACATCGATACAATGCGTGACTGTCAAAGAACTCCAATAAGGAAGATCCCAAAATATTGACTTCTTCTTGAATGAAGAATTGTCACTCCGTGTGGCCATACTACATTGTGATTTCTTACCAAATTCATTGAAAATGTCTTTTACTCTTTCATAAACAACATTCCCTGGTATAGGTTTAGGTGCACTCTATTCATCATTCCATCCATTGAATGCTTTGCGCTTCCTATGATACAGATGGAATTTTGAAAGAAACCTTCGAAGACCAAGATATACAGTCTTGCAGCCATATTTTAGTCTTATTGAATCAATGTTTTCTTCACATATAGGACACGCTTTAGCTCCTTTGACACTATATCCAGACAAATTACCATATGCTAGAAAGTCATGAATAGTGCAAAACAACATAGCGTGCAAATGAAATGTCTCTCTTATTGAAGCATCATAGGTCATCACACCTTCATCCCAAAGTTTCTTTAAGTCATCAATCAGAGGTTCAAGATAAACATCGATATCATTTTTGGGTTGTTTAGGGCCTGATATCAACAACGACAGCATAACATACCTATTTTTCATACACAGCTAGGGAGGAAGATTGTATATAACAAGCATGACTGGACAAGTGCTATGTTGGCTGCTCAATGTCCCGTACGGATTCATCCCATCTGTATAAAGACCAAGTCTTAGATTCCTATCATATTCACCAAATTTGGGGTACAATAGATCAATCTTCTTCCACTGTGGGGAATCAGACGCATGTCGTAGGATCCCATCATTACTTTTCTTAACATTTGCATGC
The DNA here is from genome assembly GCA_963693085.1 of Alisma plantago-aquatica. Classification (NCBI taxonomy): domain Eukaryota; kingdom Viridiplantae; phylum Streptophyta; class Magnoliopsida; order Alismatales; family Alismataceae; genus Alisma; species Alisma plantago-aquatica. Next base: position 1,854,754,601 of record OY856409.1, read on the forward strand.
CACCTCAAATTCTTCGCATCTTTTGGATTTGCAAACAAGAGTTGAAAGCGTGATATTATAGGTAGATACCACATCACCTTGGCAGGAGAACCAGTTTTGGACTCCCCTTAAGTCGTCAATTTATACCGTGACACACCACATTTTCGACAATCTTTCAAATCCACATAGTCCTTTTGAAATAATACACAATCATTTGGGCATGCGTGTATCTTCTTAGCCTCCACTCCCATTGGGCACAACAATTTCTTTACCCGGTATGTTGAGATTGGCAGCTCGTTTCCTTCAGGAAGCATTTCTTTCAACAAATTCAACAATGAAGTGAAGCTTTTGTCACTCCATCTATTGTTAGCTTTCAAATTATACAATCTCAACACAGTGCTAAGCTTCATAAACTTAGCACAACCTGTGTATAATGGTATCTCAGCATCATGCACAATGTTTCTAAAGATAGGAGGTGGATCAGTGTGCTCTACCCTGCAACTATCCAGCATCGCATCAACGATGTCTACTGGAACTGGTTCGTTCGCATCTACGTCATCGGAGGCAATTTCTTCTTCCACCCAAGCACTGCTATCGACATCCACTAGTTTCAAGTTTGAAATCTCTCCATGCTAGTGCCATTCTGTATAGCCTTGTACAATCCCGTTGCACATGACATGACTTTTGATTTTTTCACCAGTGCTGACTTTCAAATTGTTACCGCAATGCCTACATGGATAGTAGAACCTATCTCCAGATTCTTTCCAATGTTCCTCGGCAAATCTAATAAACTGATCAAGACCAGATATAAACTCTGGGGTGCAGCGATTGCGAATGGACATCCATGATCTATCCATTCTATGATCAAAGAGAAAACAAGTATATATTAGGACAAGATTAGGGTCTACGATTAACAAATACATGTGATGTCATTCATTCTATATAATAAATGTGTACCACCTATCGGTGCCCTGCTGGGGACTATCCAAGATTTACTTCTAATGCGTAAATCTTGGACGGGTTTCTAGGCCAACAAACACATGTGATGTCATTATGATATATAATAAATGTGTACCGCCTATCAGTGCCCACATAAGCATCGCTTGAGAACCATCGCTAAAAGGGCATAAACAACCGACGCCAAAGACATGTTCTGTAGTAGTGAAATTCAGGGTTTCTAGGCCAACAAACACATGTGATGTCATTCTGATATATAATAAATGTGTATCACCTATCCCATCCTTGAACACCTAATCTCACTAGTAAGTGTATAATGTGTATTGGGTTTTCAAGAAACTTTCGGCAACATTTCCCCGCTGTTCTCTAAGTACATATGTACTTAGAGAACAAATGGGGAAATGCTACCAAAATTTTCTCGAAAACCCAATACACATTATAAAATTACATCCTAAGTGAGATTAGGTGTTCAAGAACAGTCCCAAACTGGGGACTATCCAAGATTTACTCCTAATGAGTAAATCTTAGACGGGTTTCTAGGACAACAAACACATGATGTCAATCTTATATATAATAAATGTGTACCACCTATCCCATCCTTGAACACCTAATCTCACTAGTAAGTGTATAATGTGTATTGGGTTTTCGAGAAAATTTCGGTAGCATTTCTCCACTGTTCTCTAAGTACATATGTACCTAGAGAACAAACGGGAAAATGCTGCCGAAATTTTCTCAAAAACCCAATACACATTATACACTTACATCCTAAGTGAGATTAGGTGTTCAAGAACAGTCCCAAACCGGGGACTATCCAAGATTTACTCCTAATGAGTAAATCTTGGATGGGTTTCTAGGCCAACAAACACAATAATAGATATGTACATGTTAGGTTTCATCACAATTAATGTTAGGGTTTCATCACAATTGATGTTAGGGTTTCATCAATGTTAGGTTTATCAAATCAAATTAGGATGCTAGAATGGACAAGTTTAAATCTTATTTCAACATGCATCAAAATTTACTGAATTAGGTCAAACATTAGGATTAGAAGCACAAATATATGCAAGCAAAAGATTTGTTCGTATCCTAGGATATACATAAAGCATTACATAAAAATTTGTTCATATCCTTACCAACAGCAAGTACGGTCGTGGTTGTGTTGGCCTACCACGGTCATGCTAGACAACACGGCTGTTACCACAAACGTTTTGTCCAGCACGGCCTTGGTAGGCCAACACAGCCATGGCCGTGCTTGCTGTTGATAAGGAGCTAGGGAGAAGGAAGCAAAGAGGCTAGGGCTACCTAGAGCTAGCGTAAAGAAGAGTGGCGGCGAGCGGCGGCAGTAATGGCAGCGAGCAGGCGAAGAGCAGAGAAGAGCGGCGAGCAGCTGTGGCACCAGGAGAAGAGCGGAGCAGCAGTGGCGGCGAGCGGCGGCAGTAGGAGAACAAGCAGCGGCGGCGACAAGCAAAGGCGCACCAGCAGCAGCGGTGGCGAGCAACAGCGGGGGTCGTCGAGCGATTTTAGGTGAGCAGCGGCGAGCAGCAGCACAGGAGAAAATTATCGCAATGAAATAGGAAGAAAGGGGGAAGAGTCGGGTGATACAGGTCTATTAAGCTTTTTAACAGCGTCAGTTTTCTACAACGCTGACATCATTTACGCTTCAGCGTTGGTTGATAGTAAACAACCGACGTCTAATTAGACAATCTTTGCCCTAAATTATTTGGCAGAAACCATTATCAACATCAGTTATCAAAGGATAACCGATACCGAAAGTGGGAACTTTTCACACAAATTTTCATCTTATATAGGAGTCGGTTATTAGTTAAACAACCGACGCTGTATGTGACACTTTGGGGCCATATTATTTTTTGCTCAAAAATTGGATTTTGTAGGCAATTTTAGGCGTCGGTTTGTTATACCCAGCCGACATTGAATACAAAGCGGTACCCATGTCTGGCTGGTGTTTGAATATAGACGTCGGTTTTCCTAAATAACCGATGTGGAATAGTATAGGCATCAGTTTTCTTAAAAAACCGACGCCCAGAAAAGCGACATTGAATGTTGTTTCTGTAGTAGTGTTCCATGCCAAATTTCAACATTATTGAGATATGATTCCCCATCTACATGTGGAATATTCATATATATTGCCACTAAATCTTTTGTAATCACATATTTCATCTTTTATATTGATTCAAGTCAAACTCTTTGACTATCTTCTCCATTTAAAAGATCACATATCTGAGATACTTGTTTCAATCTCTCAGATTGAACTGTGTGGCTTATAGAATTTATTTGCATTCATGAAGTTATAAAACCTTTAGGTTTTGTAATGTACACATCCTCTCAAATATTCCTTTTAAGAAATCCAGTTTTAAACTTCATATGTGAAATCTCATAGTCCATTCTACAAACCATGATTGGTATGACAATTGGTAAAGGAATTTATTAATGTTCAACAATTTGAACTGATTTGAAAACTTTCACAGCCAATATGTCCTTTTATGTTATCCATTTAGGTCCTTTTTAATGAAAATCCAACTTCACCTTATGGGTTTTACCGCTTCAGGTGGCACTATCAAGGTCGTACCTTATTAGTGTACATGGACTTCATAATGGCCTTAAGCCATTTATCATATTCTAGTCCTTAACAACTTGTAGTTGATTTGTTAGCTCATCATTTTATGACCAAACTAAATGAATTGTTGGATTCACAATCTGTCAATCTCAGATGTGTTCTACTAGAATGATGAGTTTCTATGTTACATGAGGAGATTGAGATTCCATAACCATTTGTGATTCTCACTTATTCTCATTGTACCTCCTTGTTGATCTCGAACCCTTTGAGTTCTACTTTTACTCCCACTGATTCTATTTGGAGTTTAGTTATCCTTGCAAAAAAACACTTATGTCATCAGATCAGGATTAATAGTAACATTCAACAATCATGGTTTGTGGATTAAACTTTTTAAGAAACTACTTTCTTTTTATAAGTTTTAATCCTTAAGACGTATTGAGACATTCCCATACGATATCACATATGATGTCTTTTAAACCATTTTAGACAATACTAGTTTTAGTGTTAAGCATGTATATTTTAGGATATTAGAAGATTAGTTTAAATGATAATCACATCATGACTCATCAGGATGTAATTCCTTCTTTCTAACACATCATCATGTTTTAGGTGGATTTGACTTGTGATACAATATCAGTATCTTTCAAGAAGGTCTTCAAACTATTGATGTAAAGTATTTCAAAATTTGATCATATCAATGTTTCTTAATACTTTTTCTATCAAAGTTATACTTCATATATGATCTCCTTGAACTCTTCAAGAGATTTGTGTTTGTATTTCACCAAATACAAACCTCATACCAATTGAAATCATTAGTGAATATTCTAAAGTACAAACAACTACCTCTAGCATTTATTCTATAAGATCTTTATACATCAACATTTATAAGACTTAGTACAATGCTTATCCTCCCACTACATCTAGTCAATGATATTTTTTCATATTTCTCATAATTAAGACTTGCATGTCTCTTATTTGTTCAAAACCAAGAGAGTCCAGAAATCATCAATATGGTTTCTAGAAATGCATTTCTCATATATGTGCTTTATATGACAATGCTAAAGTTTGTTTGAGTTATCAATTTTAATCCTTTGGTATTTACATTATAAACATTCTTCCTAAGGATTTTTCATGTAAATATCATTAGATGGTTGGGCATTTCAATATAAGATTACATCTCTGGAATAAAAACATTAGAAAATCTTTATTGATATGTCATCCTTGTCATACAAGATGCATAAAGTAAAATGTTTCTATTTATTGGCATAATGAATTACAAGTTCAACTAACTCTATTACATGCCATGTGGGCTAGGATAAATTTAAATGTAGACTAAAGCTTTAGCAACTTTTGCTCCACATAGTCAACTTTATCCTTTCATTAGGGATTTACTTCTTATCAGATCCTGCACATCACATATGTCAGATCTCTATCTAGAATCATATACCAAGATGAAGAAGTAATTAAATTTATCTTATAAAATTTATTCATAAAGTAGAGGCCTTTGCCCCTTCCTTATTCTTCTTTAGTTCCTCTAACTATAGGGGGTAATTTCTATTCCAATGTTGATACTGGTGACAATGGTGACAAGCACCTCTCTTCTTCAATCCTCCCTTTGCCTTGAGATCTGAGGACTTGGGATTCTGACTAGCTTTATAACTATTCTTAGCTTTGACTTTACCTTTAGACTTCCTCTCAGTCTTGTTGATCATCATTGTCTTGTCTTCCATCATCTGTGCCTCGATAGTTCTCAACATGCTCAACAACATTGTCAATGGCTTGTCAAAGTCATTCATGTTGTAGTTCATGACAAACTAACTGTATGAATCTGGTAGGGACTACAAAATCACATCAGTGGCTAACTCTTGACCCAAGGGTAATCCCAATCTAGCCAGGTTCTCCACATACCCAATGAGTTTGAGTACATAAGGACCTATTGGATCTCCTTCTGCCATGTTGCACTTGAACAGCTCCTTGGAGACATCATATCTTTTTTGTCTTGCTTGATCACGGAACATGTTCTTGAGATGTATGACCATCTCAATTAATCCATGTTCTCATGTTGCCTCTGCAACTCATAGTTCATGGAGTATAGCATCAACACTTGACATCGACGACATCTTCAGTACACTTCTTGTAAGCATCCGAGTGAGCCCTTGGTGCATTGGAAGGGGTTCATCTGGCCCTAGTATTTCATGGACATAGAGCTTGCACCCTTGTGTGTGAACGATTCTCAACATCCTGAACTAGTCGTGAAAGTTATTCTCATTTAGTTTATCCTTTTCAAGGACTGATCACTGAGAAAAGTGATTGTTGTTTGTGACCATTTGATTCTACAAAAGAATTTTAATATTTTGTCAAAAACTTATTTTTGATTTGATTTGATTTGAATAACATTTTTATAATATTAATAAAGTATTTAATTATTGTCGCTCCCATTATTTTGATCAAATTGAAAACCTTCATGTATCAATTTGGAAAATTGCAGCGAACAATTTTCTAATGTGCCAATATGCAAAATAATTCAATTATTAGCTGACCAACGCCAGCGTCCATTATCAACCATTAAGGTAGGCAATGTTTTCCAATTGCATCACATGCAGTTCTCGGATAGATAATATGTACATCTCTTTTCTGTAGCCATTTGTATGATTTTGGTGATTAATCTCATTAATACCACAACAGTTAAGCCTGGCCCAAAAATTGACATGATAATAATGCAGCCCGCTTGGTAGGCCCACACTATTACCATCACACTTCCATGAGATAGACAGTGCACCATCCTTGGGATGCCCATGCTTATTCGATCAAGATTTTCATGTGTGCCCCTATTGGAAAGTATCTTACACTTAATATGTTTGTTTGAGGGATTATATATATATATATATATATATATATATATATATATATATATATATATATATATATATATATATATATATATATATATATATATATATATATATATATATATATATATATATATTTGTGTGTGTACATATACATATCCAATCACCACATACTAGTACATATCATCTATACTACTATAAAAAGAGCAAGTTTTGCAGGAAGTTCAAATACACCCGCCCAAAGTCATATTAACCAATCACGTTGCACGATTTTGCCAACATGGCAAAAACTTGCACTCTCCTTCACTCAAGCTGCTCTCACGTTTTTTTCAGCTTTTTTTCCTTCCAAAAAATGATTAAATTTGAAAAAACAGAACTACTCATTTTGTCCTAAATGGGCTCCACGTCTCTCTCTCTCTCTCCAATAACTAACCGTCCCCCATATTCACGCCCATGTTTCGTTGCCAATAGAAATATCTACTTTTCTGTCCCACTTTGAAACAATAGAAATATCCCAAATTTTGATCCCACTTTGTAAGCATAGTTTGAGGAATGAAACAGACATTATCACCATACATTTTGAAAATGGAAATCACAAACTTCCGAATTTTTTTTCATTTCTTATCTCTTCTTAATTGGTATTCCAACAACTACTTCTCATTATCTTCTTGCATAATGGTTGGTCATCTCTCGCATGCTCCCTACATGTAAATACTCTCTCAGTCTCTTCCCAATATGTTCCATTTCTCTCATCCTTTTCATAAATAATTCCCTCACTTCAAAATACTTTTCTCAGACTCCCACGTACTAACACTCCCCCCATTCTCTTCCTAATATTCTCCGTTTCTCTCGCCCTTTCCATAACTAATTCCCCCACTTTTGAACACATTTAGTTTGCCAAACCCATCAAACCCAGTTAATACGAAAACAACATCAGACTTCATCCTCACTCCTTCCATTATATATGGAAGTGAATTCCGCCTTCCTCCATCTTCTCCCCCGGTCAATGTGATTCCGTCCTTCCATAACATTTTAAACTCTTAGTTTATGGTTTCTTCTCCGGTTGCCTCGATCCCTCACCCCAACCCACCCTTTTTCTACCTTCTTGCTAAAATTGGAAATTTCTATAATCAAGGTAGCCGCACCATACGACTTGAAGGAAACTAACAGGTAATCATTGGGTTGTCTCTGACTATAAGCTAGAATCAAACAAAAGGATCCGAGGTGGATATGAGAAATACGGTGAATATCAGGAATACAAATTAAATTTAACCTTGGTAGTTTTGTAGCATTCTCTTGCACAAGGACACAAAGGATCTTTCAAGATGTAAATCAGATGAAATTCGATGCATGGTTACAAAAGGGTATGTCTCCTTTTCTTATACATCCTCACATCTTTGTCTGTGTTATATTTTTCTTCAAAGGGTCTCAAGCAAAATGTATATCAGATGGAGGTCAATGCATGATTACCAAACAGTATGTCTCCTTTATTTTATGCATCCTCCCATCACTATTTCTATTTTTCTTTCCAACTTTCACATCTTATTCATCTGTTGTGGTGTTCCTCGATGGAAGGGCTAGCTCAAGCAGATGTTGTTCTGTAGATCATTGGAACACATAAATCACAATATTTTCACTATGACTTGCGCCTTGAGGTTACTATATATGAATTATTGGTCCAGCTCTCTTTTGGTAAGGTATATGTTGCAAATTCTAAGAACTCCTGACACGATGTGCCACTTTTTAGAAGATATTATTACCTCCACTACAAAGTCTGGAATTGTTTACTCAAAAAATGTGAGTGGAAATCAATAAGTAAAAAATACTGGTTATGAGTCATTTGCTTCGACATTCTTGTCTTGCAATGTGTCCATCTAATAGTATTATATTTCATAGTTCTTGGTTCAAATAAATTACTACTTGACGTTCGTCACAATCAAAGCGGTGTTGATATGATGTTTATCATCTTCTTCTTAAAAGGGGATCCTTTGCTTGTCTCCATCGTAGCCTAAGAAGACTTCATATATTAAGAAGAGATGCACGTGCATGTGTCTGTCTGCATATACGCTAGAGATCAGGGATTAGTTTCAGCGCGATTGAGCACTAATGCCTTTGTCAACAGAGAACAACTTTGCATGCACATTGTTCTGTGCATCTGCATGTATAACAGAGCACAAGGTGCAAGGATTGTAGTTCATTCGGATGTCTACTAAGAGGCAAAGGAGATGAGAAGTTGTACATCTTTCACTATATCAGTATTTGCTATAGTGCTAGAGTATAAACATATTTGTGAAGGACACAATATTATTTTATGTCGTATTTTATTATTATGGCAATATCATATACATGCTAATAAATAATATTTGAAACTGTAATGATGGAATTTTTGCCATACATATGCCATGAAGTTTCAGAAATTGTTAACTTTTTGGTTTTTGTAAATAATAGTAGTTGTTATCGCTAAAACTAATTGACATAAGAGCTAGCTCTTGTGATGATGATTTTATTATTTTGGTATTTATGGATTAATACACTATGCTATCCTACAGGAACAACGATATGGATGTGTATGTCCCGTTAAGAAACAAAATTAACTTTCTTTTGCTTCAGTCTTGTGATCATTTTATGCTTTTATAATGTATTCATTTGACCATTTTCCTTTATTAATACTTAAAGAATAGACCATCATAGAGTGTCGTAAAGTTAAAGATCGTGTAGATGTGGAATGTCTCTAGAATACATCGTTAGTTCTTTGTAATGTATTTTGTTAAAAAAAATCATAAAGGGACCAGTAGTGTGGGTAGTCAAGGAGGGGGTGGTTATACCATCGGGGTGGGTCATCGAAGCGGCTCTTCTTTGGATTGGTACCCATTTTTTTAACATTAGGTGTTGTATTCATTGGGGTTCATAAATTTGGTATGTTATATTGACTTATATACCTCTTAGGCATTTTCCTAATCTCATTGTCTTACAAGCATGATTCTTAGTTGATAAAGACTATGACATATCACAACCTAACAAAATTCTAATATCTTACATATCATCTATATATCTTGTGGAGAAGACATGATCATACAAAGAAATGCTAATATCATTTAGTTAAAAGTATAACAATATATTATATTATCTTTACACTCCAAGAAAATCTAGAGCGTTAAGGTAGACTGTATTATAATTAGTGGGAGGTGTGAGTTTCACCCCTTGAATACCAATAATATAATAAAATATTTTTGCTATGTGAAAATTACTAATCTAATTTGCTATGTTAATCATTTTATTCATATTGTTTGGTATCACTTTTTTGGTTTTTATGTCAACAAACATATCAATTAGATTTTCAAAACCAATTTAATAGAAAATTAGTTGTACTCAACTTTTATTTCTCAATATAAAAAATTTATATAGATCTCAAAATACAATCATTGGGTTATACTTCATGGCATCCATATATGTCATGTATGAAAGATTAATGTGCTTTACTAGAGGTATAAACCTTACTTCATTTACTAATATCTACAAGATTTAAAAAAATATGTTCAATTTTTGTAAGTAAATTGATGAATAATTGAAATGATGACACTTCACATGTGAACAATAGACTCACAAGGTTTACATTCTTAGATATACTTATGGAAAACTTCATTTTCTTTCTTTGGATGTTACTTTTGATATATTTTCCCCTACAATTGAAGAACACATTTTACAATGTTGTCTCAAGAAAACCACATAACTAAATATATCTTATATTTCCTTGTACATCTTATAATAAAAATTGATAACGATATTCTAGAAAAATATGAAATTCGAAAAATAACATAACCAAATATGTAGAATTCTAAATAAGAATGTTATAATAATCTATGCTCTATTTTTTCAAAAATTCACATCTCAATGTTTAATATTTCTATTCTTTCTCATATATCAAGCTCATTTTATTTTTGCAAAATTGACTTGGTTTATCTAAAATTCACATCTGAACTTTAATTTTTCTACTCTCTCCCATATGTCAAGTTTAAATAAATTCCGCCTATTAGTTCTCATTTAAAAACATGATGGTCTATGTTATTAGGCAAAAAAGTGAATTACTGAGATTATATTTTTCCTTTCTAAAAAAGCAACATCCCATTCTCCTCACTCTTATGACACCTACAAATAACACAATACTTCTTCAAAAAATTAGCTATTGAACATCTTCTATTTCTTCTTATTTTTTGTCACTTTAACAAACCAAAACCCCTCATAGGACATAATTGATTATATTGCATACACCGGACTTAGCATAAGGCACAAACATTCCAAGGTATTACCCAAACTCACACGAGATCCATGATATCTACGAGATGTGACATTTAGTGTCAAACATTATCATTTGAGACACAAACATTATTAATTTTCTCATAAAATTTTTATCGTCAATAGATCCATATTCTTCTATTGTAAAGGGTCATTTATTGTAAGGAATAAATACTTTTCAGCACTTTAGTTTTAGTCCCTACAAATGAATTGTTGTCATACACATTGATTCCATTCGTATTGTCATAGAATATGTCTACTATTTCATAAAGACATTTTCTAATACTAATCCAAATATGTATTCTTTGCATCATTTGATAAATACAAGTATGTATTTTCATAATTATATAATTATTTAATGTCATTTTATTTTTTTTAATGTGGCACGTGCATGGGCACGTGTGTGTTTACTACTATAAATGATATATCCCACAATGTAAACATGCAATATAAAACAAGAAGTGATGGTTATCAGCACGTATATTTTAATTCCTTGGACCCCTAAGGAATTATTACCACCTAGGTTGACATCACGTCACATGCATGAAACTACTATTAGTGTAGATCTTTTCTTGTCAATTTGGGTTGATCTATTCAACCATTAAATTGGTCGTCTCACCTCTTGGCCAGTCATTTGGTCGCCTGAAATGACTAGTTGGCCTCCTATCCAACCGATGTCTTGATTCCCTGGATGATCGATTGGGTCGACCATCTGTTCAGTTCTCCCCTGTAGTCTGCCTTCCTTGGTCTTCCAACCGGTCGACTCATCTCTTGAAATAGTTGTCTCACCTGACGTTGATCGTCATCTTCATTTGTGTAAGAAAAGAAAACTAACCTATTGTTATTAAACTTATTACATGTTAATGAGGAACCTTGAGTTACATTCAAGGGGAGTAAAGGTAGGAAATAATTAACTATTATATTGGGAAAAATAAGATAGAGGCTCGGTATGCAAACTGAGATAAAACATATATTAAAATCAAACCATCCAACCACACACATATATTGGGTTATTGGCCATAACCATTCTACACATCCACAATCAAAACCACTTTTAGGGCAACACGTATAAATTACATATACATTATATATACATACACACACACACTTATATATATATATATATATAAGTTTGGGATTTTATGTGGACTTTGATCAGATACATATATGGATCAACTTAAGTATTTACATCTAATGCAATAAACAAGCACGATAACCCAAAAATTTTATTATATCGATTATCCCAAAACATAGTAAATTGACGTGTCTCTGATACCACTTTTGGGAAATACCATATTAGAGTAGGCAGTGAAAACAAAAAAATTACTATTTATATTTCCCATAATAGAAAGATAGCATCAACAACTATGTAATGAGAAAGATGGTTTAACGAGTTCATAACTGGCCCTAGAGAAAGTACATCGACAAAAACTCATTGCAGTTGTCATGCAACTATCTTCTAGTTGATTTTGGATGGTGTTTGTGCAACTCTTGGTTTTCACCACGGATAGAAGACTCAAACAACAACTCCTGGTCTTCACCACATACTGCAGGTTGACCTTGTCCTACTAGTGGAAGACAACTGCCTCCTCGCCTCTAGAGAAGTCCATAGGGTGCAACTAGAACTCATGTTGTTCTAGTAGAATAGACAAGAAGGAGTGGACCCTCCCGTTGGTGTACTAGTCACCAACTTGCTCTCCCACAATTGTTTCTCCCTTGCTATCCCTCCCTTTAGCGGGTAGACTTGCTCTAGCTCGCTATTGGTTATGACAACCAGATAGGACAATAATTTTCATAGGCAATTGAGTTGTGTTCTGGGAAGCCCCAAGTACTCCTCTACTTATAAAAGAGGTTATTTGGGTTCCCAGTCTGTGTGGGAGTGGAAGGGATCACAAGATCATAAATTTTCACAAGCTGTGAGCATCAAACCAGTCAGTTGTAAACCGAACCAGTCAATTCATATGCAAACTGATTGGTTCACACCCCAAATTGGTCATTTCTCCATGTTTCTCAATCACATATGAATTGAAAATTTATTTCCAACTAATGCTAAACATTAATTCCTTGCACCAATCGAGTTGAGCAAGTGAAACGATCAATCTTGCGAATTTGGGAAAGTCACTAGAACCTTCAATTGGCATGACCGAGCAACCTAAGCCAATTTGTTCACCTAGTAAGTTGATTGGTTGGTTCCTCGATTCATGAAGAACTTAGCCAATTCAATTTCCAATCAACCTGACACTCCAAACAACCATCTCAAAAGTTGAATCAATCGGTTGAGTTCACTCAACTAATTTGTTCCTTGAATTGAATACTTAAACACTCCAATATTCAATGCAACCATCATTCATGATTAAACTCCTCTTCTAGATGAGTTCCTATGTGTGTGACCCTATAGGTCCCATATCACATTGGTAGTGAATGTCCATAACTAGTATATTACATCACAAGCAAAGAGTGGTGCCTAGTCACACACCAATGCTACCCAAGTAAAGGGAAAGTTGGAGAACAACTTCAACCTACAATCTATGTAAGGTGTTATAGTAACTATATAATTCCTTTGTTTCTAATATCCAGAACAAACTCGAGGCATGGAAGCATCATCCTATGAATGTTCAATCCATGTTCCTTAAACTAGAGTAGACTGACTGAGATATATGTGACCTCAATATCATATATTGATTACAATGTTCATGCACATGTGTTTCTCAATCTCACTTATCAAGTGGCCAACATATCAAACTCCAGTAGGAGGGACAAATCTCATATACATCACTCATAGTTAGTGCCCATGTCAAAGCTACCCAATCATCACCATTATGGCAATCCTTATTCAGGGTTACATTAGATGATCTCAAAGTATACCAGACAACATGTGATGAGTGTAGTGACTTCATGTCTAAGAATCACAATCATGAACTTCACTATGAGATATGACTAAGAACACCTATAATGGTTTCCATGTGTCACTCTCAAGGTGGGTCTGTCAGATACATTGTTCCATAACAAGTATATGTGTGCTTGGTTTGATATACTATATTATGACTAATGAGATTTTGTCTTCAATCAACACTCACTCCAGTCTTGCGTGTTGTTCTATCTATCTACCTTTCACATTAAGAATCGACTAGGGACATAACAAGAATGTACATACTATTAACATCTCTATGATCTCATTGTTAAGGTCTTGTACTTGAGGACATATGTCATTGAGTATTGTCATTCCCTAGACATTCATAATGTTTCCTCATTATCTCATAACTTAGTGAATCTGAAAGAATAAGAAGCTTGCCTTTATTATTAATCAAATCCTTCTATGTAATATGCCATCACAATCATCATATGATTGGCTCTATAGGCATACCATACCAATATGGTGGTCCTTATCTTATTTATAAGTAGATGGCACTCATCAAGCGGTAACCCAGGTTCAACGGATAAAAGTATAACACCCAATAAACTGTGTGACAATAATATGTCTAATCAATCAAGACTACCAGGAGGGTGGGATATTTTCAAGCCTTTGGATGTCTAGCTTAGCATTGTGTTAGTACCTTTACTGGCATCCCACAATATTTCTAAGGATCCTACGTGTGGTTGGCACCCATTCCATGGCACATAGGTTTGTGAGAATGTGAAGTACATGTGATGGGTTTTAGGAATTTTGAAAGCACAATGCTTCCATATATGCAAATAAAGAAATAATAGCACAATGCTTCCATAAAATATCAAACTTTGTTGCTAACTTACACCTACTATTCACCCTTTGATTTTTTTCTTTGCCATTTTTGTTTTTTTAAAATGAGGGAAGTGGAAAAAAACCCTAGATAGGAAGAATGCTTGAAAATCCTAATTTGTTAGTGAAACACCACATAAAAAAACTTATTCAGAGTCACCATCACATTTTGTACAAAAAATGAGGAAAAAGGGTGTCGATGAAGCCATAAAGGATTCTGAGTTGATATCTTTGCTAGACAAAAAATAGAAGATAAAAGTAGATTCAGAGATTGGATTTGACAATCTTGTTACGAGTGGGGAAGGGTTAGTTTCCCCATCCCGCTTAGAAAACTGGGTATAAAGTGCGCTTGTGTGATGAAATATTGAGTGATTGGTTAGTTAAGGAAATAAAACATAAAAAGTGACTATATTGGTGTCAATGGGCTTTTAGTGCTAGTGATGTTTCTGTATTTCTTGTCATCCCCCCCCCCAATTCCTAGTTATTAGGTATGTTATGGTCTTAATCACCTCAGGACCTCCCACGGTGGGAAACCATTAGTGATATCGACTGATGCATATGATGTTAGAGGATGACTAGTAGAGTTGTTTATGTTGAAATTAGATATGAGTTTTCAAAAATAGTAAAAACAATGACAACTATAAGAGCGACAATCTAGTTATAGAAGATAATAGATTAGACGGTGTAGTAGATTAAGTCAGGTGCAACAATAATACTTCAAATAGAAACATATAGTAGATTAAGTAGTTACGTGTAGTAGTTAGAGTAGAGTACCATTGTACATATCTAGCAAATTAGATGGTCTCAGAGGAAGGATCCTATGTTTATAGGCAATACAAAAATAAAGAGACGGGTAGTCATTTCTCTTGATTCAGGAGAGGCAAAAAGGGCCTTGTAAATGTCGGATATGGGGGTCTATTTATAGTCTAGTTTAGGGTTTGAGATTCTGGGCACAACCTTCTGGAATAGGCAGTGGATTGTGATGATGTGCCACACATGGATGATAGACTGAGGTGATCTGCCCATGTGACACCAATAGATGGGTTTGATACGCCCAGTGTCCTAGGGTGCAAAAAAGGAAATTTCTCATTTTCCTAGTAGTTTTAGGAATATTCTGGAAAAAATGGAGAAATTTTTTAAAGACTCGATCTTTACAGTAAAATATTTACAAAATAATATCACAATCATAAACATTCTTTATTACAATCATGTGTGTACATCAGAGTAACGAAAGCTTACAAATATGATTACAAGTTTAAGGATAAAAATTGCATTCCTATCTAGTCTTCAATGGAGGACTACCCATGCACGTCTCTTCAAGATCTTTCATCTACCACGTATCCATGAGTTCTCAGAGGGAACGAAACCACACATGGATCCCATTTAAGGGAAATAAAGGGTCAGTAAAGATGGTATTGAATCCAATCATTGAACTATGTGTGAAATAGGATTTAGATGTATAATAAAAGTTAGGAAAGGACTATTTTGTGGACTAAAAGCTAACAAAAAGAATTCCAATATCAACTTCAAGATAAAAAATCTTTCATAAGCATATCATTAAGCAAGATTCAATAATGCAAAATTGATCCAAGCTATTCACAAAGTCTATCAATTTCAAGATATTCTATTTGGCAAGTTTTGGCACCTTTCTATCATATCTTTTCTAGGGCTAAGTGCCTTGTGTTCTCACACTCTAGGAGAGAACGACACTAGTGCCTTATTAGCTATTCCAGTTAACTGGGGGAAAACTAATCCCTATCCACTATGCATGGTTGTGGGATACTTGGCCCACTCAAGTGAGCCAAAGATCTATAGGGCCAAAACCCAAGGGACCAAAGTCTATAGGGAGTCAAAACTCCAATAGATCAAGTCCAGTGCCAAAATTATTATCAACAATATTTCATCAATTGCAAAATGAGAGTGGTGAACTTTCAAGAATAAATAAAGGTTTCAAAACTATATGGAATTCACCATGAATCAAGATATATGTGTGTCCATCAAGAGGGAAAATAGTTCAACAATAAAATAGAAGATTTAGTACCTCAATTATTCAGGCTTGCAAGGATTGCATAATCACAATGTGTCTCTATGAATTTATGAAGAGGTGGCTACCATGAATAATAATATTGTCACCGTTTGACTAGGAATCAATGTTCTTCAATTTCTCTTATTTAAGATTAGGTTTTCCCATATTGGATTTCTATCCCATATTTTCCCATCTATAGTTATCATAGTTCTTCTGATGATAATATAGTATTTCAAGTAGGATTGTCAATATAATAAATTCAACTAGTTCATTTACCTTATACATATGGATGACTACCACATTATGCTTAGTTATCATTTCACAATATTTTCTCTTATTGTCTCTAATATTATTAATTGAGCACATGATCAATTAAACATCCATTATAAATAAATATGTCAATATTATCTATATAAAAGAGGGAAGACAACATAATCCCCTAATAATGAGGTCATTAATGTTTTTGTTTATATTTAGAAGAAATCCAGTATACCCATATGTTAATAACTAGATCTCTATACACATATGAACATAATTATGTATCTACTAATATTTGGATGGATAAATATTTTGTATAATCTAATAATCACATGTTTTATATTGTAATATGATATTCTCCAAGGACAATTAGGTTCTCCTTTGTGGTCCTCTATGTTTCCTTCAAAATGGGTTAATCTAGATTAAAAGGGGTTCATAGGTCAAAATCTTGTATTCAACTCCCTTAAATATCAAAATAAATCAAAATTTGATATATGTCTTACATATGATGTATATATAGGGTTTTAGCATATAACAAGGCTAAATGAGTATAAATAATGTACCTCTAGATATCTTTTGAAATTGCAGGTTTTATATCTATTAATTTACCTATGATAAAATCCACCAAGAAATATAGATAAATACTAGGGTCTTATTTATCGATCATGTATTATCCAAAGATTACATCCAATATGGTGAATATGGTTATGCTATGTGTATATTGGGTTTCTTATTAGTCCATAAGAGAGAATCTACTAATTGAGAAAAGGGAGAGTATTTCTGACCTATAGTGGTCGACTCAAGATGATCTCGACTGATTATTTGATCTTGGTAATTAGGTGCTTCAGGGTGCTCCAACGTGGCCAGCGGTCTGCTTATTGGTTTCATCGAGATTGGGGAGGTTCTGTCCTGGAAGAACCAATGATCTCCAACACCTTGTTGCAGTGGTGGGATCTCGTTGGTAGCAGGGAACCTGAGGTGGTCGAAGGGGTGGTGTTTGTAGATTGTTTCCATCGCGAATGCCCCCGACCATAATAGTTTGCAGGCGTACTGCTGATGAGGTGACGTCAGCGCATCGGATATGTATCCAGTGATGATGTACGTAGTTCTAAGGTGATTGTAGGTCATTCTTACCTGAATTGCAGGCCTGCTGGAATTGCTACTCCAGACATCTCTTACAGTCTCGAGACTAAAGAATAGTAGCAAGGATGACAAGGTGGCGGCAGCTCTAGCATCGACCATCGTGGAGCCTGCTGGGTAGCATAGTCGGGAGTAGATGTGGCAAGGCTGCATGATCTCATGCGATCTGCAGCCTCAGTCCATTCTTTGTCGGTGGTGCTGTGTCAGCAAGGGTTCAACCTTGATTCCGTCGTCGTAGGTATGTTGTCGGCGAGTCCGGTGGACAAGGAGGGAGGGGCTACATGTCCTAGTGGAAGATGGTAGGAAGAAGCAAATCCATGGGATATAGGGGTGGATTGCAGGGCGAGGGGCGGCTCTGGTGGTTTAGCCAGTCGAGATTGCATCGATGAAGGAGGCCTTGGAAAGGCCTGGAGGATATGTAGTTGCAGGTCTCTATTCTACGGGCAGATTGGACAGGTGCCTGGTGAGGGAGGGAGTAAAGACGGTTGGGTTTTGTAGGAGTCGAGTGATGAAGAGGAAGATAGATATAGGGCGAAGGAGAGGAGGGGAGGAGGAAGAGAAGGAAGACCAGACGACGAGTAAGATTGAGAGACGTTGGCTTTTAGGAGGAGACGCACAGATGCGTCATACTGAGAAAACGTTGGCGATAGTTTAAACGGAAATGAGTCTTTTATAGATGGATCAGCAGACGACGATCTGCTTGCTAGGTCAGCAGACGACGGTCTATTTACTGCTCTGTAATAGGATTAATATATAAAGAAGTTATGAATGGCCAATTGGAAGGTCTCTTAGCGAAAGAATAAGATAATGATAAAAGCAGAACGAGAGAAATGATCCGTCAGCGGTAACTGAAAGCACCGAGCCTTTTATTTTCTAATATAATCTCGTGATCTAACTAATTGTATCCCTCAATGCTCCATTATCTTAAGGATTAATTATGGACATGGGAGCCAATTCCGTTTCTGCCACAAACTAAGGACGATAAAAAATGTGTCTCTAATTTTTGCTTCAATGGACTAATACTAGCACCCTTTATTATATTATTGAGCTATATTTTGTAGCTCATAAATTATAGTTACAGGCAATTAATCTCATAGCTAACTCTCTTAGGAATTAAATTTGATTTTGATATTGACTATCAAATGTAAGATTTTGATGCAAATGGCTATTTGTCACCTGTTACTTATCCCAGTAAAATATCAAAAAAGATTATTGTGATATTAAGGCCACCAAGTGAAATTTCAAGTGGCTCTACGAATGGAGGTCCAAACAAGATGTCAAGGTACAAATGATTCAATTTGTATTTATGATATTGAAATGATTCACTAAACCAAATTGAGGGACTAATCTTTAAGTATTTCTCAGATGAGGGTAATTGATACCTTTGGACAAGGTTGATCAAATTTGAGACTATTATGTGACCATGATAATCATAGCATCTCATTAGACTTGGCATGAAAGACAACTTCTCAAATAATCTCAAATTAGGAGAGTTTATTAATAATAGCTCAAAATAGATTTCGTACCAAATTTGAGTATGTTACAACACTACCACCCTTCAAAGGGATTTCATCCCCGAAATTCTACCCTTCATGACAACTATATTCCTTCCAAGACCTAATTTCTTTTCATACTACTCGTGTTTGCACAAATGTCATCTTTAATTAATGCACATGATCCTGATTCTCTTTTGACTAGTCTATATCTTAGTCAAGATGGCCAACCAATTCGTTTACTACCCCTATAGAGTTACTACTTTGTTTCAGTATCAAATGATACTTGAAATGTATATCCTCTACTAAGGTGAGCACATACTGATGATAAATTCATATAAGATTGTACAACCATTTTCTGATATAATGTATGTGAATCAAATTAATAGGTGTCGATCATTATTCTCAATTTTTTTGTAAATTATCTATGTCAAATCACTCTCAGATATGTTTCAAGGTTCCAAATGAAAGCTATCGAATGTGATTGTGAATCTTACAATTTTAAAGTTTAGGATAATTATTTATTCTATATCCATACATGTAATTATTAATGTGTATAAAAATATAAAGAGAAAAACATCATACTTTTCCCATTTGTATACCTAGGGTGGTGACTTTTAATGTTGTACGGGGATCTTCACAGTTCTTCCTCAATCATATCTCCAGTAAATCTATCTCTAGGGGAGTCCAAAAGGTAGTGAGATGGGCTAGATGAATTTTAAGACTAAGGTACATTGAAACCTAGGCTCTTAGTGTGCCCAACTTATAGTTTAAGTAAATCCTACAAATTAGGCCAATTGTACCAAGGTTCATCGTCAACTATTCTTCTAAGTTCTAACTACTGTATTAGAGTTCCTATTTAACCCTAATATTCCACGAGACATGCATGAGTGTCAACCGTTTATATATCTGATACCATATTATAAAGACTCGATCTTTACGATCGAATATTTACAAAATAATATCAAAATCATAAACAATCATTATTACAATCATGCTTGTACATCAGAGTAATGGAAGCATACAAATATGATTACAAGTTTAAGGATAAAAATTGCATTCCTGTCTAGTTTGCAACGGAGGACTACCCATGCATGTCTCTTTAAGGTCTTTCATTGACCACCTGTCCATGAGTTCCCAGAGGGAATGAAATCACACATTGATCCCATTGAAGGGAAATAAAGGGTCAGTAAAGTTGGTACTGAATCCAATCATTGAACGGTGTATGAAATAGGATTTTGATGTATAATAAAATTTATGAAAGGACTATTTGGTGGACTAAAGGCTAACAAAAAGAATTCCAATATCAACTTCAAGATAGCAAATCTTTCACAAGAATATCATTAAGAAAGATTCAATAATGCAAAACTTATCAAAGCTATTAACAAAGTATATCAATTTCAAGATATTCTATTTGGAAAGTTTTGGCACCTTTTTATCATATTTTTTCTAGGTCTAAGTGCCATGTGTTCTCACACTCTAGGAGAGAATGAAATTAGTGCCTTATTAGCTATTCCAATTAACTGAGGGAAAACTAATCCTATCCACTACACATGGTTGTGGGGTACTTGGCCCACTCAAGTCAGCCAAAGCTCTATAGGGCCAAAGCCCGAGGGACCAAAGTCCACAGGGAGTCAAAACTCCAATAGATCAAGTCCAGTGTCAAAATTATTATCAATAATATTTCATCAATTGCAAAATGAGAGTGGTTAACTTTCAAGAATAAATAAAGGTTTCAAAACTATATGGAATTCACCACGAATCAAGATATATGTGTATCCATCAAGAGGGAAAATAGTTGAATAATAAAATAGAAGATTTAGTATCTCAATTATTCAGGCTTGCAAGGATTGCATAATCTAATGTTTCTCTAAGAATTTACGAAGAGGTGGCTACAAGAATGATAATATTGTCACCATTTGACTAGGAATCAATGTTCTTTAATTTCTCTTATTTAAGATTAGGTTTTCCCATATTGGATTTCTATCCCATATTTTCCCATCTACGGTTATCATAGTTCTTCTAATGATAATATAGTATTTCAAGTTGGATTGTCAATATAATAAATTCAACTAATTCATTTACCTTATACATATGGATGACTACCACATTATTCTTAGTTATCATTTCACAATATTTTCTATTTATGTCTCTAATATTATTAATTGAGCATATGATCAATTAAACATCCATTGTAAACAAATATGTCAATATTATCTATATAAAAGTGGGAAGACAACATAATCCCCTAATAATGAGGTCATTAATGTTTTTGTTTATAATTAGAAGAAAGCCAGTATACCCATATGTTAATAACTAGATCTCTATACACATATGAACATAATTATGTATCTACTAATATTTGGATGGATAAATATTTTGTATTATCTAATAATCACATGTTTTATATTGTAATATGATATTCTCCATGGTCAACTAGGTTCTCCTTTGTGGTCCTCGATGTTTCCTTCAAAATGGGTTAATCTAGGGGTTCATAGGTCAAAATCTTGTATTCGACTCCCTTAAATATCAAAATAAATCAAAATTTGATATATGTCTAACAGATGATGTATATATAGGGTTTTAGCATATAACAAGGCTAAATGATTATAAATAATGTACCTCTACATATATTTTGAAATTGGAGGTTTTATATATATTAATTTACCTATGATAGAATCATCCAAGAAATATAGATAAATACTAGAGTCTTGTTTATCGATCATGTATTATCCAAGGATTACATCCAATATGGTGAATATGGTTATTCTATGTGTACATTGGGTTTCTTATTAGTCCATAAGTGAGAATCTACTAATTGAGAAAAGGGAGAGTATTTCTGAACTGTAGTGGTCGACTCAAGATGATCTCGACTGATTATTTGATCTTGGTAGTCAGATGCTTTGGAGTGCTCCAGCGTGGCCAACGACCTGCTTGTTGGTTTCATCGAGATTGGGGAGGTTCTGTCTAGGAAGAACCAATGATCTCCAATGCCTTGTTGCAATAGTGGGATCTGGTTGGCAGTAGGGAACCTGAGGTGGTCAAAGGGGTGGTGTTTGTAGACTATTGCTACCGCGAATGCCCCCGACCATAATAGTTTGCAGGCGTACTGCTGACGAGGTGACGTTAGTGTATCGAATATGTATCCAGTGATGAAGTGCATAGTTCTAAGGTGATTGCAGGTCATTCTTGCCTGACTTGCAGGCCTGCTAGAGTTGAGACTCCATTCATCTCTTACAGTCCCGAGACTAAAGAATAGTAGTAAGGATGACAAGGTGGTGGCGTCTCTAGCATCGACCATCGTGGAGCCTGCTGAGTAGCACAATCCATAGTAGATGTGGTGAGGCTGCATGATCTCATGTGATCTACAGCTTGAGACCATTCTTTGTCGGTGGTGTTGCGTCAGCAAGGGTTCAACCTTGATTCCGCCATTGAAGGTATGTTGCCAGAGAGTCCGATGGACAAGGTGGGAGGGGCTACATGACGTACTGGAAGATGGTAGGAAGAAGAAAATCCATGGGATCTGGGGGTGGATTGCAAGGCGAGGGGCGGCTCTGGTGGTTTATCCAGTCGAGATTGCATCGATGAAGGAGGCCTTGGAAAGGCCTAGAGGATCTGTAGTTGCAAGTCTATTCTATGGGAAGATTGGACATGCGTCTGGTGAGGGAGGGAGTAAAGATGGCTGGGTTTTACAGGAGTCGAGTGATCAAGAGGAAGGTAGATATAGGGTGAAGGAGAGGAGGGGAGGAGGAAGAGAAGGAAGACCAGACAATGAGTAAGATTGACAGATGTTGGATTTTAGGAGGAGACACACATATGCGTCATACTGAGAAAACATTGACGATAGATTGAACAGAAATGAGTCTTTTATAGATGGATCAGCAGACGACGATTTAATAAATAAAGAAGATATGAATGGCCATTGAGCCTTGCACCCTACCGCTCTTTCGATTAGGATTCTACAAGATGTGGTCATCTCCTCCCCCTTAGATTAGGGTTTGCCCTTATAGGTTCAAGTGTGGTAAGGCAGTGTTTTGTGTCTCAAATCCATGGCAGCGGAATCGGCCCTCTTGGGTCACCCTCGCAAATAAGATGTTGTCGTCTACAAAAAATAGATGGGAAATTTTAGGCCCTTTGCAACTTGCACGTGCCCCATGATTTCTGCCTTCTTTATTAGCTTTTCTCAATAAACGAGAGAAAATTTCACTACAAAAAAGGAAAAGATAGGGAGAGATGGGGTCACCTTGGCACAGTCCTCATTTTGGTTTTATAGGTCCTTTCCTTACCCCATTGATGATGATCGAGTGTGAGACACTGGTAACACATTCCCTACCCTTATTCCTCCACATTTGCATAATCCCCAGCACCTCCATGGCTTTGATCAAGAACTCCCATTCAACTCTGTCGTAAGCCTTGCTCATGTCCAGTTTAAGGGCCATCATTCCTTCCTTACCCTTCTTTTTCTTCTTCATCATGTGAAACAATTCATATGCTACCATGGCATTGTTAGTTATCATCCTGCCTGGTATGAAAGAACTTTGATTTTCAGATATCAGCTTTCCCAAGAAAGGCTTGATTCTCTTGGTAAGGACCTTGGTAAATATTTTGTATGAGTCATCGCATAAGCTTATCGGATGAAAATCCTTCATTTGTTTTGGTTCTTTGACTTTTGGTATCATAATGATGTCAGTCTTGTTGATTTATTTCTTCCAACGTCCGGTTTCCCTTCCACCATTTCTGAAAAAAAAGGGTAACTGATCTTCTAACAATGCTCCAGAATTTTTGGTAGAAAATTGCCTTCATTCCGTTTAGGCCCGGTTCCTTATTGGTGTGCATCTGGTTGGTTGCACACCATATCTCCTTTTCCGTTGGAGCCACCTCTAAAGTAGCTTTTTCCTCCTCGGTCAAGACCTACGGTATCTCGGCCCATACCTCATCCAACTCGAGTGGGTTGGAAGTTGTGAACATGTCAGTAAAGAAATTGGTAGCAATATTTTCTATTTGGTTTGTTTCCATCTTCCATTGGCCATATTTATTCAGTAGTCCCTCAATGCGGTTTCTTTTTCTCCTATGACTGGCTTTATGGTGGAAATAGCTTGTGTTCTTATCACCATATCACATTTCATTAGCTCTAGCTCTAGTGTGCCAGTAGCTTTCTTATAGCTTCAACAGCTCATTGACTTCATCTACGTATATCTTACAGTTATGGATCATGTCTGCATCTGGTGGTCTATTCTGCACCTCCTTGAGGTTCTCTTCTGCCCGTTGTAGTATCTTCTTTATATTTCCAAATTTGTCATCTGCCCACCTTTCTAGTCTTTTGCCACAAATTAGAGTTCTTTCATGCAGACCCGTCCCCAATGCTTCATTCCATGCTTTCTCAACCACTTCCTTGCACTCTGGTGATGAGAACCATAAGGTTTCAAATCAAAACCTTTTCTCATCCTGTTCTTTCTTCCTAGACAAGGTTGCTGTGAGGAGTATTGGCGTGTGATCAAAGTATAAAATTGGATAGTGCTTGACTTTTCTGACCTGGAAATTCTGACACCATTCATTATCCTCCAAGAATCTATCTAGCCTGACTTTTATCCTGGTATCTTTAGTTTTCCCCTTGTGCCACATAAATATGTTCCCTGTAGAGCCTAGATCTCTTAGTTGACAGTCATCAATTGCTTCTCTAAAGTTTCTCATCTACCATTCTACTCTTGCTTGCCCTCCTATTTTCTCTCTGCTGTAGGTAATTTCATTGAAATCCCTGCCAATGATGATTGGGCACTGTGCTTGGTTGCATATTGTTCTCATGAGATTCCACGTGTATCAGCTATATGGCCTGCCTATGGGATATAGAGGGGACAACACGATCTGAGAGGTGGCAGGTTGCATACGCACCGTCATTACTACCGATAGAGATGAGATGGGTTGGGACTCCTCCATTAGAGTCTGTGTCCTACTGGACATCACCCGTCCTCTAAAGAAATCGCTGCATATTAGGGTGAAGAGCGGAAGCATAGTGGACGTCGAAGTCATATACGAGCGGATGGCAATGTTCTATTTTAATTGTGGATTGTTGGGACACATAGATAACAACTGTCACAGCTACGAAGAGGAAGGGGAACTGAAGCATCGATGGGGTGGATGGCTTAGGGCATCCCCATGGAAGCAGTGAGGACAGGAGGGCGTCCAGGGCGATGAAAGAATCAACTCAAGGCGGAAACTAACTTTCAAGATGAGTGGGGCATCGAGGGGGTCGAGGACGATGGAGGAGGTGGGGGATAATAGTAACACTGGATGGGTGGGAGATAGAGAAAGGTAGGAAGGGGAAAACACTATTGGGGAGCAAAAGAATGAAGAAGGTGAAGGATGTGAGAGGAGGAACCCTTTTGGGAAGGCAGGGGACGAAGATAGAAGAGAACATGTTTCCCTTCACAACTCCGTTGGGGGGGGCGGCGAGGGAAGGAGTTCTGGAGAGACGACAAAGGGAGAGAGATGGGGAGGTTTCTGAGAAGGAGAAGGGGATGGGGGCCCAATCATCATGGGTAGGGGAGAAACATGAGAAGACGCAACCAACCATTGAAAGATAGAAATCATTGCTAGAGGGGATCGACACGAGACCGGAATAGTAGGAGGGTAAAGGGAAGATGAGGGGGTAGGGGAGAGTGAAACCTTCAATCAAATACTCTACGGAGGAGTTGATAAAACTCAAGGACTTTATTCACATTGAGGAGGAAGCCCCTGAGGAGGAAATGGAGATAAGGGATGATGAACAGACCATCCATGGAGAAAGTTTGCGCTTAAATAAATAGTGGCCGACGGAGGTACACGATGGGTGGTCATACATGGGAGGCAAGCCACCCTTGGGAGGGATCATGATGGATTCCATGCTAGAACAGAGAACAGTCCAACAAACTCGTCAGGGAGAGATGGAGGTTACCAAGCCCGAGTATAGGAAGTAACAGAGACTGTCCCACTAAGAGATGAACATCTCATTCCAGAGCAAAGGAGGTAAATGAGCCATCACTAGAGAACAGAGAAAGAAAGAGGTGGCCACGACATTGAAACATGGTTCCAAAGGGAACAAAGGCAAAAAGAATCATCATCCCTGGGTCTACAAGATGAGAAAAGGGGCAAGACTGGGCATCCCAGAGGAGGAGGTGGTGTGGGAACAATCTACGGGGAAAAGGGGGAGAGATGTGGAGGCATGCGACATGGACCTGGATGAGCTACCTCCATAAGAAGGGGGGAGAAAAGACCAAAGAGAGGCAATGAGGTGACAGAGGGACATGGGGTCGACAGGACCCAAGTAGTGGAGATTGGCGGAGTCCAATCCTGTGAAGGACAATGAAAATATTTAGTTGGAACTGTCGGGGGTTGGGCGACCCCGATAGGTGCAGGGATCTCTAGTCTTGGGTTTGGAGAGAGCGCCTGAACATAGTTTTCATCATGGAGACTATGATTGCAGATAGGAGGCTTAAGGATGTCAAAAGGAGTTGTGGGTTCACTGATGGTTTGTGTATCTCTAGTGAGGGAAGGGCAGGCAGCTTGGGGTTTTGGTGGAAGGACATGAAGGTGGAAATCCAGAATTATTCGCAAAGACATATAATAGCGCTGGTCAAGGAAGACAGAAATGACAAGGAGTGGAGAGCGGTGGGGATTTATAGGTGGGTGGATCAGGCAAGAAAAGTGAAAATGTGGGAGCTTATGAGAAAGATTAAAGGGGAGTCGGAGGTTCCGATTATCTTCTTTGGCGACTTCAATGAGATAACTTCCAATTCTGAGAAAAGCGGTGGACCACCCAAAGATGAAAGGTTTATACAGAATTTTCATGATATCATTGATGATTGTGAGCTGGTGGATGTGGGTTTTGAGGGTAACATCTTTATGTGGAAGCGGGGGCTGACAGAAAAAACCTTGGTCTAAGAGAGATTGGATAGATTCCTTCCTGAACTTGAGTGGAGAAATTTGTTCAACTTTTACAAGGTGTTCCACTTCCCCATTCATGATTCAGATCACACACCCATCATCTTGAAGGCGGACAACAGATGCAACAATTCGAAGAGAATGAAAAGGCACTTTATGTTTGAGCCGATTTGGGTAGGAGAAGAGGGCTGCAACAATACCATTAAGGAGGCTTGGAAGTCCACAAAAGGCGGTCATTTGAAGACAAAGCTCCTAAAGTGTAAGGAAAAATTATATGAATGGGTAATGGAAAAGTTTGGGGAAAGGAAAAGGAAAATAAAAGAACTGGAAAATGAACTGAAAGGGCTGCAATCTCTACACCCGGTTCAAATAAATCTTGATAAGGTGGAGGAAAAATCTAAGGAACTCCAGTACTGGCTTCAAAAGAATGAGGAATATTAGGCTGCTCGGGCATGAGTAAAGGAGCTGAGGGAGGGTGGTAGGAACAATGCGTACTTCCACCAAAAAGATACAAATAGAAAGAGGAGGAATCATATTACAGGACTAGAGGACAATCATGGAGTCATGAAAACACATGAGGGGGAGATCAAATCAATCATTCTGAGATACTTTGCATAGCTTTTCCAGACGAGCTATCCCACGGGCTTTGAAGAGGCAACAAGGGGACTGCGGATGATGATCACAAAATCTCAATGGGAGGAACTGGAGAGGGATATTGCTGATGAAGAGGTTTGGACAATGGTGAAACATATGCATCCTAATAAAGCCCCAGGGCCTGATGGTTTGAAGGCTATATTCTACCAACAATACCGGGGGACTGGTGGGAAAGATGTGGCGAACTACATCAAGGGTTGGTGGAAAGGTGAGAGAAGTATTGGGGAGGTCAATGACACCCTTGTGGTGCTTATCCCAAAATCTGAGCAACCTAAATCTATGGGGGAATTCAGACCCATTAGCCTCTACAATGTGGTGTACAAAATTGCCTCAATGGTGTTGACAAACTGCCTAAAACCAATTATGGACAGTGTTATTTCTGAGAACCAAAGTGTTTGTCCCGGGGAGACTGATAACAGATAATGCTCTTATTGCTTATGAAGTGTTCCATTATATGAAGAGAGACAAAAGACAGAAAAAAGGCAGCTTGGCTCTGAAGTTAGACATGTCCAAAGCGTACGATAGAGTGGAGTGGGCTTTCCTTGATGAGGTGTTGGGAAAGTTGGGTTTTGGGGTGCATTGGAGGAATAGAGTCAAAGATTACATTTCATCCGTCTAGCACACTTTTTCCATAAATGGAGACAGGACCTAAAGCACAATGCCTTCACACCGACTATGATAGGGTGACCCTCTTTCTCCCTTTCTTTTCGTCTTATGCGCATAATCGTTCTCTACTTTACTTTCTACTACTGCCTGTGACTCCCTTCTACATGGAATCAAACCGTGTAGGGGTGCGCCTTCTATCTCACATCTTTTATTTGCAGATGATAGTATTCTTTTTGCTAGAGCATCCAATGTAGAGTGCCTGAAGATAGCTGAGATCATCAGCCAATACGAATAGGAATCGGGTCAAAAGATCAAATTTTCTAAGACTGAGGTTGTTTTCAGCAAAGGAATTCAGGTGGAAAGAAGAGATGAGATGATGTGGCTATTGGGTGTTATAGAGGTGGACAGACATGCCAGTTACTTAGGCATGCCAACAGCTATGGGCAGGTCCAAGAAGCAGGTGTTCAGTTTTATTAAAGAGAGGATTTGGAGGAAGCTTCAGGGTTGGTCAGAGAAATTGCTTTCCAAAGCAGGGAGAGAGGTCCTTATCAAAGCAATAGCGCATGCCATTCCCACATACATTATGAGCATCTTCCAGCTGCCAGCAGGAACCATAGATGAGATTCAGAGGATGGTGGCTAGATTCTGGTGGGGCGTGAAAGATAAGGAGAGGAAAATAGCATGGATGAGCTGGGACAGAATGTGTATGCCAAAGCGACAGGGGGGCTTGGTTTTAGGGATTTTTAGACTTTTAACCAAGCACTCTTAGTGAGACAACTATGGATGATGGTCGCTCACCCAGAAGCTCTAGAGACTAGAGTTTTAAAGGCTAGATATTTCCCGAGGACATCTATTTTGGAGGCTAGAAGGGGCCATGCACCTAGCTACACATGGAGGAGCTTATGGGGAGCTAAGGCCCTCTTAAAGGAAGGAGTCCAATGGAGAGTGGGTGAGGGGACTGAGGTGAATATCTGGAATGACAAATGGCTGCCTAGAGAGGAGGAAACACTGGAATGTCACAAAAAGGAGAATTGCCCAGAGTACGACATGGTCCGAGAACTTACGATGGAGGAGGGAAACTGTTGGAATGTCGATAGAGTCTGTGAATGTTTTTTGGACAGCATAGTCAGGAGGATATGTGCCATCCAACTGAGCTTGAGGAAACTCAGAGATACGTGGATGTGGTGGCCTTCCAAGGATGGTGAGTTCTCAGTTCGATCTGTTTACTGGTTGGGTTTGCTAGTGACAGAGGAAGCAAGATGACACAAGTCTCGACAAGACAACATATTGTGGAAAAAGATATGGCATGCCGGATGGATCCCCAAGATAGTGCACTTTCTGTGGAGGACATGCGTGCGATGTCTTGCGACTAGAGGATGCCTTTTTGACAGGCATTGTCTAGATGACGGTTCTTGCTCACTGTGTGGAACGGAGAAGGAAACTATTACCCACATTCTCTTCCAATGCCCAAACACAACTAAAGTATGGGAACAAAGACCATGCGAGACCCAAGGATGGGTGGATGAGGTTAGAAATGAGGAAGTTGGCGCAGAGGTGGGGTCTGCACTAGATAGGCCATCCATACGAGAGGCGGAAGACATTGTGGCTACTATGTGGACAGCATGGAGAGCTAGGTGCAGAATGACATTTCAAGACAATGAGGTTCACTGTGGCTATATCTATAGGGATGCGCTGATGGTGGTGAGATCGGGCAGGAGAAGATATGAGCAGTAGATGGGAGATACAGGTGGAGGATGGTCTGACCAACAACAACGTACAGGGGACGGGTACGTCTGCATGAAGGAAGCTGATCAGATGAATATCATACAGAGGCAAAAAGGGCATCCAGGGGGGAGGTAAGAGGAGGGCGGGAACGGTGGTATCCAACAGAGGTCAGAGCAAAGGGATGACACCCAACAATGGGTAGAGAGGGGGTTGATGACCAATAGGAAGGGGAGGAGGGGGACGGTGCAATAGCCACGAGTAGGTGGAGTAGCTGGGTGCGATTTGCATGGGGCAGAATCAAGCTAAACGTAGACGGCTTGGTAGGGGACGATGGGAGGGCAGGAATAGGAGTGGTGGCCAGGAACGACATGGGCGGTATGGTGGGAATAGAGGGGAAGAAAGTAAACTTGGGGGTGGATGTCACCATAATCGAAGCTCTAGCAGTTGATGTGGGCAAGGGAGAAGGGCTACGATCAAGTGGAGGTTGAAACGGACTCTCTGGAGGTCGTCCATGCATGCAATAGCAAGAAGATGAGGAGGGACTACTTGGGTGCTATGGCCGATGACATTGTCTCTCTATGCAATCTGTTTTCCTTTTGTAGTTTGAGGTACGTCAGTCGTAGGGGTAATAAGGTCTTCCATGAGGTGGCCAATTCTGCCCGTAGGGGCCTAGTGGATAGCTTTGCTTTTTCTCAGTGTTTTCCTTCCAGTCTTTTGTCCCTTGTAAACCTTGATTTATTAAATTAGTAGATTGCGGGGAGCCCCAATCATAGGGCTTCCCGCCCTCCCTCAAAAAAAAGTTACGAATGGCCAATTGGAAGGTCTCATGGCGAAAGAACAAGATAATGATAAAAGAAGTATGAGAGAATTGATCTGTCAGTGGTAACTGAAAGCACCGAGCCTTTTATTTTCTAATATAATCACATGATCTAACTAATCATATCCCTCAATGCTCCATTATCTTATGGATTAATTATGGACATGGGAGCCAATTCCGCTTCTGCCACAAACTAAGGACGATAAAAAATGTGTCTCTAATTTTTACTATAATGGACTACTACTAGCACCCTTTATTATATTATTGAGCTATATTTTGTAGCTCATAAATTTTAGTTACAAGCAATTAATCTCATAGCTAACTCTCTCAGGAATTAAATTTGATTATGATATATATGCAACTATTGATTGGCCTTAGCCATACAAGTTATCTATGCAATTATTGAGTGGCCTTAGCCACAACCTATATACAAAAGCATTGTTCCACATATGTACATCATATAGTGAGGTTTATAAACTTGACTTTGATATTTTGTGATTATTTTTATTTTAGCTGTAGTTTTTATATAATAACGGCAATTTAGACCTTCTTTGATCCTCCATTTATTAGTATTTAGACCCACCAACCACATGCACGTCTGTTTTGTTTCACTAAACCACAGTTTACACCAATGGGACCCCCATAATGCACTACACAGATTCATTTGTAGATGGGGAATGATTTAATGTTGTTCAAAGGTGTATTTGATATAAGTGATTATTAAAATATATGGGAATTGCTTAATTGTTGTTTAATTATGACTCCTGACAATTTTCATTAGGTAAGTATTAATGCATTATTAGAAAATGGAAATAAATAGAAGGGCAATACAAAATGCATAGGTCATGGAGCATCCAAAAAACTATGAATGTGTTTTAGAGTAACTTCTCCATATTCACTTAGTTTTCACTGCATTTCAAGCTTTCGTTGATTTTTCTAATTCATCATAGAATACTATCACCTTGGGGGAGTGTGACTGGTCTTTATGCATATTTAAGCCTAGAGAGGTCATATTTTAAACCCTTCATGTTCTAATAATCTTAC
The DNA here is from genome assembly GCA_963693085.1 of Alisma plantago-aquatica. Classification (NCBI taxonomy): domain Eukaryota; kingdom Viridiplantae; phylum Streptophyta; class Magnoliopsida; order Alismatales; family Alismataceae; genus Alisma; species Alisma plantago-aquatica. The sequence goes on from OY856409.1 coordinate 1,854,786,670, forward strand.
TTTAATGGTGACCATTTGTGGTTAATCGTCAATTTCATTCTAATAGTGATTAGTTTCTATGCAAACTCAATGGCTCATGTAAGGACATAACTTAGCATCATGCCATGAAACATCTTATATTTGTGCATCTTGTTGACTTTTTGTATATGCCACACTCAAATTTCAATGATGCAAATATTTCCCAAATTACGTTACTAACACATGCTTTAAGTATTTCAAGTGATCAAGGAACTAAGTCAAGATCCAACTAAAAATGATCTTAAAATTGTATATGTTTGGATGCTTAAATCAAGTTGTACCATGTATTTAATTATGCACTTGTATTTTTGTACTACTTAATAGACATTATGTACCCATGGTTTCGATTTTAACCTGCATCAGAGAGCAGGATAAATAATAGTTTCTCTATTCCTCAAAAAAAAAACAGACATGATGTAAATACAAGTGATGATCCTCCAAAAATACCCAAAACCCTATCCTACACTCACATGAAGACTTTAGCATGTAGGTTTCATATGAGTCTTTAATAGGACCTCTCATGCATTTCAAATCTTTGTAAAGAGTCTTACTCAGTCGACAAGATTGTTGATCAAGACACACTCAGTCAAAGACTCAGAAAAACTGATAAATAGCCTTACATATCTAAAGTTCTAAGTCAATCTTGGTTGAAAATATTGTCGAATGGGTAGTTGGTCAAAGAAAAGTTCGAATGACAAAGAATCATTGTGAGGAGATTGAATGACTCATAGATGTTGGAGTCCAGAACTTGTTTTAGTCGACAATATTGTGGATCGAGAATGTTCTAGAAACTTTTCTATAAAACATTCAAAATAGTCATTTTAATTTGTTTGACTAAATGCTAATAGCTAGTTTTCTTCCTAGAACACTCTAGACACTACCCAAAGTTGCCCTAACCTCTAGTAAACATATCTTATAAATAGTAGTGGTCTTAAGATTCCTAAACAACAAGTTTTCATACAAAAATTATGATCAGATACACAAACTTGAGCATAATACCTGTCATCATTCTCAAAGATCTTAGGTTGTAAAATTCAATTTTCTATCCATATAGCCTAAGCCTTATCTCTATACTTGAATCCTTCTCCACCAAATACAACTTTTTCCAAAACCTTGTGGAGTGGATCATCATCACTTGTCCATAGTGCTTGATTTATATGTTATGAAAGAGCATTGTAATCTCTTTCTTCCTTTCATGTTCTTGTGCTCTGGTTTGCTATTGCTTCTCACTACTTCAAGGTAGAAGGTTGTAGTGAATCTCTCTTGGTGTTACTTCTCAGTTGAAGGTTGTGACAAAGGTGGTGGAAAGTGATTGTGATAATCTCTCGGTGGGCGACCCGTCAAACAAGGCGATAGTTATCCTTGTGTTGAAAATGAGGATTAGTCTTGCGCCACAAAAGACACTGATAAATTTTATGTATTGTGTATTGGTATACAAACGGAATAAAATACATATTTTGAAAATCATGGTTGAAAACAACTAGGTAGTGGACTTACGTCATTTGACATAACCAGTCTATATCGTGTTCTCTTTGTGGTTGCTTCTTTTTGTACACTAATTATCTTTATATTTTGGTATTCTCAAGCAAGTAGCAATTGACCATTTTTGTGTTTTAAGTTGTAAATAGATTTGACTCTACTCACCCACCCTCTAGATCCTTTTCAATTGGTACCAGAGCAGGTCTTGAAGGAAACCTTCACCAGTCTTGAAGCAAGGGGGCATTACTAGCAACATCAACCACAAAGAACCACCAATAGTCCTTTATGGATCCAGCTACAAGCAATGCAAGAAGGATATGAAATTATATATTCAAGATATTAATGAAAATATTTGGATTATGGTCATCCACCAGTATGAACCTCCTATATTAGAATTTGAAGAATGGGACGAGCCAACAAAAAGAAAAGATATACTAAATTCCAATGTTTTAAGTAATTTGTATTCATATTTATCACTTAAAGAATTCGATAAGGTATCCTCTTGTGAAACCGCATATGAAATTTGGAGAATACTTACAGAAACACACGGATATACTTCACAAGTCAAGAGTATGAAAATTAATATCTTTGAGAAAAAGTTTTAATCATTCATATGCAAGAAAATGAAAATATTTTTGAAATAGATTCCAAATTTTATTCTATAATTAATAATTTGAGTACAACTTGAAGAAGAGGAGAAACTTATTAGGAAATTCGAAATACGTAAAGTACAACTTGAAGAATAGGAGATGCAATAAAAAGAAGTAAGGCATGTGAAGAAAACAATTGCATTCCAAGCAAATTCTTCCTCTTCAAGTGACTCTTCTAGTAGTAAAGAAGAAATTTGTGCTAAAGGTAACAAATATGTACTTCCTTATTCTAACAAAAATGTTAGATATTTGTCTACTAGATGTCACCAATATAGAGATAAAAGTCTTCGGTTATTCTAATGCCCTAAACTAATGAAGATGAAGAAAGAAAGCAATAACAATGTGAAGAAGGGCATGCACACGATGAAGATGAAACTCAAGGTAATGATGGTGATGATGAGGTATCTCTTTCTACTTTATTCAAAGATGATCTTATGGAATTTGTTTTGAAAAAAGTTTAAAAAAATGTTTACTATTGTAAATGAGATAAATTATGAACATCTTGTTTTGTTCATTTTCTTTAAGTTGATTGAAAATGGATAATTTTTTTGACAGATAACCTCTCAATCAAAGAACATGTCGATCGAGGGGGAAATCGGTCAAAACACAACTAGACAAAATTACTGACAGTAATTTTTGAATTTGTCTATTGCTACATGATTATCTCTTAAAACCAAAATGAGTCTGTCATAAATTTAATTTGAATATTCCAATGTATTGCAAGGAGATGTCTCAATCCCGCATCTATAAAATTCGTTTGTCTTGGATAATATATTCACAGAACTTGTTGAAATTTCTTAATATAAAATTAAAAAGGATAAGAAGAAAAAGAACAAATTGTCTAGTATGCTTGATTCCTTAAACTTAAAACTAATTTTTCTTAATGAAAAAAATACTATTCACCAAATGATATTTCATGATCTTGTAAGTGCTCCAATATCAAATCTTTACATTTAAAATTTTACCTCTCTTTGTGCAAATGTCAATCATAACACTTCAAGAACAATTTGATGATAAAACTTCTAGCTTAAAGAAGATCTTACTAGACAATGCTTGATTTTAACTACTTACAAATATTATACTAAAGTGAAAAGTGGAACTTATCTTTTGTTTAGATAGTAGAAATATGATGAATAACTTGTTACATTCTCATGTTGGTACTCATGAATTTGGATATATTCCTTAAACATGATCTTATCAAATGCACTAGTCATAAAACATGTCTTGCTAATAGAAGATTCATATATTATGCGTTCTCATTTCATCGCAAATTCTTTGGGTACCATAATTTTATTATCTAGATAAGAAGAAAAAGATCATGAGACTTATTTGCAAATCGTTATTTTGGTCTTAGCCATCACATCATCTACTTTAATTTGGGCATCATATTCATGGGGAGTATCCCACTAAGAATGATTCATCCTGTATTTATGCTTTCTATCTTTTGATATGACAAAGGGGGACAAATAATTCAAAGAAAAAATTCCTTCATTTATGTTTAACGGAGTTTATTTAAATATTATAAAAATTTTGGTTTTTAGGTTCAAATATTTATTTGATTTCTTAGTTTCTACATCTGACATGAATGATTTATCATAAAGTTTGGGATCTTAAATGTCTATCACTTTAATGAATCTTTTTTTTCTTATGGTTGAGTTCTATTTAATTTTTATGAAATTAAAGGGGGCCCTCAAATCCCTTTAATATAACTTGCACCTCATTTCTGCTCTGAACTGATTCTCTATATCATCGTAGGCTTAACAACCTTTGACATTTGGTTTCGAGATTCTTTTAGAGATGTTATTATAATACATAATGGATCCTCTATACCAATATGATCTTAACATCCCTTATATTTGGTGTAGAGATTCATTGTTGACCTCATTTTATGATTAAATTGGTTCTCTATATCAATATGTCCTTAACATCCCTTATATTTGGTCTAGTGATTCTTTTGCTGACCTTAATTTTTTTCTTAATGGATTCTCTATTCATTTATGGGCTTAACATCCCTTGAAAATGATTGAGAAATCAATTTTAGTTTTGACTTTTAGTTTTCATGGCATCTCTATATCATGGTGGACTTAACATTCCTTACCATTGGTTTAGAGTATCTTTCTTGATATTTGTGCTTTATGGGATCTTTTTATTATGAAGGACTTAACACTCCTTTTATTGGTAATTAGAGAATTTTTTATGATCCTTGATCAAATATAGCTTTTTGACTATGCCCACATGTAATTAATGTCTATCATTGTTTTTGGTTTTTCTCATCAATTGGTATTCTTTTCAAATTGGTACATTGGGTATTAATTTTTCCCTCTTCATGACTATCTTGTTGAGGGGGTGTATCCTTGAAGGAGAGCACTAGTATGTATTGACCCTTTTTAACTTTGAAAAAAGGGGGAGAATAACACATGAGATAAATTGGCGTTCAACAAGGCAATTTAAAATGTGTGGAGTTCTAAATTGGATACTTTCAATTTGTCTTATGGAAATATTTGTCATTATCAAAAAGGGAGAGATTATTGATTTTTTGGATATGCCACACTCAAATTTTGATGATGCAAATATTTCCCAAATCACACTACTAACATGTGCTTTAAGTATTTCAGGTGATCAAGGGTGTATGTCAACATCTAACTACAAAGAACTTGAAATTGTATATGTTTGGATGCTCGCAAATCCACTTGTACCATGTATTTGATTGTGTAGGTGTGTTTTTGTACCACTTGATAGACATGGTGTAAGGACAAGTGAGGATCCTCCAGAACCTACCCAAACCCTATCCTACAATCACATGAAGACATTAGGATTGATAGGTTTCATATGAATCTTTAATAGGACCTCACATACATTGTAAATATTTGCACAGAGTCCTTCTAAGTCAAAAAAATTGTTGACCGGGACACACTCAGTCAAAGACATAGAAAAATCAATAATTAACCTTCCATATCTAAAGTTATGAGTCAATCTTGATTGACAATATTGTCGACTGGGTAGTCTGTCAAAGAAAAGTTCGGCTGACATAGATATGTTGCAAGGAGATTGATCGAAACATATCCATTTAAGTCGACAATATTATGGAATGAGAATGTATTGGAAACTTTTCTACAAATGATCAAAATAGCTATTGTAATTAGTTTGACTTAATCCTAACAGCTAGTTTTCATCTTAAAACACTCTAGACACTAAAAAAAGTTTCCATATCCTCTTATAAACATTTCCTATAAATTGGAGTGGTCTTAGGACACCTAAACAACAAGTTTGCATACAAAAATAGTGTTCTTATACACAAACTTGAGCATACTACTTGCCATCATTCTCAAAGAGCTTAGGTTCTACAATTCAAGTTGATATCCATCTAGCCTAAGCCTTATCTCTATATTAGAATTCTTCTCTACCAAATATAGCTTTTCCCAAAACCTTATGGAGCAAATCATCATCACTTGTCCATATTCCTTTATTGTATATCTTATGAAAGAGCATTGTTATCTCATTATTCCTTTCTTGTTCCTATGCTTCAATTTGATGTTGCTTCTTAATACTTCGAGGTAAAAGGTTGTGGTGAATCTTTCTTGGTGATACTTATCGATGGAAGGTTGTGACCAAGGTGGTGGAGGGTGATTGCGATCATCTCCAGGTAGGTAACATTATGGTAGCATGTTTAAGAAGGTGATAGTTCTCCATGACCTAAAAAGGAGGGTTAATCTTATTCTATAAAAGAAATTGATAAATTTTATGTATTGTGTATTGATATACAAAAAGAATCAAATACATGATTTGAAAATTAGTTAGAAACAACTAGGTAGTGGACTGACATCATTTGATTGAACCACTCTATATCATGTGCTCTTTTTGGTTGCTTCTTTTTGTCCACCATCTCACTTTATATTTTTGTATTCTTTAAGCAAGTTACAGTTAACTTTGTTTTGTTTTTGAAGTTGCAAATAGATTCCTTTGACTCTATTCACAACCCCCTCTAGATTCATTTTACAAATTTCCTAAATAAATTATCTATAGTTATTTTTTGCACTATCTTTGATATATTTCACTTTTCATAAGCACTTTCTCCAAGATTGGTCCTCATTCTCCTCTATAAATCATGAATTTACTTTCAATCTCTCCATTCTTTCAATGTTGTCATCTTAGAATGTATACATAGTCTTCTATCATTTGTATTACTCATATTCTTCCGTTTCAAAGGATAATCCCATTCTATATTTACCTTATTGTTCTAACACTCCCATTGTTAATAGTCTATCTAATTTGTCAAGGTCTTGTGGCACTATAACATTGTAAAAGTACCTTAATAAAAATTGTTACCTTTTGAAGTTATTTATTTTTACAAAATCCAATAACTAAATAAGTTGTTCTATTAATTTTCAAGAACCAAATTGTTAGTCTTTTATGTCTTAACTTTTTTTGATCCTACTTTTTCAATAAAAAATGATCTTTGGACAAGCAATCATTTTGCTTTTATTTTCTTGGTTGTCACTACAACCCCTGGTTTTATGTCCAACCCCTTCAATTATTTCCTTTATCATTTAGTAGCTTATGTTCCTTACAACCAATGTTGGCATGACTTCTTGTCTTCATTTTTCAAAAGTTCACCATATATTCATAAAATAATAAGATTCTTGGTGGATCATTTCTTTAATATTTAGATTCACAAAAAAAGAAATGTTAGTATGAGCAAAGAGGTAGGTGGGCCAGATTCCTTTCCAATGTGGCTAAATATGTGCTTCTTTATTGTTATGTCTTGATTGAAACATCACTTTTCAAAGAAGTTGATAAGACCATGTGATAATTCTTCACATTGGTAAATCAGGCCAGAATATTGCCACTTGTAAGACAGTTTGTCTTTGGTATTATGGTTTAGTATTTAATTATAGAGTTGAATCAATTTTATTAATGTAATCATGGAGATTATCTTATTGTGATTATGATAATATTTTATATGTGAGCGAATTTTTTTGCATATTTTAACTTATTTGTCATAACATATTTTGTGAATGTAAAAGTTGTTAAAGTTCAATAAGAACAAAAAGTAGGTATAAAACATTATCGATCTCTAAAAAAGAAAAGGTTTCTTATGGATGTTGGAGTCTTATATATATATTTCAAATGAGATCTTTATCACCTATTCCATGTCTCCATCACCCCTTTAACATATAGTTAAACTATTTCACGTCTGCCACTACTTAGTAAACATATCACTTCTGCATTAACTTCAACAAGTTTCCAAAAATGTCCATTCTCTCCCTCAAAATAGAAATGCTCCTCCACAATGCCTTCTAATATAGCGCAGATAGTATCGAGATGTTATTCATAAACCCACCATGCTTCATTTCATTCTTGTTACTCAAGTCCTCTTATTGACGCACCTAAGCTAAACTTGACCTATTCCTTTAAGTCTTGATACTATAAATATTAATAGGCATGCTCTAATCCTCAAGTATGGAAAGAGCAGAGAGGACACCAACTTAAATCCAAATTTTCAAATTACCCACTCCTAACCCTTCCTAAAAAACAAAATGCATGAATGTTACCCTAAACACTTGAGACCAGATCAAATGGGTAGGGAGAACTCCAACTCAAATACAATTTTCAAAACACCTCCTTCTCCTAACTATAAACCCAAATGCATGTAGGTTACCCTAAATTCTTGGAAAAAGTTTATAGTAACACTCCCCCATCCTTTGTTCTCTAGGTTGTTAGTTGATACTCTCTATGGTTGAATATGTTTTCTTATATGTGTATAATACTTTAAATGTGTATTTTTAAATAGTTATACATGTAACTAGGTAAGCTATATGTATTTTCTTATGTAGTTTTCATTATAATTCTAATTTATACGATACCTAAATATCATGTACCTTGCTTTTCTTTGGTGTCTATTACAATCATGGCTAATAAAACTATTGGCATCTTGCTGGGCCAACTCTTCCTATGGTGGGATTTTTATAAGTGTTCACATTTTTAATGCTCTGTGACATGTTGTTATCTTACTTGGTTAGAAGCTCAATGTTTTTCGAACATTATCTTTTTTCTTTAAAGATTTCACCAGTTCAAATTTTCTCTCGGTTTTAATCTAGATTTTCTAAATGAAAGGCAAGCATGGGTTTTTTCAATGGATTATTTTGGTCGGTCAACATCCTTTCTCTTTTTTTATCATTTTATAAAATAAAATGAACAAAGTGTATGGTGAAGAATGAGGTAGATACTAGGAAGGTTCTCTAGCAGTATAGGGAAAACGTTTAGGTTTGTAAACAAAAAGATAAAAAATAACGATCAAAATCTCTATAGTAAAGAGATAAAACTTGCATCTTATAGATCAAAAATCAGGAACCATCTGCTACAAAAATGAAACTAGCTCCAAGAAAAAAATGATCCAAACAGAGAGCTATACCAAAAATAGGTAGAAGTCATCCCCATAAAATTTTCACATCATAGAAGGTCTCCAAGATAGAAAAGGGAAAAGCTTAAGAAGAGAATCCATCTATGTCATCTTTAGCAAAAGTCCAGATTTTATCATGGCTCCTTTCTTTATCTTCATGAACCCTTCTATTTTGTTTCCATCAGATAATATAAGAAGCACAGGGGAAAGCTAGTTTGCACTTCTTGTTTGAGATGAGAAGAAGTTCAGGCTAGGAAGAGGGAGTGCAACTCGTGTCAGTGAAGATTTACTTTAGGACAGATTACATGAAAGGGTAGGTAAAAATAATATTCTTTGTGTTCTCATTGGAGGATTTACAAAGAAAACACATAGAAGGGTTTTCAATGCCCCTTATTTTGGAGTAGTTAGAAGTAGGCATCTTATTATGTGTTGCTTTCCAGAGGTGAATAATAAACCTCTTAGGGGCTTTAACATTCCAAAACCAGTAGAAAATATCCCCATCAGAGAAATGAGGCCTAATAGACTCCCAAACTTCCTTGAGTGGAGGAGCCTTAAGACCAAAAAAGGTCAAGACATATTGTGAATCTTTAAAGGGCCGAACAGACTAAAAAAAGTTTACAAACTTCATATTATTCCTGGAATTAGGGACATCCCACCCATCATTCAGAATGAAATTGCTAAGAAAAATATTTGGAGGAAGGCCCAATTGGATAATGACATCATTCCAGGAATGTCACTAATGAACTTTATATTTGGGGGCTAGGGATCTTGCCATAGCTTAATGTTGCATCCATCGCCAACTTTGAAGGAAGAGAACTTCAAAAGGGTCTCATGATATCTGAGAATTCTAGACATGATCCATGGCATAGAGCTATTTGGTGAGACCAACCAGAAAGAAGATCTAGTTAATTACCATTTGCCAATCCATTTGACCTATAAAGTGTTGTTTTTACTTGTGATATTCCATCCATTGATAAGAAAACAAGAAAGGGAAACATTAGAAATTCTCCTTATATTGAAACCCCCTTCTTTTTTTGTTTTAGTAACATTGTCCCATTTTATAATATGAGGATGGGATTTATCACCATATATATTCCAAAGAAAATATCGACAACAAATTTTAATTTCATCAATGACAGATTTAGGAAGAAGGAATGAGATACACTAGTGGAGATAAGTAGATTTCAAGGTAGATTGAACTAACTCAAGTATCACTACCATCAAAAGGCAGTTAGATTTCCAAAACTGTAGCCTTAGTTTGACTTTGTCAACAAGAGGAGTACAAGCAAATCTTCTTAGCTTACCAACAAACAAAGGAACACCTAGATACTTAGAGAGGTGTTTGCATATATTAAACTTGAGAATATTATTAATAATTTCATTGGGAGCATCCTTAATTAAGATGATTTCACTCATCATTGGGTTCAATCTCATACCAGAAAGATTACCAAATAGGTTAAGAACATCAAGAGTACCATGAGCATTTGCTTCATTTGCCTCTAAGAAAATAATCAAGTTATCAATGACGGTAAGGTGGGAAAGACTAAATATTTTAGAATCTGTGAGAGGCTGAATAATATTTGATTTGATAGCATGCTCCATAAGAACCAAAAAATCTTGCATAACAATAACAAAAAGGTAAGGATCAACTAGATCTCTTTGCCCAATGCTAATATTGGGCTTAAAAACGATAGTAGGATCACCATTAACAAGGATTTGGTAAGAGGAAGTGTTGAAGATTTCTGCAATCCAGTTGATCCAAATAGATGGGAACCCCATTTTAGAGAAGATAGAGTAAAGAAAGATCTGATTGACAAAATCATATGCTTCAGAGATATTAATAGTCAAACACATCTTTTTCCCTACTTCACTTCTATTAAAATCATGTAGAATCTCATTGGATAGGAGAATAGCATCCATAATATTTTTTCCTTTAATGAATGCATTTTGATAGGAGCTGATAATCAAAGGAAGCACAATTTGGAGCCTATTAGCCAAGATATTTGAAATAATCTTATACACTACATTACATAAAGTAATATGACACCAATTCATAATATTAGTGGAATCCAACCCTTTTGGAATGAGAGTGTGAAATGTGTTATTTGTCACTTTGAGTAACTTGCCATTGGAGAAGAAGTCTAGAATAATAGAACGTCCAACAATCAACCAATTTTTTTGGATGAAGAAAGTGTTGAAGCCATTAGGGCCAGGTGCTTTTTTTGGATTAAGACTAGAAACAATATCATCTATTTCTTTATCAGAAACACGAGTGACAAGACTAACTTTTTGAGAACTTAAAATTATAGTACCTATCAACTAAAAGTTTCCAACATCAACACTCGAGGAGCCATTTTTATACAACTTGGAATGAAACTCAAGAATACAGTCTTTAACAAAATTGGGGTCATATACAAGAATATTATTGATTTTCAAACAATTAAAATAATTTCTATACCTTCTAATTTTCAAGGATGAATAAAAGAATCTAGAATTTCGGTCACCCTCAATCTAGTTTTTTATCTCAGAAGACTCTCTTCATTACTTTCAACAACCTGAAACTCCTTTCTCAAATTCGAAGCAATGCATTGCAAATCAGAGTTGAGAGGGTCAAGATCAACATCAACTTGAGCACGAAGTTCTTTATACATTAAGCTTTAACCTCAACATTGAGGTTACCAAAAATGGGTTGGTGACAAGTCTTCAGAGAATTTTTAAGAACTTGAAACTTTCTCTAAACTCTAAACATGGCACAACTACTGGCATTTGTATTCCATGAATATTGGGAAATAGAAGAAAAGTCAGGTTTATTTGAACATGCATTGATAAACCTAAATGACGATATAACAATTCTGGGGGAATCTGATATTGAATTCAATGTAATCATGGTCACCAACTTTACTAGAGAATAGCTCACCTAGAAAAATTATCAAATAAACTCATAAGACTAGAATTGAAGATAACTCTATCAATCTTTGAAGTGAAGAAGTCCAGACCAGGATGATGGTTGTCCCAGGAAAAATAAGGACCCTTTAGATCCAATTCATAGATATCACAATTCAAAATAAAAAAAATTAAATTTGTGATAGATCTTTTAGTAGAAGGGAGTTTACCTTCTTTCCCACATTCCCATCTAACAAAGTTGAAATAATGAAGAAGTAAACACAGAAGCTTAAATTGGTTATAGTCATTCTCAAGAGAATCCCAAAATTTTGGATCTATCAACATCATCGTTATGACCTTAGATAGTAGAGACAAGAAGTTTATGTTTAGCAAGAGTAATGTAACATACATAATTCTAAATGTAATCTCCATGTAACCCAGTTCCCTAAGTTTTCTTCTAATTTCTATCATTTATGCCCTTGTTGATGAATTAGTGGAATTTATAGTGGTTTGGTGAACATTTGTTCAATAATTATACCAATGCAAGGGTTTATGCACAAATACCTTAGTGAAAGATTATTTGAGGATCTAAAATGCTAAATTACCATTTAAGTGGAACAATGGTAAATAAATTATTACTAGAAGTGTAAGGCCCCAAACCTTGCTTAATGTGTTGAACAAGCTTAATTACCATAATTAAGTGTTATAAACCTTAATCTAACCTTGTGACGTGTTTTGAAATCATGAGGTAAGTTAAATATTCAAGTTTTGTCCAATATGGATGTTGTTTGTGCAAGTTATGCAATTTTATGCACAATTTGGACTTTTTTGCAATTTACGCAATTGAGAGTTTTTTTTTTGCAAATTGTAACATTCCTTATGATTCTTAGATGTTTCCTTATCATTCTCGTGCTTGTTGGGCCATGGGGCACCTAGTTGTACCTTGGTTTGGAGGTGTTTCTCTTCAAGGGCATTTTAGGGATTTCCCCCTTTATGGATGAGCTTATCTTGGGGAGTTATCAACCAATGGGATGCTTTCTTTGTTTGCAGGTCAGTGGTGGGCCTGGAGAACCGATAATTGATGTCTAATAAGTATCTAGGAAAAGTGGAATAGTTGTTTGCATGACCATAGAAGCTCTAGACTATCAAATGGAAAGCTCCTTGGACACCTCATTCTTGACTCCTTCCTTATCCATAATGGCATGCATGTCCATTGGAACCCTTAGCCATGGACATGTGGAAAGTAATTTGATACCTCATTCTTTTCTTCTTACTTATCCATAATGTCTGGCATGACCATGGGAACCCTTAGACATGGACACATGGAAAGTAGCTTGGACACCTCATGCCTTGCTTCTTCCTTAACCATAAAGCTTTATATACTCCTTCCTTACCTCCCAACCCAAATAATTGATCCATATTACCTCCCTACTATTTAGAAATATTCCCTCTCTTTATTTGGCCATGGAGGAGCTGTCCCAAGGTAGAATAAGACACCATCTTGCTGATAAAAGTCTTCTAGTGTTTCATATAAGCTTATCTAGGGTTGATAAAGTCACCTTTTGGCATTTTCGACCAAGGAAAGTATGTTTCTTCCCCTTCTCCTCTATTTTATGTGTTTTTATTCTTCCTTACGCCTTCCTCTGAGTCAAAACCCTAGTATTCCATGGTGGAACTCCATCTAAAGCTCAAAACTCTTCTTTCCATGCTCCTCTTGCTTAGGGTTTATATCCTTGAGAAGAAGGTGATTCTTGCTCGAGTTTGGATGTTGTGCTTGGAGCTACCAACCCATCTTTCTAGAGTTTACTTATGATTGGGATATGAGCTTCATCCTATAGGAAAGTTATATAACTTTATCCATGATAATTTCTTATTATAAGCTTGTTAGTTCATATTCTTATGCTTAAATGACGATCTCTGCCTTCAAATGATGTTCTTGTTTAGTGTTTCATTTCTTTGTTGTTCTATACTTTTTTACTAGGTCTAGATGAACCTAAAATGATTGGTACATCCCTCCTAGGGTAAAGGATGATCTAGGATAGATTGTAGGGGGGCAATTCACGAGCCGGCCCCTCTCCCCCTCTCTCTTCCTCGCTAGCAATTAAATTGTTGACATGCCATTTTTTGGTTGGTTAGAATTGGAAAATTCATATCTTTTAAACCATTTTTCCAAAATTAATATTAAAATATGTTTAGAAATTAGAAAATTAAGCTTTGTCTAATAAAATTACTTTCTAGGTCTGATTTCAAGGTTTTGTGAAAGGTGATTTTTGGAATATGATTTTAATGCATAAAATCCATAAAAATTACAACTTAATCACCACAATTCCAAAATTGACATAAAGGTATGTTTTCTTGATCAGGAGAACCTAATTACTCCAATGGTGATATTTTTAGAGTCTAATATGAGTTTTTTAAAAAGGTCCAATCTTATGGTTTTTATGCAATAATAAACAATATGCACACTAATGAATGTTAATAAATTGAAATAGGCCAAATTGAACTTGGAACATATAGAAGTGGTGGAACTTGATATTTGAACATAGTAAAGAGGTATGTGCATTCTTGCACCCTAAGTTGTGATATTTGCAAACCAAACTCTATATTCCCAAGTGAGGCACTTTATGAACACTATTTTATCTATTCATGATTCTTTTGCTAAATTGTCTCAAAAACTTAGTATTGATATTATATTTCTTGGGTCTTTTACCCCATTGCCATCTTTCAAATATATGATGTTTCAACGTTTCATAGTTTCTCTCATCATGTAGATTTTATCAGACTATTTAGTTAATGTAGTGGTACTTATGTACAACCACACCCATAGATAGGGAATGTGTTAGTTTGCCATGTGGAATGTGTTATTCTCCACCATATATAATGAGTGTAGGTGACTGGAAATGTGTTATTTCTCTCCTCACCCATAGGTTGGGGTTCGGTAGGTGCCTCAACCCTACTTAGTTAATGTAGTCAATAGTAATCATACATGCAATTACTTTACTATTTTAATAGTATGGCAAGCATCTATTTTGATTATGCCTCATACACTTGATATCTTCATCTATTGATGAACTTATAGCCTTTACTTTTGTGTTATTTTCTTTCTTTTGTTCTTCTTCATTATTTGACACATACCTTATTTCTCTCTTTTGTTGGGTGATTCCCAACCACCCAAGTTTAGGACAAGGTGTCGAACAAGACCAAGGTGAAAATAGCTTTCAACATGGACCTAGCTCATGGATATGTTGCTTGGAGATACACTTAAAGTATTTTAGAATTCCTTCTATCTTAGATCCTTTTATGGAATCTTCATGTAAACACTTATGTGATATTATGATGTTCTTTTGTAATCTTATTGTAAAATGGAATATAGTCAATGATTTTATTCCACTGCTACACTTTGGTATTTTGCATACCAATAATATACATTTGAAAATTTTACTCCTATTCCAACATACCTTAAGTGCATGCTTGGAATTGATGTTTTATTCTTCAAATTCTAATAAGGGGGTAATCTCGCCTCTTTACAACATGGTATCAGAGTCTGTGGTAGTCAGAATCTGACTATTTCAATTTTGTCTCCCTAATTACAACCCTTGCCTCATATAGTTCCTCTTTAAGTGACTTGTTTACCCTATAATTTATCTATGCTACTCTTGAAGTGATGAAAGATTAATTTAGTATCATAAGTGTTTCACATAAGAAACATGTTTAGTTAACCATAATGTGATGAGCATGTTAGGTAGATATTAGTGCATAAGCTGAAAGAAAAGGTGTCTAGAAAAGATCAGTGTTTGGGGGGTGGCAAGATTTTCCTTTGCACCACTAACTTGGTTTATGAGGACTGCCAGATCCATATGATGTTTGCCTGTCCTAAGCTGATAATGACTGTCTAAAATAGCATTCCTATAGAGAGTAGCATCCTTATACACCTAAGTTGGATACTCCTGAGAACCTAATATGTTGACCTTGTCTTTCAGCTGTAATGAGTTGTTTGAGGATGAATACCCAATATAGTTCCCTTATGTACCATAGAAGCACATGTTTGGATAGTCTATCCCTAAGAACCTAGAATTTGAAGTTTAGTGTTTAGTAAGAAATCAGAGTGCACAGTGGAAGCGTGATGGATCTTGTACATGGTTTAGTTAGACTCACCCTTTTACCTCTAGATTAGTTTGGATTGGTAGGTCAAAACTTTTAAGGTATGGAGAATAGTTGGTTTGATGATATTTGGGTAGTTAGATTTTGAGGACGAAATCCTTCTTAAGGGGATGGAATTCTGTAACATACCAAGATCTAGCTACACTGACTCTGGAAACCCTAACTCCATGATTAGGAGAATAGTTTGCTTGGATACTTAGTTTTCACCAAACAAGTCATAGTTATAACCTAGCATGCTTGTTTATATACTAATGAACATATAATATTGTTCTAATGAATAATTCATATGTTTGAACCCTAATGAATATTTAATATACATAATATACGTAACTCACCTAATAGTGTATATCCATGATGTTGATCATGTCATAAACTAATAAACGCTAATGATATGATGAGCAAGATAATTGTAACATAATCTTGGACTTAACGCATACTAGGAATGTATAAGTGAAGAATAATGATAATATTGACCTAACCCTAATATGTAATCATCTAACCTTAGCCTATACATCCTTAATGACATTCTTTATACATTAGTGACATTAGGTTTCATAATCGGATAACATACTTTAATACACATAAATAATATATACTCATCTAATCACAGATTAATTAGGTCATGAATATGAAATGCATATCACCTTGTTCTCTAATACACACCTAATGAATCACCTAATCATTACTTGGTATGTGAATCAATTCATTAATATGTAACATGTCCCACCTTGATCACTAGAATACATATAATGACTTCAATATGGATAACAAGTAACTGGATTGACATAAATGTGTATAATCAATAATAAGAAGTGAATAAATATGAGAAAATGATTAATGATGACATTAAAGTTAAAAAGGTGATGTGATAATGTTTAATATAGATATAAGTAATTACTGTGACATTATTTGGATTAATTGTATCAAATTGGATAAAATGTCTTATTTCATGCAAAATAATATGTTATTACTTAGTATGTTGATAACGGAGACTTTAACCAAATTATTAGAATAAGAATCAAGTATGTTGTACAAGAATAACAAGGATAATATAATATCATAATGAATATAATATTGATATATAATAAAAAGAAACCTTAATAGTGGAACCCTTAGTGATCCATGAGAAACTGACCAATCTGGAGTTTCTTGGGAAGATTCTGGACTCCCAAGTTAAGCTGTTGAAAAATACAGAGTTTGAGTTAGTGAAAGTTTTGTTGGAAGTTTTATGGAAACAACTTGGGAGTTTAGTGTTGGGATGTTTCATACTCACCCTTCTATTTTTGTTTGAGATTTCAGAGACGAAATCCTTTTTAAGGGGACGAGTGATGTAACATATTGAATTCTAAATGTAATCTCCAAGTAACCCTTTTCCCTAAGTTTTCTTCACATTTATGTCCTTTATGTCATGGATGATGAATTAGTGGAATTTATAGTGATTTGGTGAACATTTGTTCAATAATTATACCAGTGGAATGGTTTATGCACAAATACATCAGTGAAAACTTATTGAAGGATCTAAAATGCAAAATTACCACTTAAGCAGAACAATGGTAAATGAATTCATGCTAGAAATGTAAGGCCCCAAACCTTACTTAATGTGTTGAACAAGCTTAATTACCATAATTAAGTTCTATAAACTAACCTTGTTAGGAAATCATGAGATATGTTATGTTTCAAGTTTGGTCCAATTTGGATTATGTTTGTGCAAGTTATGCAATATTTATGCACATTTTAGACTTTTTTGCAATTTACCCAATTGGGAGGTTTTGTTTGCAAATTGTCACATGGCTTATGCTCATTATATGTTTCCTTATAATTCTCGATCTTGTTGGGCCGTGGGGTGCCTAGTTGTACCTTGGTTTGGAGATGTTTCTCTTCAAGGGTATTTTAGTGATTTCTCCCTTTATCAAATGAGCTTATTTTACAAGTTATCAATCAATGGGGTGGTTTCATTATTTGTAGGTTGGTGGTGGGCCTAGAGAACTGACAATTGATGGATAAGAAGTCTCTAGGATATGTGGAATAATTGTTTTCATGACCATAAAAGCTCTAGGCTATGGACACATGGAAAGATACATGGACACCTCATGCTTGACTCCTTCTTTATCCATAAAGGCTTGCATGTCCATGGGCACCCTTAGCCATGGACACGTGGAATGTAATTTGACACCTCATGCCTTGCTTCTTCCTTGTCCACAAACTCTCACATGACCATGGGAACCCTTAGACATGGACACATGGAAAGTAGCTTGGACACCTCATGCCTTACTTCTTACTTAACCATACAGCTTTATATACTCCATCCTTACCTCCCAACCAAATTTTTGATCCATATCATCCCCACCCTACTTATAACTACGTACTCTCTCTATTTGGCCATGGAGGATCTATCCCAAGGTAGCAGAAGACACCATCTTGGTGAAGAAGGTCTTCTAGGATTTCATCTAAGCTCATCTAGGATTTCTAACACTAGTACAGGAATGGTCTGTAGCGTCGGTTTTTTTACACATATAGCGTCACTTTATAACCGAACCCTAAGTGGTCGTCGCTATAAAATTTGCTCTATACCGTCAGTTTTCCTGACCAAAGAAAACCGACCTTACAGAGTAAACACTAACCCAAGAGGTTGTAAAAAAATCTGACCCAAGCGAGAAAGAAGAGCCTGTAAGGTCGGTTATTCCAAAAAAGTCTACCCTGTAAACTATCTCGGTCAATAAATATTTCGACTGAGATTATTTCAAATGAGAAAGAGGAGCCTGTAAGGTCGGTTATTCCAAAAAAGCCGACCCTGTAAACTATCTCGATCGAGAAATATTTCAACCGAGATTATTTCGGTCGAGAATATTATCGATCAAGGAAGTATTGTATGAAGCATCAAAGATTTATTCGGTCGATAAATTTGTCGACCGAGAGACCTTCGGTCGAGAAAATTATCGATCGAGAGGTTTTCGATCGACAAAATTGTCGACTGAGGGAGTGTTTGCAGTCGGTTGTTCAATCTTTAGGGTTGTTTTTTTATAAATAACCAACCTTAGAGGGTCTGGATCAATCTGTTGACCTTCTAGCATTGGTTTTCTTAAAAAACTGACCTTATAGAGGACTCATTAGGTCGGTTATGTAATAAAACCGATGCTAAAAGGATTGAGCTTGATAAAAAGACCTCTAGGGTCAGTTATTTAAGAAAACCGATGCTAGAAGTTACAAATTTTTTAAAAAAAAATCTGCAGAAATAGAAACAGAATAGAAGAATAAGAAGATTCATGTATTCGGGGAGAGGGGAGCATTGATGCTCAACCATCACCATTCCAAACCACACATTCATAACAAAAATTATTCATATATTCAGTTGAGTTACACATAATCGCATCATAATTTACAAAATGATAGATTGTAAGTCTCAGATATTATTAAATGTCAGATACAAAAGTAAATACAAAAGAGAACTAAAACCACATACATAAATGGAGCTAGCATCTTTAATCCAATGCTATATTGACTTCATTTAGAAAATCATCCGACCACTCTTCTCGGAATTCATTTAAGTCCTCACGTATGTAAGGATGAGTTGTAAAGATCTGTAACAGAAAATGCACATGCTAATATTTTATAAAATGACTACAATCACTTGTAAATTTATGATGTTATTCTTTATTACCTGATCTATAGTCTAAATGTCATGTGATGCTTGTTTGACAATAGCTTGCATATATTTCATTACATAGTAGCCACAAGCCCAGTCATTATTTTGTATAGGACACTACAAATAACAAATTATACTTAATGTTAGTAAACTACTGTAAACAGAAGTTGAGATAAGTCTATAAGAGT
The DNA here is from genome assembly GCA_963693085.1 of Alisma plantago-aquatica. NCBI lineage: Eukaryota > Viridiplantae > Streptophyta > Magnoliopsida > Alismatales > Alismataceae > Alisma > Alisma plantago-aquatica. Next base: position 1,854,806,092 of record OY856409.1, read on the forward strand.
CGACATATAAGAGTCGAAAAATAATACATATAAGACTAAGCAGTTGTCAAAGTAGCTACCTTGACATTTTTCAAAGTCAATGTCTTTAATTTTGTGGGTATTTGTCCTCCAGCTTCACGAAAAGCCTTTATACCCCTATCAATTAAACGATAGTTGGTAAAATAGAAATATCATGTTGAAGCATTGACTAAATTTATGCTTACTCCATAGCTAGCAATTTCAGTTTATGACCCCTTGTTGTTTTACCCATTGGGTCAAGATAATAAAGAGTCATCAATTTTGGGACAATCACCACTATTTCCCAATGTCTAGCTCTGAGTAAGAATAAAACAAACATTAAAATAATTAATTTTATTCATTATTAAAATTATATTGAATAATAATACTTACTAGACGTTAAAAGGAATTAGGATAATTTCCTTCCACTCACTAGCAAAATATTTGAATGCAGTAGAGAAGTACTCATTCACATCCTCAATATGTGTCTCCACTTGACTAGTGATTGAGAGAACTAAGAATCCAACATTTCTTATATCAAAGTTTGTGATCTCGGTATATAAATGGCTGTAAACATTTGTAATTATTTCCATATATAGAAATAAGCTAAAAATGTGTATTGCAATTTTCTATATTGATAGATCCTTACCTTATCCATACTTCTATTATCGAAGTATTCAGCCAATCATACCAGAACAACTCCATAATATCATCAAAAAAAGTATAACTATCAAAGTCCCTCCCAGTTGCATCTTCTGTTAAATTGATCAACATTTGTAATCCATAGCTTTGGTTGGCTAAGTATCGACACAAACATTTACATTTACTTCCCAACTCATCGAATGTAGATTCTAGAATAAAAGATGACTTAGGCATAGGAGGACGACTAGTAGAATTTTTACTTTTTGGTTTGCAAACCTATTAATTAAATTACATATTTATATTACACGAGTTCATATATGCAGTCAAATATGAAAAATATGGTAGAATTAAGGTATACCTTGTCATTGATAACCAAGTGTCTAGGCCAACCCAACATAGCACCCTCAACTTCTTCAACTATACTATATTCAGGATTAGGTATGGGTAGTGGTTTGTCCCCCATTCCATCATACACAAGATGGATGGACACACGACAAATGTCATTAGTAATTTATTGGTAATGCAATGTACCACCAAGGTTGTATACCTTGCCTGCTGCCACAACATTATATTCTGGAATCTCCACTACAAGTTTACAGTTCATACCAACCTAGAATTGAAATAATATAAGTTATATACAAAGTGGTAAACCAGATACCTATTACAACTATATTTATATATATATATATATATATATATCATATATATCATACTAATAACACAACATATAGAACAAAAACTTACTTCAGATTGTTGTGGTGGGTCATTGGGAGTACTCCCATGACCTTCTACAACTAGAGCATGTGCTTGTACCTCATCACTTGAGAGACACACAGTATGAATAGGTTGAAAAGGTTGAGTAGGATGAAATGAAGAAATTATTTCTTTTACTTTCTGTGCTACTAATGTTTCAACCTCCTCTTGTGTAAGACCTCTTGCATGACCTCTTTTAGATTGCAAAGGACCAAAATAAGACTTGAATCCTATGCCAACTCCTAATCCCCTAACATGGCTAGGATGCTCCTTCGTACCAAGAGAAACTGATAGTTCATCCATGTGGCCACTTAAGATGAAGTTTCCTTCCTTCCTTTGCTCATGGAGATCAATCTATTCATAGTTATAAAAATATTAAATCAGAATATCAATTAGATATAAATAAATGTAAGTTTGTGGGAGTTACTCTTTACTTAGTTGGGATAAACCTACCATCTTTTGTGCCACCTCCTTAGTTGCAGGGTTGACAATTTCACCTGTTCAATTCTTTCTAGCATCAATCCACTACAAGTGTCGAGGTGGATGCTCAACTTGAGTTGTACTAGATTCTTCTCCAGAAGAGAGTTGCTTCTCTTGTAGTTGGCGGTAGAAGGCATAACGACTGGGCCCCAAGTGATGGTCATGCACATTTTTGGCCCGTCTTTCCTTTTGGGCCTTGTGAATAGCTTGCTCATTTAAAATGAGGTATTGCAATTTAGACTTGGAAAGCATATATAAAAAGATTCACCTCATTAATTGTATAAAATGAAAGATTCATACAATACATCACAATCTTTATTACCTGAAACTCTTCCATTTTCCTACCTATAACAAATCTTTCCCACACCTCAGGATCTATAAAAATATACATATCTTTTACTTTCTTCTTTTGTTTAGGATTATCTATAAATTCCCTTTTGATATATGTCTTAAAAGCCCTCCATCATACACCACAACGTTGTAGCAGTTTTTTTCTTGTGATCTTTACATTTAGATGAAAAACACCCTATACATGCAAAAGAAGCAATAATGTTGTCTTAAAAAGGATATGTCTTTCCAAGAAAACTAAATTAGAATCAATAAACAAAAACATATTAAAATAATATCACTTCCACTCACAGATATATCTTTCCATAGGAGGTCTTTTAAGGCATTAGAAACATCATGCCAATTTTCTATATCTATTGGCACCTTACTGCACGTGGTCACCCCTACGTAATGCTTGAAAGTACTAGCATATTCCCCAATAGGTGCTCCTGTGACATCAAACTGGACTGCCAATTTCTCCCCTTTGGCCCTAAGCTCTTGCAGCCTATGCATCAGTGTGGGACCTCTACTTTTATTAGCATCACCACTACCATCCTCATGGTGCTCATGCTCAAAATGTTCATCTTCACTTACCATTTTAGAACCTGCAAGTATACATGATAAAAGAAACATAAGTGATATTAAAAGCACAAGTGGTTGAATGATATATGATGTATATTTAAAAGAAAAAGATTACATGCTTGAATGATAATAAAATAAATAATTAAAAGAATACATGCCTGTAGTATTGGTTGATTTGTTAGTCAAGTAAAATTCCTTCAGCATGGTCTTGACATTTATGGTATTCATCGGTGTTATCTTCAACATTTACACTTGGAAAACCAATTGAGAATGGACTGGAATCATCATACTTTTCATAGTATTCTTCTTCATTTATAGGATCTACAATAAACTGTCTTTTTCCATGAAGAACGACAGACCAATTTTTATTTGTCGGGTCATCAATATAGAATACTTGTTTTGCTTGGTCTACCATGATGAATGGCTCATCTTTCTCACCAATATTTTCAAAGTTAACCAATTTGAAACCCAACTCATCCACTAAAGCTCCTTTGTTGTTGTCAACCCAATTACACCTAAAGATAGGAACTCTGAAATTTTTATAGTCCAACTCCCATATGTCCTCAATGATGCCGTAATATGACATCTCAGCTTCGCGTGGTCTTTTATCTTTGGCACTAGCAAAATACAACGAACTAGCTTGAATAGTGACCCTACTATTTTGAACTACACTACTTTCATCTTGACGCTTTGTGTAGTATGAAAATCCATTTATGTCATAAACTTGATATGATGTGACATCCATTTTTGGCTTAAAGGCGAGCCATTTTATGTCCTCAGCAACATTATTCGGTGATTCAGATAGTTGATTAAAGACTTTCTTTTCAAACTACCTAATAAATGTTCGATTATGATCTCTTGCAAGCCACATTGAACTGGTTCGCAGATGATTTCTCTTGATAAGATCATTGCGTTCTGTGATGTAGCTACTAACTTCATCGATGTTGTGTAAAATATACAAATGTACTTGTTCCCACAACTCACGACTAATTCCTTTCACTCATCCTCCCAGAGTTCCTTTTCCACAATAAGATTTAGTGTGATGGGAATTTTTTAGATCACTAGATGTTTCATTGCAATTCAAAAAATCATAGCAAAAGTCCATCACCTCCCTAGCCACATAACCCTCAATAATACTCCCTTCAGAACGATAACGATTCCAAACATCACCTTTAAAAATTCTCATTTAGTGTTCAAATGGATACATCCAGTGTAAGAAAATTGGACCCAACATCTTCACCTCCCTTGTAATATGTACTACAAGATGAACCATGATATAAAAAAATGAAGGAGGAAAGTACATTTCAAGCTGACACATGGTAACAATTACATCTTTCTGTAATTTATCGAGAGTATCAGGATGTATCACTTTGTTGCATATTTCATTGAAGAAGAAACAGAGTCTTGTGATTTCAAACCTTACATGCTTCGGCAATATAGATCGAATAGCCACATGTAAAATTTGTTGCATTAAGGTGTGACAATCGTATGATTTGAGACCTATCAACTTCAGATCCTTCTTTGATACCAACTTATGAATATTAGAAGAGTATCTTTGTGGAACCTTAATATTATACAAGCACTCACAGAAAGTCTTTCTCTCCTTCTTTGACAAAGTGTAACAAGCTGGTGGTAAATATGTGTGGTGACCCCTGATCTCCATTGATAATTCTTTTCTTATACCCATTAATTCTAAATCTTTTCTAGATTTGATGTCATCTTTAGTCTTTCCCGGTATGTTCAATAGCATACCAATGATGCTGTCACAAACATTTTTTTTCAACATGCATGACGTCAATGCAGTGTCTAATTGCCAAAGATATCCAATAAGGAAGATTCCATAATATTGACCTCTTCTTGTATAGAGATTTGTCACATGCGAGAGTATGACTACTTGAACTCTTTCCAAATTCATTAATAATATGTTTCACCCGATCATATACAACATTTCCTGGTATAGGTTTAGGAGCACTTAGTTCCTCAGTTGACCCATTAAAGGTTTTGCGTTGCCTTCGATAAGGATGCACTGGTAGGAGAAATCTCCAATGACTAAGATATACGATTTTACCACAATGTTTCAGTCAAATTGAATCAGTATTTTCCTCACTAATAGGACATGCTTTGTATCCTTTTATGCTATATCCAGACAAATTTCCATAAGCTGTAAATTCATTAATCATGCTAAACAACATAGAATGCAAACTAAAGATCTCTTTACGTGAAGCATCATATGTCATAACACCTTCTTCCCATAGTATCATTAGGTCATCATTTAGAGGTTGAAGGTAAACATCAATATCATTTCCAGGTTGCCTGCGCCCTGATATCAATATTGACAAAATGACATACTTATTTTTCATACACAACCAAGGAGGAAGATTGTCTATAACAATCATAATAGGCCACGTGCTATGTTGGCTGCTTAATGTACCATAGGAATTCATTCCATCTGTATAGAGTCCAAGTCTTAAGTTTCTTGGTTCTTTACCAAATTGAGGGTATAATAAATCAATTTTCTTCCATTGTGGTGAATCAGATGCATGTCGTAGGATGCCATCATCATTGGCCTTTAACTCCCCATGCCAAGACAAATTTTGCACCTCTTCTGTATTAGCAAATAAGTGTTAAAATCGTGGTGTTATTGGTAAATACCACATCACCTTGGTAGGAGAGCCATTTTTAGCCTTAGCTGAATTTGTGGTCCTATACCTTGACGCACCACCATTTGGACAATTTATCAAATTACCATAGTCCTTCTAAAATAACACACAATAATTTGGACATGCATGAATATTCTTAGCCTCCATTCCCATTGGGCACATTATTTTCTTTGCTTGATATGTTGAAATTGGAAGCTCATTGCCTTCATGAAGAATTTCCTTTAACAAAGACAACAGTGAAGTGAAACTCTTATCGCTCCATCAATTTTGAGCTATAAGAGTATATAATTGCATCACAACACTCATCCTCGTGAACTTAGTACAACCCTTATATAATGGTATTTCAGCATCATGGATAATGTTTGCAAATAAAGAATGTGGATCAATGACATTGTCCTGAGAACTACGTAGCATCTCATCAATCATATCATCCTGAATCGGGTCATCCTGAATCAGTTCATCATTGACATTAACATCATTATCTATATCTTCTATGCCACAACTATTAGTATCGACATTTTCTGATCCATAATTAAATTTCTCTCCATGCCAATACCATTCATTATAACCTTGTATGATCCCATTGCATATTACATAATTCTTAATTTCCTCAGAAGTATCAACTTTCAAATTGGTATCACAATTTATACATGGACAATATAGCCTATATGTAGGTAGTTTCCTATGTTCCTCAGCAAATCTGATAAATTCATCAAGACATTTGGCAAACTCTAGACTGCAACGGTTCTTGACAGACATCCAACTTCGATCCATTTTCTATATCACATTAAAATTAATCATAAAACTAAGTCTTTAAAATTGATACTATAAGCTGTAAGTTTTTATTGATAGGAAGTTAATTACTTTTATACTAAAATGTACCACCTATCCCATTTTTGAATATTTAATCTCACTAGTAACTGTATAATGTATGTTTAGTTTTGAAGAAAATTTCAAGAACATTTCCCCTAAATTCTCCAAGTACATCGATGTAAATGGCAAATAACCACCCACATATGTACCCAGAGAACAAATGAGGAAATACTACTAAAATTTTCTTCAAAACTAAACATACATTATACAGTTACATCCTAAGTGAGATTAAATATCGAAAAACAGTCCCAGACTGGGGACTATCCAAAATTTACTCATAATGAGTAAAGTTTGAATGGCTTTCTAAGTTGATACATGCATAAATGTATTATTGTCATATTTATATATTAAGTTAAACATCATGCATCAATGATCTCATCTATAAAGCCTAAAGTGTCAATCTTTGAGTACACATGTCTAATCTCATATTAATTTATAGAATTTATATAATAATTACATATGAAAAAATACATGTTTTTATTATCTGTTGGGTTACCAATCATATAAAATAGAAAAACAATATAATTGTCCAGTTAAAGGTGCGTAGGTCCACTCTCGATCAAGAATTTGTCGACTAAGAGTCCACCTGCGCGTGGCGTCCAAGTCCACTCCCGATCGATGAATTCTTGACCGAAAGTGGACCTAGACGTCGTACACAGGTGGACTCTTGGTCGACAAATTCTCGACCGAGAGTGGACCTAGATGCTACCTTGGTCATGGCGACGGTACCACGGCGGGCATAAATAGACCTATATAAACGGTATTACCTCTGGAAAGTCTTACTTGGAAGCGGCGGCAACCTTCGTGGAAGAGGCGGAAACCTTTGTGGAAGAGGCAACGACCCAGTGCAGTGCGGAAACAAGGTCTCAGTGGTGCGACAATGAGGTCTCGGCAGTGCGACAAAGAGGTCTCGATAGTGCGGGTATGAGGTCTCGACGATGTGACAACAATGTCTTGGCGGTTCGGCAACAAGGTCTCAGTGGTAGTGGAGCTTTGGGGGTGCGGGATAGAGTGAAATAGTAGGTCTCGGTAGTGAAAATGAAAGTTTCTAGTATATCCCCGTGCCCGACCTATAGGGTCAGTTAAAACAAACAAAGTGACCTAAGAGATAAGTGGTTCCCGTGTCGGGTAAATTAAAAATACCCAAACTCCAACTCAGTCGAGAATTTCATTGACCCAGGGAACCTCGGTCGAGAAATTCGTCGACTGAGGGGACCTCTAGGGTCGGTTTTACTTATCCACGCACAAAGGAAATCTGGATCCAAAACCCTAAACACGCAAACTCAAACTCGGTCGAGAATTTCGTCAAAAGAGATAACCTCGGTCGAGAAATTTGTCGACCGAGGGGACCTCTAGGGTCGGTTAAAAGGAAAAATAGACCCTAGATGTGCTTATACATGCGCGAAGGCAAATTGGATCCAAAATTCAATTTGGTCGACAATTTTGTCAACCGAGGGGACCTACAAGGTCAGTTAAAAGGAAAAAAATTACCCTAGAGGTACTTATACACGCATGAAGGAAAAACTGGATCCAAAAATCAACCCAGTCGATAATTTTTTCGACCGAGGAGACCTACAAGGTCGGTTAAGAAAAATTTTTCAACAGAGGAGACCTACAAGGTCAGTTAAAAGGAAAAAACTGACCCCAGAGGTACTTATACATGTATGAAAAGAAAATGGATTCAAAATTTGGCTCAGAGGAGAGTTTTTTCAATCGAGAATCCCTACAAGGTCGGTTATAAGGAAAAAACCGACCCTATAGATCGAGAAAGTGCTCTCAGAGGTTTTGTAAAGTCGGTTTATTAATAAAACTGACCCAAGAGGTCTTAAATGGTGCCCACATTTTTGAAGACATATAAGGTCGGTTATTTGGAAAAACCGACCCTGTAGATCGAGGCGCGAAGTCAAAATCGAGCAAATTTTTACCTCGAGAAACTATAATGGGCTTTCTAATCCAATTGTCTATAAGGTCACTTATTTTATGAAAACCGACCCTATAGAGATACATTACAAGGTCAGTTATTTTAAGAAAACTAACCCAAGTGGTCTTAAGTGGTGCCCACATTTTTTCTAGACATATAAGGTTGGTTATTTGGAAAACCCACCCTATAGAGTTACACTAAAAGGTTGGTTATTTTAAGAAAACTGACACAAGAGGTCTTAAGTGTTGCTCGTGTTTTTTGTAGACATATAAGGTCGATTATTTGGAAAAACTTACCCTATAGGAAGCGACGTTATTGGCCAAAAATGTAGTAGTGTAAAGTCACCTTTTGTTGTTTCCGACCAAGGCAAGTAGGATTCTTTCCCTTCTCCTCTATTTTCCTTATTTTTCTTCTTCCTTCAACCTTCCTCTAGGTCGGAACCCTAGTCTTCCATGGAGGAACTCCATCAAAATCTCAAAAACTCTTTTTTTAGGCTCCTCTTTGTTAGGGTTTGTATCCTTAAGAAGAAGGTGATTGTTTCTCAAGTTTGGAGCTTGTGCTTGGAGATACAAAATCCATCTTGGTTGAGTTTCCTAGTGATTGGGATCCTATCTTCTTCCTAGAGGCAAGTTATATAACTTTCTTCACGTTTATTTCTTATTATAAGGTTGTTAGTTCATTTCTTATGCTTAATGATGATCTCCACCTTTAGATGATGTTCTTATTTAGGGTTTCATTTATTTGTTGTTCTATACTTTTTTACTAGATCTAGATGAACCGAAAATTATTGGTACATCCTTCCTAGGGTAAAAGATGACCTAGGATGGGTTGTGGGGGGCCAAGTCATGAATTGGCCCCTCTCTCTTCCCCGCTTGCAACTAAATTGCTGACATGTCATTTTTTAGTTGGTCAGAATTGGAAAATTCATATCTTTTAAATAGCTTGTCCAAAATTAATAAAAAATATATGTTTTGGAATAAAAAAATTAAGCTTTATCTAATAAAAATTCTTATGAGGTATGATTTCAAAGTTTTTCAAAAGACGATTTTTGGAATATGATTTTAATGCATAAAATCCATAAAAATTACAACTTATTCACCATAACTCAAAAATTGACATAAAAGATATGTTTTCTTGATCATGAGAACCTAATTAGTCCAATGGTGAGATTTTTAGAGTCTAAATATGAGTATCCTGAAAAAGGAACAATCTCAGGGTTTTTAAGTAACAATGTGCACTATGTACACTAATAAATTTTAAGAAATCAAAATAGGCCAAATTTGAACTTGGAACATCTAGAAGTGGTGGAACATAGTATTTGAACACAATAAAGAGTTATGTACATTCTTACACCCTATGTTGGGATAGTTGTAATCCAAATCCAATATTCCCTAATGAGGCACTATATGAACCTCATTTTCTCTATTCATGACTCTTTTGCTAAATTGCCTCAAAAATTAGCATTGATGTTCTATTTATTGGGTCTTATATCCCACTTTCATGTTTTAAATATATAATGCTTCTATTTTCCATAGTTTCACTTAGCATGTTGATTTTATTAGACTATTTAGCTAATGTAGTTGTACTTACGTACAACCACCCATAGATAGGGCATGTGTTATTTTACTTGGGGATATGTTATTCTCTCCCATATATAATTTATGTATTTGACTGAGAATGTGTTATTTCTCCCCTCACCTATAGGTTGGGGTTCGGTAGGTACCTCAACCTTACTTAATTGATGTAGTCAATATTAATCATGCATGCAATTCCTTTACTATTTTATTGTTATGGAAAGCATTTATTTTGATTATGCCTCATACTCTTGATATTTTCATATATTGATGAACTTATAGACTTTACTTCCGTGTTATTTTCTTTCTTTTGTTCTTCTTCATTATTTGACACATACCTTGTTTCTCTCTCTTGTTTGGTGATTCCTAACAACCTAGGGTTAGGACAAGGTGTCGAACAAGACCAAGGAGAACATAGCTTTCAACATGGACCTACATCATGGATATGTTTCTTGGATATAGACTTGAAGTAGTTTAGATTTCCCTCTATCTTAGATCCTTTTTTGGAATCTTAATGTAAACCCTTATGGGAGATTATGATGTTCTTTTGTAATCTTGTTATAAAATTGAATATAGTCACTACTATACTTTGTTCTTTTGCATACCAACAATATAGATTTGAAAATTTTACTCCTATTCCAACATACCTTATGTGTATGTTTGGAATGGATGTTTTACAAGTAACTTCAACTAGAATATGTTGATCAGTTTCAAAGATTTTGTCAATAGAGAAATCATTAGGATTCCATTAGATTACAATCCTACTGAGAACATGGGAATAAGGGTTAGAAATATAACTATACTAAGGAAAAAATTTACCCAAAAGACCTTTAATCTTTTTTTTTTGCTGACATTAGTTTCATTAAGAATGATTATATGACTGTTAGGACTTCTTATCTCCTCTTGGACACCTCACAATTTATTACTGAGGCCTCTGACATTCCAAAAGGAGATTTGATAGAAATCCATATGGACACAAGGGCCATTAAGTAATTGGCCTCAACTCTTTCATCAATAATTTCCAGATTGCTTAATGGAGAAAATATAGAGTTGATAACTCCAAGGGAATTACCCACAGTAGTTTTAGGATAAACAACAGGAGGAGAGTTTAGCATCAAGGACGTCTTTGGGTTCACAACAACACCATTGATAAAAGAAAGAGACAAATCGTCAAACACTTGAATGGGAGTAGATGAAATGGATCTTGAGCCTAAAGAATTTGTAAAATTTGAGTATATTAAAGATTTTGGAATCGAAGAAGCCCCAGGAATAGATATAGATAAGGTACTATTGGAAGTTATAGTAGAGGGATTGACCACAAAATCAAAGGAACTAGAATCACCAGAAGGAACTTCGTATTGATGTTGAAGCATATCAGTCTTATCCAGAGAGGAAGAGAAAGAACAACAATTATCTTCATGTCCATAGATCTTACATCTTTCACAAACAATCAGGAACCATTTGTACTCAATAAACATTTGATGGACTTTGCCATCATCACTGTGAAGTTTAATAGAAGAAGGGAAACTACACTACAAGCTAACTAGGACTTGAATACAAGAAAATTCCAATTGACTTCAGTCCTTAGTAGGTCTTCAAGTACTTAGAGGATGTCCCAAAAATTAGACAATTGTTCAAACATTCTAACATCTAAATCTCAAGTGGTAGATCAAATAATTTGATCTAGATCAAGACATTTTTGGGACCAATCTTTGAGATAGGGAGACCTAGGTGCCACTTCCAAAGAACCAGTGAAAAGTGTTTCACATATCATGACCCCTTTTCCAGAGCGTGATTCATGTCATGAGGATTTGAGAACCAGGAGATGAATAAAAAGTTTGGCCTGGGAATGACTTCAACATTGTCTTCTAGATCACAGATTTTCAAGAGTTGCTGATAAAGAAGCACAAAATCTGGGAGGAAGTCAAAAACATAACTGGAAAGGCAACATCTCCATCTGGTCACTTTTTCATATTCTTCAATGCTTGGAAAGATGATACAACCCTCTTTGATAATGATTTCAATATGTTAGAGAGGCGAAGCAAGCTTTCTAGACACTTGATAAAACTCAAACCAGTGTTTTGGGGAATTAGGATGAACTGTGGAATCATCTTCTATAGATTTAGTCTTCTAGATTTGAAGGTTAATCCCCAATGGTGGCCAGCGATGCTCCATGGCCTTACTAGTCACCTTGCCGATCACCACTCAAGAGGGGAGCATCACGACCCTATCTTATACCTCGGGTATGTGACTAGAGTTTCTCCCAGCATAGGTTTCCTACATTTAATGCCTTGTTGGCTTTAATCTCAGCTTACTTGATGGAATTTGGTTATGAGTACTTTCCATCTCTCTAGTTATTGTGAAGACCCTAATGAAGTTTTTCTTGTTGCTCCTTTTTCAAATTATCTTTCAGTTTAGTAGGTTATATCTTTATCTGGAGGATTGTTGTCATTGACTATATATGGTAGGTATAGAAAATGAAATACTTTCTAGGCACCATAAGTCCTAGTGATGATGCATGAAAAAAGTCTACTTTGGAATTAAAGCTTGTCCCAACTTGTAGTTAAGGCTAAACGTTGTCTCTTCTACCTTGTGAGTCATGGTTACAAAGTCTCTAACCATCTTGATATTTGTTTATTTACTGTTGATAGTGTGTGCATTGTAGCTCAAGCAAGAGTATCATTCAATAGGGTTGATCTCCATGCACAACTAGGTTTCTTCTAGGCTGAAGTTTTTTTTAATTTGTATGGCTAGTTGTTGTTTGAGAAGAATTTGTAGTTCATAGGTTTCTTTTCACATACTCTGCTATTGTACGAGAGATGCTTTGAGCATCATTGACCCACAACTATTGCTCTTGATGAATCATCTTTCTTTTGACTTAGTATTTCTTTTCATCCCCCTCAATTAGTTCTAAAGGTGACTCATCTGTCTCATCAAGAGCAACTTCTAAAGGAATTGGATTAGAGATGTGGTCTATGTATAATCCCCTAGCGTGCAAGTTACAAAATGATACACGGAATCATTGTTATTCCACTCAGGAATGCATGCCATTGTGTCATTACTGGTATGCTAGACGTTTATAAAGTCTTTAGTGTTATTTCTCTTTTATGCACTAATATGGAAATTTATGCATTTGTGACAAAATGTTTTGTTGGATGTAACTTCAGAGGTTTAAAAATAGATGTCTCACAACGGAATAAGTGTCAAAGGCAATCTCACAATGAGAGAAGTATCAAAGACTCTAGAGTTCCTATTTCATAATTCAGCTTGAAAATAATCCAGACATATAAAGTTTTTGCAAAGAAGGAATTTTTGTGTGAAAATACAGAAGCAGTCCATTCGTGTGGATTGACATAAGCAATCAAAGTACGATGTGTGAAAAGCTTTTTCATTTTGATCCCATATAAGATCGTAAATTGTTGAGTGTTGAATATTTTATCTCTTTCGCATCTGATGATGATGTTAAATATTTGGTCAATGAGAACGATTATGATGTTTTGGACGCACCAGGCATTTATATTCGTAATATGTTGCAATGATATATATGAAAATGCTATTTCGTAGTAGGAATTGTAATAGTTGTTTAACTCAGCTTGCAAGAGGAAGGCAAGATGAATAAAATAGCTTCCTGACTTCAAAAAAAAAATACTATTTCGTATGTTTTAATTGATAAAGTGCCTGGCTGTTCAAGAATTCCTATATATCGTGTATATCGTGCATATAGTGAGAAGTTGGCGTGGTCTTACTTTGCCTTATTGTGCTTCACTCAGTCAGGAGAGTACTTTTAAATATCTAATTCATTGTGACAGCTTTAGCATTTAGGTATACAAGAATTTGACCTGTATTTTTGTCTCGCCTCATATACAACTCACTTTACAGTAAATATTATTAGAAAAAGTTAATTGTTTTCCATACTTACGTCTACGGCAGTATGAGTAGATTATTCCAGTTTCCACACTTCTCTGCGCGACTACTAAGAATGATTTTTTTCACCACTAAAAGTCTAAATGTAACATTACTCTCTTTTCTTTTACGCTTATAAGCGCCGCTAAGTTTTATTTCACACCCAAAAGCGGTAACAAAGTGTGACGACACAAGGTAAGTACGAAGTAAGTGAGTCCCTTGATAACTAGCAAATAGTAGGACGGCGGCTTCCGCTGTGGGGATAGGGCGGGCGACTTAGGGCTCGCGGAGGACGGCTTCGGGCTCGGGGGAGGGGGCTTCGGCAGCCGAAGGACGCCACCCTACTCCCCCAGGGCCTTGACTCGGCTCGATCTCCGTCGTGTCTGTCTCAGGCCGGCAACCATCTTTCTCTCCTCCACCCTCTCCTCTTCTGTTGCAGCGGGGTTGGGCTCCTGGCTTTGATCTCGGCCCGTGCTGCGTCGGACGGCGGTTTGGGAGGGGCGGCTTCAGATCCGTTTCCCCCACCGGGCCTCTAGTCGGATTGAAGGTGGAGTGGCGTTGGTGGTTCCGTCTTCCTCACAGATCCAGTGGTATCGAGCTCTCCCACCCCCTTTCAGTAGCTTACGTTTTCTAAATAAGGTTTCTAGCCCTTCCGTCGTGAAGGCTTCCGAGCTCTGGGTTTCCCCAGTATTTTGGCCTCGGTTTTTTATGTCTTTGTTGGCTTGTTTAGCCAGTGGTTCTGGCAGTTTATCTGCCTTTTGTCGCCGCTAGTCGGCGTTTATGTGTCGCGCTTTACTGCGACCTCCCTTCGGGAGAGCGATAGATCTCTAGCCACGGCTAAATCTCATCTTTGCTTTGGATTGATCTTATTACTCAGTTATATGACTTCGTTTGAGTTGATATACGAGCAGAACACCGTCTTGTTTCAGCCCCTCTACCACTACTCAATATTCCGGTTGAAAGAATTCTTCAGAAAAAGCTGCTTAAGACAACCTCAAGGACGAAGAATCAATGCAAAAATGTCTCTCTCTCATTCCAATATGAGTTGTAGTGCATTTGGGTTACTGAATGTGATGTTTGTATGTTCTGTTTGTATCTTTGTTCCCAATTGTAGATGCCGTATGGCTAACAAGTAATGAATCGATCCTTTTTCTCTAAAAAAAAAGTGTGACGACACAAAAAGTGATACAATTTGGTGTGGATAATTTTTCACTATCTATTTTTTCACGATTATGGTTAGCATAGATATTTATTTCTTCGCACTTTTATGTGTGGAAACTAAACATGCAAGCGTGGAAAAATATTGTTAATTTTTTAGTTGTTTTTCTTAATGATGACGTGTAGAATCCTAAATTAATGATATAATGGAATCTTGTTCAAAAATTCAAATTACATTAAATCATATCTACGTGAAACTATAAACCAACATCATTTAAAAAAATTGCAAAATTTCGTGTAAATCAAAATATAAAAGTAATATCTTCATCCTAATTGTAGTTTTTTCCACCAATAATATTCAAATAAAAATGAAAGCCAAAAGAAATTATATAAGACTACAAGTTTCATTTGACTACATAGGTTGAGGTTGAGTTGATGATTGTGTTTTCCTTTTTCTTTTTCTTTTTCTAATTAAACCATTGATACGGTCTAGTCTGGTTCAGTGAGCTTGACCGGTTAGACCGTATTTCTGACCTATTGGACTGAAAAAAAAAAACAAATTTGATTTTTTCGTCTTCTGGACCTATCAACCACCCGTCATTACTCGAGCTTGTCGGTCGTGCCGGTCTGGTTCGGTTAATGAAATTTTGACTCCCTATACGGCTAATTTGGTTTAAAATAGATTAAATCAGAAGAATGAGATCAAATTTTGGAATGTTTAAAATACAGTTCAAATCAAAGAAAGGAAATTTATCGAAGTGTCGATTGAATGATATGAATTTGATGACTATATAGCTATTATTTACCGTGCAAATTATTAGTCTCCTACATATATTATTCATGGCATGCACGACTTGAGATTGCTTTTGTATTATATGAGCCTTTGTCATTTATAAACACCCGTCTTTGAATTCAACCGATAGGACACGCGGCATTAGAGTAATAGCGGACCAGCGTATTCCTGGTTACTACCGGTAGTAGATATCCTATTGCCAATCGCAATAATATTGTTCCTAGTTCCTAAACCAAGTCGAGTGTTGCGCGTAGGTAACACGATCTCGCTGCTTCCCTTCGACGCGTTCGCTATATATTCCGGTCCCTCTAGCAACTACCGTACCGGTAAGACGATCCACTCGCCAGTGTTATGGAAGGATGGGCAGAGCTGTCGCCTCTTTTCCCGTTGAACTGGGTACCGTACGAAGAAGAATTTCCGGGTAAACTGGCACTACACTTCGAGATGACAGATGAAATGCTCGTTCGATACTTCCTCGTGCCAAAGCATCAGGGCATCCTTCCACAGCACAACAATGTCATCCCAGAGGTCAACCTGTACGGCAAGGACGACGGCATGGATCCAAGCCGGCTGACGTCGACCGGGTACCCCGGCGGCGCAGTGCAGATGCCGAAAGGAGAATGGTATGCATTCACACGCATGCCTGACAAAGATATCCGCCTCTTCAGCAAGACACCGCGGCAGGCTGGTCCGGGGTTCTGGAGGACAACCCAGACGAGGCGGGAGATGATAGATCCAGTTTATCAGGACAGAGTCTGGTACATGAGCAAGTTGGAATACCGCCGTTGGGAAGTGCCCGCAGATAACGATGCAGCTACCGTCCGTGGTAGAGGGAGAGGTAAACGAAGAGATGAATCCGTCAAGACCGAGTGGCTCATGGTCGAGTACCGCATTCCCAACTCGCATCTCGCGCTATGCAAGATTTACAAGAACCCCAAAAGCAAAAGAAAGGAGAGAATGTCTGCTTCATCGTCCTCGTCTGCAGTGTCGGTGCCGTGTTACTCGTCCTCTATGGTGCCTTTCCATGAATCAAACAAGCGTTTGTGTCTTTGGCAAATCGAACCCCAAGTTAGTGCCGCCACTACTGCATCAACGTCATCTCACATGGCCCGACATGAACCCAGGTTTGATACAGGTCGAATCGTAAAGAAACAGATTGGTACTGGTTCCCTAGCTACTCCAGTTTTTTCTTTCAATGATCTGATGACCCCAGCATCCGATGTGCCCTACTCATCATCCGCCTCAGCCTCAATGTGCAAGCCAACACGATCCGCAACTGATCATATCAGGCCAGCTACATTGCCGATAAGCATGGCTGGGAGCCATTCTGATCAGACGTTACCCATCGGTGATGCCAAGAGAAGCGACATGACTAGCATTCCTGCTCCAGGAAACTCCAGTTCTCTGACGACGGGAAACAGAGTGGCGCCGGCTGGCTTGGACGAAGTTATCAATGGCATTGTCCCTTTGGGAGAGTTGATGCGGGATATAGACATCGATCTTAATATTTGGGATGAGTTAGGGCCAATGATTGATTTTGATTCAGACAAGCCTCCTATGCTCGCGGGTGTGGACGTAGTAGATGTCAGCGGTGTTGCAACTACAACGTCTCTTTCGAAGCAATTGCAGGAGCATAAGGCAGTCCAGAATAACGGGCTGAGTGAGTCGAGCAACGAACAACAACAGTAAGACAGTAATTTTGTGGGTGGAGGAACTTACAAGGCAAAAATTTGTGCGTTCCTTGTCTGTCTATGCATTAAGATCTCTTCCGCTACAACCCTCATGTGCATTGTCTGTAATCAGTCAATTGGGCTGGCTTGATGTGTAATGTACTAGTAAGCGGACGTTGCAAGTTTCTATTAACGAATTGTAAAGATTGTTTCTAGTAATATAAGTCAAGGAAATATTTAGTTTCTGAAATCAAGCATAGTTAGCAAAGGTTTAAAGACAAGAGTCCTAAATACCTGTGCACGTCTACACTGGTGGGACGTCTATCAACCAAAATCTATGCATTGAATGTCATTCCATCAGTAAATTTTGGTTGCCTTAAAACAGCGATGATGATTGACCACAAACCCTAATTTACTTTGACTACCAACGATCCACTATCTAATGGAATAAACCGTACACCATAAGCTGTGAAAGCATAAAAACCTCAACTTAATTCTTTGCAAGAATGTTTTATTTACAAACCCTGTTTACTAGCTCCAAATGTGTACGTTAAGGAGACTTCATATATGTCTACGATTTACTATTTTGTCAAAAAATACTTAACCAAGTTGTAGCATGAGAATGAATAGCTGGTTAAATTCTAGTATATTAGAGTGAAATCTAGTACTTTGTTTTCTCGTTTACATTAATTTCGAGTGATATTTTCAAATTTCTCAGATTCGTACATGTTGAGCTTCAATCCAATTTAGTCTTGACAACTTAGTTTTCATAGGTTCATAGATGTGATCATGTTGCCTACTGTCATAAAAATAGTTGTACTACCAAGAACGGAAGCTTGATAACATGGAGAAAACTGATTACGGATTGGCCTAAATGGCATCATTTAGCAGCTGACGGCACTTTGGTTTGTCACGGTAATATGAAAAGTTAGGTATATGTAAGAACCAAAGGAAACGGGAATAACATGCTTTATATCAATGGAAGACATTCCTAGATTGTGTGCAACATCATATAAGAAAATGTAGTGGCATTATGCACAGAATGAAGTACCCGATAGCTTATGTGGGCATGATTGAATTCTCATCTATGTGGGAGAAAATAAGAAAGCATCCACCACCTATTTGTTTCATGCTCATACAAGGTTTAAAAAAGGTATCTTTTGTAAAGTAAGTCTATATATAAGCCAAATTGTTCTTTAAATGACACACTCCAAAACGCCTCTGGTACTGAAAAATAGAGGTTTGTTTAGAAATCACTTTCTGATCTACCACGTACAAAACCATTTTATGTAATGGAGGCATATAAATGTGAGAAAAGCTAGTAGTACAAATACATTTTTCCCTAAAAAAACATTGAATTAGTATTAAGGAATGTAGTTACAGTAAATAATGAATGACTACAAGACATACCTACGGTAGATATAGATCATTATTTATTAGTGAGATTTAGTTTAAATTGTATATAAAGCTATATGTTATAGATGGTTTGTAACTTTTACTTACAATATGATGTGATAAGTTTTGGTGGCATGGTGGATAAATATAGTACCAAATGTTTACGCAAATTGATTTCAAGGGTGAAATTAAATAAAAGGACATCAATCCCATAATCGACTACTTATGCCCATTTTGTCGACAATGAGAAAAGTTAATTACATAAAGAAAATGTGATGATTCACATATTCATCAAAGGTAGTAACAAAGATGAATCACCCCTCCAATCAATCTTCTACTGATCCAACATCAAATCTAAGACACATTGAGAGCTTGTTTATTGCCTACCAAGTCTAGAATGGACTTTTAGTAATCAAGTTCTTATATTTTTCTTCAAGGAGGTGGGATGACATAGAACAAGATTGCTTTGTATGTTGAAATGCACATTGATGTTGTTTTACCATTATCACTATGTAGCTCAAATTGGAGAGATTGTTAGATATAAGGAATTCATTTTGGGCTTACATATATGGGTTAATAATAATAGAAAAGGTTGATAGCATGATGGAGTAGACTATTGACCGCACAATGGTATGAATATTCTCTCAACTCCCTAGACGAGAACTTATCATAAGCATCTTAGTCTATGATGAAAATCTCCAGAGGAAGCCTAGTGCAAGAGCATGTGTAAGGATAAGCTAGTAGGGTCCATCTATGTCACATAATGGAGTAAGTGCAATATTTGAGATAGTCAAGCACATTTATTGTGAATCTACAGATATTGGTAAAATGACTTACCAAGTTACGAAGGTATCCAATGTAGAGAAACCCTAGTCAAGACCATGTGGGTCATCTAATTGATGACTTGGGGGTGGAAGTAGCTAAGGAGTCAACTATAGGTCCACACTTAGCAAGTAGGGAGTGACATCGTTTGAGAACTCTGGTTTGGGCTGATTATAATTGTCTCGGGCTAAGTGGAACTGAAGTCAGGCAAGACAAATTGAATTAAAGCTAACTTGAGCCTACTAGACTTCATATAGTTGGTAAAATTGGGCAAGATATAAGGGAGATATATTAGAATCTTGAAAGTGGAATCTCCAATTATCACAACACAAACCAATAGGGATCAAGAAGGATAATGATTCTAGATAGAAACGTTATTGGAGGGAATAGACTAGTACTTGCATTGAGCCAGGTTGACTAAGTTGTAGCTGCATTAATGTAAGTTGGGATCTCTAGCAGCGTGTAGTAAGATCGAGATTGGATGTGTTGATGTGGACGGTTGAGTACAAGTGTCCTTCTTCACAAAATAAAAATTCTACTCATGCTCAGAGGTAGACCCACTCTCTCGCACCGATGTGGGGAAGTGGGGTGTCTACTGGACTTCCTATAGCAGATCTCTCCATGTGTAATAAATTTTGTACAAAAAAAAATCATACAACAAAATATGTAGGATAGAGATATAAAAAGGAGAATTTATAAAAAATAAATGGTACAAAAAATATAGAAAGAGAATGGAAGTAAAAAATAGTAAGGAAAATTTAGTAGGGAAGTAGGAAAAAGGGGAGAGAAGTAGACAAAATAGGTGGAAAATATAGAAAAAAGAGGAGAGAGAAAATTATTTTTCTCATAAATTTCATGTTTAATGGCATTATTGCCAAAACAAACATATTTAGATTCCTTATAAAAATACTTTCTAACAAGAATATCTTGAGATGCTTTGGACATATACTTCTATTATACTGTATGAATACTTTTCTCTTCTCTAGTACTGTATGAATTTCTTGTACTATACGAATACTTTTCTCCTCTCTGGTATTATACGAGTGACAAATACTTCTTCCTCTCTTATATTGTACAAATACTTTTAATATAGTACAATTATTTACTCCTCTCCTCTCTCTTTTCTACTTCGCTAGTATTGTACTAAAATATTCATACCGTATTTAAAAAAAGAGGGGAAGTGTAAGAAAAAAGTAGGGAAAAAATAAGAAAAAAGTAAATAGTAGTGATATACTAAAAAAACATTAGTACACTACAAAAAAGATGAGTGGAACATAGGAAAAAGATAAGAGAGAAACAAAAGAGAGAGAAGAGAATTAAACACTATCACTATTCCAAAAAAAGATTTATACATAACAAAAAAAGAGGAGAAAAGTATAGAAAAAAGAGAAAAGAGAAGAAAGAAGTAAACATTAGTACAATACTAAAAATATTCAAACAATATAGAAAAAGAGGAGGGATGTATAGAAAAGGATATGAGAGAAGTGGAAAAGACAAAGGAGAGAAGTTAGCATTATTAGTGTACTAAAAAAACATTTTTTGAGTATGAGAGAGTAGAGAAGTGTACATCTCTCATGTTTTTCTTTATCGAAAGTATGCAAATATTAGTTTTGTTGGAAAGTATTTTCTGTAAGGAATCTAATTTTTTTTATTTCTGTAGAAACATGATAAAGAACTAAAGGTTATGAGCAATATAATTTTCTCTCTCTTCATATTTAATGGACTATGTTTCTCTCTCATAAAAGATATAGCAGTGATAATGGCCAATTTTTCTACAGGAACCATGTTTCCTCCTTTTTTTCTCCTTTTTACTCTCTTTTCTCATAACAACTTCAACTAATATAGTAGATAGAGTACTTGTTTTGAACAAATGTAGTGATTCCCAATGACCGGGTGGAGTGGGGATGGGAGTGGGTGTCTATAGTCTTACTCCTTTATAATCCATTAGTGGGTGCACATAAATTAGACTGTGTATAGACATGTTCACATGGGTGACTACAATACTACTAGAGAAGCTACAATATGGTTATTCATGATCCATTCATGCATGTAGAAGTCATTCACAGACCAAGGAAGTTACTCATCAGCCATTCACGCATGCTAACACAAGTTCTTTTTCAAGTGAGGGGTTGTGATGAATATGCAATTCTCTTAGGGCTACAAGAGGTTGTTCCCAACAACATGCATGCATAGTATGAAGGAAAACCAAGTGACATGAACCAAGGGTATGCTAAAAGGGGAAAATACATCTACCAATATTGGACACACATTGCAGCCGATTCTTAGAGGCCTCCACACCAATGATATATGTGTAGTGTGGCATCAATTGTCTAGAGACATACAAGGAAGTGTGAGCCCACATATAACAGAATTGACTAGAGAGTGTACACCAAGAGATTGTATGCAAAAACAAAGACTGTGTGAAAGAAAAGTACAAGGAGTGTGATCATGATTCTTTTAGGAGTTCATATAACATGGTAGTTGTGAACATTGTAACCAATAAAATAGTGTACTCAAGTATCATGCTTGAAGAAATATTCCTTTCAAATATGAATTCTTAGTTATGTCATTGTGTATCCTTCCAATTTTTATAGCTAAGAAGGATGAAATGTGGTGTTTGACCTTTGTACTATTGTGAATCAATTAAAACATTGCAAAAAGGTGGTATTAAATCTTTGATTTGGATGAATCCTTTTACAAAAAAAAATATGTTTCTTCAACACACGACCCTACACAATGGATACTGCTAAATTGTAGACAAAAATAGTGATTGTGGATAGATAGTCAGCAACGCTTCTTAATGAAGTGTGGCTCATCCACGAATTCTTGCGAGAGGCGAGTAGAATTAGAGGTTGTAACACTTGTTGGGCCATGAAGGACCTCATTAAATGTAAGATGGTTTCACTTGTGTGATGCGCCAAATACAAAACCATATAAGACACTAAGGAGATCAAGAGAATTCATGAGAGGGCTGAGGGTCAATGATCTTGAATAGTCCAAAAAAATATATCCTTTATGAATATGAAGAGCCTTCAAAATAGAGAAATTGCAATAATTCATCATCTCATTTGAATCAAAACACAATCTATCTAGTTCAGGGGAGCTACTTATAATTGTAGACCATACAACGATCAGAGTGACCCCATTCAATTTTGTGTCTCATGTCAATCTTCAAGTTGTAAGTATAGTTTTTCAAGCTTGATTTTAAACCCATAGTTTATGGGAAACATTGTAAGGATGGACCGTAAAGTTAGTCCTATGCACATGCTAGTAAAGGAAGTAATCAAAGAACAAGATCTGACTATTTCTCACCTTTTTATACTTGTTATTTTTTTGTGTGAATAGAGGTTGCCTCATCAAAACATTCCATGAATGAACTACAACATGACTGAGTTAAAACCAATGACCATTTTTTGGGATATTCACCACAAGAAATGCCTCAGACTTAGATGTAGTCTAATTACACAAGAGGAGTGCAAAAACAAGTGACAAAGTGAGTTATGAGTCAGAGAACAAGGACGTAGTCCAAACCTCATCAAATTTGATTTCTCACAGGGAGTAACTTCTCTCTATTAACAAGTGATAAAGGTAGACCTATAACCCCTTGTTGCAAAGAAGACTGAAAAAAAGAATATATCTTCACCAAGAACAATGTCCATTATGTTTGTGGTGAAACTATCAAAATAGGTTAAATATGGAGAAGATTATATAGACAATTTCAAATTCCACTAAAGTGTGGAGCATTCCATAATGAGATAGAAGTAGATCAAATAAGTTATCTTTATATGCAATTTTGAGTGCTAACTAACAAGTACGGTGGTCCATAATCAAGTTGAGGGGTTATATGAACTTTCTCCTAGTCCCTTAACAAGGACATAGAATGAGTATCTAAGCTTTATGATGAAAGATGAAAAAGTATGATGTACACATGCACATAGATCAACAAAATCACGTGGTCCAACTATGCAACACAATGGAGCTACGTGTAGAAGTTTAAAATGTCAAGTGCCATAAATGTGTATACATTGATATAGGGATGTACCAAGTTCTTGAGGTGGGTCATTACCGCTACCAAGGTTAAGACCTTGTGGGTCATTTCATAATGATGACATGAAGGTGGCAATATCTATAGAGTCAGCTACATGCCCATGTCATAGTGCACACCAACTTTACATGAAAGTAGTACAATAATAACATAAAATATTTGTCATAATGATGGAAAAGTTTTTCATCATTACTACTAGTGTCAAGAAAAACGTGATCACATCATGTCCTTACTTGCCTTGTCATTGATGAAAATAACAAGAACTTTCTTTGGATCACCATTATTACTAATAATGATGAGTTTAAAATGTGCCACTATTGGTTGAAATGATAACATAAATTTTTGATAATTGATATTGTCGACACTCACATTATTCCATCATGTATACTACTAAAGTTGATATAAACTATTAGGTGTTGATGGTATTAGTGACAATGTAATTCTACTGCACATATTAATGATGAGAACATAATTTGTAAGTCGTTGACAATATTCACAATCACATAATTTTATTTATTTGTTAATAATCACAGTTCTCCCATTTTGATAAAAACATGTTATCAAGATTACTTTTTAGGTCGTACATACCAATAATAGAAAATAAACTAAAATTAAATATACATATATCTCATTTTTTCTTATATCAATATAAAGGCATATTGTCTCTTAAGACACATCCACTGAATTGCAACACTACAAAAAAGTTCATTGTGCCCATTGCACACTATTGACATGAACAAATTAAGTGATATAAAAAGCATATATGTCTTTAAAAAACCTCTTTAAATGACTTGAGAAAACATCTTTTTATTAATAATCAGAAGTGGTCTACATCACAATAGATAGAATAAGGAGGACATTTTAGCTTGTTCCTATTCAAACATCATATATCACAATGATGGTATTAGTATAAGTTTTTTCTTCAACTACATGCCATACTTAAATGATTTTCCAAAGCACTTTTTGTATCAGCTCTTTTGGAATTTGTTCCTTTAATAGAGAATTAATGAACTCTAAAGGTGAACATCAATGATGTAAACCATGAATTTATTTCATAATCAATCTCCTTGCAACCTAATGATCCATTCAGATAAGAACATTCATTTGAGAGTTATCTTATAATTATGCATGAGCTACACTCTTTACAAATTTTATGATGATAGTGGAAGAGTTGAAGAGGAAGATATGGCATTTAAGAGACCATATAACGAAATTATTTTTAAAAACTACCTAAAAATGGAATAACATTTGTATCAATTATAATATCTTATTTTTAAACCACTTAGGGATATCCATATATATACATATATATATATATATATATAGCCAACATGGTGTGTTAACCAAGGAAATGACAATGCCTATAAGGTTATACATTTCCATTATCTTCGTGTAGGGATACACATTTTGGAAGATATTACAACTCTCACATATCCATGTTAATGTGTATGTCCAGAGAGAAAATCATATAATGATTCTATTGGGGCATCCTTGGCTTGATTTGATAATTATAAAGATAATTCTATTTGTTATATTTGTCTCGTTCATGAGATGATGTCACAAACAGATGTCTAAAGATGAATTTAATGGATGGCATATGTCTTTAGGTAAAGCCCATGAACAATGAGATCATATCTCTGATAAGAGTACATACATTTTTTTTATGTCCCTAGTTAGATATTACTGTGGAAGCAAAGTAGATGACAATAATACATAAGATTCAAACGTGTGTTGACTAATGATAGAGTTCCATTAGTCATGATATTGATATGAAGTCAAACACATTAGTATTTGTTAGATAATAGTGTAATGGATAGACCCACCTTTAAACTAATATATGGAAACCATGGAATGGTATCCAGAATTAACTCTCAAAGTGATAGTGGTGATTTTGGTTCTTAAACTTGAAGTCACTACATGTTGGTATGAATGCCCATAGATCCAATCATATGATGATTGTAATGGAATTTCTTATAAATGATTTGATTAATAATAAAGGCAATCTTCCAATTTGTTCTATTTTATTCAGTTTTGAGATAATGATGTAACATAATAAATGTCTAAAGAATGATGTTACTTGAAGACATATGTCTTCAGGTTGAGGACCTGAACAATGAGATCATAGGATGTTAAGAGTCTACACATTCTTGTTATGTCCTTAGTCATATGTTATTGTGAAAGGTTGATAGATAATAATAACACATAAGAAGACTAGATTGTGTGTTGGTTGATGACAGAATCTCATCAAGTCATGATAAGTGATATAACACCAAACACATCGATACTTGTTGGAAAACAATGTATCCGACAAAGCCACCTTGAGAGTGATGCATGGAAATCATGATTTGTAGTCAGAATTGTCTCTCATAGTAATGGTAATATTTCAGGTTCTTAGACCTAAAATCACTACACTCATCACATGTTGTTCAATGTACTTTGAAATCATTCACCATGACCTTAAATAAGGGTTGTCATAAAGGTGATGCTCGAATACACTGTGACACATGGAAATGACTGTAAGTGATGTAGATGGGATTTTCCCTCCTAAAGGAGTATGATATCCCAGACACTAGATAAGAGAGACTAAAAAATGCATGGCTATGCTCGTGTGAGTCAATATGTGATATTAAACTTACATATATCTCATGCAGTCTGCTATAGTTTAAGGAACATGGATTGTAAGTTGAAGAGGATGATGATTACATGCCTCTAGTTCAATCTGTAAATTAGTGACAAAGGAACTATATGATTGTTGTAACACCAATCACACATTGTAAGTTGAAGTTGTTCTCCAACTTTTCGATTACTTGGGTAGCAATGATGTCTTGCTAGATACCACTCATTGCTTGTGATGTCATAAGTTGGTTATGGACATTCACTGTCAACATAACTTGGAACCTATAGGGTCACATGCATATGATACACCTAGAATAGGAGTTTACTCATGAATATGGTTTAAACTTGAATACGAAAGTGTTATGTATTCAATTTAATTAAGATTGAAAATCAAAACTCTGAAATGGTTAGTTCAATAAGTGAACCGATCAACTCAGATTTATATTCCGACCGATTCAGATTGTGAACCGAACATTTGGTTGATCAATACAATTGGATCAAGGATTGATGTTTAAGTGTTGAACCGATCATCTCATGTGTGAACTGATCAATTCATTGTTCATAGGTTCAAGAAAATCCATAAAATTTCATCTCTCGATTCCTACTCAGACTAGAACACCTGACCTTGACCCTTATATAAATAGAAGGGTACTCGAGGCTTTCTAAAGACACAACAATAAGTTTCGACAATTGTTGTCTTCTCACAGTTGTGGTAACGTGAGAACCTAAGCATATCCTACCCATCAAAGAGAGGGATAGCAAGGGAGAGACAATGGGACACCAAGTCGACACTAGTACGTTAACTAGGAGAGACAACTCCTTCTTATATGTTCATCTAGAATGACAGGAGTTCCCCATGGTCTGCCTGGACTACTCTACAGGTTAGTAGGCCTTTGCCATCCGCTTGGAGGATGTTTTCAATTGCTATCTGTGGAGATCAACTAGGAGGTTGTTATCGACATTCATCCAAGTGAAACTTGAAGAAAGAAGCACTATAGCAAGGGATGGTCATTGGACTTGCTCTAGGACCATTTATAAACCTTGCAACCCTCTTTACTATTACATAGTTTTTGACACGATCTACTGTCCAAGGGGAATATGGTTGTAACATTTTATTTCTGTTGTTGTATTTGATGACATATTTTCCTATAGTGGTGTCAGAGCCACGTCAATTTTACTATATTTTGGTATTAATTTGACGTGATCAGATTTTCGTTTTATCATATATTTATTATATGTGATGTAAATATTTTAATGATTAATGTGCATATCTAATTAAATACCACATACAATACACACACACACACATACACACACACACACACAAATATATATATATATATATATATATATATATGTATATATATATATAGAGAGAGAGAGAGACAGAGAGAGACAGAGAGAGTCAGGCTAGAATACATTTGAGTGTATAGATCGCATAGTACACTCAAGTTGTGTTTGTATATAAAGACTAATATATATATATATATATATATATATATATATATATATATATATATATAGAGAGAGAGAGAGAGAGAGAGAGAGAGAGAGTCAGGCTAGAATACATTCGAGTGTACAGATCGCATAGTACACTCAAGTTGTGTTTGTACATCAAGACTATTTTTTTTTGCAAAATGTAAACCTATGATCTTAATTGTCATACTATAATTAGGCCACATACAAATTCTAAGCTCATTTGGATGAGTGTAAGTCATTCATTCGAGGGTAACAAAATCAACGCATGTAACACATTTAAAATGAATTATTTTTGTGGTCTTTATAGTATGACCTGTAAATGTCCAAATTGGTTCAAATTTATATATGAGTTATTCATAAGATGTTTAAAAAAATAATAGATTATATTTTTAAAAATCATATTGCATCATCAAAAACTTCTTGAGTGTATTCTGCTCTGGATACGCTCGAGTATGTATGTATATATAATATATATACATATATATATATATGCAATGTGTTAATACAACATACAACGGAGTGTCTCCTAGGGTTTAGCTCTGCGATCAGGCGATCGCCCATCTCCCAGGCTTGACGCCTATGTCGGCGGCTACTCTGACCGTCAGCGTCCACCTCTACCACCCCTCTACATCCTCCTCCACCCCACACACCTCCACCACCAAGACGCAACACCCACAGAGAATAGAAGTAGGGAATAGAGACGACACGACCCAACCGTCGGAATCGGTGGATGCCCATGTCTCAAACGGTGGCCACATGAACGTTGAGAAGGGTGTCCATGGCTCGAACTGTGGCTCGCATGTGACCTCTTAGGAGGACTTGATGGTGCCTCCTTACAAGGAGTGGACCAAGGTCCTAAAAGAACTGCCTCCCAATAGGGATGGTGAGGTAGAGTTTTCGGCACCGAGGAAGGCAGATGGACAGGTTCACATTGACCTAGCCACAGAGGAGTTCGAAAGAATGAAGAACATTTGGGAGTTCTCTGTACAGACCTACATTCTTGGCAAGAGACCCTTCTACCCCTACTTCCTCGTATGGATCAAACAGACATGGAGGCCGAAGGGAACTGATGAACTGATATTGAAGGAAAATGGGATCTTCCTCGTTCGATTCTAAAACCCAATGGATAAGAAGACAGTCCTTGATCTTGGTCCATGGTGGTTTGACGGACAATTGGTTGTACCTAAAGACTATCATTTTGGGAACGAACTAAAGACGGATGCCTTTGTGGTGATCCCGACGTGGATTACACTAGGTTCCTTAGGTAGATCGTGGACTAGATGGATGGCTGACACAATCATCGTGGGAGCGGGCAAGGTCCTTTTCATCGATGAGAGGTCACTTGAAACTGATGAGGCTGGGGTCTTGGTGGAGCTTAAGGCTGAAGATGAGATGGTCGAGCAAGTGTGGTTGAATGTACATGGGCGGGAGGCTGTTCTGGTGAGGATCATCTATGATTATTCACCGCCAAGGTACATTTGCTATCGGTCTTTCGGTCACCCTGATGGTGGCTGCAAGAATGAGCATGAGAAGAAACCGACGGAGGACAAAGAGAAACCCACGGCCAAGGGCAGGCAACGTACTTCCTTGGTTGAGAAGGACAAGGAGAAACACATTGTTGCTGTTAACAAGGTTGTGGGTGAAGGACAACTCGAAGCCAATGGGACTAATGGTGAGAGCATAAAGAAGACATTAGTAGGTGACGTGCAATGTGATGGAGTTGTGGATAATGATACAACACAGAACATTGCTTCTGTTGAGGCTGCGATTGTGGACCACATGGTTGAAGGAGGAAAAGGAAATACACATGCAAAAAGTCATAAAGAAGAGGGTGAATTCACCCCAGCATCCAGGAGGAAAAGCCAGAGTGGGATAGCAAAGACGCAAGGAGTTGGGTCTATTTTGGAGGCCACCAAACGATTTGATCCTTTTAGCGAGTCAGATGCAGAAGAACCCAGACAAGTTGAGTCAAAGAAGAAGAAAGAAGGCAACAAGAAGAAGGAGAAACCCATGCGTACTTGGACGAACAAAAATCTTTAATATGTCCATAACCATGTGGAATATTAAAGGGGGGTGCGATAGGAATAAGAAGAAGGAAATCTGAGAGTGGATTGGTGCTAGTGGGTGTTCTATTGCAACATTGGTTGAAACGAAGATCAAGGAGAATAATAAACTAAGCATTGGCTATTTGTTTCCATAAGGGTGGGAACACGTATGCTTAGCTATTTGTTTCCATAAGGGTGGGAACACGTATCCAACCTTCAACATTCTGAACTGGAAAGGGTGTGCATGCGTGGAACCCCAATGCATGGCAGATGAAAGTGAAGACGATGTATGATCAATATATCACTTTGGAGTGTAGGAATGCAGCTGGCTTACACTTGTGCTTGACAGCAGTATATCCTCACAATGATGCAAAGAGAAGGAGGGAATTTTGGCAATATATGGCTTTATTGTCTACACAGTGGATGGTGATTGGTGACTTCAACAATGTCAGACTATAGGTGTAACATCCCTGACATGGGTTATGTGTTAACCCTAGATGTTTTTCCTAATAAGGTTGATTATATGCTTAATCTTATCTTGGGAAAAGTAATTAGTTCTCATGAGAAACTTATGTTTCAATTTTGGTCCTGTTTGAACGATGTTGAAGCAATGTTTGATTATTTTGGACTAAAGTGCAAATTACCCAAGTTCAGGGGTTAAATTGAAAATGTTACATGATAATATTTTCCTCTGATTTTGAGACATCATAAGAATAAATATGATGTAGTGGTATGGTTTTCACAAGCTTGGGCACCAAGATTAAGCTTGTAAACCAATCCTTGTGCATTAAAACCTGGTTTTGGTGTAAAGTGCAATTTACCCAAAACCTAGGGTTCAATATGAAAATTACCACTTCAAAAAGGTCCCTAATGTTTCTTGGAATCCTGTAGAGAAACCAAAATGAGAGGGGCGCCTCATTTGAATTAAGTTGGAGGAGAGAGAATCTTGATATTAAAATAATCAAGATTTAATACTAAGGGAAACCCTAATTCAATTTAGGGCAAAAATGAATGTATTAATTAAAGGGCCTTCAACCAAAATTAAAATGGTTGGATTTATATGTGTGTGGATGAGCTTAAAGCCTTGCAAAGGCACGAGCATATCCTATGGAGGTGAAATTCCACTCACCATTATTATAAGAAAAAGAATTTCCACTCAAATATGGATATTCTTATTATAAGGGTTAATGTGCTTAATTTCTTTTCCCTTAATTCTTGGATAATGGAAGGGATCTCGGTGGGATAGAGATTCCTTTGCATGTAAGAAACCAAGGGGGGAGTTGTGGCAACCATTTTGGAATTAAAAGACTTTTATAAAGTATTTTCTCTCTCATCAATTTTCTTATCTTATAAAAGTACCTTTTCCAAGACAAAACAAAGGCTTTTTTGGATTACTTTCTTTCCCCTTGCTTGGAAACCGACCAAGGAGCTAGGGAGGACCAGGAGAACGATCCCCAACCTGTTGGTAAGCCCTTGACCTTCGTTCTCCTTGATTCCATGGTGGAAATCTAAAATAAATCATTGATTTCTTATTATTTCGATCTCCTCTTCAACCCTAGCCAAACTTTTCAACCAAAAGCTTGAGGAAGAGCCTAGGGGGAGTTGCAAGAACTTCATACACCATTTTTTCCGTGATATTGGAGCTTTGGATCTCAATTGGAGGTGGGGTTTATAACATGAACCCTTAATTTTATTATTGCAATCAATTCCTTATCAATTGGTGATCATTTCTACATTTCTGAAATTAAGTTTGGTTGATTGATGCAATCTCCATGGAAATCATAGAAGATTTCACGAGTTTGGAACTTTATGATGATGACATCATCATAAGCACACACCACCCAAAATATCTAGGGAAAATGGTTTCAATGTTGAGGCCAAACGGTTTCACCAAACCGTGTGGTGACCAAAGAGTTTACAAACTATTTGGTGGTTTGGGTTCCAAACCATTTGGAATGGTTGACCGTTTGAGATGGTTGACCATTTGAAGATATATGATGTGGTAATTGGATATTGATCCAATGGTTTCAATTGGTTTAATCTTGAAGGCTTCAATTGTGAATGATTCCTTAAGTGCAAACCCTAATCGGCTAAGTGTTGATTTTGAAATTGTTTGAGATGATGTTTAGGGTTGATTGACCCAAACGGTTTCAAAACCATTTGGGGATCACCCAAACGGTCTCAAGACCATTTTGGGGTCACCCAAGACCATTTGGAGGTCTTGGTTTAAGTATGGATAAGTGTTTTAAGGTCCAAAGGTACCAAATTGAATTGCAACTAAGTGCTGATTTGATAATCAATCCAATGGTCCAAAACCCTAATTGGATGTTTTGGATTTTGATGATGAAATGGGAAAACGATCTCAAGACCATTTTTAGATCACCCAAATGGTACCAAGACTGTTTGGGGGTCATCCAAGACCGTTTGAGGTCAGGTCATATCATGTGATGACGATAGTTCATTGATTTCAATTGATTTGGTTCCACAATGTCAACCATTGATGGATCCTCGATTTCAAAACCCTAAGTGATGGTTTCTTGATTATAAAACCTAGTTGAATTGGGTTCAAAACCCTAAATTGAAGGTCTAATTGAATGGTGATTCTGTGGTCCAATTGATGAATAATTTAGTGGTTCAATTTATAATTGGTCCATGGATTGAAATCTTGAATCGATTGAGTGTTGAAGTATCTTTTTGGTCCATGCAGTTTCGAGAAGGTTTGGACCAAATGGTCTCAAGACCGTTTGGGTCCAAACGGTCTCACGACCATTTGGGACCAAATGATCTCAAGACCGTTTGGGACCAAACGGTCTCAAGACCGTTTGGGACCAAACGATCTCAAACCGTTTGGAGACCCAAAGTGCAAACGGTTTCAATACCTACTTTGTCCAATTGGTTTCAAGTATAACTTGTTCAAATGGTTTTCAACCAATTGATTTATGAGAACCAAGATCATTGAGGGTCTAAGTAATTAATATTGTGAAGTTCAACATGGTTAATCCATTTGAATATCTCATGTAATTGAAGGTTCAATATGGTGAGCCTATTTGGATACTTAATACATTTGAAGATTTCAATGGTTAACTCAATTGATCACTTTGTGGAATTGAAAGTTTAATTGGTCAATTCCTTTGAATTCTGTATATAATTGATGGTTTAATTGATTAGACCATTTGGACACCTTATATGATCAAAGGTCAATCAACCTTTTTGGTTCCTAATGATGTAGGGCAATGATGATTATAAAGGTCAACCCTAACTATGTGAACTTAAATGAAGAGCTGACCTAGTTCAATCTTTAACCTACTTAACATCCTAAAGAGGATGAGAGAGAGAGTGATAAAGATGAATTCTTATATAATTAAGCCCTAATTCTCTCTTTATGAGTAAACTATGTGATAAGGGTTTGATCCATAATAATGAGATCATGAAACCCTAATCAATGAGCCCTAATCCTAATTTAGAGCAATTCTAAGTGAAACCCTTATTGGGATGAATAGTGAACCCTAGTTGTGGGTCATTCAATGTAGACCCTTTTCTGAGGCAAAGCTAAGTGTGAAACCCTAATTAGGGCAAAGCTATGTGTGACACCCTAATTATGGAAAAGCTATGTGTGAAACCCTAATGTAGGGCAAAGCTAAGTGTTATCATAAATCCTGGGTGATGATGTAACCCTCACTTAGTGTGACAATGAAGGAAACCCTAATTTAATGGGAATTATACATCCTAACCCTAATTTGGGTATGAGGAAAGAGAAACCCCACTTGGTTGTGAATGGTAAACCCTAATCCCTAAAATGGGATAAAGGCATATGAAACCCTAATATAGGGTCGTGCTACTAATTCTATGTGAAGTCCTATCACTGGGTGATGTGTTGTGAAATCTTAATTTCACATAATACTAGGTGAAACCCTGATATAGAAGGATGATTATATGAAACTCTATTGAAGAGTAATACTATGTGAAATCCATAAATGTATGGAATATGCTATGTGAATCCTCAAATTATAAGTATGGAGGATACTATTCCTAATAATGGAATAGTGATTAGTGATATGACAAATGTAACACCTAGAGAGGTTGATAGTAAATATCCTTATATTATTAGTTCCTAAATCAAAGATGAGTCCATAGTATTGGCAACGATTGTATAATCTGAGTGACTAATGAGCAATACTTTACATGATAAATGTGATGAACTGGTGCATAAAGTATTAGGATGGGGAAATACCCTAATACAAGCTAAGTGGATGAACTCTAGTAAAATAAAGGTGTTGAGGGAAGTGATACATCAAGATATGATAGATATCACATCCAACACCCCAATATTGTTATACCTTGACATGTTATAAGTCCAATATAATTGGATGAATGACACATGAGATGTGTCATGTCAATGGTTACATTGAGATGTAATGCACCCTATTGAATGTAGGCTAACATGCCTTATGAAAAGGTTATTCCAAACCTATAAACTATGATGTAACCATATTCTGGCAAAGATGAGAGAGAAACTCATGCTGTGTGTTGATAATTCATTTAATGATAAATGATGAGAATAGATAAGTATGATCAAATACTTATGATTATCCATATTGATTCCTTACTATGTGAACCCTAATACTGGGTAATGCTATGTGAAACCCTATTCCAAGTTAATGCTATGTGAACCCTAAAGCAAGGTAATGCTATGTGAAACCCTATTACAAGTTAATGTTATGTGATCCCTAATACAGGGTAATGCTATGTGGAACCCTATGAAAAGTTAATGCTATGTGATCCCTAATACAGGTAATGCTATGTGAAACCCTATGACAAGTTAATGCTATGTGAACCCTAATACAAGGTACTGCTATGTGAAATTCTAACACAGGGTAATCCTATGTGAAGCTCATATACAGACTAATGGGTTATGAATGTAATAAGATAACCCTTGTATTGCATGATACTAATATGTAATTATATCATGATTACTAATCATGCATATATGTTGAGAAGATGAACATAGCCAGGTATGGGCTATGATGCTTTATTTATTGAGAATATTGTATAGGCTTTATAAGCTTTCACATGCTTTGTGTAGTAAGAATCATTGAACTTTGTGTACTATGTGCAATACCTTATGTAGCAAGAATCATGATGTCCTTGTTTAGATGATCCGAAGGTATTAAGTTACCTAATAAGGGGTAACAATTTTTCTATGATGATATAAGGGTTCAAATACTCTGATTCTGTAATTATGATGATGAATCTGTTAAGAGGTGGAAATGTACTTGATGAGTTGAGGGATTAAGATCCCAATACTTTGTGAAAAGAGTATGGCTACAGGCCATGGCTCCACAATGACAATGCCATGCATTAGATATATGATCTAAGCCAGAAAAGAGTTAATGATGTGGTAATGATTCTATAGTGAATAAATGTTATACATGTTCTTCATGTTCCTTAAAGTATAAGTGACATGTTGTTCTATCAAATTATAGCTGCATTGCTTTTGATAAGAATGATGTTCTAATCTACTAGACATTGAATTAACTGCTTCCAAACAAATATGATTCCTTTGTGTATATTATTCTTCTTAAGCTGCAATGATAATGTTTCTGGCGGAGAGTTATATCTCTCGCTGGGGCAATTTACAATTATCTCACCCCCGTGGGAATCACATTTTAGGTGGACGCAGACGAGGAGGCAGGAATCCTTCAGTAGGTGAAGGGTAGCAACAACAACAATAGGGACAGTAGTGAAGTCTCAGGTGGATACACTGGTTGTTATGCCTTGTATAGTTGTTAATAGAGTCCTATGTGTCGTCTTTGTATTCTCAGGTCCTCGGAGTTATAGTTAGTGTTTTCGAGATTTTGGCTCAGTGCCTTGAGATTTTCATACTGCCAATACTTAGTTTAACAGGGTAGCTGATGCTTGTAATTCATAGAAAGAGATGATACAGGACATGTATCTGTAAACCAAAATGTAAATGAGTTAATTTTGTTCTATGTGAGAGAGTTTTTCTTTGATGGGTCTTTTTGATAAAAATGTTTTAATTTTTAGTGATTTTCGGTAATCTGATGCTTAGTGAACCCTTCCGCATTAGTTAATTATGTTTTTGAGAGTTGTATGCCACAATTAAGTGGTATTAGAGCCAGATTTGCTGAGTCTACAGAGACATAGGACTAAGGTGTTGAGTCTGTGTTAGTGTCCTCTAGTATACCCTATAGTGATTTTTGTTAATGTAGAAGAAAGGGTGAAGTTTAAAAACGACTGGAGAACATGAGAAACACATTGCTAAGGGCAATGTTGTTGCACCAGGAGTGGGTGCGTGGGACCAGGCAAGAGGAGAAAAAGTGCCTGAGAATTCCCATCCTGACCTAATCAGGATAGACAATCCTATGTTATGCTCTTGAAGGGCAGGATAGGACAAAAATAATGCATATAGAAGACTGGATACCAGTATTACAACCTGGGTTACCAATCCTCAAAGTAGAAACTTTGGGCTTTGAAAGGATTCCTGAGTGACATGGTCATGTTGGAACAGTGGAAATGTAGGAAAGATCAACATATGGCAAGAAAGTAGACTCTGCCATAAGTTTAGACAGATAAGTACATTTGTGATGAAAGTGCCCAAGGAGGGGCAATAAGCTGAGATTTAAGGTAAGGTCTCTATAATTTTAGAGACATTTGCCTAGTTATCCTAAAAAGCCAAAGTTTTTGGTGTCACTAGTGCAATATATGCCTAGTGCACCAGGGCAGTAGCCACTAAGTAAAGGCAAAAGCAGCAACATGAAATAACTATACACTATGTTTTGAATCAACATAATGTGGTAGGTGATTGTGAGGGGTAATCATCAGATGAAATACATTCATCCTGATATTTCATTTCCTAATTCTATGTGTTAAAGATATAAAAGTAGTTATTTTTTAAATTCCTTTGACTAGTCCTATAAGGACACAAGGAAGATGAGAATCTACATCTTACTCAGTATTTCTTAAAATGCTTTATAATCTCTCTTATCTTTGTGATACAAGATGAGATATGGAAGTGACGCCTAGAGAAAATCTAGGAATGGAAAATCATGTGTGTATAATGATATAAAAAGTGAGGAATATGATAGCAAATAAAGTGCATACTACCTAATCTCAATACATATATACCATGGCCAGGTATATGATTATTGAAGGCAAGGCAAGTATGAAACTCTTAGATTGTTATCTTTTTTATTACTCTGATCAAGTAGTCATTTTGAAAACAATCTAGAGAGTATAATGCAACTAAAAGGAAAAGCTATGTGAACATTCCCAACTAAAGGAAAAGCTATGTGAACATTCCCAACTAATAGGAAAAGCTATGTGAACATTCCCAACTAAAAGGAAAATCTATGTGAACATTCCCAACTAAAAAGAAAAGCTATGTGAACATTCCCAACTAAAAGGAAAAGCTATGTGAACATTCCCAACTAAAAGGAAAAGCTATGTGAACATTCCCAACTAATAGGAAAAGCTATGTGAACATTCCCAACTAAAAGGAAAACATATGTGAACATTCCCAACAAAAACGAAAAGCTATGTGAACATTCCCAACTAATAGGAAGAGCTAGGTGAACATTCCTAATTAAAAAGGAAAAGCATTGTGAACATTCCCAACTAAAAGGAAAATCTATGTGAACATTCCCAACTAATAGGAAAAGCTATGTGAACATTCCCAACTAAAAGGAAAAGCTATGTGAACATTCCCAACTAAAAGGAAAATCTATGTGAACATTCCCAACTAATAGGAAGAGCTAGGTGAACATTCCTAATTAAAAAGGAAAAGCTAAGTGAACATTCCCAATTACATAGAGTTTTCTAAGTGAACTTTCCTAAATGAATAAAGGATTGTTGAGTGAATTATCTCTGTTAGATATATATTTTTTCCCTTTTGATAAATATTCTTGGGTGATGATAGAAGTATGCTCTTTTATGATTCTTCCTTTCAATAATATGAACATCATATGTTAGGGGATTATGCTTGGCATAAACATAAACATTGATAAGGTTGAATTAATGAAAGGAACTTTTTGTGAATTACATATCAATTATTTCTCCATAACATTGAGAAATTAGGTGGAGACTTGAAGGCATGATTAATGAATAATATGTCCCTCCCTTTTTCCTGGGATTTCCTGGACGAAATCATAGTTAGGGGTTTATAATTTGTAACATCCCTGACCTGGGTTATGTGTTAACCCTAGATGTTTTGCCTAATAAGGTTGAGTAGATGCTTAATCTTATCTTGGGAAAAGTAATTAGGGCTCATGAGAAACTTATGTTTGAATTTTGGTCCTGTTTGAACAATGTTGAAGCAATGTTTGCTTATTTTGGACAAAAGTGCAAAATACCCAAGTTGAGGGGTTAAATTGAAAATTTTACATGATAATATGTTCATCTGATGTTTATACATCATAAGAATGAATATTATGTAGTGGTATGGTTTTCACAAGCTTGGTCACCAAGATTAAGCTTGTAAAGCAATCCTTGTGTATTAAAACCTAGTTTTGGTGTAAAGTGCAATTTACCCAAAACCTAGGGTTCAATATGCAAATTACCACTTCAAAAAGGTCCCTAATATTTCTTGGCATCATCTAGATAAAATAAAATGATAGGGGCGCCTCATTTGAATTAAGTTGGAGGAAAGAGAATCTTGATATTAAAATAATCAAGATTTAATATTAAGTGAAACTCTAATTAAATTTAGGGAAAAAATGAATGTATTAATTAAAGGGCCTTCAACCAAAATTAAAATGGTTGGATTCAGATGTGTGTGGATGAGCTTAAAGCCTTGCAAAGGCACGAGCATATCCTAAGGAGGTGAAATTCCACTCACCATTATTATAAGAAAAAAAATTTCCACTCAAATATGGATATTCTTATTATAAGGGTTAAGGTGCTTAATTTCCTTTCCCTTAATTCTTGGATAATGGAAGGGATATTGGTGGGATAGAGATTCCTTTTCATGTAAGAAACCAAGGGGGGAGTTGTGGCAACATTTTTGAAATTAAAAGACTTTTATAAAGTATTTTCTCTCTCATAAATTTTCTTATAAAAGTACCTTTCCCAAGCCAAAACAAAGGCTTTTTCAGATTCCTTTCTTTCCCCTTGCTTGGAAAACGACCAAGGAGCTAGGGAGGACCAGGGTAACGATTCCCAACCTGTTGTTAAGCCCTTGACCTTCGTTCTCCTTGATTCCATGGTGGAAATCAAAAATAAATCATTGATTTCTTCTTATTTCGATCTCCTCTTCAACCCTAGCCAAACTGTTCAACCAAAAGCTTGAGGACAAGCCTAGGGGGAGTTGCAAGAGCTTCATCCACCATTTGTTTCGTGAGCTTGGAGCTTTGGATCTCAATTGGAGGCGGGTTTTATAACTTGAACACTTAATTTTATAATTGCAATCAAGTCCTTATCAATTGGTGATCATTTCTACATTTATGAAATTAAGTTTGGTTGATTGATGCAATCTCCATGGAAATCACAACATATTTCGTGAGTTTGGATCTTGATGATTATGACATCATCATAAGAACACACCTCCCCAAATATCTAGGGAAAACGGTTTCAATGTTGAGTCCAAACGGTTTCACCAAACCGTGTGGTGACCAAACAGTTTGCAAACCGTTTGGTGGTTTGGGTTCCAAACCGTTTGGAATGGTTGACTGTTTGAGATGGTTGACTGTTTGAGATGGTTGACCATTTGAAGATATATGTCGTGGTACTTGGATCTTGATCCAATGGTTTCAATTGGTTTAATCTTGAAGGCTTCAATTGTGAATGATTCCTTAAGTGCAAACCCTAATCGGCTAAGTGCTGATTTTGAAATTGATTGAGATGATGTTTTGGGTTGATTGACCCAAACAGTTTCAAAACCATTTGGGGATCACACAAACGATCTAAAGACCGTTTGGGGGTCACCCAAGACCGTTTGGAGGTGTAGGGTTAAGTATGGCTAAGTGTTTGAAGGTCCAAAGGTACCAAATTGAATTGCAACTAAGTGCTGATTTGATAATCAATCCAATGGTCCAAAACCCTAATTCGATGTTATGGATTTTGATGATGAAATGAGAAAACGATCTCAAGACTGTTTGGAGATCACACAAATGGTCCCAAGACCATTTGGAGGTCATCCAAGACCATTTGAGGTTAGGTCATATCATGTGATGATGATAGTTCATTGATTTCAATTGATTTGGTTCCACAATGTGAACCATTGATGGATCCTCGATTTCAAAACCCTATGTGATGGTTTCTTGATTATCAAACCTAGTTCAATTGGGTTAAAGACCCTAAATTGAAGGTCTAATTGAATGGTGATTCAGTAGTCCAATTGATGAATACTTTAGTGGTTCAATTTATAATTGGTCCATGAATTGAAATCTTGAATCGATTGAGTGTTGAAGTATCTTTTTGGTACATGCGGTTTTGACAAGGTTTGGACCAAACGGTCTCAAGACCATTTGGGACCAAATGATCTCAAATTGTTTGGAGACCCAAAGTGAAAACGGTTTCAATACCTACTTTGTCCAATTGGTTTCAAGTATAACTTGTTCAAATGTTTTCAACCAATTGATTTATGAGAACCAAGATCATTGAGGGTCTATGTAATTAATATTGTGAAGATCAACATGGTTAATCCATTTGAATATCTCATGTAATTGAAGGTTCAATATGGTGAGCCTATTTGGATACTTAATACATTTGAATATTTCAATGGTTAACTCAATTGATCACTTTGTGGAATTGAAAGTTTAATTGGTCAATTCCTTTAAATTCTTTATATAATTGATGATTTAATTGATTTGACCATTTGGACACCTTAAATGATCAAAGGTCAATCATCCTTATTGGTTCCTAATGATGTAGACCAATGATGATTATAAAGGTCAACCCTAACTATGTGAACTTAAATGAAGAGCTGACCTAGTTCAATCTTGAACCTACTTAACATCCTAAAGAGGATGAGAGAGAGAGTGAGAAAGATGAATGCTTATATAATTAATCACTAATTCTCTCTTTATGAGTAAACTATGTGATAAGGGTTTGATCCATAATAATGAGATCATCAAACCCTAATTAATGAGCCCTAATCCTAATTTAGAGAAATTCTAAGTGAAACCCTTATTGGGATGAATAGTGAACCCTAATTGTGGGTCATTGAATGTAGACCCTTTTCTGAGACAAAGCTATGTGTGGAACCCTAATTAGGGCAAAGCTATGTGTGCCACCCTAATTAGGGCAAATCTATGTGTGAAACCCTAATCTAGGGCAAAGCTGAGCATTATCATAAATCCAGGGTGATGATGTAACCCTAACTTAGTGTAACAATGAAGGAAACCCTAATTTAATGGGAATTATACATCATAACCATAATTTGGGTATGAGGAAAGAGAAACCCCACTTGGTTGTGAATGGTAAACCCTAATCGCTAAAATGGGATATAGGCATATGAAACCCTAATATAGGGTTGTGCTACTAATTCTATGTGAAGTCCTATCACTGGGTGATGTGTTCTGAAATCTTAATTTCACATAATACTAGGTGAAACCCTGATATAGAAGGATGATTATATGAAACTCTATTGAAGAGTAATACTATGTGAAATCCATAAATGTATGGAATATTCTGTGAATCCTCAAATTATAAGTATGGAGGATACTATTCCTAATAATGGAATAGTGATTAGTGATATGACAAATGTAACACCTAGAGAGGTTGATAATGAATATCTTTATATTAATAGTTCCTAACTCAAAGATGAGTCCATAGTATTGGCAACAATTGTATAATCTAAGTGAGTGACTAATGAGCAATACTTTACATGATAAATGTGATGAACTGGTGCATAAAGTATTAGGATGGGGAAATACCCTAATACAAGCTAAGTGGATGAACTCTAGTAAAATAAAGGTGTTGAGGGAAGTGATACATCAAGATTTGATAGATATCACATCCAACACCCCAATACTGCTATACCTTGATATGTTATAAGTCCAATATAATTAGATGAATGACACATGAGATGTGTCATGTCAATGGTTACATTGAGATGTAATGCACCCTGTTGAATGTAGGCTAACATGCCTTATGAAAAGGTTATTCCAAACCTATAAACTATGATGTAACCATATTCTGGAAAAGACGAGAGAGAAACTCATGTTGTTTGTTGATAATTCATTTAATGATAAATGATGAGAATAGATAAGTATGATCAAATACTTATGATTATCCATATTGATTCCTTGCTATGTGAACTCTAATATAGGGTAATGCTATGTGAAACCCTATTACAAGTTAATGCTATGTGAACCCTAATACAAGGTAATGCTATGTGAAACCGTATTACAAGTTAATTCTATGTGATCCCTAATATTGGGTAATTCTATGTGGAACTCTATGAAAAGTTAATGCTATGTGATCCCTAATACAAGTAATGCTATGTGAAACCCTATGACAAGTTAATGCTATGTGAACCCTAATATAGGGTACTGCTATGTGAAATTCTAACACAGGGTAATCCTATGTGAAGCTTATATACAGACTAATGGGTTATGAATGTAATAAGATAACCCTTGTATTGCATGATACTGATATGTAATTGTATCATGATTACTAATCATGTAGATATGTTGAGAAGATGAGCATAGCCAGGTATGGGCTATGATGATTTATTTATTGAGAATATTTTGTAGTCTTTATAAGCCTTCACATTCTTTTTGTAGTAAGAATCATTGAACTTTGTGTACTATGTGCAATACCTTATGTAGCAAGAATCATGATGTCCTTGGTCAGATGATCCGAAGGTATTAAGTTACCTAAGAAGTGGTAACAACTGTTCTCTGATGAGATAAGGGTTCAACTACTCTAATTCTGTAATTATGATGATGAACCTGTTAAGAGGTGGAAATGTACTTGATGAGTTGAGGGATTAAGATCCCAATACTTTGTGAAAACAGTATGATTACAGGCCATGGCTCCACAATGACAATGCCAGGCATTAGATATATGATCTAAGCCTGAAAAGAGTTAATGTTGTGGTAATGATTCTATAGTGAATAAATGTTATACATGTTCTTCATATTCCTTAAAGGATAAGTGACATGTTTTTCTATCAAATTATAGATGCATTGCTTTTGATAAGAATGATGTTCTAATCTACTAGACATTGAATTAACTGCTGCCAAACAAATATGATTCCTTTGTGTATATTATTCTTCTTAAGCTGCAATAATAATGTTTCTGGCGGAGAGTTATATCTCTCGCTGGGGAAATTTACAATTGTCTCACCCCCGTGGGAATCACATTTTTAGGTGGATGTGGACGAGGAGGCAGGAATCCTTCAGTATGTGAAGGGCAGCAACAGCAGCAGCAGGGACAACAGTGAAGTCTCAGGTGGAGACACTGGCTGTTATGTCTTGTATAGTTGTTAATAGAGTCCTATGTGTTGTCTCTGTACTCTCAGGTCCTCGGAGTAGTAGTTAGTGCTTTTGAGATTTTGGCTTAGTGCCTCGAGATTTTCATACTGCATGTACTTAGTTTAATAGGGAAGCTGATGCTTGTAATTCACAGAAAGAGATGATACAAGTCATGTATCTGTAAACCAGAATGTAAATGAGTTACTTTGGTTCTATGTGAGAAAGTTTTTCTTTGATGGATCTTTTTGATAAAAAAGTTTTAATTTTTAGTGATTTTCGATAATATGATGCTTACTGAACGCTTCCGCATTAGTTAATTATATTTTTGAGAGTTGTATGCCACAATAGGGAGAGAAGATTGGGGCAAACTTGTGCTACAGGCTGTGATTGATGCCTTTAACAGGGCTATTGATAAATCAAATTTGATTGAGCTTCCCATGATAGGCGGTGACCTTTTCACATGGAATAATGAACAAGACCCAGAGGATAGAATTGCTAGCAAGTTCGATAGAGCCCTGGTTAATGAAGAATGGATAAGGATGTTTCCTAATGTACAAGTGAAAGCTGACGGATCTAAGCTTAGTGACCATGCTCCTCTCCGTGTGCAGATCATAGACAAAAAGAAGAAGAGAAGACCTTTCAGGTTTCTTAACTATTGGGCAGATAGGAAGTGCTTTGATGATATTCTGAAGGAGGTGTGGGGTATACATATCCATGGGAATCCTATGTTTGTCTTTGCAAAAAAGTTGTCACTGCTGAAAACTACGCTAAAAAAATGGGCTAAGGAGAAAATGAATATTCCCAATTTGATTGCAACAAACAAAAGGGAATGTAGTCAGATTAGAAAGCTCTTAATGGCTGATCCACTTAATGGGGACTTGATAGAGAAGGACCGAGATATAAGAATGATACTTGTAGATTTAGAAAAGGCTGAGGAAAAATTCTACTGGCAAAGAAGTAGGGAGAAATGGTTGAAAGATGGGGATATAAATACCAAACTCTACCACATGGCAGTTAGAAGACGATAGGATTCTAATATCATTTGTGAGCTTATTGATAGAGAAGGACACGTGGTTAATAAACAAGAAGACATTGAAGACCAAGCCGTGCAATTCTACAAGGAGCTTTACAATAAAAATCTTGAAGATACAATTGAGGAGGAAGACATAGATTGGAAGTTCAAACTCTCTAGCACCCATAACAACATTCTCACTAGGGAGGTCACTGGGAAAGAAGTTAAAGATGCACTATGGAGCATAGGCTGCAATAAATCCCCCAGGTCAGATGGGTTCAATGCTTTCTTTTACAGGGTGGCTTGGGACACTATTAAATAAGATCTTTTGAGATACGTGAGATGGTTTCTTGCTGGGGGTAATATGGTTCGACAAGTCAATCATGCTTTCTTAGTTCTCATCCCAAAGAAGAAGATTACAACCTCTCCTGCTGATTTCAGACCTATTGCTTACTTCTCTATTCAATATAAAATTATAGCAAACATCTTAGCTACTAGATTGAAGATGGTCCCCCCTTTCCTTATTTTTGAAAATCAAGGAGCCTTTATCACTGGAAGAAGTATTAGTGATTGTGCCCTCCTTGCTGATGAGTTTCCAGCTGATTTCAATGTGATGAGAGGGAGCAGAAAGGCTTGTTTAAAGCTTGATATCTCAAAGGAGTATGACAGTGTTAGATGGGACAGATTGTGGTGGATATTGCAAAAAATGGGTTTTTATGATACGTGGATTCAATGGATGCAACAATGTGTTGGTACAACAAGTTTCTTGATACTTGTAAATGGCACATCTACAAGTTTATTTAAGGG
This sequence comes from Alisma plantago-aquatica, assembly GCA_963693085.1. Taxonomy (NCBI): domain Eukaryota; kingdom Viridiplantae; phylum Streptophyta; class Magnoliopsida; order Alismatales; family Alismataceae; genus Alisma; species Alisma plantago-aquatica. The sequence continues at coordinate 1,854,851,082 of OY856409.1, forward strand.
CAGCAATGGTCTTCGGAAGGGCGGCCCCCTTTCTCCACTCCTCTTCACCATTGTCATGGAATATTTCACAAGGAAGATGAAAGAAAAGGAAGATTCAAAATTGATCAAAGCATACAATGTCCATGGTATGAAGGTTATGAGCCACCTTATCTTTGCAGATCACATCTTATTATTTCTTGAGGCCAAAGTTGAAATGCTTAAGGAGCTGGAAAATTTTCTGGGAGAGTTTGGCGAGTGGACAGGGCTGCAGATTAATGCAAATAAGACCCAACTATATCTCTCAAAAATTGTCACCACCTAGAAGCTAGATTGCAAGAAGCTATTGGTGTGGAGTTGGGCAAGTTCCCACCTAAATACTTGGACTTCCCACTTGTTGAGAGTAATCTACAAGTCAAAGAATTTGTTGAATGTATCGATAGATTGGACGAGATGATAGAGAGATGGCCTACACAGAAGACATCCATGGTGGGCAGAGTCACTCTTATCAGATCAGCTATAGAGGGTCTTCTTATCTTTTGGGTGCAACAAGGAGAGATTCCGGGTGCCGTGCTTGACAGGATGGAGATGAAAATCTCAAACTTCATTTGGGCGGGTGAGTACCATCTCATGCACTATGCCAGGCTAGCCTTTCTCAAAGATGAAGGGGGTTTGCAACTGAAAACTACAAGGGACATCACCAGATGGGGGATACTAAAGAGAATTATTTTGTACCAAATAGGTTGGTCTATTTGGGGGAGATGGATGAGAGACAGATACTCGTAAGGATTGGATTTCCACCCTCATACCAGAGAAGGCATCTCGCGCACCATTCATATGATGAGGAGTCTATGGCCGCAGGTCAAACATCTTTTTGTTCTGAATCATGCTGGAGAGTGGCACATGCTAAATCCAAAGGCTGATATGTGGGATATCACAAGGACAAGGGAAGAAAAAGATGTGACTATGGCTCGGATTTGGGATGGTAAGCAAGTTCCTAAATGGTCCACATGTGTAGCACCCCTGACCTGGGTTATGAGCTAACCCTATGTGTTTTGCCTAATTATGAAATTAGATGTTTGTAATTATCCTTTAGTATGCAATTAAAGCTTCTAGGGAACATATGTTTCCATTTCTGTCCCCTATGAACAATGTTGTAGTATTGTTTTGCATATAGGGACCTATGTGCAATTTACCCAATATGAGAGGTTAACTTGCAAATTACATATGTTTTATGTTCTTTTAATGTTGAGGCAACCTAAGGATGAATATGATGAAGTATAATGGATTTCCCAAGCTTGGGTATCAAGATGCAGCTTATGGAATGATCCTTATGCTTAAAAACCCTAATTTGGAGTAAAATGCAGTTTACCCAAATTATGGGGTGCAACTTGTAAAATACACTTTCTAGAATATCTTTTATGACTTTTGACATCATTTAAAGTTATTATAATGAAGGAGTCACTTCTTTTGAATAATCATATAATAAGGAGTACCTTTGTAATTAAATCACCAAGTTGTAAGTAAGGAGACCCTTATGTATATGTGCACCTTAGTGATAAGTTGACCTCCCTGACCTTTAATTCTTGGTTTTAAAAGAAGTTTTACCTGAGAAATATGGAGGAGGGACGTTCCTAAAAGAAAGGAGGGACCTAGTAGACAAAAGGAGAAACTAGTTGTCCTTATGTTGGAAATGACCCCAAGATATATAAATACACCCTTCCTTTGTTTGCAAAGGAACGTTTCCTTCACTTCCTTTCTTATTCCCTTGCTTGGACCGACTTAGAACAGAGCTCTGGAGAAGGAAGACGACCAAGGAGAAGCTAGGTAAGCTTGGACCATCTTCTAGCTCGAATTCATGGAGGAATTCTTCTTAAAAGGTTGGTTCTATGGTTAACTCACTTAGGTTTCTTGTTTTAGCCGATCTTCCCCATCTCTTCCTTGAAGAAACAATCTTGGATGACCTATGGAGCTCAAGACGCCATTAAAGGCTTGAATCTTGGAAGCTTGGAGCTCTAGGAACCACATTTGAGGCGGGTTTTATAATTCTAAACTCCTAGCTTTATTAAGCATATCCTTGTTCTTGCTTTTTAAGCTTAGTTCTTCTTCCCCATCATTCTTAGCACTCTTGCAAGCTTTTTTGTGAAGAACAGACCTTGGTTCAAGGTTGAAGATGGAGGGCGTTAATACCTATGTTGGTCCTTATCCAACTTTATCAAACGATCTTATGATTGCCCCCCCCCTTCTTGACCAACCGTTTGAAGGGCAAATGAGTTCAATAGGTCGGTTTGGCCAAACGGGTTCCAACCCATTTGAGGGCGTTGACCAAGCATTTACCATTTGGGATTCCTGTTCACAATTATGTAGACTAATGACCCACCTAATTTGAGGGGTTAATTCAAAAGGAATCGTAGGTTGAAGGCCAATCAATTAGGCAATCGAATTAAATTAAGTGCTGATTTTCCAAACTAATCAAATTGAACCTTTTGAGCAAACGGGTTCCAACCCATTTGAATGAGTTGACCAAGTGTTGACCGTTTGGGATTCCTGTTAATAATATATTGAATTTCATTTCTACAAAGAATCATAATCTAATTCATAAACAATTAAGAGTTGAAGGCAGTTCAACACCCTAACCCTAATCGGGTTAAAATTGCTGATTTTCAATATAGATCTTGTTGAGTGTTGGGTTGAAGGACCCAAACGGGTTCAAAACCGTTTGGGGGTTCATCCAAACGATCTCACACTCGTTTGGTGACACCCCAAGACCGTTTGGAGGTCTAGGGTTAATGAAATTTGATGGTTTGAGGGTCCAATTACAAGATGTTGATAAATTGATGAAAAGTGCTGATTTGCAATCTAATTAGGACTCAACCCTTATCAAATAAACTTAATTTTTACTCAAAGTTTGGGAAAATGGTCTCAAGACCATTTGAAGATCATCCAAACGATCTCAAGACCGTTTGGGCCAAGTTTGGGCCCAATTGGAGTTCAATTGATAGGCTCAACCTTGTTTTGATTCACATTGATGAAAATTGATGAGTAGCCGATTGGAAACCTTAATTGAGTTAGACTTAACCCTAATTGGCTTTCAATTGAAGGTCAAATTGGTGTCCAATTGATTGAGTCTCATCCTATTTGACTCAATTTGTAAGTGGTTAACATGGCTTGGGCCAATTGAAGGCTTCAACATTGGAAATCCTATTCAATCATAACCTTTGTATCACCTTTCATATCCATGCGGTTTGGACCCAAACGAGTCCACACTCGTTTAGACCCAAACGAGTTCAACCCGTTTCAATCCAAACGAGTTCAACCCGTTTCATCTTAAATGGGTTCACACCTGTTTCATCTTAAATGGGTTCACACCCGTTTCAACTCAGTGAGTCCACACTCGTTTGAGGGTTCAAATGGGTTGAAGGTTGAAGGTTAAACCCTAACCTAATTGGAGATTTTCATGGTTGTTTATACTTAACCACTTAAAGGTATAATTGGTTCAATGATGATCTAATCTAAACCATAATGGTAACTTAAAATACTAAGGGACTAAGTGACTAATGAATCGACCCATGATGATGATCAATGGGTAATTTTACCAAATGCCCCTGAGAGGTTCAATTCAGTGATACCTTGTTCTAATCAAACCCTAATCACTTGATAGTGGTGATTTGGTTTATGAAGATCAAAGGGGACTTAACCCAACCTAATATAGAGTGGTGTAATCACCATCTACTAGTGAGAGGAGAGAGAAGTACCATTTATGGTGGAAACTCAAGTAAAATACCTTCAATATACATGAATGTGCATGATTAGGGTATGATCCACTAAGTGAGATCATGGAAACCCTAATTATGATAACCGATGAATCTTAATCTTATATGAGGGCTTTAATGGTGGTGTTTCTCATATATGATGATGTTATGAGTTCAACTCACCAAGGAGTGTACAGTAAACCCTAATTCCAGGGTAATAACATATAATGAAAATAGTAAAACCCTAATTTAGGGTGATCTGATAAATGTAGTAATTCAGGGTTATGCCTTTGAGTATGAAACCCTAATTACAAGCTATAATATGAGGAATATTTATGCCTTGTGAGATAAGAGGTTCAATAAATCTAACCCAGAGGAGATGTGATATGAATGAGACTCTAATGTGAAGTCATAATTACATAAAGTCCTATTCTTGGACACTATGACAATGAATTATATTTCTAATCTTAAGTAAGGGTATAATGAAACCCTAATGATGAGATAGAAGGAATGACCTTATAAAGGTGAAACATTTCATGTGGTTGGTTATATGCAACCTAAGTGTAAGCAATATCTTTAGCATTAGACAAGTCCATACATTAAAGATAGTTGGACAATTCTAATGTGTGGCCCATGCAGTATATGCTAAGGATGAGTGTTTAGTGGTGTAATGTATTAAGAAGGGGAATACCTTAATATAAGATAAGATGGTTAATTCCAGAGAGTCTGAAATGATGATAAAGTGATATATCAAAATATGATGGTCATCACATTCAGCATTTCAGGGTTTATATACCTTGATGTATCCCACATCTTATATACCTGAATAAGAAATATGTGAAGTGTGTTATGCAACTATTTCAATGAAATGTAATGAGTTGTTGCACTTTGATGAGGGATAATCAATGTAATTTGAAAATGGGATTAAGCCCAAATAACGAGTATGATGTAGTCATATCATGATAAGGATGAGAAATGAATTCATACCTTGAATTTCCAATCATTATGATGTTCGATAAATGTTGTAATTAAAGGTAAACACCCATCATACCCTAGTATGCTTCCAAGGATGGCAAAGTTGTATACTAGAGTTGGACTGATAATCTGAATCGGAAATATTAATTAATAAAGGATGGGGTATGTTAACCTTAGTCCTGTGTTATGCTTTTAGGTATGAAACTCTGTGAATAAATATGATGCCTTATAAGATAAAGGGATTTCAATAACCTTAATTTGAATAGGGTGAAACCCTATTTCCAGTTATGCTTTTAAGCATGAATCTTCATGATTGAAGTATGAGATGTGGAATCAATATTCCTAATCATAAGTAAAGGAAATGAATAACCTAATTGATGAGATTTAGGGAACCTAACTCTTGTAATAGTAGGAAAGTACAACTTCTTTGAAATGAATTGTTTACTGTTATCAGTTAAATTAACCAAGCAGGTTCTTATATGAGGATGATCATATTCAAGTTATGATAATGATTTCATATTCATTGAAAGTATGATATTAACTTTATGAATAGTGAAATACTCTATTACCTAGCAAGTGGCATCTAATGAAATTGATAAACTGTGAGAGCCATGAGTATCATCAAGGTCATGCTTGACAGATGACTTGTGATGAGCTAATTGGGAAATGATAATTGATGTAAGTTAGACTTGTTACATTTAGAATTCTATTTTCATAGATACTATACTAATGATTAATGTTTGAGATCATGTATGATGTTAAAAGAATACTGAAATGTACCTAACTAATCAAATATAATCATTCCATGTAGAGCCCTGATCATAAATCCATCATTGTCAGAGACCAAATGATGGTGAAATAGGTTTTTCTAAGGGAACTCCTGTAGCACATACTTTTGAGTATGTGGGGGAGATGGATGCGTAAATCCTTACATCCTAGTGTAGGAATTGATGTAGATGTATCATATTCTATCAACCCTTCACTACAAATCCAAACCAAGAGATGTACCATGAATCTCCCAAAGAAAACACAAACACCGCATCAATGAGAGATAAACAAGAAATCTTCCGATGATGAAGAGAGTACAGAACGCCACTGTAACTCTAAAATAGCGAAGGACCAGATTACCCTGGTAAGCTATAATAACAGAGACGCAAGATGTCCTGCAGACAATCCTCTTACTGACTGAGGAAGATGAGGTCATAAGAATTCGGCTCTTTTGATGACCTATGTATGATACCGATGCGACTTACTAGTGATCGGTTGGAGTATGAGTGGTATACCTCATCTCCACAGGGCATAATAATGTTTATAAAACATAATCAACCGCGTAGCATATCTGCTTAGGTTGAACTACGAGGAACAATGTTTGCTGTTACATTGATTACATTAATGATCTATTCAGATATTTTGTATGCATGTTCTTTATATGCTTTAAATAAATGTTTTCCAAAGTAGAAGTTGCTTCACTTGTTATTAAACCTGCTGTTGCATGATTTAAGTTATCTTGTCTATAATATTCCTTAATGTTATAATAAAGCTTCTAGTTGAGGGTTATAACTCTCGCTGGGACAATTTGTACATTGTCTCACTCCGTAGACTTCAACTTTTTAGGTGGTCGTCGAAGACGAAGGATTCCATTTAAGGATGAGCAACAACAACAACAATAGTACCAGAGGTAATAGTGAATCTCAGGTGGAGATACTGACTGCTGAGTTATGTAGTTAGATAGTCCTATGCTGTCTCTGTACTCTCAGGTCCTAAGAGTTAGTGATTTGAAATTTTGGTGTCTGCTCTTGAGATTTTTGAATCATGTTGTATATAACTACTCAAGAAGTTGTTTAATAGAGATGTAAACTATTTATTTTGTTTCTTATAAAAAGAAGTTTATAATTTCCAGATCTTGTCTCAAAAAGTTTTAATTTCCAGTATTTTTTTTATATTCCGCAACTAATTGAATGTTTCCGCTGAGTTTATATCGTGGTTTTGGAGATCAGAGCCCACAATTAGTTGTATCAGAGCTCTAGGTTCGTCGAGTCTACAGAGACATAGGACTTAGGATGTCAAGTCTATCTTTAGTGTTTCTTCCTCATCTAATAGAATCTTCTACTCCTCAGGAGAAGAAGACACATAAGGACGAGGAATCTGTTGCAAAAAGCAACAATGCTATACCTAGAAGAAGTGCAGAGGAGCAAGCAGTAGAGAAACACTTACCTGAGGTTCCCCTAGTTAATCCAACCATGATAAGGAATCCTTCCTTAGGAATCACTGTTGGAGAATTTAGGGCAACCATGATGTATCTAGTGGATCAAACACTAGCAATACAACCCAGTTTACTAGCTCCTAATGATGATGTTTTGGATATCCATAGAATATGTAACCCTCAACAGCAGGTTGAAGCAGAAGTAAAAGATGAAGCTTTGAACTCAGAGCAATCTTATACTCAACCTCAGTCTGATGAATCAGTTCACAGCAATGTAGGGATTAGAATACATCCAGAGACCAGGACCTATCATAATTGTAAGAGGCCTGGACATATCAGACCTAATTGTCCAGGAAGGATATATAGAGGAAGAATTGAGAAAAGACCTATCCAGACCCAGAAGCAGAGGCCTAGTAGTTCCAGAAGGAAGAAACTTCTGGTATCACCAACACAACCAGGACCTAGTACCCAAGGCAATGGTTATCCAGAAAGGGTAAGGAGCCCTTTAGACCACAACAACTAGAGAGAAGCTTCTACAACTGTGGTAAGGTGGGGCATTTGATGAAGGACTGTCGATCTAAGCTTGTCAATGTGACACAGCCTCCGAGACATGGTCAACAGGGATCACAGAGAAGGCAATCTCAAGGAGCAGCTCGAGGACGTGGAAAAGCGTCCCAAGCTGGATCATCTGCACCAAATCAACCACAGGTGACAGTGAGGTTCTATGCAATGAACCCACCTGATGCAGTGATCAACCCACGAGTTGTGGCAGGTCAGATGGAGTTGTTATATTCTGATGTGTCTATCTCCTGTGTTGTATCTGTTTTAATTGACCCAGGTGCTACACACTCTTTTATCACTCGGAGAGTGATCCGTAACTGCAATATGACAGTCAGTCCTAGGGCAGATAGTTTGTTGATTGGAAACTCCGTTGAGTGGGTCTGCCATTTTGCAGGAGGTATGCTCTCCCTGCATCCTCTTCTTTTCTAATCATCACATTCAAGTGGACTTTATACCACTTGATATGCAAGGATTTGAGATAATTCTCGAGCCATGACAGGTTAGACAAGATAAATGGAAATTCTTATAAATCTCTTTATGATATTTTGGATAAAATTTAAAGAGTAATTGATTGAACTTTCCTTGATTGGTCTCGTAAAGGCTTTTAATGTTGCATCAGATAGATGTTTCATGTTACATGCTTACTTCTATAAGAAAATAAGGTATTAAAGATTTGATCTGGATATAGAATTCAGTAAAGTTAATATTTATGTTTGAAAGGATGAGAAAAGAGAAGGAACATGGTAATATACAAGTGCATATTTTCTTACCTCAGTAATCATATACCCTGGCCAGGTATACAATTACTGATGATAAAGTAAATATGGAAACTCTTAGATTGTTATCTTTTGATTACTCTGATCAAGTAGTCAATCTGAAACAACCTACAGAGTATCATAAGATAAGAAATATAAGGATAAAGAAGGTCAACCCAGATTAGTAAAGGTTGAAAGAATATATGTAATGAGAAATGTCCCATGATAAAAGGAAGAAAGAGATATAAAGTGTTGATAACACAAGTAATTAATACGAAAGTAAGAATATTAAGAACATCCCTTGTTAGGGGTTTATGTTCTTAAATAAACATATCCTTCTCCAGAATGCCTGATAAATAAATCCTTGTTTGACAAGAAAACTTTTCTTTATGATAAGAATGTGTAACTGATGAGATAGTTAATGCATATAATAAAGGAAGATAGTATACTGATTATCGAATGTGATGACACACTTAGGGTGCAAAGGCACTTATATGATCTCAAATAAATTTCAGAGCTTGAATTTAATCTTAAGGAATGTTGATCAAAATTCTATAACATCTCCCTGGAAATGGTATGTTACCTAAGGATATAATAATGTGATGTTGAAACAATATCTGCTTTCCCCTTTTCTTCCTGAGATTTCGGGGATGAAATCCTTGTTAGGGGTTTATAATTTGTAACACCCCTGACCTGGGTTATGAGCTAACCATAGGTGTTTTGCCTAATTATGAAATTAGATGTTTGTAATTATCCTTTAGTATGTAATTAAAGCTTCTAGGGAACATATGTTTCCATTTCTGTCCCCTATGAACAATGTTGTAGTATTGTTTTGCATATAGGGACCTATGTGCAATTTACCCAATCTGAGGGGTTAACTTGCAAATTACATATGTTTTATGTTCTTTTAATGTTGAGGCAACCTAAGGATGAATATGATGAAGTATAATGGATTTCCCAAGCTTGGGTATCAAGATGCAGCTTATGGAATGATCCTTATGCTTAAAAACCCTAATTTGGAGTAAAATGCAGTTTACCCAAATTATGGGGTGCAAATTGTAAAATACACTTTCTAGAATATCTTTTATGACTTTTGACATCATTTAAAGTTATTATAATGAAGGAGGCACTTCTTTTGAATAATCATATAATAAGGAGTACCTTTGTAATTAAATCACCAAGTTGTAAGTAAGGAGACCCTTATGTATATGTGCACCTTAGTGATAAGTTGACCTTCCTTACCTTTAATTCTTGGTTTTAAAAGGAGTTTTACCTTAGAAATAAGGAGGAGGTACATGCCTAAAAGAAAGGAGGGACCTAGTAGAGAAAAAGAGAAACTAGTTGTCCTTATGTTGGAAATGACCCCAAGATATATAAATACACCCTTCCTTTGTTTGCAAAGGAACGTTTCCTTCACTTCCTTTCTTATTCCCTTGCTTGGACCGACTTAGAACAGAGCTCTGGAGAAGGAAGACGACCAAGGAGAAGCTAGGTAAGCTTGGACCATCTTCTAGCTCGAATTCATGGAGGAATTCTTCTTAAAAGGTTGGTTCTATGGTTAACTCACTTAGGTTTCTTGTTTTAGCCGATCTTCCCCATCTCTTCCTTTAAGAAACAATCTTGGATGACCTATGGAGCTCAACACGCCATTAAAGGCTTGAAGCTTGGAAGCTTGGAGCTCTAGGAACCATGTTTGAGGCGGGTTTTATAATTCTAAACTCCTAGCTTTATTATGCATATCCTTATTCTTGCTTTTTAAGCTTAGTTCTTCTTCCCCATCATTCTTTGCACTCTTGCAAGATTTTTCATGAAGAACAGACCTTGGTTCAAGGTTGAAGACAGAGGGCATTAATACCTATGTTGGTCCTTATCCAACTTTATCAAACGATCTTATGATTCCCCCCCCCCTTCTTGACTAACCGTTTGAAGGGCAAACGGGTTCAATAGGTCGGTTTGGCCAAACGGGTTCCAACCTGTTTGAGGGCGTTGACCAAGCATTGACCGTTTGGGATTACTGTTCAAAATTATGTAGAATAATGACCCACCTAATTTTAGGGGTTAATTCAAAAGGAATCGTAGGTTGAAGGCCAATCAATTAGGCAATCTAATTAAATTAAGTGCTGATTTTCCAAACTAATCAAATTGAACCTTTTGAGCAAACGGGTTCCAACCCGTTTGAATGAGTTGACCAAGCATTGACCGTTTGGGATTCCTGTTCATAATATATTGAATTTCATTTCTACAAAGAATCATAATCTAATTCATAACCAATTAAGAGTTGAAGGCAGTTCAACACCCTAACCCTAATCGGGTTAAAATTGCTGATTTTCAATATAGATCTTGTTGAGTGTTGGGTTGAAGGACCCAAACGGGTTCAAAACCATTTGGGGGTTCATCCAAACGATCTCACACTCGTTTAGTGACACCCCAAGACCGTTTGGAGGTATAGGGTTAAAGAAATTTGATGGTTTGAGGGTCCAATTACAAGATGTTGATAAATTGATGAAAAGTGCTGATTTGTAATCTAATTAGGACTCAACCCTTATCAAATCAACTTAATTTTTAGTCAAACTTTAGGCAAATGGTCTCAAGATCGTTTGGAGATCATCCAAACGATCTCAAGACCGTTTGGGCCAAGTTTGGGCCCAATTGGAGTTCAATTGATAGGCTCAACCTTGTTTTGATTCACATTGATGAAAATTGATGAGTAGCCGATTGGAAACCTTAATTGAGTTAGACTTAACCCTAATTGGCTTTCAATTGAAGGTCAAATTGGTGTCCAATTGATTGAGGCTCATCCTATTTGACTCAATTTGTAAGTGGTTAACATGGCTTGGGCCAATTGAAGGCTTCAACATAGGAAATCATATTCAATCATAACCTTTGTATCACCTTTCATATCCATGCGGTTTGGACCCAAACGAGTCCACACTCGTTTAGACCCAAATGAGTTCAACCCGTTTCAATCCAAACGAGTTCAACCCGTTTCAATCCAAACGAGTTCAACCCGTTTCATCTTAAATGGGTTCACAACCGTTTCATCTTAAATGGGTTCACACCCGTTTCATCTTAAATGGGTTCACACCCGTTTCAACTCAGTGAGTCCACACTCGTTTCAGGGTTCAAATGGGTTGAAGGTTGAAGGTTAAACCCTAGCCTAATTGGAGATTTTCATGGTTGTTTATACTTAACCACTTAAAGGTATAATTGGTTCAATGATGATCTAATCTAAACCATAATGGTAACATAAAATACTAAGGGACTAAGTGACTAATGAATCGACCCATGATGATGATCAATGGGTAATTTTACCAAATGCCCCTGAGAGGTTCAATTCAGTGATACCTTGTTCTAATCAAACCCTAATCACTTGATAGTGGTGATTTGGTTTATGAAGATCAAAGGGGACTTAACCCAACCTAATATAGAGTGGTGTAATCACCATCTACTAGTGAGAGGAGAGAGAAGTACCATTTATGGTGGAAACTCAAGTAAAATACCTTCAATATACATGAATGTGCATGATTAGGGTATGATCCACTAAGTGAGATCATGGAAACCCTAATTATGATAACTGATGAATCTTAATCTTATCTGAGGGCTTTAATGGTGGTGGTTCTCATACATGATGATGTTATGAGTTCAACTCACCAAGGAGTGTATAGTAAACCCTAATTCCAGGGTAATAACATATAATGAAAATAGTAAAACCCTAATTTAGGGTGATCTGATAAATGTAGTAATTCAGGGTTATGCCTTTGAGTATGAAACCCTAATTACAAGCTATAATATGAGGAATCTTTATGCCTTGTTAGATAAGAGGTTCAATAAATCTAACCCAGAGGAGATGTGATATGAATGAGACTCTAATGTGGAGTCATAATTACATAAAGTCCTATTCTTGGACACTATGACAATGAATTATATTTCTAATCTTAAGTAAGGGTATAAAGAAACCCTAATGATGAGATAGAAGGAATGACCTTATAAAGATGAAACATTTCATGTGGTTGGTTATATGCAACCTAAGTGTAAGCAATATCTTTAGCATTAGACAAGTCCATATCATTATAGATAGTTGGACAATTCTAATGTGTGGCCCATGCAGTATATGCTAAGGATGAGTGTTTAGTGGTGTAATGTATTAAGAAGGGGAATACCTTAATATAAGATAATATGGTTAATTCCAGAGAGTCTGAAATGATGATAAAGTGATACATCAAAATATGATGGTCATCGCATTCAGCATTTCAGGGTTTATATACCTTGATGTATCCCACATCTTATATACCTGAATAAGAAATATGTGAAGTGTGTTATGCAACAATTACAATGAAATGTAATGAGTTGTTGCACTTTGATGAGGGATAATCAATGTAATTTGAAAATGGGATTAAGCCCAAATAATGAGTATGATGTAGTCATATCATGATAAGGATGAGAAATGAATTCATACCTTGAATTTCCAATCATTATGATGTTCGATAAATGTTGTAATTAAAGGTAAACACCCATCATACCCTAGTATGCTTCCAAGGATGGCAAAGTTGTATACTAGAGTTGGACTGATAATCTGAATCGGAAATATTAATTAATAAAGGATGGGATATGTTAACCTTAGTCCTGTGTTATGCTTTTAGGTATGAAACGCTGTGAATAAATATGATGCCTTATAAGATAAAGGGATTTCAATAACCTTAATTTGAATAGGGTGAAACCCTATTTCCAGTTATGCTTTTAAGCATGAATCTTCATGATTGAAGTATGAGATGAGGAATCAATATTCCTAATCATAAGTAAAGGAAATGAATAACCTAATTGATGAGATTCAGGGAACCTAACTCTTGTAATAGTAGGAAAGTACAACTTCTTTGAAATGAATTGTTTACTGTTATCAATTAAATTAACCAAGCAGGTTCTTATATGAGGATGATCATATTCAGGTTATGATAATGATTTCATATTCATTGAAAGTATGATATTAACTTTATGAATAGTGAAATACTTTGTTACCTAGCAAGTGGCATCTAATGAAATTGATAAGCTGTGAGAGCCATGAGTATCATCAAGGTCATGCTTGACAGATGACTTGTGATGAGCTAATTGGGAAATGATAATTGATGTAAGTTAGACTTGTTACATTTAGTATTCTATTTTCATAGCTACTATACTAATGATTAATGTTTGAAAACATGTATGATGTTAAAAGAATGCTGAAATGTACCTAACTAATCAAGTATAATCATTCCATGTAGAGCCCTGATCATAGATCCATCATTGTCAGAGACCAAATGATGGTGAAACAAGTTTTCCTAAGGGAACTCCTAGAGCACATACTTTTGAGTATGTGGGGGAGATGGATGCGTAAATCCTTACATCCTAGTGTAGGAATTGATGTAGATGTATCATATTCTGTCAACCCTTCACTACAAATCCAAACCAAGAGATGTACCATGAATCTCCCAAAGAAAACACAAACACCGCATCAGTGAGAGATAAACAAGAAATCTTCCGATGATGAAGAGAGTACAGAACGCCACTGTAACTCTAAAATAGCAAAGGACCAGATTACCCTGGTAAGCTATAACAGTAGAGACACAAGATGTCCTGCAGACAATCCTCTTACTGACTGAGGAAGATGAGGTCATAAGAATCCGTCTCTTTTGATGACCTATGTATGATACTGATGTGACTTACTAGTGATCGGTTGGAGTATGAGCGGTATACCTCATCTCCACAGGGCATAATAATGTTTGTAAAACATAATCAACCGCGTAGCATATTTGCTTAGGTTGAACTATGAGGAACAATGTTTGGTGTTACATTGATTACATTAATGTTCTGTTTAGATATTTTGTATGCATGCTCTTTATATGCTTTAAATAAATGTTTTCTTAAGTAGAAGTTGCTTCACTTGTTATTAAACCTGCTGTTGCATGATTTAAGTTATCTTGTCTATAATATTCCTTAATGTTATAATAAAGCTTCTAGTTGAGGGTTATAACTCTCGCTGGGACAATTTGTACATTGTCTCACTCCGTAGACTTCAACTTTTTAGGTGGTCGTCGAAGACGAAGGATTCCATTTAAGGATGAGCAACAACAACAACAGTACCAGAGGCAACAGTGAATCTCAGGTGGAGATACTGACTGCGGAGTTATGTAGTTAGATAGTCCTATGCAGTCTTTGTACTCTCAGGTCCTAGGAGTTAGTGATTTGAAATTTTGGTGTTTGCTCTTGAGATTTTTGAATCATGTTGTATATAACTACTCAAGAAGTGGTTTAACAGAGATGTAAATTTTTTATTTAGTTTCTTATAAAAAGAAGTTTATAATTTCCAGATCTTGTCTCAAAAAGTTTTAATTTCCAATATTTTTTTTATATTCCGCAACTAATCGAATGTTTCCGCTGAGTTTATATCGTGGTTTTGGAGATCGGAGCCCACAACATGTGTTTTCAAAATTCTCCATGAGCTTTGGAAACTTTAGACAAGGTTCACGATTGGAACAATAATATTTCCATCACATGTTTCTTATGCAAAGAAAAGGAGGAAACCCATGGCCATCTGTTTGGTAGCTGCAAATTCACAAAGAACTTATGGGAGAAAATATGCAAGGAGTTCCGACTATGAATAGAGCTGAACGAAGACATAAAAAAGATGGTCAAACGTTGCACCAATGAGGAGAAGAAGCTTCTTCTATTTGATGCCCTGTGCTTCCACGTATGGAATGAAAAGAATGCTCACAAGCATAGTGGTTTAGATAGTAGAGAGAGTACTATTCCTGCAAAAATGTGTAAAAATGTAAAAAAGAGATTACGTCTTAGCTAGATGTGTGAGTTGCTCACGTTCACATTGTATAGCGAGCATAGGGCTATATGTGACTCTTGACCCTCTTATTTTTGTAGGCGGGAGTCAGAATATATTTAACTAATTCTGATATATGCAACGTGTCTCCCTAAAATTGATTTTGATGGTGGATGTTAGAGTGTTTGTGTCCAATAACTCTAGATCTATGTGCATGGTTGAATGGTTGTTATTCTTGTTAATATCTCACGTTGTATATTGAGTCTCTATCTTCTCTTCCATATGAAAAACAATTAATTCTCTCCTTCCTATGCTCTCATCAAATGTAACTTAATATGTCTCTATTACTATGTAATATATTAAATAGTATTGGGATAGTTTTAGTTCTTACCATGACAAAGAATATGCTCAACACTAGACAAACCACCTATTTCAGAAGACGAACCAATCGACTGGAGGATCGAGGAGGCTTGACTACAGGAGGAGCCAAACCGATTGGGTGGTGCCCCAACCAATCCACTAGAGGTGTCTAGACATCATTTGGATTGGAAGCCCAAGTTTTTGAGGGGGGCATAACTTCTACCAAGGTTAAGACCTTGTGGGTCATTTCATAACGATGGCAAGAATGTGATAGTATCTATAGAGTCATCTATGTGCCCATGTCGTGGTGCACACCAACATTACAAAAAAGTAGTACAATAATAACATAAAATGCAAGTCATAATGATGGACAAGTTTTTCGTCATTACTACTAGCGTCAAGAAAAAAAGTGATCACATGTTGTCCTTACTTGACTTGTCATTGATGAAAATAACAACAACTTACTTTGGTTCACCATTATTATTAATAATGATGAGTTTAAAATGTGGCATTATTGGTAGAAATGAGAACATAATTTTTTCACAATTGATATATCGACACTCACATTATTCCAGCACGCATACTACTAATGTCAATATAAACTTTTAGGTGTTGATGGAATTAGTGACAATGAAATTCTACCACACACATTAGTGACGACAACATAAATTGTAAGTCATTCATAATATTACAATCATATAATTTTATTTTATTTTATAATAATAACAATTTCCCCATTTTGATAAAAAAAATGTAATTGCATTAATTTTGTGGTCGTACATACCAATAACAAAAAATAAACTAAAATTAAATATCCTTGTATCTCATTTTATTCTTATATCAATATAAAGGCATATTGTCCCTTAGGATACATCCGATAGAATTGAAACTATACAAAAAGTTCATTGTTGCCCTTACACACTATTGACATGCACAAATTGAGGAATATAAAAAGCATATATGTCTTAAAAAACTCTTTAAATGACTTGAGAGAATATCTTATTATTAATTATCAAAAGTGGTCTCGATCACAATAGATAGCATGGGGAGAACATTTTACCATGCCCGTTATTTAAACATCATATATCACATTGACAGTATTAATACATGTTTTTCTTCAACTACATGCCATAATTAAATGATTTTCCAATACACTTTTTGTATCGGTTCTTTTGGAAGTTGTTCCTTTAATAGAGAATTAATGCACCATAAATGTGCACATCAATGACATGAACCATGAATTTATTTCATAATCAATCTCCTTACAACTGAATGATCCATTCAAATAAGAAACTTAATTTGAGAGGTATCTTATAACTGTGCATGAGCTACACTATTTTCAAATTATATGCTGATAGTTGAAGAGTTGAGTAGGCAGATAAGGTGTTTAAGAGACCATATAACTAAATTTGATGAAAAAACTACCTAATATGAAATAACATTTGTAGTAACTATCACATCATATTTTTAAATCACTTAAGGATGTCTATATAAATAAAAAGATTGATACATGCTATGATGTAAAATGATGCACAACCAAAGAAGCCAAAGTAAAATATAGATATAAGTTTTCAACTAGATGCCAAACAAAAATATACATGACTAGTATTTTTGTATGAGACACTACCAGACATGCTTTCTTAGTAGTTAAAGATCTCAAGATGATTGTTTTTTATGTATATCAATGGGGCGTATAAATTTCAAGCAAGAATATGAACTAAAGCTGCATGGACAAATACTTTTTTAAAGAAAAAAATAGGTAAAAAGCATATTGACAATGCAAACATCATGCCAATATATAATTTTTACATTTGTATATGTTAAATAATTGAAGTTTTGTATTTGATGTTGACAATTTTAATAAGGAGTTGTGTCTAGAAGAAACAAACTAAAATCCATTGCATGTATTCTTACTTCCAACTACAATGAATACATACATATATATATATATGTATATGTATTTACATATATAAGTAGATATATATATATATATATATATATATATATATATATATATATATATATATTTGTGTGTGCATGTGTTTGTCTGTGTGTGTGTGATGGGATTAAGAGAGAAAGATTTTTTCCCCTCTCCCATACCCGTGGCAGAGGTCGAACCCCTGAGAGGGTGCTAAATCAAGATGACAACTGGGATTCAAACCCAGATCCATTTTCTAGGGGACACCATATATATATATATATATATATATATATATATATATATATATATATATATATATATATATATATATATATTTGTGTGTGTATTCAACGTGTCTCGCTAAAGTTGATTTTGATGGTAGGTGTTAGCGTGGTTATGGCCAATAATCCTAGATCTTTGTGCGTGGTTGTATGGTTGTTATTCCTATTAATATCTCACTTTTCATACTGAGCCTATATCTTCTATTCCATATGTAAAACTATTAATTCTCTCCTTCCTAGATCCCACCAAATGTAATTCAAGGTTTCTCTATTCCCATGTAATATATCAAATAGGACTGGGATTGTTTTAATTCTTATTATAGAAAAGAAGATGCTCATCACCAGAAAAACTTCCTATTTTAGAAGACGAACCAATTAGCAAGAGTATCGAGAAGGTAATGGGAGGAGCCAAACCGATCGACTGGTTCCCCAACTGATCGATTGAAGGTGTCTAGGTGTCATTTTGACTGGATGCCAGATGACTGATCTAAGGAAACCAGTTGATTGAATAGGAGGTGAAATGATCAGTTCAAGTGTTGAATCAATCGATCCTTATTGGTTCAAGCAGAGATCTTCATCAACAATAGGTTGCTACATATGATTAAACTTTGGGTGGTAGTAATTCCTTGTGGTTTCAAGGAATTACAATAGTATGACCATAACCATCGCTAGTGTTTTATAATTGCACTTTTCATTTGTGGATATAGTATGTATATGATACATTTAAATATGTGGTGATTGAATATGCATATTATTTAAATAAATATAAAATTCGTTAATCAAATAACAAGTCATAGGTGATTTCAATAAGCAACATATATGAAAATATTGATACACAATGTGTGGGAACACCGAGCGTGGTGCGTTGTCCATCTCATTGAAGTGTGATGGTAGTAATGTGGGCCTGCCATGTAGGATGCATCACTATCATTTTAGCTTTTGGGTCAGACTTAACTACAATATCTTAATGAGGTTAAGTACCTAGAATAATGCAGATGATTATGGAAAAGATTTGCACACACCATTTATCTAATAATTGCATAAGATTCAATCAAAAAATGTTGCCTACCTTAATGATTGATTACGGATGTTGGCATTGGCTGGGTAATAACTCCATTGTTTTAGGTCTTGGATCACTAGAGGGTTGTACAGTGCAATCTTCCTAATTGATATGTGAGGGATATCGATTTGAGCAAAATAGTGGGATCAATAATTAATTAAAGTCCTAATTAAACACCCTCATATTTTATTTTAATCAAATAAAATCAAAAGTGTTTTGACAAAATTTAAAAATTTTCTTATAGAATAAAATGGCAACCAATAACACATTTACCTTGTAATCATTACTTGAGAAAGATAAGTTGAATTAAAATAATTTCCATGACTGGTTCAGGATGTTGACAATTGTTATCACTCAAGATTGCAAGCTCTATGTCCTAGATACACCAGAGCCAGATGATCATGCTCCCATAGGCTGACAATTATGCTTATAAGAAGCACTGTGAAGATGTAGTAGATGTCAAGTGTCTGATGCTATGCTCAATGAACTATGAGTTGTAGAGATAGTATGCGAACAAATATTTTATTGAGATGGTAACACATCTTAAGAACATATACCAAAGGTCAGGAAAGATAAGAGAGGTATGATGCCTCCAAGGTGCTATTCAAGTGTAACATCGAAGAAGGAGATACAGTAGGTTCCCAAGTGCTCAAGCTTATTGGGTATGTGGAGAACCTTGCTATGCTAGGATTTTCCTTGGATCAAGAGTTTGACACAAATGTGGTTTTGCAGTCACTAGTAGAGTCATATAGCCAATTTTCCATGAACTAAAACATGACCAATTTGATAAGCCATAGTCAGAATTACTTAGCATGTTAAGAACTGCTAAAGTATAGATGAAGAAGCAGAAACCCAAATCTATGATGATGATCAACAAAGGAAAGGGGTAGTCTAAGGGAAAAGGCAAAGCTAAGAAGAGTCCTAAAGTTGGCCAAAAACCTAAGTCTTCTGCACTCAAAGCAAAGGTAGGGGTGACCAAGGGAGGCAATTGTCACCACGATCACCATTCTGGACACTAGAAGAGGAATTTCCCTCTCTAACTGGAGGATGTCAGGAAGAAGAAGGAGGGGATAGATATCTTCACTTCAAGTATATACATTATTGAGATAAATTTTATATAGTTCTTCATCATGGGTACTAGATATTGGATGTGAATCTCACATATGTTCGATTATGCAAGATTTAAAAAGAGGTAAACATTAAAGAAATGGTGATGTCAAAGGGAATATTGTGAATGGAGCAAGAGGTTCTACCATAATAGTTGGAACCTTTGATTTATCTCTACCCACAAGGCTTGTAGTAGAGTTAAAGAACTACTATTTTGTACCTCCTAATAATGGAAATATTATTTTTATATCTTGTATGGGTAAGAATAGATATGAATTTCATATAAAGAATGGTTAATGTTCTCTCTCAAAAGATGAGATCTTTTATGGAAGTGCCCCATTGTCTTATGGTCTTTATTTGCTGGATCTAAATTCAAATTTTTGTAGTGTTAATAACAAAAGATTAAATGTGATAACTAAAACAAAACATATCTTTGGCATTTTTATCTAGGGCATATCAATGAGAATTAGATATAAAATTCCATAAAGATGGTTATCTAGACTCTTTTGATATTGAATCAATAGAGACATGTGGATATCTTTTTTTGGGCAAGATGACAAAGACTTCGTTCACTGGTAATAGTGAGAGGGCTAGTGATCTATTAGGCCTCATACATACTGATCTATGATTTTTTAGAACAAATGTTAGAGGTAGTTATCAGTACTTCATTACCTTTACTGATGACTTCAGTAAGTATAGTCATGTTTACTTGATGAAACATAAGTCAGAAACTCTTGAAAAGTTAAAGGATTCTACGAATGAAATACATAACCAACTTGGTAAAAGTATAGTCATGTTTATGAATGAAATACATAAGTTAGAAACCCTTGAAAAGAATGTTTACTTGAGAGACACAAACCATTATGGAATCTCAAATTCCTCATGTGACCCATGAACGTCACAGATCCAGTAGGACACATCTTAATACACATCGATTTGGTTATCTAGTGACTCAAAAAGGGGATGAGTCGGTCACTGATGATGAGTCAACTACCTACCTAGATGTTGTAAAGGGTCCAGAGTTTAAGAAATGGCTTGAGGCCATGATATCTGAGATGGAATCCATGTATACCAACAACGTATGGACCTTGGTGGATCCACCTAAAGGGGTGAAACCCATAGGTGCAAGTGGGTCTTCAAGAAGAAGACTGGCATGGATGGTAATGTAAAAACTTAAAATGGATGATTGGTTGCAAATGGTTTCAGACAAGTTCAAGGTGTTGACTGTGATGAAACCTTTTCTTCAGTTTCCATGGTTAAGCCCATCATCATCATGCTTGACATTGTAGCTTATCATGAGTATGAGATTTGGTAGATGGATGTTAAAAACACATTCCTCAATGGGAACCTTCTTGAGGATGTGTACATGACACAACCTAAGGGTTTTATAAATCCACAGGATGCTAATAAAGTCTGTAAGATACAAGATCAAATTATGGATTGAATCACACATCTCAAAGCTAGAATCTTCGATTTGACAAAATAGTCTAAGAGTTTGGATTTAGTCAAAATGAAGATGAACCATGTGCTTACAAAAAGGTTAGTTGGAGCACGATTATATTCCTCATACTATATGTGGATGGCATACTATTGATGTTGAATGACTTCCCTACTTTACAAATTGTAAAGACCTAGCTAGGAAATACATTCTCTATGAAAGGCTTAGGCAAAACATCCTATATCTTAGGAATAAGATCTATAGAGATAGATCTAGAAGGCTTCATAGGCTAAGATAGAGCTCATACATTGAAAAATTGTTGAAGAGGTTTAGCATGGAGAACTCAAAGAGAGGAAACCTAGCCATGTCTCATGGTATAACTATCTCTAGTGATGAATGTCCTAGATCTTGTGAAGAAAGGGAATGCATGAGTAAGACTCCATATGCTTCTGCAATTGGATCTATCATATACACAACATTATACACTCGTCCATATGTCTTGTATTCCTTGAGCATGATAAGAAAATATCAGTCAGATTTTGGTGAAGCTCACCGGACTGTAGTGAAGGACAACCTTAAGTACTTGAGAAGAACTAAGGATCATTTTCTTGTCCAAGGTGGTGAGGAAGAGTTGGTGATAAAGGGTTACACCAATTCAAGCTTTCAAATTGACAAAGATGACTATCAATCACAGTCTAGATTTGTGGTTTTCCTAAACAATGGAGCTATAAGCTGGAAGAGTTCCAAGAAAGAGACAGTTGTTGATTATACAATAGAGGTTGAGTATATTGATGCATCCAATGCAACAAAGGAGGTTGTTTGGATCAAGAAGTTCATTTTAGAATTTGAGGTGGTTTTAAGCATCAATGATGCTATTGAGCTATATTGTGACAACATTGGAGATATTGCACAAGCTAAGGAACCCTAATCACATCAGGGTTCCAAGCACTTACAAAGACAGTAAGAGATTGTACAATGAGGAGATGTGAAGATTTGTAGAGTACCAACTGAAAGCAATGTGTCTGACCTCTTGACAAAAGTACTTTCATAGAAGCATGAAGGTCATGTTAGATCACTTGGGATTAAACTCAATGGTGATTGGCTCTAAGTGAAAGTGGGAGTTTGTTGGTCTAATTATGATTATTGTGATGGATTATCTTGTAAATGATTTGATTATTAATAAAGGCAATCTTCCAATTTATTTATTTTATTCGGTTATGAGATAATGATGTAACATAATCAATGTCTAAAGAATGATGTTACTCGATGATGTATGTATTAAGATTGAGAACATGAACAATGAGATCATATGGGTGCTAAGAGTATATACATTCTTGTTATGACCCTAGTTGGATGTTATTGTGGAAGGTTGATAGACAATAATAACACATAAGACTAGAGTGTGTTTCTCTTGATGACAGAATCCCATTAAGTCATGATATGTGATATCAAACTCAACACAAAGATACTTGTTGGAGAATAATGTATCAGACAAACCCAAATTAAGAGTGATGCATGGAAACCGTGATTGGTAGTTAAAATCATTTCTCATAATGATGGTGGTGATTGTGGTTCTTAGACCATAAATCACTACACTCGTCACATGTCGTTCGGTGTACTTTGACATCATCAACCTTGACCTTGAATAAGGGTTTCCATAAATGTGGTGCTCGCATACATTGTGACACATGGGGATGACTGTGAGTGATTTAGACGGGATATGTCCCTCATATAGGAGTATGATATCCTGGCCACATAATAAGAGAGACTAAAAAATTTCTAGCCATGCTCCTCTAAGGCAATATGTTATATTGAACTTACATATATCTCAGACAGTCTTCTCTAGTTCAAGGAACATGGATCAAATGTTGTAGAGCATGAAGAATCCATGCCTTGAGTTAAATCTAGATATCCGTGAAAAAGGAACTACACGATCACTATGACACCAATAACAAATTGTAGGTTGAAGTTGTTTTCCAACTTTCCAATTACATGGGGAGGAATGATCTCTTGCTAGATACCACTCGTTGCTTGTGATGTCATAAGTTGGTTAAGGACATTCACTACTGACATAACTTGGAACTAATAGGGTGACACGCATAGGATACACCTAGAATAGGAGTTTACTCATGCATATGGTTTAAACATGATTACTAAAGGGTCACACACATAGGATACACCTGGACTACTCTAGAGGCAAGGAGTCATATTCTACCCACTAGGAGGATGCAACTAATAGTCAACCATGGTGATCAACCAGGGGGTCGTTGCCAGTAGTCATCCAGGTGTAAGTTGAAGAAAGAAGCACTACTACAAGGGATAGTCATTGCGCTCCAGGACTAGGTATAAATCGTTTAACCGTCTTTCCCATTTACATAGTTGTTTATGAAATCTACTGTCTAAGGGGAATATGGTAGTAAAAGTTTTGTTCCCATTGTCATATCTAATGCCATACTTCCCTACACTACACTCATCACATATCATTCGATGAACTTTGACACCATTCAACGTGACCATGAATAAGGGTTGCATATCTGTGTTTCTCAGGTACATTGTGCCATATTAGGATTGACTATGAGTGATGTAGCTGAGATTTTTCCCTCCTATTAGAGTTGATATCTTGAACACTTGATATGCAAGATTGAGAATTACATGGCCATATCACTAGTACATAACCGACCTTTAGTGTCAGTTATTTAAGGACTTTAGTGTCAGTTTCTAAACGAAACCTATGTGGGTGAAGCTAAAAGCCCAACCGTTACACGTCGGTTCAAAAACCGACGCCAAAATCCTTTGTGCGCCACCGAAAACATGCCAGTAGGGGACTATAGGTGTCAGTTATTAGATAAGAAACCGACGCCATATACCTTCGCCCCACAGAAAGGGTGCCATCTGGGGTACTATTAGTGTCAGTTATTAGATAAGAAACTGACATCATATCACTCCCAGCACGACCGTGGTGTTAAGGAAATAGACGTCGGTTACGAGTAGAAACTGACACTGTAACTGACGCCATATCACTCCCAGCACAGCCGTGCTGGCCAGCACAACCGTGGTGTCTAGTCTGCTACCACGGCCGTGCTGGTCAGCACGACCGTGGTGTTAAGGAAATAGACGTCGGTTACGAGTAGAAACTGACACTATAACTATGTGGCGTCGGTTTTATACAAATAACCGACGCCTATTGTTTTTTTTTCTGTCAGTCTGTAGACCTGCTGTATGGCTGGTCACAGGATGAGAAACCTGCAGTTCAGTTATGAACTGTAGGTGTTACGACATCCATTGATATCAGCCAACAACAGGCCACGAACCTGCAAAATTAAAAACAAAAATATTCACAAATTTAGCAACCTGCAGTTCCATTTAATTTTCACACATTTAGAAACATTCATGTAGCTAGCAATTTGTAGTTCCATTCATTTTCATATTCACACATTTAGAAACATTCATATAGCAACCAACAGTTTCATTCATTTTCACTCAGACACATGTAGAAACATCCAGACATGTAGAAACATTCACACATATATTATAATTCAGAAATTCATTTACAAAATATAATTCTTTAGTCATTATTCGCTATCAACATCTCAATTATATGTTAAAACCCCCACTACTTGTATGGTTGTTTCCCATTCTTCTCTTACTTCATTTAATTCTCCCGTTGTATAGGGAGCATGTACATCTGGTAAGGCATTTCCTATAGTGTGGTCAGTTTTAAACACCTACAAAGAGAATGATGTATATATATAATTAATGGGCTATAAATAAGATTGATATATTTCATATTATCTAATGAGACTATATAATACCTCAGGAATAGTATCGTTGTCCACTGCGGCATATTTGATAATCATGTGCTTAAATTGCATCACATAGTATGCACATGCCCATTCGTTGTCTTGTGTAGCACACTATAAATTCAAACATACAAAATATTAAAAAATACAACTAATTAAGCATTGTTCACATAAATAATATATACATATATTGCAGTCGGGAACTTACTTTCACATTCTTCCAAATTATTGGTTGGTTCTTTTTCATGGGGACCTTTCCTCCAGCCTTTTTGAACTCATCTAAACCCCTACATGTTAATGTAACACATTACATTGCATAATTAAATAGTAATGTAATAACATATGTTAACGGATATGAAAATGAAATATTTCTCACCGGAATAATGCCATTTTCATTATGTGTCCATATTTTGAATTCAACTTACTCCCCTTAGGATCTAGATAATAGACAATGAACGTCTCGGGGACAATAACTAGTAACTCCCAATGCATACCACTAGAGGTAAAAAAGTTAAAAATTAATAACTCAAAATCCACAATAAAAATGTAATTTTCTTAAGTCCAAATTATAATAAGCGAAGTAAACTTACTCTACATTGAATGGAGCTATTAGCACCGTCTTCTTATTTTGAGCAAAATTTGTAAAAGCCTCACAGTAGTATTGTTGAACTGATGGAGGGTCTTTAGCTACTAGACTAATCAAAGATGGAATCAAAAATCCTACATGTTCGAATGCAAAATCTGCACATATCTTGTCTAAGTAGCTACAAAATATGTATTAATTATGCATGCATTAATAAATAAGAAACCAGATAACCAGATCTTACACAAGTTATATGGATGTATAAATAAGATCTCACATTATCCATAGCTCTATCACAGATGTATTTAGCCAATCATATCGAAACAACTCCAAAATATCTTGTATAAATAGTTTGCTTTCGTATGATTGACCTGAAACATCTGAATCTATAGAAACAGTTATAGGGAAATTTATATCATGTTTGCCTAACCATATTGCCATACCCCTACAGTTAGGACCTAACGGGACAAGTAGGTCTTGTGGAACCCAACTGGGTAATGTAGGAGGTGGAAGTGGAGGCCTAGATGATGTGAGTGTCTTCTTTTTAACCGAGATATATATATAATTTCAGATCAACTGACATCATATACACACACTAACAATTTAACGTAATGTAAATTTACCATACAGTTTCATTAAAGATGACATCCGCTTTTAGCCAAAATATCACTCCGCCTTCTACCTCACCAAGCGTTTCACAATCTGGGTGGGCATATGGCAATGGAAGATCCATCCACTTGGAGAATATATGTACCTGGCTCACACGAATCCAACCAACTGGTAATGGAGACCGGTGAAACATTTCCCCTGGTAGGGATGGGTAAGCCGACGCCTCTGCAACAACATATTCTTTACTTTTTAGTCGGCATGACTTCAACCCCTACAAATTTTTGTGTAAAGAATTTTATATACATATATACATATCATCTTTTTTTGAAACAACTATAATTTCATATATACATATCATCTTGAAAACATATCATCTTGAATTAAAAATCTAGTTACTATGTCATAAAAATACTTACAGCGGATGTGCTAGGTGGTGTCTCTATAAGATTACTCCCAACCTCTGCAGTAGGAGTAGAGCGGGATGCCATAATAGGTACTGTCTGCTGAGTGGCAGTCTGAGATGCCTGCCACTTTTTCAGTGCTTCTTCGAGTTTCCTATCAACTAGCTTATCTACCTATACATGGATAAAAGAAACTTTAGCTTCTAATTATTGAATTCTCTTTCACAGTAACATTATAAAGAAAGAATATGTTACCTCTTCTTGTGAAAGTCCCAATTTTGGGAGATGTTTGTGCTGGGATGGCCCAAAAAAAGCTTAGATGCCCACACTAGTGCCTACAACCCTAACACGTCCCGGATGCTCTGGGTTACCCAGAGCAACTGTCAATTCATCCCTTGTGCCCTCAGGGATGAACTTGCCTTGTTTCCTCATCTCGTGCAGCTCCTGCTAATCACCAAAACAAAAATTTGTAATTAAGTAAACACCACAAATAATCAATATTCAAACGATTGTTGTAAGAGTTGTATTTTACCATTTTTGCAGCCGCCTCAGCAGTTGCAGGCTTCCTTATTGCTCCCTTCTTATTTTGCCTCCCAGCTATCCAGACATCATTGCGAGGTAGAGGTGTGCTACCTATAGTAGAGGACTCCTGAGAAGCAGCAGACTGAGCAGTAGCCTCAGACTGTAGTCTTTGGTGAATGCCTGCATACCCCTTTGGACCCATTGTGTGGTCATACACATTCAATGCACGCCTTGATTTTTGTGCCTCACTGAGGGCCTAGTTAGTATGCACATTAATGATTTGGTTAGTAACAAAAAATGTTAATCTTGAATAGGTGTATACAACATATATTAATGAGATTGGGACTGATGCCTAATACCTTGAATTCATCAGTTTGTCTTGAAGGAACAAACGCGTCCCATTTTTTTTTGTCCAGGAAGTTCCACTATTCAGTGGTTGTCTTCTTCCTCTTGTCACCTTCTTTTATGTATTCTCGAGTGAGATTTGTTCTATAGTTCCTTTAGACTCTCCCATAGTGTTGCATCATGCATTTACGATGCAACTTTTCATCCAATTCAAATATACTCTGCAAAATAGAATTGCTATTAACTAGTATCCAACAAATTAGTAATCTACAAAATAGAATTGCAAATTAATAATAACTCACACATAAATCCTTTCATATTACGTCTTTCTTCTCCTTAGTCACTTTATGCCAAGAATCTATCTTACAACTGCAATGGCTACTAGTAACATACCCAAGATATGAAACAAATGAATTGCGATTCACACCAGATGCATTTCCTACATTATCAAAATCCACAACAAGTTTGGGTCCATTGCCCTTTTGCGCTATTAACTTCTTCATCATAGTGATGCCCCTTCTCTTTTCAACTTTTTGGTGTTGCTGATCAAGTGCCTCAAGTGCTTCATATGGTACATGTGCATCATCAACCTAAATTTTGACAAAATAAACACATTTACAAGATATAACTATAAATGGACATATAGATATAAATATATGATATATTTTAAAACTTATATTGTGAGGCGGCACATTGTTGTCCTCACCCTCACGGTAATCATCAGCACGGTCATCAGGAGAATGCTCAGCCATCTGAAAATTCACATTCACATTGTAAAGTTCACATTGTATAGTAATTCAAATTGTAATGCTCACATTGTAAAGTTTACATTCACATTGTAAATTAATTCACATTATAAAGTTAACATTATAAAGTAATTTACATTTTAAAATTCACATTGTAAAGTTCACATTCACATTGTAAAGTTCACATTCAGAAAAATAAAACATATAAAAAAAATATAAACATGCCTCTAATATTGCGATTTTTTATCAATTAACAATCCTTCATTGTGATCTCCGCACACATACAAGTCATCATTAGCTTCAATATTTGCTGGTGTTGGCAACCCAACTGAGAATGGACTGGAGTCATCATACTTATCATCGTACTCTTCTTCATCTATAGGATCTTCAATGAACTGTCTTTTACCATGAAGAACAACTGACCATGTATCATTTGCAGGATCATCAATATAAAATACTTGTTTCGCCTGTGATGCCAATATGAATGGTTCACCCTTCTCGCCAATCTTTTCAAAGTTCACTAAAGTGAAACCCAATTCATCCACTATAACTCCTTTGGTGTTATCAACCCAATTACATTTGAAGAGCGGAATTCTGAAATCTATGTAGTCAAACTCCCATATGTCTTCAATGACACTGTAATATGACATTTTAGCTTCACGTGGACTCTTATCCTTTGCACTTGCAAAAAACATAGTCGATGCTTGAAGGGTGACCCCACTATTTTGGATGACACTCTTATCATCTTAGCGCTTTGTGTAATATGTGAATCTGTTACTGTCATACCCTTCATAAGACATAACAGTCAATTTTGGTTTAAAGGCGAGGCATTTGATAGTTTCAGTAATATCATCTGGTGTTTGAGATAGTTGATGTAAGACTTTATCTTCAAACCACTTAATAAATGTCTTGTTATGCTCTCTAGCAAGCGACATTGTATTGGCTTGAGGATATTGCCTCTTGATGAAATTGGTATGTTCCTCGATATAAACGTTCACTTCGTCCATGTTGTGTAAAATATATAAGTGACCTTGTTCCAACTACTCACGACTGATTACTTTCACACGTGATCCCAAAATTCCTTTGCCAAATTGCTCGTCAATATTCTTTTCATTATCAGGAGTGTCATTACCACTGAGAAAGTCATTGCGAAAATCCATAACCTCTCTCACCACATAACCCTCGATAATACTCCCTTCAGCCCGATAACGGTTTCGAACATCACTTTTAAAAATGCTCATGTATCGTTCAAAGGGATACATCCAATGCAAGAAAAATTGTCCCAACATTTTCACTTCCCTAGTCAAGTGGACAACAAGATGTACCATGATATCAAAGAACGACAGAGGAAAATACATCTCAAGATGACATAGGGTAACAACCACTTATCTTTGCAATTTATCGAGAGTATCAGGGTCAATAACTTTGTTGCACAGACTGTTGAAAAAGAAACAAAGTCTGGTGATGGAAAACCTTACATTCTTCAGCAATATAGATCTAATTGCCACAAGCAATATTTGTTGCATTAGAGTGTGACAATCATGAGATTAAGACCTATCAACTTCAGATCTTTCATTGATACCAATCTACGGATGTTGGATGAGTAACCATGTGGCACCTTAACATTTACCAAGCATTCACAAAAAGTTTTCTTCTCCTTTCTAGACAACGTGTAACAAGTGGGAGGTAAGTATGTTCTTTTATTACCCATTTCACATAATTCTGTTAATTCTGACCTTATTCCCATTTCACATAGGTCCAGTCTGGATATTATCCCATCTTTAGTCTTACCTGGTATATTCAAAAAAGTACCAATGACACTATCACAGACATTTTTCTCAACGTGCATGACATCGATACAATGCCTGACTGTCAAAGAACTCCAATAAGGAAGATCCCAAAATATTGACTTCTTCTTGAATAAAGATTTGTCACTCCGTGTGGCCATAGTACATTGTGATCTCTTACCAAATTCATTGAAAAAGTCTTTTACTCTTTCATAAACAACCTCCCCTAGTACAGGTTTAGGTGCACTCCGTTCCTCATTCAATCCATTGAATGCTTTGCGCTTCCTATGATACAGATGGAATTTTGTAAGAAACCTTCGATGACCGAGATATACAGTCTTACCGCGATGTTTTAGTCTTGTTGAATCAGTGTTCTCTTCACATATATGACACACTTTAGCTCCTTTGACACTATATCTAGACAAATTCCCATATGCTAGAAAGTCATTAATAGTGCAAAACAACATAGCATGCAAACAAAATGTCCCTCTTCATGAAGCATCATAGGTCATCACACCTTCACCCCAAAGTTTCTTTAAGTCATCAATCAGAGGTTCAAGATAAACATCGATGTCATTTCCAGGTTGTTTAGGGCCCGATATCAACAATGACAACATTACATACTTATTTTTCATATACAGCCAGGGAGGAAGATTGTATATAACAAGCATGACTGGCCAAGTGCTATGTTGGCTGCTCAATGTCCCGTACAGATTCATCCCATTTGTACAAATCCCAAGTCTTAGATTACTGACTTCTTCACCAAATTCATGGTACAATAGATCAATCTTCTTCCACTGTGGGGAATCAGACGCATGTCGTAGGATCCCATTATTATTTTTCTTAACATATGCATGCCACCTCAAATTCTTTGCATCTATCAGATTGGCAAACAAGCATTTAAACTATGATATTATAGGTAGATACAACATCACCTTGGCAGGAGAACCAGTTTTGGACTCCCCCGAAGTCATCAATTTATACCGTGAAGCACCACATTTTGGACAATCTTTCAAATCCACATAGTCCTTTTGAAATAATACACAATCATTTGGGCATGCGTGTATCTTCTTGGCATCCATTCCCATTGGGCACAAAAATTTCTTTACTTGGTATGTTGAGATTGGCAGCTCATTTCCTTCACGAAGCATTTCTTTCAACAACGACAACAATGACGTGAAGCTTTTGTCGCTCCATCTATTGTTAGCTTTCAGTTTATACAATCTCAACACAGCGCTAAGCTTCGTAAACTTAGTACAACCTGTGTATAACGATATCTCAGCATCATGCATAATGTTTCTAAAAATGGGAGGTGGTTCGGTGTGCTCTACCCCACAACTATCCAGCATCGCATCAACGATGTCTACTGGAACTGGTTCATTCACATCTATGACATCGTAGGCAATTTCTTCTTCCACACAAGCACTTCTATCGACATCCACTGGTTTCGGGTTTGAAATCTCTCCATGCCAGTGCCATTCTGTATAGCCTTGTATAATACCATTATACATGACATGACTTTTGATTTCGTCACCAGTGCTGACTTTCAAGTTGTTACTACAATGCCTACATGGAAAGTAGAACTATCTCCAGGTTTTTTCCTATGTTCCTCGACAAATCTAATAAATTGGCCAAGACCAGAAATAAACTCTGGGGTGCAGCGATTGCGAATGGACATCCATGATCTATCCATTCTATGATCAAAGAGAAAACAAGTATATATTACAACAAGATTAGGGTCTAGGGTTAACAAATACATGTGATGTCATTCTTATATATAATAAATGTGTGCCACCTATCCCATTCTTGAACACCTAATCTCACTAGTAAGTGAATAATGTGTATTGGGTATTCAAGAAAATTTCGGCAGCATTTCCCCGCTGTTCTCCAAGTACATATGTACTTAGAGAACAAACGGGGAAATGCTGCCGAAATTTTCTTGAAAACCCAATACACATTATACACTTACATCCTAAGCGAGATCAGGTGTTCAATAACAGTCCCAAATCGAGGACTATCCAAGATTTACTCCTAATGAGTAAATCTTGGATGAGTTTCTAGGCCAACAAATACATGTGTTGTCATTCTTATACCTAAAATCCTAGTTCTTCAAGTTAGGGTGATTATTGATGTCTTTAAAAGCATGATTGGCAATTTAGGGAAAAGTTCATCATTTACATTCCAAGCATGTCACATGTGTGCATTACAGTTCGTCATTAATTAAGAAGGGTGATTAGGATTCTCAATATACTCAACAATGAAACAAGTTACCAATTTCATAGTTAGGACGGTAGAGATACCCTAAGATCTAGATCTAATGGTTCATAATGAGCTTCTGATAAAGTTACCTCACTATAAAGTTACATCACTAGATGATTATATAATTTCAAAAGTAGTACACAAATAAATTCAAATGATTAGATAACTAAATAAAAACAGTAGACAAAAAAATACAAATAAGTAGATGAATAAATACAAATCTATTGATAAACTAATATAAATCAGTAGATGATCAATTAATTGTTGAATCAGTACATAAATAAATACAAACATTAGATGAATACATACAAATCAATTGAAAAATAAAGTTAAATTAGTTGATAAATAAATTTCATTAAGTAGATGATTAAATCATAACAAAATCAGTACATAAATAAACACAAATAAGTAAATAACTTAATAAAAAATAAAAAAAACACCCAGTAGCAGCCTAGGCGTGCCTTGGCACTGCCCAAGCATCCGCCTAGAGGCCTAACTAGGCAGGGCACCTGGGCTTGGGACCCTAGGTGAACGCCTGGGCCGCTAGGCGCTGCCTAGGCCGAGGAAGGAAGGAGGAAGAAGGCAGGGTATACCTTGATGGCATAGGAAGAAGGCCCGACCTGGAAAGCAGCGGCCGGAGTAGAGACCTAGCAGCAGGCAGCCGACGCCGACAAGGAGAGCACCAAAGAAGCTAGCCATCGGCGGGGGCGGCAGCGAGGAGAGGAGTGGCAGTGAGGAGAGGAGAGTGGGGGAGCAACGGCGGCGACGCGGGGGAGAAACGACAGCGGGCGCAATGATGGCGGGGAGCACCGGTGGCAATAATCGCCTGACATAGCAGAGAGGT
The DNA here is from genome assembly GCA_963693085.1 of Alisma plantago-aquatica. Lineage (NCBI taxonomy): Eukaryota > Viridiplantae > Streptophyta > Magnoliopsida > Alismatales > Alismataceae > Alisma > Alisma plantago-aquatica. Next base: position 1,854,884,172 of record OY856409.1, read on the forward strand.
TCGCAATGAAACAAAGATAATGGGGAAAAGTTCTCTATTTTGTGGGGATATTAAATGTACCATAGGCGTCGGTTATTCAAACAAACCGACACATAAAATTAAAGGTGTCGGTTCTCCATAAAAACTGACACCTATTCTCAATTATAGTCATCAGTTTTAACTACAAAACAACTAACGTCTATATACATATGTCGATTAAAAAAATTGTTCTCCATTAATGACCATAGTCGTCGGTGTCTTATGAAAACTGACGCTTAAAGGGTGTGAAAAATTCCCCATGAACAGTGCAGGAAAACTCATAAGTGTCGGTCATTGTAGTAAAACTGACGACCAAAATGTGCCCAATTTCTGTCTCACGAATAACTTTTAGTCGTCAGTTTATTATTTATCAACCGAAGCCATATGTTAAATTTTGGAGGTAATTTTGTTCGCTAGAAATTTTGGATTTGGCGGTTAATTTTAGGCGTCGGTTTTTTGTTATGTAACTGACACTAAATAAAAGTGATACCTGTGTCTGGTCGCCCTTCATAGATTGATGTCGGTTTATGTTATCAACCAACGCTGTATAGTTTAGGTGTCGGTGTATTTATAAAACTGACACCTGTAAAAGTGACAATATAAGCCATTTCTGAAGTAGTGATGTTCATGTGAGTAATTATGTGATATTGAGTTCATGTGCATCTCAATAGTCTTCTCTATTTCAAGGAACTTAGATTGAGTATTAAGTGGATGATGATTCCATGCCTCACATTCAATTTGGATATCAGAGACAAAGGAACTATACGATAATGGTAATATTAATCATAGATGTAGGTTGAAGTTGTCCTCCCACTGTCTAATTACTTGGGTAGCAGTGATGAGTTTCTAGATATTTCTCATTGCTTGTGATGTCACAAGCTAGTCATGGACATTGTCTACCTATGTAATTTGGGACATGTAGGGTCACACACTTAGGATGCACTAGGAAAAGGAGTTTACTGATGGATAAAATTTTAGTTGATTACTAAAGTGTTTAGGTCATCAATATGAATAATGTTGGTTGTAAGTTAACCGACTGGAATGTCCAGTTCATTGAATGGAATTTCCATTTGATCACATAGAATGTTTAGTTGATCGACTAGATTGTATCTAAACCAAACTGACTAGTTTGACTGGGTCAAACACATATTCAAAATGACTAGTTGTACTAGCCTAAATGATTAATTATAGGCATAATGAGGTCCATTAGTTATTGAATTAAAAGTCAATGTTATTGCTCTACTAAACAAGCCAATCGGCCGACTAGATTGTCAAGTTTACCAACTAGATAGTCAAATTGATCGAATGGTTATGCGCAACCATTGTCCAGTCAAGAAAAGTGAGCTTTCGTCTCTTGGGCTTTTTGGAAACCCTATCCCATCCACTCCTATATAAGGAGGGGGTGGTCAAGGTTGTCAACACACTACTATTCTTATAGTTGTGGTAACGTGAGATCCTGACCACTCTTACCCAAGAAAGGGAGAGATAACACTTGAGAAGGAAGTCCATGCTAGCAAGTTGATAAACAAAAGGGTTGCTCCTTCTCGTAGGCTTAAGAAGCATGAAGTGGATTTCCCGGTGGTTCATGTGGACTACGTAGAGGCATGGAAGATTTTACTACTATGGTGGGAGGAAACCATCAACCATAATCTTTGGTTACAACACCAAGTGGATTTTGTGGACCATCATCCTATACTACTTAATAAAGAAGCACATCTTCATGCAAGGATAGTCATTGGACTTTCTCTAGGATAAGGTATTTGTTTCACTCTCTTTCCTAATACATCATTATTGATACAATTTGTTAGTTAGGAAATTATTGATACATAAATTTTGTTTCTTTTTCCTACTCTATCTCCATATTTTCCAATAGTGGTATCAGATACACTTCAACTTACGGTGTATTGGGATTGAAATCATACAACAAGATTCAATTTTATCATTTACTTTGTGCATACAATGCAAACATTAAACGGTTAATGTGCATATCCAACTAAAAATATCACATAATTTAGGGAATGTCACATAGATAAAATTATGTATATGATATGACATGCATGAAATTCATACACGTCACCCTAAATGTATTTTAATGTTGGGTGTATGTGTGGTTATGGTCAATACCCCTTGGATACTGGTGTGTGATTGATAGTTTATTTTTTTCTTATAAATTTAGTTTGCAAACCTAACCTCTTAAGATCCCCTTGAACACAACCCAAATTATTCACATTACACAATGTAACATGTATCTAGGAAAAACATTAGTTCTATTTTTGGGAACTGAATGCCTAATGTCGAGGCAAGTCAATTGAATGCAAGTCGAGTCAATCAACTGGAGGATTGGACGAGCCAACCAACCAGAGGTGCCAAACGAGCGATTGGAGGCCCAACCGACCAACTAGAGGACTCCATCCAATCGCTTAATCTATGAATTAGTTGAACAACCAAAACAGACCAATTTTGACCGACAGATTGACCAATTGATCGAATTGAAGAGTCCAATCATGCAATCGGCCTATTTCCAACACATTTTCCCTTTATAGGTTGTAGATGCATGACCTTAGTTGGATATAAAATCTTTATGGATCCTAATAATTACATTAGTGTGGCCATAACCATCACTCATATTTTATGATTGCATGCTTTGTTTGTGAATTTAGTATGTATATGATACATATTAGAAGTATGTGGTAAATGGATATGTATATGTATTAATTAAGAAAATCCCTCAATAATATATTAAGTCTTAGATGCTTTCCATAAGTAGGACACATGAAAAGATTGATTAACCAAGTATGGGTATGACAAAGCATGGTGCGTCATCTATCTCACAGAACTGGGATGGTATATATGTGGTTTTGTCAAAGCAAGGTGTATTTCTATTGTGTTGGCTTTTGGGTCAGGATTAACTAGGTGAATTAAATAGGATAAAGTGCCAAGAAACATACATATGAACTATAATAAGAAGTTGTGCATAACATCTATCCAATAAATGTATTTGATGCAATTGGCAAATGTTTCCTACCTTAATAATTGGTTATGGATGTTGACATTGGTTGGATAATAACTTAATGTATTTCAGATCTTGGTTCATATGACGTCCCCAGATTTTCTAAAAATTAATCTGATGTGTGACGTCCAAATTGAAACCATCACTTGAGCGAGAATCCTAATTTAAACATCACACATTAGGCTAAGAAAGAGAGAGGAGTCAGAAGGAAACAATCAGTAGCACATGCACTTGAACAATAATAAAACCATACAACATATGTTCACCATTCAACATATAATGACAACATGAATTCTTACAACATTTGATATTATATATTGTACAACAAACTTTTACATATACATGTACTACCACTAAATTACAGGATCTTAAGATAATAGGTCCACCTGTACATCAGCTCGCCACACAACTCTCAACTATACTTGATCTCCAAGCATAACCAAAACCTAAACAAAAGATTACATATGGTACACATCAACACAATACTCAAGAATATTGTACTGGGTACGCCTACATGTATTTTATATATGTTTCATCATATCTTGGCAATAAGCTAAAAATAATACTTGGTAGTTATAAAGAAATATAAGAAAAAGCATATACTTGCAAAAAGATATTCATTAACAAAAGAGAACACATATTTTAAGCTCATTTTCCATTATATCATCCATGAATTGACCGTTGATGGTTGAATGCATTAAGGCCTTATGATCGACTACCAAAGAGTTGGATCATTTCATAATGTGATCAGACTACCAAAGAGTTGGATTACTTTCAAGTACTTGACTACCAAAGAGTTGAAGTCCTTTATTTCCAACACTTGACCACCAAAGAGTTGAAGTTCTTAGATATAATGGAATGGATATATTATGTTTCATGTGATCATAGCAGTAAGTACAGAAAATCAAGCAAGCTATCATACAAGAACAATCTTTTCATCCATTATCATATGCCAAGTATTTACTACACATATAACACAAGCATATCATATAATAAGACAAGTAAGAGGTAATTGTGTACCTTCAAGAAAGACAAACCTAATCATCACATATCACTCAGGTCAACTATAACCTTGGTCAAACCCTAGTTAAGATATGATCATATATGACATGTGTTAGATTCCCATCATCTTACATCTCATCTTAACCCTAATTATATCCATTTTAGGGTTTACCTTATCTCATTAAGATATTCTCATGATTACTTGTATTCTTGTCTTAGATTTATCTTACTGATGTCATATTCCAGGTTATAGTTCATCAACTAGATATACTCATGTGTCACATTATCATGTAAACATATTTAACATTATGTCACTTTCATTAACCATATTAAGGTTACATCACATGTATTAAGGATGGTCTTCATATAACATGAATTGTATGCATATAAGTGATATCAACGTTCCACATTAGATCCAAGTTACTGATATTAGGGAGTTCTGTAAATTTTATCATTTATTGATCATCAATGTATTTAGTATATTTAATTTAGTGTTAATAGCCCTAATTAGTCATATGCAGTAAATTATGTGATTGTGTAGATCAACATGACCATATCTAACATCATATGTATTAGAAACATGGTTATTGACCTACTAACATTTTTCCATAATTTTTATATCATCATTTGATATTTATTACTCATGAACTAAGCATTACACATCTTACTTGATATCACTGATATTAAAGTATTAAAAGGATGATATTATGCTTCCATATTTTTCTACGTATTTTTATAAGAAATTTGATATATTATTTGTATTTTTATGATAATCGAGCTATTTACTGAGAATTATCTAAGAACTGAACATTTAATGAAGATTTACCTTTGTGGGCCTATGGGATGCCGCCACGTGGCATTTAGGGGGCGCGACTCCTTTCTTCTGGTCTCACACTGAGTTGGTCAGTTTTATTGGCTTGGACCCAGTTTGGGTGTGGTCTAGCTGGTTTAGGGCTTTATACCCATTCTACTTCTCTGATCGGGGCATGGTTCTCCTGTCACCTCTTCTCCTCGTGATAGTCACGATCTCAGGGTGGGTAACACTAGGCAGTTCCCCTTTCCTACTGCGACGTCAACATTTACATGAGGTGCTAGCCCAATGATGGATCAGCCTCCTCATCTAACTATGGTTCCTCCTTCAGATCCGCCTATGTGAGCGTTGGCACTGAACTGGAGCACCGGCAAGAGATCGGCCAAGGTCTCCTCCTCTTCGCCAAATCTGCTCACTTGGCGCCCTGCATCCATTACTTGCGGACTCTGTTCTCCATCCGCAATAGACACCGCCTTGAAGGAAGATCTTCAATGGCATGCAGTCTTCCCTAGATCCACCCTCATTCCATTGTTGTTCCTTGGGAGTTGTAGTGTGTGCTCCAGAGTGCAAGCCCAAAGTCCTGACTGTCACAAACTGCTACTGTGGCAGTGCCATATGCAAGATCTGCATTCACTAACATTGTTGCGTGAGCTCTTCCTAGTTTCAGTGCTTCCCCTAGAGTCAGTTGTGGCGAGGGATCCATGGTAGGTTATTTCCCCTAGCTCCTTGTCCTCTGATTAGACCTTCTTAGGTTGCAACATGTCTCGAGGACATCCTCAGCTGCTCTAGGGCTCTTCACGCAATTAGCAGTTCCAGATTCTTCTCGTTCTCTCATTGTTGTGTGGGTAGGAAATGTGAAAATTGTAGGAAGTGGATGTTTGTTTGACTCCTTATTTCATAGGGTGGGCACTAGCCGAAACTATTTCACATCCTATCCCATGATTTTGCATCGTGGTGACATGCATACCCACTCACAAAACCTCACATATCTCAAGTTCAGTTGGAGGTATGGGACTCGTTGTTGTTAGATGGCATCCAAGGGCTAAGAGTCCTACATTACTTGAACTAATGTATCTGAAGCTTGGGTTGTAAACAATCATAACCTTACTCACGAATGCATTTATGTACATATAGATCCCTTATATCCAAATTGTTATATCTCCTTTTACGAGAAAGCAACGTTATGAAACTTTCACCATAACTTCATCATCACCACATACATATGTGTATACCTTTGAAATGATCACTCTATTCTCAAATTCACTAATACAACAATCCAATTAGGTATCCAAGAGACTTAAAAGTTCACTTTATTACATCCTAGATATCCCTTAAAAGGAATTTTGACCTCAAAATTAAGTCAAGAAAATCCATTCCATTCCATTGCAAACTTCTTAATTGATGGTGAGGGCCATTAATTTGAAAAAAAAATAGTGGAAGTGATAAATAACTAAAGGCCTAAATATCAATATTTTTGAATCAAATAAGAAGTGTTTCAAAAAAAATGTAACTTTCTATTGTAGAAACAAAACACAAACACCAAAACATTTTTGTTGTGATCGGTCCAGGAGTAGGAAAAACTAAACGGGAACAACTTTCATGACCAGTTCAAGAATTTGAGAATCATTCTCACTCATGAGAACAAGCTCTATGTCCTAGATATATCAGATCTAGATAAACCCCCTCCCAACCTGCCTATGCCTGAAAGGGATGCTTACAAGAATCATTGTGATGATGTGGTAGACATCAAATGCCTAATGTTATGCTCTATTAACTATGAGTTGTAGAGATAGCATGAAAACATGGACATTCTATAGATGGTGACACATCTTAAGAATATATACCAAGAACATGCTAGGATAGAGAGATATGTTGTCTGAAGGCATTATTTAAGTGTAATATGGAGGAGGGTGATCCATTAGGGATCCATGCACTCAGATTGATTGGGTATGTGGCAAAACCTAGAGATACTGGGATTTCCTTAAGGTTAACAATTGGTTGTGGATGTGATTTTGCAATCATTTCATGGTTCATATGATCAATTTGTCATGAATTATAAAATGAACAATTTTTCTAAGATGTCTGAATTGCTTGTCATGTTGAGAAATATCAAGATTCAAATGAAGAAGGACAATCTTAGATCTATGATGATGATCAGTAGAGGAAATGAAAAGTCCAAGGGAAAAGGTAAGGCCAAGAAGAGTTCTATGGCCAACTAGAAACCCAAGTCTTCTACACTTAAAGCAAAGGGAGGAATGAGTAGGGAAGGATTTTGCCACCACTCTCACCAGCCTGGACACTAGAAAGGAATTGGTCTATTTACTAGAGGAACTTAGGAAGAAGAAGCAGGTAGGGAAGATCTCCACCTCAATTATACCCATTATTGTGATAAATATGACAACTTCATCATCTTTGGTATTTGATACCTAATGAGGATCTCACATATGTTAAATGTGTAGGATAAAAGAAGAAGCAAGACATATAAGATGCAACTACGTGGAGTAAGAGTTTCTACCACTATAGTTGGAACATGTCATTTATCTTACTCCAGCGGGCTTGTAGTAGAATTAGAGAATTGCTATTATATACCTAAATTAAGAGAAACATCATGTTCAGACAAGAGTTTATTCAAATTTCATATGATGTATGATCGATGTTCTATATTAAAGATAAGATCATTTTGGAGGTGTTACAATGTCCCATGATCTATACTCATTAATTCCATAGACAAGTCTATATAACATAAATACTAAATTACTCGATGACTCAAATAGAACATACATATGGCATTGTCGTATAAGGCACATAAATGAGACATGAATTTCTATACTCCATAAATATGGTTATCTTGACTTTTTTGGTTTTGAACTAATAGAGACATGCAAGTCTTATTTACTGTGTTATATGAAAAAAGCACTTTTCACTAGAATAGTGAGTGAGTAGGTGATCTATTGGGACTCGTGCATTCTGATGTATGTGAAACTTTTAGAACAAACGCTAAGGGTGGTTACTAGTATTAGATCACTTTGATTCTATTTATGGGAAATAAGGGAACCTATAGTTTAAGGACCTTCTATTAGACTATGGTATTGCATCACAATGGACTCCACCTAAAACATAATGATGTATCTAAAAGAAGGAATTGCACCCTATTTGACATGGTGCATGTTGGGTTTTATGGACTCAGAGTAGGCAGCGGAAACAAAATATTTATTAGCCATTAACCCATAACAGGAGATCGCACCAACAACTATGTAATGGGAAGGATGGTTTTAGTGAGATATACTAGGTATTAGGGCTTGTCCAGTGAAAATATCTCACAACCATGTGCGATCTTCAATGCCATGTCTTGGACGGTGTCTGTACATCTCCTGCTTTGCAATGGACCCTGGCCTCCACCACGGACTACGGATGATGTGCCCTCCTGAGCAGAAGGCATCTCCCACCTCAATAGATGGTCCACACAGACCACCTAGAACTCCTACCATTCTAGAATAAATAGCAAGAAGGAGACGACCCTCCTATTGGAGTACTAGCACCAACTTGCTCTCCCGAACTCAAAATTATTTTATGTAGTTGTCTTTCCCTCTTTGTGCCTCCCTAGTCGGGTTGCACTTGCTCGGGCTCTCTCAGTTACCAGAACCAGATAGGACAACAACTTTGCAGAGAAACTGATGTTATGAGTTGTGTGTTCTAAGAAACCCCCAAAACCCCTCCATTTATAGTAGAGGACAGGGTCAGGGTTTCCAATCTATTCGGGAGTAGAAGGATCTGGAAATTCCATAAATAACTTGCACTGCAGCAGGCAAACCAATCGTTTCACAACTAAAATGGTTGTTTAGCAAGGTGAGTCGATCGATTCACTAGTGAACCGGTCAGTTAGGGGTGGAGTTGATCAGTTCACCCATTGAAATAGTCGTTTCACTTCCAAGACTTTCCTGCAATTGACTTTCTCAATCGTTTCCAATTAATGCAAAGATTAATCCTTATTCCAATAGAATTGAACAAGTGAAACATGAAATTTTTCCTCCAATTGGGAAAATCTTTATTTCCTCAGTTGGTAGGACTGTGAGTCGCCCAGTTTACCAAGTTAACCAATCGGTTGGCTCACACCAGCCAATTGGCTCACAAGGGTGAACCGGTCGGTTGGCAGTCTTGACATTGCCAATGCAGTCTCTAATCAACCTGATACTCTAACCAGCTAGCTCAACACTTGAACTTGATAGTTTTTAGTCCAGTCAATCAATTCTATGTTTAATTGAGTACCTAAACACATTTAGTCTCAATATAAACATCATTCATGGACAATCTCCACTTCCAGGGGTATCCTATGTGTGTGACCCTATAGGTTCCAATTTACGTTGGTAGTAAATGTTCATAACAAGTGATGACATCACAAGCAATGAGTGGAATCCAGTAACTCATCATTGCTACCCAAGTAACTCAGAAAGTTGGAGCACAACTTCAACCTACAATTTGTGATTAGTGTTACACTCATCGTATAGTTCCTTTATCACTGACATCCAAATTGAACTCGAGGCATGGAATGTCATCCTCTTCATCATTCAACCCATGTTCCTTGACCTAGAGTAGACTGTCTAAGGTGCATGTAAATTCACATATCATATATTGAATCCTATGAGTATTTCCATACAATTCTCAGTCTCGCTTATCAAGGAGCCCTGGATATCATACTCCTTGTAGGAGGGAAAAATCCCATAACTATCACTCATAGTCAAGTCCCCATGTATCAAAGTCACCCAATCATCACCGTTATAACAACTCATGTTTCAAGACTACGTTTGATGATGTCAAAGTGTACCCAATTACATGTGATGAGTGCAGTGATTTTAGGTCTAAGAACCACAATCACCACCATCACTGTGAGAGATGATTGTGACTACCATTACCTCGTATCCATGTATCACTCTCACAGTGGGTCTGTCTGATATACTATTCTTTAACATATATATGTGTGCTTGACTTGATATCATATACCATGACTAATGAGACTCTATCATCAGTCAACACACACTCTAGTCTTATGTATTATTGTTGTCTATTTTTCTTCTACAGTAATATCTGACTAGGGACATAACAACAATGTATGTACTCTTATCATACATATAGTCTCATTTTTTAGGTCCACAACCTGAAGACATATGTCATCGAGTCACATCATTCTTTAGACATCTATCATGTATGTGTCATCATCTCATGAGTGAGACAAACATAATAGATGGAAATACATTTATCATTATCAAATCAAGTATCATATGCCTCATTGCAATCATCATATGATTGGCTCTCTGGGTATACTATACCAATAGAATCCAACTTGTACTTAGAGCCAATCACCCACAAATCATATTCTAAGTGATTCTTAACATGTACATCATGTTTCTGCTGCACAAGTGTTTTTATAGTAGGTAAGCAACATTTTCTTCAAGTCAGTATATAGCATGTTTCACATCCCCTCATTGTACGACAACTCATATGAGATGGAAGTGTTGTAGTATGCTATCAGAAATTACTTTGCCCAACTAGTAGATCCATTGTTGTTACAATATTGTTACGGAGTCACCAATGGTCGAAAACACCCATAAGTTCATCCATATGAACTTCTAGATGCATATAGTATCCTTTACAGTGTTCGTAACACCAAGGTACTCAGCTTCTTATTATAGAATTAATCTATTGTTTTATGTTGGAACATTTCCAACTAACAATTCTTATTCCAAGGTCAAACACAATTTTGTCATTTTAGATGCTTGCGTCGGTGTAACTCTTTACACCCAACTCTTCCTTATTACCATAATTAAATAACTAATCCTTTTAGTACTTTTTTTTTCAAAAGAGATCATCTATCCATCCTGCTCTCCTCGTGCAGTTAAATATTCAAAAGTTGTGTACACAAAGTGTTAACTGAATTAAACATGGTAGTACTACTACCATTACATCGATCTATGTTATACCAATCAATAATCGCCTCTGGTGGCCTCATATAAGAAAAGTGACCAGATCTGTTCCTAAGGTGGAACTTAGCTAGACCATTAGTAGCTTTATTATAGTCTCTCTATGCAAACATGAGTTGGCATCCAGTTCTACTTGTCAAGAGGCATTGAATAGCATGACTTAATCTTATATACTTGGGATGTGCACTTGGGTCTTTATTTAGAATCTCCACGTCCTATCGGAAATCTGTCCCAATCTCTAACTATTCTATGTCCAGTTCAGTTTCTCTTTGCATTGCATAATGTATCTCCTGCGTTTTAGCTTGCAGCGCGGAGTCTGCACTTGCAATCCAACCACTTCCTTCAATCCAATTTCCTTGGCTATCCCTTATGATCATGGCAGCCGCTGATTTCTTTCTCAATAGTGCTGCATCTACATTGATTTTGAGAACTCCTTTAGGCGGTCGTCTCCACTGTGAGCTGGTGCTTCTGTTCTGACTACATCACCATTCTTCGTCTAGCCACACTTGCACTTTTAATACTTCACAAGTACACAAAGATGTCCTTCATGGTATTCCACTGGAGTTCGAAAGATATCCACTCATTATGTTTAATACATTTGAGATAACTGGATATTTATATCATCTAGTCATACAAGATGATGATTTTATATCTTCTTGTCATGTTCAATACATACAAGATGATGAGTTCATATATTCTTATCATGTCCAATACATACAAGATCATTAGTTCATATTTTCTTATCATGTCCAATATATACAAGATAATGAGATGAGTTCATACGTGATAGATCCAATTGCGAATGCATATGGCATCTATCCATTTGCTCCTTATTATTCATAAGAAGTGGGACGCTTAGCTCATGAGAAACTAACTCCATGGAACATTGACAAGTTCTCTCTCACCATGCTGAACTCATTCAACATCTAGCCAAAGTATGTTCAATTTCATAGGACAAGAAGCCCTCTTAATCTATATCTACAGATCTTGATTCCTATCACATAGGATGCTTCTCTAAAAACCTTTTAGAATGCACTTCATTGCCATATTTTGTAGTATAAGGATGATATTCCCCATCAATATGTGGAATATATATATGTATATATATATATATATATATATATATATATATATATTCTCCCACTAAATTCTCGTAATCACTCATTACTTCTTTATTTTGACTCAAGTCAAATTCTTTGACTATCTTGTCAAATTGAAGATCCAGTTCTGAGGTGCTTGCTTCAATCCAAAGATTGATCTATGCTACTTTATAGACTTTATTTGCATTATTGGATTTATAAAACCTTTAGGTTGTGTTGCATACATATCATGTACAATACCCTATTTAAGGAATGCAGTTTTAACATCCATATGCCAAATCTCATAGTCATATTAAGATATAATGGCAAGCATTATCCAGATGGATTTATCTATGGTAACTGCTGAAACGATTTCACCATGTTCAACACCTTGAACTTGTTAGAAACTCTTTTCAACCAACTTACCCTCCATGTCAGTCTTCTTCTGGAAGACCCAACAATACCCTATTGGTTTTACCCCTTCAGGGGAATCAACCAAGGTCATACTTTGTTGATGTACATGGATTCCATCTTGGATTTCATGGATTCAATCCATATCTCAATTTTTGGATCTCATTGCTTCTAGGTAGACTGTTGACTCATCATATGATCAACTCACTGCCTTCTTATCCATAAGATATCATATACCATTCAAGATCTAGGCGTGTTCTACCAAAACCATGAGTTATGTGTGTTACTTAAGGAACTTTGAGATTCCACAGCCATTTGTGATTCTCTTTATTCCTAGTGTAAAGCATGTGCCCAAAAGGAAATTTGAAGTTTTAGCTTGTAATCACACTCTGACTCATCAAGGTGTGATTTCTTATTTCTTATACACTTCTCATGATACACTATCATTGTGTTTTAGATGGAGTCCATCATGATACATTATCATGATCTTCCAAGGGTTCTCAATCTCTAGGTTCAAAGTATCTCCAAATTGATCATATCAAAATTTAATATTTATACCAAGATAATTATGTACCTCATTCTTATCTTCTTGAACACTTCAAGAGATTCATGTTTATATTTCACTAAATACAATCTATCATATCTACTGAGGTCATCAGTAAATACATTGAAGTACCGGTGATTACCTATAGCATTTATTCTAAAAGGTCTATAGACATCAATATGTATAACCCTTAATAGAATAATCTTCCTCCACTACTACAGACATGCCTTTTAGCGTCGGTTGTTTAACCCCCTTTGGCATCGGTTTCCGAGCGACGCCTATGTGGGTGCCGCTAAAGGTCGAACACTTTGGCGTCAGTTTTTTAACCGACGCCTATTTAACGTACAGGCATCATTTGTTTATAGAAAACCGATGCCAAAAGGGTTCGCGCCACAGAAAACGGCGTCATCTAGGACACATTTTGCGTCGGTTATCTACTAAAAGACCGAAGCCTATATGGAATATAGCATCGGTGTTTAATTGGTAACCAACGCAGAAAGTGTCCTAGATGACGCCGTTTTCTGTGGCGCGAACCCTTTTGGCGTCGGTGATCAACTAAACAACCGACGCTATATGTATTATAGGTGTCGGTTTTACACTAACAGCCGACGCCATTTCCAGTACGGCCGTGGCCACATTAGGCGTCGGTTTGGTTCAAAAAACTAACGATGTAGGTCTTTGCTGATGGTTTTCTGTAAATAACCGACGCCTATATCTATTTTTTTTTTCATATTAGTTTGCAGGCCTGCTGTTGCTGGTCAGCAGGATGAGAACCTGCAGTTCAGTTTTCTGAACTACAGGTGTACAACATCCATTGATATCAGCCTACAAACAAGCCACAAACCTGCAAAATTAACAAAAAAAATTTCACACAAGTAGATACATTCAGACATCAATTCAATTCTCACATTCACACATATAGAAACATTCAAATACATGTATTAACATTCAGAAATATTCATTTACAAAGTATCATTCGGTATCACTATCAACATCCCAATTATATCTTACAATTGCCACTGCTTGTATGGCTTTTGCCCATTCTTCTCTTATTTCATTTAATGCTTCCATCGTATATGGAGCATGTATATTTTTTAAGCGTTTACCTATAGTGTGGTCAGTTTTAAACACCTGCAAAGAGAATGATGTATATATAAGTAATAATATAAAAATAAGATTGATATATTTCATACTAACTAATGTGACTATATATAATACCTCATGTATGGTATCGATGTCCAATGCGACATGTTTGATAATCATCTGTATAAATCGCATCACATAGTATGCGCATGCCCAGCCATTGTCTTGTGTAGCACACTATAAATTGAAACATACAAAATAATACAACTAAGCACAATTCACATCAATAATATATACATTGGAGTCGGGAACTTACTTGTACGTTCTGCCAATTTATTGGCTGGTTCTTTTTCCTTGGGACCGTTCCTATAACCTTTTTGAATGCATCTAAACCCCTACATGTTAATATAACATAGTAAATTGCATAAGTAAATAGTAATGTAATAACAGATGTTAACAGATACAAAAATGAAATATTTCTCACCAGAATAATGGCATTCTCATTACGTGTCCAATTTTAGTGTTTAATATACTTCCCGCGGGATCTAGATAATAAACAGTGAACGTCTCGAGGACAATAACTAGTAACTCCCGATGTCTACTGCTAGAGGTAAAAAGTTAACAATTAATAACTCAAAATGCACAATAAAAATGGAATTTTCTTAAGTCCAAATTATAAATAAAGTAAACTTACTTGACATTGAATGGAGCTATTATTATCGTCTTATTTTGCTGACCAAAAACTATAAAAGCATCTATACTGTATTCTTGAACACTATCAGGGTCTTTAGCTACCATACTAATCAATGATGGAATCAAAAATCCCACATGATCAAATGCAAATTGTTTGCAATGATCTTCGACTAAGTAGCTGCAAAACATGTATTATGTATGCATTAATATATAAGAAACCAGATCACCGGATCTTACATAAGGTATATGGATGTATAAACAAGATCTCACCTTATCCATGTCTCTATCATTAATGTATTCAGCCAAGCATACATAAACAGCTCAATAATATCTTGTATAAATAAAGAGTTATCGTATGATTGACCTGCATAATCTGCATCTAAAGAAACAATTATAGGGCAATGTATATTATGTGCCCGTAGACAACATGCCATTCCCCTACAAGCAGGACCTAATGTGTATGTTAGGTCAGTTGGAACCCAACTTGGTAATGCGGGAAGTGGAGGTGGAGGCCTAGGTGCTCCTGGTGTCTTCTTTTTAACCTGTATATATAATTTCAGATCAGTTGACCTCATATATACACATTAACAATCTAAAGTAATGTAAATTTATCTTACAATTTCAGTAGTGTAGACGACATCTGCTTTGGGCCACAATATCACCCCGCCTTCAGCCTCACCAAGTGTATCAATATCTGGGTGGGCATATGGCAATGCAGCTTTCCTCCAATCGGGTAATACACATATCGGGCCCACACGAACGTAGCCCTGCAGCATTGGAGTCCCATGAAACGTTGCTCCAGGAAGGGACTGGTAAGCCCGTGCCTCTGCAAAAACATAGTCTTGCATTCTTAAGCGGCATGGCTTCAATGCCTACAAATTTACGTAAAGAATGTTATACATATATACATATCATCTTGAAAACATATCATCTTGAAAAGACTAGCTACAATGTCATAAACAATACTACTTACAGGAGACGTGCTAGGCGATGGGTCTCCAGGATTACTCGCAATTTGTGCATTAGGAGAAGAGTGGGTCGTCATAGGCTGATTGGAAGCCTGAGATGTCTGCCACTGCACTATTTCTTCCTTGACCTTCTCAGCAACTATATCATTGACCTTCTTAGCAACTATATCCTCGACTCTCTTATTCTCCTATACATGGATAAAAGAAACATTAGCTTCTTATTATTGAATTTCCTTTTGCAGTAACATTCTAAAAAAAGAATAGGTTACCTCTTCTTGAGAAAGTCCCGCTCTGGGTTTGCGCTGGGATGGCCCAAAGAATGATTTGATGCCCACACCAGCGCCTGCACCCCTAACACGTCCAGGATGCTCTGGGTTACCCAGAGCAACTGTCAATTCATCCCTTGTGCCCTGAGGGATGAACATGCCTTGTTTCCTCTGCTCGTGCAGCTCCCGCTAATCACCATCAACAGAAATTGGTAAGTTAACACCACAAATAATCAATATTCAAATGATTACTCTAAGAGTTATATTTTACTATTTTCACAGCCGCCTCAGCAGTTACGGGCTTCTTTATTTCACCCTTCTTGTTTTGCCTCCCAGCTATCCAGATATCATGGTGAGGCATGGGTGTGGCAGACTCCTGAGTAGGAGCAGACTCCTGAGTAGCCGCAGACTCTGCCTGTAGTCTTTGGCGAACGCTTGCATAGCCTTTTGGACCCATAGTGTGGTCATGCACATTCAGTGCACGCCTTGCTTTTTGTGCGTCACTGAGGGCCTAGTTAATGATTTAGTGAGTAGCACTAAATGTTAATCTTGAATAGGTGAATACGATGTATATTAATTAAATTGGGAGTGACGCCTAATACCTTGAATTCTTCAGATTTTCTTGAAGCAACAAAATTGTCCCAATCTTCTTTGTCCAAGAAGTTCCATTGTTCAAGGGCTGACTTCTTCTTCTTATCACCCTCTTTTATGTATTCTCTGTTCAGATTTGTCCTATAATTCCTAAGCATCTTTCCAGCGCGTTGCATCACACTTTTACGATGCAACTTCTCATCCAATGCAAACATATTCTGTAAAATAGAAATGTTATTAACTAGTATCCAAAATAGAATTGCAAATAATAGAATTTGTAATCTACAAAATAGAATTGCAAATAATAATAACTCACGCATAAATCCTTCCATATCAAGTCTTTTTCCCCTGAGGAACTTTATGCCAATTATCATACTTAACACCACAATGGCTCCGAGTGGTACACCCAAGATAGTTTACAAAATTATTGCGGTTCACTCCAATTGCATTTCCTCCATCATCAAACTCCACAACCAATTTGGATCCACTGGCACTTAGCGCTATTAACTTCTTCAACAAAGTGATGCCCTTTTCTTGTTAAGTGTTTGGTGTTGCGCATCAAGTTGCTCCAGTGCTTCAGTGGGTACATGTGCATCATCAACCTAAAATTTGACAAAAATAAACCCACTAAATTAGCCCAATATAGAAATATAGGATATATGACATAACTAGAAGATAATGAATTTTATAGAAATACAGGATATGTTTTTACAACTTACATTGGTATCCTCGCCATGCTCGTCATGGACAGCATGCTCATCATGGACTTCATGCTCATCATGGACATCATGCTCATCATGGTCAGCCATCTGAAAATGTCATTAAAAAGGCAAACATTTAGCATTTTTATTAACTAGAAAAAAGGCAAACATTTAGCATTTGTATTAACTAGAAAAAAGCAAACATTTAGCATTTGTATAAACATACATGTCTCTAAAATTGTGATCTTTTATCAATTAACAATCCCTCATTGTGATCTTCGCGCACATATAAGTCATCATTAGCTTCAATATTTTGTGGAGTTGGCAACCCAACTAAGAATGGACTGGAGTCATCATACTTATCATAGTACTCTTCTTCATCTATAGGATCTTCCATGAACTGTCTTTTACCATGAAGAACAACCGACCATTTATCATTTGCAGGATCATCGATATAGAATATTTGTTTCGCTTGTGAGGCCAATATGAATGGTTCACCCTTCTCGCCAATCTTTTCAAAGTTCACCAAAGTGAAACCCAATTCATCCACTATAACTCCTTTGGTGTTATCAACCCAATTACATTTAAAGAGTGGAATTTTGCAATCTATGTAGTCAAACTCCCAAATGTCTTCAATGACACCGTAATATGACATTTTAGCTTCACGTGGACTCTTATCCTTTGCACTTGAAAAGTACATAGTCGACGCTGGAAGAGTGACCCCACTATTTTGGATGACACTCTTATCATCTTGGCACTTTGTGTAATATGTGAATCCATTAATGTCAAACCCTTCATAAGACAAAACATTCGGTTTTGGTTTAAAGGCGAGGCATTTGATAGTTTCTGTAATATCATTTGGTGTTTGAGATAGTTGATGTAAGACTTTATCTTCAAACCACTTAGTAAAAGTCTTATTATGCTCTCTAGCAAGCCACATTGAACTTGCTCGAGGATGTTGTCTCTTTATGAAATTGGTATGTTCCTCGATATAAACACTCACTTCGTCCATATTGTGTAAAATATACAAGTGAGCTTGTTCCAACTGCTCACGGCTGATTACTTTCACCCGTGATCCCAAAATTCCTTTGCCCTCCTCAATATTCTTGTCATTATCAGGAGTGTCATTACCACTAAGAAAGTCATTGCAAAAATCCATAACCTCTCTTGCCACATAACCTTCAATAATACTCCCTTCAGGCCGATAACGGTTTCGAACATCACCTTTAAAAACGCTCATGTATCGTTCAAAGGGATACATCCAATGCAAGAAAACTGGTCCCAACATTTTCACTTCCCTAGTCAAGTGGACAACAAGATGTACCATGATATCAAAGAACGAAGGAGGGAAATACATCTCAAGCTAACATAGGGTAACAACCACTTCTCTTTGCAAATTATCAAGAGTATCAGGGTCAATAACTTTGCTGCATAGACTGTTGAAAAAGAAACAAAGTCTGGTAATTGCAAACCTTACATGCTTCGGCAATATAGATCGAATTGCCTCGGGTAATATTTGTTGCATTAGAGTGTGACAATCATGAGATTTAAGACCTATCAACTTCAGATCTTTCATTGATACCAATCTACGGATGTTGGATGAGTAACCTGAAAACCTCTAGAGGGGGGGTGAATAGAGTTTTATAGAGATTTTAAAATAATTTAAACTCAAACAACCAAAGTAAAGATTGAGAAGAGGAACACAGGTGTTTAGAGTGGTTCCACCTTAGCAAATACTAAGGAGTCAGTCCACTACCCGGTTGCTTACCCAACCGGGATTTTGAAAGTACTAAATTTTATTACCTCTCAAGGATGTTACATAAAATTTACAATACTTTCTAAACACCCTTTGGACAGCCTTCACCCTGAAGTAGTCTTGCCAACCTCGAAGCAGCCTTCCTTGAAGTAACTTCAAGCTCCCCCTTGAAGTAGCCTTCCTCCTGAAGTAGCTTCCCGTCAAGACAGCCTTCCGAAGTAGTCCAAAGTCCTCCTCTTCACACGAAGAGCTTCAACCTCTCCAATCCGCAGCCTCCTACCTGGAGTAGCAAGGAGAGTACAAGTAATACAAAGGAACGAGAAAGGAATAAAAGAAAATACAACTTATCCTTGTAGCTCAAGGCTTGATTTCCCTAGATCAAGCGTTTGGATTTTCCTAGCCAATATGATGGACTTGTGATTGCTAGGGTTAGGAAAATCTAGCCTATAGGACGAGCTTGAGCTAAGGAGAAAAGTGGCAAATTGATCACACAGCTCAGTTCACACAGATTGCACAAGCGGGCTCAAGTATTTTCTCAAGTATAGCAAGTGTAAGAAGTGTATCATAGTGTCCTATGGCTTGTCCTATTTATAGGAATGGTCTAAGTATGCTTAAGGACATTCTAGACAACTTCTAGGGGGTTCCTAGTGCTTAACTAGCCGTTAGGAATAAGTTAGGTGCATTAGCAACGGCTAGTTAATTAATTCTGCAGTTGCTGTCAGAGACCATCTCGGTCGAGGACTTGTCGACCGAGATGTCCAGTCGGTCGAGGATTTGTCGACCGACAGGCTCTCTGGATTAACGTTTATTTGCAACTGTTAACTGCTGTGTCTAACGGCTATTTTTGGTCAATCTCGGTCGAGAGGTTTGTCGACCGAGAGTGTCTCGGTCGAGGAGTGTGGTCGACCGAGATTGACTCTGTTTTCAATCTTTCAATTAAGATACTAAGTGTGTGCATGAGTGTGCATTATGTGATCCTATTGAATGGATGACTAAGGTGTTTAGCTAGGGAAAATCCAATGCTTGATTTACATGCGATTCTAAGTACTTGTACATTATAATTCTGTACAAGTTTTTACAATGATTACATTTGCATGAAAATATAAATACTTCATGTTGGATTTCCCTTATAGTTGTGTCATCCTGCACACTCAAGTAGCTCGTTAGATAAATAAGAATGAAATGTTTGTCATAATCAAAACAAAAGGGATTTTATAGATGTCCATTTAGCCAACAATCTCCCCCTTTTTGAAGATGACAAACATTTCCAAAATATGAATAAAGGAAATATAAAATATATAAATGCCATACCTTTAGATTGCCATTTGGAACTTTTCCTCTTATTTATAAAATGTGTGCTTAGTATCCCCAGTGAATTATGGAACATGAATTCCAGTTCATTTGGGAATATAGCAACTTTCAATGTAAAGCCAAGAGTATATTTATGAAACTCATTGATTGAGTTTGTCATAAGTATTAAGTTATAGTTTTATATATCTCTCCCCCTTTGTCATCTCAAAAAGATAACCGTTTTATTTAAAAACTCCCCCTTAATTAGATATCCCAACAAAAATGAACGAAAAAAAAAAAATGTCCATTGAATAGCCAAAATGTAAAGCAATGAGGTGTCTAGCCAAGAGGCAACAATTTGCAAATTACCAATTGAAACGTTCATATCAATAGTGATACAAATCATAAAAGCATAAGTAGTCGTTTTTAAGAACCGCAGATATCAAAGAAAACATCCTCCAACGTAGTAATAAGTAGTTGCTTCCTAATGTTGTTGAATTGATCTAATGGAAGCGGTTTTGTAAAGATATCAGCTAATTGATTTTCTGTATCAACATGATGAAGGGAAACATGATTCTTTGAGATGTGATCCCTTAAGAAGTGATGACGGATTTCAATATGTTTGGCCCGGCTGTGTAGAATAGGATTGTGTGCTAAGTTTATGGCGCTTGTGTTGTCACAAAAAATAGGTGTAGATGAAAGATGAAAACCATAATCGCTTAAAACCTGTTGCATATAAAGCACTTGAGCACAACAAGACCCAGCTGCCATATATTCAGCTTCGGTGGTAGATAGGGCAACCGTGTTTTGTTTCTTGCTAAACCAAGATACTAAGGCTCTACCTAATAAGAAACATCCACCACTAGTACTTTTGCGATCAAGTCGACAACCGGCATAATCCGCATCAGTATATGCTTTAAAATCCAATGATTGTCCTTTTGGATACCATAAACCAAAACAAGTAGTGCCGGCTAGATATCGAAGGATTCGTTTAACCGCAAGAAAATGAGATTGCATAGGCTGGGATTGAAATCGAGCACAAAGACCAACGGAAAACATAATGTCCGGTCGGGAAGCGGTTAAATATAGCAAACTACCAATCATGGCTCTATATAAGGAATCATCAATAGGTTCCCCATTTTCATCCTTATCAATTTTAATAGAAGTAGCCATAGGAGTAGTAGCATGTTTGCATTGATCCATCCCAAAGCGTTTTAACAGTTCTTTAGTGTATTTTTCTTGGCTTATAAAAATTCCGGCAGGTGTTTGCTCTGATACCAAGGAGGAAGAGATCGAAGTATTTTTGATACCTGATCTTCCTCAAGAACAGGTTTCCCTAAAGCACTTAAACCATTGACAATAGTAGAAAATTTTGAATACATTTCACTAATAGTTTCGTTTGGATCCATACGAAAATGTTCAAATTTGGTTTTAAGCAAACTAACTTTAGAGTTTTTAACTTGAACCGTACCCTCATATGTTATAGATAATCTATGCCAAATGTCATATGCGGTATCACAGTTTGATACTCTATTAAATTCACCTACTGAAATGGAACAATATAAAATGCTTACCGCCTTTGCATTCATTTGTGCCATTTTTACCGTATTAGCGTCCCATACTTCGAACTCGTCTTGTGGAAGTGTGTATGGTGTAGATACCATTCTCCAAAGATCCCAATTGATTCCTTGGAAGTAAAATTGCATTCTTCTCTTCCAGTATTGATAGTTTGTCCCGTCAAATGCCGGAGGTCGAGCAACGAGCGTTCCTTCAATGTTGAGGTTGTTGAGCACTCCATCCCCCATCTTTTCTTCAAGACTTTGTTAGGGCTCCTTGAAGCCTGCTCTG
The DNA here is from genome assembly GCA_963693085.1 of Alisma plantago-aquatica. NCBI lineage: Eukaryota > Viridiplantae > Streptophyta > Magnoliopsida > Alismatales > Alismataceae > Alisma > Alisma plantago-aquatica. The sequence continues at coordinate 1,854,906,218 of OY856409.1, forward strand.
ATACCAATTGAAAACCTCTAGAGGGGGGGTGAATAGAGTTTTATAGAGATTTTAAAATAATTTAAACTCAAACAACCAAAGTAAAGATTGAGAAGAGGAACACAGGTGTTTAGAGTGGTTCCACCTTAGCAAATACTAAGGAGTCAGTCCACTACCCGGTTGCTTACCCAACCGGGATTTTGAAAGTACTAAATTTTATTACCTCTCAAGGATGTTACATAAAATTTACAATACTTTCTAAACACCCTTTGGACAGCCTTCACCCTGAAGTAGTCTTGCCAACCTCGAAGCAGCCTTCCTTGAAGTAACTTCAAGCTCCCCCTTGAAGTAGCCTTCCTCCTGAAGTAGCTTCCCGTCAAGACAGCCTTCCGAAGTAGTCCAAATTCCTCCTCTTCACACGAAGAGCTTCAACCTCTCCAATCCGCAGCCTCCTACCTGGAGTAGCAAGGAGAGTACAAGTAATACAAAGGAACGAGAAAGGAATAAAAGAAAATACAACTTATCCTTGTAGCTCAAGGCTTGATTTCCCTAGATCAAGCGTTTGGATTTTCCTAGCCAATATGATGGACTTGTGATTGCTAGGGTTAGGAAAATCTAGCCTATAGGACGAGCTTGAGCTAAGGAGAAAAGTGGCAAATTGATCACACAGCTCAGTTCACACAGATTGCACAAGCGGGCTCAAGTATTTTCTCAAGTATAGCAAGTGTAAGAAGTGTATCATAGTGTCCTATGGCTTGTCCTATTTATAGGAATGGTCTAAGTATGCTTAAGGACATTCTAGACAACTTCTAGGGGGTTCCTAGTGCTTAACTAGCCGTTAGGAATAAGTTAGGTGCATTAGCAACGGCTAGTTAATTAATTCTGCAGTTGCTGTCAGAGACCATCTCGGTCGAGGACTTGTCGACCGAGATGTCCAGTCGGTCGAGGATTTGTCGACCGACAGGCTCTCTGGATTAACGTTTATTTGCAACTGTTAACTGCTGTGTCTAACGGCTATTTTTGGTCAATCTCGGTCGAGAGGTTTGTCGACCGAGAGTGTCTCGGTCGAGGAGTGTGGTCGACCGAGATTGCCTCTGTTTTCAATCTTTCAATTAAGATACTAAGTGTGTGCATGAGTGTGCATTATGTGATCCTATTGAATGGATGACTAAGGTGTTTAGCTAGGGAAAATCCAATGCTTGATTTACATGCGATTCTAAGTACTTGTACATTATAATTCTGTACAAGTTTTTACAATGATTACATTTGCATGAAAATATAAATACTTCATGTTGGATTTCCCTTATAGTTGTGTCATCCTGCACACTCAAGTAGCTCGTTAGATAAATAAGAATGAAATGTTTGTCATAATCAAAACAAAAGGGATTTTATAGATGTCCATTTAGCCAACATAACCATGTGGCACCTTAACATTTACCAAGCATTCACAAAAAGTTTTCTTCTCCTTTCTAGACAACGTGTAACAAGTGGGAGGTAAGTAAGTTCTTTTATTACCCATTTCACATAATTCTGTTAATTCTGACCTTATTCCCATTTCACATAGGTCCAGTCTGGATATTATCCCATCTTTAGTCTTACCTGGTATATTTAACAGAGTACCAATGATGCTATCACAGACATTTTTCTCAATGTGCATTACATCGATACAATGCCTGACTGTCAAAGAACTCCAATAAAGAAGATCCCAAAATATTGACTTCTTCTTGAATGAAGAATTGTCACTCCGTGTGGCCATACTACATTGTGATTTCTTACCAAATTCATTGACAATGTCTTTTACTCTTTCATAAACAACATCCCCTGGTATAGGTTTAGGTGTACTTCGTTCATCATTCCATCCATTGAATGCTTTGCGCTTCCTACGATACGGATGGAATTTTGAAAGAAACCTTCGATGACCAAGATATACAGTCTTTCCGCCATGTTTTAGTCTTATTGAATCACTGTTTTCTTCACATATAGGACAGGCTTTAGCTCCTTTGACACTATATCCAGACAAATTCCCATATGCTGGAAAGTCATTAATAGTGCAAAACAACATAGCGTGCAAATGAAATGTCTCTCTTGCTGAAGCATCATAGGTCATCACACCTTCAGCCCAAAGTTTCTTTAAGTCATCAATCAAAGGTTCAAGATAAGCATCGATATCATTTTCGGGTTGTTTAGGGCCCGATATCAACAATGACAACATAACGTACTTATTTTTCATACACATCCAGGGAGAAAGATTGTATATAACAAGCATGACTGGACAAGTGCTATGTTGGCTGCTCAATGTCCCGTACGGATTCATCCCATATGTATAAAGCCCAAGTCTTAGATTCCTATCGTCTTCACCAAATTTGGGGTACAATAGATCAATCTTCTTCCATTGTGGGGAATCAGACGCATGTCGTAGGATCCCATCATTATTTTTCTTAACATCTGCATGCCACCTCAAATTCTTCGCATCTTTCGGATTTGCAAACAAGTGTTGAAACTGTGATATTATAGGTAGATACCACAACACCTTGGCAGGAGAATCATTTTTGGACTCCCCCGAAGTCGTCAATTTATACCGTGACGCACCACATTTTGGAAAATCTTTCAAATCTACATAGTCCTTTTGAAATAATACACAATCATTCGGGAATGTGTGTATCTTCTTGGCCTCCATTCCCATTGGGTACAACATTTTCCTTACCTGGTATGTTGAGATTGGCAACTTGTTTCCTTCAGGAAGCATTTCTTTCAACAAAGTCAACAATGAAGTGAAGATTTTTTCGCTCCATCTATTGTTAGCTTTCAACTTATACAATCTCAACACAGTGCTAAGCTTCGTAAACTTAGCACAGCCTGTGTATAACGGTATCTTAGCATCATGCACAATGTTTCTAAAGATAGGAGGTGGATCGGTGTGCTCTACCCTACAACTATCCAGCATCGCATCAACGATGTCTGCTAGAACTGGTTCGTTCACATTTATGCCATCGGAGGCAATTTCTTCTTCCACCCAAGCACTTCTATTGACATCTACTGGTTTCGATTTTGAAATCTCTCCATGTCAGTGTCATTCTGTATAGCCTTGTACAATCCCGTTGCACATGACATGACTTTTGATTTCCTCACCAGTGTTGACTTTCAAGTTATTACCGCAATGCCTACATGGACAGTAGAACCTATCTGTAGGTTTTTTCCTATGTTCCTCGGCAAATCTAATAAACTGATCAAGACCAGATATAAACTCTGGGGTGCAACGATTACGAATGGACATCCATGATCTATCCATTCTATGATCAAAGAGAAAACAAGTATATATTAGGAAACAAGTATATATTAGGAAACGATTAGGGTATACACTTACATCCTAAGTGTATAATGTGATGTCATTCTTATATATAATAAATGTGTACCACCAATCCCATCCTTGAACACCTAATCTCACTAGTAAGTGTATAATGTGTATTGGGTTTTCAAGAAAATTTCGACAGCATTTCCCCGCTGTTCTCTAAGTACATATGTACTTAGAGAACAAATGGGGAAATGCTACCGAAATTTTCTCGAAAACCCAATACACATTATACACTTACATCCTAAGTGAGATTAGGTGTTCAAGAACAGTCCCAAACCGGGGACTATCCAAGATTTACTCCTAATGAGTCAATCTTGGACGGGTTTCTAGGCCAACAAACACATTTGATGTCATTCTTATATATAATAAATGTGTACCACCTATCCCATCCTTGAACACCTAATCTCACTAGTAAGTGTATAATGTGTATTGGGTTTTCAAGAAAATTTCGGCAGCATTTCTCCACTGTTCTCTAAGTACATATGTACTCAGAGAACAAACGGGGAAATTCTACCGAAATTTTCTCGAAAACCCAATACACATTATACACTTACATCCTAAGTGAGATTAGGTGTTCAAGAACAGTCCCAAACCAGGGACTATCCAAGATTTACTCCTAATGAGTCAATCTTGGACGGGTTTCTAGGCCAACAAACACATTTGATGTCATTCTTATATATAATAAATGTGTACCACCTATCCCATCCTTGAACACCTAATCTCACTAGTAAGTGTATAATGTGTATTGGGTTTTCGAGAAAATTTCGGCAGCATTTCCCCGTTGTTCTCTAAGTACATATGTACTTAGAGAACAAACGGGGAAATGCTGCCGAAATTTTCTCGAAAACTTAATACACATTATACACTTACATCCTAAGTGAGATTAGGTGTTCAAGAACAGTCCCAAACCGGGGACTATCCAAGATGTACTCCTAATGAGTAAATCTTGGACGGGTTTCTAGGCCAACAAACACAATAATAGATATCTACAACGAAGCCAGACTCCATACAAACAATATATAATTTAGTGATTGTTCATTCTAATTTATACCAATGTACAAGTAATATAAAGAACAATGATTGTTCACTTTCTAGGATCATACAAATAGTATAATAATCACTAGGATCATACAAGTAGCAATGATGATTAAGTCTATGTGATTAAAGATCAAGGAGTGTAATAAAATAATATTTACCTCTGTTTGGGCGAGACGGAGGGTAGGCGAGTAGGCAGGCAAGCAGACAGGTGAGCAGGCGACAGTCAGGGAGACAGCGGGCAGCAGTAGATGATCAATTAATTCTTGAAACAATACATAAATAAATACAAATCAATACATAAATAAACACAAATCCGTAAATAACTTAATTTAAAAAAAAATACACAGTAGCATTGTGCCTTGGCGTAGCCCAAGCATCACCCAGGCATCCCAGAGGCCTAACTAGGCTCGGCGCCTGGGCAAACCCTAGGTGAACGCCTGGCCGCCTAGGTGCCTGGGTGCCGCCTGGGTAGGTCGGCAGGTACCTACTTGAGAACAAGGCTGGAGGCAAGGAAGAAGACGGCGGCGCAGGGCAGGCGCGGCGAGCTCCAGGAAGAAGACAGCGGCGGCGGCCGGAGACAAGGAAGAAGACAACCGGCGGCGGCGCCCAGGCAGGGAGGAAGCGGCAGCGGCGCATGAAGCAGGGAGGAAGGAGCGGGCGGCGGCGGCACAAGGAGGAAGACGGCGGGCGACGGCGACGCAGAGCAGCAGAACGGATCGTCGGCGGCGAGCGAGAAGTAGCAGGCAGTGATTTTGGGAGAGCGGCGATGAGCTAGCACACAGAATCGATGAAACATGAAGAAAGAGGGAAGAGTCGAGTGATCGAGCCTCTATTAAGTTGGGCAACAGTGTCGGTTATATAAGATAACCGACGCCTATTATCTTCAGCATCGGTTGATAGTAAAAAACTAACCCCAAATTAGTTGGCGGGAACTATTATTAGCGTCGGTTATCTAAGGATAACCGACACCTAAAGTGGAACTTTTCGTGCAAAATTTCATTTTAAATAGGCATCGGTGAATAGTTAAAAAACCGACGCTGTATGTGGTCCAAATTTTTTTCGCTCAAAAATTGGATTTCACGGGCGCTTTTAGGCGTCGGTTGGTAATAGTAAGCCGACGCTGAATACAAAGCGGTACCCGTGTCTGTCTGGTCTTCTAATATAGACGTCGGTTTGCCTAAATAACCGACGCTTGATATTATAGGCGTCAGTTTTCCTTAATAACCGACGCCCAGAAAAGTGACACTGAACGCTATTTCTGTAGTAGTGATCCGACTACATCTAGTGAAGAACCTTTGTCATATTGCACAATGAATGAGATTAGCATGTATCTATTAGTTCAACAACCAAAAGAGTCTAGATATCCATCATATGGATTCTAGAAATTCAATCACATTTATGCGCTCTAGATGACATCGCTATAGGCATTCAAGTTTGAGTTATCATGTCATTCATTACACTTGTCACACACATTTGTCTCTTTAACTATGAAGTATAGTTAGTGAGACAAGCATTTCCATCAAAGATCATATCTTTAAAATGAAACATCAGTCCATTACACTCTTGTTCACACAAGATGTATGATTTCATTGATGGCAGATGTATAATAGCAATTCACTAATTCTATTGTATGCGCATGGATGTGATATTGTAAATGTAATGGTAGCAACTCTTGCTCTGCACAGTTTCTAGCTTACTTCCTCTCAGTTCCTGAAGTAAAGATCTCTATCTCTATCATCTTCCTGAGATCTTCTATAAAGAGGTTATTTCCCTTTCCTACTTACCCCTCTCCATATCTTGGGTGACGAAGACTTGGACCTAAGCTTGGATTCAGAACACTTATTTTCCTTGCTTTAGTCTATGGACTTCACTCTACTGATCATTATCATAGGTTTTGTCCTATCTTCATTCTTGCTTTGGCATCAACATGCCAAGCACTTCAGACAGTGGTTTGGCCAAGTTTCTCAACATTTGATAAATTGGCTATATGATTCACACAATAATCTGTAGAATCATCTGTTTGGTGAAATCTTGACCTATCAAAAATCACAGACAATCTATATGCACAATCATGTTGAGCATATGAGATTATGCTTGATCTCCATCTGTCCAATTATACTCAAACATCACTTTGAAAACATTATACCTTTCATGCTTTACATGATTCTTAAGATGTATGACCATTTCAAGAATGTCCATGCTTCAAGCTATTTATGCAACTCATAGTTCATATAGCTCAGCATAAGATTTTTGATGTCTTAGGCATCATTGGCATACTACAAGTAAGCATCCAATTTTAGCCTTAGGCGCATTTGGAGAGGTTCAATTGGCTCTAGTCTTTCAAGGACTTTAGAGTTTACACTCACCATTTAAAACATTTCTCAATGTTCCCAAACCAGATTTGTAGTTTATCCTATTTATGAACTGATCATAACGATAATGTATTTTTGTTTATCGTTTGGATTCTACAAAAGAATTTTGCAACTTTGTCAAAACATTTTTGATTTATTTGATTTGATAAATTTGATGATATTAATTAGGCCTATAATTAATTATCGCTCCCACTATTTTGATAAAATTGATAACCCTTATTTTTCAATTCAAAAGATTGCATCTTACAACCTTCTAGTGAGAAAGATCCTGACTTCCTCTAAGTTATGGACCAGCAAAGGCTGTCACCCACAACTAGATTCTTTCAGGGTAGACAGCTTTTTCCAATTGCATCATATGCAACTCTTGATAGGCATTATGCACAACTCTTTGTCATGAACATCTGCATGCCTCAAGGTGCTTAATCCTATTAAGATCACCTTGTTAAGTCTGATCCCATAAGCCAACACAATGAGTATGCACCCTGCGAAGGCAGACCCACATACTCACTATCACACTTCAACGAGATAGACAGTGTACCACATGAAGGCGTGCCCACACTTAGACGATCAAGATTTTCATGTGTGCTGCTTTTGGAAGGCATTTTAAACTTAATATTTATATTTGATGGATTTTATATAAGTACATACACATATCCAATCACTACATTATTATAGTACGTATCATATACATGCTATAACCACAATGAGAAACATGCAATATCGATAAAAGTGATGATTATGGCCAGCCTATTGTAATTCCTTAGAGCCACAAGGAATTATGGTCATCTAAGGTCTACATCATATGCAACTTGTTGTTGATGAAGATCTTTGTGCTTGAACCATTCCGGGTTGATCGGCTCATCCTATGACACAATCGGCTCGCCTCCTGGCTGGTTGGTTGGTCAGTCTGGCCTCTGATGTCTGGACACCTCCAACAAGCAGTTCATCCATCAGTCGATCGATCTGGCTCCTTCACAATCCTCCTCGGTCCTACAGGCAGTCGTCTCATCTCGTGTTGAGCATCTTCTTCTTTGATGTAATAGAAAATAAACTATCCTACTTTTACATAATCTTTGGGAAACCTCGAGTTACATTTGAGGGGAGCAAAGGTATAAGAGATAGGATTCGAGTTATCTCGAGTTACATGTTGAATAGAAGGTAGAGGCTCGGTATGAAAATTGTGATGTAAACAACCATAACCAACCAAGAACACATAGGGTTTATAGGCCATAACCATGCTACACATCCACCATCAAAACTGTTTTAGGGTGACACATATCAATTGCATATATACCATATCATATATGTATATTAGTGTTTGGTCGCATGTGGTAGTTAGTCAGATATGCACATTAGTAAATTTTAATATTCGCATCGTATGCAATAAATAAATGATGATAAAACCAAAATCTGATCATATCGATACCACTGTTGGGCTTTATGGACTCAGAGTAGGCAGTAGAAATAGAAGTTTTACTGGCCATTAACCCATAATAGAAGATTGCACCAACGAATATGTAATGGGAAAGATGCTTTTAGCGAGATAAAGCTAGTCCTGGGGCTTGCCCAATGACAATAACTTGTAGCCATGTGCGGTCTTGAATGACATGTCTTGGATGGTGTCTGTGTAGCTCCCGGTCTTTGTCATGGACTCTGGCCTCCACCACGGTCTACGAATGACGTGTCTTCCTGAGTGGTAGACATCTCCTGCCTCTGTAGATAGTCCACATGGACAACTTGGAAATCCTACCATTCTAGAAGAACTAGAAGCAAGGAGATGAGCCTCTTGTTGGTGTACTAGCACCAACCTGCTCTCTATAACTCAGATTACTTTTCTGTAGTTGTCTTTCCCTCACTATGCATGCCTACCAAGTCGGGTAGCACTCGCTCGGGCCCTCTCAATTACTAGAACTAGAGAGGACAACAACTTTGTAGAGCAACTGATGTTCTGAGTTTTGTGTTACGAGAAGCCCCCAGTACCCCTCTATTTATTGTAGAGGGTAGGGTCAGGGTTCCTAGTCTACTTAGGAGTAGAAGGATCCAGAAACTCCATGCATAATTTGCACTGCGGCATGCGAACTGATCATTTCACAACTGAAATGGTTGTTTGGCAAGGTCAGCCGATCGGTTTACTAGTGAATAGGTCAATTGGGAGTGTGACTCAATCGGTTTACCTAGTGAATCGGTCGTTTCACTTCCTAGACTTGCCTGTATTTGACTTTCCTCAATCATTTCCAATTAATGCAAAGATTAATCCTTATTCCAATCGAATTGAACAAGTGAAATATGAAAGTTTTCCTCCAACCGGGCAAATCCTTATTTCCTTAGTTGGTAGGACTATGAGCTGCCCAATTCACCAAGTGAACTGATCGGTTGGCTCATACTAGTCGATCACCTCACAAGGGTGAACCGATCAGTTGGCAATCCTGACATTGCCAATGCAATCTCCAATCAACCTGACACTCTAACATGCTAGTTCAACGCTTGAACTTGATAGTTATGATTCCAATTAGTCAATTGTATGTTTAACTGAGTACCTAAATACCTTTAGTCTCAATCTAAACATCATTCATGGAATATCTCCTCTTCTAGGGGTATCCTATGTGTGTGACCCTGCAGGTTCCAATTTACATTAGAAGTGAATGTTTATAACAACTTATGACATCACAAGCAATGAGCGGAATCTAGTAACTCATCATTTCTCCCCAAGTAACTCAGAAAGTTGGAGCACAACTTCAACCAACAATCTGTGATTAGTGTTACACTGATCATATAGTTCCTTTGTCACTGACATCCAGATTGAACTCGAGGCATGAAATGTCATCATCTTCAACATTCAATCCATGTTCCTTGACCTAGAGCAGATTGTCTGAGATGCATGTGAATTCACATATCATATATTTAATCACGTGATTATGGCCATACAATTATCAGACTCTCTTATCAAGGGGCCCTAGATATCATATTCCTTGTAGGAGGGACAAATCCTATATCTATCACTCACAGTCAAGTCCCCATGTGTCAAAGTCACCCAATCATCACTGTTATAATAACCCAAGTTTCAGGACTGCGCTTGATGATGTCAAAGTGTACCCAATCACATGTGATGTGTGCAGTGATTTTAGGTCTATGAACCACAATCACCACCATCACTATGAGAGACGATTGTGACGACCATTCCATGGTATCCTTGTATCACTCTCATAGTGGGTCTGCCTGATATATCGTTCTCTAACATATATCTGTGTGCTTGACTTGATATCATATATCATGACAAATGAGACTTTGTCATCAGTCAACACACACTCTAGTCTTATGTATTATTGTTGTCTATTTTGCTTCCACAGTAATATCTGACTAGGGACATAACAAGAATGTATGTACTCTTATCATACATATGGTCTCATTGTTCATGTCCTCAACTTGAATACATATGTCATCAAGTCACATCATTCTTTAGACATCTATCATGTACATGTCATCATCTCGTGAGTGAGACAAACATAATAGATGGAATTACCTTTATTATTATCAAATCAAGTATCATATGCCTCATTGCAATCATCATATGATTGGCTCTCTGGGCATACTATACCAACAGTGCAGTCATCAATAAGTCCAATGATCTTTTGAATTCCTTTGAGGGGCAAGCTTTACACTAGGTTGTGTACCATCTAAATGGTTTCAAAAGTCACCATATGAGATATGGAATGGGAATTGTCCCAATATGTCTTTTATGAATATATGGGGATGTGAATCTTATGTAAGAAAGTAGTTTCTAGAAAAACTTGTTCCCAAATTAGATCAATGTTATTTTGTCAGACATTCTAAAGGATTTAAATTGTATATTCCATCTAACGAAAAAGTGTTTATTTCTAGGAATGTTCTTTCCTAGAAAAGGAATTTATTTCCAAAGGAATCAGTGGGAGGAAAGTAGAACTCGAAGAGGTTCGATACCAACTAGAAAACATTGAAATTATAGAGGTATAGAAGGAATAAGGAGAGTCATAAACTATTTGGAAATCTTAAGTTAATTATGTAACACATGAACATCGCAGATCTAGTAAGGCATGGATTGAGTCTAAGAGATTTGGATATCTTGTGGCTCAATAAAGAGAAAAATTGGTCCTAGATAATGAGTCAACAACCTACCTAGAATAAAATGAGGGACATGAATCTGAGAAATGGCTTGAGGCCATGAGATCTGAGATGGACTTTGTGTACACCAACAAGGTATGGGCCTTGGAGGATCCACCTGAAGGGGTAAAACCCATAGGGTGCAAGTGGGTCCTCAAGAATAAGACCAACATGGTTGGTAACGTGCAAACCTATAAAGGCAGATTTCTTGAAAAGGGTTTAAAAAAATTTCAAAATGTTTAACATGATGAAATCTTTTCACCAATTTTGATAATTAAATCCATCAGGATCATGCTTTCTATTGCAACTTAATATGACTATAATAAGTTTGTAAGCTACAAAGGTGAATCTATGGATCAAAAAAAAGCATCTCAGAGTTGGGATCTTTGACTTTGCGAGGAGTTTTTCTTTAGTCAAAATGAAGATGAACCCTTTGTTAACAAGAAGGTTAGAGGGAGCATAATTGTACTCCTCAAATTGATGAGGAATGACATGCCTATCCTACATATGGTAAAGACATGTATGGGAAGAACCTTCTCTATAAAGGATTTAGGTGAAACATCCTATATATTATAAATTAAGATCTATAGAGACAAATTTAGAAGGCATCTTGTCCTATACCAGAGTATATATATTGACAAGATGTTGAATAGGTCAAGCATGTAGGAATCAAACAGTGGAAATTTTCCCATATCCCATGGAATTAGTCTCCCTAGATCCCATTGTCCTAGTTCTGTGAAGAATCGAAATGCATGAGTATGATGTCATATGCATCTAAAATGAGATCTATCATGAATGAAATGTTATGTACTTGTGCCATTGTCTTGTATGTTTTGGACATGATGAGAAGATATTAGTTAGATCTTCATGAAGGTCACAATACTACTATAAAGAGAATCCTTAGTACTTGAAAAGTATTAAGCATCAATTCCTTGGTTATGGTGATAAGGAAGAGTTTGGTGTAAAGGGTTACACCAATGCAAGCCTCCAATCTGATAAAGATGATTATCGACCGCAATACGATTTTTTGGTTGGCCTTAAAATATAACTATAAGCTAGAAACATTTTGAGCAAGAGATAGTTGTTGATTTTATAATAGAAGTAGAGTACCTTGTTGTTTTAAGAATAGCATAGGATATTGTATGGATAAGAAGTTCATTGGATGAAATTGGGGTTATTTTAACCATTGATGACGTAGTAGAAATACTGTGACAACAATGAAGCTATTAGATAGTGTAAGAAACATAGATAGCATACTATGATATTTCCATATCAATCAGAGATCATACAAAGAGGATATGTGAATATTTGTAATGTCTCGACTAGAGAAAATGTTGCTAACCCACTAACAAAAGCACTTGTATAGAAGAAATATGATGGTCATGTTAGGATCACTTGCAATTATATTTTTGGGGGATTAGTTCTATGTACAAGTGGGAGTTTGTTGGTATTATGCCCAAAGAGACAATTATATGATGTTGTATTTAATTTGATAATGATAAAGGCAATTATGTCTATTTTGTTTGTCTCAACCAGGAGATTGTGGCACAAACTTAATATATGTCTAATGAATGATGTTACACGATGACATATGTCTTCAAGTTAAGGAATTAAATAAGATCATATGTATGACAGGAGTACACAAATTTGTGTTATGTCCCTAGTTAGATATTATTGTGTAAGAAAAATAGATGAAAATAATATAGAAGAATGACATGCGTGTTGAATGATGACAATGTTTAATTAGTCGTGATATTGGATCTCAACTCAAACACATATGTTCTTGTTAAAGAAAAGTTTTCCAGATAGACCCACCTTGAGTGTAATACATGGAAACCATGGAATGGTAGTCATAATCAGCTCTCAAAGTGATAGCAGTGATTGTGGTTCTTAGACCTGAAATCACTACATTCATCACATATCGTTGGATGAACTTTGACACCATTCAATATGACACTAAATAAGGGTTGCCTTACATATGGTTCTCAAGCACGTTGCAACATATGGGGTTTGACTGTGAGTGATGTGGATGGGATTTATCCCTCCTATCAGAGTTGATATCCTGACCACTTGATAAGAGAGACTTAGAAACACGTGGCCATGCTCATGTGAGTCAATATGTGAATTTGAGATCGCATTCATCTCAACAGTCTGTTGTAGTTCAATGCTACTTACATTGAGAATTAAGTGGATGACATTTACATGGCTCACATTAAGTCTAGACATCAGAGATAAATGAATTATATGGTTGTGGTAACATTGATCACAGATGTAGGTTGAAGTTGTTCTCCAACTTTCTAATTACTTGGGTATCAACAATGTGTTGCTAGATACCGCTCATTTTTTTTGATTTCGTAAGCTAGTTATGGAAATTCACTACCAACATAATTTGAGATCTATAGGGTCACATGTTTAGGAAGCACTAGGAAAAGGAGTTTACTGATGGACAAATTTAAGTTGATTAGTAAAGTGTTTAGGTAATCAATCAAAATAATGTTGGTTGTTAGCCAACTGTGTCGAATGTCCATTCAACCAACCAGATTGTATGTGAATTAAATCGATCAATTTTACTGAGTCAAAAAAAGATTCAAAACAACCCGTTGGATAGATTCAAATGATTAATGATAGGCGTAATGACATCCATTAATCTTTGAAGTAAAAGCCATTGTTATTGCTCTACTGACCAAGCTAATCAACTAACTGGATTTTGTAATAGATTGACTGGCTATGGAAGTCGACTGACTAGATAGTCCAATCGACCGACTAGCTATGACTAGACACCTTCCAGTCAAGTAAAGTGAGCTTTCATCTCACTGGGGTTTTAGAAACCCTAGCCCAACCACTCCTATATAAGGAGGGGGTGGTCAAGCTCTCAACACACTTCTATTGTCACAGTTGTGGTAACATGAGAGCCTAAACAATCTTATACAAGAAAGCGAGAGATAGAAAGGGATAAAGTGCTACCACATTGACAAATAAAAGGGTTGAACCTTCCTACTAGATCAATAAGTGCAACTTGCAGTTCCCGATGGTTTGTAAGGACTGCATTGAGGTGTGGAAGCCTTTGCTACTACGCTAGGAGGTCATTGTCAACCATCATTCATGGTTGCTATACTAGGAGGACACTGTCAACCGCCTTCCATATACAACTTCAGAAGGAAGCAAATCTTTATGCAAGGATCATTGATGGACTTTCTCTATGACAACATAAATCATGCACCATCTTTCCCAATACATTATTTTTCATGTGATGTACTAGTTAGGAAATATGGATAGAAATTTTTGTATCCACAACCTAGTCTATCTCCATATTCCCCAACATTTTAAGTATTGCCCATCTTTGTATTGACAATTTTTTTTCCTACACTTAACCAAGAAAAAATACTAGCCAATTTCATGAAGTCCATAGGCACATGTATAAACAAATATCATAATTTATGAACAACCTCAAACATATAGTTCGTAAAGTTCCTAATTAAAATAAGAAGAAATTGAGCAACTTCCTCTTGTTAGTTTGTCATCCGATAAGTTTATGAGTAGATTAAAGTCATGTTAAAAATATTAATTAAGATAAAAGTGAAGTGTGACTTTGAGGTATTAAATAAAAAATGTAATCATTTGGGAGATATGCCTATATCAACTATTATCTTTGTTCCATATATTTCTAGAGAAATGTATGAGTAATGAGTCGTAGAATTATTGGTTTCTATGGAATGAAATTTTTAGGTCTTTAGTTTACAAAGGAAATGTCCAAATTTATGTATTATAATAACAAATAACTAAATATTTAGAATATAAGAGTTGAAATAGGTTACATTTATTACCCTATTTTTACTATAGTATGTATATATGATATACATATAAATAAAAAGGAACTAAGTATTTATAATAAAGGATTTTTTTTTTGCTTCAAGAGAGAAATATGTTAATCCTAGAAAATTTCTTATGCACCATTTTCCTTGTAAGTGTTTTTTCATATACCATGGTAAAATGAGATCATTTATGTGGTATACAACCTGACTTCTAAAAACTAAATGTTTTTAGCACAATCAAGTTGAGTTTGGTATTGACCAATCAAATTTGAACAAGAAATATTATCAATTGATCATATAGAAAATTAGTTTGTAGAGATATATAATTAGAGTACACAAAGAAACTTAAATCAAATCGGTATTCATGATTATTTTGAGTTTGTAATTATAGGATTTATAGAACAAAGGTTTTCATTGATGTTGTACGGAGTGGGATCCCAGAGGGGAGCCACTCCCTACTAAAAATTTGAAAAATAAAACCTCCAATCCAAACACACCCAAAAGGGTATGATGGAGTGGGTGTAAATTTTTCATATCTTGTCAATGGTATTCAAAACAACCAATGTGTAGCAGTGAAAGAGAATAATTACTATATTCAACTTCTCAACAAGATTATAAAAGTATATCTTAATCTCCCACATAGGGTTTACATGTATGATACATCATAAGGATCTAAGATAGTGGGAAGTCTAAAACATAACAACTTTGTCTCCAAGATTTCACTCCTTAAGCTATATCCATATCTTCATGACATATCATCCAAGTCCTTCACCTAGGGTTGGAAGCATACCCCAACAAGAAGAGAAAAATAGATAACATCAGCAAAGGCTGGTATGTGCATACTAAATAGGAAATTGATCAGTTTATAACGAATAAAGGACGTCAAATTAAAAGGCTTCCTATAGAAAAGTAAACTACTACCCTCAAGGGTATAATAGAAAAGAATCTCAATAAAAGAGATAAATAAGAGAAAAGTATAAAAATAAAGCATCCATGTGTTTAACCTCTCACAATACTAGATAATATAAACATGTAGGTAGGAAATAACACATATAATAAAAATATGGGGTGAGCGGGAACTGTATACATGCATTCTAAAAATGGAGTGGGTAGGAACTGTATACATCCACCCGAGCAGGATAGGATACACATATGCTCAAATATATTTTCATATGCAAGAATTATTACCTCTACACTCATATGTGGGAATGTTCACATCCACATAAAATAGCATGTAAAATTATACTAGCAATCACCACATGATGCATAATAAATGAATAAGCAAGTATGAACAAATAAGGAAAATGAGATCATCCACCAATTATAAAGTGGGATCAAAGGATCCATGCCATCACGTAATGTTCCATATATATACATCCACTACAAAGGTGGGCACAGAAGCAAACATCACAAAAGAATGTTCCACAATAAGAAAAGCATAAGAAAGAGTCCAAGAGAATATCAAATATGATCATATGATCATGAACAATATAAAATACTTCAAATGAAGCATATTTTCCAAACGAACATGATAAGGTGTAGACTAATGTCCATAGAACCAAGAGAATGATAAACATAGGTTCTTGCTCAATAAGAATAATAGGGGATGCAAACATACCTTAACAGAGTCTTAGAAACACTCATCACCAAACTAGTTGTTTCCAATATCAACTTTACCTAACTACAATCATTCACACGTATTAGGGTTTGTCATATGCATTAATGTAAAGAAAACCCTCTCTTGTTACTACCCAGGCGACTAGGGCTCCACGTGAACTGGCCTGGCTTGGGGGAGAGGGGTGGCATCCTATCTTCACCCTTTCTCCCCTTAGGCCCTCTCTCACTTCCCCTCCCACATTTCCCTCTCCATCTCTGTGGAGGTCTGGTCGGCTGTGGTTCTTCGGTGTGTTTGGGCGTGCTCATGTGCGGGCGGCAGCAAAGCTAGGGTGCTCGGCGTTGGGGCCTCATGGTGGTTTCCCCATCCATAGTGTCCATTGTATTCGCCCCTATTAAGTCAGTCCTAGCTTCGACGGTCTCCATCCAAGGCTGTCCCGGTCCCTGGGGCTCGAAGCGACCATGACTCTCCTTCCCTTTTTCCTTTATATCTTTTTTTCTCCTCTGCCTCTTTTGCTTTGTGTCTGTTGTTGCACTTCCTGGGTTCATGCTGTGAGCCCTCAACTTCAGCTAGGTTTGTGGTCTTGTAAAAGGGGGTCGTCCGTGACCTCTTTTGTGTGGTTCGTTTGTTGGGGTTCCCCCCTTTCTACGGTCTTTCGTGTTTCTTTTCTTTCTAGACTTAGGTTTTAGTGGTGTGGTGGAGGTTTGGTCATTGTCGGATCTAGCAGGTGTGTCTTGTCTGTGTCTATTCTTCCGTCTGAGGTTTTAGTGTGTGTGCCCTCAATTTCCTTGTTGGCGTGCTGGGGTAGGGGATAATCAGGGGTCTTGGGTTTGGAGGTGTTGCTTCCATTCCTCTCTCGATTGCGATCGAGTTAGGATTCTTGGTGAGTGGTGGTGGGGTTCTACTGTGTTTTGTATCCCACATCCTTGTTCTTCCTCTGACCTTTTCTACTCCTTTGCTTGTCCTTGAGAAGGATCCATAGTGGCTTTTTTTGCTGGTGTCGTAGTGCGGCTTGTTATATGTTATCTTTCTCTCTGTTTGTAGTTTTCTTTAGTGTGTTATAGGTTCTGTGTTGTTGTGTGGTTTGTGTCCTCCTTTCATCTTAGGTATTTTTTTGTATCTTTATTATATGGAAACAAGTGTGAAGGTGGTCCCTTCTTCGGTCACTGGTTTGGAGCATATACTTTATATCAGATATAATCTCAGGCTGAAGGAATCTCTCATAAAAAGTTGTTTTGGTTAGTGATATAGAAGAGAGATCAATACATCGTTGTACTTATCACCTTCTGATATGAGTTTCTGGTTATTGTATCTACTCTTTACTTTTTTGTGTTCGGTTGGTATATCTCCCTTTACATGTAGATGTCGTATGGCTTTAATGTAATGAATGTGGTGTCTTTCAAAGAAAAAATGTAAAGAAAACCCTAGTTTTGAACTTTTTTGTAGAAAACTCAGATTTAGACTCTAAAGACATAACCATTGATCTAGTTAGGTTCTCCTGATTAAGAAAACATATAATTTTGTCTATTTTGGAGTTATGATGCTTAAAGTGTATTTTTGGTGATTTTTGTCTATTAAATTCATTTTTTAAAAACACCTTTTGACAGGACTCAAAACCAAGCATTGAAAGTATTCTTATTATAAAGAACACATTTTTTTATTCCAAAACATATTTTACTTTAATTTTTGGACATAGGAATCAAAAGATACAATTTTTGTAAAATTGACCAATTTACAAAAAGCCACATCATCAAATTATTGGCGAGAGAGAGAGAGGGAGATGGAACAACCATGTGACTTAGCCCAATTAGGGGTGGCCAAGTCGTGCGATCAAAGGTCGGGTTGACTCACATCAAGGTAAAGAGAAAGGGAGAGAAAAGACAGCATAGCCCTCACGTGAAAATGAGAGAAGAAAAGGCGAGGAGGGAAAAATGGGGAACTTACATGGGGGATTCATCACCACTCACGCTCACCATAGCTGAAGAAGCAAAGCCACTACTTGGCTGTGATTTGTGGGATACCACAACAAGAAATTAAACAATGATGTACTAGCATGAATTCAAAGAGAAGGCTACCATGAATGTAACACCAAACGAAATCAAATTTTGATGGACTCACCTGTTCGCACGGTGCGCCACAAGCTGAAGAGAAGAACAGGGTTGGACATGGTTGCAGAGAAGGCATGCAAAGAAATTGAGGGAGGAGGAGAACTCAGTGAAGAGAGGAGAAGGGCTAGGTGGGGTATTTATAGGGATGGAGGCGAGGAACGTAAAATAGGCAAGTCACCGAGAAGCAACTTTCCCAAGCTTTGGGAGATTCGTGGATATAGAAAACTAGGGTTTGAAATTAGGGTCATTGTGTGTGGATTCTTCTCACGAACACATGGAAGAAAAATTGAAGAAAACGAGCAATTGTTGGCCGAGAAAATCACGAATAACAACTACATATGCATTGTTCACGGTGGCACTTCCTACTCGAGGTAGGAGAAGACCTCCATGCCATCAATTTTGATCAACAATGGTCCACATTCATCTCATCCATCCGCTAGCATGAAAATAGGAAAAAAGGAAATTGACACGAGACAAATTAAATGAAAATCAAGTCTGATTTGAATAAAGTGGCAATGCATTGATTTCTCTTTTTCTCTTTCTTCTTTAAAGGGTGGAAACAAACCCTAATTTAGATGAAATTTTGCACATAGGCTAATTAATACAGGTAGATTCTAATTATGCAATTAGATTTGCCTTTTGGGAACTTTTAATGTGTTAAATAAACCAAATCATATTTTCTCTTTCCTCATGCATTAATGACTTTAAAATTCTTCAAATTTTTTGAAACTTCACCCGTAAGTCATATTTAATGTGTTTGATATGAATTTGCCATTAATGTTAAATGTTTGAGTTGTTTTTTCATTTATTTAATACTTTGAAGGCTCTACATACTCTCTCTCTCCTGATTTAATCTTTTAATCAAACATCTTCCAAATTGGATGAAAATTCACCCAAAGGCTATATTTATTATGTAGATTATGAATCTCAAATTATTTTCCTCTTTTGGAGTCATTTATTACTTTATTTTATATTTTGGGGAAAACTCATATCTTCTCTTTACAAATTTTATTAAATTAGTTATTATGTGAATAATGTGAAACTCGACTCCCAAGGCAATTGGGAGCCAATGAAAATGATTCTTAACTTAAATTCCACTTTTAGGATTTCTTTTATTGAGTTATGTCACCTTTAATATTTGTGGCCATTATTTTCACATTATTTCATTATTTTCACTATTGCTTATACAAAAAATTAGTATTATCACCAAAAGAGTAATGTGTGATTATTTGCACAGAATTTTATCTAATTACTTCATTACTTCATGTGGCATATTTTATGAGTCCATTATTGGCCTAAGATTAATGTGAGAACATTAGGTTACATTAGGGTAATATATATGTACATTAGCTAATTAGGGTTATACTAAACATCTTTTAAGTGTAACCTCAACCTAGTTTTGCTAATCCCAAAAGGTCAAACTACTACGGTAGGGTCCAAGATCTAGTATGTTATAGATGTGATATCAAACTGATAAAGCTTTTTGAAAAATATTGTTGAAGTATAAAAAATGCACTATGCCACATTGCTTTAATGTAGAAAAAAACATTGATTGATAGGCAACCATAATTCCACAAAGACAGGTCAATGTAAAGACAAGTCCAAAGGGTAAAAGAACATGAGTGTTAATGCCTGTCTCAGAACCTTAGTCTATCCATCAGTCAGTGGTGTGATAGTTCTCTTTTTAGACTGAATCCACTATTAAATCAAAACAAAGGAACAAAAAGAAGGTGCATACAAGGTTGATACAAAATACATTATATCTTCATAATAGGAAGCCCATATACATTATAATTCATTAGATAACAAAACAATAGTCAAGGAGCTCAAGAATACTAATACTTCAACAAAATGAAGCTAGGTACCATGAAAGTGATCGAGACATGAATTAGTAGGGAGGACATTTTTACAGTTTGAACAAGAATCTTATGATGTCGAGCAATATTGAAGAGATGTGTCCATCATTGCAAGATAGATGTTTATTTCTTGGTGTAAGAGCTGAATATAGCACATCCTCTCCGATCTAAAGGCCATAAAGAACTTAAACATCAACAAATTTCAAAAACTAAGAATATGCATGTAATGCCCTAGGCTTACTGCCCAATACTTTATTAGAGTTTCAAGATTAATGACTATCCCACATGCCACCACTAGTCTCATATCCATTCTTTGTCCCCACTTATATGCAACAAATGTTCAACTTCGCAATAGGTAACTATACTTGTACTACTAAGGGTTGATCGTGCTAAACAAAAGAGTTCTTATTGATGATCTATCTATAAAAGAGGTGCACCTTGGTGATATGAGTAGAACAATCATTCCTTAAAAATTATTGATTCTTAAAGTTTGTTCCTTTTTAACGCCTAAAAACTAAGAATGTTACAATATTTCTCATTCTCCTAAAAAAATCAACTAAGTTGTTACATTTCTTTCCCATTTCAGTGCCTACTCAAAATGATTCATGCACACTTAGTTCCCATTTACACAACTAACACAAGGGTGGCTCCATCTCGCCTCAGTAGATAGGCCTTTCCCCATACCCGAACGACAAATCTCAAGATGATAGTGTTACATGTTTGGGTGGGTAAAACTTTCTAGAGGGGATATTACTCAAATACCATTTGTTATGACCAATCCCACCACCAAAGGATGCATAGAGTTTCAAGAGTGATGATATTCTATACCATCACTAGCTCAAGCTACTATTGCACACACAATTATTTCTTTTTTCTACACAAGGTTTTCTAATTATTAATTTTATTCAATGAATATGTTTTTATTCATATTTTAATAATTTAAGATAACATAGTTTGTGCATCAATATTTTGAGCATAATTATGTATATATTATTTTTATAACATTAATTTGATTAATATTGTTTGTTTTAAGGTGGCAAGCACAGAAAGAAATGACAACAATAAGAAGCACTGATCTCAACTCAGTGGTACCAAAAAATCATCCAAAATCAAGAGATAAAAAGCACAAAATCTGCTAATACTACCAAAAATTAGTGATACCAAATCTGAAGTTAGAAGTATTGACTTTACTATACAATTCAATTAGGAAAAGGAAAGGAAAATGTGATGGTCTTGACTTTCAGGCATTGATGATTGTGATTAAAGTTTTCTAATCTGATTGTTATTATAACTTAAGTATTTTACACACTTCGACAAGTAGGGGATAGAAGAAGTAGGTCAAGAGAAAACATATCAACCCTGAAATGCTTCGTGAGAGATTTGGAGACTAAAACCATGTTTGTTTGAGACCATTATCTGATGGGATCTTCATTTATCATGGATCTTTGGTTCCATGCAAATCGTTTCATGTTTTTTATTTCTAAGAATTTTTACTTTTCTACTATATCCAGCTAAACATTCGATCTCTGGGCGCCCAGAGTAGCTCAATTCTATGTAGTGACAAAATTGAGAAATTTTATTAATATGGCTATGTTGGCTTAATTTATGCAATTTATATTTGTTGTAATTATTGATGTTTGATCATTGTAGGTAATACTTCAAGGAAGTTTACTTATGTGAAAAAAGTTTCACTGGTTAGTCGAGATTGCATAAATGTAGTTAAATACACATTGTGAAAGTATAATAATAACTAAGAGAGAATAATTGAGAGACTGATATTAATAATTCTAACTAGAATAAGGAATGCAAAAAAGGTACAATTTCAACTAGGTTAAGCATGATATCATTCTTGAGAAAGTGGGTGATATTCACATGTATATCTCTTTTAAAGTGAAATAATAATTAATTGATAAATGGAAGGAACCTAGGTTGTAACGACCCCGTCTCCCAGTAACCCCCACTTAAGGGAGACCAAGAGGTCAGAGTCGTTATCTAATAACCCGGATCAAAGGTTCGACAAATAATCAATAATAATTATGAAATTCTACTACTAAACTGAAAACTGGTATAAAATAAAAACTTTACTTACCTTTTTAAAATATGGGATTTCTAATCTTCTATCCATGAAGATACTAACCTAACTAATCCTCCTGTGTAAGTTATTTCTCACTTAGTTCCACCTATGCCACTTTACTGTTTGTTCTTTTCATTTGTACCTAAAACGCCGACAAACAGAACGTCGGTCAGCAAGAAGCTGGTATGTGGGGGAAACAATAATTGTGCAACTAAGTTAACAATGTAGTCAACCAAATATCATTTAACATCCAAGATTACGTTTTAAGCAATACTACTCAATCCTTGCCTATCCCCTATCTTTGTACCGTCCCTGCAGTGGACATGGATACTACCTCTCTCATATGGTAGATCCTTACCTCCATGGTCCTACCACACAGGTAGCCAATTCCTATGGTTATGGAGTCACATGGCCCTACCCAAAGGTAGCCCAATCCCTGACTCATGATGACTTGATGGACCTACCCCATTGGTAGCCATTTACTCAGTCATTTAATGACCTAATGGACCTACCCCATTGGTAGCCATTTACTAGGGCAATCTATAAAGCTACAGAGGGGACTAGGATCTAAGCTAGTAGGTACTTATCTTAGGTGATAATCATATCCACATTATGATTTGTGAGAATTAAATGCAACCAACAGTTTAATTCAAGTCATTGATAAAACCTCGAAAATCCTCGAGAAACTAATTCAGAATATTCATAGGTGTAACCACATACCTATGCATGCAGATTTGAGACAGAGTAGTCCAATCAATCAAGACATCCAATCAATCAATAGGCAAGCAAGCATTCAATGAGATCCTGAAACAATTATACAATTTCTTTTTATTACTCATGTCATTAAGATCTATCATCTAGCTCGCTTCCTAGGGTTTCTAGTCCACTTTTAGTGTTTCCATTGCAGTTAGGGTTTCCCTTCATCTTTTACTATTTTAAACCCTAATTTAACACAATTGATCACAATCCCTAATTATTTCAACATCTAATCCTCAGCTTCGAATTAAAGGCATAATTAACTATTAAATAAGTCCATTAAGCCTCTTTTACATTAAAGCTACTATTTTTATCCTTTAATATATGACAAGATCATTATGCTCATTTATCGTCAATTCATAATTCATTATGATTGAATTCACATACGAACTCTATTTGTCATTAATTCCATCTTGATTCATTCAAAAACCC
The DNA here is from genome assembly GCA_963693085.1 of Alisma plantago-aquatica. Taxonomy (NCBI): domain Eukaryota; kingdom Viridiplantae; phylum Streptophyta; class Magnoliopsida; order Alismatales; family Alismataceae; genus Alisma; species Alisma plantago-aquatica. Next base: position 1,854,929,749 of record OY856409.1, read on the forward strand.
TAATATCTATATTAAGGTTATTTATCCAAAAATTAGGAACTTTAATGCTCGAAATAGCCTAGTATCATTATATCTCATCTTTATTCACCACTTTGAATAATTAAAGCTATCAAGAGTCGAATTTTCCAACATTAGGATTTCAAGACCCATTAAAGCCTATTAATGCACATGGAACCCTAAATTAATCTAATTATGTTTAAAGCTCATCCTTTTAAATCATAATGTGTCTTTTTATAATCAACATGTTAACAATACTCGAATTAACCTATTTGTACTTATAAAGCTATTCATCGTCATTAATTTGGGTTGCTAATCAAAATTAATACCCTTTTCATCAAAAAAATATACTTTTGCAAATAGGAACCAAATTAGGTTCTCAAATTATTTTTAATGTGTTCCTCATATTTTTCTGATCAACTTTAATGTATAACTTATTTTCATCAGGGCTACCAATCTTTAGTTGCGGTTTATGCAAGATAAATACCTTTAAGCCAATAAGAAAGTGACACATAGATCAAGCGAGCTTACTTTATTTTCCATGCAAAACGGCTAATTACTCTTCTACCCTTGATCCCTTCTCACGGCTTCCAGGGTAGGGGAGTCTTTTCTCCCTTGCTCGTCTTCCACCTCCCGCCAGCGCTACTTACGCGAGCAACAGCCAGGCCGTGGTCAACCCAGAGGTTGACCCAGAGCCATAGGCCACCGGAGAAGCACCCAAGGTGCAGAGCTTAGCGTCGGACCTCTCCGATCTTGAATGTGGTCTCAATTCCTTCTATGCATGCCAGAATCACCAGGACTGAGGAGCTTTTCTTCGGCGAGGTAGCTTGAACCAGGGCGGGGTGAAGACCAATGCTTAATGCGAAATTGCATGTAGGATCGTGATCGCGGAGAGCAACAGAGTGTCTCGAAGAAGTTGCATCTCAACTTGGGTTAGAAACCCTCCTTTTATAGGAGGAAACTCGTGGAACCACCCTTCCTATGTGGCAGTTTGGGCAAAACTGCTAGAAGCAAAGAATCCCTACAAAATCTAGGGTGGGTGCGATCGACTCGATCTCCTGGATGCAATGGAAGGGTTTCCAAAAGTGCTCATGCCTTTATCCTCAGGGAATCACCCCAGAAAAACCCGATCTCCTGATCCTACCTTCCTAACATGTCGCAAGCTAGGAGACGGGCTCATCACTGTCAGATCTAGATCTGACGGCCCTGAATGCACGCGTCAGAAGCATAATAGGAAAAGGAATTGTGATATTTAATGAAATCCTATTACTTTAGGAATATTTCCAAAATTCATAATTCCCAAACCATATGTCCAATTAATACCAAATTTTAAGGGAAAGTTTATAAAGACTTAATGCACGTATGTGCCAAATTTGAGAATTAAACTCGAAAGTATGAGATGTCTTTCTTTATATGAAAGTTATCACCTAATTGTATATAGTTCTCACATATTTTCTCTTTCCCTTGCCATTAAATTATTATTATGAGTTCCTTGAACCTCAAGGAACCTTAATGACTCGAAATACCATCTTGGGATTCCTTAGCCTTTTATTTACCTTTTATCCATTATTTCTCATATCTTGTTTATTTCTAATTAAAATATCTCTTTTTGTGGATTTCTCTTTATCTTTCTTTTTATTTTCCTCATTGGCATTCCCTTTTAACATTAGGAATCCTTGGGATATGAAATTCCACCAAGGATAACTCAATTAAACTCCTTTCTACTTATTTTCCACATTTCATCAATGTTTTCAATTTCTTTATTAACAAGGAAATACTTAATTGATATTTTCCTTTCTTATTGTGTTTTCTTTGCTTATTTAGATTCCTTGGGACACAAGGAACCCAAGAGGCACAGAATCCACATTTGGATTACACTCTTTTTCCTTCTAGAGGTTTCTACATTTTTCTTTTCTCCATTTCTTATTAATAATGGAATTTCTTTTGTCTTTTCCTTGTTATTGGGCCCAATAGCCAATAAAGCCCACAAATAAATCAACAAGGCTATTTTAAAAGAAATTCATACATTCAATCAAAAGACATCATTATTTGTTCATTTATCTTTATTATGAGAAATTGCATTTCTCACCAAATGAACCCAAAAAATTGGGGTTGCAACATCCATCCTCTCTTATAAGAATTTTGTCCTCAAAATTCCATCATGAAAGCAAACAAATAGGATAATCCTTTCTTAAGTCTATCAAGGCTCCCATGTGGCTTCACCCTTCCCATGGTGCTTCCCAAGAACCTTCATCATCTCATATTCTTCCATCTGAGTTCTTTCTTACCTTGGTATATCGTACCCTTATAGGTGACTCAGGACATTTCAACTTTTCAAAAGTTGAATAGGTTCAGGGCTCAGCACATGGCTTGGGTACCTCACATAGTTCTCTAGATCAGACTCATGGAACACATCTGTTATCCTGAGGGGCAAGGCTAAACACAACCATCTCCACCAATCCATCTCAAATGGACCCATATATCGGGGACTCAGCTTTCTCAGCTATAGCTTAGAGGGGTCGGATTTTCACATCACATATTCTCCCATAGTGAACTACATGTCTGTCTGCTTTGCATCATCTCATGACTCATGTCACCACTGAGCTCTCTCTTTCAGCCATTGCACGATCAAAGCGACTTCATCTGCACCCACTGTGGTTCTTTTCTGACCTTCGTGAGGCCTCCTTCACCAACATCATCTTAATGAAGTGGTGACCGACACAACCTCCTTCTAGAACTTCTTGCATCCCGATAAAGGCTATGGTGGTTAACATCACATCTTAAGAATTGTCTCTTTGTATCACCCTAAACAAGCACACTTGCTCTAATCAGACCCTCTAGTCTGGGTCACACTAACCATTAGTTAGGGGTGATAAACGGTACTATCATTGAGTTCTTCACGTACCAACTCCACTTTTTGGAAGGGAACCTTTAGATCAAACTCAAAGACCTTCAAACTCGCATCATGGTGCAATTGAACCATCTCTTTTCATATCTAGTTCAACCAGATATGTCCCTTGACAGAACTCTTTCTTTCTCATGTTATCTAGGTAAGGCGATCTACCATAGCCCATATATTGCATCTTGACCTTCCTTGGTCTAGGAGAGACTTACCACAACTTCCATAGTGGTGAACTCCCACTCCCTCTCAGGGACACTTTATCCTCTATTTCAAAGCATTGGGTTACTGGTGTTCGTCCTTCACCTACTATCATGTGTGGCCACATGCATCTTCATCTTAAGCATCTGAAGTGCTACTATCACTTACTATCTCTGTAGCATCACTGTGTATGGTGATCTTAAAACCATGATCTCCTGTATGTCATGATTCCTCAAGCTTGATACCTCAAAAACCCTGAACCACTCTCACCGGGGTTTTATTACCTTCTTATCCAAAGAAGTGCATCCAGAGTTCTACAACCATCCTTCTAGCATATCAAGGACTAGGCTGGCTATCCAAACAACCACTAATCTTGTTCAAAAGATCTCATTATATTTGAGTGTTAGCCAAACTTACCTCTTTTTCTCAACTTAAGGTTAGCCAAACAACCTCAACTTCTTCTAGCATCCAACTAAACTAGGCAGCTATGTCTCAGCTAGAGCATTCATTACCACTTCACCTCCTTAGGTGTTAGGTAATCTTGAGGACACACACCTCCATGTATTCTACTTATTATCTCATCTCATCTCTAAGCCTATCTTCATCGAGAAACACTGAGCTCATCCTCTTAGTTTTTGAATTCCACCTTGTATGCCTCATAGCTCATGATAAAAGCATCCCTATAAGATGACTGCATTATTCCTTTTATGGTTTGCAAACCATCCATGTATCATTCACTCCACCAAGGTATGGTATCATCTCTGTCCTCATACCTTGTAGCAATGTTCCAACCCATATCATCTTTTATCCTTGGTGTATGGCATGCGTACTGTCCCATCTCTCACTCCCATAACAAGAAGAAATAAGCATTTGGCGGCCGTCCAAACACAAAGTTCTTCCTGTTCCAAGAGTAGAGATGATACATCCCACCTTTCCAGTACACCTTCAAATCTAATTTGAAACGTGCCATCATCTTGATATCCACATTACTTCCATGGAAAACTAGTCTCAAACCTACTTGGGTCACCACACAATCCTTAGTCATCTCCTCTAGGTCTATAGGGTGCCGACACTTTTGGGGTCATCCCTTTTCCCTTATGCATCCAGAGAGTGCCCTACTCATCTGCCCTTTGGGTCCCATGAGTTCATGAAGGTGATCAATCTCCTAACCCATGGCCCTCAGATAATGATAGTTGTTACCTCCTGACCCTATGGTCATGTGCAACTAGGGAATTAGGCAACTCCTTCTTCCATCGGTCTTATCCCTACATGACCCTAGGATAGACTTAGGATTCCATTATGGTACATGTCTAGCTTAGAACCTTACCCAAGCATTCATCATCTCTCTTCTTGCATTCGTGGGCTGACTTTCATCCTTTCATAGGGATCATGGCAACCTGCCTACCTTGGTCGATCCCCATACCAGTTACCTCTATGGTAACACATCCACATGCACATAGAGATGGTTATCTATGGGTCCATAGGTTCATTCTCATGCCATGTACTCTTCACTTAGCTTCTCAAGATCCTATGAAACCTCTTTAGGTTACCTAAAAACCAACAAAACTGGTAAACACCCTACCAAAGGGTCCCTCGCCCAGGATGGGAGGAAACTACACCTTGATAACAAAGGTCACAACCGTCCTTAGGGTTTACATCCATATGAGCATGCTTAAGCCAGCAACTACTAAGGCACAATCGTACCTACTAAACTATTCTAGGTCACACTTGTTTTCATCCTCAACATTAAACCAACTTAGTTGTGAGGGGTTCATCAAACCTACCTTTAACTTAAGGGGTTTCCTTTTCCTCTATACCCTGCTCGAAACTATAGAGACTCAATTCTCATCATGAGCATTAGGTACACCACTTCCCCTCTTTGGTCGGGAACCCTAGGTTCACTTATGGATATCCAACTACATGCTCAACCTCTTAACCACGAATCAAGCATGTCTAAGGTATGCCATGTACTCCCATGATCCTTTTATATGAGAAACACCTCAGAGTTGAGTCCTCCTCAAGGACAACCAACTAGGTATAAATCCCTACAACTGGTTACCTAAACCTCTTCAAGGTTTAAGGTACCCTTTGTCTCATCTCATCAAGTAACCACTTATACCAGAAGCATCATCCTCTCTATAGGGTTTGGTTCCTCTAAAGGCAACAAAGATAGCATCATCCTCCAGGGGTCAAGCATGAGGCAACCACTATCATCCACTTAGGTCGCATCATCCTCAACTCCCCACTGTTCCTCATATCTCGGGGTTTTAGGCTTCCAACCTTTGTGTTGGGGTCCTACTTTTTCTCTCTAGTGCTAACTCCACATCCAACCCTACTACTAGAGGTCCTCTCTTCATGAAGGATCAAGCTCACATGCATACCTCTATGTGGGTGAAGCATATGTTCAACTTATGTTTGTTAGATTTTATCCTTAGTTCTTTATGCTTATCTCATAAGCCATCCATCGTGCCCTTCTGGCCTCAATTTCAACCTACTACCGTGTCACTGACGTACTTTGGGTGCAAGTTATACCCTACTTGCACAAGCCCATAGGGTTATATAGGTTCTTCTCTAACCTCATCATTGACGGAGTTATCCTTCACTCAAACATGCACAACCCTTCCCAGGGTTGGGTCCCCAAAGGTACTCGGTCATCAACTTCTCATGGCTCATAAGTCACCCAAGGCATGTCTATCCAAACACCTAGTCTACCATGACATCTAACTCATCATGCCATCTCTCTCTCTAACCTTCACTTAGGGTTAGGGTTAACATCATCCTTAAGGATTTACTGGGTCTCTACTTTTAATGGAGGTCTCTACCTCCAAGACTAACCCGCTCTACTCATCCTCTTAATAAGAGGTCTATCCTCAGGCCTCTCCTGAGGGTGATGAAAACTTGAGTCATACGACCTAAGCATGCATCTATTCTTTTATGCTTACTCTACTAAGCTTATGTCCATGACATCTTATTTACATGCTTTTCATTAATTTGATGGAGGATCCCTTAATCCTTATCAACCTTACCCATACCTCAAGAGGGTGAGGAGAAGACAGGAAACCCTAATCCTTAAGGTCCTTAACATAATTTAAGTTTAGAAGGGATGAACAAGATGAGAGAGTCCTAAAGTTATCTTATTTCGATTCATACCCTAAGATTTTGGCCAGGCAGTCACACAGATCTGGGAGTCCTCGTATTCTGACTAGCGGTGTGGAGGAAAATATTGCCAACCCCCAGTTGTGATCCTTTTCTAGACACCTCTATCTTTTGGATAATCCTCTAATAACTCCCTTGGTTCTACAAAATTTGCAAAATTTAAAAATTATTAAAGATTAATTGAGGAACCTATGCTTTGATACCAATTGTAACGACCCCGTCTCCCGATAACCCCCACTTAAGGGAGACCAAGAGGTCAGAGTCATTATCTAATAACCCGAATTAAAGGTTCAACAAATAATCAATAATAATTATGAAATTCTAATACTAAACTGAAAACTGATATAAAATAAAAACTTTACTTGCCTTTTTAAAATCTGGGATTTCTAAACTTCTATCCATGAAGATACTAACCTAACTTATCCTCCTGTGTAAGTTATTTATCACATAGTTCCACATATGCCACTTTACTATTTGTTCTTTTCATTTTTACCTAAAATGCTGACAAATAGAACTTCGGTCAGCAAGAAGCTGGTATGTGGGGGAAACAATAATTGTGCAACTATGTTAACAATGTAGTCAACCAAATATCATTTAACATCCAAGATTACATTTTAAGCAATACTACTCAATCCTTGCCTATCCCCTATCTTTGTACCATCCCTATAGTGGACATGGATACTACCTCTCTCATATGGTAGATCCTTACCCCCATGGTCCTACCACACAGGTAGCCAATTCCTAGGGTTATGGAGTCACATGGCCCTACCCAAAGGTAGCCCAATCCCTGACTCATGATGACTTGATGGACCTACCCCATTGGTAGCCATTTACTAAGTCATTTAATGACCTGACAGACCTACCCCATTGGTAGCCATTTACTAGGTCAATCTTTAAAGCTACAGAGGGGACTAGGATCTGAGCTAGTAGGCACTTATCTTAGTTGATAATCATATCCACATTATGATTTACAAGAATTAAATGCAACCAACAGTTTAATTCAAGTCATCGATGAAACCTTGAAAATCCTCGAGAAACTAATTCGGGATATTCATAGGCGTAACCACATACCTGTGCATGCAGATTTGAGATAGAGTAGTCCAATCAATCAAGACATCCAATCAATCAATAGGCAAGCAAGCATTCAATAAGATCCTGAAATAATTAAACAATTTCTTTTTATTACTCATGTCATTAAGATCTATCAAATCTAGCTCGATTCCTAGGGTTTCTAGTCCACTTTTAGGCTTTCCATTGCAGTTAGGGTTTCCCTTCATCTTTTACTATTTTAAACCCTAATTTAACGTAATCGATCACAAACCCTAATTATTTCAACATTTAATCCTAAGTTTTGAATTAAAGGCATAATTAACTATTAAATAAGTCCATTAAGCCTCTTTTACATTAAAGCTACTATTTTTATCCTTTAATATATGACAAGATCATTATTCTCATTTATCGTCAATTCATAGTTCATTATGATTGAATTCACATACGAACTCTATTTGTCATTAATTCCATCTTGATTCATTCAAAAACCCTAATTTCTATATTAAGGTTATTTATCAACAAATTAGGAACTTTAATGCTCAAAATAGCCTAGGATCATTATATCTCATCTTTATTCACCATTTTGAATAATTAAAGCTACCAAGAGTCGAATTTGCCAACATTAGGATTTCAAGTCCCATTAAAGCCTATTAATGCACATGGAACCCTAAATTAATTTAATTATGTGTAGAGCTCATCCTTTTAGATCATAATGTGCATTTTTTATAATCAACATGTTAACATTACTTGAATTAACCTATTTGTACTTATAAAGCTATCCATCATCATTAATTTGGGTTGCTAATCAAAATTAATACCCTTTTCATCAAAAAATATACTTTTGCAAATAGGAACCAAATCAGGTTCTCAAATTATTTTTAACGTGTTCCTCATACTTTTCTAATCAACTTTCATGTATAAATTATTCAAACTAGAATAAGGAATGCAAAAAAGGTACAATGTCAACTAGGTTAAGCATGATATCATTCTTGAGAAAGTGGGTGATATTCACATGTATATCACTTTTAAAGTGAAATAATAATTAATTGATAAATGGAAGGAACCTAGGTTGTAACGACCCCGTCTCCCGATAACCCCCACTTAAGGGAGACCAAGAGGTCAGAGTCATTATCTAATAACCTGGATCAAAGGTTCGACAAATAATCAATAATAATTATGAAACTCTACTACTAAACTGAAAACTGGTATAAAATAGAAACTTTACTTACCTTTTTAAAAGTTGGGATTTCTAAACTTCTATCCATGAAGATACTAACCTAACTAATCCTCCTGTGTAAGTTATTTCTCACTTATTTCCACATATGCCACTTTATTGTTTGTTCTTTTCATTTGTACCTAAAACACCGACAAACAGAACGTCGGTTAGCAAGAAGCTGGTATGTGGGGGAAACAATAATTGTGCAACTATGTTAACAATGTAGTCAACCAAATATCATTTAACATCCAATATTATGTTTTAAGAAATACTACTCAATCCTTGCATATCCCCTATCTCTGTACCGTCCCTGCAGTGGACATGGATACTACCTCTCTCATATGGTAGATCCTTACCCCCATGGTCCTACCAAATAGGTAGCTAATTCCTAGGGTTATGGAGTCGCATGGCCCTACCTAAAGGTAGCCCAATCCCTGACTCATGATGACTTGATGGACCTACCCCATTGGTAGACATTTACTAAGTCATTTAATGACCTAGTGGACCTACCCCATTGGTAGCCATTTACTACATCAATCTATAAAGCTATAGAGGGGACTAGGATCTGAGCTAGTAGGCACTTATCTTAGGTGATAATCATATCCACATTATGATTTTCAAGAATTAAATGCAACAAATAGTTTAATTCAAGTCATTGATAAAACCTTGAAAATCCTCGAGAAACTAATTCGGAATGTTCATAGGCGTAACCACATACCTGTGCATGCAGATTTGAGACAGAGTAGTCCAATCAATCAAGACATCCAATCAATCAATAGGCAAGCAAGCATTCAATAAGATCATGAAACAATTATACAATTTCTTTTTATTACTCATGTCATTAATATCTATCAAATCTAGCTCGCTTCCTAGGGTTTCTAGTCCACTTTTAGCATTTCCATTGCAGTTAGGGTTTCCCTTCATCTTTTATTATTTTAAACCCTGATTTAACACAATTGATCACAAACCCTAATTATTTCAACATCTAATCCTCAATTTCAAATTAAAGGCATAATTAACTATTAAATAAGTCCATTAATCCTCTTTTACATTAAAGCTACTATTTTTATCCTTTAATATATGACAAGATCATTTTGCTCATTTATTGTCAATTCATAATTCATTATGATTGAATTCACATAAAAACTCTATTTTTCATTAATTCCATCTTGATTCATTCAAAAACCCTAATTTCTAGATTAAGGTTATTTATCCAAAAATTAGGAACTTTAATGCTCAAAATATCCTAGGATCATTATATCTCATCTTTATTCACCACTTTGAATAATTAAACCTATCAAGAGTCGAATTTGCCAACATTAGTATTTCAAGGCCCATTAAAGCCTATTAATGCACATGGAACCCTAAATTAATCTAATTATGTTTAAAGCTCATCCTTTTAGATCATAATGTGTCTTTTTATAATCAACATGTTAAGAATACTCGAATTAACCTATTTGTACTTATAAAGCTATTCATCATCATTAATTTGGGTTGCTAATCAAAATTAATACCCTTTTCATCAAAAAAATATACTTTTGCAAATAGGAACCATATTAGGTTCTCAAATTATTTTTAACATGTTCCTCATATTTTTCTGATCAACTTTCATGTATAACTTATTTTCATTAGGGCTACCAATCTTTAGTTGCGGTTTATGCAATATAAATACTTTTAAGCCAATAAGAAAGTGACAAATCGACCAAGCGAGCTTACTTTATTTTCCACGCAAAATGATTGATTACTCTTCTACCCTTGATCCCTTCTCACGGCTTCCAGGGTAGGGGAGTCTTTTCTCCCTTGCTCGTCTTCCACCTCCCGCCAGCGCTACTTACGCGAGCAACAGCCAGGCCGTGGTCAACCCAGAGGTTGACCCAGAGCCATAGGCCACCGGAGAAGCACCCAAGGTGCAGATCTTAGCATCGAACCTCTCTGATCTTAGATGTGGTCTCAATTCCTTCTATGCTTTCTGGAGTCACCAGGACGGAGGAGCTTTTCTCCGACGAGGTAGCTTGAACTAGGGCGGGGTGAAGACCAACGCTTAATGCGAAATTGTGTGCAGGGGCGTGATCGCGGAGAGCAACAGAGTGTCTCAGAGAAGTTGCATCTCAACTAGGGTCAGAAACCCTCCTTTTATATGAGGAAACTCATGGAACCACCCTTCTGATGTGGCGGTTTGGGCAAAACTGCTAGAAGCAAAGAATCCCTACGGAATCTAGGGTGGGTGTGATCAGATTGATTTCCTGGATCCAATGGAAGGGTTTACAAAAGTGCTCGTGCTTTTATCCTTAGGGACTCACCCCCGAAAAACCCGATCTCCTGATCCTACCTTCCTAACCTGTCGCAAGCTAGGAGACAGGCTCATCACCGTCAGATCTAGATCTGACGGCCCTGAATGCACGCGTCAGAAGCATAATAGGAAAAGGAATTGTGACATTAAATGAAATCCTATTACTTTAGGAATATTTCCAAAATTCATAATTCCCAACCATATGTCCAATTAATACCAAATTTTAAGGGAAAGTATATAAAGACATAATGCACGTATGTACCAAATTTGAGAATTAAACTCGAAAGTATGAGTTGTTTTTCTTTATATGCAAGTTATCACCTAATTATATATATTACTCACATATTTTCTCTTTCCCTTGCCATTAAATTATTATTATGAGTTCGTTGAACCTCAAGGAACCTTAATGACTCGAAATACCATCTTGGGAATATTCCTTAGCCTTTTATTTACCTTTTATCCATTATTTCTCATATCTTGTTTATTTCTTATTAAAATATCTCTTTTTGAGGATTTCTCTTTATCTTTCTTTTTATTTTCCTCATTGGCATTCCCTTTTAACATTAGGAATCCTTGGGATACGAAATTCCACCAAGGATAACTCAATCAAACTTCTTGCCACTTATTTTCCACATTTCATCAATGTTTTCAATTTCTTTATTAACAAGGAAATACTTAATTGATCTTTTCCTTTCTTATTGTATTTTCTTTGCTTATTTGGATTCCTTGGGACACAAGGAACCCAAGAGGCATGGAATCCACCTTTGGATTACACTCTTTTTCCTTCTAGAGGTTTCTACATTTTTCTTTTCTCCATTTCTTATTAATAATGGAATTTCTTTTGTCTTTTCCTTGTTATTGGGCCCAATAGCCAATAAAGCCCACAAATAAATCAACAAGGCTATTATAAACGAAATTCATGCATTCAATAAAAATACATCATTATTTGTTCATTTATCTTTCTTATGAGAAATTACATTTCTCACCAAATGAACCCAAAAAATTGGGGTTGCAACATAGGTATAGCTAAAAGCATGGTGAAATTGGTATATTAGAGATTGTTTATCCATCAAATTTCATTCAATACATAAAATTATTTCCCTTTGTTTGAATTTAATTTAATATTGGTTCATAACTGAATACACTTTCATAGTATTTAATCCCATAACTCACCGTGAATGATAATTGGGTACTCAATAGTCCTATATTACTCTGCACAAAAACTTACATCTTTATATGCATGATTTAGTCATGTCGTGTTATTGGCACCATTTTCTGAGAGTTGGTACATTTAAAACTACAAAAAGTTATGAGTGGCCACTCTAGGCCATAGTGTTTAGTGTTTTTATTTTATTCATTGAATTATATTTTTGAAAATTAATTGTATATATCTTTATTTCATTTTGAGTAGCTTTGGTCTGTAAAATTTTATTTATATTCAACATGTACTAGTTCATGGTTAGCGCCCATGCTACTAAGTAAGAAAAATCATCTTCATCTACATTAAAAAAAGAAGAACAAGTTTTGATGCAAGATGTAAATCCACTAAATGCAGGGGCAATTGAAGAACAAATGATTTCAGAGAGGGTAAGCATCCTCTACCACAATACAATTTGGTCCAATCAAAAGATAAGTCGTGAATGTGGGAGATTCAAGAATGATCTGAGCTTTGTTGCCTCAATCAAAACTCAAGTGTATCATGAACAACCAACTGGGAAACCAGTGCAACACATAAACAACTTTTTGGAAAGCTATGATATGCTAATAGTAGACAAAGTTGAGCACAAAGTGATACATTTGAAGTTATTTTCTTTTTCACTAATGGAAAAGACAAAGGAATGTTTTAATAGCTTGGCTCTCAAATCTGTTAAAATAGGGAAATCAGTAGAGGCAAGCATTGTCACGTAGGTTGAGCATCAAAAGGTGAGGGTAGAGGTCACCTTCGATGGACGGATCCAAGTCTAGACATTACAAGGCACATGTAGGCCGACGTTCAAAAGGCGAAACTAGTGGTTGCCTTTGTTAGTGAGTCATTCAATTCCTTTGAGTTGTGGATATGTCACAAGCCATTAGTAAGCTACCTATCCTTAACCTTAGGTAGTAGATGACCTATAGTAGTGGAAACGGATGGATGGGCAACCTATGGTTATCTTCCAAACTAATGGAGAGGTTAGCACTCTAGAAAGTAGGGTTAGGGGTGACCATTAGTTGTGAAAACTGATTGAGGGCATGTGTTGAATAGGTCCCCTTGGTTAAGTTCATCGATTTCTGTGTTCCAACACAAAAAGGGAGTGTGTAATCCTAATTCAAGGCACAAATGGCAGATATGAACAAAATATGAGAAAGATAAAGCAATTTTGTGCTATAGAAGGAAATAAAGGGAAAATTATGCATGGAACATACACAAAATTGGATGTTATGAAAGGGATCTGAATTCTCATTCTCCTAATATTGTTTAGGGTATTAATATTAGTATGAGAAACTCTTGAAGAATTTACTTGGTTCCTTCTAAAAACTTTAGAGCTTCAAACCTGCCTAAACATATCTCAACAACTAGCTTTATCCCTATGAACCTCCTAAATATCTTTAAGTTTCACCTTTGTTTCATCAACAAAAAGGTAATAAGTTGCACCATCACTAGGTATAGGGATTCCATTGAGAAGTGGTGTGAGGGGAAAATACATTCTAGTTGCAAACACATTCTAGGAAATAACAAGAACAATAGACCTAAGTTTGCAATTAATAGGAAACCCAATTTAGTAATGTTTCTTCTCCAATAACATTAGAAAGAAACTTGATACTACGAGCCAAGGATCATGCTGCATCCACAATTTTAAACAACTACCAAAAACAAGGTTCAAATATGCTCTCACATCAGCTCTTTCTTAAATAAGTTGATTGCCAAACCAAGATTAAGACTAGAGTGGATCAGGCTCCAAATAGAAGATGAAACCAAGTATTTATATATTCATTTCACCCAAACACTATATTTTTGTGGCATTTTTTTGGATGATTAAAAGGACATCAAGTTTACAAACATATCTCAAATATTTGATTCCCAAACCACCTTCCTCTTTTTTCTTAACAACATTCTTCCACTTAATAAGATGTATGTTTTCCTTCCATTCAATTCACCCAACAAAAAGTCTCTACAAATCTTATCAATCTCATCAACAATAGACAAAATAAGAGGGAATGTAGATTAACTATAGATATTTGTGGTAGAAAATTTGACTAAATGAGTTAAAGTCTGCTAAATAAAGATAGTTGTTTAGCCTTTTATTCATTGAGACTACTCTTGATTTTATCAATGAGGGGTCCAAAATATCTTCAAGAAAACCTCTTAGTAATCAAAGGGATTCTCAAATATCTCTAGGGAAGGTAACCTTCTATAATAACCAAGATATTAACCATTCGCTTACTATCTCATTGAATATCTTTGAATAAGGTGTTTGTATGGCTCAGTATGCTTGATTTGTAAGCTACTCTTCTCCTAAAGATGTGTTCATTCCTCACTTTCCACAAAGTCCAACAAAAATCTACAAACCAGACTTGTTATTCTTCATTACCTCCATGACCCTTAAGGTTCTCTTCTAGCCACTCCTTGATATTCTTGTTGAAGAAGTCATTCCCCCTTGTATCACCCACCAAGCAACCACAAATCACATGTAGACCAATTTCTTGTGCTACTCTACATCTTCCATAGATGGTTGTGTCTGCCAATTTCCTTACCCACCTTAAATGTTTTGTCATTAATCTATCTTGTTTGAAGCACCAGGGAAAACTTTTCTTTCGTTGTGGAACATAGATATCCTAGATGCACTTCCAGCCCCCATTTTTGTGTCATTCCTATCATGCTATTAAAAGCTAGTAAGCAGATTTGGTGGAAAATATTTGATGATCATGGACCTTCCATTAATATTCATCGTCTACATATCTTGGGTTAGGATGCACCATGCTCATAATTTCATTGAATGTCACACCATCAAACCAATATTTGATAAAATCATTATCCCAAATCCCTCCATCAAGTACTTTTTAATCTACTCTCATGTCATTAAGCTCTCTTGGTATAATTCTACCTTGTTTCAACAGTCATTTATTACCGGACCCAATCCAGGAATCATGCTACATGCTCATGAAATTACCCTTATAGCTATCCTGGCAGAGTTTTCTATGAGAAACTGCAAATAGAAGATGCTCCCTTTGAATAGCAGATCCCCTTTACATACTTGGATTCCATAATTTTTCGCCACCCAACTTTCTTATTATTGACAAATCCCAAGTGATCTTCAAGTAAAAGTTCTTCATTGTGTTCCTTTTCTGACAATAGGCCCAATCCTATGTTCATCTTAGTTTCAATAACTCTATCCCAAGCTACCAGATTGGTCTTGGTCTTGTTCTCATTTCTACTCCTCAGAAAGTTTTGGATAATTTGGTCAATCTTCTCACAAACTAATATTGGTATCATTATAGCTTGCGTATAATATGTTGAAGAAGTGTTGAGGACGGATTGAGTGAGTGTAATTCTTCCTTCCAGCAAGTGTTCGATTGGACCAATGATTCACCTTCTTCATTAGATTGGCAACCAATCCATTGTAGCTACCTTTTTTTTTTCTTCCATGTACGATTTGAATCCCCAAATGTCTCCCAATGTTGGTTGTTTCCTGGATACCCATGATTCTATAGATTCTTCTCCGAACTCCTTTAGGTGTGTTCTTAGAGAATAATATACTTGACTTCTCTTTGGATAGTCTCTGTCCTGATGTCTTGAACTGTCAAAGACAATGCATCATGCTTCTACCTTGTTTGAGAGTGCATTCTCCAAATAAGACAATTTCATCCGTGAAACATCTGTGCAAGAAAGATACTTTCTTCCTAGGGAACACAGATGGCTTCCACTTCCCATTATTGACCTCATTCTCTATAGCTTGACTCAACTGCTCCACACACATCAAATATGTAAGGTGACAATAGATCTCCTTGTTTCACTCCTCAAGATGGTTTGAAGCACTCTAATATTTCACCATTCCACAAGATGGAATACTTGCCTAAGGTAATCACCTAGATAATAATATAGATAATGTTAGTAGATAAATTATCTTTCTTGTCTCATAGATGAACTTCCATCTCATCCTATCGTATTCCTTAGATAAGTCCAACTTCAAAGTCATAATCATTTGTTGATTTGTAGATATATCCATTGAATGAACAATCTCTTGGGCCAGTAAAACATTATCCATGATCCTCCTTCTGAGATTAAACATGTTTGATTAGGAGAGATACACACATTAAAGTATGGTTTGATTCTAGCTACTAGGACTTTGGATAGTAATTTAACAAAAATGTTATTCAGTGATATAGGGT
Source organism: Alisma plantago-aquatica (assembly GCA_963693085.1). Lineage (NCBI taxonomy): Eukaryota > Viridiplantae > Streptophyta > Magnoliopsida > Alismatales > Alismataceae > Alisma > Alisma plantago-aquatica. Next base: position 1,854,945,925 of record OY856409.1, read on the forward strand.
GTAACTCATTACAAGTTTTTTGTTGTTTATTTTTTGGGATCAAGATGATTGTCAAATTTGTAACACCCTCATCGAGTCAGTCTCCTTCAAATAAACCTTGTATAAATGATGGATTCCTTGATCGTGCTCCAGTTCGATTGCAAGAACTTCACATCAATACCACCTTTGTTTGGGGCTTTTTATGGTGCTATTTCCATCAAACATATCTGTATATCCTCCTATTTTGGTGTCTTCATAGAGCATGTTGGTCCCTTCTATCTAGCCTTGGAAAACTTGTGATGTGTAGTCGACTAGGTTGGGCCCTAGTTCCTGGAGCATCTTCACTGAGCATCTTTCTATAGGGCTCATTTAGTATTCTTTAGTCATACATATTCTCGATCCACACCGCGTCCTCATTCCTCAACCTACAAACTTTTGTATGCTTTCTTCTTGATTTAACATGTGCATAGAAAAATGTTGTGTTGTTGTCCCCTAGTTTAATAAAATCACAATGGATCTTTTGTTACCAATAGATCTCTTCTCTATGCAATTCCTCCTTCAGATCATTTTGTAGTTTTATGATCTTATCTTCTAAGAGCAGATCATAATTGCAAGCTAATTGGTCATGCACCAGTAACAATCTAATTTGGATGGATCAATTTTTCTTGTTCATATTCCTTCCCTCCATTTTATCCCATTCCATTGGCTTTTCTAGGAAAACCTTAGCAGACTGACAGAAACTATTATTCATCTTCCATTCCTCCTTAATTAACCTATTGAAGGACTCCCTTTCCTATCAATGTGCCCACATTCTCCTCCTAGAAATCCTCCTATCCACCCCTTGTTCCTGAGATATGAGGATTAGCGCATGGTCGAACCTGTCCCTTTCCACCACATCAATTTTGTAGATATCATTATGGTTGAGCCACAGGTGATTTCCCAAGGCCCTATCCAATTTCATTTGTAGTAAGCCTCACCTAAACGTTAAGGGTGTGCTAGACATGGTTAACTCTGTCAACTTACAATTTGAGATTGCCTCTGAGAAATCATTGTAGCTACATGTATCAAACCTTCTCCCTTCTATCTCTTCTCCAAGTGAAGGTAAGCACTAAAATTTCCCACCAATATCCAAGGTAGTTCAATGTTCTGAGATAAATTGCATAGTTGATTCCACAATAAATTTCTCCCATATCAACTAACCCTCTCATATACCATTGTGAGAAGTCTTTGATTGTCAACTCGATAGTGTATAAATTTCATGTGACTGAGTATGATCTTGACTTGGTGAACATTCCATTTCTAAGGAAACTAGACTCCTCCCTAGATACCCAAGGCTTCAAATCGATGTGAATGTGAGAAACATGGGCTCTTGATGATGCAATCAACATTATCTCCACTTGGTTATGTTTTGAGAAAGTCTAGGATTGATACTTTGTACTTCATTACTAGTTCCTTCACCATGTTTTTTGTATCTAAATGGCATATACCATGAACATTCCATGCTATGGCAATCATTGTGCAACTAACTCATTTGACACTTTCTCCACATCCACTTCCTTGTCCATCACTTGTGTATGTACCTATTTCCCTCTCTTTCAGGAATTGGATCTACTACTCTCGGCCCCATGGATTATATTTTGGTTGTGCAAGTGGATTCCTACATTGGTGTTGTCTGAGTAAACCCCTACCTGAAACAATAGTGTGTTTCCAATATCTTCTCAGATTGTCTCAAAATCAAAAGGGTTATGATGTCTTATCCTCTCTTGAGTGTTTCATTTCCTATTGATATGACCATTGAATGAAAATATTTAGCACTTTGAAAAGATCTTCCAAATTTCACCTCATGCTTGCCTATCTTTTTGTTGAATTCATGAATAACCTTATTACATTTTGGATCAAATCATCCCCTTTTCGCACTCCATTAGTTGTTCTTTCTTGCCTTTTTATTGGGATCATGAATAAGTTTGTTGCATAAAATTAATAGAATCCTAAATACTTATATTTTTTAAAAAGTAATATTGACTTCTTAAAATCAAGGAAGGATGACCAGACTAGATCCTATTTGTAATAATCTTATAATTGATTTTTATTTCACATTGTAAACAGAAATTTGAACTCCAATTTCTCAGAAAATGAATATCACTATATTTGAGGATAATAATAATGAACTTCCTATAAGTCTATTTAATAAGTCTACCACTTCTAAAGAATTCAAGGGCAATAACAATGACAACATCATGGTAATGTCTCAACCTATTTTATGAAGTTTACCATTGAAGCCATGTGGACCATGTTACATGTCAATATTCAAATAAGAAATGATGTATTCCTCATGTTCCTTAGTAGTGATATTATTCAAACAAAAACTTTTATAATCATTCAATTTAGGCATAGTAAGATCATTAAGAGTAATAGTATCAAGATTAAGTTTATTATTAGAAATCCCATTATTGTAATCAACAACTGATTTCTTGATAATATTATGGCCAATGAAAATGACATCATCAATTTACAAGCCTCCAAGTAATATTTTTTCCTACAAACTTCAACAGACTAGTAGAGAAATTGGAGTTAGAGTCACCTTCTTTAAGCCACTGGACTCTATACTTGTGTCTTAAGAAAACTTTTTCAAGATAATAGGCTTGCATACAGAATTTCCCATAAGAAAATGGCAACATTGTGAAGCTCATAATTGTTTTTGCCTTTATTAGCTTTCTATTGTGAAAAATGCTCTTCATATTTAATCCTTCTATCTCTTTCATAGAAATTGCCAACTTTGTTCTTATTCCAAGCACTCAAATAGCCTTTAAGACTTATCAACTAAAAATATATAGATTAAACATATGAAAATTGTTGCAATTAATTCACCATGTTTCTAAATTCCTTTGAGAAATTATATCTATAGACCTAAGAGTTAACAAATCTAAAAGGAGTAACTGAACATTCCCATTACCAATAGCGAGATTCATAATTCTGTGACCACTAATGATGTTAGAAAGGAGGAAACCTTGAAAATTAGTATAGAAATTAAGGAACTCATATTATAAAGAGTTATGTCAAATAAACATAACTATACCCTCATTTTTTGGGTACTATCTGAAGAAAAGAAGGAATCAGTAAGAATAACTTCAGTCATGCCAAATTGAGCATACATGTACTAAACTCCTCCATAGTAACTTTTGAGGAAGGGTTCTTTCCCATCTTTTCAACATCTCTTCCAACAATATTAAATTAACTCGAAATGAGAAAAGTATCATTAACACTTTTCTTCAGAACTAATGTCATTCTAAATCCTACTTCTTTCATTACCGTCATTGTGAACATATACATCAATGAGATAAAAAGGTTTATTTTTCATAGTGAATTTATCATGTATCACTTGATTAGATTTATCATGTTTATCAATAGAGAAAACATTATTATCCTATAAGATAAAAACTCTCTATAGTAAGTGTGATATATGATTAGAAATACACCTGTCTCTATTAAAATTCTTTGAAATAAAATTTTGAACCTTCTTCTCTATGACCTTGGTCTCATTCAATATAATTTAGGCTAAAACCTTCAAATTTTCTCTTGGACCTTAGAGGATTTCAAGTTTAGCAGTTTAACCTACCAAGAGGCCAACTTAAAGGAACTATCCATTAGAACCTTATATCTAACTCTTGGCTAGGAGTTACATTGAAATCAATGTCCATGACCAAAAACTTGTTTGATGAGCTAGTTTAGGAATTTCTAATAGTAGATCCCTTCTCTTGACCTCTAGTCTCTCTCTTTTGGCTCTTTGAAAGTCATTATTGTTCCCTAAGTTCTTACAAACACCATCTTTCTTGGTTTAGTTGGGGGAGTAATTAAGTCAACAATGTCTAGAAAGAATATTGGCTTCCTTATCAATAATAGATTGGGTCAACTATCATCTTCAAAAATATCTTGTGGAACTAGAAATTCCTCTTCATTTGACTCAAACTCCTCATGGGTGGTTTCACTTTTAGAGTATGAGATTTATCAACAACATTTTCTTTCTCTATTTTCTTAAAAACCCACACATTCTTACATTTCTTCCTTTATCAATCATAATGCTCAAATAAATTTCAACTAGGATATGTCTTAGGAAGTCATTCATACTCGAATCCCGTACTCTATAAATTAGGCTCATCACTAGCAAGATCTAGTTAGGTAAATTGGAATCGTCGATAATCAGCACATGAATTCTAGAATATTCTAGTTATCAATAATCTCTCATCAATCTATTAGTTCTCAAGGGAGTTACAAGGAAAGAGCCCAATCTATCAGACACTCTTTTGTCCAAAAACTCCATCTATAGATCATGTACTTTAACCCATATATGAATGCAAAACTCAAATTTGGAAGGAGTGTCTCTAGTTTCCTATATACCATGACAATTGGTTTTCCTCTTAAAACTAGGCCCCACCATCAACGTCATCCTCCAAATCCAACGGGCCGAAAAACCTCACTAAGAAGAAGACATGTCCTCAAGTGAGAAGTTCAACTAACACATGATTTTCCATATATGAATAGAATAAGATTCAAAGGTTGCAATATGTATTATGAGATTGACTACATAATATTTGATGCACTTAGACCCTCTAGCTACATTCGCATTAGCTTCCCATTTTGGATAAATTAATACGTGACCATGGACAACAATAGATGTTTTCTTTAGGGAGGTGTCACTCTCTTTGACTGAGTATAAAAGCTTTTCCCAATATCTTGAGTCATTTTTGGCTAGCAAAAGTTTGGTTATTGTCTCTTAACATGAATATGTTAGTAATCTTTAATTAAGCTGGGTGGAGGCATGGATCAACTATTCCATCGCCCTCTCCGCCACCTCTTCCAACATTACTCATTGTTGCTTCTTGGAAATTATAAATAAAAAATATGGATATTATCGCACTATAAATGCAATAGGAATGGAATTCCTAGAGTTTACCAAAACAAATGTGAAATAATTACCATCCGCAAGCGGACGGATCTTATCACAATATAGTTAAGAATCGAACCCAAAGGACAATATTTTTAAGAATTTATTGATCAATTTAATCAAACTAGAAATATTGTATACCACAAAAGTTAGATTTTGGTTAATTACAACTAATATGCAAGAACAAAGACTGAAATAAAATATAAGATTATCAGATAGATGGATACACTAGGATGAGTAAGTTTTTCCACCACTACCTATAATAATTCTCTCGCTACATCACAAACACACATGAACAATATCATGGAAGCCAGGTAAATCTCCTTTTCGGTGTTAGGATTAAGTCTGGATAGATATACCTCTAGGTTTGTTGTCACGTTGCCCAAAGATCATGTATATGTTGTCCCAGAAAACATCTATCTGATGCCTCATCAAGAGTCTAACAAAAACTAGTAGATATCCTAAATCTTGGGTTTGCAGATCTCTACACCCACAATCATGACAAACATGTAAACCTATTGGCCGAACAAGCATACAAGAAATAAGACGATTGATTTAATATAAAAAGAGTTCATACATGCATGGATGCAACAAAAGAATAAAAGAAAGTAGTGGGGCTACTCCCGATGTCCTAGCATAAGGAACTACTCGCAACTCATAGCGAGATCAGAACAAGCAGTAAGTTAAAGGAGATAGCGATCATCTCAGCAGGTACAAGAGATGTAGCAATAGATCGCCCAAGACCGTCGTCGGGTGACCCTTCTTATTCGTCTTCCTCCTTGCTTGGATTTGGTCTGTAGAAGAGGAAGAGTAGGTGAACAAATAGATTGAGGCATCATTGACCTTCCTCTATCAAGTAAGGAAGTCGGGATTTGACGGAGCGGTAGAGCAGCAGCCTGTCAGTCGGGAAAGAGACCTTTGCAAGAGAGATCCTTTGAACTGATGCCTTGGGGTCCTATTTATACTCTATAAATGAAGTCCAAGAGTCACAAATTAAATGAGGGGGACCTAGCTGGTTGACAGGTGTGTGTCGGTCAATGGTATTATCCAGGCTTGTATGTCGACATGTTGCCCGACTATCGAGTTGGTAGTGTTCAACTGTGGTTGTTTATTGATGATTGTTGATCTCTGACTATTGACGTGACTGTCGAGTTGTTGTTCAGAGGCCCTATCGAGGTTGGTTGTCAGTTTTTGGTGGACAGTGTTGTCGATCTGTGGACGTGGATGGCTGTCGACCGGATGATGTCGACTGGTGTAAGACCATAAAGCATTGATGTCGATCGTTTCCGACTTGTCGTCATGGAGGTAGATAGCACTTTGTAGAGTATTATCTTAACTCGATATTAGCATGGTTGATGGATTTTGGGACTTTCGATCTTGGACATGATGTAGGCCAATTAATGATTGTCGAAGAGAAACCAATCGACATTATGGTCCATCATTGGTCTTAACTCGATGGGTATGGTGAGATTTCTGCGGAAAGTGGAGACCCAATGATATTACATTGAGTAGTTAGCTCGATCACGTGGGGAGAGGGGTGCTCGATGGGGTTAGCAGCAGTGTGATTATCTAATAAATTTCTAAGCTCAATAGCATTATTAATCATTCTCCTCGATTGTCTTTGGTAGAATAGTCGACACCTTTCTTTCCAATTTGATTTAGTGCCTTGTTAATCATAAGTGTGTCCATGATGGTGCCATTGTCAAGTGCTCGATACATTCTTTACATCTCTTTGTTCAATGTCGTTCTTGGTTACGATTATCAGTAAACAAAAGGCATGGATACCTTTTAATATATTGCCTTGCAGACCAAGAAATGGGAGAGATTAATATGGAGAAAATTATCTGGTCAAAACAGTGACTTTATATCATATAAATGGATTTCTTTTCTTGATAAACAAAAAGATGACGGTGATTGATCAAGAATAAATCCTTGACATTGGAACACTCTCTCCACAAAATAAAAGTAATATCATTAGCAAAATCATTATGCTCAGACAAAAGTGGTGCAAATTCAAATTTAATCAAAACAACCCACAAGTTTCCTAAAAAGATGAACAAATAAAATATTAACAATCATGGGAACACTATGAATTAATTTAATGAATGAACAACTACATTAGGATGCAAAATTGGTCTAAAAATGCAATAAAAATGGGATAAATATGCATTCATCAAAATACCTCAAACTTAAATGTTGCTCGTCCTCGAACAACACAAAATTTGAACACCAAATTAATACTTTCAACCTATATGATTTTCTCATCCTCGTATTATGTAATTTCCTTACAACCAATTATGGTCAAGCTACCCAAAATTCTTGAGATCACATAACACATCTTTCCATATCTTATTTTCCAATCTTGTTTCTAAAAATACTTCCTCACCATCATCCCCAACATCAAGCATGTCTAAAAGTTTCTTGAGATTTGAGAGAGACCCACAGAACAACAAGTATACACTTGATCCAACACTGGTGTAAGTCAAGAGAATGGTAAAAGTTTGAGGTGTTCATTGTTTCTGTAGGTAGAAAAAGGAAGTGAATGGAGGTATGGAAGGAAGCGATCTCTCCTCTATTTGACTCAAGATCTTCTTTTTCTTTCTTTAGGGTGATCTCTCCTCTATTCAAGTTGAGAACTTTTTTTGTTGTGGTTTTGACCACATTTTTTGTGTGCACATTGTGACATCTTTTCTTAGTGGTATGCCCCTATTAAATTTATGAGGGGTATGGAAGAAACGGTAGAGGGGGAAATGGGTGTACCACCCCAAACATAGAGTTTGACACATTTTTGTGGCTTTTGTTTTCTTTCTGGTGGAATGCAAGGTAAGAAAGTGGAGGAAGAAGTGTAGAGGAGAGTTTGGATCAAAATACAAATTCATTTACGATTCAATGAATCAGATTGTTCTCCTTATCACACGACACTAATATAATGACAAAATGGGATATTAAATGGAAATTCCATACAATTATGCCACTACTCATAGGAAGTACAATGTGTTTTGACGTGTATTTTACTACACGCTAAAAACTCAAGTATACGCATCGAGTATTACAGGCCTTGTGAGGCCCGAGTCGAACACAGGGATACTCAGAATTGTTGGTGACTCCTACTAACTAGTCGCAATCAGCTAAGCCAATTAACAAGTTGAGAGTTGTTGTTAAAACTAAAAGAAAAATAAAAACAAAACAAAAGAAGCAATCGATTAAATGTTGGTTTAATCAATTCAAAAGGTATCTTTAGGATTGCGGTTTCACCGCGGGTTTTCATTGTATTAGATTTTATATAATGCCTCAATCTTCTCTCTCTATCCGGGTAGTGGCCTGAAAATAGAATTGCCCACTGTCGTGGTGCAATTCACTACTTAGGTTTAGGTCGGTTCCACCGTCGTAGTAACCTATCCCCTAAACTAAGTGCATTACGAACGATCTCTCAGTATCCACCATTAATTTTACACCACCTTGTTCAAGGGATTTATCGATTAATGTAGGTTTCATCTCTTTTCAGCCGTTAATCCTTCTGTCGAAGTGATTAAGGGCATTAGATTATTATTATGGTGATCAAGCATAACAATATATGGAGAAAACGAAGCTATGCCACGGATTTAAGAGAGAAAAATATGAATTACTATTATAAAACTGTCATACAATGAATTCCCGGGCTACTCCCGGTCCTAAAGATGGAGGGGATTAGCCCCGCATGTTCATCTTACACATGTACATGGAAGAAATAGGGGAAATCATATGAAAAACGTGAATTGAAAGGGAAAACCCCTGAACGGAGAAGAATTGATTGATCCTTTGCGTAGAACACATGCTTTCCCGCCTCTCGGTGGTGAAATCCGTCTTCGGCAGCGTCCGGATCGACTGGTATGAACTTCTGGCCTCCGTTCCCCTCTCTCCTCCTCCTCGGAACTTGTGCAATGGCTAATTAGATTCTCCTTTTGTCTGGGCGGCCGTCATTAGGTATAAGTCCCTAAATAGGTCGCTAATTAACTCCAGCCGTCTGATTGAGATCATTAGAAAGCAAACTCATATCCTACGGCGTCGATACCATCGACGCAAGTCGATGGTATCGACCCGCTACAGTAGCGGCTGGCTGCAAACCCTTCCTTTGACACGCTCGACATCATCTCGATACCATCGACTCGGGTCGATGGTATCGACTTCCTTTTGGCGTCAGTTCTGTCATTTTGCAATGCTGTAGCCTCCATGTGTCGATGGATTCGACTTGGTGTTGATACTATCGACTGCTTCTCCGCCAGCAACCTGAAGACGTCTCGATACCATCGACATCAGCGTCGATGGTATCGACTCTTTGCTGCTCCTTTCGGCTGGCAACCTGTGACCACGCGTCGATGGTATCGACTTCCGTCGATGGTATCGAAGGGAGCAAATACTCGTTTTTCCTGAAATTCAAAGACAAGATCACATAAATCCACACAAATAATAATAATGTGATAATTAATGCTCAAAACAATGAAATAAAGGGAATTTGACATAAAATAATGGCAAAGACCAAAATGGATGAATTATGTGATACTAACCATAGAAATGACTAATAAAAGCACAAAACACATATCAAACAGGTCTATAAATGCGACTCAAAATCATCGCATCAAACTCCCCTAAGCTTGAATATTGCTCGCCCTCGAGCAACTCATCCTTAGAATAGAATTGCAAATGTCAACTAAAAAACAACAAACCAACCCAACATCCCATATGACTCCCACTGATCATTCACAAACCGGCCTTCTCTAACCACAGAACGGTAATTACCCTAAAGGCGACAGTAATCATCAATAAAAGAAATTGACCTCCAAACCAATTGAACACTATCACATAAGGCAGTTAACATAAAAAGATTCGTCAGTTCAGACTTGGTGCATCCTGTGATCGCCTATACTACGTTGCTCGCCCTAACTACCATCTACATGGAAGCAGTTCTCCTGATATTCATTAGTGAGGAGAAATTCACGGTGGCCTACCAATCCGAGCAACAGGTGGATGAAGATGGGTGGCTCATGGAAGAACGTGGAAGTATTGTATAGTTTCAACATGCATATACAAAAATGTCCTATATGATGAAAATGCACATTAGAAATGCCCTAATGCCTAAACTTGGGTGGAATGATGCATGCACTAACCATCCATCTCAAAATGAGATGGATATCTAGTCAATCTACATCATGTACTCAATTATCCTGAAATGCAACTAATATCATGTTCCTTTCTCCTTCTTATTTCACTTTCTTCTAAATTCTTTTTCTTTTCTTTTTTTTTCTATTACAGATTTTCAGATTTTTTTCAGCCCACATATCCATAATTGCTTAACAATAAATTTATTGGGCTATTTTCTTCATACTCAGAAATTTTTGCACTATTTAGACGGTATGGAACAATTTAATTCACCATTGGGGAAAAATTGAGATACATGATATACTTTATGCATGATAATCATGAATGCAATTACATGGCATGCACCTAAAGGTAATGTGCATGCATCACTATATTTTTTTTTCTTTTTATGCAAACATATGGAAAATACCAATGCAAGTCCTATCTAAATGCTACGCACACAAAAAGGAATTAAAACTGCACTTTACTTCCAATTCTTAGGTGGATTATAGAAAAAATGAAGTGGAACGATCACAAGACTAGATGACTGAACCTTAGAAAGATATTATGCGTCCCTCCTTACTGACCTGTGTAGTAGTTTAGAGGGTTCTCTCTCTTACATCCAATTAAGGTCTCATTACCATTTGGTTAGGTTAGGCTCAAACAACCATTTCCGGCCACTTTCATGAATCATTAGGAGTACAGGTATGAAATGTTGTTTTAAAGTTGACATAATCAATCATTTTCGTAGGATGTGTGCCCAAGGTCAAAACAAAACAAGCTATCCAAAGACACAAAAATTTTCAAATTTCCCTTAAATTCCCCATGCACTAACAACAAGATGACACACTTTTACGACATCCACAATTACACTAGATAGCACGTGGATCCTACAAAAACTAAAAATGCAAGAAACAAATAACAATGCTAAAAACTAAAAACAATAAAAGATAGAGTTGTTCCAACTACCCCCCTAAGCTTGAATTCGACTATGGTCTCATAGTCAAAAACAAACTTAAAGATTGGAACAGGGATACCCGATCACTCTTGTGGAGGTGGAGGCAGGTATGGCGGCGTCGTGGGGTCCCAAGATGGGTATTGCCCCTGGAAAGTCGGATCATACTGGGGCATCGGAGGAGGCTGTGGATACCCCCCAAAATAATTCTGGCTCCAGTAATGATCGTAAAACAGCTGCAGCTGCATCTCCATCCTGTGCAGTCGATCATGGATATTCTGTTGATTCCCGAAGAGAAGGCGCTCATTCTCAAAGATCGCCTGCTGGTTGACAAATAGTCGGTTGGTAGTCTCTTGAATATCGGTAAAGGTGGATGTATGTTGCTGCTGTGTCTGGTGGATGTCCTGTAACATATTGTACATGCCTTGCATGGAATAGGAATCCTCACTGGGCTGCGAGGGCTGTGGTGATGGTGGCGTAGGCTGTGATGATGAAGACGCACCTGGATGCATCCGAGGATGCTTCCGGGGTGCTACTCGTGCTCGAAGAGGTGTAAATGCCTCTTCTTCCTCCTCAGCCTCGTCGTCATGTCCGTCGTCGCCGTCGTCATTGCCGCCTTCTTCATCATCGGAGTCGATGGCTATGATCGGCCATCTGAAATGTTGTGCACCCTCGATGTTGAATACGGGATCCGGCAGCGCGCACTCCTGGTACGCTTGATTTATGTGGCAATGCGCAAAAGCCACGCCAGCTCGGAGAAGAACGAGATTGGCTCAGTGTAGATGTTGCAAGTTGACCTTTCTTCTCATAGAAAGAGGAGTCAGCTGATCGAGATTCAAGCCCAAGTAGAGTGCTACTTTGGTGACAAGCCCCCTAAAATGAATCGGGGCTTTTCTGGTGCTCCTCTTCACCGCCAACACTCGTTGTAGAAAGAATGCACCCCAGTTGCATTCTTGGCGCTTCAAGAGCTGATATAAGAAGAAAAGATCCGTCTCCTGAAATTTGCTTAGTGCCAGATCACTTGAGCAAAGATGGTGGAACTCAACATCCGGTGCAATACCCGAACAAACGAGTGCTCAAAGTCGGCTACCGCAGCGTTGTGGTAGCTCACCAACCTCCCTTGTGGTACCGTCACCAACTCGGAGAAGAGAGTATCGTAGTTGGTGCGGTTATCCGGCCACCGGTGGTCATATGGAGAATGATTCCAATTGAAGATCCTATTGAATTGGCGAAGCGTGAGGGTATAGTCACGGTTGTACATCCGGAAAGACACCCGGCCCTTTATCCATTCACGGTCGGTGGTGACGACGTTGTTGGGCACGACGCAGACGTCAAGTGACGCCATGAACTCCGCCACCAATTCTTTGTAGGTTGGCCACTCGCCGAAAAACGGCTGGCCATCAGCATGATACTGTAACTCATCGGGCCTCCTGCTTGTACGTTTCGCTTGCCCCTGCAGAACATAGGCCAAATTGGCCTCGAATCTGAGGTCTCGGATCATTTCCCGGTCCACATACCGGGTGGGTTCGATCTTCCTTTTTAAGATCTCCTCATAGATCTTATTCACCTCTGTGGAAGGATGCATCATGCGCGGTCGTGCAACCGACCCGGGAGGAGGTGGCACAAACTCCTGAATCTCCTCTGGGTCCGCACGTGAAGAAGATGCTCCAGCGACGTGAACCATGTTGGCGACGAGAAAGGGATTAGAAAGAGAGAGCTCGGTGAAGAATGGAGATATGAATCTCCACTCAGTGACGATCGTCGCTCGTGATGCTGGTCTTCGCTCTTGGATGGCTCGGGGGAGTGCTCGGCGCAAAGGGAGGAGATCACTCTGAAGGTGTGACGTCAAATGACGTAATGATTCTCCTTAAATAGACTTGGTCGGCGCCACTGTTAGCCCGTCGATACCATCGACACGAGTCGATGGTATCGACGCTGGTCGATGCTATCTGCCCCTCACATGGTATCGACGGTCGTCGATTGCTGGATATTGAAACACAGATCGCTGACGTGTCGATACCATCGACATGGGTCGATGGTATCGACTCTGCGCCCGGATCGATGACGTGGAAGCCGCGATTGCCGTTGATTTCTTTGCACGGATTGGTGACATGGATGGTCGATACCATCGACAGATGTCGATAGTATCGACTTGGTTTCGTTGCGACACCGCCACTTTGCACTTCAACCTGTAACCATGTCGATACCATCGACGAGGCCGTCGATGGTATCGAGTTGACTGAGACAAATCATCCTGAACTTCTCCAGAGATCTCGATGGTATCGACACCCTTGTTGATACTATCGACTTTTGCTTGGCGACCTGCCTGTAGGTGTGTCGATACCATCGACAAGGTCGTCGATGGTATCGACTCAGAATGAAATCTGCAGTCATCAACCTGAACCCTTGTCGATACCATCGACTTGTGTGTCGATGGTATCGACTCTACCTCAGCCTACACAATGAACAAACGGATCAAGGTATCTTTTTTTACACTAAAAATTAAACGAAAATAAAGCAACGTATGATTATAAATACTCTATCCTAATGTACCGATGGTTGGGTTGCCTCGCAACAAGCGCCCTTATTTAACGTCTTAGGCTAGACGGCTTCTGGGCTTCTCATTCATCCGAAAGTGCAATGAGTTTAACCTCATTCATCTTCCTCTTGTAATTCTCACCAAAATAGAGCTTCAACCTCTGTCCGTTCACCAAGAACGTGGTATCACCATCACGCACTAAAATCGCGCCGTGTGGTTTGACCTCTTCCACCACGAACGGTCCACTCCACTGGGATTTTAGCTTCCCGGGATGCAACTTGAGTCGAGAGTTAAACAACAAAACACTGTCTCCTTTCTTAAACGTGCGCAACTCGATGTGGTGATCGTGGATCAATTTTGTGTGCTCCTTGTATATCCAGGCATTCTCATATGCCGTCATCCGTAACTCATCCAGCTCATTCAATTCGAGCATTCTCTTTCTCCCAGCTTCATCATAACTTAGATTTAGCCTTCTAAGCGCCCAATGGGCCTTGTTCTCCAACTCCACCAGTAGGTGACAAGCCCGGCCATACGCCAACCTAAAAGGCATGGTGCCTATAGGTGTTTTGTAGGCCGTTCTGTACACCCACAGTGCATCCGGTAGTAGGGCACTCCAGTTCTTCCTCATGGATGCAACCGTTCGCTCTAGAATCTTCTTAATTTCACGGTTGGAGACCTCCACTTGGCCTTGAGTCTGCGGATGATATGAGGTGCCAATGTTGTGCTTGACCCCATATTTCTTCAATAATGTCGAGAACTTCTGATTCTTGAAATGTGTACCCCCATCACTGATTATCATTCGGGGTATCCCAAACCTGCAGAAAATATTCTCTTTCACGAACCTGCACACTACAGTAGAATCATTAGTCCTTGTGGGAATTTCTTCCACCCACTTCGACACATAATCAACTGCTAACAAAATATATAAATTTGAGTTCGAGGACACAAAGGGTCCCATGAAATCTATGTCCCACAAATCAAATACCTCAACTTCCTGAAATACATTCAGGGGCATCTCCTGTCGCTTCGAGATATTACCTGCTCGCTGACAAGGATCACATTGCCTCACAAAATCGTAGGCATACCGAAATAAAGTTGGCCAATAAAGGCCGCTTTCCAAAACTTTAGCTGTCGTTCGCGAGCTGGCGTGGTGTCCTCCCGTAGGTGATGCATGGCAATGATGGAGAACACTCTCGTACTCCACTTCAGGCACACACCTGCGTAAAATATCGTCCCTGCATTGCTTAAGAAGAATTGGATCATCCTAAAAATAGTATCTCAAAGAATGAAAAAATCTCTTCTTCTCCTGATATGACCAATCTTCCGGGATGATCCCGCAAGCTAAATAATTTACAATTTCAGCGAACCAAGGCTCTTTAGAGTTAATTTTCAAAAGTTGTTCATCCGGAAACGTCTCGGTTATGGGTATATGTAAATCTTTTTCATCCACCCTTTCTAACCTACACAAATGATCAGCCACTACATTCTCAAACCCAGATTTATCCTTGATTTCAATGTCAAATTCCTGTAAGAGAAAAATCCACCTCATGAGTCTAGGCTTTGCGTCTTTTTTCTCCATCAACTATTTTATTGCAGCATGGTCAGTCCATACAACTACTTTAGATCCAACTAAATACTGCTGGAATTTATCGAAAGCAAACACAACGGCAAGTAATTCTTTTTCAGTAGTTGTATAATTCAATTGAGCATCATTCAGAGTTTTTGAAGCATAGAAAATCACAGCGGGCTTATTATCTACCCGTTGCCCCAATACGGCTCCTACCGCAAAATCTGAAGCGTCACACATCAATTCGAAAGGTTTTGTCCAATCCGGCGTTTGAACAACCGGGGCAGAAATCAATTTTTCTTTTAAAACATCGAATGCATGTAGACACTTATCATTGAAATCGAAAACCGCATCTTTCTCCAAAAGCTCGGATAAAGGTTTTGCAATTTTAGAAAAATCCTTTATGAATCGCCGATAGAACCTGGCGTGTCCCAGAAAACTTCTCACCCCTTTTACAGAATTTGGGGGGGCAACTTGGAAATGACCTCAATTTTCACCGGGTCCACCTCAAGACCTTTGCTAGACACCTTGTGTCCTAGCACTATTCCCTATGTCACCATCATGTGACATTTCTCCCAGTTAAGGACCAAGTGTGTGTCCTCACAACGCTGCAACACTTTGTCTAGGTTATAGAGACATTCATCAAACGATGCACCATAAACCGAGAAGTCATCCATAAAAACCTCAAGACAGCGCTCTACCATGTCAGAAAATATGGCGAGCATACAGCGTTGAAACGTCGCCGGTGCATTGCATAAACCAAATGGCATTCGGCGGTAAGCAAAAGTTCCATACGGACAAGTGAACATAGATTTCTCTTGATCCAAAGGATCAATCGAGATCTGGTTGTACCCCGAGTACCTGTCTAGAAAAGAAAAGTGCGATCGACCGGCAAGACGCTCTAGAATTTGATCAATAAACGGTAAAGGAAAGTGATCCTTAAGTGTGGAAGCATTCAAACGACGGTAGTCAATACAAACTCGCCACCCGATTACCAATCGGGTGGTGACAGGTTGATTCAATAAATTTTGAGTGACAGTAATTCCCCCCTTCTTAGGGACTACCTGTGTGGGACTCACCCATATCGAGTCTGATATGGCATAGATAATACCTGCAGCAAGAAGCTTGATGACCTCCTTCTTCACAACCTCCATCATGATCGGATTTAGACGTCTTTGAGGCTGAATCACTGGCTTGGCTCCCTCCTCGAGCCGAATCTTGTGCTGACATAGAGTAGGGGAAATCCCCTTGATGTCTGCAACGGACCATCCAAAAGCTCCTCGGTGGTTTTTCAGCACTATCAACAGTTGCTCCTCCTCTTCCGCACTCAAATAAGCAGAAACGATCACCGGTAACTTGTCTTTCTCAGCTAGAAAGACATACTTGAGATGCGGGGGCAGCGGCTTTAATTCCAAATCCGGCGGGCTAATAAGAGATGATTGCAGCAGTGGGGGAAGTGCACCTAAATCTTCATAGTGCCTCGCATAGAAACATGGAAGCATCTAAAGCATTTTAGCGCACTCCTTGAGTGATTTACTCCGCATCCAATCATATGTAATATTCAACAAACAAGCCTCCAACGGTGATTCCGGATACGCATCAGAAACAGAAAGTGCTATCACATCATCCTCCAAAGAAGGTGGAATGTCCTCATTCTCATCATTCGGAAATCCCACAGCTTTACACAAAGAAACTACCTTAGTCTACTCCATGATATCTACAGCTAAGGTTCCATTGTCCACCTTGCTCATCACATGAGCCATGTCCAGAAATGGTTTTCCTAGGCAGAGTGAAATATTGCAATCCATATGTTTCACCATATTGCATTGTTCTTTTGATTTGGATGACGCAGTGCTAGAAGGCATGACCATCTCAAAACGGTCATCTGCTATGCCCAAGGTCAAGTGACCTCTCCCCATCTCTAAGATCATGCCGGCTGTAGCTTGGAAGGGACGTCCAAGTAACATCTCGTTGCCATCTCATTCTGCATCTCCATAACCACAAAATCAGCCGGAAAGACAAATCTATCCACCTTTACTAAGACGTTTTCACAGATTCCATATGACTTCACCACAGAGTTGTCTGCCAATTGAATCGTCATATTGCTCGGTCGTGATTCCTTCAATCCCAACTTTTTAAATGTCGAAAGGGGCATCAAGTTGATGCTTGCCCCTGAATCACACAATGCTTCGCCAAATTTAACCTTCCCGATATAGCAAGAAATGTTGAAACACCCTGGATCATGTCTCTTTGGCGGAAAAGTGCCCATGATGAAGGCACTCACCTGCTCCTTGAGCACAACGACCTCTGTATCCGGAATTTTTCTTTTATTGGTAATGACATCTTTTAGAAACTTCCTGTATGAAGGAATTTGCTCAATGGCTTCCAGTAACGGAATATTAACTGAAAGCTTCCTAAAACTGTCCAAGAACTTCTTGAACTGTGCATCTACCTTCCTTTCCTTCACGCTATTCGGATACGGGACCGGAACAGCTTGTTCCCTTTGATGAGGTGGCACATAAGGCGTCTTTTTCTGCGGTTCCTCCTCAGCATCCTATTCTTCAGTACTCTCCACGGCTATGTCTTCAACTTGCCCTGAGACTGGTGTGGGCTGCTCCACATTGGTTTCACCTTCAACTTCATCTCGCGGTGTGCTTGTTTCATCAGTTCTTGGATTCAACACTTTCTTACCGCTTCTAAGCAGGATAGCCTTAGCTTGCTGGTTTCCCCCGGGAACATTGGTATTCCCCGGAAAACCTGGATGTGTCGGCTTCTTCAAATTGGCAATCTCGGCTGCCATCTGTGCCACGGATGTCTCAATGGTCCTCATTTGAGCCCCATGGCTCTGCAATGTTTGCCCAAATTGATTCATGAACTCTCCTTGTTGCTTGATTTGCTGGCCAAACATATTCATTAGCTCTTGATTTTGCTTTATAACCTGATTGAGCAGCTCTGTGCTCTTATCTTCTGCTACTGGCGTGGGTTTGGCATCCGGATCCTGTAGAAAATTATTTGGATCCTTCCAAGAGAACTTTTTATCTTTTCTCCATGAATAGTCATTGTTCCTATATCCTTGCTGTTGTCTCATGTATTTGACTTGAGCCTCATCCTCGGACTCATTTTCCTCCTTTTGCAATAGCTTCTTTGCGAGAAGATCCATCTTCTCATTCAGCTCTCTCATTGCCTTGGATTCACTGACGACTCGCGCTTGCTCTACCGGGCCTCTTTCTCTTTCACCCCATGACTTCTTTCTAGCCATGTTCTTGAGTATTTCCCAACATCTGGTGTCAGTATTGTTTAAAAAAAATCCCGACCCGGCTGAATCCAGATTACTCCTATCATGCTCGGAGAGAGCAAAATAGAAGATTTTCACCTGCGTCTCTTTGTCCAGCCTGTGATGCGGACACCTCCTCAACATAACCTGAAATCGCTCCCAGGTCTCAGAATATGTTTCACCGGCCTGTTGGGTGAAATTGTGAATCTTCCAGATCATGTCGTTAGTCTTCTCAGGAGGGAAGAACCTCTCAAAGAAGACCTCCACCATATGGTCCCAAGACTCCATGAACTCATTGTCTAGATTATGTAACCATTCTCGTGCTGCTCCCACCAAGGAACTTGGGAAAAGCTTGAGATACAATGCATCTTGTGGAAACCTGTCTATTTTACCATGTCGCAGTTTTCAATGAACTGGCTAATGTGTGCAACAGGATCCTCATTCTTCAGCCCATGAAACGCGTTTGATTTCACCAAATTTACCAACGCTGGATCGATCTTATATGTCGGTATGTTGATCGCCTGCTTCTTTATAGGCCCCTTTGAAGCTGATGAGGAAGAAGCATTTATCTTCTCCCATATGGTCTGTGGCTCGGACATGTCTTCTGGTTCAGATTCAGAATCTATCTCTTCTTGGTGCTCTTGCTCATAATACTCCTCGTCCTCAGGTCCCGGAAGCGGAACCTCGGGTGCGCGTTCCGCGTAGTCAGTACTACGCGTCTGCACCATACACAGTTTCTGAAATAAGAAAATTCGAGTTCAATACTAT
This sequence comes from Alisma plantago-aquatica, assembly GCA_963693085.1. Lineage (NCBI taxonomy): Eukaryota > Viridiplantae > Streptophyta > Magnoliopsida > Alismatales > Alismataceae > Alisma > Alisma plantago-aquatica. The sequence goes on from OY856409.1 coordinate 1,854,965,064, forward strand.
GCTTAGACGATTATAAACAATTAAAGCACAATGTAAAAATATTTGAAATTGAATGAAAATTAAAAAGAAATTTGTGGCCTAGAGTGGCCGCTCGTAGCACTCGAAGTGCCAACAATTCGTCGTATCCCCGGCAACGGTGCCAAAAACTTGACGTGTATTATACTAAGCGCTAAAAACGCAAGTATACGCGTCGAGTAGTACAGGCCTTGTGAGGCCCGAGTCGAACACAGGGATACTCGGAATTGTTGGTGACTCCTACTAACTAGTCGCGATCAGCTAAGCCAATTAACAAGTTGAGAGTTGTTGTTAAAACTAAAAGAAAAATAAAAACAAAACAAAAGAAGCAATCGATTAAATGTTGGTTTAATCAATTCAAAAGGTATCTTTAGGATTGCGGTTTCACCATGGGTTTTCATTGTATTAGATTTTATATAATGTCTCAGTCTTCTCTCTCTATCTGGGTAGTGGCCTGAAAACAGAATGGCCCACTATCGTGGTGCAATTCACTACTTAGGTTTAGGTCGGTTCCACCGTCGTAGTAACCTATCCCCTAAACTAAGTGCATTACGAACGATCTCTCAATATCCACCATTAATTTTACACCACCTTATTCAAGGGATTTATCGATTAATGTAGGTTTCGTCTCTTTTCAGCCGTTAATCCTTCTGTCGAAGTGATTAAGGGCATTAGATTATTATTATGGTGATCAAGCATAACAATATATGGAGAAAACGAAGCTATGCCATGGATTTAAGAGAGAAAAATATGAATTACTATTATAAAACTGTCATACAATGAATTCCCGGGCTACTCCCGGTCCTAAAGATGGAGGGGATTAGCCCCGCATGTTCATCTTACACAAGTACATGGAAGAAATAGGGGAAATCATATGAAAAACGTGAATTGAAAGGGAAAACCCCTGAACGGAGAAGAACCGATTGATCCTTTGCGTAGAACACGTGTTTTCCCACCTCTCGGTGGTGAAATCCGTCTTCGGCAGCATCCGGATCGACTGGTATGAACTTCTGGCCTCCGTTCCCCTCTCTCCTCCTCCTCGGCACTTGTGCAATGGCTAATCAGATTCTCCTTTTGTCTGGGCGGCCGTCATTAGGTATAAGTCCCTAATTAGGTCGCTAATTAACTCCAGCCATTCGATTGAGATCATTAGAAAGCAAACTCATATCCTACAGTGTCGATACCATCGACGCGAGTCGATGGTATCGACCCGCTACAGTAGCGGCTGGCTGCAAACCCTTCCTTTGTCGCGCCCGACATCATCTCAATACCATCGACTCGGGTCGATGGTATCGACTTCCTTTTGGCGTCAGTTCTGTCATTTTGCGACGCTGTAGCCTCCATGTGTCGATGGTATCGACTTGGTGTCGATACTATCGACTGCTTCTCTGCCAGCAACCTGAAGACGTCTCGATACCATCGACATCAGCGTCGATGGTATCGACTCTTTGCTGCTCCTTTTGGCTGGAAACCTGTGACCACGCGTCGATGGTATCGACGGGAGCAAATACTTGTTTTTCCTGAAATTCAAAGACAAGATCACATAAATCCACACAAATAATAATAATGTGATAATTACTGCTCAAAACAATGAAATAAAGGGAATTTGACATAAAATAATGGCAAAGACCAAAATGGATGAATTATGCGGTACTAACCATAGAAATGACTAATAAAAGCACAAAACACATATCAAATAGGTCTATAAATGCGACTCAAAATCATCGCATCATGTTTGATTCCTCTAATTTTCTTTCAGCTTGCCATCTTTTCCAAGGAAACATAATATTCAGATTCATAAGCCACATAGGATAATTTTTAGTCATTGGTTAGTTTCAAAATTTAGTCCTTTTGAGGATATACTTTGAATAAGTGGAGTTAAATGTTATGAATACATATGCAAAGAAGAAATTTAAATCTAAGACAACTAGGTAATGGTTGTAATTATTCTAAGAAAAAGGAAATAATAATAAAAATTAGCTAAATGCAATGCATGTAAGCAATGATATGATCCTAAAAATTTAAGATAAATAGAAATTTAAGATAAAAGAGTGTGGTTAAAGTTAAGTACATACCACCCACCCTCCACCCCAAACTTAAATACTTTCTCATCCCCAAGCAAACACTAAATTCGAAATGGAACGGACGAAATCTGCAAAACTCAACCAGGAGGTCTTGGAAGTTCAAAGAAAGTCTAGCTGAATGAAATGTTGACAAGGATTGGAACCTTAACAAGAGGAGTGTCATGAATCACCCAATGATTGGGTGGTCTTGGAAGCTCAAACGGGCTTTCTAGATGAGTAAAATGATGTTACTTTTCACCTCACAACCCATCCAAAAGGATCCAAATATCTTCCTCCATCAATAGAGAAAATGTTGTATATGTGTGTGAATTAAGTAAAAGTGGCACATAATAGGATTGGTGCCTATGTGATATCTTTCGGAATAGCTCCTCTAAGAGGGCATGTGGTGAATCACCCTTGAAGATGAAGGCAGAAGGTGATGAACCCACCATCTGTAGTTGTGGTGGATCAAACGAAGGGTCTGGCTCCGGCTTTTCCTTGTCACATGGATCTACATGTAGAAGGAGTGGTGCCATCATCGAAGGAAGCATCTCGATAGCAAAATCAGCATCATAAATATTTTTATGTAGTTGTGCAACTTCTTGAAAAACCATGCAAATAATATTGTAGTTAGTGGGGAGTGTGGACTCAACACATTGCTCTAATTCCTCCATGCATGATGTTCTCAATTCGTCAATGGACTCCAGCAAATTAGCATTCTTGTCAAATAATGGTAGAGGCATATAAACTTCCTGTGGAGGTGGTGTCTCCTTGTCTAGATCAGCCTGACATGAGATATAAAGCGGCTGAGATGGAGTGTACAACTCTTTTTGAAAAGACTCTTCACATTTGGAACAACAATATGTGGGCTTTAAGTCAGTTTTTCATCTTCTAGAATGGCATCAACCAATGTTAGTTGATCATTGATAGCTAGCTTCTAAATTAAGGTTTTCAATTGGGATAGTTGATGGATTCTTATGTTCTCCAGCCATGAGGGGTCCATCCTCTTGGTGTGACTTTTTGTAATGACGTACTAGAGTCTCAATCATATGAAATGATGGAGTACAACGTTCTGGCTGCGGTTCCTCAATTTTTGTAGTTGTTGACGAATCTGGCATTGTTCACACTAAGATGTTATCATTTTTGTCTTCGTCGAAAATCATCATCTTTAGCTATGTGAGTTGTCCTCGGTAACTTTCTTGCTGACTTGCTAGCTCCTTAACTGATATGGCAAGTTGCACAAGCTCAGCCATTTTTGCAAGTAACCTTTTACTTTGGGCATCTTCTTTGATGAGCATTTTCTCAATGGCGTCTAGTCTGCCGCTCAGATCAGGCGATAGTTGGTCTTCATAGTATTGCTCGTTACTGCAGCTCGCATAATGTTGTTTCTTGTAGTCCACCACATAAGAAGATTGATCTTCATAACACAGTGGATCATAGAAGTCTTTAGAATATTGTGGATTGAGGCTACCTTCATTATATGATTGTCTTGTGTAGCATGGTTTCTCATTGTAGCCTTCTGAAAATTATGGATTGAAATTTGTGTCGTATCCACATTGGTAAGTCTTTACTCTATGTTGAATGTTAATTCTTTGGAGTGTTGCTCTAAGTTGTGGGGAAGTATTGGGGCAATTTATCGATGTATATCCATAATAAACACACATCTGGCATCGTATGCATTGCTGCCTCGACCACTCTATTTCAAGATGATGCCTGAAAAGTAAAGAGATTGTTTATCAGGCTGGCAAAGAATATGGTTCAAGAGAATATTCAATAAAATCATGTTCAAGTATATTTTCAATATTTTCATAAGGAAAGAAAAAAATCCTAACTAGTCCTAATTAAATTAAATCAATCAATAACTCCAGTGTTCCTGACCATGACACCAAAATTTGATGTGGATATTATCGCACTACAAATTCACTAGGAATAGAATTCCTAGAGTTTACCAAAGTAAATGTGCAATAGTTACCATCCGAAGACGATGGGTCCTATGGTCGTATAGTTAAGGATCGAACCCAAAAGACAATATTTTTAACAATTGGTTGATCAATTTAATTAAACTAGAAATAGTATTTAACACAAAAGTTGGATATTGGTTGATTACAACTAATATGCAAGAACAAAAGACTGAAATAAAATCTAAGATTATAAAATAGATGGATACACTCGGATGAGTAAGTTTCACCACCACTACCTACAATTATTCTTTCACTATATCCCAAACACACATAAATAATATCATGAAGGGTAGGTAAATCCCCCTTTCAGCATTAGGATTAAGCCTGAATAGATATTCCTCTATTTTTGTTGTCACATTACTTAAAGATCATGTATCCGTCGGCAAATAAAATACATATCTAATGTCTTATCAAGAGTCTAACAAAAACCAATCAATATCTTAGATCTTGGGTTCGAAGTTCTCTACACCCACGATCATGACAAATATGTAAACCTACTGGCCGGACAAGCATACAAGAAATAAAATGATTGATTTAACAGGAAAAGAATTCATACATGTACAGATGAAATAAAAGAATAAAAGAAAGTAGTGGGGCTACTTCCACATCCTAGCTTAAGGAATTAGTCGCAACTCATAGAAAGACTAGAACAAACAAAAGTAAAAGGAAAGAGCTAGACATCATCTTAGCGGGTAGAAGAGATGTAGCAATAGCTCACCCAAGAGTGTCGTCGGATGACTCTTCTTCTTCGTCGTCCTCCTTGTTTGGATCTAGTATGCGGATGAGGAAGAGCATGTGAACGGATAGATGAAGGCACCGTCGACCTTCCTCTATCGAGTAAGGAAGTCGGGCCTTGACGGAGCAACAGAACAGCAGTGTGTCAGTCGGGAAAGAGAGATCTTTTGAACTGATGTCTTGGGGTCCTATTTATACTTTCTGTAAATGAAGTCCAAGAGTCACGAAATAAATAAATGACACCCGGGTGGTCGACAGGCGCGTGTCGATCGATAATATTATCCATGCTTGCAAGTCCACATGTTGCCCAGCTATCCTGGCAGTGTCCAACTGTGACTGTTGAGTGATGATTCTCGATCTCAGGCTATCGACATGACTGTCGAGATACTGTTCAGAGGCCCTATTGAGGTTGGTTGTCTATCTTCAATCGACATTATTGTTGATCTCTGGAGGTGGATGGTTGTCGATCGGAGGATATCGACTGGTGTAAGATTGTCAAGCATTGATCTCGATAGTTGTCGACCTGTGGACGTGGAGGTTGATAGAAGTTTGTAGAGTATTATCCTGAATCCATAGCAGCATGGTTGATGGCTTTTGGGGCTGTTGCTCTCGAACGTGTTGTAGGTTGATTAATGACTATCCAAGAGAAACCAATCGAGGTAATGGTCCATCATTGTTCAGTCGATGTGTACGGCGAGATTTCTGCAGAAAGTGGAGACCCAATGATATTACATTGAGCAATCAGCTCGATCACGTGGGGAATGGGTTGCTCGATGGGGTTAGAAGCAGCATGATTATCTAATCAATTGCTAAGCTCGATAGCATTATTAATCCTTCTCCTCGATTGTCTTCGGAACTCTCGTCGACACCTTCCTTTCCAATTTGATTTAGTGCCTTGTTAATCGTAAGTGTGTCAATGATGGTGTCATTGCCTAGTGCTCAATACATTCTTTAAATCTCTTTGTTCAATATCCTTCTTGGTCACGATCATAAGTAAACAGAAGGCCTTGATAGCTTTTAATATGTTGCCTTGTGGATCAAGCAAAGGGAGAGATTAATATGGAGAGTATAATCCGGTCAAAATAATGACTTGATGGCACATAAATGAATTTTTTTTCTTGATAAACGAAGAGATGATATTGGTCATGAATAAATACTTGACATTAGAACACTCAATGCACAAAATAAAAGTAATATCATTAACAAAATTATTGTACTTGGACAAAAGTAGTGCAAATTCAGATTTAATCCAAACATCCCATAAATTTCTTAAAAAGATGGGAAAATTAAAATATTAACAATTACGGGAACGCAAGACTTTGAATTAATTTGATGAATAAAATGCTACATAATGATGTAAAACTGGTCTAAGAAATGCAGTAAAAATGGGATAAATATTCGTTCTTCATGTTCAATAGAAACTTTTAGTTCACAATTATCACAAAATGACCATGAAATGTAATTAATGAATGCCCAAACAAAGTTGTCTAAATAGTTGGTAATGATACATCATTTTATAGATTATTATATACTAAAAGAAATATCTCATATTCATGTAAGTCCATTTTTGAATTACACATTAGTTGAAAAAGTCTTCAACTTCTTATTTTGATTGTCAAATGATGTTGTAACATCCCAATTTTTTTTCAACATATACATTAGTACAAACATCACTATTTTCACATAATAATGGGAGTGTCTCAAAATTTGGATACCATTAAAACATTAAATTCAAAACAATTATACACTAAATAAAAAAAATCTCCACATTATTCTTACATATATGCCTCAACATATGTATGTTCTAAAACAACACTAAGAACAAGAATGCATTAATTTAGGTAAACAACTCCTAAATTTTATAGTAGAACCACACCAGAGAAAGCCTCCACAAACTTTGGATGAAGTTGCAATCTTAGTCTCCTCAATATACATCCTTAAGGTCATTTCAACCCCAACCACACACAATTAGGATGTCGATTAGCATAAATTTAACTAAACAAATCTATAAACAAGTTACATAACAAGAGAAATGTTTACTTCTATGAAAACATTTGAAATATCATGAAGTACTTTAAAATCTTGAAATCATATCTTGAAAAGATTTAAGCATCATAAAATCAAATGTTACTTCCTATCATAATCTTTTACCTGACTTATACAAAAATCCTCAACTTTTTCATTCAAGTGCGCCTTGTATTTTTCCCAAAGAGCCTTTTGTACGGCACCTGGGTATACCTCTTGTCATTACTCTAAATATTCTCTTGTATTTTCTTTGAAAAGCCTCTTAGTGAGGATCTTTTATAAGGTTCACTCATTATCTATAATGTCAGTCTTAATAACAACTTACTCTCATTCTTAAACATGAATAAAGCTTGAAGATATAAAAATATAACATCATTTCTCTTAAAATATTAGTCTTTAGGGTTGGGAAATTATTCGTCCCCATCCTAGCTTTGAATCCTTCTCATATTTGGACAACAATTGAAAACCTTGTGAGGTCCTATCCTACATGATCCTTTGCCTTTCCAACTTCAAAACAAAGATGTGATCTTTCCCAAACCACTCTAAAACCAATTTTTATACAACCCCTCTCCTTGATTTAGTCCATCTAAGACTCATGTGCATTCTCCTTCTCCTATTAGAGGTAGGAGATAACCCTACTTGGGCCAAATTTTGATTCAATTGAACTGACCAATCCCTAACCATGAACCTATAGAGCAATTAGAAATTGTGGGTTCTAATTTGGAATAACAATACTTCTTCTTCTCCGTTTGACACCTTATATCCCATAATTTCTAGAGGTAACACCCTAGGTCTGATGATCCAAAAGCTCATTTTACCAGAGATTCATAACTCATTTCCCTACATATTTTAAATTTCTCAAAACTTAACTAACATCCATCATTTGTAGTAAAATTCTCAAACTATCCCTAATTGAGTATTTGTGGTTATCTTGGTTTGACTTGGTATATACTCAAATTGAATTACCAAAACAACTTATTACCTCACCATAAATGCAATATTATCATTCCATAGTATAATAACCATAAGAAAGTTATAAACAAATGCAAAAACTATGTTCCTTTGGTTATCAATTGACCATCATCTCAAAATATTATCCATACAAATATTAACCTCACATGTAATATAGGGATGATTAATGGCAAGTCAATTGCAAAGACATTTTCTAACACATGTTTGGCATTGTCATCGACAGCAAGGTTATAATTCTAGGTATAAAGAAGAAAGTAGAAGGTTTTATATTGTTATTCTTGAGACTTATATGTCTTTGGTGGATCTTGTCAAGGTTTTTGAACTATTTGTGTAGATGGTGATGGCTTATTTATAGTCAAACAAAATGAGAAAATTTTCTATATTCATCCCCTGGAAGAGCTCCTTTTTCTTGATGATATCTTTTATTTCAGCATCTAAAGCATTGGATGAGTGTCTAGGGTGTCCTACACCCCTTATACATTATCCATTACTTTCAACAATGTGTGTCCCTAATGCACTAGAGCTAGATTATATATATTGCTTATTCAACCTCAAATGAATAAATTATGGAAGAGATCCTTGCCTTTGTATATTTTCCTCGAATATCCAAATATCATCAAAATTGAATGGAACCTTCTTCTTAACTAATACATCAATCCTAAATTTAAATAGATAAAAAATAGCATTATTATTTGTTCAAATGGTAATTCACCCAAAGCATTCAATAAACACTCATATTTTAACAAATTGGACTGAAAGCTATCATGGTCGGGCCAATGTGTCTCATTCTCATCATATTGAGGTTTTTATTAAATATCATTATCATTAACTTATCTAAATTCTAAATTTTAGCATGTGACAATTGTCATCTCAATACTTTAAGGTTTTCTCATTAAACAATATTTTTAAATTTTGTATGACTTTGATGTAAAATCTAGGAATAGATACATGATAAATTGCCATCACATGTGTGAAGGTTTTTAATTTGGTATGTGGTTGAATATTTACGGAGTCATAGGATAATTGGATATCACATTTCTTTTATCTTGGATGATTGGGATGATTCATCAACATGTCATGTTCTCTAGACATCTTACTTTTGAAAACAAACTAGTTTTCATATGTTTAATGGAATGTATGATATCTTTTTTTAGAATGCAGAACATTAGGCAGAAGTATGGGAGTGTTAGATACGAATGTTATGTTGTTATGTACATATATATTTACATTCTTATAACAAATATTGAATAGTTTCATCAATATCTTACCAGTAGTGCTATATTATGCAAAACATTATATGGATAATTCACATATATCTTGTGCATGTGGCATCCTTGGGCATCTGTAAACTAATTTTCAAGTAGTTTTGTCTGTAATAAATGTATGAATACATGTCAAGTTCAGTGATAGTTCAAGGAAGTAGTGTTTTATGAACCCTTACACCACTTGAATGTCAAAGTTGTCCTATAGTAGTACTTTTTTGGGTGGAACTAGATGTAAATCATTGTAACCATTTTGTGTCATGTAACTAAATCTTTGAGTCATGTTATGATGTATAGATGTGCATTGTGTAATATCCTCAAATTTTGGTGAATTTGAATTACACAAGTATAATGCTTGACTTGGTAAGTAAAATCCCTAATTAATTTTATATGTGTTGCATGGGTTCAACCCATGGCCCAAGTAAGGCCCATGATACTATTTTTCTTGCAAATGGGTCTTTGTAGCACAAGTTAAGGAAATATAAGGAACTCATACATAAATAAAAGACAACAACTTTTTGAAATGTTGGATAACTAGAATATGGAATAATATGTAAGTTACCCAAAGAAAATAAGACATGTGATGTTTTAGAAGTAATTATATAGCCATGAATGGAAACACAAGATTTAATGCATCAAATAATGTTATTTCATTCTGACTTTGGTATACTTGAAAATAATAAGGAAAAGTGCAAAATTTTTGATTTTGGAAGAAAAAGGACTTTCTATGTTATAATGGTAATTAATTTAAGGATATACTAAAAGAGAATGTTTTGGATGTGAATGTTATTCCAAAAAATGCTAAAATTTTAAATAGGTTTGAAAACATAATAGTGACTTACCCTCCAAATTTCATAGTAATAAGATGTTCCTAGAGGACTAATGAAAATCGTGAAGGAGGAATGCCCTTTTTGCAATAATTACATGTGATTTAGTATTGGTAAGGGAATTGATGTTTTTTACTTTAGTGATGTATATCATACTACCCTTTGGTGCATAATTTCCCTCGTGTCCCTTGGATCAGGGATCAACGACCCAACCTCATCCCCTACCCCGAGTCGAATAGGAAATGGGGGAGTATTGATTCATTAAGACTAACTCCTTGATCTTGATATGTGTTGCTTAGCACACCAATAACTAAGATTGTGAATCCTAGAGTTTAAACCTTTTTTAACTTTCTAATTAAGGCTAGTATAGATAGGATCGATCTCACAGTTTTAAGATTATTTCTTCTTAACCCAATTGTTTGAAGAACTTATTTATTTGTTTTTGGTATTTTTAGATTTGGAACAAGAATGTAAAAGTCAGTTTGGGTGATGGTTGATTACACTAAGAAAGGAAATTGCAGAAATTAAATTGCACTTAAACAAAATATTATTTGCCCTACAAAAGGTAAACAAAGATTATTGTTAGCACAAAAAGAAATTATGAATTAAAAAGGCTAATAATTAAAGCAAACAAAAGTAGTCGGTGATTGAAATCAAAGGGAGAGAATCGAGGCTTTAGGGGTTTTCAACACCTTAGCCTACTCAAACAATTAATCCTTAAACGACAGATTTGATGAAAGCAAGTGAATTAAGATCCACTAAAGATGATCTTGACATCAGCTCATTGCTACTGGTGCTCATGTTTCTTAGTTCATCATCCTAAAAAGAGAAAGTCCACGGTCGTTTCAAAACTCTTATGCAATTGAGATTTTTGTTCTAAACCCAAATTTCTAAGGTCATATCCATTCAGATTAACTTTTGATATTATCAATTAGTTATCAATCTTAAAGGCCATCTAGAATCGTTAAGGAAAAACTGAAAACCATGTCTAAGGGGTTATTCCCTTGCCTCGATAAAGGACTATTCACTCATGGAGAAGGAGCAAAGAGAGATGGCGGAAGGAAGTGATCTAGCCATATTTGAATCTTGTGACTACTGATCCTCGGTTAGAGACAATGAAAATGGTTGTCTCTTCCTACCTTGCTCGATTTCTCAAGAGAGGGTAGGAGAAGATGATGAAGAACTAGATCTAAACAAAATGGAAATAACAGAGTTGAAATAGCAGTTTGAAACGTAGATGAAACACTACTTTATTGCTTTAAGAACAAGATTACAGAAATAAATTGCTCTAGAAATTCTTCATACAAAAAGTGATGATGAAATGCAGAGGAAGTGCCCCTCCTTTTATAGGAGAAGGAGGGGTGGAAGCCCTAAGAGAATACAAAGAGTTTGAGGATTTTGGAAAGACTTAATTAAAAGAATAATAATTGTCAATCATTGATTGCTCTCTCCAGTATGTTATGCAGATTTCCGTAATTGGACTTTAGAACATATTTCTCCTTTGTAAAATGCTCAGAAGAGGTCTAAAAATATATTTTTCCTGTAACACTTGCAATTATTTTTCCAAAACATATTTATATTTCAAATTTGGAATTTATATGTGGAAATTATGACTGTTTTGGTGAGAGGCATATCAGACTCTAGGGGAAAATGTGAGGCTACGTTCACTGGTTAATTGCACAGTCAATTAAATGCCAAAATTGCCACAAAATATTCCTTTTCTATAGCAATAAAATTATTTTTTCATTCCATACTTGATCTTAAAATTCTGCCTTTAGACACAAAAGATATGGCTATTTTGGTGATGGGTATCTCAGGCACTGCGGGAATATTTGAAAAGTCTCATATCTTCATCTTTTGTTATCTTGATTTAAATACTTAGATAATTCCTGAAAATTAAGAGAAATCTCATAAGAATTCAGTAAGAGAATGTCGAGAAGATGAAAGTGCTATTTATTTCATAATTAAGCTAAAATTAACAAAAAAGTCCTAATTAATTATTCTAAATGAAGCAAAAATAAGAGATGAATATGCATTCATCATATCTCTCTCTAGATTTCAAATCACAGAAAAATTATTTTAATATTGAGTGCATCTCACTGAACCAAATCGGAAATATAGAAAGGATGTAAAATCATTCCCCGGTAACTGAGAAACCTCCTAGCCATGATCCCTTCTCTCCATACATAATTGAAACCCTCAATTGCCACCTATATACTATAAATACCCTATTAATGGGTTCATCCTAGACCCTAGAGAGTGAACGGTATGTTTCCGACCCCCGACCCCTTTCTCGTGCTCACTCCCCTTTTTCTCTAGATACCTTACCACCATCCTCCATTGCAATGGCAAACTCTGTCCCACACTTGTGTGGAATCTAGAGGACCTCTGATCTAGGTCAGACCTTGACCAGGGATTGATATCCATGGCCAGCAAGAAAGAGGTGGCATGTTGTCTTGACTCTCATGGGTGGGAGGAGTTTCCAACAACCATTAAATTGAAATCTCAGTCAACATTAACTAAGATATCTGGAGGCTGGCTTCCTTTGTAGAAAACGATGATCTAGGGCCAACTACCTAGTTACCCTCAACATTGTGCATGAAGCACGAGTACATCACATACCTTTCTCCCTAGCCTGGAGCATCAGTACATTAGGTGGAGGATCAAAGCTGGTGGGTGTCAATTGGCCATTCCATCCATGTGGAAATAAGGTAACCCCCCCTTTTACTGAAATGGGCATTTCCAATTGGTTAGATTAATGTTTTATCATGTAAAAATCATAACTAATATTGGTAGCTCCGATAATGACCAATTCTATATGAAAGTTGGCCAGGAATTTGAGAGAAACATGGATAAAATACTATAGAAGCCCAAATCCAATTGTAGTTCCAAAAGAAGTTCTACTCAGTTTTAGAGTAGTGATTAAAGCATAAAAACCCTAGTTTTGATGAATAGGTTGTTAATCATGTTGATGCTCTTAGTTCATATTGTAGTCTAATATTGTGGAATATATTAATAATTTAATATGATCATTGTAATGATCTTGACCTGGGTTAATAGGTAACCCTATTTGTTTTGGCTATGTAAGTTGCTTAGAAATTTCATATAATCCTCTAAGGTATTTTGTTATCATGTGACACACTTATATTCCAAGTTCGGTCCCGATTGAATGTTGTTTGAGCAATGTTCCTTTGTTTTGGACCAAAGTGCAATTTGCCCAAGATGAGGGCTATATTGCAACATGTCACATGTTGAGCATACTGAAAGTGTTTTATCATCATAAGATATAGAATGATGCTAAGTGGTGGCTTTTGGAAAGCCTAAATTCCATGTTTGAACATGTTTGAATAATGTTAGTACATTGTGCACCAATTTTGGTACAAATTGTAATTTACCCAAAATGTAGGGTTGATATGCAAATTACCACCTCTAGAGTGTTCATACTTACTCTATGTATCATTTATAGGAGATAGAAAGAAGTAGACACAATGTTTGAATTAATTATGAGTGGTGGTAATCTTGGTGATGAAATGACCAAGAAAAGGGTTGAATATGAAACCTTAACTTGAGTTGTATCAAGTTGAAAAGCTTATATATGAGTTTCTATCGGCCAACGAGCCATAGGGGGAGTCTCATATCATTTTTTGGACTCTTGTAAAATCCCATGACATGAAAATCACTTCAAGGAGGTGAAGTGTATCGGTTTACAACTTCCTTAGAAAAGGTGTATCAGGTTGTGAATAAAGTGGTGATTTAGTTGATATATCTTATTCAAAGAGATAAGTAATGGACGAAATTTCATCTCTAGATTATACTCAAGGGTTTTTCATGTCAATATAAATTTTAATGCATGCATGTACACTTGTCCCCCATGCATGGACACGTGGCAGCTAGTAGCTCAAATTGATGACACCTCATTTTCACACTTCTTCATCAACAACAAGTATATATACCCTTTCTTTCACCCCTTAGTTAAGTTTTTTGAATCAAACCACCTCCTTGCTCTTAGATATCGTGCATAGGGTCCTTTTATCATTCATGAGTGATGTGGTATCGTGCATAGGCCTTGGGTGTCATCCATAGCAAGTTCATATCGGTCAAGTAGGGTGATATCGGCCTAGTGAGGTGATATCAGCGATAGTGGAGTGTTTTGATCACAAGTGAGGGGGATATCGGCCACAAGTGATGGCATATCGTGAAAGGGTAGTGAGGTACCATTCAAACGTTCTAAGGAGAAAGAAAGAGCTCAATACTTAAATGTGGCAACACATCCCACTATCACACAGACAACGAGGTGTTACATAAAAATGTGCGGAAATCACCATAACCACAGATTACCAAAATACGGGTTAATTAAAACCGATTGCGGAAAACATATAAACTATGAAACTATTACATATAGGTCCTCATCTTGTAAGGAAACATGTTACATAAACATATATCAGCCTTGATATTTGTCCGCAGCTTAGAGGAACGGCTGTTCATCCGTCACATGAGTCCATCACCTGTTATACACATAAAGGCCCACATCCGGCCAACATCAGGATATATAAAACATCAACGATCATTCATCGTCAAACAAAGTCAAAACACCGCCAAGGACCTGAGAGTACAGGGATGACTCTAGACTTCTACTACAAAACACAAAAACAACTGCATATCCATCTCTTGCCTACTACCGCTCTTCTTGCTGCTCGACCGCAACCCCGTGACCACCACCACGTCTAGCTCGATCACCTGAAAACCAGCGGAGTGAGACAATCGAACATTTTCCCAGTGAGAAACATAACTCCCCACCGCAACTACAGAACCTCGGAAAGATAAAGCTATAACAGCAGATAACTGTTAACAGATATAACAAGAGCAGTTTTATGTAAAGTAAAGCTATTCTTACCGACAGGCTTACCAGCAGTGCATAAGGCATATAACCAATATTTCTCTATGAAAAATGATTAACAAGATAAGATACATTGCTATGTAACATGAGGAACATATGAGTAACTGCAAGATATAACAAGATTAACTACACAAACAAGGCCTCAACCAATGTTTCATGTTTTACCTTAGTAATTTCTATACAGCTGAATTACTTATTTTATTATGCCCCGAGGAAGTGAACCGTACCGTTCAAATCCAACCTTCGGCTGTGAAGCCCATAGCCGGTGCCATATAAGGTTAATGGAAGAGTCGGACTCCACAACCTTCCCCCTCGTAGTCAGTGTACAAGAACAACACAAGCAGGACCGCAGTCTCATGCTTAAGTGGCCTCAGCCATAGGGTCAGCTCCTCAGGCTACCCTTCCTCTAGCCTGCCTCAGTACAGGTCACGGTGCTAGTATATCTGAGCCACGGCTTGATCCCATACTGTGAGCCATGAACACATTCATGCCCTTTTTATCACATATTCGGAGCCATGGGCCTGTCCACCATGATCATCACATATCCGAGTCTACAACCGAAGTTGCACTCTTACCTCCTCACTTTAGGCTAGGAGAAACCTCGCATATTCAAAAATATGAGCTCCGGGTTAACCCGCAGGAGAACCCGTTTCACCATCACCAGCTCTTGACGATGATGGATCTATGGCCAGGGCAAACTACGTGATATATTCCACTAGGATTAATTAGTGTCATTTATATGGATTGCAAGATTCAACCAAGTTGTATAACATGCAAACTATAACAAGAATTAAACGACATAAAACTCAACATTATGCTTATATTGTAATCACATCAACCTGATCCATCTCAAGGATCCAATCATCACAGGTTATCACTTGGCCTCTTGCCAATCATCTAGAGCCATCTCCAGGATCATCACATACCATGTGATCTCAATCCCTCATCACATAGTGTCACTACCTCTCAAGGCTTTCATCATCATCATGGAACAAATACTTCATACATACAATCTCTTAAACAAGAGTAATTATTAAAGTGATGTTACTCATCACATATTTCTTATATCCTTTTTATGGCTAGTTATCACCTGCATGGTTAGTGTACACAGTAATCATAGGCTCAATAGAAAGACTATGCTTACTATCATGAGATGACATTCAAGATGCTAAACTTATCAGTTATACATCATCTGGTGATCATGTGCATAAGACACATCATTAAGCAACTATTTATGTACTTATCCCTGCCTCAGCATTACACAGACATTCAAGGGAATCACTCCATACATATGGTAATGTTTAGATATATAAAAGGGCAAGCATTACCATTACCACTATCATTACCATTCTCTTCAAGTACACAAGAACATATGCAACAGCCTACTTTCCATAACGAGTAGGACTATTACTAAAGATACCAGGGACCCTCACCATAGATCACCACAAACCCTCACAAAAAAGGGGGGGTGTATCGGGCAACCTGCCCTCACCAAAGAACAACAACCACAGTCTGCAACGCTGCATTGCTACTAAAGCAAACCAGATTGCAACGGGGTGTCGCGCGTCAAGGGGGTGTGTCGGGCATCCAGCATTATCGGGCAACGCCCATCACAACATGGGGTGTCTACCGATACCAGGGCATGCGACGCCCGTCACAACTTGCCCAGCAACGCCCGTCACAGGGGCTATCGGCCAGGTCACCACCAAAAACTAACAACCAAGAGAGAGAACTCATCCACATAACGTGCAACAAACTGGTCAAGGCCTAACGGCCGACACAGAGCAAAGGAAGAGTTATGACGCCCGTCCCAAGAACAAAGGGTGTCCCCCGACACCACAACATATCGCCCAACACAAGGGCAACCATATCGTCCGTCACAGGCCTATCGGCCAACACACACTCACACATGGTCATCTTATACCTCAAGCACAAGGCACCCAAAACCCTAGAGGGTCAAGAACACAATCTCACCAAGAAACACTAAACCACAAGAGGATCGTCCAACAAGGAACTAAAGCAAGATGTAAAACTAAAAACAACATATAAGCAAGAAAGGAGATAGTGTAGCTAGGGTTAGAAGTTATGCAACCCTACTTAAGCAAGCTCTAAGGAAGAGGAAGACACTCCAAGGGATATCGGCCACCACTTACTCCTTCAAGGGGGTATCATCCACCAAGCTGCCAAGGAGAAGAGGTGTCAGCCACCAAGCTGCTAGGAAGGGAGTTTGTTGTGCACACCAAGGTGGAGAAGAGACTAAGGGACCAAAAGGGACCCAAAGCAAGGAAAGGAACCACTTATATAGGAGGAAAGGGAGGAGAAAACAAGGTAGATCA
The DNA here is from genome assembly GCA_963693085.1 of Alisma plantago-aquatica. Lineage (NCBI taxonomy): Eukaryota > Viridiplantae > Streptophyta > Magnoliopsida > Alismatales > Alismataceae > Alisma > Alisma plantago-aquatica. The sequence continues at coordinate 1,854,982,157 of OY856409.1, forward strand.
AGGCAAGGTGTCGTCCACCTAAGGACACTTGTCCTAGATCACATGCCACCACTCGAGCAAGCCCTAAACACATGTCCAAGGTCATTGCCACATGCATGCATCGTGCACCAAGTGTCCACTAGTGGTGACACAAACGAGGTCAAAGCTAGGTCAAACACCATGGGTGACACAACAACTTGCACCATGGGCGACACAACAAGGCACCATGGGCGACACACACTCATCTAGGTTGACACACTCACCTCCTGGGTGACACACACTTCTCTTAGGCGACACAAGGCTCAACCAGGCCAAAACAAGGCACCTCAAGGCCCAAACAAGCTCAACCAGACCCAAAAGAACTCAAACAACGAGCCCAAGCCTTCCTCTCAACCCTAGAGGAAGCAAAGATAGAGAGGAACACTTCACAAGGTGGCAAACTTGCCCAAAAAACCCTAAACTTGTGTTATTGCAAGTAGCCCCTCCAACTCTCAACAAAGCACAACCAACCCTAATCACCACTAAAGGTGATTAGCAAGCACCAAAGCATCAAGGTTAAATAAAACAAACAGGGTAAACCCTAAACGAAGGTCAGGGTCCTTACATTAACCATACGGTGAGGCCATGATCATCTTGAACCTTGTATTGAAGCATGATTTTAGGGTTATGATCTTCCTTTCTTTTCTTCTTCACCAATTTCATATCCATGGTGATTCCTTGTATATGAAGGAGTTGTGAACGAGCCATGGACTTTTGATAAGTCATCTTCAACCTTAGGAACTTGGAGCTTTGGAGCTTGGAGCTTTGAAGTTGTTCTTAAGGCATGTTATATAACTTGAACTCTATCATGTTATTACTCATCACCTAAATTACTATACTTAATGATCTACTTTCAATTCCAAATTTTTCTGAAATAGTTGATGACATTATGAGTTATAGTAGTTGCCTCTTCAACTTCTTAACTCTCTTTTCAAGGATCGCCATAGGACCTTCCTCGTAGGTCACATCTTCATCAAGCTCAACCTCAACTGACTATATCACTGTTCCCGAATCTGGATGACTTTTCTTCAGCATACTGACATGGAACACTGGATGTAACCTGTGCAACTCTGGAGGCACCTCTAACTCGTAAGCTACTTTGCCAACACATGCTATGACTGAGTAAGGCCCCATATACCTGGGTGCTAACTTACCTTTCCGACCAAACCTTAGCACACCTTTCCACGGCGAGACTTTAAGATACACTTTATCTCCTATCTGGAAATCCAAAGGTTGGCGGCGATTGTCTGCATAAGACTTTTTCCTGTCCTTTGCCACTTTCAACTGTTGTTGTATCACTTTGATCTTTTCTGTTGTCTGCAACACTAACTCAGGACCCAGAAGTTGATACTCACCAGACTCATACCAACACAAAGGAGATCTGCACTTCCTTCCATACAAGGCCTCATAAGGAGCCATGTCAATGCTCCTCTGATAACTATTGTTGTAGGAAAACTCTATCAAACTAAGATGTACATCCCAGTTGCCTAGAAACTGCAGAACACAAGCTCGCAGGAGATCTTCTAGAGTCTGAATAGTCCTCTCAGACTGTCCATCTGTCTGTGGGTGAAAGGCAGTACTGAACCTCAACTGCGTTCCCAATGCTTTGTGCAACTGTTCCCAGAAACGACTTGTAAACTGAGGACCTCTATTAGAAACTATCGTTACTGGAACACCATGCAAATGTACTATCTCATCAACATATACTCGAGCGAGTTTCTCAGCTGTATACATCGTCTTCACTGGTAGGAAGTGGGCAGACTTCGTCAATCTGTCCACTATCACCCAAATGGAATCATGATTCCTAGTTGTCCTGGGCAGACCAACTATGAAATCCATGGTTATATGATCCCATTTCCACTATGGTATCGGCAAAGGTTGCAACGTACCTACCAGTTTCTGATGTTCAGCCTTCACCTACTGACAAATAGCACAACTAACCACAAACTCAGCTACATCTCTCTTCAAACCGGGCCACCAATACAAGTCCTTCAGACTATGATACATCTTGGTGACACCTGGATGCATAGCATACATCGACATGTGTGCTTCCTCGAGCACCAACTTCCTCAAATCATCAGCATCTGGAATCACCATCCTATCACGATAGCAAACTAGCCCATCCATGGACTCATGGAACCCATCATGCTTCTCACTACCGAACTCTGATCTGATCAAATGTACTGCATCATCTGTCTATTGTGCATCCTTGATCTGTTGTCTCGGTGTAGGCTTGACTTGCATCTATGCTAAAAGACCATACAATAAAGAAATGTCCATCTGTACATTCATCTACCACAGAGAAACAAACATATCTCACCTATGGCATACCAAAGAACTCAATTGTACCTTCTTTGAAGAAAGAGAAGAAGACTTTCTGCTAAGCGCATCAGCTACCACATTCGCTTTACCAAGATGATACTCAATAGTGCAGTCATAATCATTAATCAACTCCATCCATCGATGTTGTCGCATGTTCAACTCATGCTGCGAAAAGATGTACTTCAGATTCTTATGATCCCTAAAGATCTGACATACTTCCCCATACAGATAGTGTCTCCAAATCATTAATGCATGAACTACTGCTACCAACTCCAAGTCATGAGTCGGATAGTTCTCCTCATGTTTCTTGAGTTGTCGCGAGGCAAAAGAAAACACATGATCTTCCTGCATCAGCACACATCCTAAACCTTTCTTAGAAGCATCACAGAAAACCACATAGCCCTTTCCAGGATCTGGCAGGATTAACATTGGAGCACTGGTCAGTTTCTCCTTCAAACTCTGGAAAGCTTGCTAACATCAATCATCCCAAACAAAAGGTACATCCTTTCTGGTCAACTTCGTCATCGGTAACGCGATCGCACTGAAGTCCTTAATAAACCTCCGGTAGTATCCTGCTAAACCAAGGAAACTACAAACTTCTATCGGCGTCTTCAGTTGTTCCCAATCCACAATGGATTCCACCTTCTTCGGATCTACTTTGACTCCTTCAGCAGATATCACATGACCTAAGAAAGTCACTTCCTCCAACTAGAACTCACACTTACTGAACTTGGCATACAACTGATGTTGGCGAAGAAGAGTCAACGCTTGACGAAGATGTTGCTCATACTCTTGCCTATCCTGACTGTAGATCAAGATGTCATCTATAAAGACTGCAACAAATTGATCTAAGAATGGACAGAACACTCTGTTCATCAGGTCCATGAAAGCAGCATGTGCATTGGTTAGCCCAAACGGCATAACCACAAACTCGAAATGACCATACCTCGTCCGAAAAGCTGACTTTAGTATGTCATCCGCCTTTATCCTCAACTGATGATACCCAGACCGTAGATCGATCTTTGAAAACACTATAGCACCACACAACTGATCAAACAGATCATCTATCCTCAGCAACAGGTACTTGTTCTTGATTGTGACTTTGTTCAACTGTCAGTAGTCTATACACAACCGCATCGAACCATCCTTCTTCTTGACGAACAACACAGGAGCACCCCAAGGTGACGTGCTTGGTCAGATGAAACCTTTGTCTAGCAACTCTTGTAACTGCTTCTTCAGCTCTTCCATCTCCACTGGAGCCATCCTATATGGTGTCTGTGCAACTGGCTGCGTACCTCGAACCAGATTGATCTCAAAATCAATCTCTCGGGGCGGAGGAAGACCAGGAAACTCCTCAGGAAACACATCTGCAAACTCCCGAACAACGGTCACCTCTTCGAGACTAGGACCTTTCGCCTTGGTATCCACAACGGTATCTACCACATGAGCTAAGAACGCCTCACATCCTTGTCATAACAACCTATCCGCCACCATAGCTGATACCAGACACGTCGGAAGAATCTTCCTATCTCCTTGGAAGATCCACTTCTCTCCCGCATCATCAAACACTACCTGCTTGGAACCACAGTCCAAAACCACCTTATACCTTTCTAAGGTATCCATCCCAAGGATAACATCAAACCCATGCATATCAAGTGGCATGAGATCCACTTGAATTCGGTGTCCCGAGAAAGACAAGACACAAGATGGACACTCTTCTCGAAGCAACGAGGAACCATCAAGAGGGGTTTCTAACAACAAACTATCTTTCTTACAGCTAACAGGTAACTGATAGTTTTCAAGCATACTATAGGCGATAAAAGAGTGTGTAGCACCCGGGTCAACCAGAATAGATATAAAGCAAGAAGAAGACATATCAGAATGAAATAACTCCATCTGACCTGTCACCACTCGTGGGTTGACTATCGCCTCCGGCTGCTTCATAGTGTAGAATCGAGCCATTGCTTGCTGTCCACGTCCTATGCTTCCTTGAGAAGACGATCCATCTTGCGACGCTTGACCGCGTCCACGCCCTCTGCTACCACTGGGCTGCCGTCTATCTGATCCCTGTTGATTCTGCCTCGACTGCTGCATCACTTCAACATCTCTATTCGGGCAATGTGACTTAAGATGCCCGGTATGTCCACAAAGATAGCATGCCCTATCTTCAAACTGTGGCCTAGATGGCCCTGACACTTCCATCGAAGTTGTACTATGTGCCTTAGATGGTGAAGAAACATAACTTCTTCCCTTACTCGGAGACCACTGCGAAGGTACCCCAGAACCTTTCATCACTAAAGGTGGTGAAACCTTGGGCTTCTTGAAGCCACCAAACCTCTGTCCCTGAAACTGAGCATGTCTCTTCGTAGCCATAGACTCTCTCTTCTCCCTTACTGATCGTTCGATCCTCCAGACGGATTCCACAAACGTAGCAAACCACTGTCGATTCTCCAATGTAGAAACAAGTGTTGTCAGCTCAGAATTTAAACCTTTCTCAAAATGCCTGATCCGCTCCTCATCTGTTGCTGCCATGTGAGGACAAAACCTCAACAGATCCATGAACTTGGCCTCATACTCGGTGATGTTCATCGTTCCTTGTTGCAAACGCTTGAACTGACTGATCTTCTCATCCAGATCTGTCTTCGGAAAGTATCTGCTGACGAACTCGCGTCGGAACACTTCCCAACAGATCACCTCACTAGGCTGCTTCTCTTCCTCGATGGTCCACCAATGACCAACACTACCCTTCAGAAGGTAGACAACATGCTTTACTTTGTCTTCTTTGGGGATGTCGAGGATCCAGAAAGCCTTCTCAAGACTTGTCAGCCACAGATATGCATCCGCTGGATCAGCCGTTCCAGCATAATCCGAACCTCCGACTCGGCGAAGCCGCTCGAAGGTCTTCCCAATACCCGATGCTTCTCCATGAGGAGCATGTGCTCGCGGAGGAGGCACTAGAAATTGCTCAACCATGAGATTCATCATAGCCATCATCTGCCCCATAAGCTATTGGTAAGCAGGGTGTTCAAGAATGGTTGGGTTAGGTTGGGGGACCTCAGGCACCCGATCTCCATGTGCCTGCTCAAAAGCTCCATCGACTGATGTAACATCACTGTGCTCATCAGCATGTTCTTCATGGTTTCCAAACATCTTAGCTTTTCTTCCGCTGAGAGAAGAAGATGATTGTGAGAAAATATGGAAAACTCATAAGAACAGACACAACCTAGTCCTAAATCCCTATAGACTCAGCGAACCTAGAGCTCTGATACCAAACTTGTGGCAACACTTCCCACTATCACACAGACAGCGAGGTGTTACACGAAAACATACGGAAATCACCATAACCACAGATTACCAAAATACGGGTTAATTAAAACTGATTGCGGAAAACAGATAAACTATGAAACTATTACATATAGGTCCTCATTCTGCAAGGAAACATGTTACATAAATATATATCAGCCTTGATATTTGTCCGCAGCTTAGAGGAACAACTATTCATCCATCACATGAGTTCATCACCTGTTATACACATAAAGGTCCACATCCGGGCAACATCAGGATATATAAAACATCAACGATCATTCATCGTGAAACAAAGTCAAAACACCGCCAAGGACCTGAGAGTACAGGGATGACTCTAGACTTCTACTACAAAACACCAAAACAACATCATATCCATCTCTTGCCTTCTACTGCTCTTCTTGGTGCTCGGCCGCAACCCCACGACCACCACCACATCTAGCTCAACCACCTAAAAACCAGTAGAGTGAGACAATCGAACATTGTCCCAGTGAGAAACATAACTCCCCGCAGCAACTACAGAACCTCAGAAAGATAAAGCTATAACAGCGGATAACTGTTAACATATATAACAAGAGCAGTTTTATGTAAAGTAAAGCTATTCTTACCAACACGCTTACCAGCTGTACATAAGGCATATAACCAATATTTCTCTATGCAACATGATTAACAAGATAAGATACATTGATATGTAACATGAGGAACATATGAGTAACTGCAAGATATAACAAAATTAACTACACAAATAAGGCCTCAACCAATGTTTCATGTTTTACCTTAGTAATTTCTATACGACTGAATTACTTATTTTATTATGCCCCGAGGAAGTGAACCATACCGTTCAAATCCAACCTTCGACTGTGAAGCCAAGTGCTGGTGCCATACAAGGTTAATGGAAGAGCCGGACTCCACAACCTTCCCCCTTGTAGTCAGTGTATGAGAAAAACACAAGCAGGACCGCAGTCTCATGCTTAAGTGGCATCAGCCACAGGGTCAGCTCCTCAGGCAACCCTTCCTCTAGCCCGCCTTGGTACAGGTCACGACGCTAGTATATCTGATCCATGACCTGATCACCGTACTCTGAGCCATGAACGCATTCATGCCCTTTTTATCACATATTCGGAGCCATGGGCCTGTTCACCATGCTCATCACATATCTGAGTCTACAACCAAAGTTGCACTCTTACCTCCTCACTTTAGGCTAGGAGAAACCTCGCATATTCAAAAATGTGCACTTCGGGTTAACCCGCAGGAGAACATGTTTCACCATCACCATCTCCTGACGATGATGGATATATGGCCAGGGCAAACTACGTGATATATTCCACTAGGATTAATTAGTTTCTTTTATATGGATTGCAAGATTCAACCAAGTTGTATAACATGAAAACTATAACAAGAATTAAACGACATAAAACTCAACATTATGCTTATATTGTAATCACATCAACCTGATCCATCTCAAGGATCCAATCATCACAGGTTATCACTTGGCCTCTTGCCAATCATCCAGATCCATCTCCAGGATCATCACATACCATGGGATCTCAATCCCTCATCACATAGTGTCACTGCCTCTCAAGGCTTTCATCATCATCATGGAACAAATACTTCATACATGCAATCTCTTAAACAAGAGTAATTATTAAAGTGATGTTACTCATCACATATTTCTTATAGCCTTTTATGGCTAGTCATCACCTTCATGGTTAGTGTACACAGTAATCATAGGCTCAATAGAAAGACTATGCTTACTATCATGAGATGACATTCAAGATGTTATACTTATCAGTTATACATCATGTGGGGATCATGTGCATAAGACACATCATTAAGAAATTATTTATGTACTTATCCCTGCCTCAACATTACACAGACATTCAAGGGAATCACTCCATACATATGGTAATGTTTATATATATAAAAGGGAAAGCATTACCATTGCCACTATCATTACCATTCTCTTCAAGTAAACAAGAACATATGCAACAGCCTGCTTTCCATAACGAGTAGGACTATTACTAAAGATACCAGGGACCCTCACCATAGATCACCACAAACCCTCACAAAAAAGGGGGGGAGGGTGTATCGGGAAACCTGCCCTCACCAAAGAACAACAACCACAGTCTGCAACACTGTGTTGCTACTAAAGTAAACCAGCTTGCAACGGGGTGTCGCGCGTCAAGGGGGTGTGTCGGGCATCCAGCATTATCGGGCAACGCCCGTCACAACATGGGGTGTCTACCGATACCAGGGCATGCGATGCCTGTCACAACTTGCCCAGCAACACCCGTCACAGGGGCTATCGGCCAGATCACCACCAAAAACTAACAACCAAGAGAGCGAACTCATCCACATAACGTGCAACAAACTGGTCAAGGCCTAACGGCCGACACAGAGCAAAGGAAGAGTTATGATGCCTGTCCCAAGTACAAAGGGGGTCGCCCGACACCACAACATATCGCCCAACAAAAGGGTAACCATATCGTCTGTCACAGGCTTGTCGGCCAACACACACTCACACATGATCATCTTCTACCTCAAGAACAAGGCACCCAAAACCCTAGAGGGTCAAGAACACAAGCTCACCAAGAAACTCTAAACTACAAGAGGATCGGCCAACAAGGAACTAAAGCAAGATGGAAAACTAACAACAACATATAAGCAAGAAAGGAGATAGTGTAGCAAGGGTTAGAAGTTATGCAACCCGCCTTAAGCAAGCTCCAAGGAAGAGGAAGACACTCCAAGGGATATCGACCACCACTTTCTCCTTCAAGGGGTTATCGTCCACCAAGCTGCCAAGGAGAAGAGGTGTCGGCCACCAAGATGCTAGGAAGGGAGTGTGTCATGCACACCAAGGTGGAGAATTGACTAAGGGACCAAAAGGGACCCAAAGCAAGGAAAGGAACCACTTATATAGGAGGAAAGGGAGGATAAAACAAGGTAGAGCAAGGCAAGGTGTCGTTCACCTAAGGACACTTGTCCTAGATCACATGCCACCACTCTAGCAAGCCCTAAACACATGTCCAAGGTCATTGCCACATGCATGCATCGTGCACCAAGTGTCCACTAGTGGTGACACAAAAGAGGTCAAAGCTAGGTCAAACACCATGGGCGACACAAGCACATGCACCATGGGCGACACAACAAGGCACCATTGGCGACACACACTCATCTAGGCCGACACACTCACCTCCTGGGTGACACACTCTTCTCTTGGGTGACACAAGGCTCAACTAGGCCAAAACAAGGCACCTCAAGGCCCAAACAAGCTCAACCAGGCCCAAAAGAACTCAAACAACGAGCCCAAGCCTTCCTCTCAACCCTAGAGGAAGCAAAGAGAGAGAGGAACACTTCACAAGGTGGCAAACTTGCCCACAAAACCCTAAACTTGGGTTATTGCAAGTAGCCCCTCCAACTCTCAACAAAGCACAACCAACCCTAATCACCACTAAAGGTGATTATCAAGCACCAAAGCATCAAGGTTAAGCAAAACAAATAGGGTAAACCCTAAATGAAGGTCAGGGTCCTTACATTAACCCTACGGTGAGGCCATGATCATCTTGAACCTTGTATTGAAGCATGATTTTAGGGTTATGATCTTCCTTTCTTTTATTCTTCACCAATTTCTTATCCATGGTGATTCCTTGTATATGAAGGAGTTGTGAACGAGCCTTGGACTTTTGATAAGTCATCTTCAACCTTAGGAACTTGGAGCTTTGGAGATTGGAGCTTTGAAGTTGTTCTTAAGGCATGTTATATAACTTGAACTCTAACATGTTATTATTCATCACCTAAATTACTATACTTAATGATCTACTTTTAATTCCAAATTTTTCTGAAATAGTTGATGACATTATGAGTTATAGTAGTTTCTTAGACCTGTTTCCATGAACTATAATGGTTAGAACGAAGGTCTAGAGCTTGAATAAGATGGTATCAATAAAGTGATATCTGGTTCAAGCACACAAGCAAGCACCTCTAACCCGATATGGTCATGCACCTACTTCACTAAAACGATATGGATATAGTTTTATACCTTCTTGCATGATATGGTGGTGTAGTGTACACCTCTTGCATGATAGAAGGTCAAGCATACACCTCAAAAATGATATTGGGCTAAGAACACACCTCTTTGCCGGATATGGTGTGAAGCACAGACACCCCTCTTTGCCCGATATGGTGTGAAGCACACACACACTTCTTTGCCTGATATGGTGTGAAGCACGCACACACCTCTTTGCCCGATATGGTGTGAAGCACACACACACCTCTCTACCTAATATTGTGTGAAGCACACATGCCCCTCTCTGCCCGATATGGTGTGAAGCACACACACACCTCTCTACACGATATGGTGTGAAGTACACACACACCCCTCTGCCCGATATGGTGTGAAGAACACACACACCTCTCTACCCGATATGGTATAAAGAAAGCATAAACCTCTTTCTCGATATGGTGTGAAGCACACACACACCTCTCTTCCTGATATGGTATAGAGAAAGCATAAACCTCTTGCCTGATATGGTAAGCATACATACACCTGTAAAGTGATATGGGTAGCAAGCATACACCTCTTGGACGATATGGTGTTTAGCACATATCTCTAAAATGATATGGTGGGTAACCCAATACACTAGATGACAAAAGTAGTAAGCTGGTTAATACCCTAGAACATGTGATGGCCAATACACTAAAGTATGGTGTGGCCAATATCTTCAAGAGATGTGAGGATGCTACACTCATGTATAGTGAAGTTGATACACAATATGAATGGTAAGGTTGATATCTTAATGGGTAAGGGTCTGAGGGATATGATGATGCCTAGATCGATATACACCTAATACAATACATGTGTTCAACTTGACATACATGATTCAATTTGATGCATCTTGTAAAGGTGAGGGTAAAACACTCTTAGGAGTGATGAGTGTAACACCAAGTAATGATGTGGTTTGGTTAATACCTTGATAGGTAGAACACCTAAAGTGGTTGATAATGGTATATAAACAATGCATTAACTCGAGATAAGTCTATATCACTTGATGATAGTTGCGTAATTCAAATGTGTGACTTATGACCAATACACTACATGATAAATGTGATGTTTTAGTGCATAAAGTATTAGGATGGGATATAACCTACTACAAGATAAGTTGATGAACCTATGTAAGTTAAAAGCAATGAGGGAAGTAACACATCAAGGCATGATAAATACCACATCCAACACCTCAAGGTTGATGCACCTTGATGCACCTTAAATCCAATATACTTGGATGAGTAACACATGAAGTGTGTCATGTCAATTGTTACATTGAGATGTAATGCACATTGATAAGTGTAGGCTAACATACCTTGAGAAAGGGTCAAGCTAAGATAATAAAGTATGAGGTAATCAATATCCTAGAGAGGATGACAGAGAAACTCATACCTTGTGATGATAATCATTTAATGGCAAATGATGAGAACAAATAGGTATGATTGCATACTTATGATATGAATATATGCTCCTAGATGTGTGGAATAATGAATTAGGGTCTGGACTGATAATATTAACTTGAAACCCTATTCGGCTATAAAAGGAAACCCTAACCCTAATAATGGGGAAGGATGTATTTCTCTTATTGCATAAGCCTTGTAAGGCATGTTCAATACTTGTACAACAAGTATAATGATTAATGGCCTTGTGAGCCATATGAATAAGTTGTTGCCTAGTGAGAGGTGACAAGATGTGTCATGGCCTCGTGAGCCATATGAATAAGTTGTTTTCTAGTGAGAGGTGACGAGATGTGTAATGGCCTTGTGAGCCATATGGAATACTTGTACAACAAGTAAAATGAATACATGGGTCTGAGGACCTAGAGGTAACATTTATCTGTTATAGAGATAGCAATGTTGTGTGACGATCCAAGGGTTGAATACCCAGATGCAGTAATCATGATAATGATGTGAAGGGATGAGAATTCCCAGTAATGTGATGAGGGATTGAGATCCCAAGTATCATATGTTTTGAAGATATGAAAAGTACGTCATAGATTTATTACACTTTCATTGTAGCATTTGTAGTGATTAATAATGATAACTTGTTTGATGCTAAAAGAATGTTGTAATACTTGTAATACATCATTAGGAACTATAAAACATTGCCCTGACCATAGATCCATCAGTGTTAGGATTTACTGAATGGTAAAATGGGTTCCCCGCGACATAACTTGGAGTGCATACTTTTGAGTATGTGGGGGTGTAAGTACGGACGACCATGTGTGAGCGGATCCCCTTATGAGCCTAAAATGAATGGGGATTTGGCTATATGTCATATCCTAGATCGAGTGCCACTTCAGTCGTAGACTCTATGTTGAGCACGGTGAACAAGCCCGTGGCTCAGAGTATAGTGCTTGTGTCGCCATGACTCAGTAATTTTATAAATTGGGATGGTTTTTAGTAGATGTTTCCCCTAAGAGAGTGCAGTTGACGTTGTAGCTCTAAGAAAGGATGCCTATGTACCCTGACATAGCTATTTAGTAGTGACATGAGATGTCCTTCTTGTGGTCTCGTACTGACTGAGACAAGTGAGGTCATGGCAACTGGCTCTCCCATTGACCTTGTATGGTATCGATTTGTGAGAAGTTTGTGGTCGGTTGGAGATGAGCGGGGTATGCTTCATCTCCTCAGGGCATAAGCATGACTGTTAAATATGCTCAGTCATGTAGTATATCTTCTTAAGGATCGAATACGAGAAATGTTGTTCGATGCGCAATTTAGTTATACATCTTAAGTTGATAGATGATATATATGTTTCTTGACATTCCTTGCAAAGAAGATAGATGATTTATAACTCTACCATGGGTAGATGCTATGTTCTCCTTAAGAAAGGAGATTACTTCATTCTGTTCATACAGTGAATTATCCTGCCTATTAATATAAAAATAAACTCTGCTCAATTTATAAATGCTTAATCTATGATAATCATATGGTCGTCAAAGAGCTATATCTCTCACTGGGACAATTGTCTCACCCCGTGGGATCCACATTTTTTTAAGGTGGACATGCACGAGGTGGAAAAGATCTTTCTACAGAGGAGTAATAACAGTTGAGGTAGCAGTGACAACTCAAGTTTAGTGTATTGTCTGTCGTGTCTTGTAGATATAAGTCGTATGTGACGTCTCTGTAGTCTCAGGTCCTTAGAGTTGGTTCGTACTGGTTTCATGAATGATCCGAGATTTTGGCTTGAATGCCTCAAGGTTTTTATGTTGCTCCAGTATGTGTTTTGATAGAGAAACTGTTAAATGTTGTCCTAAAGATGAGATGTTGTACAATGTAATCATGATATGTATGCATTTTGGATCTTTCCGTAAGAGTTTTCTGGAAAAGGATCGCCTTGCAAAATGGTTTTAAATTTTTGTGATTTTTGTTAATTCATTGATTATGTTTATTACGCTGAATTAGTAATGATTTGTTTGTTAGTTTGACGATGGTCGTTTCAAGTTTTGGTATCAGATCTTAAGGTTTGTTGAGTATACAAAGACATAGGACTAAGGTGTTGAGTTTGTTCCAGTGTCCTCCAGTATACCCTATAGTGACTTTTGTTTATGCAGAAGAAAGGGTGAAGTTTATAAATGACTAGAGAACATGAGGAACATGTTGCAAAGAGCAATGTTGTTACTCCACGAGAGGGTACAAGGGAATAGGCAAGAAAAGAATGAGTGCCTGAGCATTCTCATCATGATCTGATTAGGATAGAGAATCCTATGATTATGCCCTTGATAGACAGGTTAAGACAACAGTGATACATATAGTAGACTGGATACTAGCATTACAACTGAGGTTACCAATCCTCAATATAGAAACTTTGGGCTCTATAAGGGGTCCTGAATCACATAGTCATGTTGGAATAGTGGAAAATGTTGGAAAGATTAATATATGGCAAGAAAATAGACTTTGCCATAAGTATAGACAGATAGTACATCTTTGATGGTAATGCCCAAGAAGGGGAAATAAGCTGAGAATTAAGGTAAGGTATCTATAATTTTAGAGACATTTTCCTAGTTGTTATAAAAAGCCAAAGTTTTTGGTGACATCAGTGCAATAAATTCCTAGTGCACCAGGGTAGTAGTCGCTAAGTAAAGGCAAAAGTCCTAACTTTCCACTTGTAAGAACCCATGGCTTAGTTTTTACATCGGTAATAAGATCGATAAGACCATGGTACGAGGCCAAGACATGTTATAGGTATGGACATGTTGAGCATACTAAACCCTTTTGTTCAAAAAGAAGGGAGGAAATGACTCAACAACTGAGGTAGACTCGGTAGGGCTTACAAAAGTTATATCTAATAGTGTAAAAAGGCAAGAGAAACAACATGAAATAACTAGACTCTATGTGTTGAGTCAACCTAAAGCGATAGATGACCATGAGGAGTAATAATCAGATAGAGCTTTTTCATTTTGATATGCCTTATCTTCATTTTATCTGATAATCATAAGAGGGATTGTTGTTATTGACTTCCCTATGGGAATATCGGGAAGAAATGATTAGAAATAGAATTTATATTGTGTTTAGTATTCTTTTAAATGTTCTATAATTGCTATTATTTGTGTGAAAGAGGATGACATATAGAAGTGATGCCTGGAGAAAATCCAAGAATGATAAATCATGTGTTTGTGATGATACAAAAAGTAAGGAATATGGTAGTACACAAAGTGCATACTACCTGATCTCAGTACTTGTATACCTTGGCCAAGTATTCAACTATTTAATATAAGGTGAGTATGGAACTCTTCGATTGTTATCTTTCTAATTACTCTGATCAAGTAGTCATTTTGACATAATCTAGTGAGCATAACAAAACTAGAAATATGGCATGGATATTTTTATCAGATCCTAAGTGCAATAAAATGGAATCTGAGATGATCTCAGATCAATCTCTTTATATGAGGAAGTAAAAAGTATAATCCTCATGATAAAATAATGAGAACAAGGGAGATGATCCCTGTCTGATAAAACATGTGTGAATAGTAAAAATCTTTTCCCATGATGTAGAAATGGGAAATGTGATAAAATCACAAAATGTTCATGAACATGTTAGACAATAACAAAGAAAAGAGTGATGACATGTAATCATCCTTATAATTCCTATGTTGATGGCAAGGAAACTAGGATGAAACAAGAGTAAATGGCTCATGAACAGTTAAAAGTTCATGTAATAATCAAAGGAGATGATAATCTCTTCTCTTTGATAAACAACCCTAGGTGATGATGGGGTGATAAGAGGAATATCTTTCTTTGTGTTCTCTCCTTTTAGGGACATGGAAATCAAGTGAGTACTATGACACTTGATGTGCATGGATTAGAAATAATCCATTGATGGATACTTAGAAAAGTATCAGTTCATCTTGGAATTTGGTTCCAAGATATAGATATGTGTAATAAATAATGTCCCAAAGATGAAAGAAAGATCCTTTATATGTGTGGCTTTGGAAATAACAATAGAGAGATGGAAATGATGAGGATGTGATGTGTTTTTGACACATGTGACAGATACCAAAGTAAGGAATTTTGGTATCTAAGAAATATCAGGTGGTATGGGAAAGTAAAAACATAACTCCTAATCAGTTGATTTATGTTAGTTACCTGGGATGGCCAATTGTGAAATTAATCTAGTTACATAAAATAGTATGGACATCATATGTTAGGGGTTTATGCTCTGCATAAACATAACATTGATAAGAATGTACTAATTGAAGGAACAATTGTAAAATCATTGTGGGCAAAACTTATCAAGCAATAAATAATTCCTTAGAATACCCCTATATAGATCTATTAAGGCAACTTATACATAACATCTAGAGATACCTCTAAGATAAGTTGTTAATTGATAAGTGTCCTTTCCTTATGACAAGAGAATGTACAACTAATGAGATAGTTGGTACAAGTAGTAATAAAGTTTAGTGTTGTGTCAGCATATTAGAGTGGCACAATAGATGCATGATAATACTTGTAGTCCCAAGTGGGTGACAAAATGCAACTCTAGTCTTTCCTTGAAAGAGAAATGACAAACTAAGTGAGGGGTATAGAAAACTCCCAAGATCAAATATCTTATTACATAAAGATGTAAGTTGAGAAAGGTGAAAAATCAATGAGGTTTGACACCTGAGTTAAATAAGTTATGTATAATGTTTCTCTGACTAAGAAAAGTTTACCTGACACCATCGTTCAGGAAAGCGGTATGCGGTGTACGGGCGGAGAGGGCACTGCATAGAGTATATGCGGTATGCGGGAGTATATATGGGAGTATATGCGGTTTTGGATTTTTTTATTTCAATAAACTAATTATATATAAAATAATATAGCGAGATCATAAATTAAAATATATAGAGTAGGCACACACATCTATTTACTTATAAACATATTAATATGCATGTATAATGTATGATATGCTTATATATGTATATATGTCAATATATAGAATGTGTTTGTAATATATGTACAAATGCTAAAATGTAGGTAAATTAATGTACAAATATATGTATAGTGTGTATAAATGTGAATAAATCAAAATGTATATATACATGCACAAATATGTGATTGTATATTTAGGTATATTGTATATGTATCTGTACATATTAATATATCAAAAGGTATTTGAATAAATGTACAAATGCATGTGGAAAATTTTTATATGTATTACAATGTATACATATACTTCAAAGAATATATATCTCAGTTTAAATATATAATGAAATGTGTGTATATATATGCATGTATGTACGAAATGCATGAACATTCGTTGTGGGATTTTTGAAAAGAAGAGTTTAATCGGCCGCTTAATCAGCCAAGCGGGAGTATATGTGGCCCATGACCGCTTAGTGGACTGATTAGTGATATGCGGTGCGGTAGGGTGACTGAATAGGTATATGCGGGAGTATATGCGGCCGTGCGGACCGATTTCCCAAACAGTGCCTGACACAAAGTTGACTCTACAGTCAATAATGAAAAGGACAGTGGAGTATGTGTCCTATATGATAGATTCTATGATAACCCTATGTGGAAGAACTTTGTGTTGATAAAATTTCTATGACATCTCCATGACATTAATATGTTATGTGGAGACTTGATGATATGATGAATGAATAATATTTGTCTTCCTTTACCTAGGATTTCGGGGACGAAATCCTTGTTAGGGGTTTATAACTTGTAATGACCCTAACCTAGGTTTTGAGGTAACCCTATTTGTTTTGTATGAGTAAGTTGCTTAGAAATTTAATATAATCTTCTAAGGTGTTTTGTTATCATGTGACACACTTATGTTCCAAGTTTGGTCCTAGTTGAATGTTGTTTGAGCAATGTTCCTTTATTTTGGAGCAAAGAGAAATTTACCCAAGATGAGGGGCTATATTACAAAATGTCACATGTTGAACATGTCTTAAGTGTTTTAGCATTAAAAGAGAGAGTGATGCTAAGTGGTGTCTTGTGGAAAGCCTAAATTCCAAGTTTGAACATGTTTGAATAATGCTAGTACCTTGTTCACCAATTTTGGTACAAATTGTAATTTACCCAAAATGTAGGGTTGATATGCAAATTACCACCTACAGAGTGTTCCTACTTCCTATATGTATCATTTATAGGATATATAAAGAAGGAGACACCATGTTTGAATCAATTACGAGTGATGGTAATCTTGGTGATGAAATGACTAAGAAAAGGGTTGAATATGAAACCTTAACTTGAGTTGTATCAAGTTGAAAAGCTTATATATGAGTGCCTATCGGCCAAGGAGCTACAGGTGGAGTCTCATATCTTTTTGTGGACTCTTGTAAAAGCCCATGACGTGCAAATAACCTCAAGGAGGATAAGTGTATCGGTTGATAACTTCCTTAGAAAATTTGTATCGGGTTGTGAATAAAGTGGTGATTTAGTTGATATATCTTATTCAAAGAGATAAGTAATGGACGAAATTTTATCTCTATATTATCCTCAAGTTTTTTTTCATTTCAAGATAAATTTTAATGCATGCATGTACACGTGTCAGCCATGCATGGACAGTGGCACCAAGTAGCTCAAATTGATGACACCTCATTTTCACACTTCTTCATGAACAACAACTATATATACCCCTTCTTTCACCCCTTAGTGAAGTTTTTCGAATCCTACGACCTCCTTGCTCTTATATATCATGCATAGGGTCCTTGTATCATGTAGGAGTGATGTTGTATCGTGCATAGGCCTTGGGTATCATCCATATCAAGTTCATATCATCCAAGTAGGGTGATATCAGACTAGTGAGGTGATATCGGCCATAGTGGAGTGTTTTGATCACAAGTGAGGGGGATATCAGCCAAAAGTGATGTAATATCGTGCAAGGGTAGTGAGGTATTGTGAAAAGGTGCTAAGGAGCAAGAAGGAGCTCAATACTTAACCCTAAGGTGAGGCCATGATCATTTTCAACCTTGGATTGGAGCATGATTTTAGGGTTATGATCTTCCTTTGTTTTCTTCTTCACCAATTGCTTATCCTTGGTGGACTCCAAAACTCTCATCGTCTCATGTAATCTAGTAACATCATCAGTTGGTGAGGTTAGGATGTTCATCAATTCAGGAGTCCATTGACCTTCCTCAACCATCAACACCACTAAAGCTCTACCTAGGGTTAGGAATGATAAGGAAGGTTGAAACCCTAAACTTACTATGATCAAGGGAATGAAAAGTAAAGCAATTCAAGAAATTTGTTGGAAATTATATAATCCAAGGTAATATGTGTTCAAATTGCAATTAGGCACTCAACATATGGTGACTTTTACATACATCCACAAATGTACACTAGGTTTGCAAATAAACAAACATAATGGAATTTAAGTCAAGTTCGAGATGCCAGTCATTCAATTGATATGAAACTAAATCTATCAAGTAGTTAAGTATTAAGATAGATCAAGATTGTTCAGTCATTGTGTAATAATGATGCTTACCGAGAAATAGTATGACAAGTCCTCCCAATTACCTATAATGGAAATGAGGTTTATAGCTTGTTAACTTGAATTGTACAACATGCAATGATAATATCTTAGTCCCAACAAGAATTTTGTTGGTCATTAATAACAAATGATATAAGGTATATACATTATTATTATAGCTAGACTTGGTGTGAAAACCTTTAATATTAGGTATACAAGTTTTTTCCTCAACATGTGTACTTGAGCCCCATGTGGGTCTCCATCAGTACCTTGGATATTAATTCTATTCCAAATATATTTTGTGCAGGGTTCTTGAGCCCCATGTGGGTCTCCATCAGTACCTTGGATAAAAATTGTTCTATGTTTCCAAGAAAGTGACATACTTGATATGCCTTTGATAATATTGAAGGTCATGCACTCTGATACAGAAATGAATCACCAATCATGTTTGGATAATATGGTATATTTGAATGTATATATCTCTTTGGAGCCTAGTCCCCTTTCACTTATAGGCTGACATAGTTTTCCCATAAATAAGAATTAACTTTATGTTTCCCATTCAAAGCACCCCAACAAAAAATTAGTTGTAGGTGTCCCATGAATTCAAATGAATATTGTGTTTCCCACTCAAAGATCCCCATAAAAAATCAGATATCATGTTATTCATATGATCAATAAGGTTTGTTGATAAACAAAACAAATCCATAATATCGTTTGGAAGAGATTGGATGAGAATTTGGTAAGGATTTATTTTCCTTACTACCTTTGTAAGAAGTTTTTCTTTCCAGTCTTTCATCTTTTTCCACGTTTTGTCTTTAAAAGAGCATCTCTTTCTTAGAATGACTAAATGTCGTAAGTAATTTGAGGTATCTCCCTTGTTTGTTGACACTTTGCTGCAAAAAGAAGTCTCTAATTTGGAAACAATAATACCTTATTATGAGGATCAAGCATAACCGTTGGTAAGCCTAGAAATCCACAAAGATTCTACAAAATTTTCTCTCATGAACATGATATTATAGTAATTATAAGGTTAAACAACATGTATATATATTAGATAAACATGTAAGATGGTTATGGATACAAATGCCCCTCTATGTTTTCAAACAACCTCTTTCTTATAATTATTAGGGTGGACAAACATTATTGGTGTAATATACTAAATCTCAGGGTCTTCCCTACAATTTATCCATATTCTATATTTTCATTTCTTTCAAGTACTTTTGGACCAATTTCATAATTTTCCCTTCTTTTATATTCTTTTTGGACTCCTTGTGCAATTTGAGCACAATTCAAGGTTGAAATTACCTTTTTCCCTCATTTATATAAATGGAGGGGTGTTTGCAAAAATAACCCACTTAAGGTAATAATTAAGGACTAATAATGCAAAATGGAGTTTTATGAGAGATGATAAGTGGATAATGTTTATTTGGAGCTTTTTGGATAAATATATTAGTAATAATGTGTATTTGAGTTAATTATGAGTGTAATTGACCTAATCTCATTTTCTCTCCTAAAAATGATAATAATATATATAAATAGAATATTATGGTGAGATTTTTCTTTTAAAGTTAATAATCGATGGATATCTTGAAATTCACTCATGTAATCCATTAAAAGAAGACTTTTCATATAACTCATTCATTTTAATATATTAATATACACTTTAATGAGCAATATATTTATTAAGGGCCAAATAATGAGTAAAAACGAGAAAGTAATTGCATAGAATTGTTCTAGCTTTAATGGGAGCTAATGGTTCAAATTTGGTGGCTTTTGTAGTTGATTTGACCCCTCAAAAATTATTTTATACGCTTTTAATATAGTGTAAATTAAAATGGTGAATAACAACCCACCTTCATACCTCACTCTTAATATGGGCTAATAAAACTTGCAAATGCATGCTATTAGTGAGTGGAGGACTCTTGAACTCCAAATCTCAGATTTGGGAACCAAGGGTTTCTTATAAAAGCAACACATAATTATTTGCTCAAGCATTATATTAATATATTCTTTAATAATCAAAATAATTATCGGAGGCCAAAGGTTGGGTGAAATGAAAATCTAATTATATATAATGAATCTAGACATCATTAGAAACCTGGGGTTAAAATTTGAGGCCATTTCGAGTTTGTTTGACCTCCCAAATGTATTAAACAAGTTTTTAATATAGTGTGACTTAATAGCCATCGATATATCATTGATTTGCATCATTTAAGCCTAAGTTCGGCCTTTAAATGGCTGTCACGCGCGTCCGGCCCATCGTGGCTCACGATCCAACGGTCTTGGTTGGACGTGGATCCCATCCGACGGTCAGCTCTTCATCTTCTACCTTATGTTAACCGAAGGAGCAAGCGAGCAGCCACAGCTCGCTTCATCTCCCCCGTTCTCCCTCGTCTCTTCACCCATGAGTTTGTGAGGAACTCCCGCCCACGAGTTCGTGAGGAACTCCTGCATCGAACAAGCCAAGTCTATTCGCATCCCATGCACTGTAGGTAAAATGTCATTCGTGGCCAGCCGTAGCTCCTCACCTCCACCTTCTCTTTGACTCCTCTGACTTTCCCATCTATATATTACCACCTACACACATCCGTCGGCCCCTTAGCAACTTGCACAAACCATCAATATCATCTGAGATCGCGTGTGTAGCCGGCGACGTAGAGTTTTTCCATCTGTACTTGCGGCACCTCTCCCTGGAGCTAGAGTGCTCGTGCGTCGAAATTTATTGGTCTGGTGAGTTCGTCTTTCGATTCTCTTCGTTTCGTGTACCTGCACGACGATTTTAGTGGAGAAACGCAAAATGCCCAAACTACCTAGCTACACCCACAGCGCCATGGCTGCGCCCCGAGCTTGAAGAAGCTCAGGTGCTTTTTACCATTTTTCCCTCGCGCGCCCATCCTTGCTTATCCTCTCGCCAAGGGCAGATTCGTCATCTGAAACCTTGCTTTTTGACCCATTTACCAATTAATTGGTCAGTTTTGTTTAATTCGTAGTAAATCGCTCGGTTATTGGGAAAATATAAATGAATACTCGTTGGAAAGCTAAAATCATGTAGAATCTGAATTTTCAAGTTTTGAACCCTGTTTTCCATCCTAAACCTGATAATTAATTTAAACCTCAATTTAAATGTATAAAGTGTTATAAAATTATTATAATAGTGTTTTAACTCTATTTTTTAAAAGAAAATATGTTTTCTCGAGTATAAAAATATTAGGAATCGTTTGGCCCTATTTCCAGACCCAAAATCTAAAGTTTTAATCCATGTTTTATAAATGTGGACATTTTACACTTGGGAGACAATATTGGCTTAGTCTAAGTCTTCCTCTACCTAGATCCCATGTTTTGTATAAAGTTGTACTTCCTTTATGGAAATTTTGTAATGTACTCTTTATACATTTTGAATAAAGTGAAGTTTTATTTCTTCTGCTTCCACACATTTGATGTACTTGTTTATCATGTTTAATAGTAGAGGCTTGGTCTTTATAATTGGAAAGGTATGTCTTTAATGAATCAACAAAACAATGATGTGTGTGACGTGTTGGACAATCATTGTGAATCAATTAAGACTTCTGATTGATACTATTTTTATGTTATATATCATAGAAATATATATCTTTATTGTATAGACAATACACAGATAAAAGTCTTGAATTTATTGATTGTGGTTTACAATTATTTTGACTAACAATATATTTTATCTCAAGATTTTAGTTAAATTGTGGTAGTATTTTAGTTATATTTTTTTGTAACTAGTTGTTTTCTATTGGAAAATGGAACTATAAATTGAAGGAGTATTGTATACCTATATATAATATATAGTATATATAATAATGGATTAAGTTAACAATAACATAATGATAATTATTTCTAATTAGCCATTGTCACATGGGTAGATTACCAATCCAACTACTCAAAAAAAGTCACCATAAGCATTTGTAAATGTTGTAAGTTTATTATTTCACTTAGTGACATTATTTTACCAATTTTTCATTCATATTCCACTCACTTTAGTAATAAATACTTCAATGTTTCCTGACTTATCAATAAGACTCAAGTACATATAAAACTCGAGTAAGTTATGTGGAAGTAATTAGGTGAAGGTGATGTAAGAAATTTCAACAAAATAATAATTTAAATCATTTCATAGTTGCTTTTCTTAACAATGTCTACACAAACATGAGTTAAAGAGGTTGCCCACACATCACGCTGAATTAGAAGGTGCCCCTTAAAAGGCCTATGAAATATTGTGCAAATCTGGAAAAAAAATGATTTATTCTTGGCATATATGGAAGACTTGTATCTTAATTGTTGGTTTTTTTTACTTAGATGCTCCCAGCAAATGTGGAGAAATGAGGCAATCTTGTTGCTGAGGTTACAAAATACTTGATACTCTAAAGCACATTTCTGGAATACATGATCATGTATTGTGTCATGCCTAAGAATGGTTGTTCACATGATCTTAAAAACTATTCTGGACAATAGAGTTTACAATAAAGTTAACAGAAGTAGAGAAGTCTTATCCTAACCACCTTTTTACAAAATGGAGAAATTGGTGGGTCTTTATTATATAGTGGAGGTATCTCATTGGGCGATAAAAGTTCTTTTGAGAAGAAATATGATTAATGAATCTAGTAAGAGGAAATTACAAACTGATTTTAATTCCATTACACTTTTGCCCAAATATGAACAACATAGGAAGTTGTACATGATGATTATTCACTAATGAGAAAAAAATTTGTGAAGGAGTATTCAAATTTTTATGAAGTACCTACATAAAATATACAACTCGTGTGGCGTGTAAACAGTTTTCTTGTCATTGTGAAAAAATTATGTCTCAATTGATTAAACCTATTTGACTAGTAAAATGGGTGTGATTCCATGTTGACATTTCCCCATTTTAAAGTACATAAAATAGGAGTAAGATACAATGTCCTCCTCATGTGATTTTTTCTATGAAAAACAAATTTTAATGTTTTGGAAATATGTGACAATGAATATTATATATCATTATTTGAAAATTTATTGTAATTGGTTGTGTAGATATGTTAGTAGGTTGACATACATTGGAAACATTTCATGTTTGATTGAAAATGTAATGTCCCTTTTTCCTACATGTGTAATGACAAATACAACTGTAGTAGTACCTTTAGATACACTAATAACTACATTTTTATATAGAAAGAGAATATTAGCAACATTGGTATTTACATTTAATTTGTATTTAATTAATTATCTACCTAAAGATTTGGAAAATGAGCAAAAAGGTTATCTACACATATTCTATACAAAAAGGGTTTTGCTAGTTTTATTTCATGTAATCCAATGCCATTTTTCTCGTAGTGGAGATTAATTTTTGTTTTCAACTTGTATTTTTTTGTTTTGCTTACTATGTAATGTTTTGCATTCTCTAATGAAATCGAAATCTTCCATATTATTTTTTAATTGATGTGGGAACCGCCCCTAAGGAGGAGCCACTTTGGTGATCTCATCCAGACAATGTAACCCCCCTGACTGTTGGCACACTGGAGGGGTCATTTAAATCACACAGTGGGCCAGCCTACATGACTGGATAATTCGTTTCCAAGGTGCACAACCTAGGTTTTGAACCAGAGTCCCTTCATTGGAGAGCATATGCCTTTACCTCTCAATCTACGACCTTGTTGGAAATCTTCCACATTGTATCAACAAGGATTTAAATTCAACATAAACAAATCAAACAATTGAGCTAAAAATGTAAGTCAAACTAAGTTGGAAAGAACAATGTAGACAAATGCAATATCTCAAGAAAATGAACCTCGAAGGTCAATGGAGCCTCTTATTCCACTTCATATTTGATGTTTATACACAACAAAAAATAAGGCTTGTAATTCTAGCTCAATTCCTATAGTGCATTTAACCAGAGAATAACCACACCTTGGGTAGTTAATATAAAATGTAGAAAAGTAACTTGCCTTCCATTAATCTATACAGGTACTAGTTGACCCTTATAAGAGTATTAGAACGTTGAATTTTGTTATTTACCCCCTTTCGATTGAAAATTCATTTTCCAGAACTCTATCCCAATTTAGTCTTTATCGGTCTTTTCTAGCAAGCTAAACCTCCTTCAATTTTTTAAAATTCCACCAACCAATTCTATAATTAAAAAATTATAAAAGAATTGATGGAACTTTAGATATCACACCAATAAAAACCATGATGGATTAAACCTTAGGTTTAGCAAAACGTAGTGCATTAATACCCTACTCCACACGAATGGAATCATTATTGCAATATACTTAAGGGTCAAACCCAAAAGAAAACTTTTTAAGTAGTTTAATATATTTAGAAGTATTAGGAGTAATATTTATATCTAATAAAGTTGGTTGGTTGATTATACTAAATTGTTGACAATAAGAAACAATGATTGAGGAAGTAACTAAATGATAATAGAAAGATTGGAGCATGGGGTTTCACTCGCTATAGTCTACATAATTGTTCTACCACGATTAGCTCTAAGTAACAATTTAAGAAATAGAGGCTTAGCTACTGCACCCTCATGGGATACAGATCATTGCATGGATCAAACTCTCTTTGTACCAACCAGTCATGGTACCCAAGTTCCTAGTCCATTCGATTGGACTCCCAAACTATGGTTGAACAATCTCTTCACATTATCATATCATAACTCAATCACCTCACCGTCCCTTGTTGACATCTCAGAGCAACATGCACATCCAGGATCATAACATACATGCAAAGCAAGATCAATTTGCAAGGCATGGAGATAAGTAGAACGATAAGTTATTTAGAAATAGCATTGTTGATTCTAGATACATGATAGAATAAAATATGGCTTTATGGGGCTAGTCCACATGCCTCAATACAAATTTCTACCCACTCATGGTGAGAGACAACAATGGATGGATAGATAGAATGATGGAGGGGGCATGATCCCTGGTGCAAGATGACCAATCTCTCCATTGTCACCGCCTCCTTACTCCTCGATAGGATTTGCACTGTGCAAAATGTAGCTTTTAAATCCTGATAAGAGACTCTTAGAATGGATAACAAGGGTTCCCTTCTAAAGATGCCTTCCTCATTGTTGAAACCCTAATTGTTAAATTTTTTGATAGAAAGAATCTAGTTTCATGGCCCTTACTTTGTCCACCAGACGGCTCATGTGGGTTACTCAATCTACACCTTATATCTAGTTCCCTGGGTGGACCGGTGCAAGTTGAGTCGGGGAAGGCTGGATGCAGACAACGCACGTTAGAAATGAAGAGTCAGGGATACTTCAGGTAGAGAGCGGCTTGAGTTTGGTGACTGGAGGGACTGATCTGCTAACTTATTGAAAGGTGGATAGTGGATAGCTTATGGGGCCTTCCTTCCCTTGATGTATGCATCTTGAGAGTCTAATCATCCTTCTAGGCAGTGAAGTGTATATTTAGTTGTTTCTTCATAAAAATTATATAAAATGCATTAAAGTCTAGAAAAGGGAAGATAATTGCATTGAAGTAATTTTAAGACTAAAACTAAGGAATAAAAAGACATCATCCCCTAAAAAGCAACTAAAACTATATGCAAAAATGGGTATAAATATACTCACCATAGATCGCCTAAATCTAAGAACTTGTTTGACACTTACCAAACAATCTCGATTGACCAAAACTCTATCCTATATAGACGAACTCCTCCCATTTTTTTCTTTTCAAGGATCTTGGTCCTAATCCTGAATTGGCTCACTCAAACAAAAGATGAAGGTATAAAAGGTGTATAAAGCAAGTGATAAACTCTTTCTTAAGGATCTTATCACATCTTAGTATTTGATACAATTATCCATTATCATAGACTCTTGATCTTATTGACTTTTTGCAAACCACATATCTTATTTGCTTTTTTACATCCACATTTTTCTCACTAAGGCATGAGTTAGTGAGAGAATCAGACATGCTTTGATTTAAGAACTGAAGCAACGATGAGATTCAATTTTGAGGCAAATAAATCTCCAATGGTTCACTAGCACTCCTGCAAAATGAATGATTGGTCAGACATAGGTAAGTGTCTCTACTAAAGCCTAACCTCACTCGAGAGTAATCTTTCATGCCCAAATTGTTGACATGAATGGTTATTTAATTAACTCATTCATAAAAAACACGTCACAATTTTCCACCCTCCACAAGGTTTGCCATACCATCCTTCTTGAGTCCAACTTTTTTGTCCTTTCAGAGTATGAGGGTCAAACTTGTCTCAAGCATGTGGTTCTCACTCTTATCATGAACCTTTCCTTGAGAGAGGCAAATTCTTTACAATATATTTTTTCTCACTCAATAAAAACTCATGGTTAATGCTAATTCTATATATAATGATGAATTCCATCCCACATTCTATACATTTTACACATTTATTATCTTTCTAAGATTTTTCCATATTCTCTTAATATTTCATACACTCATTTTTAACCTACTTTTACCCAATTTTGTTTTCTTTGAAGAAATCTTCTTCTGAGACCCAAAACGAAATTACTCTTGAATTCTACTTTTTTAATCCCTTTTAGATGTGTTTCTCATATGAATGATCCTGATTAAGTATTCCTTTTATAAAGGTATTCCTTATTGTAAAAAAATATTCCTCTTTTTTAAGTATTCAACTATTTTTTTTCAAGACACTTGGTGGATCCGAGCCATCCTACATTTTCCACATGGTGGGTCACCTTGATCTGTGTGCCCCACAGACTTGGCACATCAGGGTGATCTGATGCCTCTTCTAGAAGGTTTGTTATGGAACCCCAAACCCTTATATCCACATATAAATACCCCCCCAAATCCATTGTATTATTGTCCCCTTTACAACTTCTACAAGCTAGTGGATAAAACTACCTCTTTATTTATTTCATGCATTTGTTGTGATCAAATGATCCTTCCTCTAATACCACATGCATTATTAGTATCAGGTGCCTATTCAAGCGGCAATGTAAATTTTTATCTACATTATTATTTTTTCCTTCTAATCCTTTGTTATTTTTCTTTAGTTCCTCATATTTGTCTAAGATCATATTTTGTTCTTAGCCCACACTTGTGTATCATCCACTAATCCTGTGAATTGGTCCTAATCACCTATGAGAGATCTCCATTGTGGGAGCACCTAAGGTGATTAGGACCCCAATATACTTAAAATTATGAAGATTAGGGAAACATTAGGAATGATCAAACATCTCCATCCCTAGAAGCCCACCCATAAATAAAAAGTATTTCCTTTGTTACATGCCTTGAATTCATTTTTGCTTTGTTTGTTAACTAATTCAAAAAAAATCTTCTTCAATTTAAGTAAGAAATAGATTGATATAGGTTTTTCGATAGAAACGGGGTTCTCATCCTTACCAACTCGCAACAAGATTGCATACTTGAATTTATGGTTTTCTTTCATTTTTTATTTTTGATTATCCAGCTGGGATTCTAGATCAATTTCCTTTGCGGATTCACAATGATTGATCTTTATTTTCCTCATTTTCCATATGAAATTTGATGGAAACTCCAAACATCTTTTATCATTATCCATGCGACCGTCGGGCTGAGTTTCACTACTAAAAGGGTAAGAATCATATCATATTCTTTTTTGGTAGGGTCTGACATATATACACTGATAAAACAAAGAAAACATAAAACTCATAATTTGTACCTAGCCATCTTCATTGATAGGTCCAAGTTGTTGAATTATAAGCAACCCATCCTGGTCAAATTAAAGTCTAGACTAGATAACTTGGATCAAAGTAATAGATATTGGAAATGTCAAATAAATGGATAAAAAAGTCATATGATGTAATTATATAAGTTTTGGGAATCTAAAAAAATATATATAATAAGAGAAGTGCTAATGAATAGGATAGAAGTAAAAAATTATACTCAATATAATAAATTTAATAACTAAGATACAAAATGAAGGACATAATTGAGGAAATTATAGGAGTACAAGATGAAATGAATTAAATAAACATAATTCAATGGAATAAGATCTCAACATTTAAATAATAATAGTTATAATAATATCGAGGATAATGATAACAATACTATCAATAATCATGTTTATCATCAACACCATCATTTGTAATGTGTGATGGTGCCCAGGTTTGAAATCCATGGTAACCATGAGAGGGAATGTGTCGGTGATAGAGGTCAAGCCTACCATTATCGACCATCCAATAAATCTAAAAATATCAAAAATAAAAATAATGTATTTCCTAATCAATAGATCTAGAGAAAAAAAGAATCTGATAATAAAGAAATCTAGGTTATTCAAACTGGCACAGAGGGAAACATAAACTGGATTAGAAATGAAGAGGTGTATGGACCCTAAAAATCATTCAAAGAGGCTACTACTAGAAGGAATGTAGGAGACATAACCTATCTAAACCAAATATCATTGGCCATGTTGAAAAACATTGACATTAGCGTCAAATTGAGTGGTATGTTTGTGAGAATTATGAGATGTCAAGTCATTCAACTTCTTATCAAGACATAGAAAAACACAATTTATGTTCACATTGTGGGCATTAATCTCCACTTCCAAGTAGTCATTGAAAAGATCTAAACAATTAGGAAGACCAAATAAGAGTTTAGAGTAATTAATCCTAAAGGGATCCTACATAATCCAAAGCACCAATAAAGATGGTTGCTTTGTTGTAATAATAGGAATGCCCCACCCCATATTTGGAAATCACTAATCAATTCAATATCGGTGATTTGTATTCTAAACTTTGGGCATCATTTTTAATAAGTTTGTAGTCTGAGTTAGAGAACTAGATGGCTATATTCCTTTATTAAAATATGTTTCTCACTCATTTAGGATATGTTATAAGGAAAACAATAAAAATAGACTATCACACTGCATTAGGATATCCATGAGTGTTTACTATAATATAATTTGAAGTGGAGACTTTTAAGTGGCCACATACTACAATATTCATCATTGTTAATATTTAGTATAATATAACAACATATTCACAGTCTCCATGAAGTGTGGTCGTGTAATATCCTAAAAGTTTAAAATTGTTAATGAATCCTTAATGGGAAACCCTAATTTGGAAATTTAAGATTTCATCTATCATGTAGAATATAATGTGACCTTTAAATCCAATATAATGAACTATTCTCTCAACCTCGAATTTTGGCTCAACCAACTCACTAAGAAAAGGGTAATTCCCTTAATCATATTGTTTAATAATATAAGCATTATGACAATGGAATATGTGAGTATGATGATAAAAAGGTAAATAAAACCTAAATCTAACAAGATAAGAAGATTCTAGACTTCTAGTTTAATCTATTGTTAAAATATGTAGTCATTAGACCTTTTTTTAGCCCTCTAATGAATTTATAAAGTTTCCATATAGTTTGAAACATAAATAAGCTATTAATTGAATAATCAACTCAATTTCATATGATTCACTTATTTTAATGACACACATTGTAATGTGGGTTTTCTTCACTATGTTTCTGCTTTATCACACATTTTCTAAAACTTGGTTTCTTTTGCAACCCTCCAATGTGGATCCAACGGTCAAGAGAACTTTCTTCTACCTTGAGATCGTCTATTCTTGGACTTCGCAGTCCATTCCTCCTCCAACTTCTTACCCATGTGTTCTCTCTCTCTTTCCCTCCTCACCTCCTATTGTATTTCTTTACACATTTCACACACCCCTTCAGACCTGAAGAGTCCAATTTTGATTGGGTTTTTGGCCAAAATCCTCCATCGTACAGACTCCATGTCAATCTCATGTTTCCCCCCTATGGTTGGGACTCTATGCCACACCAAGGTATTTCACATATATATGATCACCTCTCCACCATCCTGGAGGCATATAAACTCGTTTTGATAGTTAGTTTGGTCTCTATCACCCTGCTCCATCTCTCCCATCTCTACCTCAAGACTATGGCAAGGTCAAGTTCACCGACATGCTTCTGACCACCGAAGTGGATGTTGGATATTGTAGTCTCTCCTCTTTGAGGTGTAGGCAAGCTTCTAGAGGTGTGAATTTATTCAGAGAGGTACTCAATCCATTTTCCCTCTTTTTCTATAGTTTGGACATGTACCCAATTCTCGAGCATCCCATCATGGTTTTACTCATCGCCTTCACCGTCAGCTTCAGTTTTCGATGTTGATTCGAATTGCATCTTCAAGTTTTAGCTTGCTTTTCTCTATTTCATTCCTAACCTTAGCGTCCTAGCTAGTCATGAAGGAAGTAGGTGGCAGAGCTTTCGACCACCTTACATCCTATTCTTAGGCTCCATGAATTTGAAGCAAGAAGGGGAACATGCTAGTGTTGTTTTCTAGTTGAGTTTTTCTCAAAACCCCAATTTTGGTTGGTGAAATTCACGCTATGATCTTGATTTTGGGAAGATCGGTGTCTCCTCCCTGGAGAATGAAGACCCTGGGTGATTTTTTGATGTTTATGCCCTTGGACTCTCAATGGCTTAAATTATTGCACAAGGTCAAACTAGTAGTTTAGCACCTTGGGTAATCCTTTATCGTGCATGCCTAAAGGAAGGACCCACCTCCAAGTTGTTGGCTCCTATTGGGCCACATCGGATTGGGCCCAGGTCTAGTTACTCGTTGATTTGGGTATTAGCACCTACGTGGATTTTTTCTTTATTTTGATTGTCCAGTAATTTATAAAATCATAGTAAATCAATACAATGTCAGAAAATTTTCCAAAATATGTTTGTTTAAGGATTTTTTGGTAAGGAATGTGATTCATAGATGCTTAAAGCCTAATTCAATTAAGTGATACCATGTTTTATTAATGAACTAAGATGAGGTTTTAGGATGATAAATAATTCAAAACATGTTAATTTCAAGAACCTAGGAGTTGACTTGAGATTGGAGAAACTAATCTAGGATCTACCTTGGTCCAGGTAAGTGGGTCATGCCACTATGGATATGTAGCTTGCATAAATTGCATGTTATGTATTTTTTATTATGATTTAAACTCTAAGTCAATGAAATTAGGATAATGATGATGCCTAAAATTATATTATTGCATGTTGTCTGTTAAATCCATAAAGTCCTATGGTTATCATTGATGCTCATTAGTTTAATGTTTTGATCATGTAATGATTAATACATTGAAGAAATAACCATGTAAATCATGTAATGTTAATGTCAATATTAAGAGGGAGAAATCCACTAAGGATTAGGATAATGCACTTAAGTTGTGAATTGTTCCTCTTGATCTTATTTTGTCTTTATGGCATCAATGAGCACTTTGGTGAAACTAAGATGAGGCTTCACCATCTTGATGAGCACTTTGGTGTAATTCTTGGACGTGGACAATTTACATTGAGGGCAATATAAGAACAATGATGTTAATGATTAAGATAAGAGAATTAAGTAACTTATTATATGGTTCTCACAATGATGGACCTTTATGGTTATTGTGGGCTTCCTAGCAATGATGGACTTTCTGAGCATGATGTGCCCCATGTAGGCAGTTATATAGAGAATGCATATATTAGTGTTTCTTAATTCATTTATGTAATGAGAGCAAATGTGTATTGATAATTCTTAATATCAAGTCATGTCAAGTTCATTTCAGTTCAAGTATATATGCTTACTTTTCAGTTCTTATGAAATTCATAGTGTCTCTTACTTATGTTATTTCTTTGTTTCACATGGTTGTGGGATGAGATGTCCCTTGATCAAGGAGCAAGAGAGAACAGAAGTGAGCCCTTCAGCGTAGATGACATCAAGGAGACTTTAGCTTGGTGGGGTGTCATCTACCACTCAATTGATTGTCTAGTCCAATTTTTATTTCATGATTTAGATTTTCTTAGCCTACATGTAATAGGTTTGAGATCAAGATGAGATTGTTTATGTTTCCCCTTTCAAGAACAATGTATGAATCTATATTTTGAATTTATGCATGGTGTTTCATTTATTTTGTTGTTGCATATATCATTCCTTTATGATGTCCATCCAGGCCGGGTGACCCTTGTTACAAAAAACATGGGGTTTTCTTTCAGTGATATATAT
Organism: Alisma plantago-aquatica; assembly: GCA_963693085.1. Lineage (NCBI taxonomy): Eukaryota > Viridiplantae > Streptophyta > Magnoliopsida > Alismatales > Alismataceae > Alisma > Alisma plantago-aquatica. The sequence goes on from OY856409.1 coordinate 1,855,014,747, forward strand.
GTGCTTGGAGGGATGTTACAATATGGTATCAGAGTGACATGTATATGGACACTAAGCTAAAGATTCATATGATCTAGCCCCAGGTATAGAAGAATTAAGTGAAAGACATTGGAAATCAAAGTAGATGTCTAGTCAAGAGATATAAGTTTAGAAAAGGATTAGGGTTATGTGCCTACACATTTTGGATTTTTATGTTGACTCTAGAATTGTATATAACATGCTCTCTCTTTTTCCCATGTGCATGTGGTATGGGACATGTGCACGAGGGAGGTGCCAAGATTAGTGTGATAAGACATGTCTCCTCTAAATATATGATTCACTGACATGTATCCAAAGGCAACAAATAAAATAAGAGTTTCCATTAGAATTTTGAGATATATAGTAACACAAACCTAATCAGACACATAGTAAGACCAATGATGCATAAGAAGAGTAGATATTTGACATAGATAGACAATAGAGATCCATGGTAGAATTTAACCCTTAGAGAAGATGTAAGAGATGTCCTTTGATCATGTCGATGATGATGTGAAATGCATTACCCACATGTTGGTTTAATAATGAGGTCTAGCTAGTGTTTTACCATGAGAATTAGACTTTATGATGATATTAAAAATTAGTGTGCATACAATATGTAAAACCCCAAGGTGGGTAGTAAGTGGAAATTTCAAGGACAAAATTTATTTAAGGTGGGTAGAACTGTAGCATCCTATAAATTTAAACTTATCAATGAATCCTTAATGGGAAATCCTAATTTGCAAATTAAATATTTCATCTATCATATAGAACCTAATGTGACCTTTAAAATCCGAAATATTATGAACTATTCTCTCAACCACGAATTTTGGTTCAATCAACTCACTAAGGAAAGGATAATTTCCTTAATCTCACCTTTTAATAATAAATGCATTATGATGGTGATAATGTGAGTTTGATGAATTAAAGGTAAATAAAACTTAAATCTAACCAAATAAGAATATTGTAGACTTCTTGTTTAGGCTATGGTTCAAATTTGAAGTCATTAGGACTTTGTTTGACCCCTCTAATGAATTTAGAAAACTTTTATACTTTGAAACATAAATAAAATATTATTTGAATAATCAACTCGATTTCATATCATTCATTTATTTTAATGTCACGCAGTGTCACATGGGATTTCATTGCTATGTTTTTGCTTTATCAAGCATTTTATAAAAACCAATTTTTTTTTATAATCATCTGACCTAGATCGAATGGTTAGGAAAACTATTTCCTACCTTGAGATCATTTGTTCCTGGACTCTACCATCTGTGGCTCCTCTAACTTCTAACCCCTTTGTTCTCTCTCTTTCCCTCCTCTCCTCTTGTTCTATTTCTCTATGCATTTCTTGCACCCCTTTAGACCTAACAAGTCTAGTTTTGATTGAAGTTTTTAGCCTAAAGCCTCTATTGGCCAGACTCCATGTCGATCCCCTATTTTCCCCTTGTGGTTGGGACTTCACGCCATACTAGGGCATCACACCTATATACGATCAAATCTCCACCATCCTCAAATTCATAGAATTGTTCCAATAGTTAGTTTGGTCTTTATCACCCTAAATCCATCTCTCCCATCTCTATCTCATGACTCTGTCAAGGTCAAGTTCATCAGCGTGCTTTGGACCACCGAAGTGGACGCTGGAGATCAAAATCTCCTCCTCTAAATGTAGACAAGCTTCTAGAGGTGTTTATTTCTTCATAGAGGTACTAAATCCATTTTCCCTCTTTTTTCTGTTGTTTGGAATTTTATCCTATTCTCAAGCATACCATTATGGTTTTACTCGTCTCCTTCACCAGTAGCTTTGTTTTTCAATGTTGATTCAAATTGCCTCTTTAGGTTTTAGCTTGTTTTGTTCTATTTTGTTCCTGGCCTCAAGCATGATGGTCAGTCATGGTAGAATGAGGTTCCAGAGTTTTCAGCCACCTCACATTTTGTTCTTAGTCTCCATGAGTTCAGAGCAAGATGTGGAACATGCTAGTGTTGTTTTCCATTGAAGATATTCTCAAAATCATGGCTTTGGTTGGTGAAATTCATGCATTGATCTTGCACCTAAGAAGATCTTTGTATCCTCCCTTGAGAATAAAGACCCCAAGAGATATTTTGACACTTATGGCCTTGGACTCTCGATGGATTAAATTTTTGCATAGAGGCAAACTAGTAGTTTAGCACCCTGGGTAATCTTTTGTCCTGCGTGCCTAAAGGAAGGGACCCGCTCTAGGTCGTTGACTCCTATTGGGCCACATCTGACTAGGCCCGGGTCTTGCTATTCATTGATTTGGATATTACCGCTTAAGCAGATTTTTCCTTCATTTTGATTGGCCAGTAATTCATAAAATCATAGTGAAATGGATTCTAGGGTGTCTCCACTTGAAGGATCTATGGCGGAGCAAGAGATCCCTAGAAATTCAATAGGTACTAACTTCTCTTTGGCCTCACATGGTACTAGATTACCTTCCTTAAGTTCATTAGATGGAAGATGCTCCTTGAGCCTTAGAGATTCATTCCTCACAGTTCAAGGGATTCCAATCTTGGTGTCTGTTGAAGGCAGACCAAGGGCTGACTTAGAGAAGATAGTCCACCATGGGGCCCCTCAAGTGACGGTGGAAAAAGAGGCGAGATCATGGGTAGACTTTCTAAAGTCGGGGAAAGTTGAGATCCTTTACAATCTTAAAAAGACACAGATAGAGATAAGAGATGGGAAGTTGATATATCCCAAGATCATTGTAGAAAGGAACAAAGAAAACTAGAGTAGAACTGTGATAGGGTCTGTCGTTGGCTTGAAACCTCATTGGCAAACTTTAGTGGTTCACCTTGCACAAATTTGGAATGCCAAAGGTTCCCTGGAGGTGAGATGGAGGGGCAAGGGTTTCTTTCTGATCATGTTTTCTAATGATGAAGATATGGAATCTTCTCTAGAAGGGGGTCCCTGGTTTGTGGTTGGTAAACTATTGATTATAAATAAATGGGAAAGAGGGGACCAGATGGAGAAGATTAAACTTAAAAAGATCTGTATTTGGCTCAAAGTTCATAATCTACCATTGGAACTATGGGATGAAGAAATGTTATCATACATTGGCTCTGTGTTGGGGAAGCTAGTTAGAACGGATCACCTCACCCTTTCGTTCAAAAGGCTTGAATATGCAAGAATGCAAGTCCGTGTTCCAGTGAATTTCAATTTTCCCAAAGATATGGAAATTCTCAGTGATGATGGAATTATTGATGTCATAAGCTTTAAGTATAACTTGGAATCAGAAAGATGCATTGATAGTGGAAATTTTGGATATGAAGCATCTTTATGTAATGAAAAAGCAGTTATTCAAGGGAAATATCAAAGGAAGGCTCAAAACACACAAACATCAAATAAAATTTGGAAGCCGAAATAGTCTAAGGATTTGTAGAAGACAAGGGCAGTTCCTAGAAATGAGTCCTCATCAAATGCGAGAGTTATTACAGGGGATGAGGAAGTGAGGGTGGAGGATAATAAGTTTTTATCGAATGGGGTAGCAAATGTTGCTATTCCAGAACAAAATGGGGAATGGCAAACTGTTCAGAGATCAAGAAACCCTCCTAAATGTGTTTTGAGAAGTTTCAATGAGAAGGAAGTGAACGACCAGGTCAAAAGAAATGAAAATATCTCACTGAATAGGTTTTCTCTTCTTGATCAGTGGAAGGAAGGTAAAAATTACTTTGTTCTTGGTCCAGTGGAGGGGGGAGGAGATATGCCTGGTTTTCCAAATGGATAGGCCTTTCTCCATAATGTAATGGAATGTCAGGGGGCACACAACAAAATACCCTACATTCGTAAGGAGATTAGGAATAATAAACCTAATATCTTCATTCTTATTGAATGCAGAGTTAGCAAAGGAGAGCTTACATCATGTGTTCAGTCTATTTGGTAAAATGCAAAGTTCATTGATAATTCTAGCTTTCATTCGTATACCAAAATTTTCATTTTCTGGGATAATCCGGACATCTATATTTCTAAATTTTGTGAAGGAGATCAGTATATACATTGTGATATTGTCTTTGGAGAGTATGTCCTTAATCTTTTAGCAATTTATGGTGCAAACAGAGACTTGTACAAAAATAGGTTATGGGAGGGCCTTATTGATTTTTCTAAAGTTGTCTAGAAGGATTGGTTTGTGGTTGGAGATTTCAATGTAGTTAGATTAGCCGGGGAAATGTTTGGCAAGAAGCCACCTACTGAGCTAAGTATGAGTATTTTTAATAATTCTTTGAGTGAGATGAACATTATCAAAATGCATGTTAAAGGCCCCTTTTATACCTGGGATAGTAGAAGTAAAGATGGATCAAGTACCTTTTCTAAAATTGACTGCATTTTCTGTAATATGGATCTCTTAAATAGCTTCCCTAATGCGTGGGGTGAATCATTTGCTAACATAGTAAGTGACCACAAGATAATTTTAGTTCATCTTGTTTAAGGTAAGAAGAAGGATACCTCGTTTAGTTTCATTAATGGGTGGACATCTCGACCTAGGTTCAAAGATGTAGTCGCAAAATCTTAGAAGATTAATATATCAGGCATACCAATGTACATATTATATAGAAAGTTGTTTTCTATAAAGATTTATCTAAGTAAGTGGAATAAGGAAAAGGTAATCAATTTGATTTCTAATGAAAGATCTCTTGAAGAGCAGGCCTTGTGCATTCAAAATTTAGTGGATAATAATCCTTTTGATAGAGATCTTCAAATAAGAGCCAAAAATATAAGGAATGAAGCCTTAAAGGCACTAAAGGATGAAGAGAATTTCATTAAGCAGAAATCTAGGGTTCACTAGCAGAAATATGGTGATAGAAATACAAGATTTTTTTATGCTTCTCAATAGAATAGAAGGATATCAAATAACATTTATAATTTGAAGATTGATGATTCATTCTGCAATGATGATGGAATCTTAGAGGATCATATTACATCATATTTTGAAAAAAGCCTTCACTTGTGCATGCCCTGCTATGATTTCTTCTTAGCATGAGGATAGGGTTATTCTTAGAATCTCTGCAAAAAATTGATAAGATAAGGAGGTTGGTTTCTAAAGAGGATATTATGGAGGTCATTAAGAACCTAAAAGATGAAAAATACCCTAGGCCAGATGGTTTTAATTCCCTCTTTTTTAAATACTATTGGGAGATTGTTGGCAAAGATGTTATGGTTGTTGTTTTGAGATTCTTTGATAATGGGAGGCTATTGAAAGAATGTAATAAGTATTTTGTTGTTTTGACTCCAAAGATTAGGGAAGTTTCTACTATTAAAGACTATGAACCTGTTTCTCTATGCAATATTATCTACAAAATAATCATGAAGATACTTGCAAATAGACTGAAAGAGGTTTTAACTGAGATCATCAGCCTGAATCAATCTGCTTTTGTGAAAAATAAAAGGATTGGTGATGCTATCCTTTTAGCTAATGAGATCCTGAGTTCTTTTAATAACTCGAATGCTAAAAATCTATGTCTAAAAGTAGATTTATCCAAAGCTTTTGACTCTGTTGATAGTTTGGATAACCCTAATGCTAGAAAACTATTTTTAAAAGCATATTTATCCAAAGCTTTTTTCTTTAAAAGATGAATTTCCCAAACTGTTGGTTAGTTTGGATAAGAGAATTCTTTTCCATGGACTCATTTTAGATTCTCATAAACGGATCCCCTTCAAGGTCTCTTAAAGCTACAAAAGGGGTTAGACAGGAAGACCCTCTGTCCCCTCTTTTGTTTGTCATTGTCATGCAATGACTTACAACCATTCTAAAGAGCTATGTGGATGTAGGGAGCATTGTTCCTTTATATGTTGATAAAAAGAACAGTGTTGGAGTTTCACATATCATCTTTGTTGATGACCTTTTAATTTTTGCTAAAGCTGAGTCAAGGAACATGGATGTGATTAAGGAATTTCTTGAGAAGTTTTGTAGATGTTCAGACTTGTTTTTTAATAATTCAAAGAGCCACATTTTTCTGGGAAAGGGAATAGAGATTTATTTTTCAAGCAAGTCCAACATTTCTAGTGCTAGCCTTCCTGTGAAGTACTTGGGGTTACCCCTTTTACTGGTAGACTCACGAAAGGTATGTGTGCACTTTTACTAGACAAACTAAAGACAAGGATTGATATATGGAAGAGTAGGTTCCTCTCTATGGAAGGTAGAGTGGAGCTGGCCATATCCACCTTATCCTCCTTTTATATTTTATGGACAACAACTTTCCCCATTCCCAAGTTTGTCATTGATGATATGGAGAGGATCATTCATAATTTTATATGGGATGATAATGATAGCAAAAGATATTTTCATTCTATTTTGTGGGATTCCATTTGTAGACCAAAGAAGGAAGGGGGTCTGGGTCTAAGGAGGATTTCAGATTGGTCAATGTCCAGCATGCTTAGAAACCTCTGGGATATAGCAAACTCAAAATCATGTCTTTGGGTAAAGTGGGTTCATGGAAGATATATTGGTGAGAAATCTGTGTGGTCTATCAATCACAAAGCAAATTTCTCATGGATTTGGAATAGACTCCTGAAGTACAGGAAGGACTTGCTTGATCTTATCAATTTTGAGGTAGGTGATGGTAGAAAATTTATGTTATGGGTTGACCCTTGGTGCCCGAATAAAAAGACAATGTTGGATTTGGTTGATAAACAGTTAGTTCACAAGTTGGGTGGATCACTCTATGGCAGGTTAAGCTACTGTATTAGCAAGTCTAAGAATGATTGGTTGCTTTTAGATATTAGAGGAGCTGGTGAAGAATATAATTGTCTAAAAGTGTGTCCCAAGCATGTAGTTTTGAGTGAGGATTCAGTTGAAATGATTAACTCTATAAAACCTATTATGAGAAACTTTTGGGAGATATCTAGAATGACTCATCCAAAGGTGGATTGGGGTGTTTGTATATGGTTGAATCCTCTACCTAGGAGGGTCTCAATTTTCTTTGGAAGCTTTTTCTAGACAGATTGGTCACCATATACCTTCTTCAGGGTTATGGATTCTCTTTGGTTTTGAGATGTTCCTTATGTTGTGAGGATGTTGATGCTATTTCTCATCTCTTATTTGAATGTCCTTTCTCGATAGAGATATGGACTCTATTCTCAAATAAGTTTAGTCTAAATTGATTGAGAAACAAGTTACAGATGTTGAGTATGACAGGGAGAATCAAGTTAATTGCTTGTTTGGTTTTGAATAACATTTGGTTGGAAAGGAACAATAGAGTCTTTCTTGACAAAAGTAGAGACTACCTTATCGTTTGGAATAGAGCTTTTTTGGATTCAAAATCCTTATATATCTAGGATGTACATAACACCCTGTACATTTTTCTTTCTTCTTATTTTGTACCCTTTTTACAAAAAGCAATAAAAAGAGAGGAGGCGCGCTAGGTTCACCAAAAAAATGTTAGAAAATGTCCCAAACATATGTTTTGGAGAGGGTTTTTGATAAGGAATCTAATTCATAGATTTTCAAAGCCTAATTTGATGGAGTGAGACCATGTTTTCTTAATGACCTAAGATTGGGGTTTAGGATGATAATTAATTCAAAGCATGTTAATTTCAGGAACCTAGGAGTTGATTTGAGATTGGAGAAAAAAAATTAGGATCTACCTTGCTCCAAGTAAGTGGGTCATGCCACTATGAATATGTACCTTGGATGAATTGCATGTTATGTATGGTTTATAATAATGCTTTAATTTCCACGTCAATGAAATTAAGATAATGACGATGCCTCATATTATATCATTGCATGTTGTTTGTTATGTCCATAAAGTCCTATGGTTATCATTGATGCTCATTAGTTTCATGTTATAATCATATAATGATTAAGACATTAAAGAAAGAATCATGTAAATCATGTAATGTTAATTTCAGGATTAAGAGGGAGAAATCCCCTGATGATTAAGATATTGCACTTAAGTTGTGAATTGTTCCTCTTGATGTTATTTTGTATTTATGGCATTGATGAGAACTTTGGTGCAACTAAGATGAGCCTTAACCGGCTTGATGAGAACTTTGGTGCAATTATTATATGAGGACAATTTACATTGATGGTAAGATAAGAATAATGATGTTAATGATGAAGATAAGAGAATTAAGTAACTTATTACATGCTTCTTGCAATGAAGGACCTTTATGGTCATTATGAACTTCCTAGCATTGATGGGATTTCCGAGCTTGATGTGCCTTGTGTGGGCAGTTATATTGAGAATGCATATAGTAGTGTTTCTTAATTCATTGATGTTATAAAAAATAATGTATAATGATAATTCTTAATGTTATGTCATGTCCAGTTTATTTCAGTTCAAGTATATATGAATACTTTTCAATCCTTATGAAATGCATAGTGTCGCTTACTTACATTGTTTCTTTGTTTCACATGATTGTGGGATGAGATGTCCCTAGATCAAGGAGCAAGAGAGAACTGAAGAAATCCCTTTAGCATAGCTGGCATCAAGTATACTTTAGCTGGTGGGGTGCCATCTACCACTCAATAGATTATCTGGTCAAGTTTTTATTTCATGCTTTAGATTTTTTCAACCTACATGTATTAGGTTTGAGATTAAGATGAGACAATTTATGTTTTCCCCTTTCAAGAACAATGTATGAATCTATATTTTGAATTAAGGCATGGTGTTTCATTTTTTTGTTGCCAAGAATATCATGCTTTTGTGATTTCCTCCAATTTGAGAGTCTCTTATCATGGGCAATATGGGGTTTGCTTCCACTTATATATATGTTCTTGGAGGAGCATTACAGGTCAATTAGGTCATTGTTAATCAGAGTGAATACAAATCTAACATGTTTCTCAATACCCTATTAGCATTAGACCCCTCAAGTTCAATGTCCTCTATATCCTATACCATTTCCATTCATGCGAGGAAGTGGAAGAGGAATCCTCCACCCCTAAAATTTTATAAATCCAAGAAAGTGATAAGTAACAACAATATATAAGACACAAAGAAAAAAGATAGTTTATATGTCATTGTAGGGTGGATTTACTACTAAAGAGGATTGATGGATAAGATCTAGAAAAAGAAATAAAATAAGCATTAACAACACTTGGGAGTTAAGGAAGCTACATCTGGAAATGAGAAGAATCGGGAAACATATACATCATGCACAAATGCCATAATCACATTGTAGTATCTCTAGATAAGGTTCTCTAATACCCTCCAACCACTATTCAATAAGGATATGTGAATACAATATATAGGCTGCCATCTTTGGAAAGAAAAAATGATTTATGAGAAAGTAAAGAAATATAACCAATTTCAATTTCCTATGATTATAGAACCTTGATGTGATGGTCCTACTACAACTGAGATAAATAAAGAAATTGGGCTTGTTTTCATCTCATACAGTTGAATCAATTGTATACTTGGGTGTTATATGGATGTTGTGGGAGAAGTTTATGTGCTCTATTTAATTATTGTACATTCTTTTCCAATTTGTACACTACAATATGGATAAAAGATAGTACCTAGTTACTATTCATGTTACCTAAAATCCAAAAATTGTAAGCTCGTTTGGGAAATAGTTGAAGAGTTGTCATCAAGAACTAATGTTTTCGAGGTGGTATCAATACATTTGAAAATAGTTTATGCATATATGAAATTAGAGGTGGTATTCACTTTGATAAATATGTTTCTACCCATTACTCTCATGGATATAGGTCTTTATGACATGAAAGGTTAAGGACGATTCCTTACTTATGCATATGAAACTACAAAGAGTAGTAGCAAACAAAATGCGGCTTAATGTACACAGTGAGGCCTCTATCATGGTGCTTCCACGTGTTTTATTTGACCAACTTCCTATTATAATCACTAGTGAATTATCTACTACAGATAGATGAAGATTCTTCAATCCCAAAGCTTTTTACAAACACATTTCCAAATTCTATAATATACTATAGACAAAGTCGAACAATTAGGAATAATTTATTGAAGAGTTGTCATACTTCCATGAAGTATCTAAAAAATGGGATGCAAATAATCTAAAAAAAATACAAGGAGAAACATGCCTTGTTATCTCATATCAAAAACAAGCATACACATTCTATCCCTTTTGGTGCTTATTCAAATGATAGTATTTCCATCAGACTCAAGAAAATATATAACCAGCTCCACATGCATGTGGAGGATGATTGGCAACAATGATCTTATCTTGATTCTCTCAAATATGGTGATGAAAATCTATCAAAAGTGAGAAAGTGCACCTTACTATGTAAATGTTACACATGGTTCTCATACCAAAAATAAACATTTGTTAGAGACATAGTTAATTGACATAGAGTTTAATGAACAAAGGTTGTTTAAAGTCCTTTCCTTAGTGTTTGTATTACAATTAAGACATCTTAAATTCTTGGATTTTTTTTACTCCTGCTTATAATTGGCCTTAAGATAAATGATAAAATTTATTTTGTTCAAAGGATTCGAGATAATGTAAGTCAAAAGTTGAAGGAAGAAATAAATATGCATAAATCTTTATCTATGAATGATTTTGATCAAGTGAATTAGACTTTCATTCAAGATACTTAGAAAGACACAGATGACATCAAAATATCAAGACTCGTGTCATATAGATCATTTACAAGAGAAAATACTTCTACTCTTTGGGAGAGTGAACCCCTTTAATCACTTAAAGAACACATGGAGTCAATCAAAGGGATCCTATAAGCCATACCAAAGAGACTTTGATATACCGCAACATCTGCATTATGCAAGTAATAGAACCAAAAACCACGAGTCAATATACAAGCAGACTAATCCCCTTCCTATAAACAAGAGTGCATTGTCGACTCTACCAAAAACTCATACCAACCTCCAAGATATATTGACCACCAAACAGAGGTTCCTATCAACCAAATGTATAGTTGTGTGGTTGGTCAACTAAAAGATGTGGGGAAACTATGAGGTGACACCCATGTCCTAGTGATATGATATAATAGTTTATAACTTATTTTACTTACAAGATAATATACAATGATATCAACAAAGACAGATACATGAACAAGTAGAAAGTCTATATAAGTTGTTTACATGTACAATGACAAATACAAATGAACATAAAGATTATAACCCCCCTATTATACTTGTAGGATAAAAAGAGTAGTAAAATGATATAATGTGTCTCATCCATATAATCTAAACATGTATTCCTCATGGCTGAGTTGGTCTTTTTATTAAGCCTTTGTACTTTGAGGTATACCACACAAACTATCTGACTACTTACTTTGAAGTTGCAATTAGTTTTTTTTAATGGAAGCCGGGAAGCTATTTATTCATCATGCCTTCCCCTTGCTAGCAAATTTGAAAAAGGGTTACAACCACTAGTAACAGGATTAAATGTGGTAGTACAACTACCATTACAGTGATTAGCCTCATTGATAATTAAAGGTCTCAATGATGTCGGAGGTCTGATGTAGTTGAAGAAGCCATCTTTGTTTTTGAGGTGGTGCTTAGCAAGAGAATCAACAGCTACATTGTAATTTCTGTTAACATATTTGATGATGTAGTCATTCTCATCGACAAGTACAAATATCCTCACGATCAGGTTGGCAAAGGACGGGCTGTTTGTACCTTCTTCTAAAATTGATTGGGTAGCAACAAGACTGTCAGTGTAGAAAACGATAGGGCCAATGAGGTTGGATCGCACATACTCCATAGCCTTGAGTATACCAATGAGCTCAGCATAAAGGATTTTTTTAGTCGCAATGGTTTCTCCAACTCCACCTATCCACTGCCCTAAGTGGTCCCTAACAATACAAGAAACAGCAGACTTGGTTTCACCAATAGCAGCATCCGAATTTATAGTTAGGTACCCGATACTAGCAGGAAGCCATTGTGTAGTTACTGGATTTTGGGTATTCACCCTTGTATTTTTGTTCTCAGAATAAACAACCTTTTCATTCATTTTAAACTGATATGATATGCGATTGAGAATACCCTCAGTCGTGCATTTGGTATTATTGAAAACCTCATTGTTTCTGTTTCGCCAAAGAACCTGGCAAGTAATGGCGTAAAGTCTGACAAACGAGTTGTCTTTGCTGGTGTTGTTAAACATCCATATGCTTCCCTCATTTTCATTCTAGAAATTTGCAGTAATGTTGCTTTGTAATACCTTCATCCAGATCATTCTATTCTGTCTGCAATCTCTCAGGGCATGGAGCATAGTCTCGCTCTCAAGGTGGCATCTAGGACATGGGCTATCCATAGTCATATGCCTTGCATGTCTCCGTGCATTAGTGAGGGTGGCTTCATGACCCATAGTCCAAAGTAGCAGCTTGGTAGAAGAGGGTACCTTCAGCTCCCATAAAGAGTTATGTTTTCACTGCATAGCCAAATCAGGTGTAGGTCTGATCATAGAGTAAGCAGACGCACTAGTGAATCTTCCACTGTAAGTGAGCAACCATGCTCGAGTGTCTTGTTTTGTGGTGTTGAATGGTGCAGCAATCTTTAGGATCTCCTAGACCACAGGAGGATTAAACCAGCTGTCCAGGAAGGCCCGATCCCAGACCCCATTGTCATTGAAGTTGCAATTAGTTGCATATAAGCCTTAGACCAGACTAGTAAATATTTCTTCCCCTCAATCAACATTAATGACAAACTATAGTGGAACAAAATCCTAAACTAATAGTAGGGGCATACAACTATTTCCCTTATAAATAGGTCTGCCCAGGGTCCATAGGTCACAAAACCAAAATAGGGTACAACAACCCCTAAATTTGAGTTATGACTATATCCACTTCCAGTCACATGAATATAATTTGCACAGTACGTGTTCATAGTCTTCTTGAAATTCATATGATGGAGAAAAACCCTTAATTTACCTACACATACACTCAAAACTAGACGACCTTGACCTACTTATCATTCAATTTTTCTATGTGGTTAACTCCTTTCACAATCTAGCAAACTCTATAACTATGATAGTTCTATGCTCATATGGTAACTAGATGATTATAGTTACACTTAATTAATTAAGACAATTACTCATTTTTCCTGCAACATCAATCAAGTTACATTCAAAATATGAAAATGAAATTTCAAGATTCATCAAGTACTCACAACTCTTGTAGATATACAATGTACTATCATACATATCCAACTATCCAAAATAGGGTGTACGTAATTTTAGTGGACCATACCAAGGTCAAGTAATTGAATTAGGTAACAACATGGCCCAATTCACAACAAAATGCATTACCTTAGACAAAACTTTGTAGGAATACTAAAATCACATGCTTTTGGACTCCACTTCCAATTACATTAACATAATACCATACAAAATTTTAGAATTAAATTGGAAATTATGTAAAATTCTATTAGAAACACAAATATGCATAAACAACCACTTCTATGCATGCATGAGATACGTTGATACAGTAAGTACAAATTAAATGAAATTTGAGTAGCATAACGATTAGGGAGAAACTTTAATTCATTCATTACAACTACTAAACTTGAAGAAATATCATGTAGGTCATTTTTTTATTATATGGTACCAAAACACCATAAAGATGACATTTTCAAGGGAATTTCCACTTATATTACTTTTAAAAGATTAGAAAGAACATGTGAACTCATATTTCAAACTTATGTATACAATACAATCCAAAATGTTTCATGGTTTTCGCATTTTATGATGTTCTAGATAAATAATTGAATTTTTATGTAATAATTAGGTAGGAATGCATCAAAGATTATATCACTCGCCTTAATGAAGATGAATGCAAATATCCAAACAAAAGATCAATGAAGAGGATGCTAAGTATATGACCTCCACTCTCTAAATCTTTTTACTCTAAGAATTAGGAAAACTAATGCAAGGAGAAGGGAAAAGCAAGGTCCTTTATATACATGTTCAAGTCTCGACCATGAAATGCCATTGTCTCAGACCAAGGAAAAAGAAGAAGAGGAAGAAGATCAAGAATATGAGAACAAAAACAAATTACATGAAGAGAGGTGAGCATGCCTATTTAAAAGTAAGAAATTATGCTATATAGATTGAAACACCCTAGAGAAGCTTGATCGAAGGTATTCAACCACAAACAAGTCCATGAAAGGTTTCATAACTGGACCATTAGTCTTGGTTCTTATTTATCAACCAAGATCATCATCAAACCCACTTGTATAGGTCCTCATCAAAAAATACATTATTTCATCTCGCCTCGAATACAAGCTGGTGTCAAATGAATTGCTAGGTGGATGAGGGGGTGGGTATTCAAAGAGATATGAATAAAGAGGAATAGTATAGACTACCCTCTACATTAGTTGTTCATCTAAGGTTTTTCACTTGTTGTTTTATAATATAGTTATTGTATCAGTACACATATACACTCATCAATGAATGCTTTGAAGGTATCTGGTGGTTGTATGTCATGAATCCTCATCAGTTGGCAACAATTTGGACCTTTAGTTAAAGAGGTATTGTCCTTCCACTTTTCAATGGACTTTAAGACTCTCATTGTCTCATGGGGTCTAGTAACTCATTGGTTAGTGAGATCAGGGTCTTCATCAAATGAGGATTCCATTGACCTTCCTCAACCATCACCACCACCAAAACTCTACCTAGTTTTAGAAAGATAAGGAAGTTTGAAACCCTAATCCTACTAAGATGAAGGGCATGTGAAGTAAAGCAAGTTAAGAAATTTTTTGAAAATTATATGATCCAAGGTAATATGTATTAAAATTTCAATTAGGCACTCAACATATGGTGAATTGTTCATACATCCACAAATGTACACTAGGTTTCCAAATAAAGAAAACATAATGAAATTTATGTCAAATTCAAGATATATGTCATTCAATTTATATAAAACTAAATCTACATGTAATTAAGTATTACGCTAGGTCAAGGCCGTTCAATCAATGTGAATTTATGATGCTTACCAAGAAATAGTAAGACAAGTCCTCCTTATTACCTATAATGGAATGAAGTTTATATATTGATAGTCTTGAATTGTACAACATGCAGTGATAATATCTTGGTCCCAACAAGATTTTTTTTATTAATAACAACTACAAATGGGTATAATATTATTATCATAGCTAGAGATTGTGTGAAAACATTTCATTTTATGTATTTAAGTTTTTCCCTCAACATTTGTACTTTTCCAACTATTGATTTTCTATCGCAAATGTATTTTTGTAGGGTTCTTGAGCCCCATATAGGTTTCCATGTGTATCTTAGATAAAAATTTTGTATGCTTCCAATAAAGTGGCATACTTAGTATATCTTTGATAATATTGAAAGTCATGCACTCCAAGATAGAAATGAATCACCAATAATGTTTGGATAAATTGGTATCTTTGAATGTAGATATCTCTTTGGAGCCTAGTCCCCTTTCTCTCATAGGTTGGCATAGTTTTTCCATAAATTTGAATAAATTTTATGTTTTCCATTCAAAGAACCCCAACAAAAATTAGTTATAGGTGTCCCACGAGTTCAAATGAATATTTTTTCCCACTCAAAGAACCCCAAAAAATAAGATATTTTGTTATTCTTTTGATCAATGAGCTTTGTTGATAAACAAAACAAATCCATAATATAGTTTGGAGGAGAACGAATGAGAAATTGATAAGGACTTCTTTTCATTCCTACCTTTGTAAGAAGGTTTCCTTTCTAGACTTTCATCTTTTGCCACATTTTGTCTTTAATACAGCACCTCCGACTTATAATGACCAATCACCATAAGTAATTTCAAGTACCTTCCTTGTTAGTTAGTGCGTTGCAACAAAAAGAAGTCTCTAATTTTGAAACAATAATCACTTATCCTGAAGCTTAAGCATAACTGCTGGTAAGCCTAGAAATCTAAAAAGACTCTACCATCTTTTCCCTCATGAATGTGATATTTTAGTAATTATAATATTAAAGAACATGTATGTGTATCAGATAAACATATAAGGTGATTATGTATATCTATGACAAATGCCTCTCTAGGTTTTCAAAGTACCTATTTTTTACAATGATTAGGGTGGACAAATATTATTTACAAGGCATGTCTTCAATGAATCAACAAAATAGTGATGTGTATGACGTGTTGGACAATCATTGTGAATTAATTAAGACTCATAATTGGTATTATTATTAAAATATTATAATGGAAATTCATATTTTTATTTGTTAGAATATACATAGATAAAAGCGCTTCAATTTTTGGATTGTGGTTTACAATTTTTTGACTAATGATATATTTTCTTTCAGGATTTTAGTTAAATGATGGTTGTGTTTTATTTATATTTAGATATTGCATGGGTATTTTCTATTGGAAAATGACACTATAAATAGAAAGAATATTATATACCTCTATGTAATATATAGTATTTATTATATATTATATCATAATGGATTAAGTTAACAAAAATATAATGATAATTATTTCTAATTAGCCATTGTTGCATGGGTTGATTACCAATCCAACTACTAAAAAAATCACCAAAAGCATTTGTTGATGTTGTAAGTTTATTATTGCTGCAAAGACTCAATTTTTATAGTGGAATGTTTACAAAATAACATCAAAAACATAAACAATCTTTGTTACATTCATGCTTGTACATCAGAGTCGTGGAATCTTACAAATATGATTACAAGTTTAAGAAATAAAATTCATTACTATCTAGTCTTCAATGAAGGACTACCTAGTTCATGTCTCTTCATCCTCTTCCATCTATCACCTGCCCATGAGTTCCTAGAGGGAACGAAACCACACATGGACCCCATTAAAGGAAAATAAAGGGCTAGCAAAAATGGTATTAAATTCTCATATTGAGCTATTTCCAAAATATAGGTTCTAAGTATAAATTAGGATAATATAAAATCTAGGTAAGGAACATTTTGTGGACTAAATTTTCCAAATCAAGAATAACAATATTTCAGCATTTGTATTTCAAGATCAAATTTCACAAGGCTTTTCAAAATAATTCAAGAATCAAATTATCAGAATATTTGCAATAATCAACTTTTAAATATTACGGTTGAGCACCATTATATCATTTCCTTCAAGGGATAAAGTGGATTTTGTTCAATCATCTATGAAAGAACTACATAGAATCCTAATTGCTATTTTAACCAATTGACTGTGGGTTGACTAAGCCATTACAACATGTGCACAGGGCGGCGGGACGTACCCTACCTTAAGTGAGTCCAAGCTCTAAGAGGCCAAAGCCCAAGGGGACCCAAGTCTAGGGAGTCAAAACTCCATATAGATCAAGTCAAGTGATATTATAATATTCAATGAAATCAAACAATAATCAATCTGAGGTGGTGAACTTTCAAAGAGGCAGGAAAGGCTTATAAAAGTATAGGGTTCACCACAAAACAATGTATATGGAATTCAAGAGGGAAATTAATAACTCAACATATAAATAGAGAATGTAGTACCTCAATTATTCAGGGCTCCAAGAATTTGGATAATCAAAAATGTGGCTCCAATAATTTATGAAGAGGTAAGTACAAAGAACAATAATCTTGTCACCATTTGACTTAGAATTAATTTTGCTCAATTTGTCTTATTTATGATTAGATTTTTTTTTCATCTAGGTTTCTATGACATATTTTCCCCTCAATGTCATTTCTAGGTTTCCACCTTGTTATATATAGTCATTGTTACATACTCATTTATTTGATCATATTATCCCTAGATTAGATCCTAAATGATGTTCTCTTTTATTTATAATATACTTCTATGTAGTCACAAGGGATCAAATGTGTCCATTTACTAGTATGGTCTTAATAGGAATATCTGGGGTTTAGAGTCAACATACCACCATATCAATTAGTCATGAACAAATAATTATAATTAAGTTATGTATGTGAACACCAACATCTTTATGAAAATAAGATATATTCATGATTAGTCCAAACTACCATATAATATAATGTAAATGTCAAAATGTTTATACAAATACTTTTGGTATATATATTCCTTCTCTTTTATGTCCTATAATCCAAGGTATATAGATGAGTGCAAGTCCTACTATTACTAAATTTATGTGAATCAACTAGTTATAACTCCTAGAGATACTGAGATTACAACCCTAAGATTGTATTACTAATTCCATATGGTAAATATTATTTATTTATAAACTCATGTACATGTTAATACTAATAGGATTTGCATCAGGTTAAAATATCAACTAGTATTGTTGTCATTATCACCATGTTCATAAGTATACCATGTATAAATGACTATAACCACTAATCTAAATCATGTGTACTAATTGATTTGCATAATAGAGTTTATCTTTATAAATGATAGTTATCATATCAATATAAATTCATATATCTTATTAGTGCTTAAAACTAGGCTTTAAATGTGAAATGGAGGAAAGAGGGGCTGACCTAAAGTCATGAGGGACAATGCATATAAATCTACAAGTTAGAACTCATCATGATCCTCAACTTGTTGAGGACTTCTTGCGATTCTAGAGTCAACTGAAGGTGATTCCCTGCTCTTCATACATCTAACAAGGTCATGTGGGCTGGCTCCATTAGTTTCTCACCTAGTCGGCTAGGTCTAAAAATTCTTATCTTATTTCACATCAAGGTGGTTTCTCGGAAATCTATAGATGTTCATAGTAGCCATGAACTGCAGATGGAAGGTGATATGTCCTTTCTTGGATCTCTGCAATTCCAATAGGTTTCCTTTGAGAGCATGATATTAGAAAGTTGGGGTGGAGGCAGGTGATACGACTTGGTAACAAGGAAGTTGAATCCTAGATCGTGGAGGTTTAGGAGTCAAATATTGGTATGAGGCTGGTGAGGTCTGAATCTTGTGTGAGTTATAGATGGTAAAAACCTTATGGAGGTTGTAGCAATGGCGCCGTTGGTATGAAGATGATGGTGGTCGAGGTCTGCTTGTTGCTCTTGTGGCAGGGTACGGGAGACATCACCAATCTTCAAAGGTCACCAGATACAATGAGCTTGAGGCTCTCGGTGCTATCTTGCCTACAGGTTGTAAGAGCTTCTTGCCACCCATCAGAATTAAGGCAGCCCATGGGTGGCGTCGTGGTGAGGTAGGTTGGCATCTATGGTGGTGTTGTAGATTGTCATTTTCTGCCAAGATCTAATAGGATCACAGCCAACATCGGTAGATCTAGATCTGGTGTTGGACGAGTTGCAAAGCTAAGTGGCGGTTGGGTCAAGGTGGTGTTGATGATGAGGAGGAAGTAGGGGTCGACATAAGTGAGTCATTTCCTCTTCAGCAGTGGATGGTGAGGTTGAACGAAGCAAGACAATAGTGTTGAATCTGCAACATTAGGTTCTTCATGTGGCAGTAGTTTATGGGGACGTTGCTAGTGGTTGTCTGGATGGTAGACGGCAGGCTGAAGAACTTGCCATCGACTAAGGATGCACCACATAGTCATGATCTGAAAACTCACTATGCAGATTTCCAATGTGGATGTTGGGGGTGTTGAGGAGATGATGGGAGGTTGTTTGTAGGTTCCACACTGATATCTACATTAGGTCGGTGGCCTAAATGTGTAGATCTGATTGACAGGATGTGTGATGGGCGGTGAGTTAGTGTTGTAGATCGTTTGATGTAGGCCCGGTATGCCGCGGCTAGGTGAGGAAAGCAATGTTGTGTGTGGAAGCCTGAACAACAATGACGGACGTGGATTGGTTATGAGGAATCTAAGGCTTGTGAGTAGCTTTTGTGTTGTGGTTGTGTGTCATTCCCTCATGGCAAGGGTTTCTATAGTTGAGGTTGCAGCTATGGTTTTGGGGTGTCTAGTAGATGAAGAGAGGAGACGAGATTGAGCAGGTGAATGCTTGATGTCTTTGGAGTGGTCATTTCTCTAAGCAAGGAGAAAGGATCAGAAGTTACACATAGGGTAACTCAAGGGTTTGTGGGAAACATGTGAAGATGGGGTGTTACTTCATTTACGAAGAAACAAAACTAAAAAACTAGGCAATATCTTAATCATTGTTCCTTGTATAACTCCTAAAATGCAAGGCCAAATGCAATGGGATTTTAACTATGGCTTTATTTCCTATTTGACTAAGTCTTGAAGACAATTGAATGATCAATTTATGAATATAGATACCTGACTCAACTTATCTCATAATTGATTATAAAATCTATTTTCATTTATATTATTAATATTTCCCATTGATTCTAAATCAAGAGTGGTCAAATTGAGAGTAACTGATGGGTTCAAGATCTAATCAAGGAATTTAGGAACAATAATAACAAATTGGACTATATGATACCAAAGTATGATAATTGATATTTCACTTAGGGACTTCATGGAGATATTTTCTCAAATGAGGACAACAGATACATCTTAACCAAAGGACTTCAATGGGATACTTATATTTATCAAAGACCATGATATTGAATCAAAATAATTGATTGGGGTCTGAAATGAAAGACAAAATTGCAAATAAGTTCAAGTTTGGGAAAAATAGCTCAACATATATTTAGTAGCCAAAATTGGGTATGTTACAACGCTACCACCCTTAAAAGGGATTTTGTCCCATAAATCTTATCCTTCTTGACAACTATATTCCTTTTAGACTATAATTTTCTATCATACTACCCTTATTTGCACAAATGCCATCATCACAACTCTTATTCCCTTCCGACTAACCTATTCCCTAGTTAGAGTGACAAACCAATTAATTTACCATTTTCTTGGAATGATTGAACTAATTTAGGTGCATATGTTGTTTTAGAAAGTATATCTATTATTGAATTCGGTGCTTAAAGATGACTAGTCAATAAGACTTCTTACATAATATCCTAATATGAGAGTTAAAATGTTCGACTTGTTAGCCTTGGCCATGATTATCAAAAGTTTGAGTTACAACACAAGCATATTGGTCAAAATATAATTATCAATACTTCATCAACGTTAGTCCCCCAAATGGATCCAAATTTTGACTCTCTTTTTTTTCTATGTCCTATTTGTATGTATCTAATATTGCATTCAGAACATTTTACCCCTAGTTAATAATTTTTCCATGGTCATAACAATAAATTGATAAAATATTATTTATTGTATTTTATCAATTTGTTTTCAATATTGTGGTTGCATATTTGTGCAATAGTTTATTGAGTTAAGAAATTTGATATTTTTTAGTAAGATATTACTTTATTTCTCTATGATTCTAGGTCACATCAGTTCTCTAAAGTACTAGGTGTACATGGAAATTACAAATTTAACATATCAAGTTCATCGTATATATCTTAATTCAACATATTATTTACTACATATTAACCCAATGCAATCTTTATTTCCTACTTGTATGGATCTACTATTTAATTGATTTTAATTGTCATTGCTTTTCTACTTACTTATATTCTCAATAGTTGTAATTACACATTGATAAAAGAAAATATACTATTCATTTTTTTTCTTGGAGTAATTTGTTTTAGTTACATCACTCTCTAATATGTTTATGGTTCTAAATGGAAGTTTCCAAATGTGATTGTGACACTTAACATATTAGGATGTAGGATAATTATTTATTCTATATGTGTAAGCAAATATTAATGTATGTCAAACCCTAAAGGAAAACGTAGGGTACTCTACCCATTCATATACCTAGGGTGGTGATTTGTTAATGTTCTAAGGGGATCATTCACAATTCTTCCTCAATAATAGATCAAGTGAATCAATCCATAGGGAAGTTCAAAAGGTAGTGAGATAAGCTAGATGACTTAATAGATTAAGGTACATCACCAACCTAGTCTCTTAGTGTTCCCTACTTGTAGTCTAAGTACATCCTAGAAATTAGGCCAATTAAACTAGGGTTTACTGTCAACTATTTTTCTAAGTTCGAATTACTCCATTGGTGTTCCTACTTAACCCTAATTTCAATGATACATGCATGAGTGTTGACCGTTTATGGCTCTGATACCATGTTGTAAAGACTCGATCTTTACATTCGAAATGTTTACAAAATAATATGAAAAACATAAATAATCTTTGTTACATCCATGCTTGTACATCAGAGTCACAGAAGCTTACAAATATGATTACAAGTTTAAGAAATAAAATTCATTCCTATCTAGTCTTCAGTGGAGGACTACCCAGTGCATGTCTTTTCAAGCTCTTCCATCTATCACCTACCCATAAGTTCCCAAAGGGAATGAAACCACATATGGACCCCATTGAAGGGAAATAAAGGGTCAATCAAGCTGGTACTAAATTCTTATATCGAGCTATTTGAAAAATATAGTTTCTAAGTATAAATCAAGATAATATCAAATCTAGGTAAGGAACATTTTGTGGACTAAATTTTCCAAATCAAGAATAACAATATTTCAACATTTGTATTTCAATATCAAATTTCACAAGGCTATTCAAAATAGTTCAAGATATCAATTATTAGAATATTTGCAATAATCAACTTTTGAATATTAAGGTTGAACACTATCATATCATTTCCTTCAAGGGCTAAAGTGCCTTGTGTTCAGTCATCTATGAAAGAACGACACAGAAGCCTAATTGCCACTTTAACCAGTCGAGTGGGGGTTTATTAAACCATTATAACATGTGCACAGGGTGGTGGGGTGTACCCTACCTCAAGTGAGCCAAAGATCTAAGGGGATAAAGCCCAAAGGGACCAACGTCCAGGGAGTCCAACTCCAAATAGATCAAGTCAAGTGCTAATATAATATTCAATGCAATCAAACAATAATCAATCTGAGGTGGTGAACTTTCAAAGAGGCATGAAAGGATTTTAAAAGTATAGGGTTCACCACAAAACAATGTATATGGCATTCAAGAGGGAAATTAATAACTGAACATAAAAATAGAGAATCTAGTACCTCAATCATTTAGAACTCCAAGAATATGCATAATCAAAATCTGGAACCAAGAATTTATGAAGAGGTGGCTACAAAGAACAACAATCTTGTCACCATTTGACTTAGAATAAATGTTTCTCAATTTTTCTTATTGATGATTATATTTTTTTTTCATCTAGGTTTCTATGACATATTTTCCCCTCAATGTTATTTCTAGGTTTCCACCGTGTTATATATAGTCATTGCTACATACTTGTTTATTTGATCATATTATCTCTAGATTAGATCCTAAATGATGTTCTCTTTTATTTATAATATGCTTCTATGTAGTCACTAGGGATCAAAGGTGTACATTTACTAGTATGGTCTTAATAGGAATATATAGGGTTTAGAGTCAACATACCACCATATACATTAGTCATGAATTAATACTTATAATTAAGTTATGCATGTGAGCACCAATATCTTTATGCAAATAAGATATATTCATGTTTCTTCCAAACTACCATATAATCTAATGTGAATGTCAAAATGTTTATAGAAATACTTTTAGTATATATATTCCTTCTCTTTTATGCCCTATAATCCAAGGTATATAGATGAGTGCATGTCCTAATATTACTAAATTTATGTGAATCAACTAGTTATAATTCCTAGAGATAATGAGATTGCAACCCTAAGATTTTATTATTAATTACATATGGTAGATTATTATTTATTCATAAACTCATGTACATTCTAATACTAATAGGATTTGCATCAAGTTCAAATATCAACTATGATTGGTTGTCATTATCACCATGTTCATAAGTATACCATGTATGAATGACTATAACCTCTAATCTAAATCATGTGTACTAAATGATATGCATAACAGAGTTTATCTTTATAGATGATGGTTATCATATCAGCATAAATTTTTATATCTTATTAGTGCTTAAAACTAGTCTTTAAATATGAAATGGAGGAAAGAGGGACTGACCTATAATCACGAGGGACAATGCAGATAAATCTACATGTTAGAACTCATCATGACCCTCAACTTGTTGAGGACTTCTTGAGATTTTGGATTCAACTAAAGGTGACTCCCTGCTCTTCATACATCTAACAAGGTCATGCGGACTGGCTTCATTAGTTTCTCACCCATCCGGCCAGGTTTGAAAATTCTAATCTTGTTTCACGTCAAGATGGTTTCTTGGAAATTTGTAGATGCTCGTAGTAGCCACGAAATGTAGATGGAAGGTGATCTGGCCTTTCTCAAATCTCTGCAATTCGAATAGGTTTCCTTTGAGAGCATGATATTAGAAAGTTAGGGAGGCGGCAGGTGATAGGACTTAGTAACAAGGAAGTTGAATCATGGATCTTGGAGGTGCAAGAGTCAAATATTTATAGGAGGCTGGCGAGGTCTGAATCTTGTTTGAGTTGTAGAGGGTAAAAACATTGTAGAGGTTGTAGCAGTGGCATCGATGGTCTGAAGATGATGGTGGTCGAGGTTTGTTTGCAGGTCTTATGGCAGGGTGTGGGAGGCATCACCATTCTTCAGAGGTCACCGGATACTATGAGCTTGAGACTCTCGGTGCTATCCTTCCTGCAGGTTATAAGAGCTTCTTGGCATCTCATGGGTGGCGTCGTGGTGAGGTAGGGTGGCATCTGTCATGGTGTTGCAGATCATCATCTATTGCTGAGATCTAATAGGATTGCAGCCACCATTGGTAGATCTAGACCCTGTGTTGGATGAGTTGCAAAGCTAAGTGGCAGCTGGGTCAAGGTGGTGCTGAAGATGAGGAGGAAGTAGGGGTCGAAATAAGTGAGTCCTTTCCTTTTCAGTAGTGGATGGTGAGGTTGATGAAAGAAAGATGGCGGTGTTGAATCTGCAACATTAGGTTCTTCATGTGGCAGTAGTTTATGGGAACATTCCTAGTGGTTGTCCAGATGGTAGATGGTAGGCTAAAGAACTCGCCAGCGACTGAGGATGCACCACACAGTCATGATCTCAAAACTAGCTATGTAGATTTCCAGTGAGGAAATTAGGGGGGTTGAGGAGACGATGGCATGTTGTTTGTAGGTTCCACACTGAGATCTACATCATGCATGTGGCCTGCATCTATAGATCTGATTAATAGGGTGTGTGATGGGAGATGAGTCAGTGGTGTAGATCGTCTGATGTAGGCCTGGTATATGATGGGTAGGGGAGGAAAAGCAAGGTTATGTGTGGAAGCATGAACAACAATGACGGTCGTGGATTGGTTATGAGGAATCTGAAGTTTGGGAGTAGCTTTTGTGTTGTGGGTGTGTGTTGTTCCATCATGGATAGGGCTTAGGTAGTTGAGGATGCTACTACAATTTTGGGGTGTCTCATAGATGAAGAGAGGAGATTAGGCAGAGTAGGTGGACGCATGACATCTTTGGATCGGCCTTTTCTCTGAGCAAGGAGAAAGCATTGGGAGTTACACATTGGGTAACTCGAGGGTTTGTGGGAAACGGGTGAAGATGGGGCGTTACCTCATTTACTAAGAAACAAAACTAATAAAAATAGTCAATATCATAATCATTGTTCCTTGTATAACTGCTAAACTGCAAGGCCAAATGCAAGGTATTTTAACTATGGCTTTATTTTCTATTTGACTAAGTCTTAAAGACAATTGAACCATCAATTTATGAATATTGCATACCTGACTCAACTTATCTCATAATTGATTATAAAATCTATTTCTTTTTATATGATTAATATTTCCCATTGATTCCAAATCAAGAGTGATCAAATTGAGAGTAACTGATGGGTTCAAGATCTAATCAAGGGAACTAGGAACAATAACAACAAATTGGACTATATGATACAGAAGTATGATAATTGATATTTAACTTAGGGACTTCATGGAGATATTTTCTCAAATGAGGACAATATATACATTTTGACAAAAAGACTTGAATTGCATACTAAGAATTATCAAAGACCATGACATTGAATCAAAATAACTTATTGGGGTCTGAAATGAAAGACAACATTGCAAATAAGTTCAAGTTTGGGTAAAATAGCTCAACATATATTTAGTAGCCAAAATTGGGTAGTTACATTTGCACTTAATGGAAATATTATACCAATTTTTCTTCATATTCTACTCATTTTAGTAACACATACGTTCATGTTGTCTAACTTATCAATAATATTCAAGTACATATAAAACTCGAGTAAATTATGTGGAAGTAATAGGTGAAGGTGATGTAAGGAAATTTAACTATAAAAGAGTTTTAATAAGTTCATAATTGCTTTGATTAATGGTGTCTACTAAAACATGAGCTATAGGGGTAGCCCGTATATCAAGACAAATTAGATGGTGCCGCTTACAAGGCCTTAGAAAAATTTTGCAGATCTTGAAAAAAAATTACTTCATGCTTAGCATATATGGAAGTCGCGTACCTTAGTTGTTGGGTTTTTCTCCAAGATGCTCCCACTAAATGTGGATAAATGAGACAATCTTTTTATTGATGTTACAACTACTTGATACTCTAAAGCACATTTCTGGAGAACATCATCATATTTTGTCACCATGCCTAAGAATGGTTGTTTACAAGATTATGGAAACCATTCTAAACTATAGAGTTTACAATAAATTTAACAAAAGTAGAGAGTCTTATACGAACCACTTTTTTACAAAACTAGGTTTAAACCTGTGCTATGCACGGGTTCCTTAGTAAACTGCAATGAGTATTTATAGGTTGAACTTTAAGAAAAGAAGATGCAATAAATATGTACAATACATATATTAATAAGTCTTCTCTTACACACAGGGACAGTATGTAATTTCAAAAAATGGAAAACATTACATCGAACCCCTTCTTTTGGCTTTCATATATAGTATATATGAGTCTCCAAATATACTATATAATTAAAAAATTAAAGACAAAAACGCGGGGTACACACATGGACCAATATCTAATTTCAAAAAATAATGGAGAAAATTGTATCTAACCCCTTCCATGGGCTTTCTTATATAGTATATGTGAGTCTCCAAATATAATATATAATTCAAAAAATAAAAGACAAAAGTGTGATGTATACACATAGGGACTAGTAAGTAATTTCAGAAAATAATGGAAGAAAATTACATCCAACCCCTCCATGGGCTTTCTTATATAGTACAGATGAGTCTCCAAATATAATATATAACTTAAAAAATTAAAAACAAAAATATGATGTACACACATAGGGACCAATACATGATTTCAAAAAATAATAGAGAAAATTACATCCAACCCCCTCTGCGGACTTTGTTATATAGTATAGATCAGTCTCCAAATATATATATTTTTTAATAAATTAAAGACAAAAGTATGGTGTACACATAGGGACCAGTATGTAATTTCAAAAAATAATGGAGAAAACTGTAATCAACCCCCTATGGAGGCTTTCTTATACATTATATATGAGTCCTTAAATATAATATATCATCATCACCACATAAGCCACAGTCCCAACTATGTTGGAGTCGTCTACATGGATCCTATGTTTCCATTCAACTCTATCATGGGCCATATTCTGGTTGAGATGTAGAGATTCAAAAATTCTCTTTATAAGTTCATCCCATTTTAATTTCGGTCTTCCTCTTATTCTATTTATTGTGCTTGACTCGGTAGCATTGCTTCGTATATGCACATTAGTCTATCAACATTGCACATGTCGGTACCATCTGAGTCGGTCCTCACACAACTTGTCCTCAATGTTCGTTACCCCACTTTATTCCTGATATAATCATTTCTCAAGAAATCTTTTCTTATCTTCCCACACATCCATCTCAACAAACACATTTCCACCATGTTCATCTTGTTGAGACCTTATTTCTTCACTGCCCACTATTTACTCCCATAGAGCAAGGTGGGATGTATAGTTGTTCTATAAAACTTACTTCTTAACCTGAGAGGGATCTTATGATCACATCATACTCCAGTTCCACTTCTCCATTTCAACCATACTATAGTGATCCAATCATAAACATCATTTTTGACATCCCCATCTATTTGAATAATAGAACCAAGTAATGAAATTTATCACATTTTGGTATATCTACTTCATCCAACTTAACTCCATCATTCACACTACGGGATAGGCTGAAATTACAATGCATATACTCAGTTTTGATCATGCAAATCATCAACCCATTTGATTCCAATGCTTCTCTCCACCAGTCAACTTTATCCTTTAATCCATCTTTAGTTTCATCAATTAAAACAATATCATCATCAAATAACATACACCAAGGAATATCATCTTGAACATTCTTTGTCAGCTCATCCATAACAAGAACGAATAGATATGGGTTGAGTGTGGGTCCTTGGTGTATCCTAATTGTTATAGGAAAAGTTGGTGTGTCTCCTACAGGAGTCTCCACACTTTTAATAGAGCTACCATACATATCTTTAATCATGTTAATGTATTGGATTGGCACACTATTACAACCCCAAATTTTGGGTTCATTTGGTGAGAAATGAAATTTCTCATATTAAAGATATTTGAACGAATAAAGAAATAATTTGCTTCAAATAAATGGATTTCGTTTACAATAGCCTTGATGATTGTGTTGTGGGCTTTTTTGGCTATTGGGCCCAAATAACAAGGAAACTCAATTAGTAAAAGGATAATTGAATTTTTAAGAAAAGAAATATGTAGAAACCTCTAGAAGGAAAATCCAAAGAGGATTTCGTGCCTCTTCGGTTCCTTGGGTACCAAGGAGTCCAATGTTGCAAAAAGAAAGCAGTAAGAAAAGAAAAGATTAATTAAGTATTTCTGTATTAAGAAATAAATTGAAAATAACGATAAAATGTGGAAATTGAGTGGAAAGAGGCATAAATGAGATTTCTTGGGGAAATTTCGTATCCATGAGATTTCTAATGATAAAAGGAATACCAATGAGGAAAATAAAAGAGAAATAATGAGAAATCCACAAAAGGAATTATTTTAATAAGAAATAAACAAGATAATGTGAAATAATGCATTTAGATGCATCTAGAAGGATAATGTGTATCCAATGAAAAGAATTTCAAATTATTTGAGTTTCTTGGGACCCAAGGAGTCCCAATGAAGAAAGAGGAAAGAGAAAATACCAAAATTGAAAAATAAGTGTATAATATGATACATTATTAATGGTTTTTGGTAGCTTTAATAAAGAAGAGATATTTTCTACTTAAGGAAAACATAATTTCGTGATTAATGGATTATAAAGAGAGTCAAAAGAGAATAAGGGAGAATATTTCCATATTTCTAAAAACCCAATAAATATGTTGTTTTAAGAAGATGATAATGAGAAAGAAACTTGCTTAGTAGTGAAGGAATCACTTTCCTTTTTGGAAGAGGGTTGGTTTCTTTGGGGGCAAGCCTTATGGGGCATGGATACTCACCCTATAAAAGGGGTAAGGTCCTGGGCGAGATCCAGAGAAGTTTCGCACACTACCACCCTTTCTCCTTTTCTTTCCATCCTAATCCTAACAAAAAGGGTATCACCCTATCCTTGGATCTGAGGGGCCGTGGAGAGGCTACATTAGGACCATGCTACTCTCACGAACTCAAGGGAAAGGCTCGGTAGTCTTCCCTCCTCCCTGGCCGTGTGCAGAAGTGGCAGCACGGCTGCAAGAGCAGTGTCGTTCTTCTACCTTTGCGTGCAGATACCGGCCAGCTTGGCCATGGTTTTGAGGCACCTTGGGTGCGCATGGGCGTGGCGGAGATGGAGGATGCTTTCCCGATGAAGATGGGGCCTGGAGCTAAGCACGGGAGCCGCGCCAAAGCTGCAAGACAGCCGCTAGGGCGGCTGCAAATCAGCGACTCGAGGAAGAAGAAGAAGAAAAGGTGCATTGGACGGAAATACCCTCTGGGGTATGAAGCGCCGATCGTTTAAGTGAAGGGCAGTCACATCATTTTGTTATGTTTTCAAATCTGCAAGGCAACGTTGCATGGAGCAGGACAAGTGGCACGTTCTGATTGGCCCAAAAGTAAGTGATTTTGCAAATTTCATAACTTAAGATTGGTAGCTCGGATTGAGACAAATCTTATATGAAAATTGATCCTCAGAACAAGAGGAACACAAAGAAATTATGTTTGAAGCCTAATTTTGCATGATATTCAAAAATTAGTGTGAAATATCATCTTTAATGAATTAAAGATTAAGAAACCCTATTTTGAAATAAATAAAGTGTTTAATAGGGTTTTATGGATCATAAGAGTTAAAATTAACCTGTTAAATGTAAAACGGTACATTATGTTCAAAAAGGAAGAACTTTGCACATGATTAGTCTAATTTAGAGTTTATGTGCTTAAATAAGCTGGAATTGGAAAAAAATACATAAAGTTATCATCTTTAATGATTCGATTAAAGAAAGACCCTTAGATTTGATGATAGATGGATTTAATGTTGTTCAATGGATAATTCAAGCTGATAATAACTTGTTGTTGATAAATGCGAAGATGGAATCTAAAAAGATGATCTTTTTATAAAATTGGCTTAATTTAGGGTTTTGTGCATGATTATGCATTAATGAGCTTGAAAACCCTAATTTTGGAGAATATGTCTTTTAAATGTTTTAATTGTTCAAATCCATGAATAAATAGGGATATGATGATCCTAAGTCAAATTGGGTATAAAAGATTATTAAAATGGATAGTTGAGCAATTAAGGTTCAAGGAGTATTTTAGGGTTTGTTGACCTAAAATGGATAAAGTTCGAGAAATTGATCTAAGAAACCCTAATGAATATTAATGAAACCTTAAAGCGGATTAGAAACCCTAGAAAGAGAATCCAGGTCAATAAAGTAGATTCTTGATAAAGTGTGTAACAAATAGAGTACATATTTTTTTTAGGAATTATGTGATCATTGAATTACTTGCTTGGATCTGTTGGTTGGCTTGATTGTATATACATGAAGTATATGTTGAATAATCTGCATGACTCATCAAATCAGGTATGTGGTTACGCTTATGACTATACCGAATAAGTTTCCCGAGGATTTTATCGATGTTTCCCTCAATGCATGAATTAACTGTTGGATGTCTATTTATTTCATGCAACTATAAAGTGACTATGATTATCACATAATGTATATGCCTTCTAGCTCAGATCTGATCCCCTCTGTGTCGTAATGGCTACCTGGTATATGGCTACCTAGAGGGTAGGTCCATCAGGTCATGAATGACTTAGTATATGGTTGCCTAGAGGGTAGGTCCATCAAGTCACCTTTACAGAGGTACCATATAAGTCCTTACAGGGACAACACAGAGTTGTGGATAGATATGGATCGAGTAGTTTGGCTTAAAACGTAATCTTGATTGATTAATGATTAATTGAATGATTACAAGGATATCATAGTTCCAAGTTTATTGTTTCCCCCACTTACCAACTTCGGCTGACTGACATTTTGTTTGTCGGCGTTTTAGGTACAAGCCAAAAGGACAAACAGTAAGTCATCACATTGCGAAATACATGAAGAAAAACACAAGGAGGATTAGTTAGCGTAGAATCATTAAGTGGATAGAAGTTAGAAATCCAAAATTTCAAAAGGTATGCAAAATTTATTTTCTTACAGCTTTTCAGTATAGTCTGTTAAAATTTGATAATTATTATTGGTTAATTGCCTAACCTTTGATCCAGAAGTTATGGGTGCAGCTTTGACCTCTCAGTCTCCCTTAATTGGGGTTTATCAGGAGGTGGGGTCGTAACATTTGGTATCAGAGCTTAGGTTCCTCATTTAACCATTAATAATTATTAAATTTTACAAAATCCATAGAACCCAAGGAAGTTATTAGAGGATTATCCGAAAGATGGAGGTGTCTAGAAAAGGATCACGACCGGGGGCTGGCAATATTTTCCTCCGCACCGCTAGTCGGAATACGAGGACTCCCGGATCTGTGTGACTGCCTGGCCAAAGTCTTAGGGTATGAATCGAAATAAGATACCTTTAGGACTTCTCATCTTTTTCATCCCTTCTCATCACAAAATTCTGATAAGGATCTAAAGGATTAGGGTTTTCTTTCTTCTCCTCACCCTCTTGAGGTATGGGTAAGGTTAATAAGGTTTAAGGAATCCTCCATCAAATTAATGAAAGGCATGTAAATAAGATGTCATGGACATAAGCTTAATAGTTTAAGCGCAAATTAAATAATAGATACACGCTTAGGTCATATGACATAAGTTTTCATGTCCTCAGAAGAGACCTGAGGCTAGACCTTCTTATCAGGTGGATAAGTCAGTCTTGGAGATAGAGATCTCCATTGCTAGTAGAGACCTGGCACATCCTATGAGGATGATGCTAACCCTAACCCTAAGTGATGGTTAGAGAGAGATGAGTTGGACCAGGTGTTTGAAGGGACATGCTTTTGGGATGCCATATGATCCATGGGTGACCTAGCACCGTTGGCAACCCAACCCTGGAAAGGGTCATGCATGTTAGGGTAAAGGATAGCTCCTTCGATGATGTTGTTAGTGAAGGACCTTAGAAACCCTATGGGACTATGTGTGTAGGTCATAGCATGCACCCAGGGTACGTTAGTAGTGTGAGCAAAGGGTTGAAACCCTGTCCGAGAAAGTTTGTGTTAAGCATAAGGGGTTATGGATAACCTTGAGCGAACATAAGTTGAACATAGGCTTCGTCCAGAAAGGGGCATGCTTTTGAGGTTGAACCTTCTTTCAGAGAGGACCTCTATTGGTGAGGTTGGTTTTAGGGTTAGCTCGAGGGAGAGTGCAGGAAACCCAGCAAGAAGGTTGGCATCCTAGACTCCGAGATATGAGGAGAAGTAGGGAGTTGAGGATGATGCGACCTAAGAGGATGATAGTGGTCACCACATGCTTGATCCATAGAGGTTGATGATGTCTTAGTTGACATGGGAGGGACCAAAACCTAGAGGAAAGATGAGGTTTCAGGCACTTATGATCCTATGGTATAAGTGTTTAACTTCTGAGAAAGGAAGATGATGTTCACCTATAGGTGAGGCCTTGTATCTTATGGTTTGTCGTTGAGGAGGATCCAACTCTAAGTGTTGCTCGAGCTTGAAGGATGACAGGAAGTGCACGCTATGCCTTTTGCAAGCTTGATTCATGGTTAAGTGATAGAACATACAGTTGGACACCTAAAAGTGAACCTAGGGTTCCTAAGCCTAAGAGGGGAAGTGGTTTACCTAATGCTCATGATGAGAATTAAGTTGCTATAGTTTTGAGCATGGTAATCTTCATGTATGGAAGAAAAGGGAAACTCCTTAAGTTGAAGGTATGGTGAACCCCTCACAGCTAAGTTGGTGTTAAAGGAAGGTATGATCTTGATCTAATGATGAGGAATGAGAACCCAGATGACCTAGCCTGGTTTAGTAGTCCACTTGTGCCTTAATGGCTTGCTAGATTCAAGCATGCTCATATAGATGTAAACCCTAAGGATGCTTGTGACCTTGTTGGTAAGAGTTGTAGTTTCCTCCCATCATGGGAGAGGGACCCCTTTTATAGGGTGTATATCAGTTTTTTTGGTTTAAGGTAACCTAAAGAGGTCTCATAAGATCTTGAGAAGCTAAGTGAAAAGTACATGGTATGAGGATGAACCTATAGACCCATAGATATCCATCTCTATGTGCATACAGAGGTGTTACCATGGAGGTAACCGGTATGGGGCTTGACCAAGGTAGGCAGTTTGCCATGATCCCTATGAGAGGATGAAAGTCATCCCATGAATGCAGAGAGAAAGATGAGGAAGGCTTGGGTAAGGTTCTAAGATGAACATGTACTATAAGAAAATCCTCAGTCTATCCTAGGGTCAGGTAGGGATAAGATCGATGGAAGTAGGAGTCGCCTAATTCTATGGTTGCACATGACCATAGGGTCGGGAGGTAACAGCTATCATTGTCTGAGGGCCATGGGTTAGGAGATTGATCACCTTCATGAACTCATGGGACCCAAAGGGCAGATGAGTAGGGCACTCTCTTGATGCATGAGGGAAGAGGGATGACCCCAAAAGAGCTGGTACCCTACAGACCTAGAGGAGATGACCAAGGATATAAATTTCAGTAGGTTTAAGATTAATTTGTTATCTTGATGTTTGTGATATAGAAACATATGTGGCACGTTGCAACTTAGATGTAAAAGTATATTGGCAAGGTGGGATGTACCATCTCTACTCTTGGAACAGGAAGAACTCTGTATTTGGACTACAGCCAAATGCTTATTTCATCTTGTTATGGGGGTGATAGATAGGACATTACGCATGTCATACACCAAGGATAAGAGATGATGTAGGTTGGAACATTGCCACGAAAAATAGGGATAAAGAAGATAACCTACCCTGGTAAAGTGAATGATACATGGATGTTTTGCAAGCACTAAGAGGGATGAGGCAGTCACCTTATGAGGATGTTTTTATCATGAGCTAAGTGGAACTTACAAGTTATACCAGGTTGAGTTTGATCACCATGATGATGAACTCAGAGAGTGTTCTTAATGAAGATAGACATAGAGTTTGAGGTGAGATGATAAGTGAAATTCATGGAAGTGTATGTCTTCAATGTTACCTAATACCTAAGGATGTGAAGTGGTAATGGATGCTTTGTTTGAGATACATCTAACTTGAAGCTAGAAGAGGTTGTTTGGCTAACCCTAAGTTTGAAAAGGAGAGGTATTTGGATAACACACTAGATGTAACAAGATTCGTTGAAACGGTAAGGGTTGTTTGGTTAGCCAGTCTAGTCCTTGATGCAATGAAAGGATGGTGGTAGAACCTCAGATGCACTTTGTTGGAAAAGAAGGTAATGAAACCCTGATGAGAGTGGTTTAGGGTTTCAAGAAATCAATCTTGAGGAATTATGACATATAGGAAATCATGATTTTAAGATCACCATACACCGTACTGCCAAGATAATAAGTGATGGTGGAACTTTAAATACCTAAGATAAAGTTGCATGTGGTATATGGCCATGCAAGCCAAGGGTAAAGGATGAACACCAGTAACCCAGTGAATTGATATAAAGGGTAAAAGTCCTAGAAAGAGAAAGGGAGTTCATCACTATGGATGTTGTAAGTCTCCCCTAGACCAAGGAAGTTCAAGATGCAATGTGTGTTATGGTAGTTCACCTTACCTCGATGACATGTGAAAGAAGGAGTTCTGTCAAGGGACAGATCTGGTTGAACTACCCATGAGAGAGAGATGGTTCAACTATGAAGCGAGTTCAAAGGTTTTTGAGTTTGACCTAAAGGTTCCCTTCCAAAAGGTGGAAGTAGGTACATAAAGAACTCGATGTTAGTACAGTTTATCATCCCTAACTAATGGTTAGTATGATCCAGACTAAAGGGTCTGATGAGAGCATATGTGCTCATTCAGGGTGATAGCTAGAGACAGTTCTTATTCTATGAAAGGTGTGATGATGACCACCATAGCCAGTATCAGGATTTAAAGAAACTCTATGAGGGAGGTTGTGTCGGTCACCACTTCAGTAAGGTGATGTTGGTGAAAGGACCATGTGATGGTTAAACAAAGGACCACAGTGTGTGTAGATGCAGTCACTTGATCATGCAATGGCTGAAAGGAGCCTAGTGACGACGAGAGTCGTGAGCAGATGCAAAGTAGACTAACATGCAGTGCACTGTGGGGGAATATAATGTGAGAATCCGACCCCTCTGAGCTGCAGCTGAGAAAGCTGAGTCCCCGATACATGGGTCCATTAGAGATGGATGGGTGGAGATGGTTAGGTTTTGACCCTACCCCGCAGGATAGAGTAACGTGAGATGTGTTCCATGTGTCCAATTTAGAGCACTATGTGAGGTATCCCGACCATGTGCTAAGAAATGAACCAAGTGAGCCCCAAGGGAGGCTGAAATGGCATGAGTCACCTGTGTAGTTTATACACGCCAGGATGAAAGAACTCAAAGAAAAGAATATGTGATGATAAAGGTTCTTTGGATGCGCCATGAGTACGGTAAAGCCACATAGGGGCCAATGATGGACATGGAAAAGTCTTATCCTGAATTGTTTGTTTGCTTAATAGAATTTTGAGGACAAAATTCCTATAAGAGGGGAAGGATGTTACAACCCCAAATTTTGGGTTCATTTGGTGAGAAATGAAATTTCTCATATTAAAGATATTTGAACAAATAAAGAAATAATTTGCTTCAAATAAATGGATTTCGTTTTCAATACCCTTGATGATTGTGTTGTGGGCTTTATTGGCTATTGGGCCCAAATAACAAGGAAACTCAATTAGTAAAAGGATAATTGAATTTTTAAGAAAAGAAATATGTAGAAACCTCTAGAAGGAAAATCCAAAAAGGATTTTGTGCCTCTTGGGTTCCTTGGGTATTAAGGAGTCCAATCTTGCAAAAAGAAAGCAATAAGAAAAGAAAAGATTAATTAAGTATTTCTTTATTAAGAAATAAATTGAAAATAATGATAAAATGTGGAAAATGAGTGGAAAGAGGCATAAATGAGATTTCTTGGGTAAATTTCATATCCATGAGATTTCTAATGATAAAAGGAATACCAATGAGGAAAATAAAAGAGAAATAATGAGAAATCCGCAAAAGGAATTATTTTAATAAGAAATAAACAAGATAATGTGAAATAATGCATTTAGATGCATCTAGAAGGATAATGTGTATCCAATAAAAAGAATTTTGAATTATTTGAGTTTCTTGGGACCCAAGGAGTCCCAATGAAGAAAGAGGAAAGAGAAAATACCAAAATTGCAAAATAAGTGTATAATATGATACATTATTAATGGTTTTTGGTAGCTTTGATAAAGAAGAGGTATTTTCTACTTAAGGAAAACATAATTTCGTGATTAAGAGAAAGAATAAGATAATGAGAAAGAAACTTGTATAAGGGAGAATATTTCTGTATTTCTAAAAACCCAATAAATATGTTGTTTTAAGAAGATGATAATGAGAAAGAAACTTGCTTAGTAGTGAAGGAATCACTTTCCTTTTTGGAACAGGGTTGGTTGGCTTGATTGTATATACATGAAGTATATGTTGAATAATCTGCATGACTCGTCAAATCAGGTATGTGGTTACGCTTATGACTATACCGAATAAGTTTCCCGAGGATTTTATCGATGTTTCCCTCAATGCATGAATTAACTGTTGGATGTCTATTTATTTCATGCAATTATAAAGTGACTATGATTATCACATAATGTATATGCCTTCTAGCTCAGATCTCGATCCCCTCTGTGTCGTAATGGCTGACCTGGTATATGGCTACCTAGAGGGTAGGTCCATCAGGTCATGAATGACTTAGTATATGGCTGCCTAGAGGGTAGGTCCATCAAGTCACCTTAATAGAGGTACCATATAAGTCCTTATAGGGACAACACAGAGTTGTGGATAGGTATGGATCGAGTAGTTTGGCTTAAAATGTAATTTTCATTGATTAATGATTAATTGAATGATTATAGGGATATCATAGTTGCAAGTTTATTGTTTCCCCCACTTACCAGCTTCGGCTGACCGACGTTTTGTTTGTCGGCGTTTTAGGTACAAGCCAAAAGGACAAACAGTAAATCATCACATTGCGAAATACATGAAGAAAAATACAAGGAGGATTAGTTAGCGTAGAATCATTAAGTGGATAAAAGTTAGAAATCCAAAATTTCAAAAGGTATGCAAAATTTATTTTCTTATAGCTTTTCAGTATAGTCTATTAAAATTCGATAATTATTATTGGTTAATTGTCGAACCTTTGATCCGGAAGTTATGGGTGCGTCTTCGACCTCTCGGTCTCCCTTAATTGGGGGTTATTGGGAGGTGGGGTCGTAACACACACCCTTTTTCTTTAAAACCATCGACAACACTTCTATGAGTACTCAATCATAAGCCTTTTCAAAATCAATAAACACCATATAAAGATATCTTTTGTTTCTCTAATAGAATCTATTGTTGATTGTTACGACCCCACCTCCCGATAACCCCCAATTAAGGGAGACCGAGAGGTCGAAGCCGCACCCATGACTTCCGGATAAAAGGTTCGGCAATTAACCAAGAATAATTATCAAATTTTAACATACTATACTGAAAGTTGTAAGGAAATAAATTTTTGCATACCTTTTAAAACTTGGCTCTCTAAACTTCTATCCACACTGATACTAATCTATCTAATCCTCCTTTGCACTTTAATTCTCATTCAGTATCACTTGTGCCACTTTACTGTTTGTTCTTTTCATTGTACCTAAAACGCCGACAAACAAAACGTCGGTCAACCGAAGCTGGTATGTGGGGAAAACAAATAATGTTCAACTAGGTTAACAATATAATCACTCAATTAATCATTTAACAATTAAGATTACATTTTAAGCCAAACTACTCAATCCATACCTATCCACAACTCTGTGTTGTCCTTGTAAGGACTTATATGGTACCTCTATAAAGGTGACTTGATGGACCTACCCTCTAGGCAGCCAAAGTCATTCATGATCTGATGGACCTACCCTCTAGGTAACCATGTACTAGGTCAGCCATTACGACACAGAGTGGACCAGGATCTGAGCTAGAAGGCATATTCATTATGTGATAGTCATAGTCACTTTATAATTGCAGTATGAACATCCAAACAGTTTAGTTGCATTCAATGCGATTAAACATCCAGGAATCTATCGGAAAACCTAAAGCGGTTATTCATAATCATAACCAAATACCTGTCTTGGAGATCTTAAGAAACAATTTATCCAAATCCAACTAGATGTCCAATCAAGCAAGCCAATCAATCAATCAAGCAAACATTGATCCTGAAAACATGTATAATGTCTAATTGTCACAAGCATATCCCAAACAACTCCTTATTGACTTGGGACACCTTTCTAAGGTTTCTAAGTCTCATTAGGATGCATTAGGGTTTCTTAGATCAATCTCTCAAACTTTATCCATTTTAGGTCAACAAACCCAAAAATATCCTTTTCCATATTTATGAACCTTAATTGCTCAACTATCCATTTTAATAGTCTTTTATTGACTTATGATCATCACATCCCTATTTATTCATGGATTTGAACCATTAAAACAATTAAAAGACATATTCACCTAAATTAGGGTTTTCAAGCTCATTAATGCATAATCATGCGCAAAACCCTAAATTAAGCCATATATATAAAAAGATCATCTTTTAGATCCTATTTTCATTTTTATTAACAACATGTTAGTATCAACTTGAATTATGTCATTAAGATCATTTACCATCAAATCTAAGGGTTTTCTCTTAATTAAAACACTAAAGATGATAACTTTATGTACTTTTCCAATTTCAAGCATATAAACTCTAAATTAGACTAATCATGTGAAAAGTTCTTCCTTTTTGAACATAATGTACCTTTTTACATTTGACAGGTTAACATCAACTCAAAAGATCCATTAAACCCTATTAAACACATTAATCATTTCAAAATAGGGTTTCTTAATCTTTAATTCATTAAAGATGATAATTTACACTACATATCGAACTATGATCCGATTCAGGCTATAAAACTATTTTTAGTGGATTCTTTGTGTTCTTCTGATAAAAAATCATGTATAAACTTTTATCATCCGAGCTACTATTAGAGAGTTATGATTTTTGCAAGCTTTACCTTTTTGGACCAATCACGGGGTGCCACATCACCCCATCCATGCAACGAACTTGCTTATTGGAAACATAACGCCATGTCTTAATTTCCCTTGGTTAAGTTCCCGACTTTTCTATGCCCGGAGGGGCATAACTGTCCAAACTCTATTTCAGTTGTCTTCCTCAACGCGTAACCTAGCTGCCGCTGCAGCAAGGTCGAGATGCGGCCCAGCCGCCCTCCTTCCAGCCTCCGTCGAACTCCACGCCGCCTCCCTTGCTTCTTCTGTACCCCGCGCAGGTGAGGGTGTCCTTGCTAAGCCGCCAAGACGTCCAGGACCCGACCCATCCAGTCTGTGGCCATGACCCACCCGCAGCACACCTACAGCCAACCTGCAGGCGTCATGCGATGGTCGAGAGTAGGGAAAAAGGGCTGAATCTTTCATGGGTTGTCGGGAGGACAACTGACCTTTATCAGGGTGAATCTGCTGCCCCCCATCGGGTCCGCCCCTTCTCCCACCCTCGGCCTGATTGGCCGAGTGCAAGGTTACAGGACATGCGCTCCACGGCCATGCTGCAGATCCTTCTGCAGTGCCGCGTGATGGTGGAAGCAAGAAGGCAATGGAAGCTCCCTCCGCGGTCGTTGTGGGGTCGTCTTGCTTCCCTCAAGACAGCTTAAAGATTCCTCATTCCTCCGTGGTCAGGTTAACCTTTCCGTTAGGGTTTGTATGCCAAGAACAAGAAGAAGAAGATGAAGAAAGGGGTATACGTGGGATATCTCCCTCCTAGACTCGGCCAGAGCTCTTTCTCTCCTTTTATAGAGGGTGTAGTGAAGTCTAAAGATGGCTATTCTCGAGTTGCCAAGTCCCTTTCCTATTAGGAAGTTACATTCCTTCATGAAAAAGCAACCCTTCTCTCTCTTCATTATTCTTTGGATATCCCCTATAATATGGATATTAGCAAATTCGAAATTTCCTCTTCATTTTCTTTATACTTGCTCTTTCTAACTCATTGGCCACGGATTCTATTTCTTTTAGTAGAAACTATTTCCTTTTTAACAATACCACATAATTCATTACTTATGTATTCCCATTATTTCTTTATTTTGTAATTTTGGTATTTTCTCTTTCTTTCCTCTCTATTGGGACTCCTTGGATCCCAAGAATCTCAAAGATTTCGAAATTCCTTTTTCAAGGATACTTATTATCCTTCTAGATACATCTATATGCATTATTTCACATTATCTTGTTTATTTCTCATTAAAATATTCCTTTTTGTGGATTTCTCTTTATTTCTCTTTTATTTTTCTCATTGGTATTCCTTTTATCATTAGGAATCCTTGGAACATGAAATTCCACAAAGGATCTCCTAATTACACCTTTTCCCACTTATTTCCAACATTTTAACATTATTTTCAATCTCTTTCTTATTAATGAAATACTTAATTAAACTTTTCTTCTCTTATTGCCTTTTCTTTGCAACTTTGGACTCCTTGGTACCCAAGGAACCCAAGAGGCACGAAATCCTCTTTGGATTTGCCTTCTAGAGGTTTCCACATTATTGTTTTCTCAAATATTCAATTATTCATTACTAATTGAATTTTCTTTGTTATTTGGGCCCAATAGCCAATAAAGCCCAAACACCATCATCAAGGCTATTGTAAACAAAATCCATGTATTCAAAACAAATTATACCATTCTTTGTTCAATTATCTTTAATATGAGGAATTGCATTTCTCACCAATTGAGCCCAAAATTGGGGTTGTAACATCCTTCCCCTCTTATAGGAATTTTGTCCTCAAAATTCAGGCAAGCAAACAAATAATTTAGGATAAGACTTTTCCATGTCCATCATTGGCCCCTATGTGGCTTTGACGTACTCATGGCGTTTCCAAAGAACCTTTATCATCACATATTATTTTCTCTGAGATCTTTCATCCTGGCGTCTATAAACTGCACAGGTGACTCAGGCCATTTCAGCCTCCCTTGGGGCTCACTAGGTTCATTGCTCAGCACATGGTCGGGGTACCTCACATAGTGCTCTAAATTGGCCACATGGAAAACATCTCCCATTACTCTATCCTGAGGGGTAGAGTCAAACCTAACCTTCTCCACCCATCCATCTCTAATGGACCCATGAATCGGGGACTCAACTCTCTTAGTTATAACTTAGAGGGGTCGGATTTTCATGTCACATTTTCTCCCACAGTAACTTGTATGTCAGTCTACTTTGCATCTGCTCACGACTCTCATTGTCTCTAGGCTCCTTTCATCCCTTGCACAATCAAAGTGACTTCATCTACACGCACTGGGGTCCCTTTTTCTAACCATCATGTGGTACTTTTCTAACCATCATGTGGTCCTTTCACCAACATCACCTTACTGAAGTGGTGACCGACACAACCTCCCTTACAGAGCTTCATATAAAACTCGATACTGGCTATGGTGGTCATTGTCACATCTTTCATAGGACAAGAACTGTCTCTAGATATCACCCTGAACGAGCACACATGCCCTCATCAGACCCTTTAGTCTGGATCATACTAACCATAGTTAGGGGTGATAAACTATACTAACATTGAGTTTTTCATGTACCTACTTCCACTTTATGGAAGTGAACCTTTAGGTCAA
Organism: Alisma plantago-aquatica; assembly: GCA_963693085.1. Taxonomy (NCBI): domain Eukaryota; kingdom Viridiplantae; phylum Streptophyta; class Magnoliopsida; order Alismatales; family Alismataceae; genus Alisma; species Alisma plantago-aquatica. The sequence goes on from OY856409.1 coordinate 1,855,056,685, forward strand.
ACTCAAGAACCTTTGAACTCGCTTCATGGTGTTGTCGAACCATCTCTCTCATGGGTAGTTCAACTAGATATGTCCCTTGACAGAACTCTTTCTTTCTTATGTCATCTAAGTAAGGCGATCTACCAGAACCCATATTGCATCTCGACCTTCCTCGGTCTAGGGAAGACCTATCACAACATCCATAGTGTTGATCTCTCATTCCCTCTCAGGGATTCTTTTGTCCTCTATATCGATACATTGGTTTACTGGGGTTCGTCCTTTACCTCCTGGCTTGCATGGTCGTAAACCACATGCAACTTCATCTTAAGCATCCAAAGTGCTATTGCCATTTTCCATGGTGTATGGTGATCATCAATCATGATTTCCTGTATGTCATGATTCTTCCAAGATCGATTCCTCTGAAACCCTAAACCACTCTAGTCGGGGTTTCATCACCTTCTCTTCCAAAGAAGTACATTTGAGGTTTTACCACCATCCTTTCATTACCTCCAGGACTAGACTGTCTAACCAAACAACCATAACTTTTCAATGTATCTTGTTACCTCTGAGTGTTATCCAAACACCTCTCCTTTTCAAACATAGGGTTAGCCAAACAACCTCTTCTAGCTTCTAGTCAAACAAGTCAGATGTATCTCAACCAGAGCATCCATTACCACTTCACATCCTTAGGTATTAGGTAACGTTGAAGACATACACTTCCAAGTATTTCACTTATCATCTCACCTCAAACTCTATGTCTAACTTCAATTAAGAACAGTCTCTGATTTCATCATCATGGTGCTCAAACTCAACCTGGTATAACTTGTAAGTTCCACATAGCTCATGATAAAAACATCCTCATAAGGGGACTACCTCATTCCTCTTAGTATTTACAAACCATCCATGTATCATTCACTTTACTAGGGTAAATATCTTCTCTATCCCCATTTCTCATGGCAACGTTCCAACCTACATCATCTCTTATACTTGGTGTATGACATGCATAATGTACTATCTCTCACCCCCATAACAAGAGGAAATAAGCATTTGGCTGCAGTCCAAATACAGAGTTCTTCCTGTTCCAAGAGTAGAGATGGTGCATCCCACCTTGTCAGTACACCTTTAAATCTAAGTTGCAACATGCCACATATGTCCCTTCGTCACAAACACCATGATATCAAACTAGTCTTGAACCTACTGAGGTTTATATCCTTTGTCATCTCCTCTAGGTATATAGGGTACCGACTCTTTTGGGGTCATCCCTCTTCCCTCATGCATCAAGAGAGTGCCCTACTCATCTGCCCTTTGGGTCCCATGAGTTCATGAAGGTGATCAATCTCCTAACCCATGGCCCTCAGACAATGATAGATGTTACCTCCAGACCCTATGGTCATGTGCAACTGGGGAATTAGGCAACTCCTACTTTCATCGGTCTTATCCCTACCTGACCCTAGGATAGACTTAGGATTCTCCATTACAGTACATGTTCACTTAGAACCTTACCCAAGTCTTCATCATCTTTCTTTCTGCATTCATGGGCTGGTTTTCATCCTTTCATAGGGATCATGGCAACCTGTCTACCTTGGTCAAGCCCCATACCGGTTACCTCCATGGTAACAAATTCATATGCAATTAGAGATGGATATCTATGGGTCTACAGGTTCATTCTCATACTATGTACTTTTCACTTAACTTCTCAAGATCCTAAGAGACCTCTTTAGCTAACCTTAAACTAACCAAAACTGGTATACACCCTACCAAAGGTGTCTCTCTCCCAGGATGGGAGAAAAACTATCTCTTGACCATAAGATCACAAAAGCTCTTAGGTCTAGGGTTTACATCTACATGAGCTTGCTTAACCCTAGAAAGCTATTAAGGCACAAGCGGATCACCTACTATACCATGCTAGGTCATACTTGTCCTCTTTCCTTCAGATTGGATCAAGATCATACCTTCCTTTATCATCATCCTAGCTGTGAGGGGTCTATCAAACACAAATTAAACTTAAGGGGCTTCCCCTTTTTCCTATATACATGAGGAATACCATGCTCGCTTCTATAGGAACTCAACCTCCCATTATGAACATTAGGTACACCACTTCCCCTCTTAGGCCTAGGAACCCTAGGTTCACCTGTAGGTGTCCAACCGCATGCTCTATCTCTTAACTACGAACCAAGCATGCAAAAGGCATGACATGCACTTCTTGTCATCCTTCAACTCGAGAAACACTTAGGGTTGGGTCCTCCTTAACGACAACCAACAAGGTACAAGGCCTCAGCAAGCAACCTACATCCAAATATAATATGTATTGTGATATACGTTCATGTGGGGTCATACCACTTGCTCTGGCACAACATGACTAAAACTCATCAGTGATATGAAACCTCTCTTGAGGATGATAGATCAACACCCTAGAATATTCCAGATACCCTTTCGGATCTAGAATATTTTGAGATGCTAGAAACATATGTGATATGGACAGAACTAGGGCAGTGGTCCCGACCGGCAAGATGGGCCCGACTATGCCCAGGGCTCAAGTTCTGTACAGATCACCCTTGAACCTACCTCCTTTCATATTCTGGTCCAAACTACCTTTTCTTATCCATCTCTATAACTAATCTTTCGATCTAGGTAGAAATAGAAGTTCAAGCAAGAAAGAGATCAACCAAATTAGCAATCATAACCAGAAAGAGAACATAGAACAAAAATTGTACTATCCAAAAAAAGACTACTTATTTAAGATAAAAGTACATAAACATTCCCAAAATGGGCTACATAGCCAAAAAGGAGCTCAACTATCCATGGACAAGCATAGTTGGCACCAAACAAAGATGAAAGAACATCATTTGTACAGAAACAAAGGAGTTGAGTAGAAGAAAGGAGAAGAAGAAGAGATTTAGCCCATAGAGGAGAGGTGTCTCTCACTCCTTAGACTACGTATGGGCCGGATCTCATCCTTGGGTCGTCCTCCTTGGTCTTGTGGTCTCCTTGGCCTCCTTTCTCCTCGATTTTGCCCCAAACAGCAGTTTGGTGGGTGTATGGAGGTGGAAGATGGCTGGTAATGGTGGGAAGTTGGTGAATCATAGTAAAAAGTGATGGTATATGGAAGCAAACCAAAGGGAATGACGTAGGGTGAGTTCTTCAACCTTTTTAGACCTTAGAACTCTCATACGAGGCTCTGGTTAAGCTAAACTTTTTGGGTTGGCTGAACCCTTTTCGAGGTAGCTAGGGGTGGGTATTCATAGGTGAAGGTGGAGTGTATGTAATAAGTGGTCACTACACCTTCAGTGGTCATTGTAGATTTGAAGTTGTTCTCGTCCCAACCGTGTCGAGTGTAGAGGTTGCTAGTGCTTCCTCTTATAATGGTTGCTATAGATTCAAAGTTGTTCCCGACCATATCGTATCGAGATGGGTCTGACCATTCTGAGTGTAGTGGTCACTAGTGCTTCCTCTTGTAGTGGACGCTACATATTCAAAGTTGTTCGCAGCCCGACCAAGCCGGTCAGGGCCTGATCATTCCTAGAGTAGCAGTTGCAGAGGTTGTTGCAGTCACAGAACTTGTAGCGATTGCTAAGTTTATAGTGATCGCAGACTTTGTAGCGGTCGCTACAATATTAAAGTCATAGCAGTCACAGACCTTGTAGTTATCTCTATTGTGTTGAAGTTGTAGTGGTCATTGGCCCTTGTCCTCATCCCGACCATGCTGAGCATAGTGCTCATTACAGTTGTTGCAGTTGTGGTTGTAGTGGTTGCTATAGTTGAAGGGTGTAGAGGTTGCTACAGTTGTAGTTATAGCGGTCGTTGAGGATGGAAGACTAGTTGTTGTAAAAATCATGTGATGAACCTGGTCCAACTGGGCTGAGCTGGGTCTGACATGTATAAATCTTCGAGAATCGATGTCTTTTTAAATTCAATGCATGCAAGTTCCAAAATCAGCTAGTTAAGTGACTTTATCTTTACAAGATATATAAATTATGAAAATATAAGTATCTAGAGTTATTTTAGTCGTATTAAAACTATAATGACACTAAACCATGAAAAAATGCTTAGCATAAATGCCTAAATTTGGGTGTTATCAACCACCCCAAGCTTAAACCCTTACTTTTCATCAAGCAAGAGTGTTCTCAAAGAACTAAAAGATAACATCCAAATTAAGATTTGCAATAAATGCTAAGGTTAAGAAAAATAGTGTAAAACAACAATTCCCTTGACCTATGAAGAACAAACCCCCACCAATCGATCACAGCCTGCTAAAGTAAGATCAAAGAGTGTCCAGGTAATATTAAGAGAATTCACTACAAGTTGTCAGTGTTCGTGAGGATTTGGATCAAAATAATTTATCATTAAAGCATTGTCACATAGGTGATCTCATGGGTGATGAGTAATGAGCTATTATCATGTATTCATGTAGACCAATTAGGAGCAATTCACCTCCCACTTATTCGGGTCCTAAGAAGCAACAAAAGAAAAAAGAATCTGATGATTTTTGAGGATCCAGTTGACCCAGAGAAGCAAAACGAACTCCTCGTGCTGTGCTCGAACGAACCCTACTATTGGGATGATCGCATAGGTCTCTAATGGGTTCCTATAGACTCTCTAATGAGTTTTTTGGGGTGGTACTACCAGGCATGACATACCCACGTTCATGAGTGCAATCATACACTGGTTGGGCACCATTCCTCAACTCCCCTAAAAGAGAAAACCAGTGCTCATTAATTCACACTCAGGCTTTTACTCTCTGCATTCAAATTTATAGGCCCATTGAAACTGACTGCAAACAGGCTGTAATTATGATTAAAGAAGATCACATGAGAAATACAAAGTTTGCTAGACAAATCTGGGCTATGCAGCAAGTTAGATGTCAATCCATTCGGATACAATTTGGTATGAGAGAAGGAAATACACTTGCGGATTCTCTAGCTAAGTATCACCTTAAGAATAAAACAGGTAACTGTGAATACCACAAGTTTCTAGATATAGAATCATGTAGTATGTTAGGTGAAGTTTGTAATGGTAGTAGTACTACCATATTTAATTCTATGCAATTTACCAAAATTTGTAATACAAGTTTGAGTGGGCTTGCACGAGGTGGGCAAGATGAATAAAATCACCACCTGACTTCCCTGGAAAAAAATTATAGGCCCAGGTGAGAACTTTTTTGATGCTTTTGGGATTTTTGGGTGGCTAAGCCTCTTTTGTACATTTTTTATTTTCATATTTTTGACTCAAGATAAGGTGAGAGGGCATGTAGACCATCAAGGAAAAGTAATAATACTTAATTATAGCTCAAAGATCTTCATTATCCGCTTAATTCCTGTGTGAAAAGTAGTAATTATGATTCAACGATCCTTAGAGTAGAGGCAAGTTCATGAATAACGCATCTTGGAGTCTTGATCAAACTCTAGATCTTTCCAATGGTTTCAAATCATGGGTTTGTCATTCACATCATAGATCAAGGGAATAATGTTTAAAGCTATGAAAAAGGTGCATAACCTTAAATTGATCATCAAACTTAAAGAAAAAGTGAAAGAGCTAGTCAGCAAGAGATCAATCAATTTAAGATGAAAAGGGTGCATTTAGGCACAAAAATGAGCATTTTGTTCTAAGGTTTGCATTATACAGCCTTAATTGCAAATCTACAAATTACGAAACAAATTTCTACAAAAACAATAAAATTTATACTAGATTGTATAAAGTAAACAAGCATGCATGAAGAATGAAGAGGCAGAAGGGCTAATAGCCCTACCACCCCAAGCTTAAAACATTGATCATTGAGCAAGCCTTAAATATGAGATAGTATGGAAGGAATGCATGGATGTACAAGAAAGAAATTTATTAAAGTCCTAGTATGATTCTTGTATGCAAGAATTATTTAAGCAGTTAGAGGAAAGAAACATTCTAGGCGAGAACATGAAAAACAAAATTTATTTTAACAAAAAGAGAAGGAAAAAAGGGGTAAGAGGAAGGGGGTGGTTGTTGCATGATACTGACACTAGGATCCCAAATTTGAGTTTTGGGACCAGTGTCACCTGTGCCTTGTCGATTGGATCCTCCATGCATGAGAATAAGAGGTAGAAATTTGGGCCCTTCTGAGTCTAAAGTAGAGGAATAGAATTTGATGAGTCAGTCAATTTGTCCTCGTGCTGGAATTGTCTTGAACTGCACTTAAATGAATTCTTATGCAAATCAACCTCGAGGTAACTTCCAAGATATGAATTCAAATAGGAAGGCTCTGGGATTCTGATACATGATGAGATGGAGGGGAGAGGATAAAAGTCTTCTACAGGACTCCTCTATTCTCTCTCCACCTTTGAACTTGAAGTTGGATGCTTAGATAAATTTTTATGTACAGTTTGAATCATCCAATCATCTTCTAAACAAGAAGTACTCCCCTGTGATCTGTTTATGGTTCTACCACCCCAATCTTATCAAATTATATGGCATCGAGGGTATCTTCATGCTCAACAACCATGTTGTATTGGATTTTCCATCATGATCCTTCGATGTCCCCCGATCCTTGTAAGGGGATGGTGGAAAATGTCATCTCATGCTGCTCCAGCCCATCGTCATTGGTATATTTTCTCCATTGAGATGTATATTCATTGTCATCCTCATCAAACAAGTTATTCACCACCATAGCAGGCATGCTAGTTGAAACAAAGTGACAATCCTGAATATGAGATGTATCACTTTGGTTTGGGATAAAAGATTATTCAGGCTGCTCAAACTGATCCTATTTGAAAGGTTGCTTCGTTGCACTAAGGAGGAGACACATGATCATCATCAAAACATTCGTATAGGTTTTTTGTATCTTCCATTGGTTGATCACCTGAATCATCTGGATAAAATTAAGGGCTTCCCTAGATGGGTGAGTCTCCATAGAAAAATCATGTTGAATCTCATTGATAGCCTGAATAGGATGTTGAGATTATTTTTGCATCAGGCCCAATGGAATGGCCTTAGTGACTGATGTCTTCACGATTGTGCTCTAACACTTGTGATCATATGGTAACTAAATTGATGAGCTCTTGAAGCCTCTTGCCTTGTTCAACATCCTTTTCATGAAGTTGTTGGACTTGAGAAGCAATGCTTTCAAGATCTGTCAATTCTGCCATACACTCCTGTTGGGAACCCGTTATATCAAACTGATGCTTTTATATTAACCCTTGTTCAACAGTTTGAAGTACACTTCTACTGTGGTCTGCAATTTTGCTGGCTACTTGAAAATGATGATCATACTTTTCTAGTAGTTGATGAAGCAGATCGATCAGTTCTTAGAGATGAGAAGCTAAGGAGGAAGTGAGTGCATTGACACTTTCTTTATCTAGTGCCACTACTGTATCAGTTCTTGATCCCATGGTAAACTAGAGGTCTAGGATTGATCGGCAATCTCCTTTTTTGAGACATCTGGTAATGATGGTGGTGGTTGTGAATATAGATTGACTAGTTGCAATGCATGGCTTTCAATTATTTTCCAGCAATCAGGGCTACGAAAAAAATCAGGAGGACAACATAACTTGTCTTGTGGAAGCAAGATCCATGGATGAAAAGATGTATAAGAAAAAGGAAAGTTATTCAGTATTTAAGAACAAGTTGTGTAAAATAAAAGAAGAACTATGCATATATATGCAAGCTTATTGATGACAGAACAAAATCATTGGGTGCACAAATGTGAAAAACCACATCCCCAGTAACGATGCCAAAAGTTGATAGGCCCTAAATCGTGTTTCTCAAAAATAGGAGGATTCATAAGGATCGAACTTTGAATTTATAACCCGAAACCCTCGAGGTCCCCCGCAACTTTAATATGGGGTCAAAGTAGATATACGGATCGAATACAGGTACATAAGGATGTTTAGAATGCTTAAGATATCACTATTTAGTCAACTAAGCCAATTTGATAGTTGATAAAAGTATGGAACTAGAACTAATCTAGAAAATTGTCAAGAAGTAAAACAAAACAAAAGTAAAGAAGACAAAATAGAGTCTGTCAAAGTGTATTAATCAAAGAGCAGGAGTTTTTATCTATTTAACCACGAGTTCGGTATTCTATGCACCTATTCTCGGGCATAAAAAATCCTTGAACACCTCAACAAGCAACCTACATCCAAACATAATATGTATTGTGGTATTTATTCCTATGGGGTCATCCCACTCGCTCTTGCACAACATGACTAAAACTCATCAATGATATGAAACCTCTCTCAAGAATTACATATCAATACCCTAGATATTCCAGATACCCTTTTGGGTCTAGAATATTCTGAGATTCTAGGAACATATGTGATCTAGAAAGAACCAGTATAGTGAGCCCAATCGGGACAGGTTGGGCCCAATCGTTCCTAGGGATTAGGTTGTGTACATATCACCCTTGAACTTACCTCCTTTCAAATTCCGTTACAAACTACCTTTTCTTATCTGTCTCTACAACTAATATTTCGATCTAGGCAAAAATAGAAGTTCAAGCAAGAAAGAGATCAAGAAAACTAGCAATCATAACTTGAAAGAGAAGATAGAACAAAACCGCACTAGATCTTAAATAAGACTACTTGCTTAAGGTAAAAGTACATACATATGCCCAAAATGCACTACATAGCCAAGAAGGAGCTCACTAGCCATGGACAAGCATAGATGGCACTGAACAAAGATGGAAGAACATCATTTATACAGAAACAAAGGAGGACAGTAGAAGAAAGGATAAGAAGAAGAGATTTATCTCATAGAGGAGAGGTGGCTCTCACTCCTTAGCCTCTATATGGGCCAGATCTCAACCTTGGGTTGTCCTCCTTTGTCTTATGGACTCTTTGTCCTTCTTTCTCCTTTATTCTGCCTCAAACAACATCTTGGTGGGTGTATGGAGGTGGAATATATCTGGGAATGGTGGGAAGTTGGTGAATGGTAGTGGAAAGTGATGGTAAATGAAAGAAACCCAAAGGGAAGGAAGTTGGGTGAGCTCTTCAGCCTTTCTGGACCTTAGAACTCTCCAACGAGACTCTAAGATTAGTTGAACATTGTGGGCTGGCCAAATCCTTTACTAGATAGATAGGGGTGAGTATTTATAGGTGAAGGTAGAGTGTATAAAAAAGTGATCGCTACACCTTCAACAGTCACTACAAATTTGTAACTTGTTCCTGACCCGACCATGCTGAGCTAGACCCAACTGTGTCGAGCATAGAGGTAGCTAGTACTTCTTCTTATAATGGTCGCTACATATTCAAAGTTTTTCCCGACCTGACCGTGCTAAGCTGGACCCGACCATGTCAAGCATAGTGGTCGCTAGTTCTTCCTCTTGTAGCGTTCTCTAAAGATTTGAAATTGTTCCTGGCCTAACCATGTCAAGATGGGCCCGACTGTGTCGAGTGTAGCAATCATAGAGGTTGTTGTGATCACCAACCTTGTAGAGGTTGTTGAGTTTGTAGCGGTCGCAGAACTTGTAGTGGTCACTACAGTATTGAAGTTTTAGCGGTCCCTATAGTCTTGAGGTTATAGAGGTCGTTGGCCCTTGTCCTTGGCCCAACTGTGCCGAGCTGGGCCCATCTGTATTGAGCATAGCAATCTCTTTAGTTTCTTTTATTGTTTGCTTCTTTTATTGTTTGCTTGTATTCGAATGTTGCATCATCTTGAGATTTATTCAAGCTCCTATAGATATCCATTTTTAGTTTAATAGCCTTTCTATTTCGTCATTCTACCACCAAATCTCTTTCTATGGAGGTCCACAACCTTTAGACTCCCTCCAAACATGTTCGGAATTTTTTGATATGCAGGGGCTCTTGTTAAGCCACATAGTGTTAACATTAGACTCCAAGTTCCAAGTTCTCTCCTTGTTGAGTTTATCATGAAAAGTCAAATTCTTTTCTCCTTTAAGATACCACCACTTGATCCTACTATCATAGTTTTTGTTATGCTTGCCTTTTTTATCTTCATGTTAATATCCAAAACCACCAACCTATGTTGGGTAGTGAGTTCTTTGCTAGGAATCATTTTACAATCCTTGCATATATTATGATCCCCTGCCTTGTAAGGATATAATCAGTTTGTTTACAATTGTGCCCACTTTTGAAAGTAATCTTATGAAATTCTCTTTTCTTGAAATGGGTGTTTGTCAAAATCATGTCATATGCAACTGCAAAATCTAAAATTCTCTCTCCTTCTCCATTTCTGATGCCATATCTAAAACCACCATGAACTCTCTCATATCCAAAATTTCTACTCCCCACATGGCCATTTAAATCACTCCTAATAATAATCTTATCCTCTATCGGTATTCTCTACATTAATTCATCCATGTCATCCCAAATATCCTTCTTAGCCTCCTCGCTAAGGCCAACTTGGGGTCCATAAGTGCTAATAATGTTAAAAATATTTCCCCCAAGAACAACCTTGATAGCTATGATTCTATCTCCCATCCTTGTGATCTTTACAACATCATCCTTCAACATATTATTAAAAATAATGCCTACGCCATTTCTATGTTTATCAATACAAGTATACTAGATTTTGTATCATGTGTCTCCAATCTCTCTACAACGATCCCCTATCCACTTGGTTTTCTACAAGCAAGCTATATTGACTTTTCTTCTCATCAAGGTATCCACTATATACAAAATATTCCCTATCATATGTCTAATATTCCAAGATCCAACTTTAATTCTTTTTTGTTGAACTTGCTTCTTTACCCTTCATAGAAAGAGTGACAAAGTTTTTATGGTTGGTTGTCAACCTATCACCAACCCTTCTACTTTACTCGGTCTTGGGACAGACTATATTTGCACAAAATGTACAAAAACATAGGTAAAGTTTATATATAATTTTACATATTAAAGACATAAGTGTCGTGTACATACACAGGGATCAGTATGTAATTTCAAAAAAATAATAGAGAAAATTGCCTCCAATCCCCTCTACGGACTTTTTATATAGTTAGATGAATCTTCAAATATAATATATAATTTAAAAAAAATGAACAAAAGTGTGGTGTACACACACAGGGACCAGTATGTAATTTTAAAAATAATGGAGAAATTGCATCCAACCCCCATTGTGGGGTTTCTCATATTGTATAGAAGTACATATTAGTCTCCAAACATAATATACAATTTAAAAAATTAAAGATAAAAGTGTAGTGTATACACATCAGGAGCAGTTGTAGCTACAAAAAATAATTGAGAAAATTGCATCCAACCCCCTTTGCATGCTTTCTTATATAGTATAGATGAGTCTCCAAGTATAATATATAATTTAAAAGCTAAAGCTAAAAGTGCGGTGTACACACAAAGGGACCAGTATGTAATTTCAAAAAATAATAAAGGAAACTGCATCTAACCCCCTCCGTAGGCTTTTTTATATAGTATAGATTTTAGAAATTAAAGACAAAAGTGTAATGTACCAATACAAGGACCATTATGTAATTTTAAAAAATAATGAAAAAAATTGCATCCAACCCCCTCTATGGCTTCTTATATAGTATGATTTTCTTATATATTATAGATGAGTCTGTAAATATAATATATAATTATAAAATTAAAGATAAAAGTGTGGTATACACAGACAAGGACCAATATGTAATTTTAAAAATATAATGGAGAAAATTGCATCCAAACCCCTCTTTAGGCTTTCTTATATAGCTAGATGAGTCTCCAAATATAATATATAATTTTAAAAATTAAACAAAAGTGTTGTGTACACACAGGGACCAGTATGTCATTTCAAAAAATAATGGAGAAAATTGCATCCAACCTCTGTTGTGGGTTTCTTATACAATATAGATGAGGCTCAAAATATAATATATAATTTAAAAAATAAAGACAAAAGTGTGGTGTAAACACATTGGGACCAGTATGTAATTTCAAAATATAATGAAGAAAATTGCATCTAACTGGCTATGAGGCTTTCTTATATTGTATAGATGAGTCTCTAAATAAGTTATATAATTTATAAAATTTAAGACATAAGTGTGGTGTATCAGGGACCAAAATCTAATTTCAAAACTAATGGAGAAAATTGCATCCAACCCCCTCCACAGCCTTTCTTATATAGTACAGATGAGTCTCCAAATATAACATATAATTTAAAAAATTAAAGACAAAAGTGTGGTGTAGACACATAGGGAGCAGTACGTAATTGCAAAAAATAAGGGAAAAATTGCATCCAACTCCTTTTGCAGGCTTTCTAATATAGTATAGATCAGTCTCCAAGTATAATATATAATTTCAAAAACTAAAGACGATAGTGTGGTGTACACACATAGGGAGCACTATGTAATTTCAAAAAATAACAAAAAAGTTGCATCTAAACCCCTCCGCATGATTTTTATATAGTATAGATGAGTCTCCAAATATAATGTATAATTAAATCATTAAAGACAAAAGTGTGGTGTACAAACAGAGGGACCAATATGTAATTTTTAAAAATAATGAAGAAAATTACATTCAACCCCCTCTGTGGGCTTTTTTATATAGTATTGATGAGTCTCCAAATGTAATATATAATCGAAAAATTTAAAGACAAAATTGTGGTGTACACACACAAGGACTTGTATGTAATTTCAAAAAATATACACAAAATGGCATCCAACCCTTTCCACATGCTTTCTTATATAGTATAGATATAGATGAGTCTCTAAATATAATATATAATTTTAAAAAATAAAGACAAAAGTCTGGTGTACACACATGGACCAATATATAATTTCAAAAAATAATGGATATGCAACCAACCCCCTGTATTGTCTTAAATAGACAAAGGATGTGTTTGTAATTTAAAAAAGTGTCATAAAAAATTGCATTATTAATCCAAAATAAGTTTTTTTTATATAGTATAGATGGGGAAATTTGGGGGGTCTATATTATATAGTGGAGGTATCTCATTGGGTGACAAATGTTCTTTTGAGAAGAAATATGATTTATTGATCTCGTAAGAAGAAATTTCAAACTGATTTTAGTTCCTTTTTTGGTTGAACGTTTTCCCAAAAATGAACAAGTTAGAAAGAATTACATGATGATTATTTACTAATGAGAAAATATTGATGTGCATGAGTATTGAATTTTCTATGAAGTAGCTACATGGAAGGTTCAACTCGTGTGGCTTGTAAATATTTTTCTTGTCATTGTGAAAATTGTATGTCTCAAATGAGGTAAACCTCTTTGACAGGTAAAATGTCTATGATTCCATGTTGACATTTCCCATTTTAAAGTAACACAAATTAGAAGTAAGATACAATGTCCTTCTCATATGATTGTTTCTCTGGAAAAAAAATTTCATGTTTTAGAAATATGTGACGAAGAACATTATATATCATTGTTTGAAAAATTATTGTGATTGGTTGTGTAGATATGTCAGTCGGTTGACATACTTGAACAAAATTTCATGTTTAATTGAAAATGTAATGTCCCTTTTTCCTACATGTTTAATGACAAATACAATTGTAGTAGTACCTTTTTTTAAGGTGGTATTTGGCCAACATGTCAGCAGCTTCATTGCAGTCTCTCTTGATGAACTTAATGGATAAATTGTTGTTCCTCATCAAATTACTAATATTGGCGATGTGAAGAGCACATGCTGGCGTATCCTTGTATCCGTGATTAATCATGTTGGTAGCTTTCTTGCAGCCTAATTCCACACATACAAGTTGTTGCAACTTATCCGCAGGAAACTCCATGGCCCTTAGGATTCCCACAAGCTCTGCATGGGTGAGGTGTTTAGTATGCACGATGTCTCCATAATATGTTGGGGTTAGGAATATAATCCAGACCATGTCCTAGTGGGATTTAGACTTGGGAGAGGTTTGGTTTGTGTTACCAATCCTGATAAGAGTCAAATCCATGAAGGAAAGATGATGGTTCCCTATGTTCATCATGGAGTTGGATTAGGAGTGGGTCTGGGATTTGGATAAGGATTCCTGGTTGCAACCACATCCATGGAGGCCTATAAATAGAGGCCCTGGGGGAGGCCATTGAGATCATCCCACCATCCATCGATTGAGGTGTGATCCCTCCAGTTGCTTGTTGGTCCCTTCTATGGTAGAGAGTGCTAGAGAACAAGAACAAATGGAGGAGCTCTCTTGGTTAAATAAGAGAGGGTCAGCGACTTCTCCTTGAAGCGAAGTAGCGGCTGACAGTATGTGACACATAGGGTGTATTAATAGAACATCTCTCTTGGTTAATAAGAGAGGGCCAATGACTTTGCCTTGAAGCAAAGTAGTAGTTGGTGATTGCTACACGGATTTAGGGGTAATTAGATATGGGAGGTGTGAGTTGTAATATTTATTACATAGTGCTTATTGGCAAGATTGCCCTATGGTTTTTCTCTCCTTGTCTTGGGGAGATTTTTCCACATTAAATCTGGTGTTTTCTTTGTATTTATATGCTTGTCGGTAACACTTCTGTAACAACTTTTTGTCACGTCCGGGATTGTATTGGTACAACATCCCCAACAAGTGGTATCAGAGCTTTGGCTACAGATACAAGTATAGATGGGAAAGTATGAAGATGTGACGATGATAAAGTTAACAAACTCAAATTGACATATTTGGAAACCCAAGATGGAGGACGTTCTCTATTGCAAATATATGTACCATACAATAGAGGAACAAAATCCAGAGACTACGTCTAATGTAGATTGGAAGAAGCTAAACGGAAAAACTGTCGGAACAGTGCAGAAGTGGCTCGATTTCCCCGTGTTCCATCACGTCTCAAAAGAGACGAATGCCAAAGATCTGCAGGAAAAGCTCAAGAAGTTATATGAGTGGAAGACTGCCAAAAATGAAGTTTTCTTGATCCAAAACACCACTACAGGAATGGCTTATAACATCACATTTATAGGCGTCGGTTGTATACAAGAAATCGACGCCTAAACCATACAGCGTCAGTTGAATACACAAACCAACATCTATCTGTGAAGAGTGGCCAGACACGGGTAATACTTTTTATTCAGCGTCGGTTCCTAAACTACCAACCGACGCCTAAAATCGACCGCCAAATCTAAATTTTGCAGTGAAAAAAATTACCTCCAAAATTTAACATACAGCGTTGGTTATTAACTAATTAACCGACGACTAAAGGTTTTTTGTGAGACAGAAAGTGGGCCCATTTTTATCGTCGGTGTTCTTGCAATAACCGACACCGAAGTGTTTTCGCGCATTATCCCCATGAAAATTTTCACCCCCCATTGGCGTCGGTTTTCTACGGCAACCGATGACTATGGTTAAAATTTGAGAACAATTTTTTTTTCGGCATATGTAGATAGTAAAAAACCACTAGAGGGGGGTGAATAGGGTTTTTATATATATTTTAACAATAATTCAATTCAAGCAACCACAATTGGGTAGTAGACTGACTACCTTAGTATTTTCTAAGGGTGGAACCACTCTAAACACCTTGCCTCTTTCTTCTTATCTTAATTGTGGTTGCTTGAATTGAATTATTGTTAATATATATATAAAAACCCCATTCACCCCCCTCTAGTGGTTTTTCATTTGGTATCAGAGCAGGCTTCAAGGAGCTATAATCAAGTCTTGAAGAATGGAGGGTGGTGGTGTCTACAACCGCAAGCAAAGGAGAAGCTTGGACCAATCTTCAACAAGTTGTAATTGGTGATTAGGAATAAGACACACAACACCTAGCTGTCCATGGAGGTTAAAGAAGGAAGATGTGCATAAAGAATGTCTTATTGCTTCAACAAGTGAAGAAGAAGAAGAGGTAAGCCTTTTTTATTTATCTAAAGAAGAATTAATTGCTAGCCTTCAAGAGACACACGATAAGTATATTGAGTGCAAGAAGAACTTAAAGAAATCTAATAAAGCAAATGATGAGTTACATGCTAAACTTCTTGCTCTCACATCTTAAAAAGAAGATCTGTATGCTAAATTAAATGATCTTGGATTTGAAAAGGATAGCATTATTTTTTAAAATAGTACTTTGAAATTATCTCTAAGTGATTGTAATGTGAAGATTTTTACTCTAGAAACAAATTATGATATTCTTTCTCAAGAAAAGGTTGGACCGTTTGAAAAGTTAAATGATTTTCAAACTCAACCTATCATATCCACTCATCTAGATTATGATACTATTGTGAAAGAAAGAGATTCTTTATTATCCAATCTAGATCAAGAAAAGTTAGATATCAAAAAGAGAATGGATGAGATTGCTAAGTTACAACAAGAAGTTAGTAGCTTAAGAAACAATGATGTTCTTGATAAGATCTTAAATGATTCTCATGGTTAAATTGGAAGGAGAGGACTAGGTTACAAGACTAAAGGAAAATCCTATCAAAAACCTAGTGGGGGAAGGACACAAGTGCTAAAGACTCAATCTGTGTATGTACCTAAAGGCAAGTATACATATGTACCCAAGAACAATCTAGATCAAACTCACAAAAAGAGAAATGAGACTGATTCTATATGTTGCCATTATTTTTTGCATCTTGGACATTATTCCTTCTCATGTCCTTACAAGGAAAAGGATGTTGAGTTGGTATGGGTTCCAAAACCCCCAAACTAAATAAATTAGATTAAGTTGAGATATGACCAAAGACTCTAAATTGTATATCTTTATGTCTATCTCAACTTAACATAATGAGATAACAAATTGATTCAAGTAATTAAAATTTCTAACTTGAAAATACACATTTTTAAATAAACCTACACAGACACATCTTTAATAACTTATTTTAGTTTGGGTTACTAAAACTTAGAGATTTGAATATGATTAGTTGAGATTTGACTTAACTATTACTTTGATACTTCAATGTTTTATCTCCACTAAACTGAGTTTTAAATTGCATAATTTAATTGGAAGTGACCTATGTTTTACTTGCAAATAATTACTGAAATACAATATAGAAACACACTCGGTCAAGAAAATATTCGACCGAGACACTATCAGTCGAGAATTAGTCGACTGAGCAGGTTACTGTTTTTAAGCTTGCAAAATTCTAATAAAACTTGTACAAATAGCAGAATACTCGATCGAGAAAATCTTCGACCGAGATAAATTCGATCAAAGAAAAGTTCGACTGAATCAAGTTTTGCTGAACCTGTAAAATTGATCCAATTTTCTATCAATTTACTATTAATGATTGATTTAATCTGCAAATCAAGAATGAATCTTGGAGACAATTCTTTAAATATATTGGTAAACTTGCATCATGACATATTAAATATACTTTGATTATAACACTCTTATTAAACTTCTTATAGAACATGTTGATTAAAAAAATGTATATTTTTTGCAATCCAAAATTGGACACTATAGAAAGCTAAATAGTTTGTTTCTTAGAACAAGAATATTAATGACGTATCTAGCTGTTTGTTCTAAGTAATAAAACGCAAAATCGTGATTTTAAGAACTTGAGTTCTATGAGATATTAAACTTGTTCTTAATTTATACTCAAGGATGACTGATTCTAAAGAGTTAATCTAAAAATAAGTTAAAAATAAGAGACTTGTTTAGAATAAAGAGCTGTGTCAATGTTACATTTAAAATTTATTATAACCAAATCAAGAGCAAGGTACTAAATTCATATATTGCTTAAAATTCTACACAGGATTGCTCTTAGGATATAATTTTGCATCATGGTGGCAACATGACTTATGGAAATTTATATTGATGCAAATAATCTTGCTTATAAATAAATGATTGAAAGCTACTTTCTTGCTATGATTGAACATGTTGTAGATGTAGTTCAATTTCCTTTTTGTAATAAGAACAATCACTATTCCTTATTTCATGAAGAACATACATTCTGAAAATTTTCTTAGGATATAACTTGCTCTAAGAAAATCAAGAACAAAGACTTCATTGTGATGCCTATATTAAGTTTTCAATTGATAAAACTTCTTCAAAATAGGTATCACTCAAAGTACTTCAAATTGATATACATTTGATCATATTACATAAAGAATTTATTTTTCACATATTTTAACATTAATGTGTAACTCAATGAGAGTGCTTAAACTGTAAATCTACAGAAACTGCCTCTCAGTTGAAATATAAAATCAACTGAGGGGCGCCAAGGTGAAAGTCAAGGTCGACCTAAAATAAGCTTGACAAAATACTTAATTGTAAATCATTTCTTTGCACTCAATCTTAGTATATTGAAAACAAGATTTTAGTGCATAAAATGTTAACTTATTATGATCTAATGCTTATTATGACCTTAGAATTCTTAAATTATCTTGATTATGAGATTAAGTGGGAGTTCACAAAAACTTTGTAAACATCATAAAGAAAATTTGAAACTAGTTATGACCTTAGTATCTTTCAAGTAATCTTGGAGCCTACAATATTTATGGATATAATGGAATTCTCTAAACAAATTAGGGCTTAACTTCACATGCATTTGGTTAGAGATACATTCATTTATTCTACTATAAGCTTAAAAAAATCTCATATCATTTCAGGGCTTAACATCCCTTGTAAAATGGATGAGAAATCAAAACACAAATGTCATGAATCTAAAAGGATCTCATGTCATTTCAAGGCTTAACATCCTTTGCAAATGATTGAGAAATAAATTGTGGCTAAATTTGACAAAAGTGGTTTGCTTTGAGTATCAAATTATCAAATTAAGGGGGAGTAATAAAAGTCATACTTAATGATTATCTTGGTTATCTTTTAGAATTGACAAAGGGGGAGAAATAATATAAAATCAAAAATATAAAATAAAATGAGTTTCATAATCTCTCAGCCAGCACACACTTGCAAACAAGAGAATGGCTAAAAAAGGTAAACTTTAGGTATGAAACTCATATGATTTATATTTCCTTATTTTATATTTTGGAAATGTTTGTCATCTTCAAAAAGGGGGAGATTGTTGGCTAAATTGGACATTATTATAATCCCTTTGTTTTGATGATGACAAACATTTCATTCTTGTGGATCTAACGTGCTACTTGAGTATTGCAGGAATTAAGTGAATGACACAACTTTGGAAGATCTAAATGGTCACAATGTTTTAATTTCATGATTTTAATCAAATGCAAGAACTTGTACAAGTATATAATGTACAAGTACTTAGATATCATGTAAATCAAGTGTTTAGATCTTCCCTAGCCACTCACAACACTTAGATAGGTCATCCCCTATAATAGTGTCACAACTGCACACTCATAGACACACTTAGTATTCATCTAGAACCACCAAAACAGAGACATTCTTAGTCGAACTATTTGTCGACCGAGACACACTCAGTCAAACATCTTCTCGACTGAGAGTCTCCCGTGTTAATCCTTGTAAAAGGTTCTATACCCGTTAGACCTAGCAGACAAGGTGGTTGGGAGTTGGAATCGAACGTTGTATACACTTTCTCCAGACCGTCCCTCGGTCGATGAAGTCCTCAACCGACTGACTCTCATATGACAAACTTCTCGACCGAGAAGAACTCTATCTGCACGTTTCAGAATTAATAAACTAGTCGTTGCTAAAGCAATTAGTGGATACCTAACCACTAGTTGAGCACTTAGAACCCCCTAGAAAGTGTCTAGAATGTCCTTAAGCATTCATAGGCCATTCCTATAAATAGTACATGCCTTAGGACACCCAAAATACACTTGTGCAATACTTGAGCATACATACTTGCAAATGATTGAGAAATAAATTGTGGCTAAGTTTGACATAAGTGGTTTGCTTTGAGTATCAAATTATCAAATTAAGAGGGAGTAATAAAAGTCATACTTAATGATTATCTTGGTTATCTTTTTGAAATGACAAAGGGGGAGAAATAATATAAAGTCAAAAATATAAAATAAAATACAACTACCTTCCCAAACCCTTTGGACAGCCTTCACCCGGAAGTCGTCTCACCAACTTTGAAGCAGCCTTCACTTGAAGTAACTTCAAGCTCCCCCTTGAAGTATCCTTCCTCCTTGAAGTAGCTTCCTATTGAGACCTTCTAGAAGTAGTCCAAAGTACACCTTCACCTTCGAGAAGACCCTTCTCCACCTGAGAAGATAGCACCCTCTCCAATCCGCAGCCTCCAACCCATTGTAGAACAAGGCTTGATTTCCTATTTCCAGCATTTTGATCTCCTAACCAATGTGTGTGAAAGTGTAAGTATGGTGGAAAGGAGATTCTAGCCTATCGTACATGATCTTCTAGCAATGGAAAGATTAGCAAGTGTAGAAGTTGCTCAATTTGCTCATAAGAGAGGATTGCCAATTGCAAGTATGTATGCTCAAGTATTGCACAAGTGTGTTTTGGGTGTCCTAAGGCATGTCCTATTTATAGGAATGTCCTATTAAATGCTTAAAGACATTCTAGACACTTTCTAGGGGGTTCTAAGTGCTCAACTAGCCGTTAGGTATCCACTTATTGCTTTAGTAACGACTAGTTTATTAATTCTGAAAAGTGCAGATAGAGTTCTTCTCAGTCGAGAAGTTATTCGATTGAGAGTCAGTCGGTCAAGGACTTCGTCGACTGAGGGACGGTCTGGAGCAAGTGTATATAATGTTCGATTCCAACTCCCAACCACCTTGTCTGCTAGGTCTAACAGCTATAGAACCTTTTAGAAGGATTAACCCAGGAGACTCTCGATCGAGAAGATGTTCGACCGAGTGTGTCTCGATCGACAAATAGTTTGACTGAGAATGTCTCTGTTTTGGTGGTTCTAGATGAATACTAAGTGTGTGTATGAGTGTGCAGTTGTGATACTATTATAGGGGATAACCTATGTAAGTGTTGTGAGTGTCTAGGGAAGATCTAAATGCTTGATTTACATGATATCTAAGTACTTGTACATTATATACTTGTACATTATATACTTGCACAAGTTTTTACATTTGATTACAATCATGAAATTAAAACATTCTGAGCATTTAGATCTTCCAAAGTTGTTTCAGTCACTTAATTCCTGCAATACTCAAGTATCACGTTAGATCCACAAGAATGAAATGTTTGTCATCATCAAAACAAAGGGATTATAATAATGTCCAATTTAGCCAACATATAGAGGTCGGTTTTTCTAGTTTTAATTGACGACTATCATTGAGCATAGGTGTCAGATTTTTGTGGTAACTGTTGCCTATTGTTATAAGCGTTGGTTGTTTTTTAAAACCAATGTCGATTATTAACTTAATAGCACTCGTGCGAAGCAGACTCTTCCCCTTTCTTTGTTTCATTGTGATTGAAGCTTAGGTCTGGTGATTCTGCCCCCTACTCCCTCCTCCTTGTGCACCGCCGCTCGCCGCTCCCTGCTGCTCCCTACTCACCACCGTTGTGCCGCTCCTTCTCCTTGCTCCCCGCTACCGCCGCCCTTCTCCCTGCTCACCACCGTCGACGTTGTGCTCACCGTCTCCCTACTCGCACAGCCTAAAATCACAGTTGTGACATGCTCGGTCCTCCTCCGCCTGCTCCCTGCCCTCTGCCACCAAAGGTCTCCGGCGCCGCCCAAGGTCAGCCCCCCCATGACCTAGGTTTGTTTCTCCCTTAAACATTTACTCATACAAATTGATGGTCCGATGAATGATCACTACACATCACTGTTTTCTTCTCTTATATCAATTTGGACACGGTTGAAGTGATGCTAACTCAATATAAAGGGACCATCACCACATGGATGGACTTGCTAGCAACTTGGGCCTCCTTGCTTTCAATCATATTACTAGCATTAAGATTGATTTATCAGAAAGAAAGAATAATTCCTAGGTAAATTTCTTCTTGGAAATTTCTAGGTAACTTTCTTTTTTATTTATTGCAGTAGCATCAACAACCTTCTTCTTGGAAATTCCTAGGTTACTTTTTAACATATACATTAGTTCATTACTTATCAATATGGTTTGCTCATGATTCAATTAATTATATGGCACGATGATACTGATATGAATCCATGATAAAAGTTTGATGGTACATCATAAGACATTTTATATGAACATAGTTATACTTAATTTGACCAAAGTAATTAGGCTTGTCTCATGTTTGAACTAGGAGTTAGTGTTAATGTCACACCCCGATCTCACACTAACCACTAATCACGAGATTAGGGTGCGACGGAGGGATTATCACATAAACAAATCACTGAGAACTTTTTCATTTTAAAACCTCGTAATGATATCCAGATTATTGCTGTAAACTAAAACATAATAAACTATTGCGGAAGCATTTCAATTAAACTGGCTAGAGAACATAAACAGAGTTTACAACATGTAATATTGTTTAACAAAAAGTAAAACATAACAATTAATTTACACCTTTATACACATTCCACATACACACTCTCTCACCCACACCATGTCCCAAGGACCGAGGGGAAAGGACTAAGAGACCACTATCTAACTAAACTAACTACATATACCTTCTACAGATTAAGCGTTAGGATGAAAAGATCCTTCCGATTCTTGTTGCTGATGTTGACCTGAAAATGTTTGAGTAGAGGAATGAGCCTACTCGCTCAGTGAATAATATTTCACTTAGCCATCATCGGATAACTCCATAATTTTACATTTAACAGGAATATGTGGATAAAATAACAAACTGAGCAGTTCAAATTAAACAGTGCAATTATCGCAGAAAAGTATACTGAACATTTAAAGAACAAGTATTATAAATTCTAAATCTGAACATACACAAGTTTCATATTAATCTACCTTAATTCTAAGTGATCATCTTTTAACTTATGCCGTGATCATATGCAGTGTACTCTGCATATAAAGTCTCGTAGCGAACTACGAACCCACCGTACAAGACTTAGCGACACACCCGGGAAATGCTAAGTCTGACTGCCAGCCCTGTTCTGCTACAGGACCACAGGCTCTCCGACCTACAGGCTCACCGACCTCAATGCACTAACTCCGAGTACTCTAGACTCCTCCTCTAACCTGAGCACACAGGTGGAGAGTCTCACTGGGTTACCACCGTGACACACACACGGATTATTGTTGAATAACCCCTATTTACTCTAGTGCCACCGTGACTCCGCACGAATTATTGTTGAACACTGCCTCTCTGTCCTCGTGCCACCGTGACTCCGCATAGTTATTGTTGCAACACAAGTTTCACCCCTAAGAAGCAGACCTCTCAAAGGGGTTCTACGGTGTCAGGGCATCTAAGTCTAACACATTTTATTATAACAAGAAAACTCTTATAACATTGTGTCTCTCTCTCACATATTCAACTACTGGAATATACTGTAATTATGCAATTCACTAGCTGAAACTAGAAGTTCAACTTTCATAACATTTCTATATATATTGCAACAACTATTCTCTTATATCGCAATAACTCATAACTCAGCTAAGCTTTCATGCAAACAGATTCGTTCACTGTAAATAGATTGCATATCTATTCCACGTCTCTATACTGATTTCATATTACTGAACATTCAAATATACTGTATTGAAAGGAATACTCAACCTCAAATACTTTATCACATTTATTCGCATCTTACTGAAATTACACGTACGGCATGCACATTTATATTACTAATCATTTCATTTCGTTTGAACTATGCAAATTAAAAGTCTAAGGATGCTAACTATGCTCGGCATCCGGGTAATCTCTATCACCCACATATACACATAAACATCATTTTCATATATGCAATACCTACAATTAAACGAGTTAAACCTTGATAATTAAGTGAGATAATACTCACCCAATTCGGTGTGTTCGTATACATCGAAAACGTCCACAAACACGCCTAATTCTGCTTTTCTGCAACTTTTCACCCCGTGCAACTGATCTGCACGCCGTGCAAACTGGCCGACTTTCTGTCCTGTTTTCTGTAACTTTGCACGCCGTGCAAACTGATTTGCACGCCGTGCAACCTGTGCAGAAACGGAAATCCCCTGTTGTTGGGCGCCAGTGAGTGGCCTAGCTGCTGCATCGTGCAAGAAAAACTACTGCTATTGGCCGTCAGCCAAGTAGCTAAGGTGGATGGGGTAGGTGCTAACTATGACTAATGGATGTAGATTCGAGTAGTAGGCTCCCAACCGAAGTCACTGGTGTCGATTCGAGGCTTTGGACACGCCCAAGAGAGCCCCTGGCTGCTGTTACGGCTGCTGCAAAGTAGGGCGTCACCCCTAGCTAATTGGGGCGCTGCTATTGCTGACCACACTCAAACTGGTCGGGGCACCACGGTTCCTTGCTCGGACCTCAAGCCGAGGTCGATGGGCATCGTCGATGGCTCCTAGGCGTTGCTTCTTGCAGCGGCTGCTGCTGCTGTTAGATGGGAGCTGCCCTTGTTAGGTTGAGGTACATGTGGCGTAATGGAAGCGGGGATCTGTGGTTTCGTGCACTAGGCTCTTGGCCGAAGTCAGGCGGCGATCTTGGTGCTGCTATCTTGCCCCCAGCTACCCCTGGCTACTGGCCGGCGCTGCTCTATGCAGCAGGTCAAGCTGCAGGTGGGGCGCCACCCTGGGGCAAGCTGAGGAGGAAAGAAGGAGGCGAAAGGAGGTTGCTGCTGGATCGGAGCTCTAGGGCTCAAGGATTCGCCCCAAGGTCGCCCCTTCTCTGCTAGTCGATCGCCCGATCGACTCCTCTACAGCACCGCCTCCAGCAGTTGCTTGTTTCTATCGGGCAACAGATAAGGGAGAAGGAAAGAAATAAAAAGGTTATAAGCTGAATAATTGGGTAATTTGCAGATTCAACCCCAGAAATTGAAAATGATATATCTTTTGCCTCGTAGGTCCAAATCAAGTGTTTTCTTTTACAACTTTTCAAGTGCGAGATCCTCTACAACCCCAAGGAAATAGAATCATGCCAATTATCTTGTCTCAGCTAATCAAAATGCTAATCACATCTTAAGCACTTAGCTTAGCTTAATTAACTTGATGATTCACTAATACCATATGAGCACTTAACTTATCTCAATTAACTTAATTATGCACTAATCATTGTACTTACTAGTTAATCATGGAGTGGGTCATAACAATCTCCCTCCCTTATAAGAATTTCGTCCCGAAATTCCTAAAAGAGAAAAGGGAACTTGTTACACATCTCAGATTCAAGCTCCCACATAGCTGCCTCTATGTTATGATTCCTTCACAGAACTTCTACTAAAGGTATCTAACGATTCTTGAGTTTCTTGATCCTTCGATCAACTATCTGAATTGGTTCCTCAACGTAAGACACATCTGATCTAAGATGTGCAGGTTATAGGTCCACTATCTTCTCTGTACCAAGGTAACACTTCTTCAACATCGATACATGAAACACGTCATGTAAATTGGGCAACTCGGATGGCAAATCCAACCTATAGGCTACAAGTCCAATCCTCTCAATGATAGGATATGAGCCCATAAACCTAGAAGTCAGTTTTCCTCTCTTACCAAATCTCAGCACTCCTTTCCATGGTGAAACTTTCAAGTATACTTCATCACCAACCTCAAACTCAAGACATTAATGCTTCTTCTCTGCATAACTCTTCTGCCTATCCTGTGTAGCTTTCAACTACTCTCTGCATGTCCTCAAGAGTTTGAATGGTCCTCCCTGACTGACTATCTGTTTGCGGGTAAGAAGTTGCATTAAATCTTAACTTTGTGCCCAAAGCACGATGCAACTGATTCCAAAACCTGGATGTGAACTTAGGATCCCTATCAGATATAATTGATACTGGAATACCATGCAACCTGACTATCTCATCCATGAATATCTTAGCCAACTTCGGAACATCAGAGGTTGACTTGATATGAAGAAAGTGAGCAGACTTAGTCAGTCTATCCACAATCACCATATTGAGTCATAACCTTTAGGTGTCCTGGGCAACCCTATCACAAAATCCATTGTGATATGTTCCCACTTCCATTCTGGTATATGAAGATATTACAATGTATCTACAGGTTTCTGGTGCTCAGCCTTTACCTACTGACACACACTGCACCTAGTCACATACTCAGCTACATTCTTTCCATACCATGCCACCAATACAACTCATTGAGATTCACGTACATCTTAGTGTTACCTGGATGCATAGCATACATCGATGCATGAGCCTCCTCAAGAATCTTTTCTTGCAAATCACTATCTCGAGATACACACAACCTGACATGCTAATACAACACACCATCATCTAAAAACCTAAACTTTGGTCTTTTCCCCCTGTCATGGCATGTACGATCTGCTGCAACCCACTGTCACCCTACTGTAGTTCCTTGATCTGATCATAAAAAGTAGGCTTGACTTGCATCTATGCAATCAAACCACTATATTATGTCACCCTTAAGTCTAAGTTCAACTTTCACATTTATACTAGCATGTCTCTCTCGAAACATGCCATGAAAAATACATTAACTGTTGAACTTGACTTTCTGCTCAGAGCATCAACCACCACATTCACTTATATTGTATTTCTCCTTTTGTTTCAAACACATTTGTTACTTTTCAAATTTGTATCTTACTCTTTTCTCTGAATCATTTTCATATTGTTTATCTACCTTTCAGATTAACTACCTTTAAACCCTGGATTACTATCAATACTAGTTTACTTTTCATAGTGCAAATCTCATGATTTTGTTTTATAAAGATGCTAGTATTCAAGGCCAAATCTCTAGCGACATCCCTTGAACTACTTCATCTCTAATCATTCTAGGGTTTGGTCCTTATCAGTAACATAGCATTATTGTGTGTGTGTGTGGTCGATCATATAGGTCAATTTGAGCTGCTTGGGTCAATTGCATATTAACCCAACACTCAACTTTAATTATATTGGCTGAATATTCAGTTTTCACAATAGTTTCTGTAATTCACCTAATAAATAGCTAACAGAAGCTCCAAAAATTCTGGAAATTTTATATGTTATACCTAATGAAGTTTCAGACCTCCAGTAAAAATTTGAGATCATTTCTAGTTACCAATAAATAATTAAAAATCAAACAGTGCACTGCTATATTGCAGTCTGCAGCAGATTCGATCGAGTTTGTCCTACACATAACTCGACCGACACCCTCACTGTTTAGATCTCATAAGTTTACTCAAGTCTTCCTTATCTTATCACTGGAATTTCCTTCCTCTTACTTGAACATCCAAATAAGTTACATTCTCAATTTACCCTGCTAGGGTTTCATCATCATATTGTGTGTCATCATTTTACTTACTTAAACGTCTCTACCATGGTAGTTATGCACCATATATGTTTCATTTTCTAATTTACACGTTTCTTCATGTATATCATGTTTCTCTTCCAAAGGCTCTTTATTTCTATGTACTTATTGTATACTTAACTCTTTTCTTCTATTTTTCCCTTTGCTTTGAAGTACAATAAAGTATTTTATTCTATTACATGATCCATTCCAGGGTGGATTCTTACTATCTTAGCCCTTGCATACTATTCTCATATCTTTTCCATATTCTCATATTTAGAGTTCGTATAATACAAATCATTAAACTTAATATGAACACACGTCGTGTTCCTTTATTTCCAATTAAGGTTTGCTCATATGAGGTTCCAACGTTGAGCCTCCGATATCAGTTCCAACTAATTCTTAGTTATTCTAATCTTTCCCTTATATCTGAACATCTTAGTGTATATACATTTTTCACCATGATTTGGGTCTAAATTATCCAGAATCTACTTTTATTATATTTTTAATAAGAGTCGTTAGATCCCAGTAACGCATCCTGCCAGCCGGACTAGGCCGAACCTGTAGTCCTGAAGCTAAGAGCTACTCCGGATTAACCAACTCCTATTAATCTCAAACATGTGGAAAGAATATCCACTTAGGGCAAACTCATTTAAACATAACTTTTGGTCTCTTGATACAAAGAATATAAACAATAAATAAATCACTTCATGACACACAACAATATAAAAGAATCATATTTATTCTACAAACTTAAAATCTAAATTCATACATATAAGAGCATTTCTAGTGATCTCCAATAAAATAAGCAATATAAAGCAAGAGTTGTATCACATTCTATGTTTAATCTTTTACTTCTACATCAAATTTCCAGTTTCTTAACCCTATGATTTCTAGGGTTTCTCTCTAGCCTATCCTTCCTCTGCATACCTGGCCAGGGCATCCAGAGAAGAATAGACAGAGTAGCTTGATATTGGTCAATCTAAGTATTCAGACACCTGGCCAGGGTATCTAAACACTCAGACCTCCCAGAGCTAAAGACACATCATTTCTTATCCATCTTAATTATAATACTATCTTTTGATCCTAATGATCCCTGATAACTCATCTTAAACTCTCAACTTGATTCTCGTGACCACATCCTCTTCCTGCCATCTGCAATAGTATAACAGAACACTTCCTGTTAGAAAATTGCAGTTAGAAGGAAGACACTTAAGTCCTAATCCTATTGGTCTCTTATCATCCCCTGACCTTGACTTAGAGTATTCATATACTCAACCTATGCTCTGATACCAAAGCTGTCACACCCCGATCTCACACTAACCACTAATCACGAGATTAGGGCACGACGGAGGGATTATCACATAAACAAATCACTGAGAACTTTTTCATTTTAAAACCTCGTAATGATATCCAGATTATTGTTGTAAACTAAAACATAATAAACTATTGCGGAAGCATTTCAATTAAACTGGCTAGAGAACATAAACAGAGTTTACAACATGTAACATTGTTTAACAAAAAGTAAAACATAACAGTTAATTTACACCTTTATACACATTCCACATACACACTCTCTCTCACCCACACCATGTCCCAAGGACCGAGGGGAAAGGACTAAGAGACCACTATCTAACTAAACTAACTACATATACCTTCTACAGATTAAGCGTTAGGATGAAAAGATCCTTCCGATTCTTGTTGCTGATGTTGACCTAAAAATGTTTGAGTAGAGGAATGAGCCTACTCGCTCAGTGAATAATATTTCACTTAGCCATCATCGGATAACTCCATAATTTTACATTTAACAGGAATATGTGGATAAAATAACAAACTGAGCAGTTCAAATTAAACAGTGCAATTATCGCAGAAAAGTATACTGAACATTTAAAGAACAAGTATTATAAATTCTAAATCTGAACATACACAAGTTTCATATTAATCTACCTTAATTCTAAGTGATCATCTTTTAACTTATGCCCTGATCATATGCAGTGTACTCTGCATATAAAGTCTCGTAGCGAACTACGAACCCACCGTACAAGACTTAGCGACACACCCGGGAAATGCTAAGTCTGACTGCCAGCCCTGTTCTGCTACAGGACCACATGCTCTCCGGCCTACAGGCTCACCGGCCTCAATGCACTAACTCCGAGTGCTCTAGACTCCTCCTCTAACCTGAGCACACATGCGGAGAGTCTTACTGGGTTACCACCGTGACACACGCACAGATTATTGTTGAATAACCCCTATTTACTCTAGTGCCACCGTGACTCCGCACGGATTATTGTTGAACACTGCCTCTCTGTCCTCGTTCCACCGTGACTCCGCACAGTTATTGTTGCAACACGAGTTTCACCCCTAAGAAGTAGACCTCTCAAAGGGGTTCTACGGTGTCAGGGCATCTAAGTCTAACACATTTTATTATAACAAGAAAACTCTTATAACATTGTGTGTCTCTCTCTCACATATTCAACTACTGGAATATACTGTAAATCTGCAACTCACTAGCTGAAACTAGAAATTCAACTTTCATAACATTTCTATATATAGTGCAACAACTATTCTCTTATATCACAATAACTCATAACTCAGTTATGCTTTCATGCAAACAGATTCGTTCACTGTAAATAGATTTCATATCTATTCCATGTCTCTATACTGATTTCATATTACTGAACATTCAAATATACTGTATTGAAAGGAATACTCAACCTGAAATACTATATCACATTTATTCACATCTTACTGAAATTATATGTACGGCATGCACATTTATATTACTAATCATTTCATTTCGTTTGAACTATGCAAATTAAAAGTCTAAGGATGCTAACTATGCTCGGCATCTGGGTAATCTCTATTACCCACATATACACATAAACATCATTTTCATATATGCAATACCTACAATTAAACGAGTTAAACCTTGATAATTAAGTGAGATAATACTCACCCAATTCGGTTTGTTCGTATACACCGAAAACGTCCACAAACACACCTAAGTCTGCTTTTCTGCAACTTTGCACCCCGTGCAACTGATCTGCACGCCGTGCAAACTGGCCGACTTTCTGTCCTGTTTTCTGTAACTTTGCACGCCGTGCAAACTGATTTGCACGCCGTGCAACCTGTGCAGAAACGGAAATCCCCTGTTGCTGGGTGCCACTGAGTGGCCTAGCTGTTGCATCGTGCAAGAACAACTACTGCTACTGGCCGTCAGCCAAGTAGCTAAGGTGGCTGGAGTAGGTGCTAACTATGACTAATGGTTGTAGATTCGAGTAGTAGGCTCCCAACCGAAGTCACTGGTGTCAATTCGAGGCTTTGGACATGCCCAAGAGAGCCCCTGGCCGCTGTTACGGCTGCTGCAAAGTAGGGTGTCGCCCCTAGCTAATTGGGGCGCTGCTATTGCTGACCACACTCAAATTGTTCGGGGCACCACGGTTCCTTGCTCGGACCTCAAGCCGAGGTTGATGGGCGTTGTCGATGGCTCCTAGGAGTTGCTTCTTGCAGCGGCTGCTGCTGCTGTTAGATGGGAGTTGCCCTTGTTAGGTTGAGGTACATGTGGCGTAATGGAAGCGGGGAGCTGCAGTTTCGTGCACTAGGCTCTTGGCCGAAGTCAGGCGGCGATCTTGGTGCTGCTAGCTTGCCCCCAGCTGCCCCTGGCTGCTATGGCTGTTGGCTGGCGCTTCTCTATGCAGCAGGTCAAGCTGCGGGTGGGGCGCCGCCCTGGGGCAAGATGAGGAGGAAAGAAGGAGGTGAAAGGAGGTTGCTGCTGGATCGGAGCTCTAGGGCTCAAGGATTCGCCCCTAGGTCGCCCCTTCACTGCTACTCGATCGCCCGATCGACTCCTCTACAGCACCACCTCCAGCAGTTGCTTGTTTCTGTCGGGAAACAGATAAGGGAGAAGGAAAGAAATAAAAAGCTTATAAGCTGAATAATTGGGTAATTTTCATATTCAACCCCAGAAATTGAAAATGATATATCTTTTGCCTCGTAAGTCCAAATCAAGTGTTTTCTTTTGCAACTTTTCAAGTACGAGATCCTCTACAACCCCAAGGAAATAGAATCATGCCAATTAGCTTGTCTTAGCTAATCAAAATGCTAATCACATCTTAAGCACTTAGCTTAGCTTAATTAACTTGATGTTTCACTAATACCACATGAGCACTTAACTTATCTCAATTAACTTAATTATGCACTAATCATTGTACTTACTAGTTAATCATGGAGTGGGTCATAATAGTTAAAAACCCTAATAACATCATATCATTGTTTTTAAGATTACAACCTTTAGTTATGCATATTAGGTGAAACCTTATTCATCATCTTAACATATTAGGTTATCCATGATACCTAGATCATATTACTAGAATTAAGATCATAGTAAGATGTCCATGGTTTCAAAACATTAAATCAGCATGAATAATATTATTAATCTAAAAACTTCAATTATTCATCAAGAGTTTCTAATCATATATGACAAGATCAGTTATAATTATTAACCTAACCCTAATGAAAGTAAGAGATGATGGTACATAGCCTCTTGTGTGATTATTATAATGATAGAGTACTTTCTCTCTCTATATATATAAGAATGAAAGCATGTGTATTTGTTGGCCTAGAAACTTTCCCAAGATTTACTCATTAGGAGTAAATCTTGGATAGTCCCCAGTTTGGAACTGTTCTTGAACACCTAATCTCACTTAGGATGTAAGTGTATAATGTGTATTTGGTTTTCAAGAAAATTTCACATCATTTCCCTGTTTGTTCTCTAAGTACATATGTACTTGGAGAACAGTAGGGAAATGCTGCCAGAATTTTCTTGAAAACCCAATACGCATTATACACTTACTAGTGAGATTAAGTGTTCAAGAATGGGACAGGTGGTGCACATTTATTATATATAAGACCTTAAACGCTAAAGTTTTAACCATAAACCCTAATCTTTTAACCCCAGACCCTAATATTGTTCTAATATATACTTGGTTTCTCTTTGATCATAGAATGGATAGATCATGGATGTCCATTCCAAATCGCTACACCCCAGAGTTTATTTCTGGTCTTGATCAGTTTATTAGATTTGCTGAAGATAGATTCTACTATCCATGTAGGCATTGTAGTAACAACTTGAAAGTCAGTACCGGTGACGAAATCAAACGTCATCTCATGCGCAACAGGATTGTACAAGGCTATACAGAATGGCTCTAGCATCGAGAGATTTCAAACCTGAAATCAATGGATTTCGATAGCAATGCTTGTGTGGAAGAAGAAATTGCCTCCAATGATGTAGATGCGAACGAACCAGTTCCAGCAGACATCGTTGATGTGATGCTGGATAGTTGTGGGGTAGAGCACACCGATCCACCTCCCATGTTTAGAAACATTGTGCATGATGTTGAGATATCGTTATACACAAGTTGTAAGTTTACGAAGCTTAGCACTGTGTTGAGATTGTATAAGCTAAAAGCTAACAATAGATGGAGCGACAAAAGCTTCACGTCATTGTTGTCTTTGTTGAAAGAAATTCTTCCTGAAGGAAACGAGCTACCAATCTCAACATACCTGTTAAAGAATTTGTTG
Source organism: Alisma plantago-aquatica (assembly GCA_963693085.1). NCBI lineage: Eukaryota > Viridiplantae > Streptophyta > Magnoliopsida > Alismatales > Alismataceae > Alisma > Alisma plantago-aquatica. Next base: position 1,855,089,251 of record OY856409.1, read on the forward strand.
TGCCCAATGGGAATGGAGGACTACATTTATGGCCTCTAATGTCACTTCCGTTTGCGTCACTTATATAAAAAACCCGACCTAAGAGGCTAAAACTGAAGCTACAAGTCATTAGAAAAATGTTTGGGTACCGCTTATAGCTACAAGGTCGGTTATTTAGATATAATCGACGCTTAAAAAGACCCGCAAAATCATATTTTCACGACACACAAAACCATAACATCGGTTTTTTTAGAAAATCGACCCAATATGTTTCCCGCGGAGAACATTTGCTTCATTTTGGCTTCGCGCGTCGAGCTATAGGGTCGGGTTTTAGAAATAACCATCCTCTAAAGTTGTCTGGATAAATTCGGGTACCACTTATATTTGTTGGGTCGGTTTTCCCAAAAAACCGACCCAGTAGGACCCCTATAGGGTCGGGTTTTTAAAAAAACCATCCTATAAAGTGGTCTCTTGGGTCGGTTTTTATAAAAATTCGTCCCCTAAAGTTGTGGGTTGATTTTTTAAAGTTGGGTGTGTTGTGGAACTTAGGGGTCGGTTTTCCCTAATAACCTACCCTGAGGAACCACTCTAGAGGGGTCTTGAAAGGTCGGCTATTTTAAAAGACCGACCCCTAAAGTCCAGAACATGCCCAACTTAAGAAAAAATTAACACACACCTTAGAGGACAATTTTTAAAAAAACCGACCCAGTAGGTCAGTTTAGAGGACGGATATTTGAAAAAACCGTCCTCTAAAGTGACCTACTGGGTCATTTTTTAAAAAACTGACCTAAAGTCCAGAACACACCCAACTTAAGAAAAATATCAAAATACAACTTTAGAGGTCGGTTTTCAAAAAAACCGACCCAGTAGGTCACTCTAGAGGATGGTTTTTAAAAACCGACCCCTAAAGTCCATACACACCCCAACTTAAAAAATATCAAAACACAACTTTAGAGGATGGTTTTTAAAAAAACCGACCCAGTAGGTCACTTTAGAGGACGGTTATTTGAAAAAAATGTCCTCTAAAGTGGCCTACTGGGTCAGTTTTTTTAAAAACCAACCCCTAAAGTCCATACACACCCCAACTTAAAAAATATCAAAACACAACTTTAGAGGACGGTTTATAAAAAAACTGACCCAGTAGGTTACTTTAGAGGACGGTTATTTGAAAAAAACCGTCCTCTAAAGTGACCTATTGGGTCGATTTTTTCAAAAACTGACCCCTAAAGTCCATATACACCCCAACTTAAAAAATATCAAAACACAACTTTAGAGGTTGGTTTTTAAAATAACCGACCCAGTAGATCACTTTAGAGGATGGTTATTTGAAAAAATCGTCCTCTAAAGTGACCTACTGGGTCGGTTCTTTTAAAAACTGACCCCTAAAGTCCATGCACACCCCAACTTAAAAAATATCAAAACACAACTTTAGAGAACGGTTTTTAAAAAAACCGACCCAGTAGGTTACTTTAGAGGATGGTTATTTGAAAAAAACCGCCCTTTAAAGTGACCTATTGGGTCAGTTTTTTCAAAAATCGACCCCTAAAGTCCATACACACCCCAACTTAAAAAATATCAAAACACAACTTTAGAGGTCGGTTTTTTTTTAAAACCGACCCCTAAAGTCCATACACACCCCAACATAAAAAATATCAAAACACAACTTTAGAGGACGGTTTTTAAAAAAACCGACCCAGTAGGTTACTTTAGAGGATGGTTATTTAAAAAAACTGTCCTCTAAAGTGACCTATTGGGTCAGTTTTTTCAAAAAGTGACTTATTGGGTCGGTTTTTTCAAAAACCGACCCCTAAAGTCCATACACACCCCAACTTAAAAAATATCAAAACACAACTGATGTCAGTTTTAAAAAAAACTGACCCAGTAGGTCACTTTAGAGGATGGTTATTTTAAAAAACATTCCTCTAAAGTGACCTATTGGGTCAGTTTTTTTAAAAACCGACCTCTAAAGTTGTGTTTTAATTTTTTAAGTTGGGGGTGTGTATGGACTTAGGGGTCGGTTTTTTCATTTAACCGTCCTCCTAGGTGTGTGTTCGGGCATCACCTACCTGAGGGGTCGGTTTTTTACAAATAACTGACCCCTAAGGTGCGGCAGAACCTCCAAAGTCGTGCGCGCCTTGTTCATTTCCTTTTCACTGTCAAAATCTATTTCGACCTTTTTTCTTCTCTCGCTCCTGCGCCGTTTCTCCTTCCAACCTTGTTGTTGTGCTGCCAAGCTTTTCCCAGCTCACTGTCGTCTTCAAAGACTTCCTTGGTGTCCGAAGCTCGCCGCCTCCCACACTTTGATAAAGCCGTTCGTGAATTCGCGACATCCTCCATGAGCTCCACGAAGGTCACCGCTGTAAGGTCACCGCCATTACAAGTAAGACACCTCCTTCCCGAGCTTGTTCAAGAAGATTATTATTGCTGCTCCACTGCCTAATCTCGTGGATTCCGAAGGTGTTGCTACTGTCGTCGAAGGTAGTGGCTTGTTGTTGTTGTTGTGCCACTGTGAAGCTGCTGCCGCCACTTTTGAACCCGCAGCCCCACATTGAAGCCACTGCCCCAAAAGGTAGGGTTTGGTTTTGCCCTAAAATGAATGTGTGGCCACCAATTTCACTCTTGGTCTTTTGGTTTGTCCACATATTTGAACACTACGGATTTCTACTTCCTTGCAGTAGTTTCGAGTAGTTTCAACATCATTCAACGGTCGTCTTCTTACTCTTCTTCCTGTGCATTTTCTACTACCACGGTCAACTCTCATTTTCATCTCAGTCGCTCAGGTTAGTTACATTTAATTTTTATTTTATGTGACTTGTAACTCAACCAGTAATATAAATATGTTTTTATATCTACATTTTATTATCATTCACATGTAAATGTTGTATTATAGAAATTCATATTATATTATACATGGGTATTCTTATATTGACACTTTAGGGTTTATAGGTGAGATCATCAATGCATGATGTTAACATAATATATAAATATGAAAATAAAATCATATTAGCCAAGTGTAAATGTTGAAGTTAACAACGATGAATATTATAAACGTCAAGACCATTCTGAAGGAATTTTACTTGACTAACAACTCAACCAATACTAGAGGCATGTATTTTTTAAATTATACATTTTATTGTCATTCAAGCACTTGTTCTTTTATTTTAAATACATCTTATATTACCACTTGTTCTTTTTATTGTCACTTATGTTTCTTTTATCATCTATACTTGCAGGTGGTTCTAAAATGGCAAGTGAAGATGACCATTCTGAGCATGAGCACCATGAGGATGGTAGTACTGGTGATGCTAAGAAGTGTAGAGGTCCCACACTGATGCGTAAGATGCAGGATCTCAGGGACAAAGGGGAGAAATTGCCAATCTAGTTTGATGGAACAGGAGCACCTATTGGGGAACATGCTAGTACTTTTAAGCATTACATTGGGGCTACTATGCGTAGTAAGGTGGCAATTGATATAGAAAAGTGGCATGATGTTTATGTTGCCTTGAAAGACCTCTTATGGAAAGATATAACTGTGAGTTGAATTTTGATACTATATTATCATGTTTTTTGTTTATTGATTCTAATTTTTTGCTTGGAAAGATATCCTTTTTAAAATAAAATTATTGCTTCATTTGTATGTATAGGGCATTTTTCATCTAAATGAAAAAGATCATAAGAAATGAGTGCTACAGCGTTGTGGTGTACGGTGGAGGGCTTTCAAGACCTTTCTCCAAAGGGATTATATAGATGATCCTAAGCAAACGAAGAAAGCAACTGACGTATACTCATTTATAGATTCTGATGCGTGGGGTAGATTTGTTGCATCTAGGAGATCGGAAGCATTTCAGGTAATCAAGATTGTGATGTATTGTATGCATATTTTTATAAAATATATGTGTATATATATTTATATTTGCCAATTGTAAATTGCAATACCTCATTTTAAATGATCAGGCTATTCACGAGGCCCAAAAGGAAAGATGGGCCAAAAATGTGCATAACCATCACTTGGGGCCAAAAGGTTATGCCTTCACCCGCGAACAATGGGTGAAGCAACTATCTTCTGAGAAGAGTCTAGTACAAATCCAGTTGAGCGTCCACCCTATTACCAAATTTGGGTTGATGCGAGAAAAAATAAAGTAGGTGAATTTACCAACCCTGCAACTAAGGAGGTGGTAGAAAAGATGGTAAGTTCATTACGAGTAAGTAATTAAAGAGTAACTCACACAAATTTTGATTTATTTATATCTAATTGATTGTGATTTAATATTTTAATTAACTATTAATAGATTGATCTGCATGAGCAAAGAAAGGAAGGAAAGTTCATACCAGTTGGCCACATGGATGAACTATCAATTGCTCTTGGTACGAAAGAGTATCCTGGACGTGTTAGGGCATTAGGAGCTGGCATAGGATTCAAATCTTATTTTAGCTCTTCAAAACCTAGAAGAGGTCGTGTAGTTACACATGATGTTCTTGACGTACTAGTAGGTCAGAAAGTGAAAGAAATAATATCTTCAATGAAGACTACTCAACCTATTCAAACCGTGTGTCTCTCAGATGATGAGGTACAAGCACAGACTCATACAGTTGTACAAGGTCATGGGAGCACTCCCGATGAGCCATCACAACAATCTGCAGTAAGTTTGTTTTATATATATGTTGTGTTATTAATATGATATATAATAGGTATCTGGTTTACCACTTTGTTATATAACTTATATTATTTCAATTATAGGTTGGTATGAACTGTAAACTTGCAGTGGAGGTTCCAGAGTATAATATTGTGGCAGTGGGTAAGGTATACAACCATGGTGGTACATCGCATTGCCAACAAGTGTCTGATGAGATTCGTCATGTGTCCATCCATCTTGTGTAAGATGGAATGGGGGACAAACCACTACCCATATATAATCCTGAATATAGTACAGTTGGAGAAGCTGAGGGTGGTATGGTGGGTTGGCCTAAACACTTGGTTATCAATGAAAAGGTATATATCTAAAATATACCATGTTTTTTCATATTTGATTACATATATGAACTCATGTAATATAAGTATGTAATTTAATTAACAGGTTTGTAAACCAAAAAGTAAAAATTCTACTAGTCGTCCTCCTATGCCCAAGCCTTCTTTCATTCCCGAAGCTATATTCGACCAATTAGGGAGCAAATGTAAATGTTTGTGTCAATACTTAGCGAACCAAAGATTAGGATCACATATGTTGGTTAATAAATGAGAAGATGTAGCTGGGAGGGACATTGAGAATTATATTTTTCTTGATTATATTAAAGATTTGTGCCAGTATGAGTGGATAAATACTTCAATATTAGAAGTATGGATAAGGTAAGGATTCGTCAATATAGAAAACTTCAATATACATTTTAGCTTATTTCTAATATATGAAAGGATTACAAATTTTTTACAACCATTTATATACTGAGGCGACAAACTTTGATATAAGGAATGTTGAATTATTATTTCCTTCAATCACTAGTCAAGTGGAGACACAAATTGAGGATGTGAATGAGTACTTCTGTACCGCATTCAAATATTTTGCTAGTGTGGGAAAGGAAATTATTTTAATTCATTTTAACGTCAAGTAAGTATTATTATTCAATATAATTTTAATATTGACTAAATTTAAAATTCTAATATTTGTTTATAATATGCATTTTACTCAGATCTAGACATTGGGAACTAGTGGTGGTTGTCCCAAAATTGATGACTTTCTATTATCTTGACCCAATGGGAATAACATCAAGGAGTCACAAATTGAGATTGCCAACTATGGAGTAAGCATAAATTTAGTTTCTACAAAATCAATTGTTATGCTTCAACATCATATTTCTACTTAGAATTTCTATTTTGACAACTATCGTAATCATTTATTTGATAGGGGTATTAAGGCTTTTCGTGAAGGTGGAGGAATAATACCTACCAAATTAAAGACATTGACGATGAAAAATATCAAGGTAGCTACTTTGAAAGCTTGGTCTTAAATATCAACTCTTATATGTGAACCTTTATAGTCTTATCTCAACTCTATTTATAATAGTTACTAACATTAAGTATAATTCTTTATTTGTAGTGTCATATACAAAATAATGATTGGGCTTGTGGCTACTATGTGATGAAATATATGCAAGCTATTGTCAGAGCATCAAATGACAATCAGATTACTATAGATCAGGTAATAAAGAACTAACATCATAAATTTACAAGTGAGATGTACTCATTTTATAAAATATTAGCATGTGCATTTTCTGTTGCAGATCTTTACAAGTCAGGAGCCTTACACACTTGATGAGTTAAATGAATTCCGAGAAGAGTGGTCAGATGCTTTTCTTAATGAAGTGAATATAGCATTGGATTCAATGCATAGCTTCATTTGTGTATGTAATCTTGAAACTTATCACTTTTATATCTGACATAAATTATATATAATATCATCTCAGATTTGCAATTTATCATTGTTAGTATGTGTTATGTGTATGAATATTAATGTGTTATATCTCAACTGAATGAATCTATCTGAGACTTGCACGAATGTTAGTATGTCCTATGTATGAGTATGTCTTAATTGAATATGTGAATTATTGTTGTTATGAATGTGTGTGGTTTGGAGATTGATATCCATTCAAAATGGATTGGACATAAAAGCTTGTAAATGGCTTTGGAATTCATTTCTGGCTTGCATCATTGCATTTGCAAATTGTTTTCTATTGTAGGTTTTGAACTGTGTAATGCATAATTCTATTCTGCATGTTTCTGTTCTGAAGATCTGTAGAATTTAAAAAAAAATTGAGACTTTAGGGGTCGGTTATTTTAAAAAAATGATGCCTAAGCTCTCTAGGGTCGGTTTTTTTAAAAAACTGACCCCTAAGCTTCAATGCATATTTTACAGGAACTGGTATGACTTTAGGGTCGGGTTTTTTGAAAACAAATTGAGACTTTAGGGGTTGGTTATTTAAAAAAACCGATTCCTAAGATCTCTAGGGTCAGTTTTTAAAAAAAACTGACCCCTAAGCTTCAATGCAGATTTTATAGGAACTGGTATGACTTTAGGGGTCGTTTTTTGAAAACAAACCAACCCCTAAAGTCATACCAGTTCCTGTAAAATCTGCATTGAAGCTTAGGGGTCAGTTTTTTTTAAAAACCGACCCTAGAGATCTTAGGCATCGGTTTTTTTAAATAACCGATCCCTAAGGTTAATTTAAAAAAATTGAGAATTTAGGGGTCAGTTATTTTAAAAAATCGATGCCTAAGATCTCTAGGGTCGGTTTCTTTAAAAAACTGACCCCTAAGCTTCAATACAGATACTGGTATGACTTTACGGGTCCGTTTTCCTCAAATAACCGACCTTAGAGATCACCTTTAGGGTCTTTTTTTAAAATAACCGACCCTTAAGATATCTAGGGTCGGTTTTTTTAAATACCCAACCTTAGAGATGTCGGGATCAGCAGCTCATTTTTGCATACAATAGGGGTCGGTTTTTTACCTCTCTAGGGTCGGTTTTTTACCTCTCTAGGGTCGGTTTTTTACCTCTTTAGGGTCGATTTTTTACCTCTTAGGTGTCCCCTTTTTACCTCTCTAGGGTCGGTTTTTTACCTCTTTAGGGTCGGTTTTTTACCACCTAGGTGTCGGTTTTTGTACCTCTATTGGGTCGGTTATTTACCTCTCTAAGGTCTGTTTTTTTATTTAAAAAACTGACCCAACATGGCAATATCTCTAGCAACGGCCACCTAGGCGTTGGCCGAAAAGTGACACTACAGGCTTAAAATAACTAACGCCTCAGGTCATTCATGTACTAGTACCAAGAAGATACACACATGCCCAAATGATTGTGTATTATTTCAAAAGGACTATGTGGATTTGATAGATTGTCCCAAATGTGGTGCGTCAAGGTATAAATTGACGACTTTGGGGGAGTCCAAAACTGGTTCTCCTGCCAAGGTGATGTGGTATCTACCTATAATACCATGGTTTCAACACTTGTTTGCCAATCCGATAGATGCAAAGAATTTGAGGTGGCATACATATGTTAAGAAAACTAATGATGGGATCCTACGACATGTGTCTGATTCCCCATAGTGGAAGAAGATTGATTTATTGTACCTTGAATTTGGTGAAGAAGTCAGGAATCTAAGACTTGGGCTTTGTACAGATGGGATATATCCGTACGGGACATTGAGCAGCCAACATAGCACTTGGCAAGTTATGCTTGTTATATACAATCTTCCTCCCTGGTTGTGTATGAAAAATAAGTACGTTATGCTATCAATGTTGATATCGGGCCCTAAACAACCTAGAAATGATCTCGACATTTATCTTGAACCTCTGATTGATGACTTTAAGAAACTCTGGGGTGAAGGTGTGATGACCTATTATGCTTCACGAAGAGAGACATTTTGTTTGCACACTATGTTGTTTTGCAGTGTGAATGACTTTCCAGCATATGGGAATTTGTCTGGATATAGTATCAAAGGATCTAAAGTGTGTCCTATATGTGAAGAGAACATTGATTCAATACAACTAAAACACGGAGGCAAGACTGTATATCTTGATCATCAGAGGTTTCTTCCAAAATTCCATCTGTATCGTAGGTTGTGCAAAGAATTCAATGGACGAAATGAGGAATAGAGTTAACCTAAACCTATACCATGGGAGGATGTTTATGAAAGAGTAAAAGACTTTGCCAATGAATTTGGTAAGATATCACAATGTATGATGGCCACACGGAGTGACAAATCTTTATTCAAGAAGAATTCAATATTTTGGGATCTTCCGTATTGGAGTTCTTTGGCAGTCAGGCATTGTATCGATGTCATGCATATTGAGAAAAATGTCTGTGATAGCATCATCGGTACTCTATTGAATATACCAGGTAAGACTAAATATGGGATAAAATCCATAATGGACCTATGTGAAATGGGAATAAGGACGGAATTAATAGAAGTAGTTAGTAGCGATCAGAGAACATACTTACCTCCCGCTTCTTACATGTTGTCAAGAAAGGAGAAGAAAGCTTTTTGTGAATGCTTGGTAAATGTTAAGGTGCCACAGGGTTACTCATCCAACCTCCATAAATTGGTATCAATGAAAGATCTAAAGTTAATAGGTCTTAAATCTCATGATTGTCACACTCTAATGCAACAAATATTACCCGTGGCAATTTGATCTATATTGTCAAAGCATGTAAGGTTTGCAAACACCAGACTTTCTTTCTTTTTCAACAGTCTATGTAGCAAAGTTATTGACCATGATACTCTCAATAAATTGCAAAGAGAAGTGGTTGTTACCCTATGAATGTTTGAGATGTATTTTCTGCCTTCGTTCTTTGATATCATTGTACATCTTGTTTTCCATTTAACTAGGGAAGTGAAACTGTTGGGACCAGTTTTCTTGTATTGGATGTATTCCTTTGAACAATACATGAGCATTTTTAAAGGTGATGTTCAAAACTGTTATTGGCCTGAAGGGAGTATTATTGAGGGTTATGTGGTGAGAGAGGTTATGGATTTTTGCAATGACTTTATGAGTGCTAATGACGCTCCCGTTAATGACAAGAATATTGAGGAGCATTTTGGCAAAGGAATTTTGAGATCACGGATGAAATAATCAGCCATGAGAAGTTGGAACAAGGTCACTTGTATATTTTACACAACATCGACGAAGTGAGTGTTTATATCGAGAAACATACTAATTTCATCACGAGATAATATCCTCGAGCCAATTCAATGTGGGTTGCTAGAGAGCATAACAAGACATTTATTAATTGGTTTGAAGAAAAAGTCTTACATCAACTATCTCAAACACCAGATAATCTTACTTAAACTATCAAATGCCTTGCCTTTAAACCAAAATTGAATGTTATGTCTTATAAAGGGTTTGACATAAATGGATTCTCATATTACACAAAGCGTCAAGATGATAAGAGTGTCATCTAAAATAGTGGGGTCACCCTTCAAGCATCTTCATTGTTTTTTGCAAGTGCAAAGGATAAGAGTCCATGTGAAGCTAAAATGTCATATTACAATGTCATTGAAGTTTGACATTGGGTTGTTAACTAATGTGGGATTTTGACTACATAGATTTCATAATTCCACTCTTTAAATGTAATTGGGTTGTTAACACCAAAGGAGTTATAGTGGATGAATTGGGCTTCACATTAGTGAACTTTGAATAAATTGGCGAGAAGGGTGAACCATTCATATTAGCATCAAAGGCGAAACAAGTATTTTATATCAATGATCTTGCAAATGATAAATGGTCGGTTGTTCTTCATGGTAAAAGATAGTTCATTGAAGATCCTCTAGATGAATAAGAGTACTATGATATGTATGATGACTCCAGTCCATTCTCAGTTGGGTTGCCAACACCACCAAATATTGAACCTAATGATGACTTGTATGTGCACGGAGATCACAACGAAGGATTGTTAATTGATAAAAGATTGCAATATTAGAGGCATGCATGTTTATATTTTTTTATATGTTTTTATTTTTATGATTGTGAACTTTATAATGTGAATATGAACTTTACAATGTGAATGTGAACTTTACAACGTGAACTTTACAACTTTACAATGTGAACTTTACAATGTGAATGTGAACTTTCAGATGGCTGAGCATTCTTCTGATGACCGTGCTAATGATTATGGTGAGGGTGAGGATGTCAATGTGTCGCCTCACAATGTATGTTTCAAAAATATATCCCTGAGGTTTCTATCTATATTTTCATTTATAGTTATATCCTGTAAGTGTGTTTTTTTGTCAAATTTTAGGTTGGTGATGTACCCCATGAAGAAATTGGGGCACTTGATGAGCAGCAAAAAAAAAAGAGAAAGTGAGGGGCAGCACAATGATGAACAAGTTACTACAGCAAAGGGGCAATGGACCCAAATTGGCTGTGGATTTTGATCATGTAGGAAATCCAGTTGGAGTGAACCGCAACTCATTTATTTCATATCTTGGGATTTTTACTCACAACCATTGTAGTCTTATTTTTTAATCCTGGCATAAAGTTCCTAAGGGGAAGAAAGACTTAGTATGGAAGGAACTATGTGTGAGTTATTATTATTTACAATTCTATTTGTGTAGATTACTAATTTTTAGGAGACTAGCTAATAGCAATTCTATTTTGTAGAGTATTTTGATCTGGATGAAAAGTTGCATCGTAAATGCGTGATGCAACGCTGTGGAAGGGTCCTAAGGAACTATAGGACAAATCTCACTCGCGATTACATACACAATGCTGAGAAGATGTTCTTGATTGATTTCCAATTCTAGACATTGGTCACTTTTTGACTAACTCTACACTAATAATTTTTGATTGTATTCTCTTTGCAAAATAAATTTAGGTAGAAGGCAGCCACTGAGCAATGGAACTACCTGGACACCAAAGACTGGGAGGCATTTTTTACCCAAAGAAAAATGGACGAATTCAAGGTATTAAGCGCCACTCCCAATTTAATTAATATACATTCTTATGTATTCACCTATTCAAGATTAACCTTTAGTGTTACTAACCAAATCAATGTGCTTCCTAACAAGGCTATCAGTGATGCTTAAAGAGCAAGGCATGCACTGAATGTGTATGACCACACAATGGGTCTAAGAGGCTATGCAGGCATTCACCAAAGACTACAGGTTGAGTCTACTGCTCAGTCTGCTGCTACTCATGAGTCCTCTACTATTGGTCCCACACCTCTGCAACAATTGGGAAGAAAAAAAAGAAGGGAGATATAACGAATCCCGCAACTGCTAAGGCGGATGCAAAAATAGTAAAATTCAACTCTAAGAGCAATCGATCGATATTGATTGTTGTTATGTTTACTTACCAATTTCTATTGATGGCGATTAGCAGGAGCTGCACGAGTAGAGGAAGGAAAACAAGTTCATCCCTAAGGGCACAAGGGATGAATTGACAGTTATTCTGGGTAACCCAGAGCATCCTAGACATGTTAGGGGTGCAGGCGCTGGTGTGGGCATCAAAGCGTTCTTTGGGCCATCCCAGCACAAACATGTCCCAAAAGTGGGAATTTCACAAGTTAAGGTAACCTATTCTTTTTTTAGAATGTTATTGTGAAAGGGAATTCAATAATTGACTAAATTTCTTTTATCCATGTATAGGTAAATTAATTAATTGAGAGGAAAGTCCAAGAACCAATGGTGAAGTAGAAGGCATCTTAGACGACCACTCAGACGGTACTTGTGACGTGTCGTGCTTCTATTACTCCTACTGCAGAGGTTGGGAGTAATCTTGTAGACCCACTATCTAGCTCATCCTTTGTAAGTATTTTTATAACATAGTAGCTAGTGTTTTCAAGATGATATGTTTATGTATATATGTATATAACGTTCTTTACATCAATTTGTAGGGGTTGAAGCCATGCCGTCTAAAAAGTAAAGAATATATCGTTGCAGAGGCACAGGCTTACCTAGACCTTCCACAGAAGATGTTTCATGGGACTCCAGTACCAGCTGGTGTGGTTCATGTGACCCTAATACATATACTCCCCGATTGGAGGGATCTTCAACTGTCATATACCCACCCAGATTCTGAAAAGCTTGGTGAGGCAGAAGGCAAAGTGATAATGTGGCCCAAAGCGGATGTCATCTATACTAATATTGTATGGTAAATTTACATTACGTTAATTTGTTAGTGTGTATATATGATTCAATTGATCTGAAATTATATATACAGGTTTAAAGGACAACACCCACTACATCTCGGCCTCCACGTCCACCTCCTCAACTACCAAGTTGGCTTCCAAGGGACCTACACGCCTCGTTAGGTCCTAATTTTAGGGGTATGGCAGTATGGATCAGAGAACTTGATCGAAATTTCCCTATAAATGTTATAATTCTGGAGGATGTTGTAGGTCAATCATACGATAAAAATCTATTTATACAAGTTTTGTATACGTATTAATGCATAGGTATTAATGCAGGTCAATCATACAAAAACAAGTTATTTTTACAAGATATTTTGGAGTTGTTTCATTATGATTGGCTGAACATATCTATGATAGAGGTGTGGATATGGTGAGATCTTATTTATACATCTATATACCTTGTTTAATATATGGTGATCTAGTTTCTTATATATTAATGCATACGTAATACATGTTTTGCAGCCACTTACACAAGATATGTACATATTTTGCATTTTCCCATGTGGGATTTTTGGTTCCATTTTTTATTAGTCTTGTAGATACAGACCCTTCTTTAGTTACTTCATACTGCTATGATGCTTTTGAATATGGTAAAAATAAGAAGACGGTGATAATAGCTCCATTCAATGTCGAGTAACTTTACTTTGCTTATAATTTGGACTTAAGAAAATTACATTTTTATTGTGGATTTTGAGTTATTAATTTTAACTTTCTTACCTGTAGTGGTAGGCATTGGGAGTTACTAGTTATTGTCCCCAATATGTTCACTGTCTATTGTCTAGATCCTGTGGGAAAAGAATTGAATATATTATATGGACACACAATTAAAAGGCCATTATTCTCGTAAGAAATATTTCATATTTTTATATTCGTTAACATATGTTATTACATAACTATTTAATTATGCAATTTAATGTGTTACATTAACATGTAGGGCTTTACAAGAGTTCAAAAAAGCTAGAGGAAATGTCCCCAGGAAAAAGAATTAGCCACTAATTTGGGAGAATGTGAAAGTAATTTCCCAAATCCAATGTATATATTATTTATGTGAACTGTGCTTATTTGTATTTTTGAATATTTTGTATGTTTCAATTTATAGTGTGCTACACAAGACAGCGGCTGGGCATGTGCCTACTATGTGATGTGATTTATCGACCTAATCATCAAATATGACGTAATGGAAATCGATACTATACATCAGGTATTATATATAGTCTCATTAGATAATATGAGATATATCAATCTTAATATATATTATTAATTATATATATACGTCATTCTCTTTGCAGATATTTAAAACTGACTTCAGTACAGGTGGAAAGTTATTAGATTACATATTCCCTATACGAGGGAGGAATTAGATGTTGTAAGAGAAGAATGGGAAAAAGCCCTACAAGTAGTGGGAATTTTTAAATATAATTGGGACAATGATGACGATGATGAATAAAGAATGATATTTCTAAACTTTGTTCTCAAAATTATGTTTGTGTGAATGTGAATGACTTTTTCTGAATTGTCATATATGTGAATGTGAATGACTTTTTCTGATCAATACATGAATGCCTAAATGTGAAAAGAGATGAAATGAATGGAACTGAATGTGAATGTAAATGAATTTGCATATTTCTACATGTATCTGATCAATACATGTGTCTGAATGTGAATGACTTTGCAGGTTTGTGGCCTATTGTTGGCTGATATCAATGGATGTTGTAAACCTGCAGTTCAGAACTAAACTATAAGTTCTGCATCCTGTGACCAGCCATACAGCAGGCCTGCAAACTGATAAGAAAAAAAATCAGAACATAGGCATCGGTTATTTGTATTAAACTAACACCAATGACATACGGTGTCGGTTATTAGCAAAAAACTGACGTCTCTTCCATGGCTGGCGTCGGTTATCAGTAAGAATCGGTGCCTATTGTGGCCAGGCACGACCATGATGGTAGGGATATGGCGTCCATTATTGTTTAATAACCGACGTGTTTAACCATTATATATTGTTGATTTTCTGTACTAACTGACACCTATAGTTCCCTTGTTAGCACATTTTTGGTGGCGGGAAGGGTTTTGGAGTCGGTTAGAAACCGACGCTGAAGGTGTCGACTTTTAGCGGTGCCCACTTGGGTGTCTCTTGAAAACTGACACTAAATGCTCTAAATAACCAACGCCAAAGGCCTTTTCTGTACTAGTGAAAGTTGGTGAACCTCAAGTACTGTGATGGTACAAGCATCGCTGAGTATATGAATGAATTCCAAAGCCTTGTAAATTAACTGGGGTCCATGAAGATGGTTCTTGATGTTGAACTCCAGGCTCTACTTCTGCAAGGATCACTACCGAATAGCTGGGAGACACTCGTAGTGAAAGTCAACAATTTTGCATAGGAAGACAAGTTGACACTTGACCAGGTGAAGAGCAGTCTGTTGAATGAAGAGACTCGACGATGAGCCTCAGGTGATAGTGGATCAGATTTACACTTCAAAGAGGGTAAGAGAGCTGACAGAGTGAGAGATTGTGGCAGATCCTAGAGTCACAGTGAGTCCCAGGACCACAAGAAGTCTCTTGGTAGATCCAAGTCAAAGAGTAGTAGAGGGTGCTTCCATTGTGGCAAGCCAGGTCATTTCAAAAGGGATTGCAAGGTTTAGAAAAAGAAACACTGGTCTGAAGCCAAAGACAAGAAAGATGATGACAAGAACACTGCATCGACAATATCAAATGATAGGGACGATGAGGATGATGTAGTCTTAACAGTCTAGGAGTAGTGTTTGCATGTTGATGAGGAAGATTTAGAGTGGGTGGTGGATACTGTAGCTTCTTACCATGCTTCACCATGTGAGGAGTTCTTTACTTCATACAGGAAGGGGGACTTCGGCAGACTGAACATGGGAAATTCCAACTTCTCTAGAATTGTCGGGATTGGAAACATTTGTATTTAGACAAGTGTCGGATGCACACTCATGCTGAAGGATGTTTGTCACATTCCAGATCTGCGGCTGAGTTAGATTTCTAGTTCTTTCTTTGATAGAGAAGGTTATCATCTTGATTTTGGTGGTGGAAAATGCAAGATCACCAAGGGGGCTTTGGTTATTGTATGGGGCAAACTATCTCGCACATTGTACAAGACCAAGATTAAAGTGCTCAGAGATGGAAGTATACATGCAGTTGAGGATAACCACATAGATCTATGGCACAAACGGTTAGGATACATGAGTGAGAAGGGATTGAATCTTCTATCCAAGAAAAGGTTGATTCCTTGCGGCAAGGATAGTGGTCTCAGTTCATGTGACGCATGTCAGACACAAAAACATTGGTGAGTTTCTTTCAAGACAAGTTCTAAGATGATGTCAAAGCTTCTACATTTGGTTCATTCAGATGTCTACATCCCATTTGAGGTGGCTTCACTGGGTGGCAATAAGTATTTTATCACATTCATTAATGATGCATCTAGGAAGGTGTTGGTCTACTTACTGAAGACCAAAGATCAGGTTTTTTAGTGCTTCTAGAAGTTCCATGCCATGGTAGAGCGGGAGATCGGTGAAACGTTATAGTGTCTCTAGACAGACAATAGAGGAGATTACACCTCCAGGGAGTTCCAGGCATATTGCACACAGCATGGCATACGTCATGAGAGGGCAGAGCCCGGCACACCACAACACAATGGTACAGCTAAAAGGATGAACTGTACTATTGTGGAGAAAGTCAGATGCATGTTGAAGACTGCATAGTTGCCAAAGACATTCTGGGGAGAGGTAGCGATTACTGTCTGCTATCAGATAAATAGATCTCCATCAGTTCCTTTGGGGTTTGATATACCTGATAAGGTATGGACAAACAAGGATGCCTCTTATGCTCATCTGTGAGTATTTGGGTGCAAGGCTTATGCACATTTTCTAAAGAAAAAGAGGCAAAAGATGGATGATAAAGCAGTGACATATATCTTTCTTGGCTATGGAGATCAGTAGTTTGGGTACAAGTTATGGGATCCTATGAAAAAGACCATGATCATACATAGAGATGTGACTTTCTATGAGAGTCGGACAGTGACAAAGCTTGTGGTTGATGATGCAGAGGCTGCGAGATTAGGTGACAGTTCTTCAGACGATGAGTATGAGGATGCTTTGGCTTCTTCACAGGCATCATCTTCCGATGACGAAGAAGAGTAGCATAATCATCCTAAGCAGTAGAGTGATAGCACATCAAGTGGTCCAGTTCCACATGCACAGATGAGTGATTCAACTTCACAGGCACAGACTTTGAGGTAGGGGGAGTAGGATCAAGATCAGGCAGAGTCCTCAGAGCAGTAGTTTAGGAGGTCTAACAGAGTTTGTCATCTTTCATCTAGATATTCGACATCTCAGTATATCTTGCTTATTGATCAGGGGGAGCAAGAGACTTATCATGAGGCACAAACTCATAGAGGTAAAGCATAGTGGCATCAGGTGATGTAGGAGGATATGTCTTCTTTGCAAAAGAATGATACCTATGAGCTTGTGGCACTTCCCAAGGGCCAAAAAGTACTTAAGTACAAGTGAGTCTACAGGATGAAGAGAGATGACAACAGCACAGATCAAGCTTTCAATGAGAAGATACATGGAGATGGGCAACATCATCATAAGATTTCTGAACTTTGGTACAAAAGGTCAGAAATAAGGTTTTCATCCAGGATGGCTCAACATACCAGTCAAGGGGAGCCAGCAAAGTTTCAAATATGGGTATGGAGAGAGAAGTAGCACTGCTAGGATACATCTTCTCAGTTGCTTATGAACAGAGTGAAGTCAGGATTGGACTTCAAGAAGATGGATGAAAATGGCAGGATGCTAACATGTTCTAGGAGAGTGGATCCATCACAGGTGGTGATGAGGTCCACAAGCTACTCTAGATGATCGTTGAATACCACGCCTCTCCCATGGGCTAGAGGGGAGTTGGGATTAGGAATATAATCTAGCCCATGTCCTAGTGGGATTTGGACTTGGGAGAGGGTTGGTTTGTGCTGCCAATCCTAATAAGAGTCAAATCCAAGAAGGAAATAGGATGGTTCCCTATGTGCATCATGGAGTTGGATTAGGAGTGGGTCTAGGATTTGGACAAGGATTCCTAGTTGCAACCACATGCATGGAGGCTTATAAATAGAGCCCATGGGGGAGGCCATTGAGATCATCCCACCATCCATCGATTGAGGTGTGATCCCTCCAATTGCTTTTTGGTGCCTTCTGTGGTAGAGGGTGCCAGAGAACAAGAACAATTGGAGGATCTCTCTTGGTTAAATAAGAGAGGGTCAACGACTTCACCTTGAAGCGAAGTCACGGCTGACAGTCGATGACACATAGGGTGTACTAATAGAGTAGCTCTCTTGGTTAATAAAAGAGGGCTAGTGACTTTTCCTTGAATCAGAGTAGCAGTTGGCGGTTGCTACCCGGATTTAGGGGTAATTAGATCTGGTAGGTGTGAGTTGTAATCTTTATTACATAGTGCTTATTGGCGGGATTGCCCCGTGGTTTTTCTCTCCTTGTCTTGGGGAGAGTTTTCCACGTTAAATCTGGTGTTTCTTCTTTAGTTTTATACGCAAGTCGGTAACGCTTCTGTAACAACTTTTTGTCACATCTGGGAATGTATCAGTATAGCATCCCTAACATAATCACCCATCCATCTCCCCTCATGATCTCTGGAAACCCTGGCAACAGCTGCTAAATCCTTCCCCATAGTTGTGTCTGAGTTGATGGTAATACACCCAACAATAGGTCTTTCCCATCTATTCACCATGTTATAGTTCTTCTCTATGCTCACCTAGTCAGTGTATGCTTCTTCAGAAACCTTGAATTGTGCACATATGTGGTTGTTTAGGCCTTAAGTGGTTTGCTTTCTATTGGAGAAAATCTCTTCGTTCCTTATGCACCAGATATCATGGAAGATGACCACACTTAGTCTTGAACTGGCATTGTCCTCCTTTATCCAGCTTAAGATCCAATTTTTCTAATTTGCTTCATCCCAAAAAGTAGAGTTCAGTTGTCCTCTGAACACCCAGATCCATATCTCCTTCGCATGCCTGCAGTCACACAGGGCATGCAGCAAAGTCTCTTGCCGGTCCTCACGCCACTTGCAACTGTCTTTGTCGGTCATATGCCTAATTTTCCTCCTTGTATTGGTTAGTATGCCCCCATGATACAGGGTCTAGAAAAACATCTTAATCTTAGGGGCCACACAAATAGACCAAATTTTGTTCCAACCCTCAGCATATCATACGCATATTTCATGTTGAATATGCCATTTTTAGTAAGTAACCATGCCCTCAGGTCCATGGCATTGGTTTCAAACGGCCTAGGTTCCTACATGACTCTAAGAACATACTCATTTCAGAGCCATTCTTCTAGGAAAGCTCTATCACATTCCCCATTTTCAGTGACCACACTATTAACAGTTAGGTCTTCAATATCAGGAGGGATTGGTTTCAACACTTTGTCTTTGAGAAGGAGGTTCACCTTGATCCAGCAATCACTCCAAAAGTTGGTGGATCTACCGCTTAACGTCACCACTCTAGTATGTTGCATGATAAGATTCTTCTTCTTGAACACCTCTTTTTCCAATCTGGAGATGTTAATGTTTTTCTCCCCCCGTGTAGTTGTTGAATCTCTTACTCAGACCCATACACCATAAAGATTGTCGATTAGCTGCCAAGTCCCAAGAGTTATTCATACACAGAGCTTCATTCCAATTCTGCATTGATCTGATGTCAACATGACCCTCCTCCTTGGGGTCAGTGACCTTGTTCCAAGCCACCAGCAACACCAATTTGGTTTTATAGGAACCTCCCCATATAAATCTTCGAACACTGCCATCCACCTAATTGCATAGTTTCTTTTGTAACATGGTAGTCTGCATTATACAATAGGGGATAGCAGTGAGGGTAGTCTTATCCAGGAAGACCCTCCCCACCATTGACCAAGCATTAACTATGTGGTTGACTTTATCAAGGATGCCAGAATACATAAATTTGTTGGCTTTGTTGTGTAGGATGGGCACTTCGAGGTACCTGCCCAAGTCCTTCATAACTTGAAATCCGGTGAGGTGTGTAATCCTTCTACGATCTTGCTTATCCATGCTAGAAGATAAGAATATCCTAGTTTTAGATGGTGAGATAGACTACCCAGATGCTTCTCCAAACTGAGAAAAACACTTCTTGATGTGTGCAATCTGATCAGCACCAGCCGTGGCAAAGAGAATGACATCATCAGCAAAACAAACATGGGCAATTTTCTATCTCGATTGACCCATCTTGATTGGTTTCCAGTTGCCATTGTTGATGTTATCTTGGATAATCTAGCTAAGTTGCTCTAGGAAAAGCACAAAAATGTAAGGAGAGAGGGATTCCTCTAGCCTTATTCCTCTACTAGATCTGAAGTTCTCAGTAGGTCTGCCATTTTAGATCATCATGTTCTATTTGCCTCTAATCATTTGCATGATAAAAGATTTGATGTTTATGGGCAAGCCAATGCAGTTAAGTGTGTCTTCCACAAAGCTCCAAGCCATTTTATCATAAGCATTGGTGAGGTCCACCTTAATAGACATAGCCAGCTTGCAGTTTTAGAGCTCATCATTTTCACCAGCTCTTGAACCACTGCAATATAGTCAGTAATCCTTCGTCAAGGGACAAAACTGCTTTCCTCCAATGAGATCCAGTCCCCAATATGTCCTTTGAGTCCTTCAACAAAAATATTGGATGCCAGCTTAAGCATGATATTATTCAGCGAGATTGGTTGTATTTGTTTGCATCTCTCAGGTCGTGGGACCTTGGGGATGAGCATAATGGATGTGTCACATAGCTCATCCAGTAGAGGTTCTCCGCTAATGGTTTGTTGTACAGTGTGTACGATAGAGTCGCATATGTTCTCCCAATTCTTCTAAACAAAGTCGGCATGAACCTCATCTACTCCGGCCAACTTGGTTGAATCCATGCTCTATAGTACATGTAGAATCTCATCCGCCTTGGTCATCCTACCAATCGCCAGTAATGGGTCAACACTAAGCTGTTTGTACCTTCTGAGAATGTGTCTAAGTGCATGGAGTCTATCTGGTTGACTCTCTTCTAGCACCTCCTTGAAATTATTGACCACCAGAAGTTTGAGTTATTGAGGTTCCATAACCCAATTATCTTCTTTGTCTTTCAGAGTGAGGATTGTGTTGGCTCTGGCTCTTTGGTTCACCCTGTTGGGGATGGTGTATCGAAACAGTCCAAGACGTGATGAAAATTTGTTGCGGAAGTGTTACTGACAAGCGTATAAACCCAAAGAAGAAACACCAGATTTAACGTGGAAAACTCTCCCCAAGGCAAGGAAAGAAAAAACACGGGGCAAAACTGGCCAACAAGAACTATATAATTAAGATTACAACTCACATTGCCTAGATTTAATTACCTCCTAAATCAATGTAGCCCTCCCAACATGAGAACAAAGATGAGGAAGAAGAGAATCACACCCAGTGTGTACAAAACCTCCCTCTTTACTTGATCTCCTCATGAGGTCATTGTCATTACTGGGGACTACTTGATGTTGTTGTAACCACTGACTAGGTCGAACTGTTGTTGCTATGACAACACTACGTCTGTAACTGCCAACCGCTACTTTGCTTCCAGGAAAAATCACTGGCCCTCTCTTATCTACCAAAAGAGTTTCTCTGTCAGTGCACCCAATGTGTCACTGACCGTTAGCCACTACTTTTCTTCAAGGAAAAGTCACTGACCCTCTCTTATTCAACCAAGAGAGCTCTTCTAGTTGTTCTTATTCTATAGCACCTCTACCACAGAAGGAACCAACAAGCAACTGAAGGGATAACACCTCAACTGGTGGATGGTGGGATGATCTCAATGGCCTTCCCTAGGGCCTCTATTTATAGGTCTCCATGCATGTGGTTGCAACTAGGAATCCTTGTCCAATTCTAGACTCACTCCTAATCCAACTCGATAGGGAACCATCCTCTTTCCTTCATGGATTTGTCTCGATAGGGAACCATCCTCTTTCCTTCATGTATTTGACTCTTATTAGGATTGGTAGCACAAACCAACCCT
The DNA here is from genome assembly GCA_963693085.1 of Alisma plantago-aquatica. Taxonomy (NCBI): domain Eukaryota; kingdom Viridiplantae; phylum Streptophyta; class Magnoliopsida; order Alismatales; family Alismataceae; genus Alisma; species Alisma plantago-aquatica. The sequence continues at coordinate 1,855,110,965 of OY856409.1, forward strand.
CTCCCAAGTCCAAATCCCACTAGGACATGGGTTGGATTATATTCCTAATCCCAAAAATCTCCCTGTCTAGCCCATGGGGGAGACGTGGTCTTCAATGATCATCGGGAGTTGCTTGTGAACCTCATCACCACCTGTGATGGATCCACTCTCCTCGAACATGTCATCATCCTGTCATTTTCATCCATCTTGTTGAAGTTCAATACTGACTTCACTTTGTTCCCAAGAAAATGAGAAGAAGTATCTTGGCAGTGTCACTTCTTTCTTCAAGCCCATACTTGGAACTTTGTAGGCTCCCCCTGACTGGTAAGTCGAGTCATCTTGGATGAAAACCTTATTTCTGACCTTCTGTACCAAGGTTCAGAAATCCTCCGATGATGCTCCACATGTCCATGTAGCTTTTCATTAAAAGATTGATCCTTGTGGTTGTCATATCTCTTTATTCTATAAACCTAAGTGATTTCTGACCCTTGGGAAGCGCCACAAGCTCATAGGTATCATTCTTCTGCAAAGAATACATCTCCTCCTACATCTCCTGATGCCATTGTGCTTTATCTCTATGAATTTGTGCCTCTTGAAAAGTATCTGGATCCCCTTGATTAGTAAGAAAGATATACTGAGATTCCAGATATCTGGATGAAGGATGATGAACTCTGTCAGACCTCCTCAACTACTACTCTGAGGACTCTGCTTGATCTTGATCCTGCTCCCCCTACCCAGATTTCTCTACCTGTGAAGTCGAATCACTCATTTGTGCATCTGGAACTGGACCACTCGATGTGCTATCACTCTACTGCTCTGCTGCTCTTCTTTGTCATCAGAAGACTACATCTGTGAAGAAGTTGAATCATCCTCATACTCATCGTCTGAAATAACTATCACCTAATCTCGCAGCCTCTGCATCATCAACCTCAGGCTCTGTCACTGTCTGACTCTCATAAAAAGTCACATCTCTGTGTCTAGTCATGGTCTTTTTCACTAGATCCCATAACCTATACCCAAATTGCTAATCTCCATAGCTAAGAAAGATACATGACATCACTTTATCATCTAGCTTTTTCCTCTTTTCATTCGGAACATGTGCATAAGCTTGCACCTAAATACTCGCATATGATCACAAGAGGCATCCTTTCCTGTCCATACATTCTCAGGTATATCAAACCCCAATGATCAATGAATGTGACAAAATACTTATTGCCACCCAGTGAAGCCACCTCAAATGGACCGCAGACATCTGAATGAACCAACTATAGAAACTTTGACTTCACTGCAGACCTTGTCTTGAAAGAAACTCGTCGATGCTTTCATGCCTGACATGCGTCACATGAACTAAGACTACTGTCCTTGCCATAAGGAATCAACCTCTTCTTAGATAGAAGATTCAATCCCTTCTCACTCATGTATCCTAATCATCTGTTCCATAGATCTATGTGGTTATCCTCAACTGCATGTATACTACCGTCTCTAAGCACTTTAAGCTTGGTTCTTGTAAAATGTATGAGACAGTTTGCCCCATACAATAACCAAAGACCTCTTGGCGATCTTGCATTTGCCACCACCAAAATAAAGATGACAACCTTCTCTATTAAAGAAAGAACCAGAAATCAAATTCAGTCATAGATTTGGAATGTGACGAACATCCTTCAGTGTGAGCGTGCAACCGACACTTGTCTGAATACAAATGTCTCCAATCCCAACAATTCTAGAGAAGCTAGAATTCCCCATGTTCACTATGTCAAAGTCCCCTTCCTATATGAAGTAAAGAACTCCTCACATGGTGAAGCAAGGTAAGAAGTTGCAGTATCCACCACCGACTCATAACTATCCTCATCAGCATGCAAACACTGCTCCTGAACTGTCAAGACCACATCGTCCTCACCATTCCTGTCATCTGATATTGTCGTTGTAGTATTCATGTCATCAACTTGCTTGTCTTTGGCTTCAGACCTGTGTTTCTTTTTCCAAACCTTGCAATCTCTTTTGAAATGACCTGGCTTGCCACAATGGAAGCACGCTCTACTACTCTTTGATTTGGAACTACCACGAGACTTCTCGTGGTCCTGGGAGTCACCGCGGCTCTTGGATCTACCACGATCTCTCGCTCTATCAACGCCTCTTCTCTTTGTGAATTGCACCTCTAATCTGTTGTCGCCTGAGGCTCATCGTTGAGTCTCTTCATTCAACAAACTACTCTTCACCTGGTCAAGTGTCAACTTGCCTTCCTGTGTAGAATTGTTGACTATCACTATGAGTGTCTCCCAGCTGTCCAGTAGCAATCCTAGAAGAATTAGAGCCTAGAGTTCAACATCAAGAACCATCTTCATAGACCCCAGATGATTTATAATGCTTTGGAATTCATTAATATTCTTAGTGATGCTTGTACCATCCTGGTACTTGAGGTTCACCAACTTTCAGATCAAGAAAGCTTTATTTCTGGCGGTCTTCTTCTCATATAACTTTTTGAGCTTTTCCAACAGATCTTTGCCATTGGTCTCTTCTGAGACATTATGGAACACAGAGATGTTGAGCCACTTTCGCACTATTTTGATAGTTTTCCTATTTAGCTTCTTCCAATCTGCATCAGACGTAGTCTCTGGCTTTAATCCCTCTATCAGATCATATAGATCTTTGCAATAGAGAATGTCCTCCATCTTGGTTTTCCAAATCTACCAATTTGTACTCGTCAACTTTATCATCGTCACAGCTTCATCTTTCCCCATCTGGACTTGTATCTGCATCATGCACTCTGATACCACTTGTTGGGGATGTTGTACCAATACAGTCCCAGACGTGATGAAAAGTTGTTGTGGAAACATTACCGACAAGCGTATAAACCCAAAGAAGAAACACCTGATTTAACATGAAAAACTCTCCCCAAGACAAGGAGAGAAAATCACAGGGTAATACCGGACAACAAGTACTATGTAATTAAGATTACAACTCACACTGTCTAGATTTAATTACCCCTAAATCCAGGCAGCCCTCCCCACATGAGAAAAAAGACGAAGAAGAAGATAATCTCACACCCAGTGTATACAAAACCTCCCTCTTTACTTGATCTCCTCATGAGGCTGTTGTCGTTGCTGGGGACTACTTGATGCTGCTATGACTATTGCTTGGGTCAAATCGTTGCCGCTATGGCAACACTACGTCTGTAACTACCAACCACTACTTTGCTTCAAGGCAAAGTCACTGGCCCTCTCTTATCAACCAAGAGAGTTGCTCTGTCAGTGCACCCAATGTGTCACCGACTGTCAGCCGCTACTTTGCTTCAAGGAAAAGTCATTGACCCTCTCTTATTCAACCAAGAGAGCTCCTCTAGTTGTTCTTCTTCTCTGGAACCCTCTACCACAGAAGGAACCAATAAGAAACTGAAGGGATCACACCTCAATCGGTGGATGGTGGGATGATCTCAATGGCCTCCCCTAGGTCCTCTATTTATAGGCCTCCATGCATGTTGTTGCAACTAGGAATCCTTGTCCAAATCCTAGACCCACTCGTAGTCCAACTCCATGATGGACATAGGGAACCATCCTCTTTCCTTTTTGGATTTGACTCTTATTAGTATTGGTAGCACAAACCAACCCTCTCCCAAGTACAAATACTACAAGGACATGGGATGGATTATACTCCTAATTCCAACACACCCAAGTGTGGTAGAACTTGGTACATGCATCACCTTTTTTCATCTAATGATGTGTGAACTTTGTTTCAGGTCCTCCTCCTCTTTGTTAATCAATGTTGGAAGTGTTTCATGTTGATATAAAGTTTGTTAGAAACATCATCATAACCTTTAGCAAGGTTCTTTTGCATGATGTCCATGTTTTTGGTAAGTCTGGATTTTTGATAGTTTCTATCTCGGTACAAGTTCTTACTCCAAGCAAAAATATGCTTCTTCACCGAGTCCAGGTCCCCTTAAAAGTTACCCCCATTACTCTAGTTCCTCCATAGAATATCCATGAACTGAGCTTCCCATTGCCTAGAATCTTTGGTGATGAACTATTACACGACCTTGTATGCGGTTTTGATCCTGAGAAGGATCGGACAGTGATCTGAGGACAGCCTAGGCAAATGTTCCACAATATTATTACTCCTTTGGATGATGAATTTGTCATTAGCCACCGCTCTATATAGCTATTCATGTAGGGAGCCATGTTTGTAGGTGTATTACATTCCTATTAAGCCAAGATCCGTAAGCCAAGATTCACAGAGTGCCTTGCTGAACATATCAGCTTCAGCATAGGAGAGAATATTGCTTCCAAACTGCTTGCGGTTGTGGGTTAAAGCGTTAAAATCCCCCATCATAGCCTAGGTCTCATTGTTAGAAGTATTGAGCTCATCCAATTTTTTTCCAGAGAAATTTTTTGAGTGTTAGGTGAACACTAGCATAAATGAATGTGAAGATCATAGCTTTGTTGACTTGATAGCACACGAACTATCTATGGATACAAAGGATTTCCACATAGCAGTCTGACGGGTTCCAACTGACCCAAATTCCAATAGAGAAGCCTCTAGTTTCCTTTCTGTGTGATCTACTGAATCCTAGGTATTTAATGGTTTGGGTGGCCTATACAGAGCTGGTGTGAGGTTCCAGTATTGCCACAATTTTGAATTTCATGTTTTTGCATGAAGTACATTGCAAGTATCGTTGTTACCAATGACCCTGACATTCCATCAAAGGGTCATGATGTTTGGGTACACATAAGCAAAAAGCAGACAATTGTATGGTCAAAAAAATAATAGAAACAACAACTAGAAATCAACACACCCTGTTGGGGCTTTGGTTCTCCTTATCACCCTCCCCTAACTTCATCTCTGAGTCCTTCTCCAAATCATTTGAATTTCTCTGGTTGGCTTCCTGTGGTGCAAGTCTTGAATTTCTCCTTCTAGCCTCATTTTGTGAGAGTGCCTTTACTGAGCATTTTCCTTTCATTTTGCTTATGTTACCCCATAGGGTTTTTTTAATAGAGAAGTTGGAGTTTGGGAGAGGTCTCATTCTCATGATTGTTGGGGTTCTACTCTTTACTTGTTGTGTCCATCTCGACCTCAATGACTTCGAATTCCTCTATCACTTCTATAATTTCATCTACTTATGGGTGTACCTCTGTGTGAGGTTCCTTCCTACTTCCTTCTCCAAGTTCCTTGGAGTTTTTCATGTCATTCATAGTATGTCCTTCTTTGTAGATTTTGCTAGTTATCTTCTGGGTTGCCTTCTTTTTCCAGATCTTGGGCCCTCTAGTATTCTTTGGTTGTTACTGTTATGACAAGTTGGTTGCTTCATCACCTGATTGTTCCTAAACCTTGTCAAGTGGGCTATCTTCCTCATATAGATTTTAAATTTTGTTTCCCCTTCTAATGTCTTATGGCTTTTCCCCTTACTCACTTCTTTTCTTGAAATTCCCACTCCTTCTCTTTTGTGTTTGCTAGGAATCTTGTTTGGTTGTGTGATTCAGTGTTTTCTGATTGTGGGATGGCTACCAGTGTGACCTTTCTCTGGTTGATTGTTTGCATCAGTACTACTTTTTTGGTTTGTGAAATGTTGGAAATATGACCCTCCTCCCTACAAGAGAGGCATGACCATGCGAACTTCTTATACTCCACTTCAAACTCCACCCATTTATCAGAATAGCTAGCACAAAAGGCTTCATAGTGCTGACTTCCACTACTAATCTTGCAAATTTGCTTCTTATTCTTCTCTTCATGTGTTCATCCACTTTCACCAGTCTTCCAAGTGCAAGTCCTAGATACTCAAATATGGTATGGACATACAGATGTAAGAGAAGGTTGACGACCCAAACCTAGGCCATCGTGTATTCAGGGAATTCCTCCATCAGTGTGAAGTCCTTATCCCACTCCCAGACCATTACATTCTTTCTAAATAACTTCCATGGTCCTCCATATAACACTATTTTGAAGTCTTTCTTGCTCGAGAACTGAATTACAAAATGACCCAGGTTTAATTCAAAGATGTTGTATGTCCCTGAGATAGGCCAAAGTTGTTTAAGTCTATCCCTCAGGGTAAGGTAGCCCACGGTCATTCCAACCATTTTGACGACGACAACATACTTCCACAGCTTTGTAAGATTGTCCACATCATCTAGTATAATATTAAGATTCGGTTTTCCATCGATGACACCTAGAGAGACATCACAGAGAGTGAGCATGTCCTTGTACTATTTATCGATGAGGAACTCCCCCATATCTTTTGGTTTGTCAAGGGTAAAGATGTCTTTTGGGTTACCACATGTCTATTTTCTAGAGGCCACTTCCTTCTCCTTCCTCTTGTCTGGGGGATCATTTTTTATCCCAGCTGATGGGAACTCACTTTCATTAAATAGAAATCGATCCTCTACGTAGTAAACCATCTGTCTTTGATTAGTTTCATCTTTGGTTTTAGGCCACTATCCCTTCATCCCGACATAGTTCAATTTGATTCCTACCCCAGGTATTCCATAGCTATCTCCTTGGTCTAGTCTTTTTCTGGGGGATCGCAATTTGCCCATGTCAACCTCATCACTCTAGAAGTCCTCATGGTCGAACCTTCTCAGATCATATCCGCCGCCATTATTAGGGTTTTTCCCCTTATTGTCGCCATAGCCATCGCCCCCCGCAGCACTCCCGTTCCCCCACATTTTCTCAATAGAATTATAAATGATTGTAGCAGTACCTTTAGCTACACTAATAACTACATTTTTATATGGAAAGGGTATATTAGCAACATTTTTATTTACATTTAATTTGTATTTAACTGATTATCTACCCAAAGATTTAGAACATGGAGCAAAAAAATTTATTTACATGTTTTATATACATGAATATATGTAGATAGATGTTAGCTACAAAAAGAGATTTTGCTACTTTTTTCATGTAGTTCAATGCCATTTTTCTCGTAGTGGAGATTAATTTTAGTTTTCAACTTTGTTTGTTTTGCTTACTATGTAATGGTTTGTGTTCTCTAATGAAATTGAAATCTTCCACATTATTTTTTTAAATTGATGTGGAAACCATCCCTAAGGAGGAGCTACTTTAAAAAATTATTATGATTGGTTGTGTAGATATGCCAGTCGGTTGACATACTTCAACAAAATTTCATGTTTTATTGAAAATGTAATGTCCCTTTTTCGTACGTTTAATGACAAATACAATTGTAGTGGTACCTTTAGCTACACTAATAACTGCATTTTTATATGGAAAGAGTATATTAGCAACATTTTTATTTACATTTAATTTGGTTTAACTGATTATCTACCCAAAGACTTAGAACATGGAGCAAAAAAATTATCTACAAGTTTTGTATACAAGAATATATGTAGATAGATTTTAGCTATAAAAAGGGGTTTTGCTACTTTTATTTCATGTAGTTCAATGCCATTTTTCTCGTAGTGGAGATTAATTTTAGTTTTCAACTTTTTTTTGCTTTTCTTACATGTAATGTGTTGTGTTCTCTAATGAAATTAAAATCTGCCACATTATTTTTTTACATTGATGTGGAAATCATCCCCAAGGAGGAGTTATTTTGTTGATCCCACCCCTACAATGTACCCCCCCCCCCGGACTACCGACATACCGGGGGGCATTTAAATCACACAGTGGGTCAGATTGCATGACGGGATAATTACTTTCTAAGTTGCAGAACCTGAGTTTTGAACCCAATTCCCTTCATTGGGGAGCATGTTCCATTACCTCTCGAGCTACAACCTTGCTAGAAATATTCCACATTATATCAATAAGGACTTAAGTCAAATAAAAATAAATTAAATAATTGAGATAAAAATGAAAATAAAATTAAGAAGGAAAGAGCAATGTAGACAAATTCACTATCTTAAACAAACATCCAAGGTCCATGGAACCTCTTCTTCTACTTCATATTTGATGTTTATATACAACAAAAAACAATGGTTGTAATTCTAGCTCAATCCCTATAGTACATGTAACCTGAGAATAACCACAACTTGGGTACTTAATATAAATGTAGACAGGTAGGTTGCCTTCCATTATTAATGCATATAGGTACTAGTTGACCCTTATAAGAGTATTAGAACATTGCTTTTTGTTATCTACCCCCTTTAGATTAAAAATCCATTTGCCAGAATTATGTCCCAAGTTAGTCTTTATCATTTTTTTATAGCTAAGTAAACCTCCTTAAGTTTAATAAAATTCCACCAACCAATTCCCTATTAAAAATTAAAAAACAATTGCAACTTATTCTATGGACCATAAAAAGTGGGGTTTGGAGAACTAAAATTATTAAGGGTTTTTAAATATTTTGAGTCAAAAAAAGAATTTCACACATATTTGATATGTAGTATTTGTATTTGGGAATTTTCATTGTTACTAATGTCAGAAAGTAAATGTAAATTTCACCATATTGTGTGTTACCATAGAAAAACCTAGATGATTTCAGCTAATGTTACTCATGAAGGTCACATGATATGTCCATTCAAGATAGATATCAACATACACACAAAATTTTGGGATGTAGGGGAAACAACCACATATGGTGCATTCATTCATCATCTATACTAGTTTATTAGATATATTGTATAGAATACAGATCTCATACTTAATTCATTTGATTTAGAGTCACAACCTTAATGTCCATATATAGTCGGTCTAGCTGGGTTCAATAAATCAACACTCCTTCCTATATGAATTCCACATCACAAGCATACGTTGTTTTGGATCCCTGTTTGAGATCAGAGTTAACTCAGATTCAATCATGTTATAGAAAAATTTGAAAGAAGATTACAAAGTATTCAAACATGTAAAAAATGTCTAATCAAAAGCCGCACGAGTGCAAGCATGCACTCTAGTACCCCTTGAATCTTTCCTATTCCTTCAAGATTATAGATTTTTTCATAAAAGCATCGGTAGGTTTCTCCTAGTTGTGAACAGAATCAGAATGAAAATCATTATACCAGGCTTCAACTTTGTTTCATAGGAAAAAATTGAACACATTTACAAATACACACACACACTCACACACACACACACATATAGATATATATACATATATATACAGTTATATATTCAATATGTATTAAAATGTAATACCATTTGTTTTCAAATCTTAAAAATTATTAAATGCTTGGATAAAAGGGACTACCACCAAAGTTCTTTCGTTAAGAGTGATCACACAATTTATGGATTGGTTATCATTGATTATTAGAGTGGGTTGACGATCACAATGAACATATTATTTTATTTTAGAATATAAATTTTATGGAAGATATATATTCCATTGAATTATTATTATTGTCATCATTTACAAAACCTTGTATGAATATCATAATCACTAAAATTCTGGATTCCACTTCATGTTATATTAACACATCATCATAATGTATTCAGCATTAGATTCAATAATATGTTGAAGTTGTATTAGGAACAAGAATAGGCATAAAAGTCCAAATTTATGTATAGATGAGCTCATTTGAAATAGTAACTTGCAAATCAAACATAATTTCACTAGTATAACGGATAGGTAAAAGTCTTAAATTCATTTTGGAACAACTTCTAAACATCAAGAAATATCATTTAGCTTGGTTTTCCATCATATGGTATCAAAACATCATCATGGCCTTTTAAGGAAATTTCCACTTATTTTTCAAATTTCAGCCTATGCCTGTTTGAACAAGCATGTCATTAACGTAAATGATCACTTTTAAAATATTCATAGAACATGAAAACTCATATTTCCATCTTACTTGTCAAAATAATTCACAAAAGATCATCTTTTTAGCATATTAGGAGATTGATCACTTTTAGAATATTCAGAGAACATGAAAACTCATATTTCCATCTTACTCGTCAAAATAATCCACAAAAGATCATCTTTTTAGCATATTACGAGATTGCAAAGCAAGATTTGAGTTTGTATGTAAAATGTAGACAAGAAATGCATCAAAGTTTTTAATGCTCACCTCAAAGAAGATGAAATTAAAAATGCAAAAATAAAACTCATATATTTGATGTGAAGGATCTAAGATCCACTCTTTAAAGCTTCATGCTCTGAGAACTATGGAAACAAGGGCAAGAAGAACAGAGTTGTGAGGTCCTTTAGCGACATGGTTACATTTTTACCATGAAAAACCATGGTCTTGGACCAAGGAATAAGAAGAAGAAGAAGAAGAAGAAGAGTATAAACCCAAGAAAAGGGGATGAAGATAGATGATCATACATGTTTGAGAGAAAGAGACTATCTTAGTGTCATACCCGACCTGGAAAATCGGATGGATCCTATCGTCGTGGAAACAACAAAAAACAATGAGAAAAAATGATAAATCAATAAAGCTTGGATTCGGCACAAGAATTTATTTGTAAAATAATGAAAAAATGAAGATATGTGTTTAAATCGGTGAGAAAACATATAAAACATTGATTTGACTCCACCTTAAAGGAGAATAAGAAATGTAGCATAATTTAGATATTAAATTTGGTGATCCCATTGCAAGTGGGGAATGATTAATACCCTCATCTCGCCCGATGAATAGTATTGCAACCTTTTAGTCATCTCGGATAAAAATAGTAGTGATCGAGGTTGTGGTTAAAGAAAATAAGGTAAAAATGATTAAAAATATATTTTTTATTTTTAGTGGGAAGAACCTTACGGGATTTCCACTCCATTTGTCCCTTCTTGGCACGATAGAGGAGTTGAAGACGAATCTAGCACCACGTTTCCCCTTCCTCTAGGGTATCGCCCTCCACGCCCTCTCCCTCCACCGCTGCTTTGACGTCCCATTTAAAGGCTTATCAGCTAATATATGATGTTTTAATGGAAAATATACACTTTGGGAAAAGAGTGAGAATGTGTTCCATTGCGTCTTTTATCAAGAGAGTACTTCAAGATTCATTATGGTTTTATACAATGAGGTAGATCTTTTTTACTTCACTTTTGATAATGACATGGGGGAGAGGACATACTATATATTCTTCGAAATTTTGACTCGAATTTCTTCCTACTTAGAAATACATTGACTTTTCTATTGTTTTATAGATGCACGTTAAATATATTGTTGAAAATTTTGATATCAAAAGGGGGATATTGTTCATTCAAAGGGCTCACAATATTTTGTTGAAAACTTTGGTATAAAAAAGGGGGATATGGTTAATTCAAAGGGCCCACAACTTTTTGGTAGATCCAAGTACTCCACAATTTGACATTTAGCATGTCCATCAAATGCTTAACAAAACTACACTATTCAACATGCATATTTACAAAATCAAGTTCCAGCGGATCTTTCTAGCCAAATACGCCCCAAATTGAATATGTTTGGCCCTGAAACCTACCCCTAAGAACTATTCTAAATGACACCATCCATTGTCTCTGTCAACACATTTGATCGCCCCTTTCCAACTAGAGAACCTAAACGTGAGAACCATTTAGCTCTTGTGTCCTCAAAGTCTCATCTAAGAATACCTAAGTCCTTACACAAAGTCTATTGTGAGATAACTCCAAAGTTCTCATCTACACAAGGCTACATTGCTTCTATCTCTAGAGTAGTTTTATGTAGTGTGTTCATCATGTGTTGAGTGCAACCACAGCTGCAAGCAAGTGATCGGCGTCTTGAAGATGTCTGTAAGAGCGACGTGTTGTTTGTTTCAATCTCATGGTTTGTGTTACTTCTTCAGAGTTCATGCTCGAGATGGTGTGCGAAAATGTTCCTTGGTGAATAAACTCACTTCATAGACAATCATGTTCAAGTGTGTACAGGCTCATTTGATAGAATTGGACATGAAGTTTCATGTTGCGAATGGTTCTACAACAACCTATTGTGAGATGTCAACATGTGTGGGGCGTGTTTGATTATAGGCCAACAATCCAACGTTATCGTGTGCTAATTTCCCCACTCAGGAGGGGGGTGGGAGTTTACTCTTGATCTGAAAAAAGACACTGTTCCACATCCAAAAGGGGAATTTCCTTTGGTCTGAACAAGAGTGTTCACTCTTGAACCAAAAAGTTCTGCCACCTGGGTATTTATGAACGGAGTCGGTGTAGGATATCTAAAGAGTTACGCTACCCACCGTTCGTTATAGACCCAGCAGCCCACCCGGTTTCTTGATAACCTGCAAAAATCTGCAATCAGCCGTATTTAATTAATATGAATCTTTTGCGTACCTCGGAAGCCGAAAAGACGTTCAGGACTCCCAAACTTCTCATGCAAAGTCCATGCAACAGTATGTCTCTACATGTAAAGTTCATGCAAAGTCCATGCAAAGTGTATTAATTCGTTTTTTCTCTTGTAATTATTCTCTCACGTTCTAATCCACCCACCTGCATTCCCGTATTAGTACAGTACCTACGGAATCCAATAACAAAATTGATCTGGAAGCATAAGTACAGTACTTACGGAATCCAGTAGTAACATTTGTCATCTGGACATAAGTACAGTACCTAAGGAATCCATGAAAAATAAGTACAGTACTCACTTGTTAATTTCAACTCAGTTTTTTCAAACATAAGTACAGTACTTACCAAATTATAAAACCAAGCATAAGTACAGTACTTAACAAATTACAAAATCAAGCATAATTGTATAATTGATCTGGAAGCATAAGTACAGTACCTACGGAATCCATGCAAAATAAGTACAGTACTCACTTGTTAATTCCAACTCAGTTTTTTCAAACATAAGTACATTACTTACCAAATTATAAAACCAAGCATAAGTACAGTACTTAACAAATTACAAAATCAAGCATAATTGTATAACTGATCTGAAAGTATAAGTACAGTACCTACGGAATCTAATAACAATATTTTTCGCCTGGACATAATTTTTTTACAAAAATGTAGTGCACATCTGGTCCATAATCAACTATAAAATGCATCTATAAGTATTGAACCCAATTATTAATTTTCAACCCAGTTTGTCAAATATAAGTACAGTACCTCTCAAATTCATTTTTGAATGTATATGTATTTATTGTAGGTATAGTACTTACGTAATCTGCAGTGGGGATAAATATGCAATAGAATTTTTTTTGTAAGCTATAGTGGATTGATATCTGTCATTTGCATGACAGTTGCATGGAGTAGGTGACGAAATACTTATTTCATGCATCCTTTTTGCATGTAAAAGTATGCAAAATCGCTGCTGGAGATATCTACTTAAATGTGCATGCAGCAGCAGAAGTTAGTGGGCTGGGGCAGCAGCTGGGGGAAACAACAGTTGATGAGTCCCGATGACCGGATATGTCGCCGGGTATATGGGGTACTATGCGTAGAATTTTTCTATCTAAACTCCCGATACCATGCCTACGACTTGAAATTGTGCCACTTGGATGTTGAAAACTGTGCCGTATTCCTTACCGTTTGTTAAAGCCATGGTCTTAAAACTAGCAAACAAGTTAATGAAGCTTGGCAAGCCCAGTCGGGATATAATTAGTTTCTGGAACAAGGGACTAGCACAATGCTTGATCATCTCGAGTTAATAAAAAACGACCTTCCATGTTCGCAATTACCCGTTGGACTATTTGGAAAGCAAGAAATTCAGTGATATTTGACAACAAAACAATCCAACCGAGTCGCCAGTTGTTACAGATTGCATACCTCTATAAGTCAGTTGTCCAAGCCTGGAATAACAAGGAACAAGTTAACAAAGATGATATAGATCTAGAATGCAAAATCCCTGTGAATGAAGGACGAAGCATACTATGGATGGCAGATGCTTCAGTACACGGAAATACTGCATCCATAGCAACTGTAGCAATCGACCAAAATGGACGCTGGCTAGGGGGATGTGCGAGAAAAATCGCAGTACAGTCTGTACTTGAAGCTGAAGTCAGGGCGCTGCACCTTGCAGCTGAAGCATGCAAAATTAATAAATACCCCAGGGTAATGCTAGCATCGGACAACGCCTTGGCAATACAAGCAGTGAAGAACAATGGGATAAACGCACCTGCAATTCGAGCTTGGATCTTGGACATTCAAAAGCTACTGGCAGATACTGAAGATAGCATTGTAATGAAGGTCAACAGAGCAGTTTTACAACTGGTGGACGGCCTAGCGAGACACCATCACAAAAATTATCAGGATGATCGATTATATATCGACCCTCCTATCGACCCGGTGGGTCAACACATTCTCTACTTCCCCTGTACCGGTAGAAACCCTACCAAGTTTAAGTTTCCAGTAGGTACAATGTGTAATCTATGGATGTTTCCTGCAACTATAGAGCGGGAGGAATAAAATAACCCTGAGGAGGTTCCATTAAAAAAAAAAAAAAACTGAAAATAAGTTGTACTCTGATTACCAGTTACAACAAAGAAAACCATTCGAAAAACATAAGGGCCTTTTCGGCTGCATCAGGCTCAAGTTCCTCAAATGAGCACAGGTCATTTTAAGTTTCAACTGCATTGCTATGATTCAAATAAAATCTAAATTCTAGCCTGAAAACAGCAAAGTGTTAAGTTTCAATTTTCATCCAGCTAAACTGACGATGCTTAATTTGAAAGTGAAACTGTTTGTTTACAATACAGTGCAATCCAACAGCACGTCAAGAGGCTGAACTCCGGGACTTTTGCTCAGCGTTGATATTATTTGATAAACTGACTGTTACCAGATACTTCCAATCGAATAGAACGCCAGATTCCAACCAGCAATCTGCAAATAATCAAAGAGGCTCTAGTCAAGCAATGAGCTATTCTGGTGTCATGATGACCGTACAAGCCTGTACGGATAAGCATACAACATCATCTTCACTACGAATGCTATCACAAGTTTCATCAATTTGAATAAAAGAACGAGTGAAAATTAGAACGGAGAAATGTACAAGGGAGCAAATGGCTACAAATACATTAACAAAGCCAAATAAATAAGCATGCATATTAAGCTCAAAAATACAAGCCAAGGAACATCATCTAGTGGTTCCTATCAGGTGACACTTGGACCTGAAAGAACGGTAAAGGTAGAGAGGACCATGAAGGTAGGGGGCTCCCTCCGTCGTCACCCTAATTGCAAGTGTGGCTGGGGTTTTAGAGCGAGGAAGAGTTTTTTTTTTCATCACTTGTGATATATGTAGTAATGATTTTATCTTTGTAAATGGGATTAATTTGGACAGCAATCTTATTAACGGTAAGAGGAGTACAATGAGGCTTATATATAGACTTGACTCAAGGTATGGTATACTTGCATAACATTATAAGATAAATTGGATTGGCGCTGATGGGCTTAGGGACGAGAGGCCCATTAGTCCTAATTAAGAAGTGAATTATGTATACACAAACACTCTCCCTCGAGCTGGATAGTATGCATTATCTATTCTCATTTGTTACATATGTAGCAGAAAGAGGAAGGTGGAGGCAGCTTGTCAATGGTACATTCTCCAGTCATTACATATAGCTCGTATCTCGATGATCGCAGAGGAATTAATCAAGTAATGTGTGCGACATGATGTCTCGGAGGAAGAAGAGGAGATAGTAGATATAAAGATGAGGATGGAAATGACAAAGCAAGTCTTATGCATCTTGCGTTGACAGTCTATTAACATACAGGATCTGTAACTTTTGCACTATGTAGAAAATGTTGCACATGTTTGGGTGTTAGCACAGTTTTGTTTAAACAAGTGGACACACACATTTATCATCCACTTCTTTCATAGACAAAAAGATAAAAGGAAGTCCTAGAAGGAGTCCTGTGAAATTTAGATAACAAATTGATGTTAAAGAATGAAGTAGAGACATCGATGTACCGGGAAACATCGAGTTTAAAACCTGCCCGTTCTAGGTGAGGATTTATGACTTACCGCTGGGTCTGAGTTCTTAATCGACAGTCCATTCAACAACCAGCAGGTTGGACGAGGTGATCCAATTAGACCGTGACAAACTGGGATGGGAGACGTCAACTAGAGTTCACGTGAGAATAGATATTACGACTCCTTTGATAAGAATCCAGAAGATCCAGGACAAACAAGAAAACTTTGTAGATCTTGAAATATAGTATGAGAGGCTACCCAATTTCTTCTTTGTTTATGGAAGGTTGGGACATGTTGAGAAAGATTGTGCACAGAAGAAGGAATGTGCATCGAGAGAGGAATATGAAGAAATCCAAAAGCCTTTGAAAAGAAGTCAACTAGAGTTCACGTGGGAATAGATACTTCAAAGCCTTTGAAGAAAATCCATAAGATTTAGGACAAACAACAAAAATTTGTAGATCTTGAAATAAAGTATACGAAGCTACCCAATTTCTGATTTTTTTTGTGGAAGGTTAGGGCACGTTGAGAAAGATTGTGCACAGAAGAAAGAGTGTGCAAAGAAAGAGGAATATGAAGAAATACAATGACCATGGGTGTTACGACCCATATCAGGGTTAGTCAATAAATACCTCGAATTACGTGAAATGCCCCAATTAGTGTTGAGTATCAAATTAAATATCATGGTTAATCAAATAAGTTAATATGTGAATCAATAGTTGAGATGAAATCATCCGAGGTATCTAATGACAATTTTAGTGTTAATTGTTGAGTTAATTAAGTTGGGTTAAGTACACACACATGAGGTTAGTGTTTTGATTAGCTAAGACAATCTAATTAGCATGATTTCTTGCTATGAGGTTGTATAGAATTCCGTGCTTGAGAGTTTGCAAGAAAAATCACTTGAAACGGACATTCGAGGAAAAAGTTATGATAGTTTTCAGTTTAGGGTCCAATTCTGCAATTTGCCCAATTTCGACTTTATAAATCTTTCTTTCTTTCTATTTCTTCGTTATCTCTTCCAGCGGCAACCGCTTGAGGCTGTAGAGCGGCACTGTAGCCGCGATTTTCTGGAGCAGGAGCTCCGTCCAGCGATCGACCTTCTTCTCTTCTTCTACCTTTCTTCTTCTCTTCTTTTTCCTCCTCCCTTTCCCTTCCCTTTCCTTTGGTTGCCTTAGCTAGTAGCTAGACCTGTCAAACTGGGTCAAAATCCGCGGGCGCCCATGGGTCGACCCGTTTAAGTTGGGTTTGGGTCCTAAAATTTACCACCCGCTGGAAAACACCCAGACCCATACCCACCCGTTTAACTAGCGGGTTTCATGGGCAATCCGCGGGCACCCGCGGGTGACTCGCTTTATTACACTGATTTTATTAATAAAAATAATTATATAAGATTTAGTTATCAGTAAAAAAATATACACATGTTGCATATATGAAACTTGCTGCATGCGTGCGTTTGCGTCCAAGCCACTACCACTTGGTAGTAATAGGTAATATATATAATTTTTTTTGAAGTCTAGTAATAGGTAATATTAAACATGTCTTGTACTCTTATCTCAAATTTTAAACCACAACCAAGTTAACAAAACACATAGATTGATTTATAATATTTTTTACTCATTAAATAGTTTGTAAAATTTATTCTTTTGTATTATTTTGTGAGAATGGGAGGCATACATAAGGTTGTGTCATCGTCATACTACAAATTAAAAAGGTGTGGAGTTGTTAGTTGTATCATCTTCATATTGAAAATTAAAAAGGGCGTCGAGTTATTGGTTGTCATCTTCATACTGCATAATAAAAGAATGTGGAGTTGTTGTTTGGAACATGCCAAAGTTTTAGTCTTTTTTCAGTTCTCCGATTTATACCCCATCTCATTTGGATGCCTCCTTCATAATATACGTGGTTCAATTAATGTTTAGTTGTTTGGTATAGGTGGTCCTCGCTATTTAAAAGATGTATGCTTTTGAGTTAAGCTTCTAAAATCTGTATTATATTTGCTGTTCTAGCATCTATACAATATTGGTAATTAATTCAGCCAGTCAGAGGTTTTTCTTTACTAGCATGTAGCATATCTGCCCATGGGTGTATTGTTGTTTGATGCTCTTCTTATAGAAAAATTTTGGACAAATGAAAAAGGTTTACATGTCAATGTGATTGTTTTGTGCCATATCTTATGTAAACAAACATTAGCATGGTAATTTTTTTAAAATTTTATATGGGCACCCACGGGCAACCCGCAACCCGCTGGGTTGGGTTTGGATTTATCTTTCTTCCACCCGTTTAGAAGCGGGTCTTTTTGACCCGCACCCGCGAGACCCAAACCCACAACGACCCAACCCAAACCCAACCCACCCACCCGTTTGACAGGTCTACTAGTAGCCCAGCTACTCTAGCTGCTTGGCCAACGGCCAGCAGCAGTAGCTTCTCTTGCGCAGCAGCAGCAAGAAGGGATCATGGGGGCGCCAGCAGTAGGAGAAAAGGGTGATTTATTCTTGGATTCCTTCATCTCCGAGCAGCAGCTCCTTCGTCCACTCACCCAGCTAAGCTAGCCTCCTAGCAGCTTGAACCAGCAAGTAAGCAGCAGCAGTTTACGGCTGCTATGCATGGCCAGGACGGGGGCTATTTTTGGTGCGCCAACTGTAGGGAAGATTCCCTTGAGCTCCGGATTTGAGAACACCACAAAGGTGTGCAGCTCCTTGCCACAATTTAGCCATCGACTTAGCTTTTGATCGAACCATAGTTATATTTTCTTTTGGGTAAGAAGCTAGTTTCTATTCTATTGCAGGGTCAACATTTTGATCGGCCGAATTTGGTATGCTTCGGCCGAGTTTCATTTATAGGAAATCGATCAGGGTTTTGATCGGCCGAGTTGCAGGTGGATCGGCCGAGTTTCCAGCCAATCGGCCGAGTTCCCAGATTGGTCGGCCGAGTTTCAGTACTGTGAGTAGTAGTTCATTTAGAAATCATTATTTAACTCAATTTAAATGCTTAATTACTTCTGTATCAGTTAGTATAACTTTTAAACAGTGTAGTACATACAACAGAGTATGTTAGATTCATTGGAACTTGAAATACTTGATATGCTTAATGAAAATGATGAAATTTCATGTATTATAGTTGCAATGTATTTGCTGATTTAAAAGTAGATGTTTAGCATTGAAACTGGATAAATGATACTGAATCATGTTTAAGGATGACAAAGGATATACATGTGTCTCAAGTGAATATTCAGAATGTGCAATATGCATGAAATGTGATATTCATGTTTAAATGGTTATATGTTAATCAGTTAATAGACTTAGGTGCCCTAACACCGTAGAACCCCTTTGACAGATCTGCTTCTTAGGGGTGAAACTCGTGTTCAACATTATCCGTGCTTGTGTCATGGAGACACGAGGAAAGAGAGGCAGTGTCCAACAACAACGCGTGCTTGTGTCACGGTGGCACTGGAGAAAAATGGGGGTTATTCAACATTAATTCGTGCTTTTGTCACGGTGGTAACCCGGTGAGACTCTCCGCCTGTGTACTCAGGTTAGAGGAGGAGTCTAGAGCACTCATAGTAGTGCCTTGAGGCCGTCGAGCCTATGAGTCAGGCCGGAGAGCCTGGGGTCTTGTGGCAGAGAAGGGATGGCGTCAGACATAGCATTTCCCGGGTGTGTCGCTAAGTCTTGTACGGTGGGATCGTAGTTCGCTACGGATCTTTATATACAGGGTACACTGCATATGATTAGGGCATAATAATATAAATATGTAATCATATAGGATCACAGTAAATTAATATATTCGAACTTTTGTGCCAATTATATATATATGTGTTTATTTGTTTAAATATTTGTTGTTGCATAGAAATGTGACTATTATCTGCAAATCTGCTATGTCATTAGAACTGACCTGCTTGTACTGCACTTATGTTTTATTTCAATTTTATAAACCTGACGAGTTGTTTAGTGATAGCTAAATGAAAAGCTATTCACTGAGCGAGTAGGCTCATACCTCTACTCAAACATTTTCAGGTCATCATCAGCAGTAGGAATCTGAAGGATCCTTTCATCCTAACGCTTAGTCTGTAGAAGGTTTATGTAGTTAGTAGTTAGAGGTCTCTTAGTCCTTTCCCCTCGATCTTTGGGACAAGGTGTGGGTGAGAGAGAATGTGTATAAAGATGTAAATTAACTGTTATGCTTTATTTTATGTCGAACAATGTAATATGATGTAGACTTTCTGTATATTGCTAGTCAGTTTAATAAAAATGCTTCCGCAGTTTGTTTAGTTTCATTTTACAGCATAAATCAGATTATCCTATTAATGTCTTTAAAATGTTTTAAAAGTCATGAGTGGTTTGACTAGTGTGTAATCCCTCCGTCGCGCCCTAATCTCGTGATTAGTGGGTAATGCGAGATCGGGGTGTGACATTTTTTGGTATCAGAGCATAGGTTGAGTATATGAATACTCTAAGTCCAGGTCAGGGGACGATAAGAGACCAATAGGATTAAGGTTTAAGAGTTTTTCTTCTGTCTGTAATTTTCTAACAGGAAGTGTTCTGTTATACTATTATAGATGGCAGGAAAAGGATGTGGTCACGAGAACCAAGTAAAGAGTTTAAGTTGAGTCGTTAAGAATCATTAAGGTCAAAAGATAAAGTTATAAGTGAGACGAATAACAAATGATGAGTTTTAGCTCTGGAAGGTCTGAGTGTTTAGATACCCTGGCCAGGTGTCTGAATACTTAGATTGACCAGTATCAAGCTACTCTGTCTGTTCTTCTCTGGATGCCCTGGCCAGGTATGCAGAGGAAGGATGGGCTAGAGAGAAACCCTAGAAATCTTAGGGTTATGAGATAAGAAATTAATGTAGAAATAAGAGATTACATACAAGATGCGATTCAACTCTTGTCTATTATTTCTTATTTGATTTAAAGATCAGTAGAAATGCTTTTATGTGCATAAAATTAGAATTTTCAGTTTGTAAAGCAAATAAGATTCCTTTATATTGTTGTGTCATGAAGTGAAAAGTTTAATGTTTGTTTTCTTAGTACTAAAGTAGACCCAAATTTATGTTTAAATGAGTTTGCTCTGAGTGGATATTCATTCCCCATGTTTAAGATTAATAGGGGTAGATTACTCCCGAGTAGCTCTTGGCTTCAGGACTACAGGTTCGGCCTGGTCCGGCTGGCAGGATGCGTTACTGGGATCTAATGACTCCTATTAACAATAAAATAAGAATAGACTCTGGATGATTTAGACCCATAACATAGTGAGAATGTATATACACTAGGATGTTTTAACTATGATAAGAAGTCTAAATGTTCTTTTGTCTTGAGAATTAGGGTTTGAGAAGCATAGACCCTAATCGGCCCAAAATAGGGTTTTGATGATACATAAACACAAAATTTGATAAGTAAAGTGTCTCAGTAAATGATTTTTAGTATCTTATGTGTAACTCTTATTTATCTCAAATTTGGATATGATTTGGATATATAAAATGTAAACAACATTGGAAAATATCAGAATTTTCGAAGAATGTTCTGACTTGTTTATCGGCCGAGTTTCAAACTCGACCGATCACATTTTCAGAATGATATAGCAGTGTGGTAATTGAATTTTATCTTTTTATTTGTATATCCAATTGATCTCAAATTTTAACTGTGCTTGAAAAACACAATTTTAGACACTCTAATAAATTGGCGTAATTTTTGGATGACTTTTGATCTCTACAGTGAAGGTGTCGGCCGAGTTTGCAACTCGACCGAACCTGCTGCAGACTGCAATATAATAGTGCACTGTTTGATTTTTAATTATTTATTGGTAATTAGAAATGATCTCAAATTTCTACTGGAGGTCTGAAACTTCATTAGGAATAACATATAACATTTCCAGAATTTTTGGAGCTTCTGTTAGCTATTTAATAAATGAATTACAGAAACTATTGTGAAACCTGAATTTTCAGCCAATATAATTAAAGTTGAGTGTTGGATTAATATGTTATTGACCCAAGCAACTCAAATTGATTTATATAATCGACCACACCCGCACACAATAATTCTATGTTACTGATAAGAACCAAACCCTAGAATGGTTAGAGATGAAATAGTTCAAGGGATATCACTAGTGATGTAATCTTGAATACTAGCATCTCTATAAAATAAGACCTTGAGATTTGATCTATGTAAAGTAAACTAGCATTGATAGTGATCTAGGGTTTAAAGGTAGTTAATCTGAACGGTACATGAACAACATGAAATGACTTAGAGAAAAGAGTAAAACATAAAACTGAAATGTAACAATAAGAAAGCAGCATAGAAAACGGAGTATTGTCCGATATATGATCTAAAGATAGCTGATGTAGTTCATGTTTTTAAGACATGGCGTCACTATCTTTATGATGTGACAATAGATTATCACCCTGGTAAAGAGAATGTGGTGGCTGATGCTTTCAGCAGAAAGTCGAGTTCAACAGTTAATGCATTCTCTATGACAGGTTTCAATAGAGACATGTTAGTAGAAATGTGGAAGTTGAACTTAGGCTTAGGGGTGACAACACAGAGTGATTTGATTGTACAGATGTAAGTTAAGCCTACTTCTTATGATTAGATCAAGGAACTACCATAGGGTGACAGTGAGTTAAACCAGACCGTGCATGACATGATAGGAGGAAAAGAGACCAGAGTTTAAGTTTTTAAATGATGATGTGTTGCATCAATATGACATGTTGTGTGTACCTTGAGATAGTGAATTGAAAGAAAAGATTCTTATGGAAGTGCATGTATCGATGTATGCTATGTTCTCAGGAAACACTAAGATGTATATGAATCTCAAGGAGTTGAAACAGATGGTCAGATAGGCAAAAGGATGTAGTTGAGTACGTGGTTAGAAGTAGTGTGTGCCCGTAGGTTAAGGCTGAACCCTAGAAATCTACAGCTACCTTGTAATCTTTTTCTATGCCTGAATGGGAATGGGAACATATCACAATGGATTTTGTGATAGGGTTGCCCAAGACACCTAGAGGTTATGACTCGATATGAATGATTGTGGATAGACTAATTTAGTCTGCTCACTTTCTTCATATTAAGTCAACCTTTGATGTCTTGAAACTTGACTAAGATATACATGGATGAAATAGTTAGGTTGCCTGGTAATCCAGTTTCAATCATATCTTATTGAGATCCTAAGTTCACATCTAGGTTGTGGAAATAGTTGCATCGTGCTTCGGGCACAAAGTTAAGATTCAGTATAACCTTTTCATCCGCAGACGGATGGTTAGTCTGAGAGAACCATCCAGACTCTTGAGGGCATGCTGAGAGCATGTGTTATGCATCTCAGTGGAAGTTGGGAAGAACATATAAGTCTTATAGAGTTTGCTTAGTGTGAATGTTGAGTTAGAAATACACAACTGATAATGGTACGGTTTGGGTATGAACCCAGACAATACAGAATTGGTAAACCATTAGGTGCATGATTTCAAGAAAGTACGATAGCATTAAAATATACAAATAAATCTAGTTGCATGCTTCCTGTTATGTTAATGTGTATGACTTAACATTCACATGAATTGGCACATTTCTCTGAGATATTATTAGAAATTCTCAAGTACTATTAAATATTTGTGTATGATATGTAAATAACTCTTAATTGAGTTATGTGATGCATAAACTAGGAATTTGGTTAATGTGCACGTTCTTTGAGAAATTTCAGATAATTGAAAAATAGTACAGATGGTTTCTTATAGGTGAAGTAAATTATTCTTATTGGTGTAATAAGATGTTCAATTACATGAATTCAATATGTATGTGCCGAAATTGATTTAAGTTTGGGATATTTATGAATTTTAAATCTGCCTGCATGCATGATATAAAGATTACTCAGTAATTACAATGATTTTGAATATACTGCTCTACCAGTTCTAGAATGATACCGTATTGTGATTTGAACTGCAATCAAACAGATGAGATAACTGAAACCCTAAGAGTAGGGTGTTGGCATGTGATGAATGAATAAGGCAAATGAAACCCTAAGGATAGGGTGTACGATGAATCAAGTATTTTGATATCAATTCTCAGTATGAGATGTAGTGATGTGTAACAGTTAAATTGCATGATTTTATTTTAGTACCAAGTTGACATGCATTCTGTTTATTTAAGAATTTGTAGTTTGTTTGCATGTATAGTATAATAATTCCTCGGTAATTACCATAATTTGAGATATTGTTATAACAGTACTACAAGGACAATGTTTTGTGGTTTGATCTGGAATCAGATCAGATGTGTTCTAGGTTGAGGGATCAATACAGATGGTTGATCAGAGGATCAAGAAACTCAAGAATCGTGAGAAACCTTTAGAGAAGGTTTTGTGGAAAAACACAACCTAGAGGAAGCCACATGGGAGTTTTAGGGTTAGATATGCGTAACAAATTTCCTTTTCTCTTTAAGGAATTTCGGGACGAAATTCTTATAAGGGAGGGAGATTGTTACGACCCATATCAGGGTTAGTCAATAAATACCTCGAATTACGTGAAATGCCCCAATTAGTGTTGAGTATCAAATTAAATATCATGGTTAATCAAATAAGTTAATATGTGAATCAATAGTTGAGATGAAATCATCTGAGGTATCTAATGACAATTTCAGTGTTAATTGTTGAGTTAATTAAGTTGGGTTAAGTACACACAAATGAGGTTAGTGTTTTGATTAGCTAAGACAATATAATTAGCATGCTTTCTTGCTATGAGGTTGTATAGAATTCCGTTCTTGAGAGTTTGCAAGAAAAATCACTTGAAACGGACATTCGAGGAAAAAGTTATGATAGTTTTCAGTTTAGGGTCCAATTTTGCAATTTGCCCAATTTCGACTTTATAAATCTTTCTTTCTTTCTATTTCTTCGTTATCTCTTCCAGTGGAAACCGCTTGAGGTTGTAGAGCGGCACTGTAGCCGCGATTTTCTAGAGCAGGAGCTCCGTCCAGCGATCGACCTTCTTCTCTTCTTCTACCTTTCTTCTTCTCTTCTTTTTCCTCCTCCCTTTCCCTTCCCTTTCCTTTGGTTGCCTTAGCTAGTAGCCCAGCTACTCTAGCTGCTTGGCCAATGGCCAGCAGCAGTAGCTTCTCTTGCGCAGCAGCAGCAAGAAGGGATCATGGGGGCGCCAGCAGCAGGAGAAAAGGGTGATTTATTCTTGGATTCCTTCATCTCCGAGCAGCAGCTCCTTCCTCCACTCGCCCAGCTAAGCTAGCCGCCTAGCAGCCTGAACCAGCAAGTAAGCAGCAGCAGATTACGGCTGCTATGCACGTCCAGGACGGGGGCTATTTTTGGTGCGCCAACTGTAGGGAAGATTCCCTTGAGCTCCGGATTTGAGAACACCACAAAGGTGTGCAGCTCCTTGCCACAATTTAGCCATCGACTTAGCTTTTGATCGAACCATAGTTAGATTTTCTTTTGGGTAAGAAGCTAGTTTCTGTTCTATTGCAGGGTCAGCATTTTGATCGGCCGAATTTGGTATGATTCGGTCGAGTTTCATTTATAGGAAATCGATCAGGGTTTTGATCGGCCGAGTTGCAGGTGGATCGGCCGAGTTTCCAGCCAATCGGCCGAGTTCCCAGATTGGTCGGCCGAGTTTCAGTACTGTGAGTAGTAGTTCATTTAGAAATCATTATTTAACTCAATTTAAATGCTTAATTACTTCTGTATCAGTTAGTATAACTTTTAAATAGTGTAGTACATACAATAGAGTATGTTAGATTCATTGGAACTTGAAATACTTGATATGCTTAATGAAAACGATGAAATTTCTTGTATTATAGTTGCAATGTATTTGCTGATTTAAAAGTAGATGTTTAGCATTGAAACTGGATAAATGATACTGAATCATGTTTAAGGATGACAAAGGATATACATGTGTCTCAAGTGAATATTCAGAATGTGCAATATGCATGAAATGTGATATTCCTGTTTAAATGGTTATATGTTAATCAGTTAATAGACTTAGGTGCCCTAACACCGTAGAACCCCTTTGACAGATCTGCTTCTTAGGGGTGAAACTCGTGTTCAACATTATCTGTGCTTGTGTCATGGAGACACGAGGAAAGAGAGGCAGTGTCCAACAACAACACGTGCTTGTGTCACGGTGGCACTGGAGAAAATGGGGGTTATTCAACATTAATCCGTGCTTGTATCACGGTGGTAACCCGGTGAGACTCTCCACCTGTGTACTCAGGTTAGAGGAGGAGTCTAGATCACTCAGAGTAGTGCCTTGAGGCCGTAGAGCCTATGAGTCAGGCCGGAGAGCCTGGGGTCCTGTGGCAGAGCAGGGCTGGCGTCAGACTTAGCATTTCCCGGGTGTGTCGCTAAGTCTTGTACGGTGGGATCGTAGTTCGCTACGGATCTTTATATGCAGGGTACACTACATATTATTAGGGCATAATAATATAAATATGTAATCATATAGGATCACAGTAAATTAATATATTCGAACTTTTGTGCCAATTATATATATATCTATTTATTTGTTTAAATATCTGTTGTTGCATAGAAATGTGAATATTATCTACAAATCTGCTATGTCATTAGAACTGCCCTGCTTGTACTGCACTTATGTTTTATTTCAATTTTATAAACCTGACGAGTTGTTTAGTGATAGCTAAATGAAAAGCTATTCACTGAGCGAGTAGGCTCATACCTCTACTCAAACATTTTCAGGTCATCATCAGCAGCAGGAATCTGAAGGATCCTTTCATCCTAACGCTTAGTCTGTAGAAGGTTTATGTAGTTAGTAGTTAGAGGTCTCTTAGTCCTTTCCCCTCGATCTTTGGGACAAGGTGTGGGTGAGAGAGAATGTGTATAAAGATGTAAATTAACTGTTATGCTTTATTTTATGTCGAACAATGTAATATGTTGTAGACTTTCTGTATATTGCTAGTCAGTTTAATAAAAATGCTTCCGCAGTTTGTTTAGTTTCATTTTACAGCATAAATCAGATTATCCTATTAATGTCTTTAAAATGTTTTAAAAGTCATGAGTGGTTTGGCTAGTGTGTAATCCCTCCGTCGCGCCCTAATCTCATGATTAGTGGGTAATGCGAGATCGGGGTGTGACAATGGGGGTTTTGGTGTGGCATCGCCAAGAAAAGCTAATCTGACGGTAAGAGAGGATATATATGGGGAAGGAAGCACAAAAGGAGCATTGAATTTCACAAAGCCAAGCAACAAAGACATGTGGAGAAGCACCAGTAAGATTAGTAGGTCAATGGTAGTGTTCATCTGCAGGAATAGGATGAGGGGGAGTCAACGCTGGCGAATCTGGATGGTGTGATCAGCAAAAAGAAAAATGGGGCATAGGGGTGAAGTAGTCAAAAAATCATGTCTTAGGGAAAAGCCAACTTGTTGTTGAACAAATTGGTAGCTGTTGATAAAACAAATCTCAGTGGAAATGATGCAAAGTTTTACCATGTGAATCGAGTAAAGAATTAAGAAAAAAGTGAATGGGCACAGAGATGGACACTTTCTACAAGGGAAATAAAGAGAGTGCTATGGGGCCGGAGCATCAACCAGCTCACATCTGACACGATAAAAAGGAACCCCAACCCAAGGGTTGCCAGAACGCAGGGAGTAGGCAATAGAGATGGAGGAAGGATGAGACCATATGAGCGTAGTAAAAAAGCAGGGGGGAGAAGAGTTCAGAGAGCCAGCAGGATTGAGGAGGTGTTTACGACGACACGACAACAGCGGTAATGAATAGGAGTGGGAGGTTTTCTATGGGGAATAGTGAGGTCTATGTCACAAGAGCCCAAAGAATACGTAACTTGGAAGTGACCACGATACAAAACAATAACCAAAATCATAAGAACCAGGTGAAAAGGAAACCTATGATCTTATACAGGACCAGGGAGAGGACAAAGGAGAGGAAGAATCTGAAGTAGGGGCAAGTCAAAAGTGGGTGGCCAGGGAAGAGAAACATACACTCCAAGTTTTGTGATATGGAGCTAGACAAGGAAGCAGATGAATTTGATGAATTTGCAAAAAGAAACAAAGGGTGGACATATTAAGTCTGTGGATGGGATGTCTCATCCCAAGTAGCGGAAGCTGGCAGGGACCAGCCCTGGAAAGAGCAATGAATGTAATTAGTTGGAAATGTAAGGGGTTGAGCCACCCTGATAGGATGAAAGCCTCCTAACCTAGGTTTGGAGGGAGAGTCTATATATGTCTTCCTTATTGAAACCATGATTCTTACAGTGAAGTTAGAAGAAGTGAAGCGTCTCTGTGGCTTTACTGACGGGGTGTGCATTGCTAGCAAGGGAAGAAAAGATGGGATGGGGTTGTGGTGGAAGAACTGCATGGTGATAGTGAACAATTACTCCCAGCATCACGTGGATTGTACTATAACAGATAAGGAAGGGAACCAACGCTGAAGGCGGTGGGCATTTACAGGTGGGCTGATCAACCGCAAAAAAAATGAACATGGGACCTAATGAGAAAGCTAAAAAGTTATGCTCATTTGTGAATTATTTTGTTTGGTGATTTCAATGAAATCCCCCCTCACAGGGAAATGAGAGGAGGTCAACAAGAAGCTAAAAAGCTCTCTAGATGACTTCAGTCAGGTAGTGGATGACTATGAACCTAACACTGGGCTTTTCCATGAGCATCTATACATGGAAACAAGGTTGCAGTGCTGAAACTCTCATTGAAGAATGTCTAGACAGGGCACTTACTTTCCTACAGTGGAGGGAGATTTTTTCATTCAGAAGGTTATTAATCTACCTATCTATAAGTCATACCAAAGACCAAGTCATTATTGCTGAGCACTGGATGGTAAAAAAAGAAGAAAAGTAGTTACTTCAGATTTGAGCCAATGTAGATCTCTGATCTTGAGTGCCAAAATATTATTAAAGAGTATTGTGAAGTTCATACTTACTATTAATTGCTAGAAAAGATGAAAGGCTGCAGAGAAAAACTACAACTATGGGATAGGAATCACTTCGGGAAATTAAGAAAAAATTCATGAAGTTGAGAAGTTGTTGGGGGAGGCACAAACGACAGACACTGTAGCACAAATCTAAAAATCTGTGAAGAACTTGCAAAGGAATTGCAGAACTTACACCTCCAAGATGAGTCTTATTAGCATACTAGAGACAGAATAAAGGAGCTTGAAGAGGGAAACCAAAATATAGCTTAATTCCATCAGAAAACATTTCAAAGGCTACAAAGAAATGGGATTTCAGGTTTGAGATAGAAGTGGGAGGTGGAGGATGGAGGAAAAAGAGATTGAAGCCATTAACCTAAATTTTCAGTACAATGATCTATTTTTCTTCAAGCAACCCCTGACACATGGACGTAATGATATTAGGATTGGAAAGGAAGGTTGATTTGAGTGATGCAACTAATCTAGAAAGAGATATTGATGACAAGAGGCTATACACTAAATACATCAGTATAAAGCTCCGGGCCCGAATGGTATAAAACCAATTTTTTTTTCAAAATATCAGCATATCATTAGCAAAGATATAGCAAACTAAATAAGGAACTGATGGAAAGGACTACTAATATATATGATTTATGCTTTATATTTATTTTATGCTTTAGACTTGTCTTTTTCTTTAGCCTTTCTTTCATCCCATATCTACTAATTTTGTTTTCCACTAACTCTCATGTCCTCCAAAAGAGAGTAGTGTCTTGTACTTGTTTTAAACACATCAAATAAACATTATTGGTTTCTATATGCTATTAGAGCTTCGTTTGAGCTCTATGTTAAAACTCAAGGGTTGTATTCTCATATATTTTCTACTACTCTGATCCTTGCTGACACATCGACCGATGAAAAAGCCAAACAAACCAATGTTTAGTGGACCAAAGATGATTCGGGTGTGACGACGTGGATGGTTAACAATGTCGAATCGAAGATCAGTCAGTCTCTCCTCTACCTCCAAAATGCTAAAGCCATGTGGGACCAACTCTCCCATGTGTACTCTCACCAACAAAACCCAAAAAATGTCTTTAAGATCTTTTGAGAATTGAAAAGAGAATACTCGACTGATGGATCTGTGGAAGATAATTAAAATAGTTCTTTTCCCTCTAGGATGAATATGAAGTAAATCATGCTCCATCTTCTGACATGAATATGAAGTGTATCATCCTCTATCTTCTGACATCAAAGAAATTCAGTGCTAATGCATTGAACTTCAGTTAGTTCAACTCTTGGTTGGAACTCCCTCACTCCTTCTGCATTCTCAACCAAATCTTATCCAGTGATTCCTTGCCTACCCTACGAGATGTTCTCAAGTGCATCTAGCATATTCCATGTATGTCATCCCTACCCACTGCTTTCTCTGATAATTCTACCCTTGTGATGCACTATAGTGACAATGGAAGAGGTCATGGACGTGAATGTGGAGGCAGATATAGTCGAGGCCGAGGTCATTCTTCTGGCGTCCTTAGACAAGGTCTGCTACCTAAACCTAGACGTGAACAACCTCCTACCCGAACTCGATTCTACAACTTTAGTGGCAAACAAACCACCCTAAAGATCGTTGTTGGGTGACACATGTTGATCATGCTTGGGTGAACCAAGTTATATTTGATGCTTCAGATGACCCATCCAATGCTACCTCCAATTCTACTATGTCTAGTGATGAGTGGATCTGCTCACAGTTTGAGAAACTCCTCAAGGCTCACCTACCTTTGCAACCTGTTAAAACTAGATGGATGTTCTTTTTCTTTACTTGCTTCTCCTGCAACTTATGGTAAAAAACATGGATCATTGAATCAGGTGCATCTACTCATAAATCTGGTTATTCTGAAATCTTTTCTGCTTTAATTAAAAGAACTAGAGTTCCACCCGTTACAATGGCTGATGAAACTTAGTCCCCGGTGTACAGAAGTGGAACTATTTCTCTATCTCTTAATTTACACTTAACATTTGTGTTGTATGTTTCAAGATTTCCTCTCAATTTGTTATTTGTCAGTAAGACTGTTAAGAGACTTCAGTGTTATATCACTTTTGATACCAAGGGGTGTGTTTCTCAAGATCTTTGCACGAAGAAGAGGATTAGTTCGGGACATGAGGGACCACATAGACTCTATTACCTAGATGTACCACAATCTGTTTTTGCTTTACTTTCATCTCTAGTGACTGGACTTCAATGGAACTATCATTTTGGGCATCCATCTATTTCTTAAAGTGTTGGTTTCCTGTGATACCATAGAAAGTCTTTCATTGTGAAGCTTGTCAATTTGGCAAGCAAACCCGGTCTGTGTTTCATAAGAAAAAAGGCATTAGTTCCAAATTTTGTTTAAATTTAGTACATGCCCATGCCCATTAATGGGGCCATGTTTTGTTTCTAGCCTCTCTGGATGTCTTCTTTTAATGATGCCACATTCTAATCACTTTGTTTTCATAAGAAAAACTGCTTCTAGGTTTGTTATTCTTATTGTGTATTTGGATGACATAATTCTCAACTTGTTATTCTTATTGTGTATGTGGATAACATAATTCTTTCTCATTGGGATAAAGAAGGTATTCAAGCTACTAAAAAGTATCTTGAACAACATTTTATCACAAAGGGTCTAGGGAAACACAATTCCTTTTGGGGATTGAAGTTGCTCGGTTTTCTTTTGGTATATGTCTTTCACAACACAGATTCGATCTCTACATCTTCTCAAAGAAATAGGCATGCTTGGAAGTAGACATGCTAGCACCCCTCTGAATCCCAATACAAGTTAAATGATGAGTCTCACCACCTTATCCTGATAACCACCTGTACAGAAGATTAGTTGATAAGTTGATCTATCTCATTGTCGCTAGAGATGACATTATTTTTGGGTTCAGACTTGTCAGTGGTACTCGGATTAACCTCAACAACGTCACTGGGATGATGTTTATCAGATACATAAATTTCTGAAGAATTCTCCAGGGAAAGGATTCTTGTACTAGCAACATGGACACTGCAAACTCACTGGTTATTGTGACTTTGATTATGTTAGTAGTATATGTGATAGAAAATCTATATCTAGTCTCTGTACTTTAGTTGGAGAAAATTTGGTTATATGGTGTAGTAAGAAGCAGATTGTGGTTGTCTGGTCTAGAGTTGAAGAAAAGTATAAAGCCATGGCTCATATTACTTGTGAACTAATGTGGGTCCAAGGACTCCTCAAGGAATTTGGCATATATGATCCAGATCCTATAAAAAACCTATGTGTTGTGATAACAAAGCCTCCAATTTTGTTGCCAACAATCCTACTTTTCATGAGCGCACCAAGCATAAGAAGTGGATTGCCACTTTGTCTGGAAATATTTCTATTAGGTCGCATTTGCACTCCTTTTATCCAGAAAGAAGATCAGATTGTTGACATCTTCATAAAACTACTTCCAATGAGTAGCTTTTCTGTATTGGTGGACAAGTTGGGCATGTTTTGCATCTATGCTCCAGCATGAGAGGGAGTATTGATATATATTATTTATGCTTTATATTTATTTTATGATTTAGACTTGTCTTTGTCTTTAGCCTTTGTATTTTATCCCATATCCCATATCTACTAATTAGTTTTTCCACTCACTCTCTTATCCTATAAAGTAATAAGATAGTACCTTGTATTTGTTTTAAACACGTAAAATTAACATTATTGGTTTCTATAACGACAAAGGTCCATGGAGGAAATTAATGATACCTTGGTGGTTATGATCTCAAAATTCAACAACCAAAAGAGATTTAAAAAATCAAACCGATCATCTTGTGTAACGTCCTCAACAAAATTGCCTCCAAAGTCTAGCAAACATGTTAAAACCACTAATATATGGGATTACATACGAAAACTAAAGTGCTTGTATATCGGGGAGGTTGATTACAGATAATGGTCTAATAGTCTATGAGCTTTTCCATACTATGAAGAATAGAAGAGGAGAAGATAGGATACTTGACTTTGAAACTTGACATGTCCAAGGCCTATGACAGAGTAGAATGATCTTTTTTACCATGTGATGAAGTTCCAAAAAATAAAGAGATTGAAGATCTAGGACTATGTTACCATGGTGTGCAATTGCTTGCCATCAACAAAAATTGATCAAGAAGCATTAGACCAATGCATGGACTGTGATAGGGAGATCCTCTTTCACCGTACCTTTCTATTTTTTGTGTAGAGAATTTCTCTACCTCTCTTATTTTTGCTACTAATAATGGTGTTACCTATGGTACAAGAGTTAGTAGGGGAGCCCCCCCCCCCAGTATTTCTCACATCTTCTTTGTAGACAATAGTATCATCATTACAAGGGCTTCCAGTCAAGAATGCTTGAAGTTGGCCAAGATTATCATCCATGAATGAGCATCGGGCAAAAAATAAAACTATCCAAGATGGAGATGGTGTTTAGCAAAAATATGGATAGACATAAAAGAGGATATCAAGAATATATTGTAGGTGAAAATGTGGATAGACATGCATGATACTCAGGGGCCTCCTGCAACTGGTAGGTCCAAAAAACAAGTTTTTGGATACATCAAAAAGAGAGTTTGCAAGAAACTCCAAGGGTGGAAGGATACATTTTTGTCCAAGCCAGGGAAGGGATTTCTTATTAAAGTAGTGTTACAGGGATACTGATGTGTGTAATGAATGTATTCCAATTACCGATTGGGTTACTAAATAATGTTTATTCAGTTGTTGCAAGATTTTGGTGGGGTGCAAAAGGTACAGTAAGAAA
Source organism: Alisma plantago-aquatica (assembly GCA_963693085.1). NCBI lineage: Eukaryota > Viridiplantae > Streptophyta > Magnoliopsida > Alismatales > Alismataceae > Alisma > Alisma plantago-aquatica. Next base: position 1,855,144,320 of record OY856409.1, read on the forward strand.
CTATTATGGAAGTGCTAGGCGATTTTATGCAAATCAAAAATGAAGGTAGAGTGGGATTTAAAGATATGCACACTTTCAACCAAGCGTTATTGGGAAAAACAACTATGGAGGTTGGCAATAAAACAAGACATGTTGGCATACCCAGTACTAAAGACCAAATATTTCCCAAGATCCTCAATTTTGGAATCACAGAGGGATTTTAATCCCAATTTTAGCAACCAAAATATTTAGGGCACGACGCCCACTACTAGAAAGGTTCAAATGTAGAATCAGAACACGAAAAAGATAAGTATCATAAATGATAACTAGATTTGAACAGGAAAAAGGTGTTTGCCCAAGTGATAGAAGAATGGGAGGAACTGCAATCATGTGTGAGAGAGTTGCCAAATTCTGAAACAGGTTAATGGAACTACACCCTCATCAACACATTGTTTCACAAAGATAAATAAAATTTGACTCGTTCAAACAACGGAGGGGGGGAGAGGCAATACCAAGGGCGATCGAGAAGACAACACCAAGAGATAGAAGTGACCAAGAGCCCGAGGAAGAATGAAGAGAGGCCCATCCTCTATGTTTGTGGCAGGAAGACAAAGAACTATATCGATGAAGATAAAAATTAAGCAAACTCTAAACCAATTCGTCAGTGGCAAGCTCATCTACCCTAAGAAGATTGTAGAGTAGAACATGGAAAAGTGGAGTGCAGCAGCAACAGGCTATATAGTTGGATTAAAGCCACACTAGACTACTCTCACTACTCATCTGGTATAGATCTGGAACGTTAAGGGGTCAATAGATATCATATTGAGAGGTAATGGATTCTTTGTAGTCTTGTTTTCAAATGAAGAAGATATGTTAAATGCTCTAGAAGGGTGACCATGGTACCAAGGAACAAATATCATTGATTCAGTCAAAATTTAGATTTCAACACCGTGGGATAGGATATTATTCGAGTGCAATGTTTTAAAAAGCTCAAAGGAGGCGTACAGACAACACCTTGTAGCTGCTTGATTGCCAGGCGGGCGCTCAAGAAACCGCTTTTTGAAAAAGATGATGCTTATTTTCCGATGTAATTTAATATAAAATTACACGTATTCATGTATAAATTATCATTATGTAGGGACTTTTATACATACCTGACCTTATAGTATATAGTATATAACTAGTACATACACATACTAGTACATCGTCCAGAACTAGTACATACAGACAGAATAAGGTACATCAATAGTACATGCAAATCATATAGTACATTTTTTTAAGGTAAACCATACCGATATATTGATAAAAGCCATACGACATCTACAAAGATAAAAGGTTCATACATATTTTGTAACCACATGAGCCAGAGAACGCCTTCTAATAGATAGGATTGGATGCGAGTATGACATTTCAGAATGGATTCCTCCCTTTCGTGCTTATAGAAGAAGCTTTCATGCGGAATCAAACCATAATCCCAGGTAAAATCTGCAGAGTCGACGCTACCACCACCTAGATGACCAGAATAATCAAAATTTGCATCTCCAGAAGACCCATCACACCTACACCAATACATCGAGCACAACAGACAACCGATCGAACTATACTAAACAAGGGGGGAGAACACTTACCAGGTTGAATAACCGGGGGAAACCCATATAAACAACCACCTTCACAGAGGAAGGACAACACTCCTTATGCAAAAGGAACAAAAAAGCCGATAAACGGCAGACCAAAGATAGATGAACTGCCAAAACCAGCTCCCAAGCAAAACCCTGCATAGAAAACCAGACCTTGTCGATCACTCTAGCTGAGGGACGCCCACCAAAACCTGCCTCTTCACGACGGCCAGAGGCCCAGAACGGGGTTGTGGCAAGGGCCACAGAAGCCCCGCCGCCGCCAGGGACACAACGCCCAGCGCTAGCGTCGCAGAGACGAGAAGCAAAGATGAGGGGGTGAAGAAACGACCACCAGACAGAGGCGATCCACACCGATCGGGCTTGGAAGAGGCCTGGGGGGAGCGGGGTGGCGCAGGACGCCGCCGATGCCCCCTCCCCCGAGTTGGGAAACTCGTGCCCTAGTCGCCCTCTGAGTCACCCAGGCCGACGGGAGCGGATAGACGGGAGTGGTGTGATATGTAATCATATAGTACATAAATACATACAGATCATATAGTATATAACTATTACATACATACAAACAGATATGCAGAACATCAATAGTACATAGTAGAGCATTAGTACATGCATACAGACCATTTATATACATATATAAATTAATTAGGTATAAAGGTTTATGACTAGTAAAAATACATGTACCTTAATTTACAAAACAATGTACCTACTACCTACTAATATAGGTGCAGCGTAAAGAACATGTTACAGGAGTATGGGGCAAATACAATGAATAAATAAAGCAAGGATTACTTTTTCCATAAGTTTTTAACCCCCCCTAGTGGGCCAACAACAAGTTTGGGCCTTATTTTTGGTCCAACATGTATTTTTCAACTAAGAGGGACAAAGTGGGTGCCTAAAAAGGGTCTTCGAGTGGGCGATTAAGCGGCCACTTTTTGCTGGCCCGTTCAGCTAGCGCTTAAGGCCATTTTCAGGCAGCAGAGGGTCTGGACCGCTCAAGCGGCCGCTCCAAATGTTTTTTAGAACAGTGTGCGAGTGTACCGATAGGATCACAAATCTGGTAGTACTGATGGGCATACCGCCAAATTATCCCAAATATTACCAAATTTTGACGAAATCGATTGGTATCTCAACGAAAAAAATAAACTTTGCACATGTGAGCCTGTTTTTGTTTTTGAGAGGAGAAAAGGGGGGACAAGGGGGATTTCAACAATTGGGGCTCAAATAAGACTTGTAAGATGTGCTTTGATATTTCGACCGTTTCTCTTGATTACACCTCATCTGTGCTGATTAAAATATAAATTCATCCAAAAAAAGGCTTAAATTGACAAAGATCGCCCAAGCCACTTTTTTATACATCTTCCTAATTGTATGTGATCATATATCTACATTACTATTTTTTTTAAGGTAAAGGTCATGATATATCTACATTACTATCTCATAATCATATACACTATAATCATAACAACACACCTAAACATCTACTAGATATGAGCATAATATAAAATCTTTTTAGTAGTAAGATCATTATTAAATATATGCTCTTATTACTAGTATTGTTAGAAGGAAGAATATCTAGTTAGCAACATGAACACAAACAAATAGTGAAAAAGTAAAGGTTTTGTAATTTTTCAATCTTATTATTTATTTATATATAGAACTTGCTACACATCCCACGATATGGACATGGCCAATATGGTAATTACATTTGTTATATTATCACATCCTCCCAACATGCATATAGCAGACAGAATAACTATGTCTTTTATATTTATCACATTATTAGGAATGAGTCATTGGGAAATTCACTATTGCATATTAGTATCACTTGGTAATAAAAGATGGCAAAGAAAGGCGTCACATTAGTGATGTTGCCTAACTTCCTTCATAGTCATGAAGTCAGTTGTCAAAGTCACATATTGACTTTTAAGAAGACCAAGAGAAAACCCTGGTTGAATTTTTTTTCATAATCTAATTTGATGCATACAGAGACATAGGTCTAGATCTATATAAATCACATGGGCTGAGAATAGTATGTTTATCACATCATGAAGCTCAAGTTAGGAAACAATCACCAAAAAGGGAGGTCCACCATCACATCCACATAGAAATTATATGAGTAGAGAATAATATGATATCACATCATGAAGCTCATTTTAGGAAATTAACAACCACCAAGAAGGGGAGGTCAACCGTCACATCCACATGCAATATGGACTTTTTCTTCAATGAAGATAAACTATAATCTAATGGAGTATTATATAAAATTTATAAGACTGTGAATATATAAAATAGTAATATATGTGCCCTACCTTCCTTCAAACTTGACATTCTCTCTACTCAAAGATAATACATGAAGGACCTCCCCTTGTACATTCAATGAATGATGCCATTGCATATGTATGTGTACTTAAGTAAATGGATTTCACACTATAGTTGTTACATTTTGTCATCAAATTCCTTCATTTAAATCCCGAAGTTATATTCTAGGTTCTCTACTTCCCCACATTCAGGATCCCCCCACATACCCAATATAGAAGTCTATTGCATAAAATGTTGCTTTTGGGTTTAGAGATTACACTTGTGAAATTTCATTATTTTATTTGTTCACTTTGGCATCGAAATGGCCAGGATTGCATCTACCAGAATTTCCGTTGGTATATCAGTAAGTACCTATTTACACACTGTCAAAACCATGGTATTGAACATCCTCAAAATTTGGTGATTAATCCTCGATGTTACATATGTCTACACCTGTCGATGTTCGATGTCGATGTCAAACTTGGTAAACTTCAATGTTTGTCAAAGTTGACATTGTGAAGTAGACTATGTATTTTTGTATGTAAAGGAAAATACAGTGCTCTCTCTTTTATAATCCAAGAGATAAAGGTAAAAAACAAAAATAAGAGATATGAGAATAAAACTAAAAATAGTAACAGGAATAGTGAATATATCAACACTCCCTCTCAAGTTGGAGAATAGATATGAATCATTCCCAGCTTATCCACCATGGAAGCAAATCTGATCTTAGGAAGAAGCTTTATGAAGATATTTGTTACTTGAGTAGAAGTAGGAGTGTATCGTGTGATGCTTCTAGACAAAATAGCTTCTCTGACAAACTGCAATCCACCTCAATATACTTGGTGCGCTCATGAAATGTTGGAATTATTAGAGAGTATATTTATTTATATTTTTAAGTGTCTTTGTAATATGGGCCCAAGTATGTATTGGTCCATTAGGGTTTAGTTAGAGTTTGTACGCTTCCCTGCTTTCCTATATACAGAAGTAGAGTTGCCTATTATCAATAAAACAACTAGCCGTCTTTTATCATTTAACATGGTATCAGAGCAGTGATCCTAAAACTTTAATCTAAGAGAAGAGGGAAAGACTTTCTTCAGCCTGTGAGCAGTTGTAGCCGCTTCTTAGCTTGGCTATCCGCCAAGCGCTTCCATAGATCTTCTTCATGCTTGTTGTCGTTAGTTTCTACCATACATCTATTCTATGCCCTTTCCCATTCTCTAGTCGTTAATCCCTGCTTCCGTAGTGCCCCTCATCCCATCGTGTCTGTGTCTCCCTATTTCTGTGTGTATATGCATCTACCTCTCCATCTATTACGAATTTGCTTGTATGCCACCTACAAAAAGCTCACATTTACGCTCTCTATGCCAACATGCTTGTGAGAGTTTAATCTTGTAGTGTGTTTAGGTTGTACAAGTTAAGTGTTCGTGTGTGTGCACGTGGGTGAATAAGCAGACTGTTTGTAGCGATAGGCAGGGTCAAATGAGACTGGGTCATGGCGAGAGTTTTGCTCCAGTTTGTTAGATCGTGCACAGTGTCGATTGTGTAACAGTCATGTACCAAGAATTGCTCTACATTGGGTGTGGATAATATAAATAGAAAATCCAAAAAGAAGGCATGTTGCGTCGTGTTGCATATCCTCTGCTTTCACATATCAGAGTTGCTTGTTCTTGCGTGTAGGCATATAGGCAAACACCTTGTGTGAGTGGTGTCTATCGTACAGGGTGAGGACGAGTGAGACTCTGGCCAACAATTGGTATCAGAGTCGATGGTTAGAGATCAGCGGAGATTGCGAAGATAGCGGAGGAGTTATCTAAGGTGGCGGAGGAGGCACTAGCCAAGGCGAGGGCGGCACGGGCAGAAGCAGATGCGGTGAAAGTTGAGTTGGCAACGTTGAAAGGGATGAAGGCTGGAGGAGGGGCAGAGAACTCAAGGATACTATTCCGATCTCAGCGGCGACGGGGAGGCCTCGAGGCCCTATCAGCTAACCGCAGTTGATGCACACCAACTACATGATGTGGGCGATGCAGATGCGAGTCGCGATGTAGTCAGTGGGCGGTGGTCCACTCCAACGAGGTTGGATTCGAGATGGATCGCGATGCTCTATTGGCAATTTATCAAGGAGTGCCAGAGGATGTGATGGCATCGCTTTCCAGGATGGATACGACGAAGGTGGCCTGGGAGGCCATAAAGGCCGTCATTGCTGGGCATGACCGAGTCCGCGAAACCAACCTTCAGATGCTCTGCATGGCATTTGAGGGAATGGAGATGGGTGATGATGAGTCCGTGGATGCTTTTACAGCACGGATGAACAAGCTCGTATCTTCGATTCGTGCTCTAGGCAACGAGGTGAGGGAGCTCACTATTGTCCAGAAGGTCTTGTAGGTTGCACCGGCGCGGCTGATGCATATCGTCAGCGCGTTGGAGCAATGTGTTGATCTCAAGACACTATCTGTCGAGGATTTGTTCAGGCGTTTCAAGGCGCATGAGGAGCGACTCCGAATGCGATTTGGGGACCCTGTTGATGGACAACATCTGATGCTTACCAGGAAACAATGGGAGTCCTACGACAGTAAAAAGAACGACAACGAGGGTTCAGGTGGAGGAACTAAGGGAACCACCGACCGTGGCAATGGTCAGGGATGAAGTGAAGAACAATCCAGCAATGAGGGTTCAGGTGGAGGAACCAAGGGAACCACCGACCATGGCAATGGTCAGGGACAAAGTGAAGAACAATCCTCATGTACAAGGCCTAAACCGAAAGGAAAAGATCGTTTGAAGTGCTTTAACTGTAGGGAAAAGGGACATTTTCTGAAGGAATGCACCATGCCAAAGAAGAAGAAGAAGGAGAAAGCGTTGCTGGCTAAAAAGAAAAATGACGAACCTGTTTTTTTGCTATCTGAAATCTACATTATAGAATCTACTACATCATAGGTAAAGGGAAAAGTTTATCTCAATGAAGAAAGTGACGTCGAAGCTTGGAACTGATGAAAGGTATGATACAAAAACATGGTATCTTGATACTGGAGCTAGTAACCATATGACAGGGACCAAATCCATGTTCACTAGTCTTGATAGTACTATAACTGGTTTAGTCAAGTTTGGTGATGGATCCCTAGTTGAGATAAAAGGTAGGGGAACTGTGTTAATTACAGCTAGAGATGGGGCTCACAAGGGACTGACTGATGTGTACTATATACCCAAGCTGAGAAGTAATATTGTTAGTCTTGGTCAGTTAGAAGAAACTGGTTGTAAAATTACATTAGAAGATGGTTACCTGTAGATACTTGATCAGGGGAGGAAGTTGTTGGTTAAAGTGCCCAGAACTAGAAACAGGTTGTATGTTATGAATATAAACTTGGGGATGTCGGTGTGCTTATTATCTTCGATCAGTGATCCAGCTTGGCTATGGCACACTCGTTATAGGCATCTGAATTTTCATGTGTTGAGGTCATTAGCTCAGCATGAGATGGTGCGAGGCCTTCCTTTGGTTTGTCAGAAAAACAAGGTATGTGATGGCTACTTGATTGGAAAATAGCGTCGCTTACATTTTTCGAAATAGGCAATTTACAAGGCAGGCAGGTGCCTTGAGCTGGTGAACATAGACCTTTGTGGTCCAATTACACCAGTGACTCCTGCAGGTAACCGATACTTTATGTTGCAGGTTGATGACTACAGTCGGTTTATGTGGGGAGCACTGCTGAAGTTGAAAGATCAAGCCCTTGTGTACTTAAGAAATTTATAGCAGCAGCAGAGGTGGAAAGTGGACTGAAGCTGAAGATGTTGAGAAGTGATCATGGAGGAGAATTTACCTCAAATGAGTTCAGATCCTACTGTGAAAATCATGACATCAAGAGGCAGCTCACTGCTCCATATAGCCCACAACAGAACAGATTCATGGAGAGGAGGAACCAAACTGTGGTTGCAATGGCACATTTTCTGCTAAAAGGGCATGGAATGTCAGGCCGTTACGGGGGGAGGCAGTGGCAACTGCGATCTATTTGCTGAATCGCTCTCCAACCAAAAGTGTAGTTGGGATGACACCTTATGAAGTGTGGTATGAGGAGAAACCTAGTGTTGATCATCTACGCACCTTTGGTTGTCTTACTCATGTAAAGGTAACAAGGCTTGCTGGTGGAAAACTTGCAGACATAAGTGTTCCAATGGTAATGGTTAGATATGAAAAGGGGTCAAAGGCATACAATTTGTACAATCCAAAAATAGGGAAGGTAGTTGTCTCTCATGATGTTGTTTTTAGGAGTCAAAAGTGTGGAACCGGGATGAAGCAGTGGATCATACTGACGGCGCCAGTGAGGACAGGTTCACAGTTCACTTCGATAAGGAACCAGCTATCTCATTTAGGGGTTTGGAGTCTGATGATGGCACAACACACAGGGAACCAGGCACACCAACAAAGGATGCAGAAATTGGGCCACCGGGTAACATGAGTGAAGAAGAAATTGTACCTAAAGGGGAAGCAGTTCCTATTGCAGACCTAGCTCCTGAAACGCCAGAAGGAGAAGGGAAAACAAGAAGCCTTGAGGATCTGTATGATGCCACAACCTCAAGCTGGAGTCCTGTCTGTGGACTTCGACCATGTCCAAGACTTGGAACTGTGTATGATAGGTGCTGAGGAAACGTCACACCATAATGAGGCTCTGAAGCATGAAGCATGGAGAAAAGCCATGGAAGAAGATCTAAGATCCATTGATGAGAATGATACATGGAGTCTAGTAGCTCTGCCTGATGGTGTGAAGCCTATAGGGTTGAAGTGGGTGTATAAACTGAAGAAAGATGTTGTTGGAAAGGAATAGATTATGATGAATTTTTTGCACCGGTAGCTCGACTCGAGACAGTGAGGTTGCTCATTGCTCTGGCTGCATAAGAAGGGTGGGGTGTTCACCATATGGATGTAAATCAGCTTTTCTGAATGGAGAGTTGAAGGAGGAAGTATATGTTGTACAACCTCCTGGTTTTGTTGAGAATGGCAATCAACAGGAAGTGTTGAAGCTCAAGAAGGCTTTGTATGGGTTGAAGCAGGCTCCAAGGGCGTGGAATACTAAACTTGACAGCAGTCTACTGTCATTGGGATTTCAGAGGAGTCTGGTAGAACATGTTGTGTATATGAGAAACACTGAAGGGGCTAGACTGCTAGTTGGTGTTTATGTTGATGATCAGATTATAACATGTTCAGATGAGATGGAAGTGAAGAAGTTCAAAGATCAAATGCTGGATTTGTTCAGCATGAGTGATCTAGGCTTGTTGTCCTATTATCTAGGAATTGAAGTGAATTAGACCAGCAGAGGCATCACCTTGAGCCAAGCAAGCTACAAGATGAAAATTCTCGAGAAGACCGACATGGAAGAGTGCAACTCTAGTCAGACTCCGATGGAGCAGAGGCTGAAACTGAACAAAGCAGGTGAAGGAGAAGTTGTGGATCCTACACAGTGGCGGAACCAGAAAATTACACTAAGGGGGGGCTGAAATCATATATGTGTACATTTTAGCACAGAGGGGGGGGGGCTGAGCCAAAAATGTTTTCCCCATTGAGAATGGAACCTGCATCATTTGCTTTAAAAACCAAGCTATTTATACTCCACCTAGTCCCATTCTTTGCAATTTGTACGTAGTTGATGTATTTATTTATACTTTAAGCTATACTTAATACTAAAAAGATAACTATTTGTATTAGTTTTTTGGGGGGAGGGGGGGCTAAAGCCCCGGCAGCCTCCCCCCTAGTTCCGCCCCTGATCCTACATACTATCGAAGTATTATAGGAAGTCTCAGGTACTACGTAAACACCAGGCCTGATCTTGCTTATTCCGTAGGGATTGTCAGTCGATACATGGAGAAACCTATGTCACAGCACATGGCGGCCGTAAAGCAGATCTTGAGGTATATCTGAGGTACTCTGAACCTTGGATGTTTTTATCCGAAAAATCAAGCTATAGAATCACGCTTATGTGGGTACATCGACAGTGACTATGCTGGTGACATTAATGACAGAAAGAGCACTACAGGAGTTCTATTCTTCCTTGGTGCGAGTCCAGATACATGGCTCTCACAAAAGCAGCGAGTAGTGGCACAATCGTCTTGTGAAGCTGAATATATTTCAGCTGCTACTACTGCTTGCCAGGGTGTTTGGCTTGCTCGTTTGCTTGCTGAACTGAAGGGCAGAGAAGAAAAATAGGTGGAGCTCAAGGTTGACCATAAATCAACAATTTCGTTGTGTTATAATCCTGTCCATCCTGATCAGAGTAAGCACATTGATACACGGTTCCATTATATCCGTGAGTGTGTAGAAGTCGGTCAGATTGTAGTGAACTATGTCCCTACAGGAGAGCAGATCGTAGACCTCTTGACCAAGCCATTGGGGAGACTGAAGTTCTTGGAGCTACGGGTGAAGGCCGGCTTGGTGGATGTCAAGGACGTCCAACAAGATTAAGGGGGAGAATGTGAGAGTTTAATCTTGTAGTGTGTTTAGGATGTACAAGTTAAGTGTTTGTGTGTGTGCACGTGGGTGAATAAGCAGACTGTTTGTAGCGATAGGCAGGGTCAAACGAGACTGGGTCATGGTAAGAGTTTAGCTCTAGTTTGTTAGATCGTGCGCAGTGTCGATCGTGTAACAGTCATGTACCAAGAATTGCTCTACACTGGGTGTGGACGATATAAATAGAAAACCAAAAAAGAAGGCATGTTGCGCCGTGCTGCATATCCTCTGCTTTCACATATCAGAGTTGTTTGTTCTTGCGTGTAGGCATATAGACAAACATCTTGTGTGAGTGGTGTCTACCGGGTGAGGACGAGTGAGACTCTGGCCAACAATGCTCGTGTGATTAAAAATCTAATCTAATTTCTTATTTGCATAACAGCCATCTTCGATCTCACTGGTTCTTTACCATGCCATGCCTTCCATGCCATGTCGTGTATGGTTTCATGGTAGAAGATTAATATCAAAACACCATCAAGCCTCTGTTGCCTCATGCCTGTCCAGTTTCCTTTGGCGGCTGATGGTGCTATGCCTGAAGTGCATTCGAGATTGCACCTCCCTTTTGGTCTCGTCATCTCCACACCTTGCTTTCTGGTGCGCAGCCGTGGCCAAAGAATTTGCATCACCGCACAACAAAAATCGGACTCCAAGCCTGAGGCTTAGTGTTCTGCATCTGAGGACGAGTTGTATTCGTCGTGGACTGTATTGAGGCGTCTGAGCTGTACTACATGTTCCTGAAGGCTTGATTACTGATTGGGAGGTATTAATGTAAACCAGAAATTAGACAGCCCGTCTATCTACTGTTCATCGCTGCAAAGGCCCAGATTTGCTCACTGTTGCCTACGTTCTCTTCACATCGGATTACTTTATAGGCTGTGAACAAGCCGCTTCAGAAAATATGTGGATCTGAGATGCCTTCTAGTAGTCCTCAACCATTCACGGCGCATGGAATCAGTAATGAAGAGGAGCAGCGTCCTCCCTAGAGCCCCGACTCTTTGATATCACAAAACCTCTCCATTGCCGAATTACTTACACTTTTCCAGTGGTCTTTACAAGTCTACACCTTTGTCGCACCATCAGATTACGAGTCATGCCACAACGGAAGTCATTGGAAGGGACCCCACTTGAGTATACTTGAAACCCACACCGTCCTGGCCTCCTTGCTAGCATTTGGTCTTGCTTGGAGCACAAGAAGACATGCCGTTTCTAAATATTGCCTTATAGCTATTAAATGCGTGGTAAAGACACTCACTATTTCCGGTGATTTATATATTCCACATGCGGCCTGCAGTTGATATTTCTATATATGAGTTGTTATATTGGTTCGGAAAAGTGCAAAAGAACAGTAGAGATGCTTTGATTAATTGGAAACCATCCTATACGGCCGGTTCATGTACTTCTTGCTTATTTGACAAAGCAAACGACCACTTGGTAATTGGCATTCACATTCGTTGAGGAAGAGAAAGCAAATTATTAAAAAAAAATTGAAATCAAAACGGGAATGGGCAAAGCAAAGATTAAGAAAATCTTTCATTTATGGACCAGCCTTTGACCAACTTAATTAATTACCCAAACCCTCTGGCTGCTACGTCCTATATTTCTTTCGGGGGTGTTTCTTTATCATTGTCCACCCCAACCACTCTAGGTTGCTTCCGTGGTTGGTGCATGGGGGAGAAATAGAGGAGAGTGAGATAGAGGAGAGGAAGATTACTTTCTGTTGTTCAATGTATTTGTAGATCTTTATACACTTCTTGAAGAGTTTGTTGACTTCTACTATTGATATTTGCATTTGAAAAATCTTTTGTTGATAATGCTTCTCGGAGAGCTTACTATCTGGAGCTTCATGTCTACTGCTTACTTTTTCAAACTGATGGTCATCTATCTAGCTACGTCAAATTTGCTTTCTACTTTTTGTTCGTGATTTCTTTGTACGTCAACTGATGTGACCCAACACTCTTTGGGAATTTGACCACCTATGCACCATCACTCTTTGGCTTGTCCGTGCTTTATTTGCACGTTGGCATTGTCTATGCTTTGCACATGTTGACCTTTTAATTGTTCGTGCCTTGTTTGTACATCGACTTTCTACTTCTGTGTACAGCACTATCTGGCTCATACGTGCTTTGTTTCAGACGTTGACTCGGACGTACTTTATTTGTACGTTGACTACTGCTACTGTGACTCAGCACTCTCTGGGCTGCAAAGTTAGTGACTGTGATGAAGACCATGAAACATTATTTGTTCTGCTTATTTACCCTCCAGAAGATCATGAAGCTTCTGCAATTGCGACCTGCTTACTTGGAATATCTACTTGAGGTGGAGTGTATGAGTGTTTGAGAGCTTAATTGATATACTGAGGGGGAGAAAATTCTTGTACGGGCTTGGTTTATCCTTTTATTCTATTTCTTTATTTTTTGTCCAACTCTCTATTTGCAAGCCGGTTTGGGATTCTCCCAACTTCAGTTTGAGGGGGAGTATTAGAGAGTATATTTATTTATATTTAAGTGTCTTTGTAATATGGGGCCATGTATGTCTTGACCCATTAAGGTTTAGTTGGATTTTGTATGCTTCCCTGCTTTCTTATATATAGGAGCAGAGTTGCCTCTTATCAATACAACAGCTAGCCGTCTTTTATCATTTGACAGGAATGATAACTATGAATATAGCAACTTTATTGTCACAATACATAGGAATAGAATAAGGATCAGAAATGTTAAACTCCTTCAGAAGACCATGAACCCACAACAGTTCACAAGTAGTATAAGCCATAGCTCTATACTCAAGCCTCAGAACAGGCAACAACAGATGTTTCTTGCTACGCCAGGTAACAAAATTACCTCCCACAAAGGTACAGTAACTAGATGTAGATCTACGATCTATCCTACTACCTACAAAATCAAAATCAAAATATTTGTGACTTTACAATGCCCATGTCTACTGTATAATAAGCCCTTTCCTGGAGAATTGTTGAGATACTTCAAAATATGACACAGCATCCCAATGGAATTGTCTGGGCTTATCCAGATATCTACTGACTAATCCAACTGCAAAAGATATATCAGCTCTTGTAACAGTCAATATAAGCTTAGCAACTAATCTACGATGTTGTTGGTTATCTGAGTACGGAGGAGAAGAGTTATCCCAGTTGGTAGTAGGGTCCAGAGGAGTACTAGTAGGTTTTGCTTCAAGCATGCCTATTTTTGCCAAAAGATCTGGAACATATCTCCTCTGTGATAAGAAAATACCTAAAGAGGAGCGGGAAACTTCAATGCCCAGAAAATATCTCACTTTCCCTATCTTTAGTTATAAAGTATTTTTCCAAGTATTCTTTTGTAGCTTGGATGTCTGCTTGATCACTCCCAAATAAGAGATACAATCAACATAAACAATGAGAATTATAAGACTAAAGGAGGTCTTCTTACTAAAAATTGACTGACTAGAGTGAGAGGCGGAAGCTAAATTTATGAAAAAAGTGACTCAATTTGTCAAACCAGACTTGTGGACTTTGTTTCAGCCCACAAATATCCTTGTGTAACTTGCATACTTTAGAACACTCCTCGTGAGAAAAAAACCCTAGTGGTTGCTCCATATATACCTCCTCATGCAGGTCACCATATAAGAAGGCATTTTTTACATCCAGTTTAATCAGGGGCCACAGTTTACAGACACAAAAATAAGGATAAGGATAGAATTTAAACGTGCAGCAGGAGACAAAGTCTCAAAATAGCCAACTCCACATGTTTGAGTATAGACTTTGGATAAAAGGCGAGCATTAATCTTTCAATTGTGTCATTCAGTTGATGCTTGATTGTAATGACCCAGCAACATCCTACAAGGGAGCAATCTGCAAGAAAATCAACCAAGTCCCACGTGTGTTGATCGGTAAGGGCATGCATTTCAGTATTCACAGCTTGGCGCCATGTAGGATGTTGTAAAGTTTGAGAACATTCTTAGGAATAGAGACAGCTAATAAAGTATAGGTTAGCAAAGCTAATGCCAAGATTAGTAGTAGAATAGAAATTTCCAATAAGATGTTGTGTGCAAGACTGGGTTCCTTTACGTGGACAAATGGGAACATTTAAATCAGAGAGTACATATGGTTGTGTGGGATCTATCGGAAAAGATGTAGGATTTGGTGAAGGAGGGGCCATGGAGGGAGTTGTAGCTTTTGATCTTCGTTGATACACTTTCAGAGGCGGAAACAGGGCAATAGTATTAGGTGACACATCAGTCTCAGCAGACAAAGGCATTGGTGTATCAACCAACAGATCAGATGGCAAAGTAGAACCTACTATAGAGTAGAATGGCATATGCTCAAAGAAAACCACATTGGCACTGACAAACCATTTCTTTGTTGATCGGTCGTAGCGTCTGTACCCTTTCGGAGTCCTAGAGTAGCCCAAGAAAATACATTTCATAGATCTCAGATCAAGCTTTGTTAAGCCAGGACGTAAGTTTTTGACAAAGCAAGTACTTATAAAAATCTGAGGAGGTACAGAAAAAAGTGGGGTATCTAAGTATAACACGTAATCAGGCGCTTGATTGCCTATCACAGAGGAGGGCATGTAATTAATGAGATAGCAAGCAGTAGAGATAGCTTCAGGACAGAAGATTTTGGGTACTTTATAGTTAAAAAGAAGAGTGTGTGCAACTTCTAGAAGGTGATGATTCTTGCACTCAGCAATCCCACTTGGTTGGGGGTGTAAGAATAGGAGATGAATAGTGTCACACCCCGATCTCACACTAACCTCAATCCACGAGATTAGGGCGTGATAGAGGGATTACTCACAAGCCAAACCTCTCATAACTTTTTAAACCATTTTAAAGACATTAAAAAGATAAACTGATTTATGCTGTAAAATGAAGCTAAACAATCTACGAAAGCATTTTTATTAAACTGACTAGTAATATAAACAAAGTCTACAGCATATTACATTGTCCGACATAAAATAAGGCATAACGACTGATTTACATCCTTATACACATTCTCTCTCACCCACACCATGTTCCAAGGATCGAGGGGAAAGGACTAAGAGACCTCTAGCTAGACTAACTACATATACCTTCTATGATTAAGCGTTAGGATGAAAAGATCCTTCAGATTCCTGTTGTTGATATTGACCTGAAAATGTTTGAGTAGAGGGATGAGCCTACTCGCTCAGTGAATAGCATTTCATTTAGCTATCACTAAACAACTCATCAGGTTTATAAAATTGAACTAAACATAAGTACAGTACAAGCAGGGAAGTTCTAATGACATAGCAGATTTGCAGATAATAATCACATTTCTATGCAACAACAGATAATTTAAACAAATAAACAGTTATAGAGAATTGGCACAAAAATTTGAATATATTAATTTACTGTGATCCTATATGATTACATATTTATATTATTATTCCCTAATCATCTGCAGTGTACCCTGCATATAAAGATCTGTAGCGAACTACGATCCCACCGTACAAGACTTAGAGACACACCCGGGAAATGCTAAGTCTGACGTCAGCCCTGCTCTGCCACAGGACCCACAGGCTCATCGGCCTTCAGGCTCATCGGCCTCGAGGCTCATCGGCCTCACTGCACTACATCGAGTGCTCTGAACTCCTCCTCTAACCTGAGTACACAGGCTCAGGAGGTCTGGGTTACCACCGTGACATCGCACGCGTTGTTGTTGAATAACCCCTATTTACTCCAGTGCCACCGTGACATCGCACGCGTTGTTGTTGAACACTGCCTTTCCATTTTCGTGCCACCGTGACATCGCACGCGTTGATGTTGAACACGAGTTTCACCCCTAAGAAACAGATCTGTCAAAGGGGTTCTACGGTGTTAGGGCACCTGAGTCTATTAAATGATTTACATATAATCATTTAAACAGGAAAATCACATTTCATACTTATTACACATTCTGAACATCACTTGAAACACATATATATCATTTGTCATGCTAAAACATGACTCAGTATCATTTATCCAGTTTCAATGCTAAACATCCATTTTTAAATCAGCGTATACATTGCAACTATAATACAGGAAATTCCATCATTTTCATTAATCATATTACGTATTTCAGGTTCCAATGAATCAATCATACTCTATTGTAAGTGCTACACTGTTTACGAGTCATCCCAACTGATACAGAAGCAATTAAGCATTTAAATTGAGTTAAATAATGATTTCTGAATGAACTGCTACTCACTGTACTGAAACTCGGCCGACTAATCTGGGAACTCGGTCGATCAGCTGGAAACTCGGCCGATCCACCTGCAACTCGGCCGATCAAAACCCTGATCGATTTCCTATAAATGAAACTCGGCCGAATCACACCCTTGGTGTTGTTGCTCGCACCCAAATGGCCTCCTGGCCATTACTTCTCACAACAGTTGCTGCTGCTAGGTTGGGCATCGATTGTTGTTGGGGCTGCGAATCCGTGCGTAGGCACCAAGGTTGAGCTCAAGGGTGTTGATTGCTGTTGTTCTTTGTCCAGTCGAGCTCCTGGCCACTGCTTCTTGCAGCTGCGGCTGCTGCAAAGCAGGGCGCCTCCCCTGCTGTTAGCAAGGTGCAGGTGGCGCAGGAAGGCAAAGAAGGGGGAGGGAGGAGTGGAGGCGACGTCGTCGGCTTTGTGGCGTCGCTCCTAGCTGTTGGACGCTGCAGCTAGGTCGACCAGCGCTGCTTCTGCTACTCCTACAGATTGGAGGCGCCACCCAAACTGGAAGAAGCACCGCTAGGGCAAGGTGCTGATGGCTAGGTGGTGGAGTAGAGAAAGGAATGGAGGAAGAAGAAGAAAGGAAGAAGGAGGGGAGGTCGACGCTGCTGGTCGGGGCCTAAGGTGCCCAAATCGCCTTATCTCTCGCCCAAGATTGCAGCCTGACACTGTTCTATCGGGCGCCGCTTCAAGCGGTTTACAGGAAACGAACGAAGAAAAAGGAAGGGGATAAGGGTCAAGGTTGCAGAGGGGGCCGGCTGCAATTTTCCCAAACATTTCCGATATTTACAACTAGGTCCAAAAACACTCAAATGACCATATCTTTCGACTCGAAAGTCAGTTTCGAATGATTTTTCTTACAACGGTTTGAGCACTGAATTCTCTACAACTTAGGGCTGGGAAACAAGCTAGAAAATACTTTGTTATTAGTTCAAACATCATTAACATAAGTGAGTTCTCAATTCAACATCATTAACTGAATTATATGCTAAACTTAGTATTTACCGGTTAATTACAGAGTGGGTCATAACAATCTCCCTCCCTTATAAGAATTTCGTCCCGAAATTCCTAAAAGAGAAAAAAGAAACTTGTTACGCATATCTATCCCAAAACTCCCATGTGGTTCCTTCTAGGTTGTAGTTTCTCCACAAAACCTTCTCTAAGGGTATCTCACGATTCGTGAGTTTCTTGATCCTCTGATCAACCTAGGACACATCTGATCTGATTCCAGATCAACCCACAAAACATTGTCTTTCTAGAAGTGTTATAACAGTATCTCAATTTATGGTAATTACCGAGAAATTATTATACTATACATGCAGACAAACTAAAATTCTTAAATAAACAGAATGCATGTCAATCTGGTACTAAAATAAAATCATGCAATTTAACTGTTAAACATCACTACATCTCATACTGAGAATTGATATCAAAATACTTGATTCATCGTACACCCTATCCTTAGGGTTTCATTTTCCTTATTCATTCATCACATGCCAACACCCTACTCTTAGGGTTATCTCATTCACTAGTCACATGGCAACACCCTATTCTTAGGGTTTCCGTTATCTCATCTGTTTGATTGCAACTCAAATCACGATACGGTATCATTCTAAAACTGGCAGAGCAGTATATTCAAAATCATTGTAATTACTGAGTAATCTTTATATCATACATGCAGGCAAATTTAAAATTCATAAATATCCCAAACTCAAATCAATTTTGGCACATACATACTGAATTCATGCAATTGAACATCTTATTACACCAATAAGAGTAATTTACTTCACCTATAAGAAACCATCTGTAATATTTTTCAATTATCTGAAATTTCTAGAAGAACGTGCATATTAACCAAATTCCTGGTTTGTGCATCACATAACTCAATTAAGAGTTGCTTACATATCATAACACAAATAATTAATAGTACTTGAGATTTTCTAATGATATCTCAGAGAAATGTGCCAATTCATGTAAATGTTAAGTCACACACATTAACATAACAGGAAGCATGCAACTAGGTTTATTTGCATATTTTAATGCTATCTTACTATCTTGAAATCATGCACCTAATGGTTTACCAAATTTGTATTGCCTGGGTTTATAATCAAACCGTACCATTATCAGTTGTGTATTTCTAATCTCAACATTCACATTAGGCAAACTCTATAAGACTTAAATATTCTTCCCAACTTCCACTGAAAAGCAAAACACATGCTCTCAGCCTGTCCTCAAAAGTCTGAATGGTTCTCTCAGACTGACCATCCGTCTGCGGGTGAAAAGATTGTACTGAATCTTAACTTTGTGCCCGAAGCACGATGCAACTGTTTCCACAACCTAGATGTGAACTTAAGATCTCAATATGATATGATTGAAACTGGATTACCAGGTAACCTAACTATTTCATCCATATATATCTTAGTCAAGTTTCAAAACATCAAAGGTTGACTTAATATGAAGAAAGTAAGCAGACTAAATTAGTCTATCCACAATCATTCATATCAAATCATAACCTCTAGGTGTCTTGGGCAACCCTATCACAAAATCCATTGTGATATGTTCCCATTCCCATTCAGGCATAGAAAAAAGATTACAAGGTAGCTGTAGATTTCTAGGGTTCAGCCTTAACCTACTGGCACACACTACTTCTAACCACGTACTCAGCTACATCCTTCTGCATATCTGACCATCCATTTCAACTTCTTGAGATTCATATACATCTTAGTGTTTCCTGAAAGCATAGCATACATCAATACATACACTTTCATAAGAATCTTTTCTTTCAATTCACTATCTCAAGGTACACACAACATGTCATGCTAATACAACACCTTATCATCTAAAAACTTAAACTCTAGTCTCTTTTCCTCCTATCATGTCATGCATGGTCTGGTTTAACTCACTATCACTCTATTGTAGTTCCTTAATCTGATCATAAGAAGTAGGCTTGAACCTGTATCTGTACAATCAAACCACTTTGTGTTGTCACCCCTAAGTCTAAGTTCAACTTCCACATTTCTACTAACAGGTCTCTATTGAAACCTGTCATAGAGAATGCATTAGTTGTTGAACTTGACTTTCTGCTGAAAGCATCAGCCACCATATTCTCCTTACCAGGGTGATAATCTATTGTCACATCATAAAGATAGTGACACCATGTCTTAAAAACATGAACTACATCAGCTATCTGCAGATCATATATCGGGTAATACTCCGATTTCTATGCTACTTTCTTATAGTTACATTTTAGGTTTATGTTTTACTCTTTTCTCTAAGTCATTTCATGTTGTTCATGTACCATTCAGATTAACTACCTTAAAACCCTAGATTACTATCACTACCCGCTTACTTTACATAGATCAAATCTCAAGGTCTTATTTTACAGAGATACTAGTATTCAAGGTTAAATCACTAGCGACATCCCTTGAACTACTTCAACTCTAATCATTCTAGGGTTTGATCCTTATCAATAACATAGCGTTATTGTGTGCGGGTGTGGTCGATCATAAAGATCAATTTGAGCTGCTTGGGTCAATTGCATATTAACCCAACACTCAACTTTAATTATATTGGCTGAAAATTCAGTTTTCACAATAGTTTCTGTAATTCATTTATTAAATAGCTAACAGAAGCTCCAAAATTTCTAGAATTTTTATATGTTATACCTAATGAAGTTTCAGACTTTCAGTAAACATTTGAGATCATTTCTAATTACCAATAAATAATTAAAAATCAGACAGTGCGCTGCTATATAGCAGTCTGTAGCAGATTCGGTCGAGTTGCAAACTCGAACGACACCCTTACTGTAGAGATCAAAAGTCATCCAAAAATTACTCCAATTTAACAGAGTGTCTAAAATTGTGTTTTTCAAGCACAGATAAAATTTGAGATCAATTGGATATACAAATAAAAAGATAAAATTCAATTACCACACTGTTATATCAATCTGAAAATGTGATCGGTCGAGTTTGAACCTCGGCCGATGAACAGGTCAGAACATTCTTCAAAAATTCTGATATTTTCCAATGTTGTTCACATTTTATATATACAAATCATATCCCAATTTTATCCAAATCAGAGTTACACATAAAATACTAAAAATCATTTAGTGAGACATTCTATTTATCAAATTCTGTATTCATATGTCATTAAAACCCTAATTTGGGCCAATTAGGGTCTATGCTTCTCAAACCCTAATTCTCAAGACAAAAGAACACTTAGACTTCTTATCATAATTAAAACATCCTAGTGTATATACATTCTCACTATGTTACGGGTCTAATTCAACCAGAGTCTATTCTTATTTTACTGTTAATAGGAGTCATTAGATCCCAGTAACGCATCCTGCCAGCCGGACCAGGCCGAACCTGTAGTCCTGAAGCCAAGAGCTACTCGAGATTAATCAACCCCTATTAATCTTAAACATGTGGAAAGAATATCCACTTAGGGCAAACTCATTTATACATAATTTCGGGTCTACTTTAATACAAAGAAAACAAATATTAAACAATTCACTTCATGACACAACAATATAAAAGAATCATATTTACTTTACAAATTGAAAAATCTAATTTCATGCATATAAAAGCATTTCTAGTGATCTTTAAATCAAATAAGCAATAATAGACAAGAGTTGAATCGCATCTTATATGTAATCTCTTATTCATACATTAGTCTCTTATCTCATAATCCTAAGATTTCTAGGGTTTCTCTCTAGCCTATCCTTCCTCTGCATACCTGGCCAGGGCATCCAGAGAAGAATAAACAGAGTAGCTTGATACTGGTTAATCTAAGTATTTAGACACCTGGCCAGGGTATCTAAACACTCAGACTTCCCAGAGCTAGAAACACATCACTTCTTATTTGCCTCACTTATAACTTTATCTTTTGACCCTAATGATTCTTAACGATTCAACCTAAGCTTGTTACTTGATTCTCGTAACCACGTCCTCTTCCTGCCATCTGCAATAGTATAACAGAACACTTCCTGTTAGAAAATTACAGATAGAAGAAAGACTCTCAAACCTTAATCCTATTGGTCTCTTATCGTCCCCTGATCTGTTCTGAGTAACTATGTACTCAACCTAGGCTCTGATACCAAAATTGTCACACCCCGATCTCACACTAACCTCAATCCACGAGATCAGGGCACGACGGAGGGATTACTCACAAGCCAAACCTCTCATAACTTTTTAAACCATTTTAAAGACATTAAAAAAGATAAACTGATTTATGTTGTAAAATGAAGCTAAACAATCTGCGGAAGCATTTTTATTAAACTGACTAGTAATATAAACAAAGTCTACAGCATATTACATTGTCCGACATAAAATAAGGCATAACGACTGATTTACATCCTTATACACATTCTCTCTCACCCACACCATGTTCCAAGGATCGAGGGGAAAGGACTAAGAGACCTCTAGCTAGACTAACTACATATACCTTCTATGATTAAGCGTTAGGATGAAAAGATCCTTCAGATTCCTGTTGTTGATATTGACCTGAAAATGTTTGAGTAGAGGGATGAGCCTACTCGCTCAGTGAATAGCATTTCATTTAGCTATCACTAAACAACTCATCAGGTTTACAAAATTGAACTAAACATAAGTACAGTACAAGCAAGGCAGTTCTAATGACATAGCAGATTTGCAGATAATAATCACATTTCTATGCAACAACAGATAATTTAAACAAATAAACAGTTATAGAGAATTGGCACAAAAATTCGAATATATTAATTTACTGTGATCCTATATGATTACATATTTATATTATTATGCCCTAATCATATGCAGTGTACCCTGCATATAAAGATCCGTAGCGAACTACGATCCCACCGTACAACACTTAGCGACACACCCGGGAAATGCTAAGTCTGACGTCAGCCCTGCTCTGCCACAGGACCCACAGGCTCATCGGCCTCGAGGCTCATCGGCCTCACTGCACTACATCGAGTGCTCTGAACTCCTCCTCTAACCTGAGTACACAGGCTCA
Organism: Alisma plantago-aquatica; assembly: GCA_963693085.1. Classification (NCBI taxonomy): domain Eukaryota; kingdom Viridiplantae; phylum Streptophyta; class Magnoliopsida; order Alismatales; family Alismataceae; genus Alisma; species Alisma plantago-aquatica. The sequence continues at coordinate 1,855,166,920 of OY856409.1, forward strand.
GGAGGTCTGGGTTACCACCGTGACATCGCATGCGTTGTTGTTGAATAACCCCTATTTACTCCAGTGCCACCGTGACATCGCACACGTTGTTGTTGAACACTGCCTTTCCATCCTCGTGCCACTGTGACATCGCACGCGTTGATGTTGAACACGAGTTTCACCCCTAAGAAGCAGACCTGTCAAAGGGGTTCTACGGTGTTAGGGCACCTAAGTCTATTAACTGATTTACATATAATCATTTAAACAGGAAAATCACATTTCATACTTATTACACATTCTGAACATCACTTGAAACACATATATATCATTTGTCATCCTAAAACATGACTCAGTATCATTTATCCAGTTTCAATGCTAAACATCCATTTTTAAATCAGCGTATACATTGCAACTATAATACAGGAAATTCCATCATTTTCATTAATCATATTACGTATTTCAGGTTCCAATGAATCAATCATACTCTATTGTAAGTGCTACACTGTTTACGAGTCATCCCAACTGATACAGAAGCAATTAAGCATTTAAATTAAGTCAAATAATGATTTCTGAATGAACTGCTACTCACTGTACTGAAACTCGGCCGACCAATCTGGGAACTCGGCCGATCAGCTGGAAACTCGGTCGATCCACCTGCAACTCGGCCGATCAAAACCCTGATCGATTTCCTATAAATGAAACTCGGCCGAATCACACCCTTGGTGCTGTTGCTCGTACCCAAATGGCCTCCTGGCCATTACTTCTCACAGCAGTTGCTGCTTCTAGGTTGGGCATCGATTGTTGTTGGGGCTGCGAATCCATGCGTAGGCACCAAGGTTGAGCTCAAGGGCGTTGATTGTTGTTGTTCTTTGTCCAGTCGAGCTCCTGGCCACTGCTTCTTGCAGCTGCGGCTGCTGCAAAGCAGGGCGCCGCCCCTACTGTTAGCAAGGTGCAGGTGGCACAAGAAGGCAAAGAAGGAGGAGGGAGGAGTGGAGGCGATGTCGTCGGCTTTGTGGCGTCGCTCCTAGCTGTTGGACGTTGTAGCTAGGTCGACCAGCGCTGCTTCTGCTACTCCTGCAGATTGGAGGCGCCGCCCAAACTGGAAGAAGCACCGCTAGGGAGAGGTGCTGATGGCTAGGTGTCGGAGTAGAGAAAGGAATGGAGGAAGAAGAAGAAAGGAAGAAGGAGGGGAGGTCGACGCTACTGGTCGGGGCCTAAGGTGCCCAAATCGCCTTATCTCTCGCCCAAGATTGCAGCCTGACACTGTTCTATCGGGCGCCGCTTCAAGCGGTTTACAAGAAACGAACGAAGAAAAAGGAAGGGGATAAGGGTCAAGGTCGCGGAGGGGGCCGGATGCAATTTGCCCAAACATTTCCGATATTTACAACTAGGTCCAAAAACACTCAAATGACCATATCTTTCGACTCGAAAGTCAGTTTCGAATGATTTTTCTTACAACGGTTTGAGCACTGAATTCTCTACAACTTAGGGCTGGGAAACAAGCTAGAAAATACTTTGTTATTAGTTCAAACATCATTAACATAAGTGAGTTCTCAATTCAACATCATTAACTGAATTATATGCTAAACTTAGTATTTACCGGTTAATTACAGAGTGGGTCATAACAAATAGTGCCCATCTTGCGACAAAATTGGGTGATAAAGGATTGCACAAACTCTAAGGCATTTTCAGTGTAGAAATCCTTAATTGGTATGTCAAAGTGAGTACGGATTTTAGCAAAGAAGGTGGTGATAGTATTTAGCATATGATCTATCTTTCAATAAAAATAACCATGTAGCTCTAGAAAAGTCATCAGTAGAGCTCATAAAGTACCAAAATCCAGAAGTACTTGGAACTATTCATGGACCCCAAACATCAGCATGCATAATATCAGAAGATTTTTTTTAGAACCAATAGAAGGTTTACTTGTATAATTAATACAAGTTTGCTTGCCCAGTTGGCAAGTTTCACAATGAAAGACAGAATCTGAAATAGTAGGAATGAAATGCTTCAATTTTACAATACGTGGATGGCTTAGTCAATAATGACATTGTAAGCCCATAACATACGCAGTCAGTAAAGAAGTAGTCTTCGGCGTATCCAAGTAGTACAGTCTGTCTATCCCTCATGGCCCAAAACAACCCTCATCCTCGTACAGAGATCCTGAAATACACAACCATCCTGGTCAAAGGTAATAGAGAAGTGAAGGATCTTCACAATTCTACTAAGAGATAATAAATTCAGTAGAAATGTGGGAACATAAAGAATTGAGTGTGAGAAGAGATTGTCAGGAGTATAGATACTCTCTATGCCAATAAACAGGAGTCTGAGAGCCATCAACAAGAGTGACATGAAGAATAATAAAAGTTGTATTAATCTCTGGAAGAGAATGAAAATTTTCCAAAAATATGAGAGGAGGCGCCAGAATCAATCACCCATTTGTCTTTACCATAAGATGCAGATGAGGCAAGGTGAGCAGAACCTCCATCGGTAGAGCCATCAGTAGTAGAGGAAGGGAGACGAGACTGAAGGAGTTTCTTGAACTCAGAGTGAATCCAATCCACAAACGGTTGGGACGATGAGGATGGTGCAAAGTCAGGTTGATCGGTGTGACCTGATTGGCCAGGGCAGGATGACCATGTTTTCAATATGGTTTGTGCGGCTACAAAAATTACAAAATCATTATCCGCAAGGAGGTTGTCCTTGACTAGAGGATGACGAACCTCGGCCAGGACCAACAGTATAGCATCCACGACCACAGTAGGGATCTCCTAAGAGGACAGCTAGAGCGGCATCATCAGAGTGATCGGGTAGCTGAGAAAAGACAGACGGGAGACGTTGGACCCATTTCAAGACATCACAAAGCGTAGGCAACATGTCACTAGATAGGATTTTAGCAACAACACTAGTAAATGAGTCTGGAAGAGCCGCAACAAACTGAACCAGTTGAAGCTTATTATGTTGGCATTGTACTTCTGTGATATCTACAGAGAGATGGTGATACAGTTCAAACTTGTCCTAGAGAGCACATCATTGATTGTAGTAGTCTTCAATGTATTCAACAACAGAATACTCCTTGGCTAAATGTTTGAAAGTTTCAAGTACCTTCTTTAGATTTTGCTGGTGAGAGTAAATGTGTAAAAGCGGCTCCTATGTGTCTTTGGCAGTCTGGTGTCAAACAAGTGACTCGTTGATTTTGGGCTCAACACTATTGATCATCCAGGTCATGACGTCGAAGTCTTTCTTAATCCACAGATCATGCGCTTGTTTAGTTTTATCATCAGCAGTGATGGCAAGTACAGATGGGGCAACAGAAGTGAAATGCAAGTAACGACCTTAGGCTTTGACGTAGTGCTCAAAGACCGCAAACCAAGTGTGATAGTTGCAGCCATCCAACTTAACAGTAGTGACGTAGAGCCTCCTCAATGACTCAGCAGATGGCTTCAGGAACCATGTAGAGTCATACAAAAGTCTGCAGGCAAGAAGCAGTAGGAAAAGAACCCAACTAAGGGGCGGGAGAAATAGCAGGGAGAAACCTAACACATGGGTAGTAGCAGATCAAGAAACCTAAGTCGTCAAATCACACATGCATCAGGTGACATAGTAAGCACAGGGGATCCACTCCATCGGAAAGAGAAGAGAAGAGACTAGAAGAAGGGTGGTTTGTTTAGATGGGAGACAGGGTGTAGCTAGAGGAGTTGCTAGTAGCGACCATGAATTATCGACAAAGGTCGGGTGGCTGGATGGAGGTTGGCTGAGGGTGGGCAGCTAGGTGACAAGTGGATGGAGCAAGAGGACGAGTGGTTGGGAGCCGACGATTGGATGGAGGTTGGCTGAGGGTGGGCGACTAGGTGGCAGGCTACTGGAGCGGTTGGGTGCCTAGAAGTGGGCGACTGGATGGAGGCAAGCTAAGGGTGGGTGGCTAGGTGTCAGGCGGCTGGAGCAGTCGGGTGGCTGGAAGAGAGCGGTCGGAGCGAGAGGAAGGGGATGGAAGTGAATGGTTAAAATGGTCAGGGCTAGGAGCGGGCAACTGGTAGAGAGGCAGTGGCCAGAGAAGCAGTGGTGGCAGAGGGGTAGCGGCGAGCAAGGAAGGAAGTCGACGGGTGGGCGACGTGCGGGCGGGCATTGGCGGATGGGCCTAGAAGGGCGGGCACGTGCATTCGGTCGAAAAAAAAGTAGAATTAAGGGGGGTCGTAACAATCTCTTGATACCATGTGAAGTAGACTATGTATTTTCTTATGTATAAGCAAATACAATGCTCTCTCTTTTATAATCCAAGAGATAAAGGTAAAAGATAAAAATAAGAGATATGGGATAAAACTACTTCTACATATATAAACTTGTATGGATGACTGGCGTCAAATGGTCTTGAGATCGTTTGGCGTCAGACGGTCTTGAGATCGTTTGGCGTCAAACGGTCTTGGGACCGTTTGGCGTCAAACGGTCTTGAGACCGTTTGAGCTCATGCGGTCTTGGGACCGTTTGGCTTCATGCGGTCTCGGGACCGTTTGAACTTCATGCGGTCTTGGGACCGTTTGGCTTCATGCGGTCTCGGGACCGTTTGAACTCCATGCGGTCTTGGGACCGTTTGGCTTCATGCGGTCTCGGGACCGTTTGAACTCCATGCGGTCTTGGGACCGTTTGGCTTCATGCGGTCTCGGGACCGTTTGAACTCCATGCGGTCTTGGGACCGTTTGGCTTCATGCGGTCTCGGGACCGTTTGAACTCCATGCGGTCTTGGGACCGTTTGGCTTCATGCGGTCTCGGGACCGTTTGGCTTCATGCGGTCTCGGGACCGTTTGAACTCCATGCGGTCTTGGGACCGTTTGGCTTCATGCGGTCTCGGGACCGTTTGGCTTCATGCGGTCTCGGGACCGTTTGAACTCCATGCGGTCTTGGGACCGTTTGGCTTCATGCGGTCTCGGGACCGTTTGAACTCCATGCGGTCTTGGGACCGTTTGGCTTCATGCGGTCTCGGGACCGTTTGAACTCCATGCGGTCTTGGGACCGTTTGGATCCACTCGACCCTTGGGCTGGTTTATTCTTTTGTTATTTTTTTGTGCTTTTTCTGCAATTATAAAAGGAAAAGTTAGTTTGATGATGTATTTACAAAAAAAGGGTAAAATTAGGTTTAAGTACAATATAAATGTAGAAAGAGTATGGAAAACTAAAGAAGAAGACTAAGATAAACTACTAAAATAGGAGGTTATCAATGACTCTCTCTCTCTTTCTCTCTCTCTCTCTCTCTCTCTATATATATATATATATATATATATATATATATAATGCTAAAGATTTGATGAGATAAATCAATTTTCATGATGAAATCATTATTTTAAGATTAATTTTTTTCAAAGATGCATCAAAGTTTAATTGTAAAAATCATCAAAGTTTCCTTGATGTTTTCACAAACTTCCACTTCCACACCTACCGAAGTCGACTCGAGGTCAAGGTATTATTCCATGGTAGAAACAACATCGGGATTGGATACCTCATTCCTATGTTGCGGGAAAGCCTCTCATCCTAAGGAAGTGGGAGAAGGGGAATTCATAGATGGCAGAACTGATGGAGAAACTAAAATTCTACCGATATGGTTAAAGATTTTCTATGTCCATCTAAAACTCTGGGATGAGGAAATGTTCAGCCAAATTGGCTCTACCCTGGGGAGACCGACTGTTGACTATCTCACACTACCTTGTAACAGGACAATACCATTTTTTGAGGAGATAGCAATAAAGAGAGGCATGCTTGGTTCACCAAAAAAAAGACTATCTCACACTGAGCTTCAAGAGGTTGGGAGTTTGTAAGATTGTAGGTGTTAATCACTATTGATTTCAACTTCCCTGAGGGAAATGCAAATTGACAATGAAGATGGTCAAGCGGATACCATAAATTTTTGAGTATGGGTGGGAGCCTACAAAGTGCCTTAACTTTGGTAACTCTGGGCATAAGTCTGCCATGTGTGCCCAAGGCAAAGGACAAATGGGAAAAATGATTCTGAAGAAGCAGGTGACAGAGATGAATGCAAGTAAAGTCTAGATTTCAAATTCTATCTCAAATGAACAAAGAGGCGAAGTGGAAGAATTCATCGATGTTAAGTATGATATCATTAGTATTCCTAAAACCAAACTTCTGGTGAGGAGACTAAATTTGTAAATACTTCATTACAAGTTGATTCCTCACACATTTCTTCCTACTATGTAACTCTGACTATAAATGAAAGTGAATGAAGGACACAGAAAAGTCACAATGTTCCCCCTAAACACTAAACACAGTATTAATATTGTATCCAGAGTTACATCCCTCACACCAAATAAGTTATCCTTGCTTGAAAAACTAGAGGATGGAGAGTTTATACACCCTATGGGTGGTGGTCTAGACCAAATCTTTCCAAATGGATAGGCCCCCATATGTTGTTGCCTGCGATGCGAGAGGTATTTAAAACAAGATCCCTCGCATCCAGAATGAAATAAGAATACCAAAGTAGACATCTATATCATTCTCGAGTCCAGAGTTAAAGAAAATAATATGAAGGATAGTGTTGATTCTGTTTGGATGGCTTCTTTCTATACAAGTAATTCTGAACTCTATTCATACACTAGATTTATAATCGTGTGGATAGATTCTACTATTAGCACTAGGAAGACTTTTGCTAGTGATAAAATTCTACATTATTCTGTTGGTATTGGAAAAAAAGATTTCGATCTATCTGCAGTCTTTGGAGCAAATGAGGATAATGAGAGGAGTATCCTATGAAAAATATTAACAAGTTGAATAATTCTGATTCTGGATCCTGGTGTATTGAGGGTCATTCCAATGTTGTTAGAATTAGTAGTGAGAAGTTTTGGAAGCATCCCCCTTGTTCTTAGAGCATGGTTGATTTCAATGATATTCTCAGTCTGACTGGTTTGATCCAAGTTCCTAGAAAAAGGCCTTTCTTCATCTGGCTAGGATAGCTCTAGTAAGAAAGGGAGTAACTTGCTAGAAACTATGTAGGATCTTCTATAATATAAATTTACTGAACCAAATCCCTTATGCTTGGGGTGCGGTGGTTTCAACTACAGTAAGTGATCTTCGAATTATTAGCCTCTAGGTTCGTAAGGGCATAAAAGCTATTTCACCTTTCAGGTTCATTAATGCCTAGTGTACACAAAAATACTTTCTTGATGTTATTAAAAAGGCTTAGAATTGAATCATGGTTGATGGATCTCCTATGTATAAACTATACCTAAAACTAAGAGCCACTACTACAAGTCTTAGTGATTGGAATAAGAAAACAGTGGGGAATTTCACTTCTAAATATAAAGAGATGAAATTCAAGGCCGGAAGCATTCATGGAAAAGTCGATCCTACACCTTTTGTTAGTTCTTTGCGGGAGGAGCTCAGAGAAATTCAAAAACAAGTTTTTGATGCAAGAAAGGAGGAAGAAACTTTTTACAAGAAAAAATCACGAGTGCAGTGGTTAAAAGCTAGGGATAGGTACACCTTTTTCTACACTTCTCTCAAGACCAGATGATTGAGAAACAACATTCATATGCTGGATTTCAATGGTGAGAAGAGTGATGATAGTAAGATCATTTCAAGTCAAATTGTTGGATATTACACAGAGCTATTTTACACAGTTGTTTAATAAGACTGAAGTAGTTACTTCATACTGGAGGGAGGAAGGGAAGATTCCTAGAATGACTATTGAAAAAGGTAATTACCGTAGAAGATGGGTCACAAAAGAAGTGGAGAGTGTATTCAAAGCTCTGGATGAGGACAAGGCCCCTGGGCCTAATGGTTGTAACCAACATTATTAAAATCTGGTTGGACCTTCCGATCTGACTACTCGAGCCTTGAACTGACACTCGTATTGGTTCAACTATCATATAAACCTGCTAATATCAGTCCAACCAGTCATATGGCTGGTCCAACCTGTCAGACTTGACGGGACCACCGGTTAACCAACTACACCAATTTGATTAACCAAAACTTCTATCTCTATCAATGAGTGGATGACTATAATTTCCTCCCCACCTCTCAACATGTGACCCATTCTTGGGCGTAGAAACAAACAAAAACCCACACCCCTAGTTTTTCCATCCCCAACTCCAATGAGAAATTCCGCACTTCTTGATGTAAAGGGGTCTAATTATGTTTCGGATCATATTGTGCTAATGAACTTTGGATTGTGAAGTACCATTTTGTATGACACATTAGTATTTTGTGATGTTTGAGGTTATGACTTTATTAGGTTCTAAAAATTGTACTTGTTCCTTGGTCATAGTTGGACTGTTTCATAATTTGCCTATATTTTCAATATTTTTAGCAAATTAGTGTTATTCTTATACATTGCTGATGTTACCGGTTGAACTGCTTCAACCACAGGTCAAATTGGTTACCCGGAAACCAGTAGCCTCACTGGTATGATGACCGGTCCAATCCTGATAACATTGGTTGTAACTCATTTTTCTACAAGAGTTGGCAGGGTGTCGTGGATGAAGATGTAACTAGAGACGTGCTTAACTTTTTTGACAACTCCAAAATGATCAGAGAATGCAATAGAACCTTTATTCTAATCCCAAAGAATAGAAGCTTGTTCATTAAAAAAAATCAAGCCTATCTCCCTCTACAATGTTGTATACAAAGTCATCTCTAAGGTGTTTGCTAATCGACTGAAACCTATTATGAAGGAGCTGATTGATTTAAACCAGTTTGCTTTTATAGAAGGTAGAAATTTGATTGATGCCATTCATCCTGCTAACAAGTTACTTAGCACCTTTTCTTCTATTGGGGGACCTAAATCCATGTACGTGAAGGTTGATTGGTTGAAGGCATATCATATTGTAAATAGAAATGATATTCTTCCCCTCAACTAGTTGAGATGGATTCAAAATGTTTTGAACTCTATTTTGTTCAGTATTGATAAATGGCTCACCATATGATAATTTTTTTGCCTCTAACAGAGTGAAACAAGGGGATCCAACGTACCCCTATCTGTTTGTCTTTGCAAAGCAGAGCTTCACTTCTATCATGATTTACTATGTGAAGAGTGGAAACATTGCCCCTTTATCTGCTTCTAAAGAGTTGAGTGTCTCCCACTTAATTGTTGTAGATGACCTTTTGATTTTCGCTACAACTAATAATAAAAATGCTCGAGCTGCCAGGGGAGTGCTGAAAGTTTTTGGTGAAATTTTGGCTCTCGATCTCAATAAAACAAAGAGTCAGTTATTTCACAACAAGGGAAATGAAGATGAGGAGAATGGAAATATCCTTACTATCCCTATTGATACGGAATACACTTCCTATCAGATATCTGGGCATCCCACTTTTCATGGGAAGATTAACTAAGGGGATGTGTACACCTATTGTTGATAAGGTGAAAAGGAAGCCTGAACCTGGAAGAGTAAATTTCTTTCTATGGAAGACATCATAGTTGTCGAGGCGTCAAGGCAACAAGGCACCAAAATTGAGTGCCTTGTCACCTAGGCACACCTAGACATCACCTAGCCTTCCTAAAAATTCAAAAATATGCATATGTTCCCAATATATATACATATATGTCATAAATTTATAAATGGTTCCCCCCTCATATACACATGTTATAGTTATATATGTATGTATATACATATTTATGGTTAGCCCCACAATATATGTCTACTTATAGTAAGAAAATATAACCAATTACATTTCAAAAAAAACTAATTAACAATAATGACAATAATTAAGCAATATAGAATATGAACATTTATTTAGTATATAAGTATCAACCTACAATGACTACATATTTTTGTATATTAATATTTGTACATTAGTCCTACATATATAACTAGATATATCATATACATACACTAGTGTGATACATGTTGGTGTAGACAACTCTACTAATGTGAGATATAACTAAGTTTACGTATGTTCCATTGTTTTACATCATCTTTTTTAAAAAGTTTAAGAAAAATCTCAACAAGTAAATAGAGATTTAATGTCATAGCTCTAAATCTTAAGAAAATCAATCAATATTCTTTATAGATTAGGTGCTAAAGAGAAGCTAAATTAAAAGTCCAAAATACAAAATCAAAAAAATGTGTACAACGCATACAAGATCCAAATAAAAATGGTGTTTGGTACATAATATAAGCAACAATCTTATTTTTGAACATTATGATAGCCACATAGAATATTAAAACATATAAATATACCATTGGACCCAGAAACATAACAATAATGGAAGAACGAAACAGTAATGATATAGTTATCAATTAGGCATCTATATGCAAATGAATATTATCTATTCATTGATAATGAACAAACAAACAATATATGGAGTGGAGAATAGGAAGAACAAACCACATATTTCAAAATGCCAATACCTATGGCATGCAATTGTACCACCAAATCTATCATAAGACCCTTTAAAAATATACATTCACGCATTATCAAAAAGGCCATCCAAAGTTTGTTCTAACCGTTTTCTTTTGTGCCCGTGCAGAGAGTTCTATCATTTTCATTCCAGCACTTCTCTTAGACTCATTCTCATGCAAAATCTACATTAAAAATTTATGTTTTCAGTATCCAAAACTAAATAAACATGAAATGTAGTTAGCTTATAAACTAACAATAATATACCAATTCATCTTTCTCTGGTAAATTGACACACTCTTCAGCATCAGGAAGCCAGATTTGGACTGTAGGATATCTCGGGTCGCCAGATGCAGGTGCAAGGCAATCGCCTAAGTGGTGAGGCCGGATACATTTTGAGAGTGAATGTTCTCTATAAAGCATCCGTAACAACTTGTCGCTATCCTTCAAATATATATAGATGCGCTTACATTCAGATGCTGTCACAATATAATCGTGGCCTAACAATTGAGCAGTGTATCTGTCAGGTTCTGGCAATTCATGGTTGTGACCACTGTTCAGTGGAAGCAGCTTGTTTGATTTAGAAGTGGGGTCATTTTTCATGTCCATTGATACGTTGAACAAATAAGCATGATCGGAGATATACGATGCCACAAATTCTCCCTGGGAGAATGATAAACCTGCTATAGGAATAAAATTCCTTTTCAAGTGTTGAGGGGCGCAAAAGAATTTCACTGGACTTTGAATACTCTTGTGCACGTGATAACACCAAATTTTATGATGTTTTTGGCCCTTATTTCGTTATCAAAACTGCCCTTTTAAACTATTTTCCTCTCCTTTTTGTCATGTTTTTGAATAAAAAGGCCACGCTACGCTCTTAACTCAATTTTATCATATTTTGCAAATTTTTTCCTGAATTTTAACTTTTTATCAGCAAAAAGGCTCGTCCCAGCCCACGAACGTGTTCTACTTGCATCGGCCTACCCGCCAACCAGCCGGCCGATACACTCACTGTCCGACAGGGCAACACGATACACTGCCGCGCGACACGAGGGTGTCGCACAAGAGGAAGCGGACGAGCGACACGCCATTTACCCGATAGGGAGCCAGACTCGCCACGACTGCTGAAGCGTGTCGCGCGATACAGGCTACCCACCGGCAGATGCCACTCGTTACGATGACCGACAGCCCGACATCTGTGTGCCAGGCGATACAAATATCGGCCATCCCCGACTCCACGATAATAAGAGCTGATGAATAACATGTGGCGTCCGGAGCACCATAACTTCCCCCACCGTTGCCTATAAATAGCAGCTACAGGAATCCGATGGGACGGGTTGGGAAACCCTCGAAAGACAACTTAGGAAAGCATCTGGAGCTAGAGTGTCGTGCCTTAGAGGTGTTTCAGGCGATTCCAGGTGAGCACTTCCCCATCCCGAGAGGGAGGGAATGGTTCACTTAGGGTCGGCCAGGGCACCGCTGTAGGCCGATATCAGCCAACAAGAGTACCCAATGTTGGAAGCAACACTCGGACTCGACACGATATCGAACCCCGATACACATCGCTAGTCACGACGTGTCGCCCGAGAGGGTGCCTCCCGACACGCCCGAGAGGGTGCCTCCCGACACGATCGTATCGGGCAAGGGCACCCCGCTCGATATGTCCGCCCGTCATGAGCGTGTCGCCCGAGAGGGTGTGCCGCTCGACACGGGCGTATCGGGCAAGGCTCCCGCCCCGCACTGGGCTGGAGAGTCTGCTGATGCCTGTCGCCCTTCTAAATTAAGAAGGCGTCATTTATCTTTAGTTATTTCAATCATTTACTTTCTTTACTTATGTAATGTAATCATACCCTTATATGCTAATGGAATTAGAAGAGCTTGAATTATCTGCTGCTTTACGTTTGGTCCCTTTTGTTGGATGATTGCTATGTTTAACATCTGAACTCTAGCTTGTACGCTTGGATCGCGTTTCGATTAGCTACTGAATCATGTTTTCCCATTGCAACAGCCTCAAGAGAGATTTTGTGGCTCTAGTGTTTGGTCTGATACTGGAGTGCGAGAGTGCCCAGGATCGGAGTTGCTTTAGTAACCTTTCCACTCTAACTTAAGTCCAGTAACCTCAAGAGGGGTGTTGATGCTTAGTTGGAGGTACCCACTTTGAGAGGAGGGGTACAGGATGTTTCTGATGCCGCTTGTTTTATCGAAGCTTTCTCCTTCGTTCCTTACTAAAGCGATAGTGTTATCTCCCTATTTCCGTTGCATGAAAACCCCTAAAAACTGATAAATGCTTAAAACCTAATTTTCCTCGTAGCTCCAGTTGGAGATAGATTCCTTTTGCTTTATCGATCTTAGCCTGTTGTTCCCTTGGGGAATTTTATCATCTCCTTTCCCTTACCGGAGTGTAACGTGTCGATTCTGCGTTCTCAATACTACCACCCTTGTCCCTGTGTTCGACCCTGTATATCTACTTCGACCCCGTAAACAAAGTTGCGGGGGGCTAGAAGGTTTCAGGTTATAAATTTAAAAGTCCGACTACTTCAAATCTGCCTCCACTTTTTGGATGCGCGATTTAGGCCGGTCAACTTTTTAGCGTCATTGCCGGAGACAAGGCAAAACGGTACTGTTGACGAACCCAAATCCACTAACTACCCTCCAGTGTCTCAAGCTTAGAAATAAGCTTGATAACACTTTTTTTTCCTTTTTTATATTTTAACCTGAAATGAGTGATTCTTATTATTAATAACATATTTTATAACTTGATTTTACATACTATACAGGTACTCAGAGGGAGGCGTTCTGCCCAACTGAGCACCAACATCTTCAGACATGCCGCCCCGCGTCGAACCACCCCTTTCAGAAGGTGAGGGACACGTAAGAGCTAGACCTCATTTGCCTACGCCTGAAGACAACAACCGCTACGACGACAATGATCAGCCTGAAGATCCAGAAATGGAGCAGTTAGAGGACGACCATCACCGTGATAGACGTCGTCATCACCGGAGGCATAAGAGGAATCAGAATAATCAAGACCAGCACTAGGAAGGCAGCGACAAATACGATTCAGATGAAGAAGAAAAGACCCTAAGGGAGTTAGCCTCCACTAAGGCTAACAATTCCAGATGTCCTGTTGTTATCCCACGATTCAACGCCACTAACTTCGAGCTCAAGCCATCAGTCATCTCCATGATTCAGAACAAAAGCTTTAGAGGGAGTTCTAAGAATGATAATCCCTATCACCATTTAGATGCCTTCAAAAACATCTGTGACACCATCAAGATGAGGGGAGTCCCACAGGAGGTAATCTATTACAAGGGTTTCATCTTTTCTTTAGAAGATAAGTCTCTATCATGGTACCTGGGGTTGCCCTACAAAGCTCTAAATGGATGGAGTGCACTGGAGAATGCCTTTGTGAACAAGTTCTATCCTACTGAGAAAACCGTCCAGAACAAACAAAGGATTACATCTTTCATGCAGAAGCCAAACAAGAATCTCCATGATGCCTGGGAGTGATATCAAGAATATCAGAGGGACTGCCCTCATCACAACTATAAGAAAGGTTTCCTGATAACTACCTTCTACAACGGCCTAACTCTTAAGGAAAGGGTTTCACTGAATGCAGCAGCAGGAAGTGACTTTCTGGGGAAGAAGCCGAGCAGGTCTGAGAAGATCATTAAGAGCATGGCCGAGCTGCAAGCCAACACTAACTATGATAGATCCTATAGGGGACAAGCTAAGAAGGCTAGTGAAGGACCTTCTTTTGAATCCAAGGCTTTGGAGACTATCACCTCTCAAATCCAGAGGATAGCAACTGATGTAAAGCAGCTGAAAGAATTAGGTGGGAAGGGAAAGAAGCAAGTCGAAAAGGTCATGAAGTGTGTCACTTGTGGAGACGGTGGACACAGGGTAGAGAACTGTATCTACACCCGACCCGACGAATGGAGCGAAACTGAATCTGAGGCTGAGGGGACGGAGAATGTCTCTTTTGTAAATTTCAAGAGGCCAGATCATCCTGGCTTCAGTTATGGCAACAAAGATGCGGCAGAAAATTCGCATCAGCTGCATAACTCCTCCAAGCCACCTCAATCTTTCGAGAAAAGAGGAGGACAGGGTCAATGTTACACCCCGATCTCACAATTTCCTCAAATCATGAGATTAGGGCATAAGATAGGAATTATATGTAATACAAAGAACACCCTTAACTTTTTTTTTAAACTCTTGTTTCTTCGCATTGAACCACATAAATTATTTTAACAAGGGAATCTAAACATTTCTTTTACTAAACAGACTTTAATAGTAAAGATACATGTACAAACATTCATGATGTCTCTCACACCTTATGCACATAAGACCTACTAATTAGCATACAATTTCAAAAGAGGAATAATATTACACATCGTAATTACAACTCACTCTCTTATCTCTTACTGAGGACCTAGAGTGACAAGGACCGACTGACTCAACTAATCTTGTACTTAACTCTTGTGGAAGATCTACACTGATGCTCTGACCATCTTCAAGTCCACGCGGTTAACCCTAAAATGTTTGAGTAGAGGGGTGAGCCTACTCGCTCAATGAATGAGTACTTCAAAGAAATAGTCTAAGGCACTAATGTGATTACAGATATAACTTTGAGTAAACGATATGAAATTTAACAACAATAAATACTACACTGAGCATTTCTAAAACAATATAATTGAAATAACAAAGAATGTGAATATTGCATCCAAAGAATAACTACTAGAAGACTATGCTCTAGTCTTCCTTAACTCTTTCATTTATAAGGAACTCTGTGAACCTATATTATCATATTTTAACTTATTCCCTGATCTATGCAGTGTACTCTGCATAGAGACTCGCAGTGCACTACGGCCACACCGTACAAGACTTAGCGACACACCCGAGAAATGCTAAGTCTGACTGCCAGTCCTGGTCTGCTACAGGACCCACAGGCTCTCCAGCCTGACTCATAGGCTCTCCGGCCTTCTCTGCACTCATCCTGAGTGCTCTGGACTCCTCCTCTAACCTGAGCACACAGGCGCAGGGAGTCAACACTGGGTTACCACCAGAGTTACTCAACCGGTTGGTGTTGGATAACCCTTCTGTCCTCGTGCCACCAGAATTACTCAACCGGTTGATGTTGGACACGAGTTTCACCCCTAAGGTACAGACCTCTCAAAGGGGTTCTACGGTGTTCATGGCACCTAAGTCTAACATTAACATTATAGATACATTTTAAACAGAAATCATAACTCATTTTACATTTCTCACAAGGCTCACACGGCCTGCCATATCATATCATATAAAACATCATAGCTCATGTATTCAAACATATATCATGTCTGCCCAACAAGTATTCTCATTTTAACATTTCATACATATCTGCATAATCTCAGTAACATTCCTTTCTAGGGCATGCCATATCTCATCACTTGCAATTCACGAGATATGTATTGTGAAAATAAGAAACCCTGTAGTA
Organism: Alisma plantago-aquatica; assembly: GCA_963693085.1. NCBI lineage: Eukaryota > Viridiplantae > Streptophyta > Magnoliopsida > Alismatales > Alismataceae > Alisma > Alisma plantago-aquatica. Next base: position 1,855,182,716 of record OY856409.1, read on the forward strand.
TATATATACCAACTCAAAGAGAACAAGCATGTAAAGTTAAATGCACAAACAACATACAATTCAACAGTTAAGCATCACCACATCTCATATGGAAACCTTTCATATCACCATAACTTAATTCATAGAACACCCTGTCCTTAGAGTTTCCTTTCCTTATTCTCTTATCACATAGCAACACCCTGCTCTTAGGGTTTCATTTACCTCATTCACTTATCACATGGCTCTCATAAGGATTTCACACAATATAAACATTCACAAATTAAAGACTGCTTTCAACAATTATATACAGTCAATATATGTATGAAACCATGGAAATTGAACTAAATTTAGGTTTCCATGCTATTCATTGAGATATCATGCACCAAGAATAAAAATTCAAATAAGGTAACCCATGAGGTACATCCTAACCACTTATAAGATTACTAGTCCTCTTCAATAAGGTTGAAACTCTAGTGATATCTCAATTAGGTTAAACCCTAATTACATCATATGGTATAAATCTGAAAAGCATTCTTACTAGGATGTGTTGTATACGTTTCTAATGTGAATCTACCATCAAAGAGTCATTCAAACAGGGAAGGAATCCATATCATATCAATTTGCAACAACTTAAATTAAACGGACATTTCAGGGTTTAGAATCACATACCAAGCAATTAGGGATTTGGATGCTATAATCAAATTTCGTGAATTATACTGTTTAAAGGAAGTACCCACTCACCCTAAGGTGTGAAAATACCTCAAAACTGCAGCTCAACTCAGGGGATCTCGAACTCATATCAAATCCCTAGCAAATCTCCCAATTCTTCTTCCATTCAACTAGGAAACCTTGAAAATGAGGGATTATGAAGAAAGGGTGAGAAAAGAGGGAATTTCGACATCATCTTGGATCAAATCAGAGCATGGACGGAATCTTGACATGAGAGAGAAGATTCACCATAAAAGTCTATGCAAAGAATCCAAACTTACTTGATTTAACCATTCCTCGGACCGCAAAACCCTAGGTCAGCAATTCCTCCTCTTTCTCCACTCAAGCCCTAACTCTCCCTCTCTCTCTAGATTTTTGTTTCTCTGGGATGGATGATGAATAATGAGAGCTGTCTGTGTGTGTGGTCGATCATATAAGTCAATTTGAGCTGCTTGGGTCAATTGCATTTTGACCCAACACTCAACTTTAATTATATTGGCTGAATATTCAGTTTCACAATAGTTTCTGTAATTCGCCTACGGAATAGCTAAAAGAAGCTCCAAAAATTCTGGAAATTTTATATGTTATACCTAATGAAGTTTCAGACCCCCAGTAAAAATTTGAGATCATTTATAGTTACCAATAAATAATTAAAAATCGAACGGTTCACTGCTATTTTGCAGTCTACAGCATATTCGGTCGAGTTTGTCCTGCACAGAACTCGACCGACACCCTCACTGTAGAGATCAAAAGTCATCCAAAAATTACGCCAATTTAACAGAGTGTCTAAAATTGTGTTTTTCAAGCACAGATAAAATTTGAGATCAATTTGATATACCAATAAAAAGATAAAATTCAATTACCACACTGCTATATAAATCTGGAAATATGATCGGTCGAGTTTGAAACTCGACCGATAAACAGGTCAGAAAATTCTTCAAAAATTCTGATATTTACCAATGTTGTTCACATTTTATATATCCAAATCATATCCAAATTTGAAGTAAATCAGAGTTACACATAAAATACTAAAAATCATTTACTGAAACACTATACTTATCAAATTTTGTATTCATGTATCATTAAAACCCTATTTTGGGCCGATTAGGGTCTATGCTTCTCAAACCCTAATTCTCAAGACAAAAGAACATTTAGACTTCTCATCATAGTTAAAACATCCTAATTGTGTTATCGTCATTAATTAGATTTCAAGAATGATTATTCCAATTAATCTTTGCAATTGTCTAGGTAAACCCTAGTTTACCAATTAAGCTCAGATGGGGTCGTAACAACTCTCCCCCCCCTTAGAATGTTTCGTCTTCGAAACATAAACCTACAAGAAAGATACATTCAAGGTTATTCTAAGCTTCTAAATCCTTCCATGTCATTATATTCTTGTATTTCATACCTGAATGTAGTTTTCAACATTAGATCTTTTTAATTCTTTACTAAATCACAACATATTTCAAATAGTTCTCAATGATATCAAGCAAATTCTTTATGCCACAGTCAAACATAGAATGCAAAGATAAACCACCACACTTTCACTGCACAACTCTAATACTCTGATACAACTATCTCAACTTATGCGGCTCAGAAAGTTCTATTGTTCTGTATCACCTTTAAGTGACAAAAGCGAGTTCACCATGCTGTTTTAAACTTTAATAACGTGCTACTCAGATAGCAAAATAGTCTTGAATTAAAAGACTAGATTCAACAATCAATTGCACAATACTACTCTTGGCATCCCCATTGGGTCATGGATGCATGAGGTGAAGCATTACCACCTCATTCCATACTATCCTGTTTCGATCCTAGGACCTGTGGGTTATGGGCCCACACACAATTCAAAGTGTAACCATCGTATTATATCATTTTAGGGTTTCAACCACAGTAATAAAGTAATCCACAATTGTATCAGTCATTCAAGCATTAATCATACTCAATTGCCATCACTCAGTTATATTAAAGCTAGGTATAACAAGCTACACCTCATTAGGGTTACTTGTCCAGACAATCTGATTATCATCCCTTTCTATTAATATGAGTGAATAAGTATGACTACCTTGTTCAGGGTATCTCTCCATGTGTTCTGACATCATCCAAACCGTATCACCATATCACAAATACACAATAGTAAGATGCATATCAGGTATGAATTACTATAACTATCATACGCCTTTAATTTGACATATAGCTTGCACAAATACACTGAAATCATATGTAGAACCAACTTACATACCTTAGTATGCCTTCAACAAAGCATACTTCTAAAAACGAGTTCACATATTACACAAAGCTAGTGTTTTCCTTTATCTCTCTCCTCATTCATTACTTCTTTACTTTTTGCTACCTATCCTTTTCATATGATTATATACAATAAACATCCCTAACATTAAAACATTCAAGGTAAGAATAGATTATTCATCATTCTTGCTATCACATAAGAATTTATTTCTTATCGCACTTCATCATATTGTATGTCACTATTACATTCACTAGATGACCCCACCAAGGTAGTTATGCACCGTATATGATTCATTTTCTCTTATCATTTCATTCCCACCTTACTCTCATTAAGGAATATATGAAAGAGAAGATGATTTTAAGACTTGGAATACTTATATTCAAACATTCCCTTAATACATTCTGGTATGTAGATTTACTTAGTTATCAACAGAGATATTTGATTAATTAGCACTTGCTTGAATCTCACAACCTCTTTATTTTATAACTTCTCCATCATATTTCAAACCCTTTCTTACGTTTCATAGTCCTCTTACCATATACTACTCTTTAACCCGTCATCTTTAATTCTAAATTTTTCTCTTATGACCATGTTGCTTATTCATATGTATGGTCATGTATACCATGTTGCACATATTTCCTCCTTTATCTTTATACTATTGTGAAGTTAACGTTCTAAATTAATAGTCCTTCTATTAGTTTTTCCTCATGTTGAATACATTACATATTCTTCATTTTTAAATCAAGGTGATCATGCATGGGTCAAACACAGTTTCTCTTTCAATCAAGTTTTCCCTCCTGAATATAGTCTACCCTTGTATGACTTATTCATTCGTTAAACTACACATATGTTCTTCACTTAGGAACTAGTTTGTTGCTCTAGTCTTATGAATTATATGATCATATGATTCTCTTCACTTTTACTCTTTTGAAGACTCTTCACTTCTATGGACCTATTGAATGCTCAACTCTATTCTTCTACTCAGCCTTTGCTTTAGAGTTCATAAAAGCATTATACTCAATTATATGATCCATTCTTCATGATCGATTCTTGTAATCTAGAACCATACATACATTTCACATATCTTTTCCATATTTCATATGTATAGCACATATAATATTAATCAATAAACTGATTATGAACTTCATATCATGTTCTATTATTCCCAATTAAGGGTTTCTCATATGAGGCCCCAAAATTGAACCTCAGATACCAGTTTCAACTGATTCTTATTTGTTCTGATCTTGCCCATATGTTTCAACATCTTACTATATGTACATTATTACTCTGATGTGGGTCTAATTATTCAAATTCTATTCTTATTATACTATTGATAGGATTCATTAGATCCTAGTAACGCATCCTGCCAACCGGACTAGACCAAACCTGAAGTCATGAAGCCAAGAACTATAAAGGATTACTCAACTCCTATTCATCTCAGAAGTGTGGAAGAAAACTTATCCACTAACAAAAGCTCATTCAAAGGTCAATTCTAGTCTACTTGTTACAATGAATGAAATCAATAAATGCTACAACTGCATAGTGTACAACAGATATTAAAAACCCATATTTCAAAGTATTGAATATTTCAATTCAAGCATATAAGAGCATTTCTATACATTTCCAACAAAAACAACATTATGAAATGTAAGTTCTATTTCCTTTTACATTTATGCTCTTAATTCTTGTTTCTTTTCTCGATATCTAACCCTAACATTTCTAGGGTTCCTCTCTAGCCCATTCTTCCACTGTATACCTGGCCAGGGTATACGTGAGAGAATAGACAGTGTAGCTTGTACTGGTTGATCCAAGTACTCAGATATCGGGCCAGGATATCCAAATACTCAAATCCCCAAAGCTAACATCAAAACATCTCCTATCTGCCACACTTATGACACTAACTTACTAACTTAATGGTCCTTGACAACTCACCCTAAGCTCTGATACCAAGCTGTTACACCCCGATCTCACAATTTCCTCAAATCATGAGATTAGGGCATAAGATAGGAATTATATGTAATACAAAGAACACCCTTAACTTTTTTTTAAACTCTTGTTTCTTCGCATTGAACCACATAAATCATTTTAACAAGGGAATCTGAACATTTCTTTTACTAAACATACTTTAATAGTAAAGATACATGTACAAACATTCATGATGTCTCTCACACCTTATGCACATAAGACCTACTAATTAGCATACAATTTCAAAAGAGGAATAATATTACACATCGTAATTACAACTCACTCTCTCATCTCTTACTGAGGACCTAGAGTGACAAGGACCGACTGACTCAACTAATCTTGTACTTAACTCTTGTGGAAGATCTACACTGATGCTCTGACCATCTTCAAGTCCACACGGTTAACCCTAAAATGTTTGAGTAGAGGGGTGAGCCTACTCGCTCAGTGACTGAGTACTTCAAAGAAACAGTCTAAGGCACTAATGTGATTACAGATATAATTTTGAGTAAACGATATGAAATTTAACAACAATAAATACTACACTGAGCAGTTCTAAAACAATATAATTGAAATAACAAAGAATGTGAATATTGCATCCAAAGAATAACTACTAGAAGACTATGCTCTAGTCTTCCTTAACTCTTTCATTTATAAGGAACTCTGTGAACCTATATGATCATATTTTAACTTATTCCCTGATCTATACAGTGTACTCTGCATAGAGACTCGCAGTGCACTACGGCCACACCGTACAAGACTTAGCGACACACCCGGGAAATGCTAAGTCTGACTACCAGTCCTGGTCTGCTACAGGACCCACAGGCTCTCCGGCCTTCTCTACACTCATCCTGAGTGCTCTGGACTCCTCCTCTAACCTGAGCACACAGGCGCAGGGAGTCAACACTGGGTTACCACCAGAATTACTCAACCGGTTGGTGTTGGATAACCCTTCTATCCTCGTACCACCAGAATTACTCAACCGGTTGATGTTGGACACGAGTTTCACCCCTAAGGTACCAGACCTCTCAAAGGGGTTCTACGGTGTTCAGGGCACCTAAGTCTAACATTAACATTATAGATACATTTTAAACAGAAATCATAACTCATTTTACATTTCTCACAAGGCTCACACGGCCTGCCATATCATATCATATAAAACATCATAGCTCATGTATTCAAACATATATCATGTCTTCCCAACAAGTATTCTCATTTTAACATTTCATACATATCTGCATAATCTCAGTAACATCCCTTTCTAGGGCATGCCATATCTCATCACTTGCAATTCACGAGATATGTATTGTGAAAATAAGAAACCCTGTAGTATATATATACCAACTCAAAGAGAACAAGCATGTAAAGTTAAATGCACAAACAACATACAATTCAACAGTTAAGCATCACCACATCTCATATGGAAACCTTTCATATCACCATAACTTAATTCATAGAACACCCTGTCCTTAGGGTTTCCTTTCCTTATTCTCTTATCACATAGCAACACCCTGCTCTTAGGGTTTCATTTGCCTCATTCACTTATCACATGGCTCTCATAAGGATTTCACACGATATAAACATTCACAAATTAAAGACTGCTTTCAACAATTATATACAGTCAATATATGTATGAAACCATGGAAATTGAACTAAATTTAGGTTTCCATGCTATTCACTGAGATATCATGCACCAAGAATAAAAATTCAAATAAGGTAACCCATGAGGTACATCCTAACCACTTATAAGATTACTAGTCCTCTTCAATAAGGTTGAAACTCTAGTGATATCTCAATTAGGTTAAACCCTAATTACATCATATGGTATAAATCTGAAAAGCATTCTTACTAGGATGTGTCGTATACGTTTCTAATGTGAATCTACCATCAAAGAGTCATTCAAACAGGGAAGGAATCTATATCATATCAATTTGCAACAACTTAAATTAAACGGACATTTCAGGGTTTAGAATCACATACCAAGCAATTAGGGATTTGGATGCTATAATCAAATTTCGTGCATTATACTGTTTAAAGGAAGTACCCACTCACCCTAAGGTGGGAAAACACCTCAAAACTGCAGCTCAACTCAGGGGATCTCGAACTCATATCAAATCCCTAGCAAATCTCCCAATTCTTCTTCCATTCAACTAGGAAACCTTGAAAATGAGGGATTATGAAGAAAGGGTGAGAAAAGAGGGAATTTCGACATCATCTTGGATCAAATCAGAGCATGGACGGAATCTTGACATGAGAGAGAAGATTCACCATAAAAGTCTATGCAAAGAATCCAAACTTACTTGATTTCACCATTCCTCGGACCGCAAAACCCTAGGTCAGCAATTCCTCCTCTTTCTCCACTCAAGCCCTAACTCTCCCTCTCTCTCTAGATTTTCATTTCTCTGGGATGGATGACGAATAATGAGAGCTGTGTGTGTGTGTGGTCGATCATATAAGTCAATTTGAGCTGCTTGGGTCAATTGCATATTGACCCAACACTCAACTTTAATTATATTGGCTGAATATTCAGTTTCACAATAGTTTCTATAATTCGCCTACGGAATAGCTAACAGAAGCTCCAAAAATTCTGGAAATTTTATATGTTATACCTAATGAAGTTTCAGACCTCCAGTAAAAATTTTAGATCATTTCTAGTTACCAATAAATAATTAAAAATCTAACAGTTCACTGCTATTTTGCAGTCTGCAGCATATTCGGTCGAGTTTGTCCTGCACAGAACTCGACCGACACCCTCACTGTAGAGATCAAAAGTCATCCAAAAATTACGCCAATTTAACAGAGTGTCTAAAATTGTGTTTTTCAAGCAAAAATAAAATTTGAGATCAATTGGATATACCAATAAAAAGATAAAATTCAATTACCACACTGCTATATAAATCTGGAAATATGATCGGTCGAGTTTGAAACTCGACCGATAAACAGGTCAGAACATTCTTCAAAAATTCTGATATTTATCAATGTTGTTCACATTTTATATATCCAAATCATATACAAATTTGAAGTAAATCAGAGTTACACATAAAATACTAAAAATCATTTACTAAAACACTATATTTATCAAATTTTGTATTCATGTATCATTAAAACCCTATTTTGGGCCGATTAGGGTCTATGCTTCTCAAACCCTAATTCTCAAGACAAAAGAACATTTAGACTTCTCATCATAGTTAAAACATCCTAATTGTGTTATCGTCATTAATTAGATTTCAAGAATGATTATTCTAATTAATCTTTGCAATTATCTAGGTAAACCCTAGTTTACCAATTAAGCTCAGATGGGGTCGTAACAGTCAATTCACCAGAACCACTTCCTTTCAGTCAAACAAGGGAAATTTCCAAGGACAAGGTAATACCAAGGTTTCCAAGCGATGAACACCAGTCAAGGACAAGGTCAGGCCAAAGAGTAGGGACAAGACAAGGTTTCGAACCAACCAGACTTGGTTGGACAGCTATTCGATTTTGTAAAAAGACAAGATACAATTAATAAGTAGCTGGCGCAGAGTGCGCTTTCAAATTCGAGAGTTTTGAATTCAATGCAGGTCCAGATGGCAGACATGCAGACTCATCAACGCCAAATTGATCAGCAATTAGCTCAGATGGCCGAATTGATAAAGAATCCTTCGGGAAAAATACCCTCCAACACTGAAACCGCCAAGAAGGCAGGACAATGATCGGGAAGGATAGAGATCGACTTGCAAGATATGGATACTGCTGAAGGCAGAAGTGAAGAACCTAGAACGGTCGAGATGGAGACGCAAACTGCAGCGCTCCTCGGGAGGCATCCTGAGCTTTTATTTTTCCTAGAATAGGATGTTATTTACTTTCTTGCAAGACAAACATTATGAACATTTGGACTGTAATAAGGCCCGAGTTAGCACGTGCACCATGTGTGCTGACTCTTCTGTTTTATGGGTCACCGCTCCGTTTTGTGAAGCATTGAGGGGTAATACTATCTGAGGTTGGAAACTTAACCTTAGGCCAATGATGTTTTACCCATCAATCGCTTTTTCCTTTGCCTTGTTTTTAGTTTTTCATCTAGATCTTGCTCTGAAAGCTCTGTATCGGGCAAGTTTTCCCTTTTCCTTGATCGTATCGGGCATCGCATTCTAGCCATGCATGGTGTCGGCCGATATGCCCAAGGGCGAGCACCTGTGTCGGGGGGCAACTCAGCTGGCGCGTAAAACATGCTTGTCTTGGGAAGGATTTGTCTCAACGGCCGACACATGCCCCAAAATTACCTATTTTACCCCCGGATTGGTTTGCTATATATAGTACGGAGGGTTTACGGTGTCGGGCTACTACTTTTACTTTTCACCTACCCATATCGTGTTGTGAATTCCTTTGTTTGCTCCTGTGTCGTGCAACCTTCTTCTGCTCTCGTATCGCACAGAAAACTTAAGAAAGCAAAAGGTATAGCCCGGCAGCCCTATCGTCCATGCTCGCCTGACACGAACTTCATTTCACGCGCAGCGTATCAGACTGATGACTTTAGTTGATTTCCTTGTATCACCCGACACTTGTGTCGTGCGACACGTCTTTAGCACACGCCTGCCCGATATGCCATACCGGGTGTTAACCCTGTCGCTCATCCTTGTGCCGCCTCGCTTATTCTTGTTGACGGGTGACACGTTGTCCTATCGGAAAGACCCTATCAGGCATTTTGTTTCACGCGGTCGTATCGCCCGACACACCTGTGTTGGGCGACATACATGGAGCGTAGTTTTCTCCGTATCATCCAGTTTTGTATCGCTAAGATGTTCTTTTGATGAATGACACCCGTACTTTGTAACGGGCCAAATTTTATCGTGCAATCAATTTTTCTTGCCTACCTGACATTTAAATAGTCAATGAACTTGTTTAATGATAACAGATATGGCCCGTACAAAGCAAACTGTCGTTTGAGTTGACAAACACGACAGAAGAATCAACACTGAGGCCGTAGCTGAAACAACAACGGTTGGGCAGAAACGCCAAAATCCCGAGGCAGTTGGGCCATCAACCGCTGAGAAGAGAGCAAGGACGGAAGAAGTAACGACTCCATTTTCTTTCCCGGAATATGCAGCCAGAACAAGTGCAAAGCTCCCAAGAAGGAAACGCAAGGCTCGTGCAGATTATGACGATGATAACCGTCCTATGGTAGACAGAGAGCTCTTGAAAACACTTGTGGATAGTATATCCAAAGAAGATACCCCCCACGAAGAAGGTGGCTTCATGACTGATGAACCCAAAATACCCACATTCAATCCAGAAGCCACTGGAGAAAGACTTCCACTAATTTTCTCTTTTGGAGATGGTCCTAAACCACCGCAGTAGACAGACTATGATAAGGAAATGGACCTCTCCTGGGGCTACCAAATCAAGAAAAAGTATTGGAAGAGATAAGTGGACTTCTCTGACTAGTTCAATAGATGATGAAAGTTTAAAGAAACTGAGGTTGATTATCAGTCCTTTTGTTCATGTTCACAATGGAAGTATCTTAAAAAGTCTACCTGGTTTATGGGAATGCCTAATAGTTTTGGAACTTCTTCGTCAGCAAAAGTGCATGACTGATCTCAGTGAATCTTGCAATTCTGAACCCACTTTTGCTTTTGGTACAACTGACTGCAGCACCTTCATCCTAGAATGGATATCAAATAAAGAGACGCCTGACCAACTCCACCACATCGACTACCACAGAAAACGGGGAGAATATGTGTAGGAGCTTCTATCTGGCGCAGGCGCGCTCACCATCTAACCCTCACTGAGTTAACATTACCCTACCTTATCTACTTCACAACTCTGGGACATAGTGTGGAGTAAGTTTGGGGGGGTACCATGTACCAGTGAGGGAGGTATAAAAATTTTGAAAATTTTGAAAAATGCAATGTTCTTTTGTTCTTCCCCTATATCCTGTGTACATACATATACATGCTCATAAAAAAATTTTGAAAAATTTTGCTTCTTTTTGTCTCCATACATATGTACAAAAAAAACCTGATACGACTTCTTGCCAATTTATTTTCTATGTGCCCAAAGGGATGCATGTTTTGTTATGTCTTTCTGATAATGCAGCCTCAAACGACAAAAGACTACGACTTTCCACACCAAAAATTTCGAAAAATAATCTCGCAACAGCTAAGAGACGTGTATGCAGAAGGAAAAAGCTGCCCAAACAGCAAAAAAAATTCCTCTTGTTTTCCCTTACCCAACAAAATCCCAAAAAGAGAGAAGAGCCTTATGAGAGTGAATAAAAGCATGAGATTTGTGCCCAATAAAAAGAAAGAAAAAAGAAAAAGAAATATATACACACTTGTTTTCCAAAAGTACCCATCTTTAGGCATGGTAGATTCGGGGCAGTGGTACGTAGGATGTGAAATCACTGCTCTAAAGCCAACTGGCTTGGACTGCAGAGACCACTCGCCCACTAACGGATCCGTACCTGGATGGACTGATGGAAAACAAGAAGAAAAACCCAAAAAGCCTTAAGCCTACCCAAACACACAACCTTCTGCCCCCAAAAGCTGTTTGGTGTGAAAGCTAACTTCAAATCATGCACCCAAGTCACGTTGAAGTTGTAGAGAAAATTTTTGCTTAAATAAGGCAGGAGAAATAAAGTTTGTTGTTCGTGGTCAGGCCGCATTCTCTGTGAGACATCTCAATGCTCGCTCAACCCATGGTCTGAAAACTATACCGATCAAGAAGAAGCATCACAAAACAAAGTTTAAAGATTGATTGAGGACAATCAAAATGCTAAGTTTGGGGGAGTTGATAACACCAAATTTTGTGATTTTTTGGCCCTTATTTCGTTATCAAAACTGCCCTTTTAAACTATTTTCCTCTCCTTTTTGTCATGTTTTTGAATAAACAGGCCACGCTACGCTCTTAACTCAATTTTATCATATTTTGCAGATTTTCCCCTAAATTTTAACTTTTTATCAGCAAAAAGGCCCGTCCCGGCCCACGAATGTGTTCCACTTGCATCGGCCTACCTACCAACCAGCCAACCGATACGCTCACTGCCCGACATGGCAGTACGATACACTACCACGCAACATGAGGGTGCCGCACAGGAGGAAGCGGACGAGCGACACGCCATTTACCTGATAGGGAGTCGGACTCGCAACGACTGCTGAAGCGTGTCGCGCGATACAGGCTACCCACCGATAGGCGACACTCGTCACGATGACCGACAGCCCGACATTTGTGTGTCGGGCGATACGAATATCGGCCATCCCCGGCTCCACGATAATAAGAGCTGATGAAGAACATGTGGCGTCTGGAGCACTATAACTTCCCCCAACCGCTGCCTATAAATAGCAGCTACATGATTCCGATGGGACGGGTCGGGAAACCCTCGAAAGCCAACTTAGGAAAGCATCTAGAGCTAGCGTGTCGTGCCTCAGAGGTGTGTCGGGCGATTCCAGGTGAGCACTTTCCCATCCCGAGAGGGAGGGAATGGTTCACTTAGGGTCGGCCAGGGCACCGCTACAGGTCGATATCGACCAACAAGAGTACCTAATACTGGAAGCAACACTCGGACCCGACACGATACCGAACCCCGATACACATCATTAGTCACGGCGTGTCGCCTGAGAGGGTGCCGCCTGACACGATCGTATCGGGCAAGGGCGCCCCGCTCGATACGTCCGCCCATCATGAGCGTGTCGCCTGAGAGGGTGTGCCGCCCGACACGGGCGTATTGGGCAAGGCTCTCGGCCGACACCGAGCTGGAGAGTCTGCTGCCTGACGCCCTTCTAAATCAAGAAGGTGACATTTATCTTTACTTATTTCAATCATTTAATTTCTTTACTTATGCAATGTAATCATACCCTTATATGCTAATGGAATGAGAAGAGCCTTATTTATCTGCTGCTTTACGTTTGGTCCCTTTTGTTGGATGATTGCTATGTTTAACATCTGAACTCTAGCTTGTACGCTTGGATCACATTTTGATTAGCTACTGAATCGTGTTTTCCCGTTGCAACAACCTCGAGAGAGGTGGTGTGGCTCTAGTGTTTGGTCTGATACTGGAGTACGAGAGTGCCCAGGATCGGAGTTGCTTTAGTAACCTTTCCACTCTAACTTAAGTCCAGCAACCTCGAGAGGGGTGTTGATGCTTAGTTGGGGGTACCCGCTTTGGGAGGAGGGGTACATGATGTTTCTACTGCCGCTTGTTTTACCGAAGCTTTCTCCTTCGTTCCTTACTAAAGCGATAGTGTTATCTCCCTATTTCCATTGCACGAAAACCCCTAAAAACTGATAAATGCTTAAAACCTAATTTTCCTCGTAGCTCCAGTTGGAGATAGATTCCTTTTGCATTATCAATCTTAGCCTACTGTTCCCTTGGGGAATTTTATCATCTCCTTTCCCTTACCGGAGTGTAACATGTCGATTCCGCATTCTCAATACTACCACCCTTGTCCCTGTGTTCGACCCCGTATATCTACTTTGACCTCATAAATAAAGTTGTGGGGGCCTAGAAGGTTTCGGGTTATAAATTTAAAAGTCCGACTACTTCAAATCCGCCTCCACTTTTTGGACGCGCGATTTAGGTCGGTCAGCACGTCATAAAGATGGACAAAGGGATCGTCACCACCAATTATGAATTGATTGGAGTCGGTGGGGCACGTATCAAGCGCATTAACAGATGAGTAACACTACCCATGCCTGCTCACCCACCCGCCAGCCCACCCGGATCTCGGGAAAATGTAGCCAACAACCTGCAGCCGTTTTGGTATTACTACTCATGCATAAGTCATACAAAATCAATGAAATGCACATGCAAAGTGCAGAGAATATATCCACCCACCCATAGAAATTTAATTCCATCACAAGTTATAAAAAACATTCAAATTCAAATTTTTGAATCTCGTATATAGCTTCAAATCTCCTCAAGCATCCCCCTCCCTGTTCATTTCCTCCAAGTACAGTACTCACTCCCTTACTCTTGATTTAAGTTTGTCAAATTTACAGTACAATACCTACCAAATCATTTTTGTCAAGTACAATACTCACTCCAGCTCCCTATTCATTTCCATCAAGTACAGTGCTCACTCCCTTACTCTTGATTTAAATTTGTCAAATTTACAGTACAATGCCTACCAAATCATTTCAGTAAGTACAGTACCCCATTTTGATTTTCGTTTATGTAAGAAGTAAAAGTACAGTACCCAACAAACCATTAATCACGTATACAATTCAACAATAAAAACAGTACCTAATTATTATTCTCATATCAGTAACAAACTTAATGATGCTACTCAAAAAGACATTAATCTCCTCAAACATCCCCCTCTTTGTTCATTTCCATCAAGTACAGTACTCACTCCCTTACTCTTGATTTAAGTTTGTCAAAATTACAATACAATACCTACCAAATCATTTTCGTCAAGTACATTACTCACTCCCGCTCTCTATTCATTTCCGCCAAGTACAGTACTCACTCCCTTACTCTTGATTTAAATTTGTCAAATTTACAGTACAATATCTACCAAATCATTTCAGTAAGTACAGTACCCCATTCTGATTTTCATCATTTCTGTAAGAAGTAAAAGTGCATTACCCGTTATTTGCATAAGATGGGCGGAGCTGGTTCAACATGAACAAATAGTATGTATAGTACTTACTCAGTGCTGGGCGGAACTGGTTCACCCTGAACAAATGGCACATACAGTACTTACTCTGGGCGGAAATGAATAAGGAGGGGGATGATTGAGATGATTTGCATCTATATACGAAATTCGAAATAAAATGGAGGGAATCATTAGAGGGAAATCGAAAATTGAGGTGGTTAATTTGTATTTGGTGGCGAGATAACCATTTCATGTATGGCTTTTGCATGCAGAAATATGGAGAATCGGTGCTGCATATATTGCTTTAAATATGTATGGGGGTACAACAGGTAGTTGGGCGAGCAGTTGGGCATTACCGATGTCCGGGTAGGGCCCCGGGTATATGGCCGGTTACACTTAGAATTACTCTTAACAGATAGACCTATGATGGTTCGACGAGACCGGCAAACAAAAAGTTCTGTGGAGACAGTGGCTCGCAAGTCATGCTGTAAGCATTAATAAATTTGTTAAATTTTGTCATTTAGTGACATAATAAAAAAGGTTAGTAATAGGTTCACCTACATGATATACGGAGCCATCTCTACCAGCGCTAAAAAATACATGACGGCTTCCTGATTCTACTGCAACTTTATTGGAAAACCGATTCTGAAAGGAACCTTCGGCAAATTGTATCGGCAATCCTCGGCTTTCAGTGAGTTTCGTAATAAAATTTGTGAAAAATGGAATGCTTTCAGTGAGTTTCGTAACAAAAATCTGTGAAAAATGGAATGTTGTTATGACATATGACTAAACAATATTGCATACACTTCTTGGGATTTCAAGGCAGAACAGAAATTTAACACGTAAGAAATATTTCAGTATACACTAAATGTTTGAAAGATCCGCATCTAATACCCTACTGCAACCATGGGACACCTTCTCACCTCAGAAAACCATGACCCTTAATACGTTAACCAATTTTTTCACAAGGACAAAGCTAGGGCAAGCAAGTAGCACTGTATGTAGAAAAATTGCATGTAGTGGTGAGCTTTCAAGAAGGAGGTGTAGGGCGCATTTAGACAGATGCGAGAAGCAGCCCGTGTATGCCAAGCGTGCTCAATTGTCCACATGATCCCACAAGGTCAAGTGTTGGCATCAAGAACTTATGGTTGTTCGCAGCCCAATTAATAGACTATTGCTAGGTTCCTTAATGACGCACGGATGGTGACATATTTTGGATACGATTGTGAGAAGGCAATGTGTTGTAGGATATGGCAAGGCTGGCGAAACTAGGTTTGTGGGGAGGAGAGCGATAGCAGCTTGTTCTTTGGTAATTTTTGGTCACAATTACTTGTGAGAGTGGCAAGGTTTCCTAACCTAATTCAAAGCATCAATCTGTAAGATGTTATTCACATATAACATTTTCGTGAATGTAGCTCTTGAATTTTCACCCTTGGATCAGAAAACCATAATTTAGTAAGCAACTACAAATGAACATTAACATGTACTGATTAAACAATATATGACATAAGGAGAGAAACAGAGGAAGGTGTGTATGACAAATTAGTACGAACATCTCCCATTATACTTGTGGAAATTATTTTTCGATCGCCTTCCATGAATCGTAATTGCTCAATACTGTTAGTATGGCCTGATGCTACTGACGCTATCTTCTTGTGTCTTTCCCACTCCCACAGTGTGATTTGTGTTTCTTCACATTCACAAGCTAGAATGCTTCCAGAAGAATTAAATGTCAAACTGTGGGCCTTTAGGTCATCCAGGGTTCCAGCAGGCTGAAGTCGATCGACAAACGGCTGGTCCAACAAGGATAGAAGCATTAAACAAATTGAGTACAATACATAGAGTATCAAAAAAGAAAGCCTATAACAAAAAACATAATAGAATAACTAAAAGCTTCATTAAGGTAAATCAACAGCAGGTTAATAAGCTGTACATTAAGGCCTCGTAAATTAGTTGTATGTAACCATACATCTATCCCCACTACTACAAAACAGACATTCAGTTTCAGGTATGACCCTAACACAATTGAAATGTGTGAGGGTGATAACCCGTGCACAATAGAGGCCCCTAACACAAAGGGTCTTATGTAAAATGCCGTCGCCCAAGCCATTGTGTTTGGGTGACAACCCTTACACAAAAGTTACAGTTGGATAAAATACAATATTAAAATCTATTGGGCCCAACCCATTGTGTTAGGGTGATGACCGTTACACAATTGTTGCATATAACATAAAATATCAAAACCAAACACATGCCATGCAACTGAATAAAATTGATGAACACGTACTAACGTTTGCATTAGAAACGTAATATATTTTGAAAATATATTACAATCAATTCAGCTTAACTGCGTTCCAAAATTTAGAGCTTTGTTTATTCTCAAATGCCAATTTCATTTACTTTGTAAAAAGTGTATACAGTGGGGAGGACATAGCCCCTTGCCCCTAGAAGAAATACAGATGATAGATGGGTAGAAGATTTAAGCTACTACATATACAACATTTCCTTCACACGTCTAGGAGAATCTGTTACCATCGGAGATAGAGAACAACGTCAATCATCTATAATAGATATAATGACATGCTTGATGACCCAGCAGCAGTCATTGTCTAGGTCGTTCAGTTGGTATAGAGATGACAACCATGGCTGATTTGCAACCTAATTTGAACGACTGTTGTGTATCAAAACAACTAAGGACTAGAAGTGTTGACAGCAAGACTAGATAGTTGTTGTTGATCACTTTGTCCAATGCATCATCCTGATTTATAAAAGGCATCCTGCATAAAGGTACATGAAAATATAAGGCCTGCCAAGATCTACCGGGAAGCTCAACTTCCAGAAAGGAAACCAACAAACAATGCAAGCGCTTCATAACTATGAATTGGCAATAAAACTAAATAAGGATCAACCAACCAACGTAAATTGATAAAAAGCAAGAATGTTGGACATTGCTATTTAGAAGTAGACATGAAGGTAAAAGAACTGTTACAATGGTTTTGGCAGTTATGTTGATACTCCTATAGTCATTGCTAGTGAGTCTAAAATTGCAATAAAAAAGGAAGAAGACATTAACTTGGAAGTGGTAATAAGAATGGCACAGACACTTCAAACACACATACTTAAAAAATGGTATTACAATAAGTCATTTGTCATTCAAAGAATCATATTATAAGACAAAAAAGACCAATTACCTTGTAGACAATTGAGCTATCTATACATATGTTTTGCTTGCAGATCCTATAGCCACTGTCGATACCCTTGGTCAAGTATTCAGTAATATTTCATTGGTTCATCAAGTAGTTAGTTTGAGTCCAAGATGTAAGTCAAAAAAATTTATCATACAGTATCAAAGAAATATGTTTGGTTACACAAACATACTACATCCAAGAAGACAAATATGTTGGCTCGAGAAGCCACACCATTATCCTGAAAATGGGCCTTGTGTGTCCTAATTTCAAGTACTCTTACACAGTTTGGCAAACGTGGCTCTAAAATGATGAACTATCGGTCTGCGATGTGTAGACATGTGTTTCAAGAGAATCATATCCTCATGTAATTTTCAAATGTTTTATCAATGATTGCTACTTAGGTCTTTTCTTGAAGTTCAATTCATGAATTTCCTAATTGACAAGAATCGCACAAAGTCAAATAGTAAAAATACCAATATAATTCCCCATCCATTGTCATGTGCAAGATACTCAATGTGTTGTTTGCTTTAGAGTAAATCAGCAAACCTAGAAACCAAGATGAGAATGCAGCCTATGTAGTCATTGAAATTAGTGAAATATGGTTGCTTGGGAACTATTGATGAGAATGTGCTTATGTAATAATCATTTACAATAGCTACATGTTGTTGCTTGGGAACTATGGATAGGGGAGTGGAATACAAGGCTTTTGGGGAGGGCACAATAATAGGGTAGCCACCACACAATAGATTGAATGACTACTTTAGAGTAAGATGCTCAGTGTGTTGTTTGCTTTAGAGTAAATCACCACACCTAAAAGCCAAGATGAGAATGTAGCCTATGTAGTAGTCATTGAAATTAGTGAAATACAGTCACTTGGGAACTATTGATGAGAATGTAGCTTACGTAATAATCATTTACAATAGCTACATTTTGTTGCTTAAGAACTATGGATAGGTGAGTGGAAGGCAAGGCATTTGGGGGAGAGCAAAATAATAGGGTAGCCACCTCATAATAGATTGAACGACTACTCTCAATCTATAATAGGTACGGAACTATGTATTTACAAAAATTGACTCTAATTCCCTAAAGTGGGGTAAGGGTTTAACATTGAAGTACTTGGTGGAGGTGTGAATCCTAGACAATGGAGGCTAGAGGTTGGGTTGATGTGAGTACATCAGCCACCATACAGAATAAGGAGCAAGGTAAGACGATGTATAAAGGACCAATAGGTGTAAGGTACTAGGGTTTAACGTTGAAGTACTTGGTGGAGGTGTGAATCCTAGACAATGGAGGCTAGAGGTTGGGTTGATGTGAGTACATCATCCACCATACAGAATAAGGAGCAAGGTAAGACGATGTATAAAGGACCAATAGGTGTAACGTACTAGGGTGTAGACAAGGATAGTATTATGGTGGTGTTGGATGTTGCAACAACCACTTCACGCACACGTGTCACAATAAAGGATACTAGTTGTTGGTGTGCAGAGAAGAACATGTCTGGTGCATAGAGAATACACATTAACCCTAGTACATGGACAAAGGGAGGAGTAGAAGGAGATGTGTATGGGTGTGGATGCGTCAACCACCACAAAAGTTGATGAAGCTGATAAGGGGCAAGAATATACGATGTAAAGAGGTTGTAGAGGTGTATAGTATTAGGGTGAAGACAAGGGATGTATTTTGATGGTCATCGCCTAACTGCTGCGGATGAACTTCAACCATTGTTTCTCCGTAGCGCCGCAGAGCCATCATGTGAGAGCATGGTGCCATTGGTCGAGGAGGTAGAGCTCAAGGTGTCATAGCAAGGAGGAGCCGAGTGGGCCGCGTTGTTGCGGACGCACTAATACCATTGTTTCTTCACAGCGCCGTAGAGCCATCCTGTAAGAACATGGTGCCACCGGTCGGGGAGGTAGGGCTCAAGGTGTCATAGCGAGGAGCTGAGCAGAAGGGGAAGGGAAGAGGATGAGGAACACCGGAGTACATGACTATACGAGTTGGTTGGCGGAGAAACAGATTTGGAAGACAGAGTGGGGGTGAAGAGTATTGGATTGAGGATTTATTTGATGTTCATGCCAGAAAAGAGGAGAGTCGGAGGAGGACTCCTATTCTTCTACCATATAAAGTAGATGATGTGGATGCACTTCCACCTAAGCATATGTTCCTCTCCTTGGTTTGCTGCCAATGCACCATACTTGTCAAGGCGCGCGCCTAGGCGTCAAGGCGCCCCAGGGCTACGCCAAGGCGAGGACACTTTATTATAATGCTACAGTGACCTAATTTTGTGGGTCTAGTTGTATATTTATTTATTTTAATGTTTGATATGGCTACACCAATGCTCAAAATTAATAGTGTTTCCTATTTTATGTGCCAAATATCACTTTTTAATTGGATCCAATACTCTTTTTTAGGTTTGACCGGATCTAATACTCTTTTTTGTTTGACTGGATCTAATACTCTTAGTACACATTTGATTTTTCTTAGTTTGCACCTTCAATTCAGATTGTACTAAGTAGCTATGCTATGAAGGATAGTGATTACATTGCTTAATATTTGTAGCTATGTATGACAATAAATATATATTTATATGTTGATCACTCTTACATTCTTTACAATAATTCTTTTCGTGTCCTTGACATTATTGTCAAATGATAATATATTAGAAATGTAATTGGTTATTTTTTCATACAATAAAATATATATATATGGAGAGATCGACTATAAATATGTAGATAACTACATATATAACTACACAATGTGTGTATATGAGTGGGGAAAAACCATGACACATGTATATATACATAAAATATATACATAAATTATTATTTTTAAAGGTCGCCTAGGCGACGCCTAGTCACGCCTAGGCACAAGGCTTCCGGCCCTAACGCCGTGTCGCCTTGCCGCCTTAACAAGTATGCAATGCACTTCCCCCTACGGGGCATTCTAGCTTTATCTGTTGCAGATGCACTTCCCAATTGATCGTAGGTTGACAGTGGATTCATGAAGTAACTAATCATCCAAACATCGTCTTCTAGGCTGTGACACACCAATCATCATCGACCCGACTCCGTCAAATAAGAAACTAGAAAAGCAAACTTGCCATGCCTAAGTATTTTTGCCACGCCTAAGTAGGACGAGATGTGTATGGAGAGGATGCATCAACCACCATAAGGACCTAGGAGGCCTATAGGGGGAATTTAGGACAATGTATAGAGGACCTAGAGGTGTATAGTATTAGGGTGCAAACAATGGATGTATTGTTGGTGTTGGATGGTACATTGGCCACTCCGTGAAGCGAATGTTCCTCTCCTTGGTCTACTTCCAATGCACTTCCACCTACGGGCATTCTAGCTTTATCCGATGCGGATGCACTTCCCAATTGGTCATAGGTTGATAGTGGATTTATCAAGTAACTATCACCCAAACATTGTCTTCCATGATGTGACACACCAGTCATCATCGACCCCACTCTGTCAAACAAGAAACCAGAGAAGAAACCTTGCCTTGCCATGCCTAAGTATTTTTTCCATGCCTAAGTAGGATGAGATGTGTATGGAGAGGATGCATCAACCTCCATGCAGACATAGGAGGATTTTAGGGGGAAGTTAAGACAATGTATAGAGGACCTAGAGGTGTATAGTATTAGGGGGCAAACAATGGATGTACTGTTGGTGTTGGATGGTACATTGGCCACTCCATGCACCTTGGCATGGTGAAGGATAGTAATTATTGGTACACAGAGAAGAGGGAACCATGCTTTGGCACTAGTGCAAGAACAAAAGGTGTCATCATTGGTGTGATGTTGGTTCCTAGCGCAAGGGAAAAGGGTGTTTCCTCTTATCTACCCAACCCTTGGAGTGTAGATTCTTAAGGATGACACAACTTTCTGTCCTTAATTCTGTGTATTGAAGTTCACTTTTACCCCATCCCATATAGCGTAGAATGAAAGGCCTTTCACTTCAGTTTAAGAACAAATTGAATTCCTTGTAGGGAAGTGTGGTCATAACAATTCAGATATGTTAAAAAGAAAATATAGTCTTAATAAGCTTTTGTAGGAAAGCTCAATCCTACACCCATGATATTCCCATCTAATGTTTTCAAGTAATGCATCATGTTATAAGGGTTCATTTTCTTACGGTATATCACGAGTATATACGACTTCTCTTAGGGTATATCATGAGTATATACAACTTCTTCAAGAACTACTAATGTCTAAGGCATGGTTTAAACTATATAAAGAGTGCTTGCATAGATGCATCAAAAGCATATTAACTGTGTTTGTTGTTATTGAACTATTAGTGGTTTACAAGTACAGGAACAACATTGCAAATTCATATTTAGCATTGTTTCATGCATTTCATAGTATGTATGTATTACCACCAACCCATATCTATCATTATAAGAGCAATTTCAGATTTAGCAATGTCTAATGCATTTCTCTAATACCAAAAAAGATTAAGGATAGAGATAAGTAAAAGTAATGCATCCAAATTGTAGAGAACTACTCACTATAAGACATACATTTCCAAACAGTATTTAACCACTCACCTTTTTGAGTAATTGCATGTAGCTTAGTCTTTTGGTTTCCAAGATGCTCACATGTGATCTAGGAACACTTTTGATGGTAGGAACCTAAGTCAAGATCTGCCTCCATGAAATATCACACACACCACAATCAGTCAAAAACTCCAGTGGTGGTGAAAGACTATAAATCTATATAGAGAAATGGATTCAATTACACAGGATGCATGAGTATCAATTATTATAACATTTTCTACAAGACAACAAGCTAAAAGGAGATGGCTTTTCATAGTATATGACTGACACGTACTATAGCACAGACTTTCACCTCTTCATATGTAATGAGAATTGATGACAAGTACCTTATGCCAAAGCTAGGGAATACAACGCACAATGACAAGGAACACAATACCTTTAATATTAAGCATCAAGATGATAGAAGAGTATTATAATATTAAGAACAAGTCTTGTAAGGCCACGTAAGCACATTTTTGTCTTGAATCATTGTCTCATCTGGTATGCCTTTGTGTAGTCTTCTTTTTATACATAATTATGTCAACAACAATGCCTTCACCAGGCATTCATCAGCATGGAGCTTTTTTTGGGAAGGTTGGGGAAGATTAAAGAAGTGGGAACAAGAAGTGTATGTCAGTAATTAAACTTCCACTAATAACATAAAGACTGGGGTGTTGTAAAGTGATACAACCAAGAATCTAGGAGGTCGTTAGGGGTTGATGAGCTAACTGAGTGTCCTTTTGTCCTTGGACGTGGATAAAAGGTAGGATTCTTGAAGGCCCTATAGGTTGTGGTGGTGCTTAATTTCCGCATTATATTATACGAGAAGTAGTGAACTTATCCTGCCTAAGGCATCACAATTCAAAAAAGTAGGCATGTTATTTGATAATTTTTATGTTTCATGTTTTCTTTAGTGGAATATCTTATTGTTAACTTGATACATAGATAAAGGGGTAAATCACGCTTTCCATGGGGGTAGTCATCAGTGTAGGACTAGTGATACAATCATCATGTCAGAGGGATGCAAACTAACATTCAAAGTTTTGGCCACTAGGACTCATGGGGGGATTCAACCAGCAATTCTCCCTTCCTATGTGGATGACATTATTTCACAAGGACACCTTGATGAGCTCTCACATTAGGCTATCAATCAGGGTACCCATGGATGATGTGTATGTTGTACAGGTCAAAGGCTAGTGGGATGAAATAAGGGATGTGAAAGCATGATAATGGTTAAAAGGAAAGGGAAGAAGGTGAAGAACATGAAGCATCTTGTGGTTGCAAGGGGGGATAATATGTTTTACTTAGTTTTCATGCAACAAGAATCCCTAAGTGTGTTATAAAAAAAATCAGTAAAAATATTAGCTTTTCATTATGTTTTCTTTGATTCTTGTTCAGTGGCCCATTTTAGCAAAATGTGACACAAGAATCCCTAAGTGTGTTAAGATTATTCCGCTACAACATTGATGAGATAAGCAATTTCTTAGCTGACATATTAGAAAGCATAGCAAATTTATATGGGTGAAATGGGATGCAAGCTTGTCTTCAACCTAAACCTATCTAATTGCTCTCTCAAATGAATTCAAAGTCCATGGAAATGGTTAATGCCATCAAGAAAATCATGAAAGGACCAAAAAGTGGTAACAATCTTAAGATCCATGTGATATACTTGAGTCTACCCACTTGGTCAAACCCATACTTGTCAAGGCGGCTAGGCGGTAAGTCCCACCTAATGCGTGCCTAGGCCACCAAGGCAGGCTCCTAGGCTTTCTGTGTATTTTTATTATTTTTTATTTTTTTTCAATTGCATATTTATATATTTATAGATATGATACTACATGCTATTTTGCACATATATGTTTATTAAATAGTATTATATGCTTGACTTTCATTGATAACTATTGGGAGGTTCAATAGGAGAATAAAGATGAAGATAAAGGAAACAAGATTAGGAAGATGATAATTTGGAATTGAAGGAGAAAGAAAATAGGAAAAATACAAATGACTTGCAAGAAGTCAGAAAAGTAAAAGCATAATAACAGGAGAGGAGACATAAAGTAGGAAGACAAAGTTTGAAAAACAAAATTAAAAACAACAATGCATGAGGTGTGAAAGGAGACTCATGGGGAGGAACAAGAGATCAAGAAATTTTCTTTGCGGACATGCAAACAATAGTAGCTTTTTGAGATATAGAAGCAAGAAATCAGAAAAAGAAGAATATATGCAAATAGATGTAGTACTACTATAGTATATGTGGGAGCAAGAGTTGTAGGACATGTCTGAATTTTAGCCTCTGAAATAAGAAACATGGATGTAGCAGCAAGATGTACGGTTTATATTTGACCTAAACCACACCGAACATGACCTATGTAGACCTGATTGGCCCTAGTTTGACCTATCTTGATTTAAATTGGACCTAATCTGACCTAATTTGACCTATATCTAACCTAATTATGCATAGCATAAACTTCTTAGACCTTACGTTTCCCTAATTTATCCTATATTTACCTAATTGACACCTAATTTGGTCAATCCAGGCCAAATTTCCCCCAAAGCGTACCTATTTTTCCCAAATCAGACCTAACTTGCCAAAATTTGAATTTATTTTACCTGAATCAAATTTATTTCAACCATTAAACAAATTTAGGCGATCTAGTTTGACCAAATTAAGACTCAATTCATGCTAATTTAGCCTTAAGTAACTAAAGGGCCTTAGACGCCCACTTAATGCATTTAATAGGTTGGACATCTAGTGTGAGGCGCCTTGTCTAGCGCCTAGGGCACCTAGATGGGTGCCTTGATAACTATGGTCAAACCTATAACTAATTTTCCATCACAATATAAATTTCAAAAAGATTGTTATATGTAAAAGAAATCTTTTTCTATTGCTCTTAAAACATGCTAGAAAAATAGTTGGTAAATAATTATATATGTGTTAAGGCTATGATTTTATTTCCAATGTCAAAAATCAATTCATATGATTTAGACGGGGAAAGGAATTATCATTGTGTTAGTTGTAAATATTATTATAAGTTATAACATGAGAAAAGGCATCATCAAATAACATGAAACATGTGTGATGTTGACAACACAATGAAATTGATCCCTATAGGCAAGGTTCCACTACCTCTAGAACTCACTTCTTCTATGACATTACAAAGAACAAAGAAAGGAATTCTATCATAGAATCGCCTCACTTGGTTGTGTGAGAGTTAATGCCCCTCAAAGCAATAAGGATGTTAAAAATAACTTTAGTAACACAAGAAATGTCTTAGATTGAGTGTTATCAAGGTACTTGCATGACAAAAAATTTAGATCCATCATTTTTATCTGGTATTCCATTATTTAATTTGTAATATACATTTTGTGCCCTCAAAGCAATTAATTTTTCAGTTACAAGCAGTATAAGAGAAGGAAAAACATTGACTAAAAAAAAGAGAATGAAAGACATCAGTAGATAACTAGAAGTGAGTTTTATGTCAGTGACTACATCTGGAACAAATCGCTTATAGGTTAATTTTGGTATCTCTTTCGACTCGCCTTGTAAAAAAATGTCACAAGGTCGAAAAGAAAGAAACATTGTTATTGAAAAGCCACTAAATTTGTGTTGTCGATGTTAGAAAAGGCACAAATAATTTGTAAGGAGTCATATCATGCTATCTATGTGAATAGGATGTGTCCTCTAAATAAATCAATTCACCGTAAACCTCACTACTTGTAGTGGTATAAAAGAAATAAATAGGAAAATGGGAGAAGATCTGACCTTGTTGTTCCGAACACAGGAGACGAATGTTTCTCACAAACCAAGGTGGCGGCCACTGGATTCTCCACCATGTCAATACGAAGCAGCCACGAATATAATATATGATGGATATGAGAGATTGGGCTTCAATGAAGACAAACCTGATAGTTGAAAGATCACAAAGCTAATGGAGAAGGAGAGTTGTCAGGATGGGAAGCGATGAGGAGGAGGTAGGGTAACGGAGGAGAAGGTAGTAGCAGAGTAATGGAGGAGGAGGTAGTGGCGGAATGGACAGGGAGGAGCAGATGGTAGTGGCGGATTGGACAGGGAGGAGAGGGGGGATAGAGGAGGAGGAGGAGGAGATGGCGAACAAAACTAAAGAGGAGGAGGTACTGACGGTCAAAAGGGAAGAAGGTAGCGGCGGAAACAAGGAGGACGAGGAGCAAGGGGAACAGAGGAGAGAGGGCGACAAAGAGGGCTACGAGGAAGGAGCTAGGAAGGAGGAGGTCGGATTCCATAGCAGGTTCAGTGTAGACCTGCAACCTCACCGGCCTGGTGTTGTACACCTCGCAGGCGGAGGAAACGAATGGACGGCGGCGGCTGCTTTGAAGGGTGAGTGAACACTGAACAAGGCAGAAGTGATTGTCCCGACTAACAATAAGGGTTTTGCCCTTTCCTCGTGAAATCTTAGCCGTCTAAACTGACTAAAAAATCTGGACCGTAAATGGTTTTTTTCAGGAAATGTATATACCCGGATTGTGTGAGGGGTATGGCTCTAATTCTTAATGGCTAGGACGATAATCCTGACACATTTAGCCACCCAACCCTTACTAAATCTCAGTTTTCTTCTAGTGCCCTAACCAACGTTGATGCCCCGAGCAGGATATCTAGCAATGACAACGTGCATCGACAAACAGGAAAGCATAACTTGAGAAGGGAAAAGCAAAAGAGTTAACCATTCCATCTACAAAATTCAGTTCAGCGTGCCACTACCTCATGGTCACCTGATTAGAATCTAAGCCCCAAGCAGGATCTAGCTATGTTAATACTGACCCCTTCATTTTCTTTTTTGGATTTGCATGGGCCGAAGTCCACCCCCTCTCCAAACAGGTGTCAGAACCCGGATGACCCAAGAGACTGGTAAATACAGCTGACCCGAGCGGAATCGAACCAGCGACCCTTCATGAGGGGCGCACTGGCTTGACCGCTTGGGCTACGCTGGCCAGGTGACCCCTTCATTTTCATTTACAACTATGGGCGTATAGGACGATGACAGGAAACAGGAATTACCAGACCAAGCCGGCGGGTGAATGAATCGGAATTAGGAATTCCTATCTGCCTGTGAGCGATCTCTCGTAGCAAAAGCCGGCTCATCTGCTTCTTCTTTTTCTTTTTGGGTGAGGAAGCATCCGATGGCTCCACGTGCGAGGAAGTACCGGACGCCTCTATGGGCGAGGAACTACCGGACGGCTCCATGTGTCAGGAAGTATAGGACAGGCAGAGAAGAAATTGCCTCAGCCGTGGAAGACGACGGCAGGAGGTTCACCCGTCGCCTGCGCCTCCGGAGAAGAGAGGGGGGAGGGTATCCGTGCGGAGCGGGAGAACCGCGAACGCTAGAACATTCGTGGAACAGAATGCCTGGGAGTAAAAGTCGACCGCCCAACTGTATTCTCTTGTAGCGGGATCACTGCGGGAAGGACTGGGCGAGAGAGTGTACGTGAGGTTGACTCCACGTGATGAACTCCGCGTAGTTGTGATGCACCTGACAGACCGACAACTGATACGCACATTTCGGAGATCATATGGACGCAGGGTCATTCGATTTCGGAAGGGAATCGCCACGCTGTTGTGGCTGTCTCCGGTATGCAACAGAGAGGAGCTGAGTAGCCTGAGTGGCTGAGCTGGGCGCACACTGACAGTAGAAAGCGATTTCAAACTCCCCGTGCGCGTGTGGAAAGTGTGAGTCGCGGAAGAGGAGCTTCCTTCCTTGGGGAACCCTTTGAGAAAGAGTTTTTTTTACCAAAACTCCACTCTCTTTCCAATAAATTTAAAACCGATCCTCAATTTTCGCAAATCCTAAGATATCTCAGGTCGCCAGATGCAGATTCAAGGCAATCGCCTAAGTGGTGAGGCTTTATACATTTTGAGAGTGAATGTTCGCTGTAAAACATCCGTAACAACTTGTCGCTGTCCTTCAAATATATATAGAAGCGGTTACATTCAGATACTGACACAATATAATCTTGGCCTAAGAATTGAGCAGTGTATCCGTCAGGTTCCGACGATTCATGGTTGTGACCACTGTACTGTGGAAGCAGCTTGTTTGAATCAAAAGTTGGGTCATTTTTCATGTCCATTGATAGGTTGAACAAATAAGCATGATCAGAGATATTTGATGCCACAAATTTTCCGTAGGAGAATGATAAACATGGGGCGCAAAAGAATTTCACTGGACTTTGAATACTCTTGCCCACGTCATAAAGATGGACAAAGGGATCGTCACCACCAATTATGAATTGATTGGAGTCGGTGGGGCACGTCTCAAGCGCATTAACAGATAGACCCGTGATCGTTTGACGAGACCGAAAAATAAAAAATTCTATGGAGACACGGGCTCGCAAGTCATGTTGTAAGCATTAATAAATTTGTTAAATTTTGTCATTTAGTGACATAATAAAAAGAGTTTTTTCCAAAATCCCCCCTTCCTTTTCCCATAATTCCATAAAACCCCCTCTGCTTTGTCTAATTCCTGTCACCCCCCTCTTGTTAACCCAAAATTCCCAAGACCCCCCTGTTGTTTGCTTTCCGTCAGTCCAGATGACGAAAGGGGTCTCAAAGGCTTATTTCTTTTGTGCCAACGTACTATTAGCATCAACATGCTTCTTATTTTTTAAATATAATATTATTTTATGGAAAAATTAAATTAATATTAGGAGAGAAAGTTTAGTCACTTGGTCAAGTGTGACGCCCAGTAACAAAAATGATTCAGATCCAATTCTTGTCAAAACACTACTTAAACGGAAAGACATGCTAATTAAGAGTGATACAACACATGGTAATGACTTTGAACCCCTACATGTCTAAATGACTAACTTAGAGATTTATATTTACAAATTGGATTTACTTGGCATTAGGAGTGAGCATCGGTCCAAAACGGGGTCGGACCAGACCAGACCGGAATGAAGACCGATTTAAGAAAAATATTAGACCGTAGACCAGACCGTTTCGAGGTAGGCCGGACCGGGACCAGACCGGGACCGGACCGTTTCGAGGTAGGACCGGACTGGACCAGATCGGGACCGGACCAGACCAAACCGTTTGGACCGTAATCATTTTTTACATTTTTTACAACTTATTTAATTATAGAAATTGATAATCTAAGTCACTTGTAACAATTATATAACATTAATAGCAAAAATGTATACTATTAGTGCTTATATATATACTTTATTTGTACTTGTTATATAATATACTTATAAATATACATATATTTTATATAAAAATTAGTCTACGGTCCGGTCCATGGTCGGACCGATTTTGGACTGGACCGGAACAAAGACCGAATTTGTCAAAATACCCAGACCGTGGATCAGACCGAAGACCGAACTCCCAAATTTCACTAATAAAAATTGGTCAGAATATTTATATGTATCTATGCCATGTGTGTTTACAATGAGAAATTACTATTAGGCCTCTATTCTAGAGATTTTCACACATATGAAGTTCTTCTTGAAATACCTTTTGGTCATTTGGGATCACCTATGTGGAACTTTAAGGCTTTACCGCGTGATGTAATGAGTGGTACCAAAAAGTTCATCACTTACTACTCAATGGAAAGATAGGTTTCATCCCACATGCCAAAAATCACCAGATTCTTTTACAAAGGGATGAAACACCAAAATTCAAGTATGATAATGTATTGTGTACCAAACTATAATAGCAAAAATAGAATAATTTACCATCACATATTCTCATATCTAACACAATTCTTCACCTACAAGGGTAGATACATAATGAAAAAAAACTAATGACAATTGGTTGCATAGGATCATCTTTCCATTTCAATTATATATCTAGAGATCAACTAACAATGTGCATGTTTTGGGTGTGGATTAACCACTCCAACTTTCCCTTCACCTCCAGAGGTGGGAACAAAACCCCACTAATGACTAAACAACCAGGGACATCAACAGATCAAGTATGTGCATATGATAATCAATTGATTTGGCTTTCAAAATAAACAAATAAGGATTATATATATGATAAGATGTTGCCAACAGAGTGATAGAAAATCATTCCTCAAAGAGGATGTGAAGAGGACCTTAAAATAGGATGATATGGGTATACGAAGAAACATAATGAACATCTTGTTTTAAAACACATTGTGCAATGGAAATCATGTAAATTAATATGTGAACTAGAATAAATAAACAAGAGAGGTTGAGGCATTACCAACACTTATCAATAATATATGTTTTACACCATAGAATCACTTAATAACATGGACCACCACCTAATTCTCATATAATAAGATAAATATAATAAGTATCACCACCAAGAATGTTTATATTTCTTATATTATGCTAGTCGTCATTATCAACATGTACACTAAGAGACAACAAAGTTGTTTTTGGAGCAATTCCTCGTAAAATAATCCAACTTAAGGTTTTATAACAAAATTCATTGAATTAGGTCGGTTTTGTATATAGGAAGCAAATTGAGATAATCTAAACAAAAGCATGGCTACTACGGTTCAATTTTCATGTATAAATAGGCCCAGGGCAGACTAGGATCAAAT
This sequence comes from Alisma plantago-aquatica, assembly GCA_963693085.1. Lineage (NCBI taxonomy): Eukaryota > Viridiplantae > Streptophyta > Magnoliopsida > Alismatales > Alismataceae > Alisma > Alisma plantago-aquatica. The sequence continues at coordinate 1,855,213,446 of OY856409.1, forward strand.
CTAACATTTAATATATCTACTCAACTAGATCAAATGGATATGAGAGATGGAATTTTCAAATAGAATAATTTCCAAATAGAGAAACATAAAGATAAGAGAGGAATCAATCAAAGTATTTTTACAATGGAATGCAACACACTAGATTAGTGTCACACATACTTGATCAGTCTTGATGTCAGTTGTAGTCCACCCCTAGGGTTCACATTGTTACAAATTATATTTAATCAATATATTCTATATTTACTAAAAAGTGACTTCCATAACTGATGAAAACTCCTCTTGATACCACATCGGTTGAGATCTGCCTTTTCTAGTTCCATGACATAATTTACTATATTTTGAAATTTATAAGTATTTAAATATGATAGTTATAATCAAGCTATTTACTAATATCTAATTCATAGATATTGGCATACCCTCACATCATGAATTAATAGCTTGATGTGTAATAGGGTAAACTATAAAAGAATCAACTTGAAGCAACATGTGACACAATTATATGTAAACTATAAAAGAATCAACTTGAAGCAGCATGTGACACAATACAATTATATGTCAAAATTTAACATAGTCAATGATCATTGTGACACTGATACTGAAGTACAAAAGGCACAAAATGAAAAGTGAAGACACATGATATTATTGCTATCTTATGTGTAAACCTAGAGAAGTTGTGACTCAAATAAGAGAATACATCTTTGACTAGATACATATCATGGTCATTGGTTGGTTTCCTCCTCTCATACTCACGAAGGAGGACATGATAAAACCAGATAGAGGTCTTAGGGTGCATGGACTCTCCACCATTGTTGGCCAAAGAGATGAGTATGAAAGAAGTGTTGGAGGGAGAAATGCAAGGAAAAGCCCAAACCTATTCATGAAGGTCCATAGTAGAAATTAGAATCCAAAGTCTAGCAACCAAGCACAAACAAAAGTGGATTCTTCATTTACAACTACACTTAGAGAGAAAAGGGGAGAAAATTACAACATGTATTTACCTTAAATTGGTCAATACTAGGAGTTCATTGAGTTTTACGGGATCCCTATGAATAGATTGGAGGAGTTTTCAAGCATCATGAGAAATGGACTTGTGTGGAACTCTGGGCCACCACCCATCAAGATGGAGTTTGGGGGCAAAGTGTGGGATTAAAAAAGGAAAAGAGATGACATAATCAACTATTGGTGATGGAATGATGGTTGAGGAAACAAAAATCATAGGGGAGAAATCTTACAAAATATGGGAGTCCAATTAGAGAAGGAAACATGGATAAAGGAGAAGTTGGGTTTGGGATAACTTATAGGTCATATAATACCCCTACATTTGGTGTCAATTTAATTAGGAGGAAATAAGAAATATGAAGAGACTGGGAAAGGAGGTCAAAAATGATGGAGAAGGGAATAGGGGGAAGGATTGAAAAGTAGGGATTTGTAGAGTTTTTGTATAACGAGGAGACAAGTCTATATGATGACACATAATATTTAGTTGCACCCAAGATCCAGACTCTATCCTAGACTAAGGAAGGAAGATAGAGTAACAAAGTCACAAAACTTAGATCTATCAATGTCAGGTAATATATATACCTTGATCAAACCTAGGTTTAGTGTACATGGGATTCAAATAACTATACATTAAGCATTTCTAAATACTTTAAATAGCTACACATATCCAATTAGGTTTAAGTTATATATCCTAGACAACTAAAACTAGTATAAACTAAATCTGAATATAGATTCAGAGTTAGATATTATTCTTTAAACTATATATCATAGAGTGTATAACCACATATTATTAATATACTCATTCAACTTCATTATATAGGATGGCTACTGCTACAACACCTTTCGGGTGTTGTGGTGGAGCAAGCTTTTGTGCATCATGCTGGAGCTAACCAAGAACTGGCTGCAGCTGTGTTCGTGTTTCCAGCTGATGATGGTTTTGGACCTAGTCTGTGTCTGGTTATTTGAAGCTTTGATTTTGTGTTTTGGTGCTGAGACCCAATATTCCTGGGTCTGTTGGGATGTGGTACGTCTGCAGAGTCCTTGTTCTCCTTCTTTGTGGGTGGTTTTCATGCTTTTGAGGGCTTGGCTTTGTTTAAGACTTCATGTCACAGGTCGAGTTGTTTAGGTTTTCTGCCTTATGCACAGTTTCAGGTTGATTGTTCTTTTGGCCTTGATTACCAGCCTGTTGGAATCAAGATTTTATGTTCTTGCTGTAATGGGGTACATTGTGCCCAAAGTTTTCATAATACAGTAACACGCTTTTTGACCAACCAAAAAAAAAACTTCATTATATAGGAGTCCTAAATTCACATCATTTGTCATGAAAATCTATATTATATTATTTTGCATGAAATCTAATGTTGTATTTGATTAAGGAGTCTGTATAAAAGTTTATTCACTTGGATAATGGTTATACCAATGCAATAAAACATCCGATTTTGATGTATATATATGTTTCAAATGTTCAGTCTAGACTACTTTGTTATTTATGTTTGTACGCCTATTGGTATAATTAACACTATTGAAGTTAATGTTTGTATGCTAATGAAGTGTGTATCATATATTCTATACTTTTGAAGCATTTAACATAAGGTGTCCAGTATCTCTCTCTCTCTCTCTCTCTATATATATATATATATATATATATAACCTATGGTGCTAAGAACCTATCAACCAATGGTCAATTTTAGGGTTTAAAGTTGATTTCTTCTATAAACCCATGACCCGATGATGGTACCATTGCAACAACCCTATGGTGTTGTCTTCATGATAACTGATGGTTGGGATCAAAGGTGTAAGATGATGGTGACAACCTATGGTCACCCCCTTAGGTCAAGTTTTGGATCAATTAGAAGTAATGATCAACCATTAAGTACCCTACTAATGTTATCAATCAATGATGCAATTAGCTTAATATTTGATGCTAATTAAAGAATACAATGTTGATCTAACAACCTATAGTGACTTAATGGTCACTAATGATGGTGGATCAGGTCTCCACAACCTATGGTGAGTTAATCATATAGTTGTAGCATAAATTAAGCCTTAGACCAATGGTTTCTCGGGTCACTTGATGCAATGGTTAGACCTATATTGTAAGTGATGGTTTTAACATATGAACTTGACCCAATGGTCAACATCTAATGTTTATTCCTCCAATAAAGTGGAATTATGGCTAATGTAATCTGTTGGGCCTAATAATGTGATTTATATGTTCCTTTATATGATCAACTTAAGTGTAACATCCCTAACCTGGGTTATGAACTAACCCTAGGTGTTTTGATTAAATATGTGATTATATGTTTGTGATTATCTTATGATATGTAGTAAAAGCTTTTGAGAAACTTATATTTCCATTTCAGTCCTTTTTGAACAATGTTGCAACAGTGTTTTGTTAATTTTGGACTAAAGTGCAAATTACCCAAGTTGAGGGGTTAACTTGCAAATTGCACATGTTAAGATGTTCCTCTGATGATGATACATCATAATAATTAATATGATGTGGTGGTATGGATTCTACAAGCTTGAGCACCAAGATATAGCTTGTACAACAATCCTTGTGCTTTAAAACCTAGTTTTGGTGTAAAGTGCAATTTACCCAAAACCTAGGGTCCAACATGTAAAATATACCCTCTAGAGTATCTTTCATGTCTCTTGGAATCAATTAGAGTAAGGAAAATGAGGAGGGCTCCTCATTTGAATGATCAAATAAGAAAGATAACCTTAATATCTAAATAACCAAATTTTAAGCAAAATGGCCTTTCATATATATAACTTATTAAGACATATGGTTTCTTTTCCTTTAACCTTGGATAAGAGAGAGGTTTTGCATGTGAAAAGGAGGAAGAAACGTGGCCAAGGGTGTAGCAAGCATGAGGGGATGGGTTTAAGAAATAAAAGAAATAACTATCTTTTTCTTTGCCTTGATAATACCCAAAAATATATAAGCACCCTTTTTCCTCAAAGCAAACGATCGTTCCTTTAGTTCTTTCTCCTCATCTTCTTTCTTTGCACCAAACAAGAGGGAGCTCTGGAATAGAGTAAGACGAACAAGTTAAGTTGGTAAGTATGGATCATCACCTAGCTCGAATTCTTGGAGGAAACCCTAATACAAGGTTGGTTTAGTAGTTTTCCTTACACAACTATTCTTTCTAGCCATCTTCTCCATCCAAATCTTGAAGAACGGACCTTGGGAAACCACTGGAGATTCATCCACCATTAAAGCTACGAAGCTTGGAGCTCTAGATCAGATCTAAAGGTGGGTTTTATAACTCTAACCCTTAAGCCTTGCTATTGCATCCTTCTTTCTTAGAAACGTTGCTTATATTTCTTCCTTAGACACCTTTGTGTGTTATTGCAAGTATTTCCGTGAAGAATAGCCCATGTTCTTGAGGTAGAAGATGATGACTTTAATACCAATGTTTATCCAAAAAGAAACTTTATCAAATGGTTTCTAACCTTGCACAAACGATTTTCCAAACCGTTTGGGAGCAAACGGTTTCAAACTGTTTGAATGCAAACGGTTTCAACCAAGAACGCATGGAAGCAAACGGTCCAAGACTATTTGAATGCGTTGACCAGGCTTTGACCATTTGGAGGTATGTTTTAAATAATGTGTACTAATCACCTACCAAAACTTATCAAGTAATTCCAAGTAAATCACCAATTGAAGGCACATCAACCACCTAAACCTTAATCGGGTTATTTGTTGATTTTAATAATAGAATCAAGTTGAAGTTTGGGTTGAGTGGCCCAACCGGTTTCAAAACTGTTTGGGGATCACCCAAACGGTCTTAAGACCGTTTGGTGATCACCCAAAACCGTTTGGAGGTCTAGGGTTAAGTAGAGTTGACCAATTGAGGGTCCAATGATATCAAGTTGATAAGAAATTAAGTGCTGATTTGGTGACCAAACCTAGGGTTCAACCCTTAAGTGAATGACTTGGTTTATGATGATATAATGGGAAAATGGTCTTAAGACCGTTTGGAGGTCATCCAAATGATCCCAAGACCGTTTGGAGGTCATCCAAATGATCCCAAGACCGTTTGGGGTCAGGTCATGACCAAATTGATTGATGGTTCAATGGGTTCAAAATCAATTAGACTCATGTTGAAACATGTTGAAGGATGATCGATTCCAAATCCTAATCCAATTGATCCAAGCCCTAATTGATGATCAATTGAGGGTCAATTGAGTGTCAAATCAGTTGAGGGTTGACCTAAATAACTCAATTGATGAGTGGCTAACAAGTGCATGATCGATTGAGGGGTTCAACATTGGAAACCCTAACTCAATTGGAATGGTTGAGACACTTTTTGGTCCATGCGGTTTTGAGGTGGTTTGGACCAAATGGTCTCAAGACCGTTTGGGTCCAAACAGTCTCAATAATGTTTGAGTCCAAATGGTCTCAAGACCGTTTGGGACCAAACGGTCTAAAGACCATTTGGGTCCAAACGATCCCAAACCGTTTGGTGCTCATGCGGTTTCAAGAACGGTTGTGTCCATGCATTTTCAAAGTCAAACTTGGCCAAATGGTCTTCATGACCAAACGGTCTTCACCTCACCTTGGGCAAACGGTCATGAGTGTGCACTTGGCCAAATGGTTTCAAAAGTCAAACTAGACCAAACGGTCAACAACACCAAACGGTTTCAATGTCTGTCCAAGACCATTTGGGGGTTTAGTGTGCAAGACCGTTTGAGATCTAAAAGCGGTCAAGATCGTTTGATGCCTTAGTGGTCAAGATGGTTTAGTAGTTGATTAACCTAAACCTTATAGATACTTAAAATGATTAAGGGAGCAAGTAATTAGTTAATTAATGTATGTCCTGATCAATGGTGAACATTACAAAAGTACCCTTGATGGGATAGAGTAACCAATACCCTTTGATCAAGTGAACCTTAAATGACCACAATAGTAATGACACAACCCATGATGTCAGTATTGGATTGACTTAGCCTAATAATAGGTGATGTAAACATCATCTGATAGATAGAGGAGAGAGAAGACTCCCTATATGAATGAGAATCAAGTGATAAATCTTCAATATGTATGCATATGTCTAATTAGGGTATAATCCTTCATAGTGAGATCATGAAAACCCTAATTATGATGGTTAATGAATCTTAACCTAATTTGAGGGCATTAATGGAAGTAATCCTCATACATGATGATGGTATGATCTTAATTCATTATAATTTGAATAGTGAACCCTAATCTAGGGTAATGTGATGAAATATGAATAGTAAACCCTAATTTAGGGAAATGGCATGGTATGAACAGTAAACCCTAATTATGGGTTATGCCTTTAAGAATGTAACCCTATGAGTGATGTATGAAATGAGGAATCATTATTCCTAATTTAGCTATAGGGGCTGATTAACCCTAATTGAATTAAAAAGGAAAAAAACTAACCCTAGTAAGGGAATAGTAGTACAACCCTTGAATTGAAAGGTTATCTTTGTTTTGCAATGTGCTGATATAGAGATAATGTACTTATTATCAATTGTGGTAGTCATGCATGTCTTTATTAAGAAGTGAATATATCCAGGTAAGGGTTATGATGTCATATTTATTAAAAACACTTTATAAGCTTTGGAAGTAATGGCATGCTATGTTGCCTAGAAAGAGGTAACATATGAGACTGATAGGTTGTATGAGCCATGAGAAATATTTGTATTGCCATCAAATCATCAATATGTTACTTGGTAACAAGTGTTTTGATGATCTAAGGGTTTGAATACCCATATTCCTGAACCATAATGATGAGATGGTTAGGGATTGATATCCTAATGATAACTAGATGTGAAATGAACTTGATACAATTAGTACTCTTTCTTTACATCAATCGTCTTATTGGTTTATGTTTAAAAACATGTCTGATGCTAAACGAATGCTATAATGTACTTAAATAATCAAGTATAATGATATCATGTAGAGCCCTGACCATAGATCCATCATTGTTAGAAGTTAAACGATGGTGAAACAGGTTTTCCTAAGGGAATTCCTAGAGAGCATACTTTTGAGTATGTGGGGGTTATGGACATGAATATCCTTACGTACTAATATAGGAATTAATGTGAGATGTACATTTAATCTCTCATTCCTTTATTATATATTTATGCCGGGATGATGTATCACCAATCTTCTGATGATGTTGTTAATGCCGCATCGATGTGAAATAAACATGAAATCCCTCAATGGCGAAGAGAGTACAACACGCCACTGTAACTCTAATAGAGAAGTTGCCAGAATACCCTGGAAAGCTATTATGGCAGAGACACAAGATGTCCTGCATGTTGTTCCTCATACTGACTAAGGAGGATGAGGTCATAGGAATTCGACTCTTCTAATGACCTATGTATGGTACCAATTGCGATTTCGTAATGGTCTCTTGGAGTATGAGAGGTGTAACTCATCTCCTCAGGGCATAAGTGTGTTTGTAAAATGTAATCAGCCGTATATCATAATTGCTTAGGATGAACTACGAGAAACAATGAATGATGATACATTGTTTATAGTGCACTAGTTGAATAACTAGTATACATGTTCTTCATATTCCTTATTGTTATATGTCTTGTCATTCAATTAAGTTATAATTGAAATGATTTCTTAAAAGAATGTTGCTTCACTTAGTTTACACAATGTTTTACCTGCTGTTGAATATTCATAATTCTATTGCTCAATGCTATTCCATTATTGCAATAACAATGCTTCTGGTGGAGAGTTATAACTCTCGCTGGGACAATTATACAATTGTCTCACCCCCGTGGAATTTGACTTTTTAGGTAGACGTCATGGACGAAGGAACCCATCAGTGGGTGAGCAACAACAGCAGCAACAACATCAGGGACAACAGTGATCCTCAGGTTGAGACACTGTCTGTCGAGTCTTAGATAGAATGTCCTATGTTTCGTCTCTGTACTCTTAGGTCCTAGGATTCAATAGATGTTTAAAGTAAATATGAGATTTTTGGCCTAATGCCTTGAGATTTTTGTATCTTGCCTTGTACAGTTAACATGGCAGTTGATGTTTGTAACCCTCAAGATGTGACATTACAGAGATGTACTGATGGATTAGTTTGTAAACAACTTATTATGTTTCTTTATAAAAGAGTTTTACCGTTTGAAGATCTCTTTACAAAAGGTTTTAATTTTTAGTGATTTTTAATAATTCTGCTGTTAGTTAATCGCTTCCGCTTTCGTTGATCTCGTTTTCCGAGACAGAAGTATCATCACAAATTAGTGGTATCAGAGCTCTAGGTTCGCTGAGTCTACAGAGACATAGGACTTAGGATGTTGAGTCTATTCTAGTGTCTTCCAGTATATCTGATAGTGTCTTCTGCTCATTTAGGAGGAGAAGATAAAAGTAAGGATGTCTTATCCACACGAGGAACAAGTTGCAGAGAGTAGTAGTGCTGCACCCAGAAGAGGTGCAAGAAACCCAGAAAGAGAAGAACCTGTTGCCTAAACCACCCCAGTTCGATCCAACTGACATGGGGAACCCAGCTGTTCAAGCCATGTTTGGGCATTTTATGACTGCCATGACACATATGACTGATAGAATGCCTATAGATACACCTAGGGCACCTACCCATCCAGAAGGAAAAGGAGTCGACAAGACGTTTGAACGACTTTGTCGAGTTGGAGCCATAGAGTATGCTGGAACAGCTAACCCAGCAGATGCTGACTTGTGGTTAATTGAACTAGAGAAGGCCTTTAGAATCCTAAACATCCCAGAAGCTGAGAAGGTTAGACATGTTGTATATCCTCTCAAGGGGAGTGCTGGTCATTGGTGGACCATGGAAGAATAGAAAAGGCCAGGTGTGGAGATTGCATGGGAAGTTTTTCGACGGGAATTTATCAATAGATACTTCCCTAATATGTTTTTGGATGAGAAAATCTCTCAATTTGAGAGGTTAAGACAAGGTCCAATGAACATTAACGAGTACGAGGCTAAGTTCATGGAACTTTTGTGGTTCTGTCCGCACATGGCAACTACAGATGAAGAAAGGATTAGGAATTTTGAGAAAGGATTAAACGCTAAGTTAACTACTCCTGTGTCTGCTTTGGAGAATAGGGAAAGGTTTGCTTCCTTTGTGGAATCTATCCGAAGGGTAGAGAGATCTATGGCAGAGAAGAGACAGACCAAGGACAAGAGGATGTATCCCCAGTTCCAAGGATCTTCATCTAAAGGTTTCAAGAAACCTAGGTTTTCTGTGCTTACACCACCACCTAGATTCAGTACCCAAACGCAGTGGACGTCAAATAGGGGCAGAGGACGAAGTTTACTGCTAGAAGGAGCTCGTAGTTCATCATTTATGTCGGTTACAGGACCACCCAGACCACAACAACTGAATAGAAGTTGTTACATACGTGGAAAGATGGGACATCTGATGAAAGATTGCAGAGTCAGAGAAGTGAGTGTGACTCAACCTCAGAGGCAGTGTCATCAAGTATCCTAAAGGAGACAGTTCCCAGGAAGTGCTAGAGGACGTGGACAAACATCCCAAGCTGGATTATCGACACCTAGTCAACGAGCACCGAATCAAGCACATGCGACGCCAAGATTTTATGCGATGAATCCACCTTATGCAGTGATCAACCCTCAGGTTGTGGCAGGTCAGATGGAATTATTATATTTTGATATGTCTACATCTTGTGTTGTATTTGTTTTAGTTGATCTGGATGCTACACACTCCTTTATCACTCAAAGAGTGATTCTTGACTGTAACTTGACTATAAGTCATAGAGCAGATAGTTTGTTGCTAGAAACTCTGTTGATGGGGTCTGCTGTGTTGCAGGAGGTATGTTCTCCCTGCATCCTCTTCTTTTCTGAACATCGCATTCAAGTGGATCTTATACCACTTGAGATGCATGTATTTGATATAATCCTTGGGATGGATACCTTAGAAAGGTATACGGTTGTTTTGGATTGTGAATCCAAGCAAGCTGTGTTCGCTGATGATAGTGACACATGGATCTTTCAAGGAGAAAGAAACATTCTACCCACCTGTCTTGTGTCAACTATTGTTGTTGAGAAACTGATGAGGCAAGGATGTTATGCATTCTTGGCCCATGTGGTAGATACTACCATGGATAGTCCTAACCCTACTGAAGTTCTTATAGTCAGGGAATTTGAAGATGTATTTCCTGAAGAACTTCCAGGTGTGCCACCGCCTCGGGAAATTGATTTTGAGATCAATTTAATCCCAGACACACAACCTGTAGCACAAACACCATATAGGATGGCGCCTGCTGAGATGGCAGAACTCAAGAAACAGTTGCAAGAGTTACTCGAGAAGGGTTTCATCCGACCGAGTACTTCACCTTGGGGTGCTCCGGTCCTCTTTGTTAAAAAGAAAGATGGGTCAATGTGGTTGTGCATTGATTATAGAAAGTTAAATAAAGTAACGATAAAGAATAAGTATCCTTTTCCAAGGATTGATGATCTCTTTGACCAGTTGCGTGGTGCAACCGTTTTCTCAAAAATAGGCTTGAGGTCGGGATATCATCAACTCTGTATTAAGGATAGTGGCATACCCAAGTCTGCCTTTAGGACAAGGTATGGTCACTATGAGTTCACAGTTATGTCATTTGGACTAACTAATGCACCAGCTGCATTTATGGAACTCATGAATAGAAGCTTCCTACCTTTTCTTGATCAATGTGTTGTTGTCTTCATAGAGGACATTCTGATCTACAGTAGAGATGCTCAGCAGCATGAGCAGCATCTTCATCAGACTCTAACCTTGCTAAGAGAAAACAACTTATATGCTAAGTTTAGCAAGTGTGAGTTCTGGTTACCAGAAGTATCTTTCCTTGGACATGTAATATCTGCTTCAGGTATACGTGTTGACCCTAAAAAGGTAGAATCTTTCCTACTATGGGAACAGCCGAAGACGCCGACGGAAATCAATAGTTTCTTAGGATTAGCAGGCTATTACCGGAGGTTCATTAAGAACTTCAGTTCTATAGCTTTACCCTTGACAAAGTTGACCAGGAAGGACGTTCCTTTTTCCTGGAGTGATAAGTGTCAACAATCTTTCCAGTTGTTGAAGGAGAGGTTGACAAGTGCACCTGTACTTGCATTACCTGAGCAAGGAAAAGGATATATTGTTTCTGTGATGCTTCTAAGAATGGACTTGGATGTGTGTTGATGCATGATAAACAAGTGATTTCTTTTACTTCCCGACAGCTTAAGAAACACGAGGAGAATTATCCGACACATAATCTAGAACTAGCTGCCGTAGTTCATGCCTTGAAGATCTGGAGACATTATCTTTATGGAGAGACATTCCAGATTTTCACAAACCATAAGAACCTTAAGTATATCTTTTTTCAGCATGAGCTTAACATGAGGCAACACCGCTGGATGGAGTTAATCAAAGACTATGACTGTACGATTGATTACCATCCAGGGAAGACCAATGTGGTTGTAGATGCTTTGAGTAGGAAATCAACAACACCAGCTTTAGATAGAGAACAACTGAATTCTTTGGTATGCTCTAGAAGGGATATGCTTATCTCCTTAAGGCAAGCCAATATATAGTTGAGAGTATCATTGTTAGTCGAGTTATTAGCTGAGATGCATATAAAACCTACTCTGAGACAATAGATCAAGGGGAAGATGGTGAAGACACTAAAGTTAATCAAGGAGGATTAGATATAGTGGTATTTCTTCTCATATGTATAAGTTAGTCCCTTCTAAAAAAATTATGTAACTGCTTAGAGGAGCTCATTATGCAAACATGTGAATATTTTTTGAGATCGACCTCCTTTCACCTAGCGGCGGCGTGCTTGACCTAGCGGCGGCGTGCTTGCTCTGCGGAGGGCGTCCTTTCGGCGGCGCCGCCGCCCAAATCTCGGTTAGGCACTCCGCCTACCAAGATCTACCCCCTTGGTTCTCTGCGTCGTGATCGGGTGAGATGTTACCCTCTCCGCTCACGAGAAGGCTCACTCGGCAGAGCGCCATGTTGGCGAGACAGGCCATCCAAGACAGAAGAGAGGGATTTGCGACGACTGCTATACCACCGGATACCGTAATCCAGGACATCAGGCACGTCCTTCGATCACCAACCCCGGCGATCAGTCCGATGGAGCCAGAGGACGGCCGCAAAGTAGGGGCTGTTGTCGTGCAGGTTCAAGGTTTTGATAGTTCGGCTGTCAACCCTAGCGAGGCAACAGTGCCGACGAGGGCTGCTTCAACCGAGCAGACGGGTTCGGGTAATCACGATGAGGTTGCACGACCTTTGCATGGCGATACGACTTCCGCAAGGTCAGGAGGGCAGATGAACCTGCCGGTGTTTCCCGCTAATAGCAGCTGTCTGGAAGAGGAGGGAGGACAGAGACCCCGGGAGACCCGTAGCAGCGACGACGTGCTGGTCCGAAACCCTAGATCGGCTGTAAAAAATCGCGATCCTAGAAGACCATCTCCAGTGCAATGGGAGATAGGGGTTCCAAAGGACACGTGCTACAGATGCTTGGGGAAAGGACATTGGCAGTCCCAATGTCAAAACGCCATTGTTTGTTACAAGTGCAGAAGACCGGGTCATGTTGCTAGGCGATGTACCTTCGTCCCTCGTCCTCAACCACCCAACATCTTTTCCATGGAGGAATTCCCGGCGATGAGATCTGGCGTTCCGGCTCGAGGTGGACCTCAACATGTTCCCAAAAGAGTTGCAGTCAATCTAGGACCTGATACAGAAGAAAGGAAGAATAGAGTCGTGGCTCTTGGTCGTGCAGTGGAGATAGCATGGCAGTCCTGTACTACCTGGGAGGCTTTGGGTCCTGTGTTGCAGAAGATGTGGCCGCACGCGACAGATATATATCGTCATGCTCGTAGCAAAGCTGTTGCCTTCTTTGAATCTAAGGAGCTAGCGATGGATGCTTGTAAAAATGGTAGTTTCCAGTTTCAAAACAACAGAGTTACCCTCAAATCCTTGGAGGACGGAGAGCCTTGCTCCAAGAAGGAAGCTTTATGGTTCTGGATCGCCAATCTTCCTATTGTCTGTCGTGACGATGATGCCATTGACAGTATTGTTAACAGCTTTGGCAGACTGGTCCTTGTTTCGGACTGGATGCGTAACCACGACGACATTTCTGGTATCTTGGTCCTTGTTGAAGCTTTCAGAGAGGATGTACCACAATACGTGGCCCTTACTTATGGCGATCGGAGGTCGGATGTGATGTTGCAGATGGTAGCAAGAGGGAGTCCTAGATCATCCCTTTTCTCACGCACTGAGATTGGAGAGGAGCTAGGTATTCCTATGGAAGCTCTCTCTATCCATAGAACAGCTTACGTAAATGAGGCACTACAAACGGAGGTTCCTGCGAATACAGCCGTTCTTACTGAGCCAGAAAAGAAGGATGAGCAGCCGCTGATTGCCGTTGAAGATGAGCCAGCTAGTGAAGAAGATAGCCAGCAGCAACGTGAGGCACAACACAGTAGAGTCGTGTTCGATGATGAAGGGAATAGGGTCCGTTTACAGATGAGCAGAGTTCAGGACTTCATTCACCTAGGCGATGGGAGTTCAAGGGCAGGCCATAATGGCAGCAGACGTCGGCCAAGATTTGCGTGTGAAGAGGGGCCTTCTTCTCAGTTTGATAGTCGAGTACATGGGCAGCGACTACATGGACACAGAAGACGTTTATCAGAAGGCGAGACCCCGTTCTCGGATGATGACTGGATTGATAGAGACAGTGATGTTTGCCGTGGTGGCTGCTAGCCGTAGTATCATCCTTGTTTCTTCTCTATGGATTCCAAAATCTTATTCTGGAATATTAGAGGAGCGGCAAACAACAAAACTAGAAGAGTCCTGGGCAGACTTTGTAGAAGACACTCCCCGAAGATTGTTTGCATTGCTGAACCTTTCCTACATGCTCTTGTTGCGGAGGAGCTTCTTGATATTGTTAGGCTTGACTGGACTTCCAGTAATGAGGAGGAAGGTGGTAAGCTCTGGCTTTACGTTGATAATGAGCTAAACCCCACTATGGTCCGGAAGCATAGACAGCATATTACTCTTAAGCTCAATGTGGCGGACAATCCTGTTTTCTTTGTTACTTTGGTTTACGCGAGCTGCAATCATGTGTCTAGAAGGAATCTTTGGGAGGATATCAACGATCTTTCTAATATGATGGGTGATGAGGCATGGCTGATTACAGGTGATTTTAATACCATCAGAGATAATGCTGAAAAGAGAGGGGGCCTTGACAGAAGCTTCCAAGATATCATGGAGTTCAACTCTTTCATTCATGATGTTAATATGAGGGAGGTTCCTTATGAAGGCAGCAAGTACACCTGGGTTGACAAGCAGTACGGTACCCCTTCTATCTGGGAGAGGCTGGACAGATTTTTTCTCAATGAAGCTTGGTGTAATTTTTTTCCTAATGCTTTATCCTCTCACCTTACCCGGTACAGGGTTTCTAATCACTGCCCGATTCTTTACCAGCCTGGGACTATGAGAAACTGCAGAGGCCGTAGATCCTTTTCTTTTATGCAGATGTGGCTGAGCCATGAGAGTTGTCGTAATCTTATCAATGAGACTTGGGATTTGGTTTCGTGGGGGAACCCGTCCGAGTCTTTCTTCTTCAAGCTCAAGATGGTCAGAGAAGCCCTTAAGACGTGGAGCAAGCAGACTTATGGTGATATTGAGCAGAGGAAAAAAGATCTGGAAGACATTGTTCACACTACCCAGATTGCTTTTGATGATAATCCCTCGTTAGATAATGAAACAAATCTCAGACAAGCGGAATATGAGTTTCAGGAGGTCCTGGATACTGAGGAAAGCATCTGGAAAGAGAAGTCTCGTATTAGCTGGCTCAATGAAGGCGAAAGGAACACCAGATTCTATCATGCTATCGTGAAGGCTAAGAGGAAGCATAATAGTGTTCGTAGCTTGTTGATGGACGACGGTTCGTTTTTGGATGACCCTCGTGAGATTGCAAATCTAGCTGCTGCGCATTACAGAGACTTCTATAGTGACTGTTCCACGTACGATGATGATGTCCTTGATGAGATGTTGCAGGCCATTCCGGAGATGATTTCTATGGATGATAACAGCTCCCTCACTGCTATTCCTATGGAGGATGAGGTCCGTGTTGCTCTTGCACAGATGGACACGCACACTGCCCCAGGCCCTGACGGTTTCACAGTTCCTTTCTACACTGCTATGTGGGATACCATTAAGAAAGACTTCATGTTGTTGACTGAGATGTTCTTTACTGGTCGTGTTTGTCACCGGAGTCTCTATAGCTGCAGAATCCTTCTTGTTCCGAAGGTCGAGAATCCTAAAAAGATTGATAAAGACTTCCGTCCTATCTCCATTGAAAACGTTTCCTTGCGTATTCTTGCTAGAGTTGTTAGTAACCGCATGGCCAAGTTGATGCCTTCTATTATTTCTGAGGAGCAGGCGGCCTTCATTCATGGCAGGGAGATAACTCATCACATCAGGATGACCAAGGAGTTAATGCATGATATTCACAAGGGCGGACAGCAGCCTAACGTCATGATCAAGCTAGATATGTCGAAGGCTTTTGACAGGGTAGAATGGCCAATTCTCAAGAAGATCTTGATGAGATTTGGGTTCTCGGATGATTTCTGCAAGTTGTGTCTTAGTTTCTTCTCTAATGCGTGGGCTACGGTCTCCATCGGGGGTGAGTATGATGGTTTCTTTCCCATGCTCAGAGGCCTCAAACAAGGGAATGCGATCTCCCCCTTCCTGTTTATCATTTATGAAGAGCTTCTTAGTAGATACATCCATCACATTGATCATGTTCACAAGTTGGAAAGATTCTGCACTCGTGGCAACGGCTCTGCTCCTCTGTTTCTTCTCTATGCGGATGATGTGGTGATGTTCCTTAATGCTCATCCTGACACTTTGCAGCGTGTACATCAGATTATGAAGGCTTATGAAGCGGCTTCTGCACAGAAGATCAATCGTGCCAAATCCATCTGTACTGTGGGCAGCAAGAGTGATGCTACCATCTCCAACATTGCGCACACTCTTGAGATAGATACTACTGCGGATTCGTTTTTATATCTGGGAGTTAACATAAGAATGGGTAGATATGCTCTTAATGATTTTGAGGGGTTGTTTCAGAAGATCAGACAGAAGGTGGCATCCTGGAAGTCGAGGCTCCTCTCTTTTGCTGGTCGGAAGTTGCTCATTGCACACGTCCTCTTGTCGACGACTGTTCATACTGCTGCTGCCATTGGTATTCCTTGTGGAGTCTCGGATCGTATAGACGCTATCCTTGCTCGGTTTCTTTGGGCAGATAGAGAGAATAACCATCGTAAGGCGTGGATTGGCTGGAACAAGATTGCAAAGCCTGTGGAGTATGGTGGTTTGGGCCTTCATAATACGAGAATTGTTGACAAAGCTTTCATGGCTAAAGCGTGCTGGGAGATTTTAGCAAAGAACACGATTTGGGCAAGATTCTGTAGAGAGAAATATGCGAGTAGGGCGCATAGTAGATCTGAGTTTTATCCGCACAATGTTAGATACAGCAGTTCTGCATCTTCTTACTGGAAACATCTTTGGAATTTGTTCCCTACGATTCTTCCTTTCTGTAGATGGCGAGTTGGGAAAGGTCTCATCTCTTTCTGGGATTCCTTATGGTGTGATGAGAGACTCTTTGATCATGCCTTGCATACCAGTGATCGCAACCATCATTTCCTTGTTTGTGACTTCTGGATCCAAAACGAAGGTTGGGACTGGATTTCTTTGAGGCAGCTTCTCAATGAGGATGGTATTTATCTGATCAAGAAAGCCGACCAGCAGATAAATGATGATGATGATATGCTTGTTTGGTGTCCGGAGGTGACGGGTATGTTCTCTATCAAATCTGTGAAGAAGATCTTGACTATGAATCAAAATGATGCTCCATCTGCCGTTCAGAAGATTTGGCACCTAGATGCACCCAAGGCTTGCACGCTCATTTGGAAGCTTTCCCATAGAGCTCTTCCTACTGATGACAACATTATTAGGTGCCATATTGCTATTTCTTCTAGATGTGATTGCTGCGATGACCCCAATACTGAAGATATGGATCACCTTTTCTTCCATGGTTGCCTTGCTACTGTTTTCTGGAACAAGTTCTCTCTTCTTACTGCTAGAACCCGGCCTCATAATACAGCTGAGCTTTTATCTATCTGTTCGCGGGGGAGATCTTCCATTTTTATGGAGTGGATTGCAGCTTGCCTTGCTACGCTTATTCCTTTTTACATTTGGAGATGGAGATGTCGTGCTAGATATGATGGTTGTAAGGCCCCCATTGCCCATGATATGAACTGCATGATTGCACAGCTCAACACCATGTTGAAAAAGAGATGGTTCCGCGCCCTCGCCCAACCGGAGGAACATAGGCGCCTTAATCATCACGGTATTGATGACCCTAACTATGCTCTTAGGGAGGTTCACCTTTTGAGATGGATGACCCCTGACCTCAATTCCTTGAAGATGAACGTCACGATTGGTAGGAGTAGAGACTCTTCCGGTCACCACAGGTGGTGGATGGCTAGTATCATCAGGAATCACCGGGCTGCTATTTGTCAGATTGCTAGAGCATGGTTAACTGCAAATGATCATCTTTCTGCTTCCCTTCAAGCTTGTGCAGTTGGGTTGAAGCTGGCTGAGAACCAATCCTTGCGGATTGCTGTTTTGGAGATTGATGACCAGCATTCTTATCGCATGCTTTGGGGCACTGCTTGTGTTCCTTGGAGGATTTCTCGTTTTGTCAGGGAGATAAAGAGCTACATGGAGGACGAAGGTATTGTTGGTTCGCTTGTTCACAGGGCCATCAATTCTATTCCCAGAGAGATTGGTAAATGGGGAGTCCTCAGTCAAGATTTGATTGTGATTTCTGATCCTAGTTGTTTTCCGCCTAGAGTTCGTGGCATGGCTCTTCTTGAGAGGAACCACACTCCCTACGTGGTTTTGAGGTTTAAGCATCCTTAATGCTCAGGTTGGGTTGCTGCTCGTATATGTCCTGTTGTCGTCTTGGCTGTTCGGGGTTTTTGCTGTGGTCTTTGTGATGTGAGTCAGTCATGTTGGGGTTTGACCTGCATTTTATAAGCAGGAGCTGTACTTGACGATTTTTTAGCTCACACGAGGAGGGTGAGATGAATAGACGACCTCCTGGCTTAACTAAAAAAAAAAGAGACAATAGATCAAGGATGCACAACAAGTTGATGATGCAGTTCAATTGATAAGATCAGAGTATGGTAGCGAGAAACGAGATGGTTTCCCTGACTCAGAGGATCAAGTAGCCTGTTATCATGGTAGGATGATAGTGCCTGATGTGGATAACTTGAGAAAGTTAGTCCTGGAAGAAGCTCATTCTTCAATGTATGCTATGCATCCAGGAAGCACCAAGATGTATCGAAATCTAAAAGATATGTATTGGTGGCCTGGTTTGAAGAAGGACGTTTCTGAGTTTGTTTTGCGGTGTCCTGTGTGTCAGTAAGTTAAAGTTGAACACCAGAAGCCTGCAGGAACAATGCAACCTTTGTCCATACCACAGTGGAAGTGGGATCATGTAACCATGGACTTTGTGGTTGGTCTACCCAGGACAGCCAAAGGACATGATTCCATATGGGTAATAGTTGATAGGTTGATGAAGATAGCACATTTCTTACCTGTCAAAACAACCTATTCTGCTGAGAAGCTAGCACAGTTATATGTTGATGAGATAGTGCGGCTGCATGGAGTCCCAGTTACCATTGTTTCTGATAGAGGTCCCCAGTTTACGAGTCGATTTTGGGAATGACTTCATAAAGCTTTAGGCACACAGTTAAGGTTTAGTACAACCTTTCATCCCCAGACTGATGGACAGTTAGAAAGGACTATACAAACTTTGGAAGGAAAGGGAAGTTAGATCCTAGGTTTATGGGGCCTTACCCAATCATTGAACGGATTGGAAGAGTATCCTTTAAGCTAGAGTTACCACTAGAACTATAGAAGTTACACCCTGTGTTCCACATTTCCATGCTTAGGAAATGTCACCCTGATACAGAATCAGTTCTACAACCTATGGAAGTAGAATTGAATGATGATATATCTTATGAAGAAGGACTTGTATCGATCCTTGATAAAAGAATTAAAAAGTTGAAAAAGAAAGACATAAGTCTTGTGAAAGTCCTCTGGAATCACCGTGGTATTGAAGAAGCCACGTGGGAACTAGAAGAAGAGATGAGAAGGAAATACCCTGCTCTTTTCTCTTAATATGTTTTGTTAATTTTGGGGACGAAATCCTTGTAAGGGGTGGATAATTTGTAACATCCCTGACCTGGGTTATGAACGAACCCTAGATGTTTTGATTAAATATGTGATTATATTCTTGTGATTATCTTATGATATGTAGTTAAAGCTTTTGAGAAACTTATATTTCCATTTCAGTCCTTTTTGAACAATGTTGCAACAGTGTTTCGTTAATTTTGGATTAAAGTGCAAATTACCCAAGTTGAGGGGTTAACTTGCAAATTGCACATGTTAAGATGTTCCTCTGATGATGATACATCATAAGAATGAATATGATGTGGTGGTATGGATTCCACAAGCTTGAGCACCAAGATATAGCTTGCAGAGCAATCCTTGTGCTTTAAAACCTAGTTTTGGTGTAAAGTGCAATTTACCCAAAACCTAGGGTCCAACATGTAAAATATACCCTTTAGAGTATCTTTCATGTCTCTTGGAATCAATTAGAGTAAGGAAAATGAGGAGGGCGCCTCATTTGAATGATCAAATAAGAAAGATAACCTTAATATCTAAATAACCAAGTTTTAAGCAAAATGGCCTTTCATATATATAACTTATTAAGACATATGGTTTCTTTTCCTTTAACCTTGTATAAGAGAGAGGTTTTGCATGTGAAAAGGAGGAAGAAACTTGGCCAAGGGTGGATCAAGCATGAGTGGATGGGTTTAAGAAATAAAAGAAATAACTATCTTTTTCTTTGCCTTGATAATACCCAAAAATATATAAGCACCCTTTTTCCTCAAAGCAAAGGATCGTTCCTTTAGTTCTTTCTCCTCATCTTCTTTCTTTGGACCAACCAAGAGGGAGATATGGAACAGAGGAAGATGACCAAGTTAAGGTGGTAAGTATGGATCATCACCTAGCTCAAATTCTTGGAGGAAACCCTAATACAAGGTTGGTTTAGTAGTTTTCCTTACACAACTATTCTTTCTAGCCATCTTCTCCATCCAAATCTTGAAGAACGGACCTTGGGAAACCACTGGAGCTTCATCCACCATTCAAGATACGAAGATTGGAGCTCTAGATCAGATCTAAAGGTGTGATTTATAACTCTAACCCTTAAGCCTTGCTATTGCATCCTTCTTTCTTAGAAACGTTGCTTATATTTCTTCCTTAGACACCTTTGTGTGTTATTGCAAGTTTTTCCATGAAGAATAGCCCCTATTCTTGAGGTAGAAGATGATGATGTTAATACCAATGTTTATCCAAAAAGCAACTTTAGCAAACGGTTTCTAACCTTGCACAAATGATTTTCCAAACCGTTTGGGAGCAAACGGTTTCAACCAAGAACGCATGGAAGCAAACGGTCCAAGACTGTTTGGATGCGTTGACCAGACATTGATCATTTGGAGGTCTGTTGTAAATAATGTGGACTAATCACCTACCAAAAATTATCAAGTAATTCCAAGTAAATCACCAATTTAAGGCACATCAACCACCTAAACCCTAATCAGGTAATTTGCTGATTTTAATAATAGAATGAAGTTGAAGTTTGGGTTGAGTGCCCCAAATGGTTTCAAAACCGTTTGGGGATCACCCAAACGGTCTTAAGACCGTTTGGTGATCACCCAAGACCGTTTGGAGGTCTAGGGTTAAGTAAGGTTGACCAATTGAGGGTCCAATGATATCAAGTTGATAAGCAATTAAGTGCTGATTTGGTGACCAAACCTAGGGTTCAACTCTTAAGTGAATGACTTGGTTTATGATGATATAATGGGAAAACGATCTCAAGACCATTTGGAGGTCATCCAAATGATTGCAAGACTGTTTGGGGTCAGGTCATGACCAAATTGATTGATGGTTCAATGGGTTCAAAATCAATTAGACTCATGTTGAAACATGTTGAAGGATGATCGATTCCAAATCCTAATCCAATTGATCCAAGCCCTAATTGATGATCAATTGAGGGTCAATTGAGTGTCAAATCAGTTGAGGGTTGACCTAAATAACTCAATTGATGAGTGGATAACAAGTGCATGATCGATTGAGGGGTTCAACATTGGAAACCCTAACTCAATTGCAATGGTTGAGACACTTTTTGGTCCATGCGGTTTTGAGGTGGTTTGGACCAAACGGTCTCAAGACCGTTTAGGACCAAGACCATTTGGGACCAAATGGTCTTAAGACCGTTTGGGACCAAACAATCCCAAACTGTTTGGTGCTCAAGCGGTTTCAAGAACGATTGTGTCCATGCGGTTTCAAAGTCAAACTTGGCCAAATGGTCTTCATGACCAAACGGTCTTCACCTCACCTTGGGCAAACGGTCTTGAGTGTGCACTTGGCCAAACGGTTTCAAAAGTCAAACTAGACCAAACGGTCAACAACACCAAATGGTTTCAAGGTCTGTCCAAGACTGTTTGGGGGTTTAGTGTGCAAGACCGTTTGATGTCTAAAACGGGTCAAGATCATTTGATGCCTTAGTGGTCAAGATGGTTTAGTTTTTGATTAACCTAAACCATATTGATACTTAAAATGATTAAGGGACCAAGTAATTAGTTAATTAATGTATGTCATGATCAATGGTGGACATTACAAAAGTACCCTTGATGGGATAGAGTAACCAATACCCTTTGATCAAGTGAACCTTAAATGACCACAATAGTAATGACACAACCCATGATGTCAGTATTGGATTGACTTAGCCTAATCATAGGTGATGTAAACATCATCTGATAGATAGAGGAGAGAGAAGACTCCCTATATGAATGAAAATCAAGTGATAAATCTTCAATATGTATGCATATGTCTAATTAGGGTATGATCCTTCATAGTGAGATCATGAAAACCCTAATTATGATGGTTAATGAATCTTAACCTAATTTGAGGGCATTAATGGAAGTAATCCTCATACATGATGATGGTATGATCTTAATTCATTGTAATTTGAATAGTGAACCCTAATCTAGGGTAATGTGATGAAATATGAATAGTAAACCCTAATTTAGGGAAATGTCATGGTATGAACAGTAAACCCTAATTATGGGTTATGCCTTTAAGCATGTAACCCTATGAGTGATGTATGAAATGAGGAATAATTATTCCTAATTTAGCTATAGGGGTTGATTAACCCTAATTGAATTAAAAAGGGAAAAACCTAACCCTAGTAAGGGCATAGTAGTACAACCCTTGAATTGAAAGGTTATCCTTGTTTTGCAATGTGCTGATATAGAGATAATGTACTTATTATCAATTGTGGTAGTCATGCAAGTATTTATTAAGAAGTGAATATAGCCAGGTAAGGGTTATGACATCATATTTATTGAAAACACTTTATAAGGTTTGGAAGTAATGGCATGCTATGTTGCCTAGAAAGAGGTAACATATGCGATTGATAGGTTGTATGAGCCATGAGAAATATCTGTATTGCCATTAAATCATCAATATGTTACTTGGTAACAAGTGTTTTGATGATCTAAGGGTTTGAATACCCATATTCCCGAACCATAATGATGAGATGGTTAGGGATTGATATCCTAATGATAACTAGATGTGAAATGAACTTGATACAATTAGTACTCTTTCTTTACAACAATCGTCTTATTGCTTTATGTTTGAAAACATGCCTGATGCTAAAAGAATGCTATAATGTACTTAAATAATCAAGTATAATGATATCATGTAGAGCCCTGACCATAGATCCATGATTGTCAAAAGTTAAATGATGGTGAAACAGGTTTTCCTAAGGGAATTTCTTAAGAGCATACTTTTGAGTTTGTGGGGGTTATGGACGTGAATATCCTTACGTTCTAATGTAGGAATTGATGTGTGATGTACATTTAATCTCTCATTCCTTCATTATATGCTTATGCCGGGATGATGTATCACCAATCTCCTGATGATGTTGTTAATGCCGCATCGATGTGAGATAAACATGAAATCCCTCGATGGCGAAGAGAGTACAACACGCCACTGTAACTCTAATAGCAAAGTTTCCAAAATAACCTAGAAAGCTATTATGGCAGAGACACAAGATGTCATGCATGTTGTTCCTCATACTAACTGAGGAGGATGAGGTTATAGGAATCTGGCTCTTCTGATGACCTATGTATGGTACCGATTGCGATTTCGTAATGGTCGGTTGGAGTATGATAGGTGTAACTCATCTCCTCAGGGAATAAGTGTGTTTGTAAAATGTAATCAGCCGTATAGCATAATTGCTTAGGATGAACTACGAGAAACAATGAATGATGATACATTGTTTACAGTGCTCTAGTTGAATAACTAGTATACATGTTCTTCATATTCCTTATTGTTATATGTCTTATCATTCATTTAAGTTATAATTGAAATGATTGCTTAAAAGAATGTTGCTTCACTTAGTTTACACAATGTTTTACCTGCTGTAGAATATTCATAATTCTATTTCTCAATGTTATTCCATTATTGCAATAACAATGCTTTTGGTGGAGAGTTATAACTCTCTCTGGGACAATTATAAAATTGTCTCACCCCCGTGGAATTCGACTTTTTAGGTAGACGCCGTGGACGAAGGAACCCATCAGTGGGTGAGCAACAGCAGCAGAAACAACATTAGGGACAACAGTGATCCTCAGGTGGAGACACTGTCTATCGAGTCTTAGATAGAATGTCCTATGTGTCATCTCTGTACTCTCAGGTCCTAGGAGTCAATAGATGTTTAAAGTAAATCTGAGATTTTTGGCCTAATGCCTCGAGATTTTTGTATCTTTCCTTGTACAGTTAACAGGGCAGTTGATGTTTGTAACCCTCGAGATGTGAAATTACAGAGATGTACTGATGGATTAGTTTGTAAACAACTTATTATGTTTCTTTATAAAAGAGTTTTACCGTTTGAAGATCTCTTTACAAAAGGTTTTAATTTTTAGTGATTTTTAATAATTCCACTGCTAGTTAATCACTTCCGCATTCGTTGATCTCGTTTTCTAAGACAGAAGTATCGTCACATTAAGGAGCTTAATTGTTGACAATGGATGGCTTGTTTTAAATAAACAGTTGATTGTGGGTTTTATTCTACTCTCAACAGAACCCTTATTATTGTTAATCAAAGGATGTCTAGGGTTAAATTGAGATTTTTATAGATCACAACTCAATAACATCATAGATGATTCATTCAAGTTGTTTACTTACGTAAATGACCAATGGATTTACCTTTTAAACATTTCATGGTTAGAAGTTGATGCCTCAATATTCCCATTGTTTTGGGTGAAGCGTGTAGTGTAATGTTATGATTCTAATGATGAGAATTTTATGGTTTGGTGCCTTAAACTTGTATTGTTACCCTTTCCCTCGTATGATTATGATTTATAATCACCATAATAAATTAATGGGTAACCCTAATGAGGTATAGCTTGTTATACCTAGCTTTAATATAACTAAATGATGGTAATTCAGTATGAATAGTCCTTGAATTACTAATACAATCGTGGAGTACTCTATTACTATGGTTAAAACCCTAGTATGCTATAAACTGATGGTTACACCTTGATTTATGTGTGGGTTTATACTTGAGAAGAGTATGGAATCTGATGGTGATGCTTCACCTTATGCATCCATGATTTAATGGGGATGCCATGAGTTTGGGTTTGGGTATGAGTGTTGATTAGTAACATTAATATAATTTATCTTATTGAACCTAACTTTAATGCAAATAGATAAAGTTGAGTATTCATGTTTAACCTTCTTATATGATGACATGATGGTGAAATAACCTCCTTAATATGATCATAACCTTAATGTGTTAATTGGTGGTTAACATAACCACATGGTTGATACTTTCTTATGCTAAACATGTGCATTATGAATATGATTAGGGTTAATCATATCTAGATTCCTTGCATGTTGATGTAATAAAGGAATATTCTTAATGTTAATATCACCCTACTATGATTGTTTATGAATATCTCCTAACTCATTAATGCAATATTGTGTTGATCTGGTGTATTATATGTAAGTGATGTTGTTGAGCCTTGTTATGAGGCATGCAAGGATAATGATGATCTTACAGGGAATAGTATGATGGTCTTAATGACCTTTGGGCATGGTTGAGCCCTAAATGAGGTGTAATCCTCTTATGTTGATAAGAGTTGATACCCTATGATATTGTGAAAAAGATTTATATCTTGTGATAATATGATGGTCTTAATGACCTTTGGGAATGGTTGAGCCCTAAATGAGGTGTAATCCTCTTGTATTGATAACGGTTGATACCCTATGATATTGTGAAAGGGATTTATATCTTGTGATAGTATGATGACTAGTGTGGTTTCATGAATGGCAAGTGAATAGTACCATGTGATGATGAGATGAAAAATGTGTTCCACACATTTTATATCTTTTAAAAGTTGTGATATTTATATGCTTTCTAGAAGTGAATTATGATTGTATGTCCACTTGTTTGATGCAACCTTAATTCACCCAATTGGTATAACTAATCAAGTGCAACTCTAATCATGTAGTGCCCTGTGCCGTAGAGCCATCTTCAGTGTTAGAACTTGCTGGATGGTGAAATGAGTATTCCTAAGGGAAACTCAAAGCGCATACTATTGAATATGTAGGGGTGGAAAGTTGACGATATATCCTTATCATCCACAATGTAGGTTGTTGAGGATGGCTAGGTTCATGCCTCTTACATCTGATTTTATTGAGGACAACTGCGGTTGTACCTTGTATTAGAGGGTTTTGTATACACTAGTTTCTAGTGTAGTGACCTGTACCAAGGGCGGACTAGTGGTTAGAAGCTTGACTATATGTCATTGTGGTGGTAGATTTGACTGATATGTCACTACCTTTTTACTCATACTGACTGAGGGGAAGAGATCTTAGGATACTAGTACTCCTAGATCTTGTACAGAACTGAATAGCCCTTCGCAGGGGTCGGTTGGACTTTGGATGGTACGATTCAAATTCCCCAGGGCATAATAAAAGATGTAATACAACTGTGTTGCATATTTGTTTAGGGATATGCACAACGATTCATATTGGATGATAACCCATGTTTGATTTCTTTTCACTGAGATCATGTATACTACAATAAGAGATAATAAATATGCTTATGTTGTAGTTATGCTCATGTTGCAAACATGCTTATGTTGTCAAATATAGTGACATTGATGGTTAAGATGTTTCTACTAGCTATGTTTAATATTACTAGCCATGCCTATGTAATTAGAAATGCTTAAACTACTAATCATGCCTATGTAGTTCATTGTGTTATGATGTTAGTTCTACTTATAATATAGATCTGATGCCAATATTGATAGCCATGTTATGTTACTAGACATATTCATAATGTTAGGGATGCTTATGCTACTAGATTGCTTGTGTTGTTAGCAAGGAATATGATGATAGTTAGATTAATGATAATGATTATTATTAGATGCAATTTGATGATATTTGAGTAGATATATATCCAAGAAATGGATTTATTTGTGATCTATAAATGCATTGATGATCATAACTGTTGCTAAGGTTAATTGCTTAATCTGTTTAGCATACTTGAACTGTTCAATCTGTTCAATTGATTATTAAATACTCCAACAACTTAGTTATCTACTATTTAAAATGTTGTAATCAATCAGCATTGTTGGAGGTTATATCTCTTGCTGGGACATGGGTCTCACCCTTGTGGTTCACCACATCTTTTTTAGGTAATCGGAAGTGACGAAAGAAAACATGTGGTAGCAAAGAGGAGCTATAGTAATGAATCTATGAGAAAGTTGATTAGATGTCTAGTGTGTCCTAGATTCATTCATGTACTCTCAGGTCCTGACAAGAAAAGTTTGTATATGGTGTTTCAAACAAATCAGACTTTTGTTAGCATATTAATGCCTGTTTGTGTGGCATATACAAATATTTTTCTCTTGTGTATATATGTTGTATCTAAGGTGATAGAACAATTTGTATCAAATTCTAGGCATAGTATGGATATAAGAACGATATTGGGCTCGTATGCAAATGTTTATGAGCGGGTGCTGACGTTGAAATTGGTTTTAATTTCCCATATTTTTGTGTATGTGGTTATTTAGTGATTGATTGTGTTTTATGTTTTGAGTAATCTCATTTTGTGTAACAGGTTCTCACAAGTTGGTATAAGAGCTTTAGGTTCACTGAGTCTACATGGACACTAGGACTTAGGACTAGGATGATGTCAAAATTAGGAATATGACATAAAAATATGGTGTATACTGCCTAATCTCAATATTTGGGTGCCCTGGCCAGGTACTCAATTATTGAAGAAAAGGTAAGTATGTAACTCTTAGATTGTTATCTTTCTGATTACTCTGATCAAGTAGTCATTTTGAGACAATCTAAAAAGCATAACGAATGAGAAATCATGGTGTGAATATCTCAATCATACCTTAAAGAATATGAGAATTGCTTTATGATCTATCAAATCTTGAATGTTTGGTAACTATAAGAGAAAGATACAACACCATGAAATCTAAATATGAATACAAATAAGGAAATGAGGAGTTCTTGAAGATGTGATTCAAGAAGATATTAAAGTAAAAGATAGATAAGTCTATGCTTATAAAGTGATTCAAGATATGAAATCCACATAAGATGGAGAGAACTCCAATGATAAGTATAAAATGTGAAGATAAATGAGAATAATGACAAAGGAATAAGGTAGAACCTGAGTTAATCTTAGACCAACCTATGTGTGTAAAAAAGTGTTAATGTAAAATAAGCATGGCGTTTAAAAGAAATTAAGGCAGATGATCCATGTTTAACGAAGAAAATGTGGAATATGATGATTTACATGTTAATAAGTGGTTGAAAAACATAATAAAATAAGAGAACATACCCAAGTGTGATAAATAGTCATCAAGGAAGGAGTAATAAGATATGTTATTCATGATGATTCCTATGCTAATGGCAAGGAACCCAAAATGAAAAGGGTAAAATGATACATAAGAAGTTGTAACTTGCATAATGAAAATAGAATTGGTTACCTTTTTGCTAGTGACCCTTGAACAAAGTTGCTATGATGTGGGAAGTGTGTTTCTCTTTGTGTCTTTCCTTTCCAGGGCACAACTTTCAAGTGAATCATTGCCACATGGTATGTGTGGATTTGTTGTAAACATGAGGTTGGCTGGCTTATTATAGCATAAGCTTGTTTGGACTATGGTTCCAAGGTCATACATTTTGTGATGAGTTTGCTTTTGAGCCTTCCAATAATTAGGAAGACTCCTCGTATATGTCTTGAGATTTGTTATATTGGTAAAGTAGATGAGATAAGGATGTGAGTTCCTTTTATCACATGAGGTGGATATCAAGGTAATGAATCCTAGTATCCAAGATGTATCAATAGTATGGGAAGTATGTGAAGGTTGGAGATGTTTATTAAACGAACATTCCAAGTGTTCCTCTCCCTTAGAGAGAGAAAGAGAGTTTATAATGTCCCTATAAATGTTGTTTGGAATGAGAAAAAACAAAAGTGATTCTATAATGTTGTGTATGGTTCAGTGATAGCTCGGCAAGACCACTATCAAGGATAGATGGTTTGTTGGTCAATAGATATGTGATATTGTGTTGCTTTAAGATAAACCTATGATCAAATATCAATGCATGAGTTAGATTGGATGACATAATTTAAATGACCATGATGAGTTTAGAGTTATGTCCTTTAGACTAACCAATGTACAAATTGAATTTATGAATAGGAGGAACAGAGTGTTCCAGTCATGTCATACATGTTATATCAATATTTAAATGATGACATGTCAAAGTATTTCAAATATGGTCAAAAATATGATCGATATTTCTTCAAAAACCTTAGGGTTTCCGAAGTAGAAATATCTATGAGATAAGTTGAACAAGAGTGAGATGGGGTTGATTAAATGTCTTTATGGGATCGTGATATGTCTTCTAAGTAGGTTGTGTAAATCCTAGTAAGGTGAAAATAGTGTTGTTGTTTCACCCCTAACAAGGTTGACTAGTAATGATGTTTCCTTGTATGGAATGACAGGTGTCAGCGTCAACATTTCTTTTGATGTTGAAAAAGAACTGACAAGTGTTCCAGTGTCAGTGTATCTAGAAAAAAGGATAGATACATTGCCTTTTTTAATGATTCAAGGAATGGTATCAGACACATGTCGTGATTGGTAAAAAGATAGAAAGTATGAATTTTGTGTAATGTGTTTATACAATAGATATAATTTTAGGATGATACCTATAATTTAAATTTGAATATTACTACTAGAGTTGTACAACTGTCACAACAAGTTTCTACATTCCATATTGAGAATGTCTTCTTAGGTGGGGTTTTTTGTGATGACCCAAGATGAGATATGTATGAATGATGTGACATCACCATTATATTCAACTAACCATGTGGATGTAATAGGATGAGATTTAAAGGAAGTACCCATATTTGTTTACCTTAGATTTTAGGGGCAAAATCTCTGTTAGGGATGTATAGTTGTAAGGCCTCTAAACTTGCTTTTAATGAGTTCAATAAGCTTAATTATCATGGTTGAATTTTTATAACCCTAATATAACCTTTTTATATGCTTCTAAATCATAAGATAAGCTTAAGTTTCAAATTTGGTCCAATTTTGACACTGTTAGAGCAAGTTATGCAATTTTATGCACATTTTGGACTTTTCTATAATTTACCCAATTGAGAGGTTTTCTTTGAAATTTATCACTTGAATTATGTTACTTTTATATTCCCTCATTATTATTGAGATTTTTGAACCATGGGGAACCTATTTAATCCTTGGTTTGAAGGTGTTTTGTCCAAGGGTATTTTAGGATTTACCCCTTCATGGATGAGCTACCTTTAGTAGCGATCAATTAATGAATTATTTTTTTTGCTTGGAAATTCAAGAAAAGAGGGATAAGAATGTCTCTATGGATTTTGGGGGATCTGCTTGTGTGTGTGATTGTATATTCTTAATAGTTTAAGGCCATGGACACTTGGAAAGATATTAGAACTTCAACTTTTTCTTTTTCTTTACCTTAAAGTTTCATATACTTATCCCTAAGCATCAGAAAGAGCCATTTTCTCTCCACCAATTACCTCCTTATATGAACCTCATTCTCCCTCTGTTCTTCTTTGAATTTTCTATCCAAGGAAGAAGAAAGAGGGGACCTTCTTGGAAAAAGAATTTAGGGTTGCAATTGACTTCCTTTTAGGGTTTGAAAAGCTTCCTTCTAGTGATCTTGACCTAAAAGAGTAAGAATCCCCTTATTTCCTCCATTTATTTCTTTTTTATCCTTCCTCCTACCTTTATCCAGGTCATAACCTTACTGTTCCATGGTAGAAATTTTCTTTACCTTAAAGTTTCATATACTTATCCCTAAGCATCAGAAAGAGCCATTTTCTGTCCACCAATTCCCTCCTTATATGAACCTCATTCTCCCTCTGTTCTTGTTTGAATTTTCTATCCAAGGAAGAAGAAAGAGGGGACCTTCTTGGAAAAAGAATCTAGGGTTGCAATTGACTTCCTTTTAGGGTTTGAAAAGCTTCCTTCTAGTGATCTTGACCTAAAAGAGTAAGAATCCCCTTATTTCCTCCATTTATTTCTTTTTTATCCTTCCTCCTACCTTTATCCAGGTCATAACCTTACTGTTCCATGGTAGAAATTTCTCTAAAGCTCTAAAACCCTACCTTTCATGCTCCTTATGCTTAGGGTTTGCTCATTTGATGAAGAAAGGTGCTAGATGGATGAGTTCATAGCTTATGCATGTATTTCCTACCCTACCTGCTCGTGTTTCTTATATTTGGGATTTAATATTCTAAATAGAGGAAAGTTTTATAACTTGATCCACGTTTATTGCTTACCATAAGCTTACTAGCTCATGTTCTTGCTTGAAAATGAATATCCATGCACTAAAAAGCTATGCTTGACTTGGATTTTGATTTTTATAATGTTCCCTATTCTGATTTCTGTTTTAGATGAACTTGTATACATGTTTACATTATTATTAAGGTATAATATGACTTGGATCAGGTTGGTTTGACAACCATTAATGGTGCTAAACACCTATCAACCAATGGTCAATTTTAGGGTTTAAAGTTGATTTCTTCTATAAACACATGACTCAATGATGGTACCATTGCAATGACTGATGATGTTGTATTCATGACAATTGATGGTGGTGACCAAGGGTGTCAACCTTCGTTCACCCTTTGGTTCAGGTCTTGGCCTAATTAGAAGCTTAGTGATTAACCATTAAGTACCCTAATGATGTTATCAATCAATGGTGATATTAGTTTGATATTTGAGGATGATTAATGAATATAGTGTTGATCTAACAACCTATGGTGACTTAATGGTCACTAATGATGGTGGATCAGGTCTCAACAACCTATGGTGAGTTAATAATATATTTGTATAATCAATTAATCCTTAGACCAATGGTTTCTTGGGTCACTTGATGCAATGGTTGGACCTATACTGTAATTGACGGTTTTAACATATGAACTTGACCCAATGGTCAAGATCTAATGTTTATTCCTCCAATAAAGTGGAATTATGGCTAATGTAATATATTGGTCCCAATAATGTGATTTAGATGGCTTCCTTTATATGATCAACTTAAGGAGCTTACTTGTTGACAATGATGGCTTGTTTTAAATGAACAGTTGATTGTGGGTTTTACCCTACTCTCAATCGAACCCTTATTGTTGTTAATCAAAGGATGTCTAGGGTTAAATGTAAATTTTTATAGTTCACAACTCAATAACACAATATATGATTCATTCAAGGTGTTTATTTATGTAAAAAACTAATGGATTTACTTTTTCAACATTTCATGGTTAGAAATTGATGCCTCACTATTCCCCTTGTTTTGGGTGAAGCGTGTAGTGTAATGTTATGATTCTAATGATGATAATTTGATGGTTCAATGCCTTAAACTTGTAGTGTTACCCTTGCCCTCATATGATTATGATTTATAATCACCATAATGAATTAATGGGCAACCCTAATGAGGTATAGCTTGTTATTCCTAGCTTTAATATAACTAAATGATGGTAATTGGGTATGAATAGTCCTTGAATGACTAATACAATCATGGAGTACTCTGTTACTGTTGTTAAAACCCCAGTATGCTATAGCATGATGGTTACACCTTGATTTATGTGTGAGTTCATACTTGAGAATAGTATGGAATGTGATGGTGATGCTTCACCTTATGCATCCATGATTTAATGGGGATGCCATGAGTTAGGGTTTGGGTATGAGTGCTGATTCGTAACATTAATATAATTTATATTGTTGAACCTAACTATAGTGCAAATAGATAAAGTTGAGTATTCATGTTTAACCTTCTCATATGATGGCATGATGGTGAAATAACCTCCTTAATATGATCATAACCTTAATGTGTTAATTGGTGGTTAACATAACCGCATAATTGATACTTTCTTATGCTAAACATGTGCATTATGAATATGATGAGGGTTAATCATATCTAGATTCCTTGCATGTTGATGTAATAAGGGAAAATTCTTAATGTTAATATAACCCTACTATGATTGTTTATGAATATCTCCTAGCTCATTAATGCAATATTGTGTTGATCTGATGTATTATATGTAAGTGATGTTGTTGAGCCTTATTATAAGGCATGCAAAGATAATAATGATCTTGCATAGAATAGTATGATGGTCTTAATGACCTTTGGGCATGGTTGAGCCCTGAATGAGGTGTAATCCTCTTGTTTTGATTAGGGTTGATACCTTGTGATATTGTAAAAAGGATTTATATCTTGTGATAGTATGATGGTCTTAATGAACTTTGGGCATGGCCCTGAATGAGGTATAATTCTCTTGTGTTGATAAGGGTTGATACCATGTGATATTGTTAAAAAGATTTATATATTGTGATAGTATGATGACTAGTGTGGTCTCATGAATGGAAAGTGAATAGTACCATGTGATGATGAGATGAGAAATTATGTTTCACACATTTTATAACTTTTAAAATTTGTGATATTTCTATGCTTGCAAAAAGTGAATTAGGGTTTGTATGTCCACTTGTTTGATGCAAACTTAATTCACCCAATTGGCATAACTAATCAAGTGCAACTCTAATCATGTAGTGTCATGTGCCGTAGAGCCATCTTCAGTGTCAGAACTTACTGGATGGTGAAACGAGTATTCCTAAGGAAAACTCAAAGCGCATACTATTGAGTATGTGGGGGTGGGAAGTTGAGGATATATCCCAATCATCCACAATGCAGGTTGTGGAGGATGGCTATGGTCATGCATCATACATCTGATGTGATTGAGGAAAGTTCTCGGATTAGAGGGTTTTGTATACCCTGGTTTCTAGTGTTGACCTGTACCAAGGACAGACTAGTGATTAGCATCTTGACTATATGTCATTGTGGTGGCAACTTTGACTGATATGTCACTGTATTTTTACTCATACTGATCGAGGGGAAGAGATCTTAGGATACCGACAGTCCTAGATCTTGTATGGAATCGAATAGCCCTTCGTAGTGGTCAGTTGGACTTTGGATGGTACAATTCAAATTCCCCAGGGCATAATAAAAGATGTAAGACAACCGTGTAGAATATATGTTTAGGGATATATACAATGCTTCATATTGGATGATAACCTTGTTTGCTTTCTCTTCACTGAGATCATGTATAGTATAATAAGAGATAACAGATATGCTTATGTTGTAGTTATGCTCATGTTGTAAACATGCTTATGTTGTCAAATATACTGACACTGATGGTTAAGATGTTGCTTCTAGCTATGTTTAATATTGCTAGGCATGCCTATGTAATTAGAAATGCTTAAACTGTTAATAATGCCTATGTAGTTCATTGTCTTATGATGTTAATTCTACTTATGATATAGATCTGTTCCCTTTATTTGAGATGCCGATATTGATAGCCATGTTATGTTACTAGACATATTCATGATGTCAGGGATACTTATACTACTAGATTGCTAGTGTTGTTAGCAAGGAATATGATGATAGTCAGATGAATGATAATGATTGTTATTAGATGCAATTTGATGATGTTTGAGTAGATATATATCCAAATAAATTGATTTATTTGTTATCTATATATGCATTGATGATCATACTTGTTGCTAAGATTAATTGCTTAATCTTTTTAGCATACTTGAACTGTTCAATTTATCATTAAATACTCCAACTTCTTAGTTATCTACTATTTAAAATGTTATAATTAAAAAGCGTTGTTGGAGGTTATATCTATTTCTGGGACATAGGTCTCACCCTTGTGGTTTGCCACATTTTTTTAGGTAATCGGAAGTGACAAAAACAAGCATGTGGCAACAAAGAGGAGCTATAGTAATGAATCTATAAGAAAGTTGATTAGATGTCTAGTGTGTCCTACATTCATCCCTATACTCTCAGGTCTGGATAGGAAAAGTTTGTATATGGTGTTTCAAATGAATTAGACTTTTGTTAGCATATTAATGCTTGTGTGTGTGGCATATACAAATATTGTTCTCCTGTTTATATATGTTGTAGCTAAGGCGATAGAACAATTTGTATCAAATTCTTGGCATAGTATGGATATAAGAAAGATGTTGGGCTCTTATGCAAATGTTTTTGAGCGGGTGTTGATGTTGAAATCGATTTTAATTTACCCATATTTTTTGGTATGTGGTTAATTAATGAATGATTGTGTTTTATGTGATGAGTAATCTCGTTTAGTGTAATGGGTTCTCACATATTGGGTGGTTTGACCCTTCTTGGAATCCAATATGGGTGCATCGAACCCTCTTACAACATGATTCAGGTGCATTTATCCCTTGGGCAACACGGTGTAGGTGTATATTGATGTTCCTAAGCAACATTGTGGTAACAATGCTCATAATTTCTAGATCTAGACACACTCTCATATAAACGATATGCAAGAACATGAGCTTGGGACATAGTGTAGGAATGTGTAAAGTCTGGGGCCTTTCCACCAGGAGATATGGGGGCACTAGAGCTTAGATTGTTTTGCCAGGTTCCTATTGTAGCAATTAGGGTTCACAAGTTTAGATTTGGATTTGGGTTAATCTAAGAGGTAACATGCAATCGAGGAAAGGAAATGGTGAAATATATATTTAAACTATAAATTAATATTACAACTAAGCAAGAGGGAACTCAACCACGCAATTTATTACTAACTAAGAAAGCAAGGAACTACACTAGGAAACTAACTAAGTGTCTAACTTGAAAAACCACAATTAAGACCACTCAACCCTAACAAGTGAAACTGGCCATGAAGTATGCAATTTAAACTAACATAGAAATAAAGTGAGCTTTTAATTAACACTAGCAATTAGGTTTTCAATAAGCAATTAAAGGTAGTGGGCCATTTGAGGATATGATACTAATAAACTATGAAATTGGAGTTCACATTCATGCATGCATCCAATACTTGTGTCATCCAATCAAAAAATCATAATGTGATGATGATAAGAGTCTTATCCTACTATATGTCCATGGGTGGCATAGGGTGTGTATAGGGGAACTCGTACCTATTACGTCCTATCCAAAATTTTAAGGCTCAATTGGAAAGGGGATAGGTACTTTTTGGCCCCAATCAACCCTCTCTAGGTTTCTAAATCCTCACCCACTTGGTGGCATGGGGTGACACAAAATAGAGGAGGATGGTGTAGCACCCCCTATTATCCCATATTCAACCTCCAATTATATTATTTTCCGTGAGACATGGGATATACACACTTAATTTGACACTTAGTCATCACACCTAGGGCTAGTGGAACTTGGTAGGTTTCCCCTCAAAGATCGGAAAACCACTCTTTTCTCTGCCTTAGGTGGTTTCATATATCAAACTATAAATTCAATATATAGGGAGATAAAACAATCATAACACAACACTAATAACATTATATAAATGTTTTACACAAATATTCCCCAATTACATGGTATTGTTGTAACATATTTTTACTTAAAACCCCACCAAAGTGTTCAACTACTCATAGTGCATGAATGAACAAGATATTAAAATGATATAGGTAGAAAGGCCATGGATTGATGGTGAGTCCTCCTTCTTTAAATCCACTGATAGCTAGCTCATGCTCCTCTTCCAAGAAGGTGAAATGACATAAGAATGAAATTGGAATGGCCAAAAACTTGTAAAGATAAGATTTTGGGGTGGAATATGGTGGAATGGGAGTGGAGTGAGGTAGATAGGTGGTAGGAGGCATAAATGAATGTCAAGAGGGGCTAATCTTTTGACTCCCAATTGTTGCTAGTATATAAATAGCGGTATATGGGTACATGGTTAAGTGAGGGGCAAAATGAGGAGATAGTGAATAAAAGAGTTAAGCTAGGAGGCTGCCACATCTGTGGTGGCAAGTGGTTAACATAGTGGTGGTGTTTGGAAATCATGGTGGTCTTGTAGTGGATTTCAGGCTTGTAAGTGGAAATTTGGGTTGGTAGCATGATCATGGTGGCATGAGGGTAGCATGACTATCACGAGTACCATGATTATGGTGGACGGATGATGATGGAGTCATTTTATAGGACACAACCATTTCCATGAGTTCCACCAGAATTGTTTTGGTTGCAACGGTCATCATGGATCTTTCACACCAAAGTCATTTTCCATGCTACAATCATGGTGCATTGGTTTCCTTGATCTATGCAATTCTAGATTAAATTATATAATTGAGGCCATTGTACCATGGGCGCGACACATTACCAACATTTTTTTATTCTTCTTCATGCACTTTGGGTCTTGAACTTGGCCATCCACAGAGCCTTTTTTATTTTGTGCATATTTTAATCACTTGGGGTAGGTTGGATGATCTTGACATCACTTTGGACCCCTCCAAGCATGTAGTGGCCCTATGTTCAACCCCCTTCTCTCCTTTCCATCTAAAAGTAGTCAAAGTACCTATAAAACATGTAAAATGCATCCATAAGTCTATTTCACAATAATAGAGTTAATTGGGGAAATAATATGCATTATGTAACATTCATATGTGAATAATGGACAAAAAGACACGATATGGAGATTCAATGTAGGTCTCCATCACCAACCCGACATTAAAACATACTTTTCTTGCAATATGCTCTAACTCAATTTCTTTAAATTTTAAACAAGTAGGAAATGACAAAGGCACTCAAGTAAGTGTTCATTAACTAAACAAGTTCAATCATGATAAAATACAAGCATTTAAATTCCTTTCTCTCCACTTTCAAAATCATTTGTAATCAAAGTGCAAAGCACATAAGTTTTACATATAGGGTATCAAATGTAAAATCAAGCCATATGATATTCACATAGCCAAGTAAGTCATTTCATAGTGGTTATTACCAAAGTGGTCAGAAGTGTTTTTTCACCTTCATGCATTCAATCCTATATTACAATCCACCCAAAGTGAACCACTTCGATATGTGATGGGGATAGAAGGGCTAGGGTTGATTTTTACCTATCCAAATAGGAATAGAAATAGAAGAAAGAGTTATGGAAGGGATTGGGGTTATGTTACATAGAAAGCCCTATTTACTTTTCTTTAATAGACATAATTATATAGAGAATTTTTTATTTTTATTTATGTTTTGCCCTTTGCATAGCTAGGTCATATGATGGTAATAAGAATTGTAGGGAACCAAACAATTGTCTATCCCAAGCTTTTGGAAGGAGGCCAAGGCTTACTATGTGCCTTTTTAGCGTCCTTATATGGGAGAAAGAGGTAACAAATAATGGAATGATGGTCATTCAAGAGATGAATCACTAGTGTGGAACTTAATACAAAATCACATGCATGCAACTTACTTCAACACTCTCCACAAATCAATGGAAAAGCACAATGAATGAGAAAATTAAAAAAAATCACATTTTAATTATGAGATTTGACATGCCCTAAATGTTGTTAACTTTATAAGATTATAATTCTATCAAATATCTCAACAATCATGAGATATATGGAACACATATGTGCAATAGAAGAGTAGGATCATACAGAAATAAAACTAGGATAATATGACAAGAATTTCTCAAGGTTATCAATTTCCATTCAAACATGTGCATTTAAGCTACAACACCTTTTAGGATAGAATGTCTCAATCTTGGGAATATTTGGCAAAATTTTGCCAACATCCCCTACTCTCATAATGTTCTGAATACAAAGTGGAAAATGACCTGAAAGAAAATTTCAACAAAGTACACACATGAATTTATCAAAATAAACATGCAGTGTAATGTAAGTGGAAGGCATGACAAGAAAGACAAACTTTTTTTTCAAATTACAAAAAACAATAAAACAAACTAGATGGCATGCAAGTAGGCAAGATGCATTGCAAGGATATCAAACTCAACTAAATGGATATGTGTGGGGTAGTCAAGTCAATTGAAAATCTTAAGCACAACTTAGAATAAAGGAACAAAGCAACAAGGGCTCACCACCCTACCAATAAAGCTCTTAAATCATGATGTCCTCAACATTAAACATAGTCTTAGGACTTTAGGGTAATGATATGGAGTTGTGGTGCCTGAGTATTGAGGTACAAGTACCCATTTCACTCAAAGGGAAACTTTGTCTTTTCATTTTGGTTCTCCATGGATCATCTCTCTGGCTAAGTTCATGTTTTAAGATGAATAAAAAAAATTATCATGTATGACATTGTGTGTATGTTTCTTTTTGAAGTATAAAAACACAAAGTGTAGTAAAAAAAGATAAGAATAAAAATTTCCTCAAACATATGTTGGTTGCCTCCTAGTGGCGCTAAGTACTAAAACTTTTATTAGACATGGAGTTACTTCATCAATAATTGTCCAATATAGTGGTTCTTCCATTATATTAGATATATCTTTCACATGCATAATAATTACAATGACATCCTCAAGGAAAACCACTGTTGTATCCTTATAGATCATCACTAATACACCATATACCCTACTTGTTGTGTGAGACCCCTGATCTTGCTTAACATCTTAAATAAGATTAGTTATCATAATTTAGTTCTTTAAAACCTAATACAACCCTTTAATGTGTTTTTATATCATGTTATTAGCTTAAGTTTCAATTTTGATCCAATTTGGACATTGTTTGAGCAAGTTATGCAATTTTATGCATATTTTGGACCTTTATGCAATTTACCCGAATATGAGGTTTTACTTGAAATTTGTCAGATGCATTATGATCCTTAATTTTTTTTCATATCATGCTTGAGCTTTTTTAGCCAAGGGGCACCTAATGGTACCTTGGCTTGGTGGTGTTTCTTTTCAAGTGTGATTTAGGGTTTAGCCCTTCATGGATGAGCCACCTTGAGAGGCCATCAACCGATGGTCCCCTCTTTGGTTGACATCTGATGATCATCACCAGGTGGTGGAAATAGGTGGTGATCTCTAGAAGTTGTAGGTCTATGGTTATCTCTTGTGGGGCCCCTTGGACCGATGGTTCACTTGGAAGAGGTGATCAAACAATGGTTCATCACCTAGTGACCTAAGGTTTCAAGAACTGATGGTCGTCATGTGTTGAAAACTAATGGACACCGTGGGAGTTCATCATGAGATGATATAGCATACTCCCACAATCGATGGACCTGATGCTTGGCATGGGAATCACATTTTAGGCCATGGACACATGGCAAACTTAGTGGGACACCTCAAGCTTCTCTTCCCCTTATCTTTAGCTTTATATACCTTCCCTCTTGCACCCAAACGAACCATTTTGGACCTTTATCTCTCCCTTTCTGTTAGAACTTCGTCTACCCCTACTAGGGTAGTGAAGAGGGTTCCCAAGGTAGAAGACGATGGTCAAACTTCTTGCATGTATGGTTAGAGCTTGGATCTACCCTCTTTTAGGGTTTGTAAAGTCTCCTTTGTTGCTTTTGACCTAAAGCAAGTAAGTTCCTCCCTTCTCTCCCTCATTTATCTTTCTGATCTACCCCTCCTACCTTCTTGGAGGGAAACATGGTATTCCATGGTAAATCTTGCTCTAGATCTCAAAGAACTCATCTTTCTTGCTCCTTATGCCTAGGGTTTGCTTCCCTTATGGAGAAAGAACTTATTTGGCCGAGTTTAGAGCTTATACTGGAGTTCTCTACCTTCTTTTCTCGGGTTTTCTTGTTGTTTTGTGCCTTATATTCTTCTTAGAGGTAAGTTTTATAACCCTCCTCTCATTTATTTCTTACTATTAGCTTATACACTCACATTCTCGCTCTAAATCAAAGATCTAAGCTTTTAAAAGACATCTTTGCCTAGGGTTTCGATTTTAATGTCATTCCTTGAGTAGTTTATAACCTTAGATGAACCTGGAATCTGGTTCAATAACTTCCTAAGGAAGAAGAAGCCTTATACCTTGCTTAATCATGAACCGTTGGTACTCTTGGGATCATAAAAAATGGT
This sequence comes from Alisma plantago-aquatica, assembly GCA_963693085.1. NCBI lineage: Eukaryota > Viridiplantae > Streptophyta > Magnoliopsida > Alismatales > Alismataceae > Alisma > Alisma plantago-aquatica. Next base: position 1,855,253,994 of record OY856409.1, read on the forward strand.
TCCTTTTATGTGATAATGAACTATTTTCCTTCTTTTCTTGGTAGCTGATGGTTCAACACCTATGGATGAATGATGGTCCTTACTTGGTTGTTGTTTTTCTAGATATAGTGCACCCTAGAACTGAAGGTTATGTTGATTTTGTCATTTATGGTCGATGGTTACCCTAACCCTAGTGAACAATCATCTTTTCTATGTGTTGAGAGCTATTTTTCCACCTTTGCTTCACTACCCGATGGTTGGACTCTTGTAACAACCAATGGTGGGAACGTGGTTCTATTTTGAGCTTCTTTTTAACAAATTGAATTTATAATTATGTTTCCCTAAGGTGGTGGATTTAATACTCATTTCAAGTGGTTCTAAATGATGGGTTTACTTAGGGTTTTAATGGTTGTTTTCCACTTTGATGCTTGACCCGATGAACTAGTTCACTTGTTGTTTTGTTTGGATTTTGTGTGCTAACCAATGTTGGTCTCTTTGCTGATGTTTTAGATGATATATCTTGAGAACAACCTATGGGTATGCTTCCGTAAGGACCCTGACCCACATTTTGGGATAACCCTATGTGTTTTGCTTGAGTGTGTTTCTTAGAACCTTGCTCTAATCAACTGAGATGTAATTACGGCTTGTAGAAAATTTAAGTTTCTTGTTTGAGCTTGTTTGGATGATTCTTGTGTTTGTGGTGAGGTTTTGGTGAAACTTGCAATTCACCCTGAGTAGGGGTTGATGTGCACGTTTGCCACCTCTAGAGTGTTCCTTCTCTCTCTTAGCATCATCTAGAGGAGAGAGAGAGATGGGAACCTTGTTCGGGTCTTAGTTGTGTGGTGACATCCTTGGTGATGTTGAGAACACATGTGTGAGGTATTCCTTGCACCTAGATATGTTGTCTCGGGCTAGAGAGCCATGGAGAGGATGTGTATCGATTTGGGAGTGTGTAGGGTTGTGCCCTACCTGTTTGTGAGTGTGTAGGTTTGTACCCTATCAATTCGTGAGTGAGTAGGGTTTTGCCATATTGGTTTATGGGTGTTTGGATATATGGTATCAGGAATGACCTTGGTAGGAGACTAAGAGGGTGAGATCTATCCTAGACCTTACCACCATGTCTGGCATGATGTTGTGCATGCAGCTCCTTTTTTGTGGACAAGTGGTGCCTAAGCTTCTAAGGTGATGACACCTCTTCCATGATCCCCCTCTCATCCCCCTTGTATATAATGTTCTTTCTCTCCATGCAAGAGGATCCTTTTGGCCATATTTGCTTTCTCTCCTTCTTGGTGGACGACCTTGGGAAGCTTAAGGAGCATGAGAGTCTCTCTTGGAGCTTGGTGGATGAGTCCCAAGTTGTGGAGTTCTTTGATCATCGTTAATCTTCTATCTTGGTAAGCTATGTTTCCTAGCTCTCTTCTTCTTCTTCTTCTTGGCCATGGATCTTGGATACCTTCTTTTCATCTTGAACCATCTTAACCTTGGTATCATTTTGTTCCTTGAAGGTGTAGTGGTGATCAAGTTTGGTGGATCATCTTCTACCTTGAGTTTGTGAGCTTGAAGCTTGACCTTGGATCTTAGATCTTTCTGGTGATCTTTGAGGTGGGCTATATAACTCTGAACCTCCTTTGTTATTTTCACTCTTCATATGTTTATGTTGTTCTTCATTTCTAGATTGTTTATCTCTAGCATGTTATTAGTTTTGGTGGTTTTTTGAACTATTTTGAAGAAGGAGTTTCAGTTAAGTTGTTGGGTACATATTGTACCTTTTCCATGATAGTAGATGGGCATGTGGACGAGTTTTATAAGGTTGAAGATGGCAAGTTGACACACCCAAGTGCTATTTTGTGGGCAGGTCACCATGACTTGTAGTGCAATAAACAACTGACACACCATGGGGCAAGTCATCATGACTTGAATATGCTTAGGTTGAAATGTGTTGAGGAGGTTAGCCCGTCATGGATTAGGGTTTGCTAAACCTATAGATCTTGATGGAACTAGCCCGTCATGCCCTAGAAGTGCCTAACCAATATGTGTTTCTCAACTAATATGCTTGGAGGGAGTTATCCCGACATGACCATGGGGGTACCTTGTGTGAGTTGTTCTTCTTTGAGTGCTAAACTGTGATGCCCTGGTTGATTTAAGGCCACCACACTTTAGTGTAGGGTTGCTCGATATACCTTGAGGTGGTGAAACGTGATTCCTTGTTGAATCCTTAACCCTAAAAACCCAACATACCTATGGTTGCCTGACACCTTTAAGTGGTGTTTCCCGTCACACCTTTAGGTGGTGTTTCCCGTTAGACCTTTAGGTGGTGTTGCCAGTCAAACTCTCAAGTAGGGATAAACTGATACAACTCTTATGAGGTTAACCCGACACCATGAGTTCCTAACTGATACACCATTTGTAAGGTTAGCCCTTGTGCCTTGCATAGTGGTAGTCGACATGTTATGATGATGACAAGTCGACACCCTATGGAAAGTATCAATCGATACACCAAGATGGTCTAAACCGATACACTATATGATAGTCTCAACCGATACCTTGTAATAGTGGCTATGTTACATTATGTTGATGATAGGCTTACTTGATACGATGTGATACCCTATGGGGTGATTGTGTGAATAATAAATGAGTGTTGTTTTCTATGACCTTTATTTCATGACATACTCCATAGTGATGATGGAAGTGATGATCTAAGGGTGGTTGTTGATCAAACCTTGTAAACCCTAATTGGTTAAAGATAACCCTAACTTAATGATGCAATGTGAATAACTTGAAACCCTTATGAAATGGTAGTGGTAATGAAGTATTGTACTTCTTGTTACAAGTCTCTAACCATGTAGGTAACACAAGTTGATATACATAGCTAAATAAGAGCTATGTTGTTTATGATATGATTGAATGGGCCTTATGAGGCATATGTGATGTTGGTAACACAGAAAGTGGAGGTAAATGGGTCTTATAACCTAGTGACAGCTTATTGCCTTATATGACATGATGATTTCCTTAGTGATGAGATGATGGGTTGCTACCCCATGATATGTGGTCCTTGTGATGGAAACTATGGTGAATGAAAAACATCAATAGATAATGTGATGACATCACACCTTACATGCTCAATTACTTCGTGGTAATGTGTTATGCCTTATTTTTGTAGAAATTGTTTAGAGGTTGTACATTGTAACTTGATTGATGCTAAAAAATACCTGAATGACCTAGCTAATCAAGTGGAACCTAGTCTTGTAGCTTGCCTTGTGCCATAGATCCATTCAATGTCAAAAAAATTTGGATGTTAAAATGAGTTTAACTCAGAGTGCATAGTTTTGAATATGCGGGGTGCAAGTCAAATATTCCATTGCATCCTTTTTTATAGGATGTGTGAGATGACCATGCGTGAGTCGATCTCGTTGTGATATGGATGCCAATGCGTGAGCCACTCCTTCTTGACAAAATGGCTATTGGTTAAATTGGACATTATTAAACCCTTTGTTTTGATGATGACAAACATTTCATTCTTGTGAATCTAACTTGCTATTTGAGTATTTCAGAGATAAACAAATAAGGTAGTGGATAGTTGAAGATCAATACAAATTGGAAGATCAACATGCTCAAATTGCTTTTATTTTCATGATTGTACTCAATGTAAAAACTTGTACAAGTATATAATGTACAAGTACATAGATATCATATAAATCAAGCGTTAAATCTTCCCTATTCACTCACAACACTTAAATAGATCCTCCCAGAAGATAGAATCACAATTACACATTAATACACACTTTTAGTAGATGGTTCAACATATTGAAATAGGGACATTATCAGTCGAAAAGCTTCTCGACTGAGACACCCTCAGTTGACAAAATTCTTGACTGAGAACCACCTCAGTCTAAGTCACAAGCACTAATTGTTGACCTACTCATGTAACCCTAGAACAGCCCTCGGTCGACAACATTTTTGACCAAGATAGACCTTCGAGTAGGTTCCATAGCCATTAGACTGAGAGTACGTAGGTGGTAGTTGGAAGTTGGAAATGAACTCTGCAACACATTTACTCCAAACCCTACCCCGGTCGAAGAAATGCTCAACTGAGACACATCTCAATCGACAAACTTCTCGACCGAGACAGGTCTGGATTGCACTTTTTAGCTCGAAACAATTAGCCATTGAAATACAATTAGTGGACACCTAACGGCTAGTTGAGCACTAAGAACACTCTAGAAACCCTCTAGAACGTCCCTAAGTACTTGTAAGCCATTCCTATAAATAGGACATGCCTTAGGACACACGAAGCGCACAATTACAACTTGAAAATCAATCTTAGTGAGAAATAAGCAAAGATACACTGACAATCTTGTTCCCTTGAGTTCTAATTTCATGTCCTATAGATAGTATCTCCTAGCCACCACATAACCAAATTCATCTATAGTGGATAGGAGATCTATACGCTTGATATAGGATCAAAGCAATGTACTCATTGGTTAAGTATTTCCTTTCTTCCAATCCTGTTCTCTTTTATTGTATTTTGTTCTCCTTGACTACTCCTAGGTTGGAGGCTATTGAAAGGAGGTTCTTAGAGCTACTTCTTGGTGAAGAAGTCTGCTTCAAGGTGGTGGAGCTACATCAAGGTGGTGAAGGCTGCTCTGAGGACTTGGAGTTACTTCAAAAGGCTTCTTCAAGGAGGTTGAGGCTACTTCAGGGGAAGGCTACTTCAAGGGTGTAGTAGGAAAGTAATTGTATTTTATGTAACATCCCCACGAGGTAATAAAATAAATTTCTTTCAAAATCCTAGTTGGAAACAATCGATTAGTGGACTGACTACCTTTGATTTCAAAGGTACGAACCACTCTACATCCTTGTGCTTCCTTGTTTCCTCCTACCTCTTATTTTTAATTGCTTTAATTATTATTAAAATATCAAAAAGCTCTATTCACCCCTCCTCTATATCTTTCAATTGGTATGAGAGCAGGTCTTCAAGGAGACTTAATAGGTCTTAAAGGATGGGGGATGGCCTATTCAATAATCTTAAATTGGAGTGAACCCACGTGTCTCGACCACCACCGTTTGATGGGAGCAACTACAACTACTGGAAGAGAAGAATGTAATTCTACTTCCAAGGAATCAGCTAGGTTATATGGAGGATGGTGCCTACACCATATGAACTTCCCCAAATCGATTATGTTATGTGGGATCCATACACGTAAAACAAGCTCAATTGAATGCTAAGGCGATAAGCATACTATATTTCTTTATTTCTGTAAGTAAATTCAATAGAATCTCTTCATGTGAAACTACTTATGATATATGGCATAGACTCTCCATTATACATGAAAGAACCATTCAAGTTAAAAATTCTAAAATTGGTATACTTAAACAAAAATTTGAACAATTTTGTATGCAACCAAATGAATCCATTAGTGATATGTACGCAATATTTTCTACTATCATTAATGGTTTAAGTGCATTAGGAAAATTTATAAGTGAAGAAGGTAAAGTCACAAAAATTCTTAGGTCTTTGCCACCAAAGTACAAGCCAAAGGTGACGGCCATTAAAGAAGCCAATGATCTCACAAGATTAAGGATGGAGCAGATAATTGGTAACCTAGAGACTCGTGAGGTCACCCTAGAGGAAGAAGAAAGATTGGAGCTTGAACTTCAAAAAGGAAGAAAGAAGGATATGGCCCTAAGAGCTACAACAAAGGTCCAATCAAAGGTCATCACTCAAGAAAGTGATGAAAAAAGTGAAGAAGATGATGAAGAAGATGCACTCATCGTAAATGGTAAGAAATATAGGAGGTATGAATATAAAAAAAACTCTAGTGCTTATGCCTCTTCTTCTCTCAGGAGCTTTGAAAGCGGCAAAAAGGGACATCTGAAAAATGAGTGTCCTAAAGTAAAGAAAGGAAATAAATCTTCATCCAAGACGAAATACAAGGGAGATAAAGCCTACAAAGCCGCTTGGGATGAGTTAAGTGATGATATTGAAAGTGAAGAAGAAAATATAGAATGTCTTATGGCCAAGGAAGATGAGAATGAATATTCAAATGAGGTAAGCCGTCTTAAACTATCTAAAGAACATTTAGTTACTAGTCTTCAAGAAGTACATGACAAATATTGTCACACCCACATCCCATTATTTCCACTAATCATGAGATTAGCGCATGACTATGAGGATTACACTTAATAAAAAGTTCACTCCTGACTTTTTCTTTTTATTTCAAACTTTTTGTTTTCTCACATTCAATCACATAAACAAAATTTACAACAGAATTAAACGTTTATTACTCTAATATGATCTCAACATTAATGATACACATCCATATATTCATTCTGTATCTCGCACTTCCATGTACATACGACATGATAATCAGATATATTCTCTCTTATCAAGGAAACAAAGATACAAAACATCATTCATAACTCTCTCACTTCTATATAAGGACCTAGAGTGACAGGGACCGACTAAACTTAACTAATCTTATACTTAACTCATGTGGTAGATCTATTCTGATGCTCTGACCTTCTTCAAGTCCATGTGGTTTCCCTAAAAATTTTGAGTAGAGGGGTGAGCCTACTCGCTCAGTGAATGAATAAAACAATAATACAATCTAAAGCACTAAATTTGACATTTATCTTTCTTGAATAATTGAAATAATAGCAAGATAGTAATTCATATTAAAAGACTAGATATTCAGAAATTTACAAATAGAATTGAAGCCTTCATCATTAGAATAGACAAGTATAGAAACATAGTCCTCACTATTTTCTTTTGATCTTTCATTAACTTTAACTTGACATGACTACTAAACTCTTTATTTGAACTCAACTGAACTCAATTCTCTTTCTCTTTTACTTTGTTCCTGAACTCACTTGGATTGTACCATCCAAGCAAAAGCAAATATTGTGTGACTTATTTTATGTTTATTAAACAGGTATGAAATACATGAATTTACTAAACTGAGCAGTTCTGGAGAAATACAGTTAAATAACAGGGAATGCCAATATTACATTTAAAGAACAACTGTTGTAAAAACTTATACTTGAAACTTCTTTCTGAACTTAACTCTGTCTGCTTATAATGATCTCTATAAAGTGATACTAATCATCTTTTAACTTATGTTATCTTCTTTTAGCTTATGCCCTGATCATATGCAGTGTACTCTACATATGAGACTCACAGTGTACTATGATCACACCATACAAGACTTAGTTGACACACCCAGGAATTCTAATTCTGACTATGTCAGTGGTCTGCAACAGTGTAATGGCACTCTGGCCTCTGGATTCCTCGTCTAACCTGAGCACACAGGCGGAGAGTCAAGCCACCTATTGACTTTTCTATACTCTAGTGCCACCAGGCCCTCTAGTTGATGTTGGACACTACATTCTATATTTAAGGAGACTTGGGCTTCGTCCCCCGTACCACCTATTGGTACGTTCCGACCCCCGTATACTGGACACTGCTACAATTAGGTCATTTCACCCCTAAGGCGCAGACCTCACATAGGGGTTCTATGGTTTTCAGGGCTCCTGAGTCTATTATAACTTGATTATATCTTTCTCTTAGACTGATTTCTTTTAACTTTGTATCTTACTGACTACTCAGACTACTGAACTGAATTCACTAATATTACTGAATTGAATGCTTAACATATTGTTTATCCTTTTCTTAGGGTTTCTCCTTACTCGTGCACATATAGCATTTCTCATATAATCAAACATATACCATGTCTACTAAACAAGTATTCTCATTCAAACATTTCACACATATATACATGGCATCAATAACATCCCAATCTAGGGCATGCCATATCCCTCCACTTGCAATAGCATAATATCATATGCATTTCATGACAAGTATTTGAATTAGAGAATCTGAATCTCATAAGAAAAGCATACATGCATATAGGATAATATTCATCTAAAAATCCACAATATAACATGAATCACATCAATCAACCATTTACTACTAACTTAGATATGTATACTTCTAAAAGCATACTAGATTGGGTTTCCATCCTTGATTACTTGCTATTCACTGGACATGTATTGTGAAAATCAAAAAATCTATTTGTCCATATATCAAATCACAGATATCAAACATGTATAATTAAATACATTGGGCACATAACTAAGATCATATAAGCATTAATCTAAATTCCATCTATAATGTTGTTCAAGCACCCGAATAACTTGAAAATTTAGATCATCATAAGATTCTCAATAAACTTATAAATTCTCTATTATTCAAGATACATGCATATCTATAAACATGTCATCATATAAATGATTTCAGATCATAGTTAGAACATGGTTTGAAGTATACTATAAATTGAATTCAAAACAATTCTATTCGTTTATTGTCATATAGGAAGAAATCGAGAATATTAGATAAAATAATTCAATTGAGTAAAATTGATTGAATTATTCTTTTAACCACTCACCTAAGCTATGAAAACATCTTAAAAACATATCCCACATCTGAAAATCTCGAATCTCTATCAAAACCCTAGCAAATAGACACTTTCTTCTTCCTTTCAACTCGGAAACCCTAAAAATGAGAGATTATGAAGAAAGAATGAGAAAAGGGGGTGATTTGATATGATTTCAAATCAAATCAGGGGAGATACGAAATCTTGACATGTGAGAAAAGATTTACCATTAAAGTATATGAAAAGAAGCTAAACTTACTTGATTTCATCATATCTCGGATAGAGAAACCCCAAATCAGCAATTCCACCACTTTCTCCTCTCAAAACCTAATTCTCCCTCTCTCTCTAGGATTTTGTTTCTCTGGAATGAATTACAAAATTATGAGAGATGCTAGTGGGTTAGGTTGATCATGTTGAGAAATTGAGCTGCTTGGGTCAATTGCACATTGACCCCTCACTATACTTTCTCTTATTTCAGCAGATTTTTCTATCATACAAAAGTTACTGTATTTCATTTATTTTAGAGATTAAAAATTCTTCAAAAATTAATAGAATTTAGCATATTGTGTATAATTGAGTTATAAGGCTTCAGTTAAAATTTAAGATCATTTTATGTTACCAATAAATATTTAAAAATTAAATAGTGCACTACTATCCAAAATTCTATAGAAACGTTAGTTGAAGCAAAAATGCCCCAGAACGGTCCTACAAGGTGCCACGGCCGTGCCAAGATGGACACAATACGGTCGTGCTGCCAACCATGGCCGTGCTGCCTACCACGGTCGTGGTGCATTGGTTTCATCAGATTTGAGTACAAAAGTTGGTTAATAGATCAATTCTTTCAAAATGGTTGTGTGGCCTAGAATGTCCGTGCCACCAATGACCTAGCACGGCCATGCTAGCCACCACGGCCATGCTATCCAAGACTCCAACTAATATTTCTATTTTTGTATCCCTAACTTTGTCATTCCTTCCCAACATGAGCTTATTTGGTAAAAATCCTAATTTCAGCCGACTAGGGTTTATATTTTCTCAAACCCTAATTATACAAAGAGAAAGCATACTTGGGGTTCTCATTAGGTTTCACATATCATGATTAAGATATCATCATTAATCATGTTTAAGTAATTATCAATCTAGTAAAGTATGGAATCATCTACTTAAATCCTAACTTACCAATTAAGCTCAGTTAGGATCATAACAAATATATTGATTGCAAGAAAAAATTAAAGAAGCTTACAAAGACAAATGATGATTTAAATGCTAAAGTATATATTCTCTCTTATGAAAATGAAAGTCTCATATACAAAAGAAATACCCTAAAATCTTCAGTTAATGAGCCTAACATCAAGTTTCTTGCTGTAGAAACAAACTATAACTTTCTTTTCCAAGAAAAGGTTGAATTGCTTGCTAAAATAAATGATCTTCAAACTCAGCCTATTTTATGCTCTCATTCAAATTATGATGCTATTGTCAAACAAAGAGATAGTTTATCTTCTAATGTAGATCAAGAAAACTTAAATGTTAAAAAGAAAATGGATGAAATTTCAAAATTACAAAAAGAAATTAGTAACTTAAAAAACAAAGATATTCTTGATAACATTTTGAAAAATTCTTCTGTTCAAATTGGAAGAAGAGGTTTAGGTTATGTACCCAAAGACAAAACTCATCAAAAACCTAAATCTAGAAAAACATAAGTACCAAGACCAAAGTGATATATGTACCCAAGAACAACTCAACTCATGATTGCAATGATAAGAACATATATGAAATTTATTCCATCTGTTATAACTATTGCTTACGTCTTGGACATTACTCATTTTCATGCCCATACAAGAAAAAGGATGTTGACTTAGTTCGAGTCCCAAGACCCCAAACTTAGGAAACTTGAAGCTGATTAGTTGAGATTTGACTTAAACTTCACTTTAACATTCATAGTGTCTTATCTCAACTAAATCATCTCCTTGAAAAATTGAAGCAATCTATTGTCAAATTGAAATTAATAAAATTGTTGAAATAGAAACATTGTTGGTCGAGAAAATCTTTGACCAAGAAACTCTTCGTTCGAGCAAATAGTTGACCAAGAAAGTTACTGTTTCAAACTTGTACCTACTGGAAAAATAGCAACATCCTCGGTTGATAAAATCTTCAACCGAGACACTCTTCATTCGAAAAATTGTCGACCGAAAGTAGTTCTATTCAGATTAAAATCACTTAACTATATTCAGTTTGTTATTAAATGCTTCTAACCAAAAAGGACCATCACAACCAAAATCAAAATTTTTAGGATTGGGTGGTTGACAGTGGTTGGTCCAAGCATATGACTGGAAACAAAGAAGTCTTTCAAACATTTCAAGAAAAGAAAAGTGAAACAGACACATTTGGAGACAATGCCAAAGGAAAAGTTGTTAGAATAGGTAATATTGGTACAAATCTTCAAATTAAAAATGGTTTACTTGTTGATGGTTTGCATCACAATTTAATCAGTGTTAGTCAATTATGTGATAGTGGCTATGATGTCCTATTACATAAAACTTGTTGTAGACTACTAATTGAAAACACTAATAATGTTGTTTATGAAGGAAAGAGAATAGGAAATCTATACATACTCAAACCTAATTCTATGCAAGCTGTTATTGGAAAATGTCTTCTTGCAAAAGATGAATCCTTACAACTATGGCATAGAAAATTAGGTCATGCAAGCTCACATGTTATCAAAAAGTTAATTAAATATGATCTTGTACGTGGCTTGCCCCAAATATCTTTTGATAAACCTAAAGATTGTGAACCATGTACTCTAGGTAAGCAAAATAAAACTTCTTTTAAATCTACAACATTGCCTAGCACTACTAGATCATTGGAACTTATTCATATGGATTTGTTTGGTCCTATGAGAACTCAATCTCTTGGTGAAAAATGATATTTCTTTGTAATTGTAGACGATTATAGTAGATACACATGGGTTCATTTTCTTTCAAATAAAGATGATACAATTAGAATTTTTATACAATTTTTATCTAAGATCGAAAATCAACTACAAAATAAAATATGTACAATTAGGAGTGATCATGGTGGGGAATTTGAAAATCAAATATTTGAAGAATTTTGTACATCTCAAGGATACACTCATAATTTTTCAGCCCCACGCACTTCACAACAAAATGGCAGACTAGAAAGAAAAAATCGGTCTTTACAAGAAACGGCTAGAACAATGTTACTTGAACATAATACACCTAAAACATTTTGGGCTGAAGTAGTAAGTACAACATGTTATGTATAAAATCGAGTAACAATACATTCTCATCTTAAGAAAACTCCCTATGAACTCATCTTTAACAAAAAAAACAAGAGTTGATTATTATCACACCTTTGGTACACCATGTTATATCCTAAACAAAAAAGACGATAGAGACAAATTTGATCCCAAATCACATTAAGCATTCTTATTAGGATATTCAACTTCTAGCAAAGCTTTTAGAATCTACAATACTATCTCTAGAAAAGTTGAAGAATCAATTCATATCACCTTTCATGAGATAATAACTCAAAATGGAGAAACAAAAAAATGAAAATATAAATGACATTACTCATCAAATTGAAGACCTAATTATATCAACAAAAGATGATCAAAATCCTAAAATTGATCAACCAAATGAGACACAACAACAAAAGCCTAGATTAATCAAAGATCATCCTCAAGATTTAATCATTGCAAATCCTTTTGATAAAGTAAAAACCCAATCATCATTTAGAGATGTTGCAAATATGGCATTCATATCAATTGTTGAACCTTAAAAGTTAAATGAAGCACTAGAAGATGATTACCGGATAATGGCTATGCAAGAAGAACTAAATCAATTCACTAAAAACAATGTATGGGACTTAGTTCCTAAACCACAAAACAAAACCATCATTGTAACTAGTGGGTTTTTAGAAATAAACCTAACAAAGCTGAGGAGGTAGTTAGAAACAAAGCTAGACTGGTGGCCCAAGGGCATAACCAACAAGAAGAAATAGATTTTGATGAAACTTATGCACCTGTAGCCAGACTTGAAGCTATTAGAATGTTATTAGCTATAGCTTCTCACAAAGACATCAAACTATTCCAAATGGATGTAAAAGTGCTTTTCTAAATGGGATCATAAAAGAAGAAGTATATGTTTCCCAACCACCCAGTTTTGAAATTCCTGAAAAAACTGATCATGTATACAAACTTAAAAAAAAGCACTTTATGGACTTAAGCAAGCACCACGAAACTGGTATGAAAGACTTAAAAACTATCTATATGATAATGATTTCTCAATTGGAAACTCATACTCTACATTGTTCCTTAAAATGTATGATTCAGATTTCCTTGTTGTTCAAATATATGTTGATGATATCATATTTTGTGCCTCAAATGATTCTTTATGCAAACAATTTAGTGACATAATGATAAAAAATTGAAATGAGTCTTATGGGAGAATTAACCTTTTTCCTTGGTTTTCAAATTAAACAAACGCCCATTGGAAATTTTCTAAGCCAAGAGAAATATACTAATGAACCCCTAAAATGCTTTGGAATGGAAAATTGCAAACATGCTAGCACACCAATGGCCACTTCTGCCAAAATTGACAAGGATGGAGATGGAGAACCCATTAATGATTCCTAATATAGGGCCATGATTGGTAGTTTGCAATACTTAACTGCTTCTTGACCGGACATTACGTTTCACGTCAGACGTTGTGCTAGATTTCAATCTAAACTGATGCAATCTCATTTTCAATATGTTAAATGAATCTTAAGATATCTCACTAGTACTACCAATAATGGATTATGGTATCCTAAAGGTCAATCACTAGATTTAAAAGCTTATATTGATGCCGACTATGATGGTTGTCGACTTGATCATAAAAGTACAAGTGGCGGTTGTTTCTTATTAGGACGATCCTTAGTATCATGGTTTAGTAAGAAACAAAATATAGTCTCCCTTTCCACCACTGAAGCTTAATATGTGGCGGTTGGTTCCTGTTGTACTGAAATACTTTATATGCAATAAGTTTTAAATGATGATGGTTTTTCATTCTTGTCTATGCCGATTTTCTAAGATAATACTAGTGCTATATCTTGGCCTGTAATCCTATTTTACATAGTCATGCCAAGGATATTGAAATCTGACACAACTTCTTAAGGGTCACATTTCTAAAAATCATATATCCCTTCATCATGTTGATATTGAAGAACAATTGGCTGACATTTTTACAAAACCGCTTCCATTTGATCAATTTCAGTATACTAGAAAGAAGTTACTCATTACTCCCCTAGAAGATGTCTTCTTTGATATATGTGCTCCCAAATCTTGAAAATTATCAATAAAAAATTATTATCTAAGTCTAAATATTATATTATCATGACTACTACTTAAAAAAGCTCAAAAATTCTTCACAACAACCACTCACAACAATCCAATCAGTCCACAAAGTTTTCAATTGAGAACTTTCTCGATCGGCAAATTTCTCGACTGAGAATCACTCGGTTGACCTCTTCTTGACCAAAACCCACTTAGTTTATTTTGTATATTTTGGGACTGAACAATGGTCTCAATCAACAAAATTTTTTACCAACAGCCTCTTGGTGGATCCTCCATTCAACTGACCTAAGATGTGATTTTTGATTTTAAAAAAAGGAGTAACGACTATTTTTAAAAATCCCGACCGACCGTTGCGAGAGGAGCGTGCAGCAGTGAAATTTGTCGACCGAGAAAGTGCCTATTTTTCTATAAATAGATAACAAAACTTCCATTCTTCTCACCAATTCACTTCTCTCTTCTCCATTCCCTCTGTAGTGATTCTTGGTGCAAATTTTCAGCTACATTCATCCACCATCATCTTTAGCTTCTCTTCCACCTTCATATTCTCAAGATGGCCTCATATTCTTCACGTGACAAGAAGCAAGTCACGATGAGGAACGAAAGGATAGTCTCTCCAACTCTGACAATCATCATCGACATCCCCTTCAATGATGTTGCTGGTGGAGACCGCTACCTGCAGTTGTCCTCAAAGACTGCTCTTCCTCAATGGCTGGTGGACGTCAATGACATCATCACCATTGTTGATCTTGATGAGATATTTGAGGTGCAACATCTCTCCTAATTTCTTACTCCATCCTCAAATTTCTACTCTACCCAAGTTGTGAACAAGTTCTATGTAAATCTAGCAAAAACCCTAACCACTCCCTCTCTTTCTCCTCTATGGTTGGTGGGATTGAATTTCATTTTTCTGAGGAGGATATTCTTAAAATGCTAGACATCAATGTAAATGAGTATAGGGGGTTTATTGACTTAATCACTGGAAATCCCATGTCTAAACTATTCCAAGATGACACCAAAATTAGTTTAAGTGATATCAAGAGGGCCATCTTCCTTCCATACACCTCATGCCATGAAGAAAGGGGCACATATTATGCAATCAACCTAACTCCTGAAGCTAGGATAGTGAACTTAATTGTTTCTACCAATATCTATCCTAGAGATAATAAATCTAAAGTGCCAACCTTTAGGAAGAACCTAATTTATGCCATACTCAAAAGCATCCCCACAAACTTCATTCACCTCATCCTTAGAAACATGGTTGAATTTACTAGAAACGCTCCTTATGTTGAGTTTGTATGCCAGATCACCCAACATTGTTTAAAGAAAAACCTGGAGGATCTAGGATTTAAGAGTGATAGGAAACCTCAAAAAATTACCAAAAACATAGTAGAAAAAATGGGAATTGACTTTGGGCATAAAAGGGCTAGGACTGAAGAGGAGCCATCCACTCAAGAAATTCCTCCACCTCCTACTCCTCCTAAACAACCCTTTGACAACCTATCCAATAACATTACCTATCTCACTGGGGCAACCTATAACTTAGGGAGACAAATGGACTATACCCATCATGCCATGACTTACCTAAACCAAAGAAAGCAAACTCTCTCTCCAAATGTTCTAGACACCTATCCTTATTCACTCTATCTTGGAACTCTCTACTCTTATAATCCAGCCATCAACTACACCCAAGTTCCACCTCCACCTTTACATGATCTTTCCCACACCCAATGTTCGCCTATGCAACTTCAAGACATTTCTGCCCATTTGTGCTTTGACCGAGCACCTACTTTCCTAGAAGCTTATGCTCTCACCAAGAGAGGTGCACTGGACTGGTAGACAATTGTTAAATATTATGGTGCTACTCCATTCCTTGGGAAAGATCTAGAAGTTGATGTTGTTTTGAGTACTTTTAAGTGAGGTGGCATTATGTAATGAGTTGGTTGTAATCACTTGTTAGTGAACTATATTATCAATGTATTTGAGCTTGTTGTTGTTCTATTGGTCATGATAATAAAATCCTAATATTGTGGCTTGCATTGGACATTTCTTATATATATTTATTTTTGAAGTGAGTATCATATTGAGGGGAAGCATCCAATTTAGTGACTAAGATGTTTCAATTTCTACCACAGTTCTTGCAAATTTTCTTTTTATCTTTTGATAGGTGTTCATTCCCATGTTCATTGTACCCCCAGTGAGACTCCCATCTCTCTCAAATACCTACTCCTCATACATGTTTGGTCATAGGTTTGGATCCTAATCATATTGTCTTGTCCTTAGGTGTAGAATCAACTAGTGAGAACTTTTGGATCTGACACCAAACATTCAGGTAGGATACAACCATGGGATATAGACCTACCATAGAGAAGAGAAGTATCAATGCCAAATTAAATCATGAAACATCCTGTCACTAGGTCTGTATGGTATGTGCCTTTGGGCTTGCACATGAGACTTATCTTCTCCTTCAGATTTTGAAATACAATCATTATTGATATCACTTTGACCACCATCATAAACTCACATGGTCTAAATACTTGATCAAGGCCTAACCTTTTACATCTGGATAAAAAATAGAGGAATCCATGCTGATGATTAACTCATCATATAATAAGAGATTTTTTCCATTTATCGAAATTAAACCTATAAATAATATCTTTTTCGTTCGTGTAGTCCTCTTTGTAAGATTTGTGTTTTCTGAAGTTATGATTGGATTTTACTCCAAGTTGGAGCTCCCAGAGGCTTGTGTTCTTTCTTATGCATATTCCTTGGGGTTAGTAAGGCTTCTTTATTCAGTTGATTAGCTAGATTTTTCATGGCATGTCCCAATAAACACTTCAATGTGTCATTACTTTGTATCTAGTCTTTGTTTCATATTTCAAATTCTAAGTGTGGACTGATTTTCTTCATTATATCCAACATATATCATTACCCTTTTGTATTTGTTGGGGGCAGTGGGAGAGTACGCCATTGTCCATGTTGTCACCTCATTTTTTTCCATGATCTTAACCTTAGTAGAGTGTGGTTGTAATAGGTCTATGGAACCAAAGCTTTATATTTTAGTTTGGAATTTGACTTGTCATTGACTTATTTTGTTTTCATACCCTAACACATATTGCGATTTAATTGGTTTTCAGATTTTCTCTTCAAAAAACATCTTTGTGATGCACATCAAAAGTCTTTAAAAGGAAAACTAATTTCATAACCAGAATCTACATACTTTAATTAGCCTCTGTGCAAACTTTCACCTAATTTGGAGTTTGTTTGCACCCTTTTTGGAGGAGAGTGAAAATAAGGAATTAATGTCATCACACTTTAGTTGAATATGTTTTGGTATCATATTTAATCTGGCATGTGGATTTTTAATCGAATTAATCTTGGCACGTTAATCTAGACCATTGATTCCCCAATTGGATGGCTCTAAGCTTGTCTTCAACTTGAATCAGACTGGTACAGTAACCCACCGATTCTTATGTATTCGGCCGACAATTTCTCTCTCTACCGTTGGTCTTTTTGTGAGATTTCTTCGACGTTGGATTCCTTGTTTGATTCCATGCAAGACGAGCCTCAACAAGTGATCTATATTAATTTTATGTTGTTTTTCCCAAATTTGGGGCAAGTTGCTTCTCAGAGGACTTGCCTATTTTGAGTTCCTCCCAACCACACCTATATATACACCTACTCCATTGACCCATGGGCTTTATTCGACTTTTTGGTCATCTTAATTTCACCTCAACCCCTTCCCATCGTGATCACAGGTCTACGACATGGAGCTCTCTGATGGCAAGTTCTGCTTCCTCCCTAGTCTTCTTCTTCCCAATTCCTCTTTAGGTATGCTTTCACAACCTCTATTCTTTGGTTTCACGGTCTTGAATCAGGGTTTGGCTGATCTTTCTCATTTTGCCCAAATTATCTCAACCAACAATTTGCCTTCGTCTGGCCATGGTACGCACAAGAGAAATAGGAAGAAACCCCCTTATGAATTGTCTGTTCTACCCTTCTCTCTCGTTTCTTTATTTTTTCGGCCAAGGGCAATGTTGTTATTTTGAAAGTTTTTTATTTTTCCTTTAGTCGGAGTCAAGAAAGAGTTGACCAGTGACTTGTCTGTCTATGATTGGGCCATGTCACACGGGCCGCTTCTTTCTTTTCCTCTCTCGATGCAAATTGCTTACGTAGAATTATTTGATTGGTGAATTTTGGAAATTTTGTAACTAATTATTTGTCGATCAGAAAATTACAATAAATAGTAATTGGATTAAGAAAAATAAGGGATTTCTAATTGTTTTGGTTTTTTCACCTAAATCTAACCTTAAAAATAGGTAATTTTAACGAATTTACCTAAATATATATAATAACTTGTAAAATTTATAACTAAATATGTAAAAGTTAGAAAAATATAATAAAATATGTTTTGGACTCAGAAAAATATAACCTAAAACATGGCTTAGTTTTGATCACCTAATTCACATATAATAAAAAAGTGATTTTTAGGGTTTATGAAATCAATGTAAATCTAACCCAAATTTCACATACATGATTAATAGGTGCTTTGGAGACCTAGACTTGGATCTAGATCTATCTTGGACTTAAAATGAGGTATATTTTATCCTCTATTACTCCATGTTGAGCAATTCGCCTATATTATTCTTTCTCTTGGTCCTATAGACATTAGCCTACACAATATATGTTCTTTTGAAAAATTTGCTTCATGTGAAGTATCTTATTTGTTATTGATCTTGTGATCATGGATATTCTCTTGGAATCTTTATTATGCTTTGTTAATGGTGGAACTCTATATGATGACATGTGGTGACTTTTGCCCACTTATGTGGTGGATGCATATGATGGTCACTTATGCGGTGACTACTTTGGTATAATATGTCTATACTTTTCTACTTGCCTATACATTTTACATTCTATGTGATTCAATAGCTCTAGAGTAGTGAAATTATTCTTCCCAAAGTAGAAGGGAAAGGAGGGACAAGTGGTTGGTCTATGATTTTGCATTTGGGCACAATAGTCCTAACCAAAGTAGAGAAAAGACTAATACAGGGTTCAAACATGCCAACTACCATAAAGTCAAAAATAGAGTTTTATTAGTTTGATTGACATGACTTTTGTGTCAGTGGACTTGTAATCTAAAACATAAAACTTGGAGTACCTTGCATGGAAAAGGAACTCATTAATGAATGTAAAAATATATGATAAAACTTGGCACATCAAGATACAAAACATAGGTAAAAGATGCAAGATAGGGTTACATCTTGGATCGCAGAGCCATTATGACCTAAATTACACAAAAAACCACGTAAATCATGTTATAAATCCATTTGAATCACAAAAGGATAAGGAAGGTTTACAAAGGAGGAGAGAGAAATTCTAGATTATCACATCTTTCCTCCAATTAAAATGGAATTTGTCCAAAAATATGTAAGGACCCTGACCTAGGTTTTGGGCTAACCCTATTTGTTTTTCTTAAGTTAGTTTCTTAGAACTTTAACCTAATCCCCTGAGGTGTTTTATTATCATGTGGCATGATTCAAGTTTGGTCATGTTTGAATTCTATTTGAGCAATGTTTGTTTGTTATGGACCATGTGAAATTTACCCAAAGTTAAGGGCTAATATGCAATCTACCACCTCTAGAGTGTTTCTTCCCTCTCTTGGCATGATCTAGAGGAGATATGAAGAGTTGGTCACCTTGTTGGGATCTTGGTTGTATGATGACATCTTTGGTGATATATGGAGCACATGTGTGAGATGTGACTTGCTCTTTGATGGGCTATCTTGGGTTAGAGAACCTTTGAGAGGTTGTGCCTATCAGTTTGTGGGTGTGTAGGGTGTTCCCTATTGGTTTTTGGGTGTGTAGGGTTGTGCCCTATCAGTTTGTGAGTGTGTGGTGTTGTGCCTATCATTTTATGAGAGTGTGGAGTAAGCTCTATCATTTTGTGAGTATGTTTGGTTTTGCCCCAGCAGTTTGTGGAGGGTATAGAGCTTTGGCATATCAGACATGACCTTGGTAGAAGACAAAGAGGATGAGATATACCCTATATCATATCATCATGCCTTGCATGTTGTTGCATGTGACCCCTTTCTCATGTACAAGTGTCACATAAGCTCCTAAGGTGATGCCACCTCTCCTTTGATCTCTCTTCCTTCCCTCAAGTATATAACCCCATCCTCCTTCACTTAAGTAAACCCTTTCATCCATACATGTTCCTCTCCTCTTGGTGGACGATCTTGGAAGCTTAAGGAGATAGAGGAAGCCCCATGGAGCTTGGGAGGTTGAGTTCCATGCTCATGGTAATTCTTGGTTCAACTTCCATCCTAATGAGTTGTGTTTCTTTTATGGCAATTCCTTTAAGCTCTCTTATTCACCTTCTTCCTTCTATCTAGACCATGCCTCCTACCTCAGATGTAGGTTGTCTATGACGTGTTCTTGAGCTATCATTACCATGGCATCTTCTTCTTCTTTCTTGAGGTGATGTTGAGGTCGAGTTGAGACTCTTAATGGATCATCTTCAAGGTTGAGGGACATGTACTTTGGATCTTTGATCGTGGAATCTTGGATTCTTGATGGATACCTTCTTGAGGCAGGTTATATAACTCTTAAACTCATTTTTTATTATCATTCTTTATATGCTTGAAGTTTTTCTTCATCTCTAGATTGTGAGCCTCTTATATGTTTGTAGTTAGTGTTTTGTTTTGAGGGCTATTTTGATGAAGGAAATCCATTTAAGTTGTTACCCATATCTTATTCTTTCTTGCTTTTATAGTAGATGGACTAGTGATCCAGTTTCCTAAGGTTGAAGTGACTAAGTTGACACATAGGTGGTGAATAGACATCATGACTTGTACTGTAATAAACCGACACATATGTTGCAATTTGTCATGACTATGGAGTACTTAGGACAATAGGTTGGAAGGATGCTAAACCATCACTCCCTAGAGGGGTTCCCAAACTAATATGAATAGATAGGCCGACATGCCTTGAGGAGGTGTTAACCCATCAAGATCGAGAGGTGCTTAAATCTGTGTTGCCAAACAATGGGCTTTGATGATTGTAACTTGTCATGCTCTAATGTGGTTGGGCCGATACACCTTGCTAGCCCATCATGACCATGAGGACCTCTTGTGTGAGATGGTTTTCTAGAGTGCTAGTCACGGCGCCCATGATTGAGCTAATTACCATCATGCCTAATCCTAACCCTAGTGATGTCATCACACTTTGTGATGCCAGACACACCATGTGTTTACCATCACACCTTAGAGTGGTGATGCTCAATATACCTTCAAGAGGTGATGCCCGATATCCCTTCAAGAGTTGATGACCAATACATCTTCAAGAAGGACTCCCGTTACACTTTCAAGGAGCCAAACTGACATAACCTTTGTGTGGATAACCCAACACCTCAAGTGTATCTAAAACGTCACCCCTTATGAGTGGTGAACCTGACATGATTGGACAAGATGCCCTAAACTAGTACACCTCATGGTGGTCTCAATCGATGCACCACAAGAGGGTCTGAACCGATACATTGGGTTGATAGGGTGAACTCGAGATCACATGACGAGGGTTGAAGGGTATGTTTGGAAACTCAATGATGTACACACATGAGTAATGCATGATAGAGAAGAGTGTGGTTTCGAATAATGTATGAGTAATCTTAATTTCTTCTCCTAAAGCTAGCACACCATAGAATGATGTTAATATGAGTGGTCCATCCTCAATTAAAGTGCTTATCCCTAAACTCTCCAACTATGTGGGAAGCAATGGATGTAGGGTTTAGTAGTTGAGTATCCATATGTTAACCTTAGTCATGGAATAATATGACCAATGTGCTTATCTTTATGAAAGATTATAATACATGGAAAGTTTCAACTATATTTCCTTTTATATAATCTTAACTTGTGGAGTAATGTTAATGATATAACTGTGTGAGTATACATGAGGTGGTTATAAGCCTTGTTGGAATACATGGTGGAAACCTTTGTGTAGAAATTGTATAACAAGTCTAATGACTTTATAGGTGCCTTGTAGATGGCTTGAAGTGAAATCATCTAGTTATGTTTCCTATGGTTCGACTCTCCTTGGTATGATATGTGGTTAATGATTTGTAAGAAGTGATAATATATGGGTCACCTAATGATGAAACGTCACACTAATGCAATGGTCAATATTTTATTATAATGCATTATTGTAAACCACACATAACTTGATGAAGATGTTACACACATACATTTATAAAAGGGTGATAACTAGTACTGATGGTACAATTAGTGATTCATATCTAATTAATGATGTTAAACCTAATTCATTTCAAAAATATGGGTTTTGGTTTGATTAGGGTTTGGTGGAGTAACTATGAAGTAAAACACTAAGTGGTTCTATGTGAAGAGCATTGACCCTAATTCTAATGCCATGTCATAATCTTCAATAAGTATGAATGGAAAACATGATATTGGTCCCCCTCCTAAATTACCTGGCTATAACCTAATGGATTGATTGGGTGTTATAACTTGTGAATGCCATTAAGGTGGTTGAATAATGTTAAGCTTGGGTTATGAACCTTGATAAGGGAACACAGGAAGTATGAATATGTGATTGTGCATACTTGGTTACACTAATTAATTCTTAACCTTACACACTTCAATTATGGGAGGTAGTGTGATGCTTGGGGAACTTATGTGAAATCAACATGAAGCCTAATATTAGATTAAAGATCTTGTGATGCTTTGCTTTCTTTAATTAAATGTGTTTAATATGTTTAGTATATCTTCTCTCTTTACATAATGGCTAATGGTTGCTATGGAAAGTACATGTCATGTAGCATGAGTGATGTAGCACGAGTGATGTGGCATGACTAATACATGTATACTCACTGAGGCATAATGAGATAGCTACAAATTACAAGTGTGATGTGTGTTGGTATGTATGCCCTGAGAGACAATCATGGGATGATTGGTGGGATACATTACGATTGATTTGATAAACATCAATGGCAACCTTCCAATTCATTCTGGTTTAGTCAGTTATGAGATAATGACATAACAGATTGAATGTCTAGAGAATGACAATACTCAATGACGTATGACTTCAAGTACGTGACTTGAACAATGAGATCATACAGATGTTAAGAGTTTGTACATTCTTGTTATGTACCTAGTCGGATATCATTATGGAAGGTTGATAGACAACAATGACACACAAGACTAGATTGTGTGTTGGTTGATGATAGAATCTCATTAGTCATGATATAGTGATATCAAACCAAGCACATAGGTACTTTTTAGAGAACAAGTGTATCGGACAGACCCACTGTGAAAGTGACACATGGAACCATGACTCGGTAGTCACAGTCACCTCTCACAGTGATGGTGGTGAGTGTGATTCTTTGACTTGAAATCACTACACTCAACACATGTTGTTAGGTACACTTTGACATCATCAAATGCAGTCCTGAAATATAGATTGTTATAAAGGTGATGATTGGGTGACTTTGAAACATGGGGCTTTTGAGGGGTGAGTGATAGATATGGGATTTATCCATCCTAAGGGAGTTTGACGTCCATGGACACTTCATGAGTAGGACTGAGTAAGGCATGCACATGCATGTGTGAATCAATATGTGATATTGATGTCACACATATCTCATCCAGTCTGCTTTGATATCAAGGAAGTGGATGGATGTTGAAAGGATGACTGTTCCATGCCTTGAGTTCATTCGGGATATCAGTGCAAAGGAATTATACATTCACTATAACACCATTCACAGATTGTAGGATTGAAAGTTGTTCTCCAACTTTCCCTTTTCACTTGGGTAGCACTGATGTATGACCAGGCACTACTCTTTACTTGTGAAGTCATAAGTGTTATGGACTTTCACTGCCAACATGAAATGGGCCTGCAGGGTCACACACAAAGGATTTAACCTAGAAGAGGAGTTTATCCACGAATGATGTTTAGATTTTTTACTAAATGTGTTATTAGTATTTCAATTAAACATTCAATCAATTGACTTGACTCAAAATCATCAAGTTCAAGTGTTGGACTACCTGATTTGGGTGTAACATTGATTGAGAATTGCATTGACTATTTTCTGCACAACCTGGACTGCCAACTGACCGGTTCAAGTTGTTGTACCGATCAACTCAGGCTCAAGTGAGAAAACTGGTTCAAGTGTTGAATCGATTGTTTCAGCTAGACCAAATGAGCCAGTTTGGGAAAGTTAGGTTGGTGAGAAAATATTTTCGTTTCACTTTTCCAATTTGATTAGGACAAGTATTGATCTTTATATTGATTGGAAACAGAATGAAGAAAGTCAATAGGGAACTACCCTGGGAAGTGAAACGATCGGTTCATGAATCAACCAACCGATTCGGCTCCCCAAATGATCGGTTCATGAGATGAACCGATCGGTTCAATCCCCAAACGATTGGTTCATTTGTGAAATGATTAGTTCACTTGCCAGAATGTATCAATTTGTGGACATTTTGGACCCTTCTACTCGCGGTTTAGTCCCACATTGCCCGGGGCAGAGAACCCTGACCCTGACCCCTCCTATATATAGAGGGGTACTGGGGGCTTCTTAAGCACATGTCAGACAACACCAGTTGCTCTACAAAGTTGTCCTCTCTAGTTGTGAATCGAGAGAGCCCGAGCAGGTGCTACCAGACTAGGGAGGCACAAGGAGGGAAAGAAAAATGCAGAAAGGAGACTGGTGGTGGGAGAGCATGTTGGTGACTAGTACGCCGACAAAAGGGGACAACTCCTTCCAGTGTCATGTAGGACAGGAAGACTGGAGTTCTAGGTGGTTCGTGTGGACCACTATAGAGGTGGCAGATTTCTACCGCTCAGAGGACAATTTTCAATCTGTCAGTTTGGGTGCGACCAGGAGCCGTCGGTCCACGTGTGACCAGAAGCTGCATAGACACCGTCCAAGACCGGAGGTGAAGACCGCACTAGCTGTGAGGTAATGTCACCGAGCAAGCCTCAGGACAATGTATGGCTCTACAAACCATCCTTCCTACTTTATAGATGTTGACGAGATCTCTTTGGGTTTTGGGTTTGGGGAGAAATTTTTGTTTTTGCTGCCATCTCTGCCTCCCCTAAAACCCAATAGTGGTATCAGAGCCACATCAACCACTATATACTTTAGGATAATCGATGTGATCAATTTTGGTTTGGTGCCTTTATTTATTGCATATGATGTGAATAATAATGGCTTTATGCATGTCCAATCCTAAATCCACAAATCACATTATACATATATGATATGTAATATGAATGCACTTGATACGTGTCACCCTTAAACGAGTTTTGTGGTGGATGTATAGTGTGGTTATGGAAAATAAACCCTATATTTGTGTGTTTGGTTGAATATGGTTGCTTCCATCTTGGTCTGCACACCGATTTCCTACCTCCTATTTCTGATGTAACTTGAGATAACTCGGCATTTCTTTCCAACCCCTGCTCCCCCCGAATGTAACTCAGGGTTTCCCAATTCAAATGTAAATAGGATAGATATTTTATTTCCTATTATGTCAATGAACGATAGACAACCTGGAAACGACTGAGATGATCGATTCAAGGCATGAACCGATTGGTTGGTGTTCCAAACGACCAGTTAGAGGAGCGAGATGAGTGGGTGGCGGCCATGAGGAGATGCATGACGACCAGGAAAATCGATCAGTTGGAGGAGCCAACCGATTGGCTGGTGGCACCCAGACGACCGGCCGAGAGCGAGCAGGTCAATCATGTGATGATTTGATCAAACTCAGACGGCTACAACACTCCATCATGAACATGTTGCATGTGAAGTAGACCAAGATGACCGTGATTCCTCTTGGCTCGAGGAATCACATTAGGATGGCCATAATCATCGCTTTTATCGTTCCGCATGTTTTATGTGAGATATAGCATGTATATGATACATACTATATATTGTGGTGATTGGATATGTAAATGTACCTATAAAATCAAATCCCTCAATAAATATTAAGTTTTAGATGCCTTCTAAATGCGACACATGAAAAGCTTGATCGTACAAGTGTGGGCGCGCCCTAGCGTGGTGCACCTTCTATCTCGTGGAAGCATGAAGGATGGATATGTGGGTCTGCCCTAATAGGGTGCATATTCATCATGTTGGCTTTGGGTCGGACATAACAAGGTGACCTAGATAGGATATAGCACCTTGAGGCATGGAGGTGATAATTGCAAGGAGTTGCATATGATGCAATTGGTAAGAGTTGTCTACCTGAAAGATCTAAGTTGCAGGTGACAGCCCTAGTTGGTCCATGACTGAGAGGATTTTAGGATCTTGACCCACTAGAAGGTTGTACGCTGCAATCTTCCAAATTTATGGTGAGGGCTTTCAATTTGAACAAAAATAGTGGGAGAAATAATTAATTAAATTCCTAATTATATAGTAAAACTTTTCAAATCAATCAAATAAGTCAAAAATGAGTTTTTGGACTAAATGACATATATTTCCTTTTTGTACAATAAATGGCTGATAAAAAATAATCACTTTATTTATGATCGGTCCTTGAGACAAACAAATTAAATGGGAATAATTCCACATCTGGTTAGGACATTGAGAAGTGTTCTCAATCGAAGAACAAAATCTCTAAGTCCTAGTTATGCATGAACCAGATGAACTCACGCCCACCACACCAAAGGCTGAAAGGGATGCTTACTGGAAGCATTATGAGGATGCCATTGATGTGTAGTGCTTGAATGTTGTATTCTCTAAACTATGAGTTGTAGAGACACCATTAGACATATGATGTCTCCAAGACGCTGTCCTAGTATGTCATGATAGAAGGAGATCCAGTTGGTTCTCACATACTCAATGTGATTGGGTATGTGGAAAACCTGACTAGATTGGGATTTCCTCTGATTAAAAAGTTGGCTACGGGTATGATATTGCAAGAATCATATAGTTCATGATGAACTAAAACATGAACAAATTTGACAAGCGTTGACAGAGTTGTTGGACATTGTTGAGGATAGTAGAGGCAAAAATGAAGAAAGACAAACCCTAATCTTTGATGTTATCAATGAAGGGCAAGTCATAAAGGCAAGGATAAGGGCAAAGCAAAAAAGTGTTCTGATGCTAGCCAGCAACCAAAGCTATCTTCAGCCTCAAGGCACAGATGAAGAAAGACAAGCCTAAGTCTCTGATGTTGATCAACAGAAAGGAAGGTCCAAGGGCAAGGGCAAGGGCAAAGCTAAGAAGGGTTCTAATGCTATCCAGTAGCCCAAGTCATCTTCAACCTCAAGGCACATGGGAAGGGTGAACGAGGGAGAAGAAATTTCCCTCTTTATCTGGAAGAACAAAAGAAGATGAAAGGAGGGGATAGATATTTCCATTGTAGGTATCATGAAATAAACACTTCTTTATCTAAGGTATATGATACCAAGATGAAGATCTGACATATATGATATGAAAGATCTACAAATAAGTGATGGCCTTTGTGAAAGGACCAAGAGAGGAGTACTCATCATTGGAGCAAGTGTTGCTACCATAGATAGGAGTACCTTTCAGTTTATTTCATCCTAAAGGGCACAAAATAGAGTTGAGAACTGTTATTTCAATTTGCCAATAGAAACACTTTATTATTGCATCTTGTAGTGACAAGATGGATATCAATATAGTTGATGTTTCAAAGATATGATCTTTGTGGAAATGCCTTTCTTTATCTTCTGGTACTTGTTATGCATAAGATAAAATGATACCTAAAAGTTATTGATAACTCAAACAATGAATTGACATTATCATGAGAAATTCATCTCTAGTTTCCATATTGATGGACAAATCTAGACTCTTTTGGTTGTGAACCATTAAGAGACATGGATATCTTGGACTTAATGACAAGTCAATCTTCACTAGATGTAGTGGGAGAAAGATTATGCTATTAGGTATAATACATATGATGTATTTACATACCTATTGGAGCAAATGCTAATACTTCAAATGGTGTTTAGAGAAATACCAATATGAATATCTTGAAGTGTTCAAGAAGATCATGAATGAAGTAAAAATTTGGTAAAAGTATTAATTCCTGATGTGATCAATGAATGGGATAATTAAACCAAATGTTTGAGAACCTAATGAGTGATTATGATAGTGTATCATAGAGAACTCATGATTAAGGCATAGTGATGTCTAAATAAAAAAGGAGTCATACTTTAAGGAGTTAGAGGATGATTATCAAATAACTAAATTCTTCTTAAATAGAGAATACCTTTCACTAATAAAGGATATTAAGAATCACAAAGTGTTGTGATTTCTCAAATTCCTTAACAGATACACCTCAAATATCTATATGATGAGATGGTCATATGATGAGTCAACAATGTAGATGATATTGAGGAACTGGATTTTGAGTTATGGTTTATGACCATTAGATCCTAAATGACTTCCATGTGAACCATAAGGTATGACCTTGATGGTAGCACCCATTGGGATAAAATCCAAAAGTGAGAATGAGTCTTAAGCGTTAAGACACATGGATGACATTTTGAGAAGGATCATGCTTGTTGATTTCAACTTAATGACTAAGAGATTTGGCATAAGGATACTAAAACCGCATTCCTATGAGGAATAAAACAAGGATGTGTACGTGACACAACCTATAAGGTTTTATGAATCCATTAATGCAAATGAAGTCTATAAGTTGCAATGGACTAATCAATGTGATTGATTGAGTACAAGAAACTCAGAGTTGGGATCTTTATTTTGATAATATGGTCAAAGGATTTGACTAATATGTCAAAGATAAAGAAGGGATCTGTAATTTAGTGGGAGCATATTTACATTCCACATGTTGATGAGGAATGAGATGTTCTAGAATGGAATCCTTTGTGGAAATTATCATTAGGGAAGATAGAGACGTTTCCTATGTGATAGGAATAGAGATCTGTAGAGATAGTTCTCGAAAACCTCTTGACCTGGAAAAGAAAGAACATACATTGGCAATTTGTACTAAAGAGTTTCGTATGCACAGATTCAGTGGGAGAAAACTCATCCATGTTATGTGGAGTTAGTATCCCAAGGCCAAGTGTCTCAATTCTTATGCAGAATGGGAACACTAAGAATAGATATGGATCTATCACGTATGTAATCATCCCATTATCTTGCATGTATGGACATGGCAAGAATAAAATGCATTCATCCACTTGTATGTAGGACATGATGATATGATATGCTCATCCTTATAACTCCTATGTGGGACATGACGAGTAGATGTCTGTCTAAGGGTGCATTTATCTTCTTGTATGTGGGACATGACAATATGATATGCTCATCATGATAACTCGTATGTAGGACATGACGAGTAGATGTCTATCTAGTTCCAGTAAGGGTTACTAGAATACCATGAGAACTTGAAAAGTATTTGAGAAGTACTAGTTCTATGGAAATAAGGAAGGGTTCAATGTAAGGAGTTACACTGATGCGAACTTCCAAAAAAGAAGAAAATTTATCGCAAAATATATATGAGATATATAAATGTGAATATGAGTTAAAAAATGGAAACGTTCCAATAAAGACATTTTAAAAAGGAAATGTCGAGTATCCATGCATTAAAGAACAACAGTGGATACTATATGGATCTGGGAGTTCATAAAGATAAACTTATAGATTTTTTGATCATTGATGACAGGGAAGGAGTGTTTGGTCATGCAATGAGGCTATAGGTTAGCAATGGAATATTGGATCACATATTATGACAACTCCATCTCATACGTAAGACATACAATGAAGAGATGTGAGACATGCAATAATACCAACTGAGGCAAAGTGTTTCCATAACTCACTATGTTAGCACTAGAGCACAGTAACATGTGGACATGTTTGAAGATCACTAAGGATATGATTCCAGGGTGATTGGCTCACAGTGTAAGTGGGAGTCTGTTGATATGTAATCCCTAAGAGCCAATCATGGGATGATTGGTGGGATACATTCAGATTGATGCAAGCTTCCAATTCATTCTGGTTCAGTCAGTTATGAGATAATGACAGAACAAATTGAATGTCTAGAGAATGACAATACTCAATGACATATGGCTTCAAGTACGTGAGTTGAACGATGAGATCATACATATGTTAAGTGTTTGTACATTCTTGTTATGTCCCTAGTCAGATGTCATTGTGGAAGGTTGATAGACAAAAATGACACACAAGACTAGATTGTATGTTGGTTGATGACATATTCTCATTAGTCATGATATAGTGATATGAAACCAAGCATATAGGTACTTGTTAGAGAACAAGTGTATCAGACAGACCCACCGTGAGAGTGACACATGGAACCATGACTTGGTAGTCATAGTTAGCTCTCACAGTGACGGTGGTGAGTGTGATTCTTTGACCCGAAATCACTAAACTCAACACATGTCATTGGGTACACTTTGACATCATCAAACGTAGTCCTGAAATATAGATTATTATAAAGGTGATGATTGGGTGACTTTGACACATGACGCTTTTGAGGGGTGAGTGAGAGATATGGGATTTGTCCCTCTTGAGGGAGTTTGATGTCCTTGGCCACTTGATGAGTAGGACTGAGAAAGGCATGCACATGCATGTGTTAATCAATATGTGATATTGATGTCACACGTATCTCATCCAGTCTACTCTGAGATCAAGGAAGTGAATGAATGTTGAAAGGATTACTGTTCCATGCCTTGAGTTCATTCAAGATATCAGAGAAAAAGGAATTATACATTCACTTTAACACCAGTCACAGATTGTAGCATTGAAAGTTGTTCTCCAACTTTCCCTTTTCACTTGGGTAGCACTGATGTGCGACTAGGCACTGCTCTTTGCTTGTGAAGTCATAAGTGTTATGGAATTTCACTGCCAACATGAAATGGGCCTACAGGGTCACACACAAAGGATTTAACCTAGAAGAGGATTTTATCCATGAATGATGTATATATTGTTTACTAAATGTGTTTAGTAGTTCAATTAAACACTCAACCAATTGACTTGACTTAGAATCATCAAGTTCAAGTATTGGACTAACTGATTTTGGGCAGATTGATTGAGAACTGCATTGACTATTTTCTACCCAACCTGGACTACCAACTGACGGGTTCAAATTGTTGAACCGATCAGTTCAGGGTCAAGTGAGATTATCGCTTCAACTGTTGAACCGATCAGTTCAGCTGGA
The DNA here is from genome assembly GCA_963693085.1 of Alisma plantago-aquatica. Taxonomy (NCBI): domain Eukaryota; kingdom Viridiplantae; phylum Streptophyta; class Magnoliopsida; order Alismatales; family Alismataceae; genus Alisma; species Alisma plantago-aquatica. The sequence continues at coordinate 1,855,284,931 of OY856409.1, forward strand.
CCAAATGAGCCAGTTTGGGAAAGTTAAGTTGGTGAGAAAATATTTTTGTTTCACTTATACAAATTGATTGGGACAAGTATTGATCTTTGGATTGATTGGAAACAGAAAGAAGAAAGTCAATTGGGAACTACCCTGGGAACTGAAATGGTCAGTTCATGAATGAACCGACCGGTTTAGTTCCCCAAATGACTGGTTCATGAGATGAACCAATCGGTTCAGTCCCCAAACGATTGGTTTGTTTGAGAAACGACCAGTTCTCTTGATGTAGTGTATCAATTTGTGGAAATTTCGGACCCTTCTACTCCCACTTTATTCTCGCATTGCCCATGGTAGAGAACTGTGACCCTGACCCCTCCTATATATATAGGGGTACTGGGGGCTTCTTAAGCACATCTCAGGCAACACCAGTTGCTCTGTAAAGTTGTCCTCTCTAGTTGTGAACCGGGAGAGCCCAAGCAGGTGCTAGCCGACAAGGGAGGAATGAGGGAAAGACAACTGCAAAAAGGCGAATGGTGGCGGGAGAGCATGTCGGTGACTAGTACTTCGATAGAAGGGGATGACTCCTTCCCGTGTCCTGTAGGACCGGACGACTGGAGTTCTAGGTGGTTCGTGTGGACTACTATAGGGGTAGGATATTTCTACCGCTCGGAGGACAACTTTCGATCCGTTAGTTTGGGTGCGACCAGGAGCCATTAGTCTAGGTGCAACTAATAGCTACACAAATACCGTCCAAGACCGAAGGTGAAGACCATGCTAGCTACGAGGTAACTTCACCGAGAAATCCTCGGGACAAGGTATGCCTCTACAAACCATCCTTCCTACTCTATAGATTTTGATGAGATCTCTTTGGGTTTTGGGTTTGGGGAGAAATATTTGTTTATGTTTCCATCTCTGCCTCCCCAAAAATCCAACAATGTGATGGGTCTTAAGAGCTGGTAAAGGCTTAATGCCTGGCTGAGGTGATATTCTCTTGTAATGAAATGAGGGATTCATATCCCATAATGAAATGTTGATGATGATAGACTTGTGGCTGACAGTGATACAGTAGCCTTGTGGCTGGAAGAGATGTAGTAGCCTTGTGGCTGGAAGTTATATAGTAACCTTGTGGTTGGTAGCAATATATTATTATGAGATGATGGGAATTGGTTTCTAGTTTGAATGATGATATATGTTGTTGTAATAATATGCCCTTTATTTTGAAGGTTTTTTTTTGGTTTGTATGTTTTAACTTGATTGATGCTAAATGACACTTTAATTGATTTAATTAACCAAAGTGGAATCTAATTATGTAGTTTGCCCTATGTCATAGATCCATTCAGTGTTAGCATTTGTTGGATGGCGAAACGAGTAACTTCTAGGGGAAACTTGGAGCACATACTGTTGAGTATGCGTGGACAACTGGTACCCTAATATCAAGCAATTTAGGGTGACTATGTCCATGCAAGAGCCTCAGATCATGCCTCAAGATATGTGACATAGGATTTGCTGTGGGCCATACCATGGAAAGAGTGTGGCTTCGGGCCATAGACTCAGTGATGTTATGTTTATGAGATTTCACAGGATTGGTTGCGGGCCACACCATGGAAGAGTGTGGTAGCGGGCCATAGCTCAGTTTTACTAGCACTGTGACATGTACCAAGGTAGGCTACATTTGTAAAGTTGGACTATATGTTGCTGGAAGCAATTGACTTGGGATGTCACTACATGTTCACTCATACTAACCAAGGAAGGTGAGGTCGTGGATTCCAGCACTTCCACTAGACCTTGTCTGACATCAATTTTGACTTAGTAGTGGTTAGTTGGATTTGGGTGGTATGACTCAAATCCTCAGGGCATAATAAATACGTAACCAGTCGTGTAGTATATGTGTATAGGGTCAAACACAAAAACATTAGATGAAGTCTTACCTTGCTTTTATACTTTTTAGTTTCTAACAGTTATACCCATTCTTCATATTCCTTTTCAACTAATAACTATTCTATTACTCATTGGCAAGTGTATGTTATTGCTCTAGTCAAATATATGTCACTATGTTCAATATGCTCAGTATGATCATCTATCTTCTTAGTTATCTGTGATAATAATAAAGTTGGCAGAGAGTTATATCTCTCACTGGGACTGTGTGTGCACCCTGTTGGTTTATTTAACTTTTGAGGTGGATGTGCATGCCGAGTTAAAGATCATTAGGATGAGGATAATACAAGGACAAACTACATATGCTGAAACATGGAATATGGATAGTGTCTAGTAATAGAGTCCTCTATGTCGTTCATGTACACTTAGGTCCTTGGGGGTATTCTCGATGTGTTTTGTAGACATGTTGATTGATATGTGACTTGCGACTTGTGTGCTTCTGGTAGTATGTATGTACATGTAGAACTATTATCTTATGTAACATGCTGATTGGAGTATGATGATGTAGCACCTTGATTATATGTTATGAAATGTAAGTATTGGCTCTTGTTTAATAAATCTCAGCTCATGGTGCATGTTGCAAATTAGTTTTAATTTCCAGTGATTTTTGGTAATCTGCTGTTAATGGTTGATTGTGGTTTAAGTTTTGAGTAATATTTCTTTGTGTGACGATGGGTGTTACATTTAGTGGTATCTGAGCTCTAGGTTCGCGGAGTCTATAGGGACACTAGAACTAGAAATAGGATGTTGTCTAAGATAAAAACTTGGTATAAAATATGGTGCATACTACCTAATCTCAGTAATTCAGGGCCCTGGCTAGGTATTCAATTGTTGAAGAAAAGGTAAGTATGGAACTCTTAGATTAAATTCTCTTTGATTACCCTAATCAAGTAATCATTTTGAACAATCTAAAGAGCATAACAATCAAGAATTCTGATGTTAATGCTTCCATCATATTATGAAAAGAGATAAGAATTGCACCATAATTCACTAAAACTTGAATGTTTGGTGACTAAAAGAGAAATACATAGCTCCATGAAACCTAAATCCAAGTGTGAGTATGATAAGAGAAGTTCTTAAAGGTGTAATTTAAAGAAATGTATGAAGAAAAAGGTAGGTGAAAATGTGCTAATAAAGTAAGTCAATGTGCAAAATTCACATAAGAGCCCAGAATGGTCGTGCTGGTGTGGAACGGTCGTACTGGAAGAGTTAGTTTTCAATAGGGAAAATGTAAGATTTGGCCTCCAACAACACTGCCGTCCTGGACAGAATGGAAATTCTGGCATCCAGTCAGAACGACTGTGCTAGAATGGAATGGCCATGCTGGTTAAGTTAGATTTCAATTGGGAAAAGTCAAGTTTTGGATGCGGATAGTACGACCGTATTGGCCAGAATGACATTGATAGAAACCCACCAGAACAGCCGTGCTGGCCAAAATGGTCATGCTGGGCCAGATCCAGCACTTAAGTCACCTGATTCTGCCTGAGCCAACATGACCCAAAATGCATTTTTGCAAAACAAAATGGTTGTTCTGCGCAGCCTAGCAACTAGGGTGACCCTCCTTCACTTCCAAATGAACTGCTCTTGCTCCTAAACTCCCGATTTGAGTTGCCCTTGACCCCCAATCATCTTAATTAACCTCAAGCTTCATTTTCCACCCTCCATCACCATATATTTCTCCATCTCCAAGGAGAATCCACCCCTACAGCTCGAAAGCACATTTGGTGATGTTTGTGTTCATTTTTCACCAAAGAACCTTGCAAGGATGAAGAGCACGTGCAAGGCAATCAGGAAGGGAGTAGAGAAGATGATGGACATCCTCACCATAGGCAAAAGCTGCTCCAAGAAGGCCTCCTATTCACAACACTCTGGTAGTGCTTCATCACCGTCAAACTCAATTTCTCGATCCTTCGGAAGATTGACATCGATGAGCCCCTCTTGACACCGCTTCTCCTCCAGCGGTCACACTTCAGATCCAAGCTACGACAACCCCTAAGAGGAGGAGGAGTAAGAAGAAGAAGAGTTGGATAATATATTGGACTCCGTCTATGTTGGTGCCTCGGGTTGTGAGAGGAGAGCTAAGAAATAAAATGATGCATGTTCCTCGTGCTTACTGCCACGACCAGCTCCAACAAGACACTCCACCTCCATGGCTCGACCTAGTGCAAGATATGAGAGGGTACCCTTGAACTTAGACACAAGTTTAGGGTCACACACTTATGCAGAAGAGGAGGAAGATGATACTGAAAGCAAGGAAATGAAAGATGAACCAGTGGATGTTGTGTCCAAGTTAGAAGAGGACAGATTGAGATGGGTGGGAATGCAACCAGAGGGAACCACCTACGGATGGGGAACAACAAGAAAAGGTGTGATGAGGCCTCTCCACCCTGAGTGCTTGACAAGGAGGGTGATCCCCACTAGATATGCATATATGAATACCGTGCAAGCTTTAGGGATCAACTACAAATTCAAGGGTCAAATGCAAAGTTGTGGGCTATATAAGATCTTGATTGAGGTTGAAGAAACCTACTTGGAGTTGACTCATGAATTCTTTGCAACCTTATAGAAGGTACAGTACCAAGGAGAAGATGCCATTAGGTTCAAGCTGAAGATCTCTACATATATGTTTAAGTTTTCCAAATCAATGCTATCTTTCCCCCCAATTCAGAAATGGTAGAGAAATTCAATGAAGGAATGGTAGAGCATATTACTCTAAGATGTGGAAGGCAATTACTGGTCAAGCTTTTTTTTTGCAAAAAAATCAAAGACCAGCAAGATTTACAACCCCTTCATGAGATACCTACATAAGGTCCTAGAAAACACTTTGTTTGGATGTTATGACAATCAAGGGTGTTGCTCACAAACGGATTTGTTTGTTATGACCACAATTGCAAGTAGGGGATTCGTAAACATAGGTGCCATGGTGATAGACAACTTGAAGGCAATTTCCTCCAAGAGTAAAAATCCATTCATCATGGGAGGGATCATCACCACAATGAAAAAGGCAGTGGGCTGCAATCTAGATGGGCTTACCAATGTAGAAGGAAGCAAATATGTTGATCTAAACTATCTTGCTAGGTCCCAAATGATCTCCCTTAGAGATAGAAAAATATTCTATGTTCTAAACCCTGGGTATCCTAGAATCACCTTGGAGCTCCCATACCCCACCACCCCTACTCATGGATGTGGGGCCTCTAGATAACTTTTGTGAGATAATAGCACAGTATGAGGAGGAGCACCCAAGAGAGGGGTTCAGTGCACCACACATGGACTTACAAGAAGGAGGAGAGACAAATTTTCCAGAGAAGGAGCACATTTTTTAACAGCCATGCCACACATGACCGAGAGGGGATGACTTTGATGTGTAGCCACCTACAACTAATGCATACAACATGTCATCCATTCATATGTAGTTGAAGGATATTCAACAGACACAACAGTCCATGTGGTTAAATCAGCAGTAGATGCATCATCAGATTAACCACATGTACCACTATCAGCATGCGTAGGCACAGAGGAACCCCCAATGGGGGGGAGTATTTATGGGGACCACTTTCTGGTTATCAGGAGACATACCCACCTCCATAGGAGGACTAATGGGGCCATTACTACCAAAACTGATAACACCTCATTTTATACACTTCTCGCACATATTTTATACCTCCCCTAGCATACTTTTTATAGATTTTCTCCATGTATTTTAGCACTTTATGCCAAGTATCTCACTTACACACTTTCTCCATGGTTGCAGGGTCACATCAAGCCAAGTTCATGGTTTACACCTCAACCGCGGCCCATTCGACCATCAGGGACCATCCCACCATGATTGAGGTCTCCAAGATCACCTCAATGCCTTGCACCCCCGGCCCCTTATACCCGCGGTGCCCCATGGTCAACACAACCGCAGTCTACACACCAGCGGTGTGAAGCCGGCGATCGAGATTTAGACTGGGGTCTGACCAAAGGATATAACATTCAGACTGTGATCGAGAATGTGACTTAACCAACCTCGACCGAGGAGAGGATGGCAATAAGGCCTCAACCATGATCAGGCTTCGACCAAGACCAGACCTTGACCGTGTTCGAGGAGTTAAGTCAATGGAGCAAGCCTATAAATAGGCCACCTACACATCTTATCAAATCATTAGATCTTGAAGGACCACGAAGTGCTAACATTTTCCAGACTCATTCCCATACATCCAATCAATCTTGGTTCTTTAAATGCAGAAGCTGAGGAGAGAGAAGACTAAAGGGTCCATCTTCTTTGAGAGAGGGAGAACATCCATGACATCGACCTCCTGGATCTAGATCTGAAGAAGTATCGTGTTGTATCACGTTCTTCTCTCTCTATCTAGATCTATCACTTCCATCTCACTGTACTTCCCTCCTCTCTTTCTGGAACTTGATGTATCTATCATTTTATCACGCCGTTATGCTGCCCGTAAACACGTGTGGGTAAACACTTAACTTGGGTTGGGAGTAGCCACTAAGACTCTCCAAACATTTATATTGCCTCTCCTTTTTGAATATATATATATATATACTCTTTTCAAGATTATATCCATGCACCGGTTTTAATGCTTCACTCATATGCTTAGCTACCATCTTGTGATATTTGATTGTTGGTACCCAAATAGAGTAGTATCACTAATATCTTGTTTTATTGAGTGGTATGAATGCATGAAAATGTTGGAATGTTAAAGGTTATGGTCATGTGTTCTTCCTTGTAGTTTTTGGATAGTCATCTTGAGATAAAGGCTACCCTTGGACCGAGATCTATCCTTATCTCAAGAGAGAAAGGAATGGACACTTAAATGATTGCTTGTAGTCTTGATAGGAGTATATGAGTGGTAGAGGTGATGTTTACATGTTGGTGCGAGGTCTTAGTAGGTGAAACCCAATCAAATTTCCCATCCATATCTTTGTTTCCATTTTATTTTGTTACATTTTGTTCTTCTTATCTTTGATTTATTCCTTTTATTTTTATTTGAGCACTATTGTCCCATTGGGGACACCCATTTAAACCATCTGTTATATCGAGTATATGAGTGTGAGACCCTACATGCTTAACACCTCCTAACCTTGTCCCTGTGGTTCGACCCTGATTAATACATCAGACCACATATAATAGTTGTGGGGGCTTAAGTGTCGAGTTACTATATTAAGAATCTAACTACTCTAGATTCACTCCTTTTTGGATGCACAGTTAAGGAAGGTCAACTTTTTGGGGACATTTCCAAGGACAAGGCAAAATGATACTGTTAAGAACTTGAGTCCACTCACTATACTCCCGTTCCTCAAGCTTAGTAATAAGCTTGACCGCACCGAAACCTTGAATCTGCTATTGTGCATTTGTGTAGAATAGTTCATTTTAACACGTCCAATTTACTAATTTGATTGTGCGGTCTATTCAGGGAACCTAGAGGGAAGCAAACTCATTTGACTTTACTCCTTAACCTTGACCTACCATGCTGCCTCTCGTGGATGGTACTCTCATAGGGGACGAGAAGAATGTGAGGATTCAACATAACCCTCCACCACTGCCAGGGTCAGACAAAGACAGAGATGACCATTACTGAGACGGTCATCAATGTGAAGAAGAAAATTGGGAGGAAGATCGCCATGAGGAGGACCAACGTGATGAAGAACGACACTACCGATGTTGTAGGAGGAACCATCGCATTCATCGTGACAATGAATGTGAGCACGATGGTTGGGACAGCAACAATGAGGATGATGAAGAGGGACAAACTCTTAGAGAACTGGAAGCAACTAGGGCCAATGAATCTAGATGCTCGATCGTCATCCCACACTTCAACACAACAAACTTTGAGTTGAAACCTAATGTCATCTCGATGATCCAGAATAAACCTTTTCATGAGAATTCGAGAAGTGAAAACCCATACCATCATCTCAATGCCTTTAAAAATATCTATGATACCATCAAGATGAGGGGAGTCCCTCAAGAAGTGACATACTATAAAGGCTTCAACTTCTCTCCTAAAGATAATGCTCTATCATGGTATCTCAACCTCCCCCACCAGTCCATAGATGGGTGGAGACCCTTGGCAGATGCCTTTGTTACTAAGTTTCTCCTACCAAGTGGACTATTCGCAACATGCAGAAGATCACTTCTTTTACACAAAAGTCAGAGAAAACTTGCACGAAGTATGGGAATGCTTCTAGGAGTACCAGAGGGATTATTTGCACCATAATTACCGTAAGGGGTTCCTCATGACCGCCTTCTATAATGGGATAAATTCTACTGAGAGGACTTTGTTGAACCAAAACTATTGGAAGTAACTTTCTTTGAAAGAAGCCAAGCAGAACTATGAAGATAATAGACAACATGGCTACATTGCAAGTACGTATGGACTATGACAGGAATGATAGAGGATCAACAAAGAAAGTAGGGGTTGAAGGACCATCTATTGAGGCCATGGCCTCAGAGACCATAGCAACACAGATTCAGAAAATAGCCATTGATGTCAAACAACTAAAAGATACTGGAGCTAAGGGCAAGAAGCATACTAAGAAAGTCATGAAGTGTGTTACCTGTGGAGAAGGAGGGCATGGGATCGATAACTGTATCTATACCCAATGCAAGGAGAGTGAAGAAAGTGAAAGTGAAGAAGAGATGGAGAACACCTCTTATGTTAACTTCAAGCGACAAGACCACCCTAGATTTAGTTACGGCAACAAAGAAGCTTCGAAGAATGCACATTAGCTATGTAGTTCATCTAAACCTCCCCCAAGGTTTGAGAAGAAAGGGTTACCAACAAATATACCAAGACTACCAGCTACCAGCAGAACAAAAACAACTATCAAGGCTAGAACAAAAATGTGAGCAGGCAAGGACCAGGGCAGGGCCCAGGGCCGAGCCAAGAGAAAGACAATAACCAAGCTAACATAATTGCCCAACTATTTGAATTCACAAAGAGGCATGTGTCAGTAATTTATCAACTAGCTCAAAGTGCTCTCACGAATTCAGGGGTAATAACTAACATGCAATCTCAAATGGTCGATATGCAAACTCATTAGAGACAGATTGATCAGTAGCCTGCACAGCTGGCCGAGCTCATGAAAAATCCTTCAAGAAAGATCCTGTCAAATACTGAGACTGCCAAAATGGCTAATCTTTGACCTGGGAAAATGATGGAGAATGCAAACACCAACAATGTTAAAGACGATAGAAGTCATGTTGATCAACATTTTGAGAATGAAAAAGAAACAGAAGAATCAAGAAGGAAAGAACAAGCTAACCATGGAAAAGAAGCAGGTTAACTCGAGAAGAAGGAAGGAGAGGAAAAGGACTCAGACCCTCTGGGAGATGTTCTTTCAAAGAAAAATCCATACGCTCTGAGAATTCATTTCCCCTATAAGTTAATAAAAGCACACTTGAAGAAGAGATATGACAAGTTCATGGAAGCTGTAAAGAAGCTTCATTGGGATGTGCCCTTTCTTAAGGTAATAAAAGAAATGCCAACCTATGCAAAGTTCTTCAAAGATCTAATTACAAAGAGAAGAAGAGGTGATCACATCAAAATAGTGCAGTTAGAAAAGATGTCTAGTGCTTTTGTTCAAGCAGAGTTGCCTACCAAGAAGAAAGACCCTGAAACATTCAACATACCTTTCTATGTTGGAGCTAACGTGGAGAGAAAAGGATGAGCTAACTTGGGGGCAACCATAAGTCTAATGCCCCTGACTCTAGCCCAAAAGCTTTGCCTAACAGACATGGTAAAGACAGGGATGAGGATTGAGTTAGCCAATCATATCTTCACAAGGCCAGTGGGGATAGTCGAAGACATTTTGATAAGAGTTGGGAGATTTTTCATACCGTGTGATATAGTGGTAATAGACACAGTTGAACACTCCAAATGCCCTATAATATTTGGAAGGCCTTTTCTTACAACGGGGAGAGCACTGATAGATGTTGCTGAGGGAATCATCACACTACGAGTAGGGAACGATCACTTGGATTTTAGGCTACAAGATGCCATGAGGGGACCATCTCTATCTGAGTCATCCTACTTCATGGACAACTATAACTAATATTGCAAAGAAGTGCAAGAAGATAAAGTAATCATAGATCCACTAATGTGATCCCTAAACAGCCAGGACCCTGCCATGGAAAGCCAAGAAGTGGTGGAAATCCTAGATTAGTTGAACCAACCAGAAGAAGAATTGAGTGATGATGAAGAGATAATTGAAATAGTGAAGTATGCTTCATTGGAGTAGATATCCGAGGAGAAGAAAGCGCCAAAGCCCAAGCCAGAGTTAAAGCCTCTTCTAGAAGGGTTGAGGTATGAATTCTTAGATGAAGAAGAAAGGAATCCAATAATTGTCAATGACAACTAAGCAGATGACCAAATGAAAAAGTTTCTAGACGAGCTAAGGCTGTGTAGAAAAGACATAGGATATTATGTTGAAGACATTAGTGGTCTCAACCCAGCTTTATGCATGCAGAAAATTTGCCTTGAAGGGATAGCCAAGCCACTGGCGCAACCACAAAGGAAGCTAAATCAAATTTTGAAAGAGCTTGTGAAGAAAGAAGTTATAAAGATAATAGATGCTAGAATCATCTACCCAATAAGAGACAAACACTGGGTTAGTCCCATCCATGTTGTACCCAAGAAGGGTGGAATGACAATCATACGAGGGGAAGATAGAGATGAAGTCACCATGAGGACAGTAACAGCCTGGTGCATGTGCATCGATTACCGCAAGCTAAATACAACCACCAAGAAGGATCACTTCCCCTTGCCATTCATCGACCAAGTTCTAGAAAGGCTGGTCCATCATGACTATTTTTGTTTTCTAGATGGATATTTAGGATTCTATCAAGTCCATATTCACCCAGATGATCAAGATGAAACAACATTCACATGCACCTATGGCACATATGTGTTCAGAAGAATGCTGTTTGGACTGTGCAATGCACCCTCAACGTTCCAACGTTGTATGATCTTGATGTTCTCATATTTTCTTGAAGATATCGTAGAAGTCTTTACAGATGAATTCTCAGTCTATGGGACAAACTTTGATGCATGCTTAAGAAATTTATCTCTAGTGCTGCAAAGATGTGAGGAAAAACATCTCATTCTGAATTGGGAGAAGTGCCATTTCATGGTACGAGATGAAATCATCCTAGGTCACAAGGTTTTGAAGAAGGGAATTGAAGTGGACTTGAGTAAGATTGAAGCTATCTCAAAGTTTCCACCAGCAAAGTCTATAATAAGAGTGAGAAGTTTTCTAGGACATGCATGATACTACAAGAGGTTTATAAAGGATTTCTCAAAAATTTTAAAACCTTTGTCTAATCTTCTACTCAAAGATTCTGAGTTTCAATTCACCAGTGAATGTCTGGATGCCTTCAATACACTGAAAAGAGCGCTAACAATGGCACCAATTCTTCAAGCACGATACTGGGAATTTCCCTTTGAAATCATGTGTGATGCCAGTAACTATGAAATAGATGTTGTCTTTGGGACAGAAAAAGGATAAGAAACATCATGTAATTTGTTATGCGAGCCAGACGCTTGATGAGGCACAAGTAAACTACACAATTATGGAAAAGGAAATGTTGGCCATTGTATTTGCCTTTGATAAATTCAGATCATACTTAATAGGATCGAAGGTGAAAGTATATACATACCATGGGGAAATTAAGTATATGATGCAGAAGAAGAATACAAAATAATGACTTTTAAGATGGGCATTGTTGTTGCAAGAGTTTGATCATGAAATCATTGACAAGAAAGGGAAGGAGAATGTGGTTGCAAACAACTTGTCTAGAATAGTCTTTGAAGAAGGGAATCAGTTACCAGTGAATGACAATTATGCTGATGAAGCCCTACTAATGGTTCAGTCTAACGAGTAGAGACTACCCTGGTTTATAGATATCTAAAACTATCTAGCTTGTGGGCAGTTACCACCAGAAATCACGTACAACTAGAAGAAGAAGCTATTTTCTGACCTAAAAAATTACTACTGGGATGACCCATTGCTTTTCAAAAGATTCTCCGACAATCTATATTGTCTTTGCATACCATAAGAGGAGGTGCCATTGATCCTGAAAGAGTGACATTCTTTGCCTTATGGTGGGTACCATGGTAGGGATAAGACAACACCAAAGGTCCTACAGTTTGGATTTTATAGGCCCACTCTCTTCAAGGATGCAACTTCTTTTATCAAATCATGCAAAGAATGCCAGTTAATAGGAAATATAAGTAGGAGGAATGAGATACCCATGGCAGGTTGGGTAGAAGTTGAAATTTTTGATGTTTGGGGAAATGAATACATGGGACCTTTTCCCCCATCAAAAGGGAATCAATACATTCTCATCGTTGTTGATTACGTTTCCAAGTGGGTTGAAGAAGTTGCTACTTAGACTTGTGATTCCAAGGTCATGATAAGATTTTTGAGAAAACTTAATTCCCACAGTTCGGAGTACCATGCATGATCATAAGCGACGGAGGGTCACATTTTGGTGAGAAACAATTTGAAGCTTTGCTAAGAAAGTATGGGGTAAAATGCAAGGTCGTGACTCCTTACCACCCCCCAGACATTAAGACAGGTGGAAGTATTAAACAGACAGATCAAGCAAATCTTAGAAAAGACTATGAGCTACACAAGGAAAGATTGGTTAATGAAGCTTGATGATGCACTCTAGGCTTACCAAACTGCTTACAAAACACCTATAGGGACAACACCCTATAGGATGATTTATGGTAAGTCCTATCATCTACCACTCAAACTTGAGCACAAGGCTCTATGGGCCATAAAATTTCTGAATATGGACCTTGATAAGCTGGACAAAAAAGGTTCCTTCAGCTCCAGGAGCTTGAAGAGTTGGGGTTGCATGCCTATGAAAATGCAAAAATTTACAAATAGAGGACAAAGGTCTGGCATGATTCTCACCTAAAGAAAAAAGATGTGCACGAAGGAGACAAGGACCTTTTGTTCAACTCCAGCATTAGGTTATTTTTGGTGAAGTTGAAAACTAGGTGGTCAGGTCCCTTTTCTATAGTAAAGACATACCTATTGGGAGCAGTGGAGATAGTAGGATAAAAGATAGGAGCTTTCAAAGTAAATGGACAAAGAGTGAAAAGATACTATGAAGACCAAGCCTTTGTAAGGAGGATAGAACTCAGTTTGGGGGAGGCCAACTCAAAAACAAATGGAATGAATGAGGCAACAACTATATCTGTGGAAGAAGAATGAAGACAAGATGAAAGAGAAAGTTGAGCTAAAGACTTTAAACAAGCGCTTCTTGGGAGGCAACCCAAGCTTTGCTATTTTTCATGATTCATGTTTTCCTTTATTTTGTACTCTAGTGTTATGAGCTAAGTACCTCTAGTCTTCCCTATTTTTTAATTTCCCTCTTCTTATAGGAGTGTAAATATTGTATGTTTTTTGTCCAAAGATGGTTTTGTTTGGAGGAACAAGTTTTGTTTTTTATTTCAAGGTGTTTTGGTTTGAAGGGCCGCAGTCATGGCCAGGACCACAGTCAAGGTGTTAACCATGCTCAAGGTAGGGAAACACACCATGACCCACAATACCTATACTTAGGGCAGATAGGTTGCGACCTACAATCCATACCAAGAAGAAGAACGACCACGTTCGAGGTGTTGCCCACACCTCGGGTCTCGGTGCCCATCATATATATCCTAAAACCCTTGGAACGTTGTTCTTCTCAACCTAATCTCATAATTTCTTGAATCAACGAACTAATTTCCCAATTCCCTCTGCCGATTCTGACGATAGAGATGACGACCAAGCATGATCCTACCCTCCACCGATGAAGGAGCTCATCATCGTTGCCACAACAAGCCTTTCATCATCCATTTTTTACCTTTTTTCCACCAACGAGGTATTAATATAATCCTTTTGACCAACACCGAAGCTAGTGTTAGTCCTTTTGCTTTTCCTTTCATCAGTTCTTCTACATTCCTCTTCTCCCACTCTTTTCCATGTTTTGTGACTTCCCTACCAACCTAGGGTGGATTTTTTGCGTGCATTCAATCACGGAGCCCCGCCTCCTCGACTTCCGTCAATGACTTTTCAAACGCGGTCTTAGACTTCGAACACCATCTCAATTTTTAATGGAATAGGATGACATCACAATCACAGTATCACATTCCTTGACTGTGGGTCGCGGTGTTTTTCAATGCACTGATAAACCATGATTTGACCGTGGGTCACAGTGTATTTCATACACAACAACTAGCTATGAAATGACTGCAGGTCGAGGTCATAACTAGGTCATGAATCTTTGGACCGCGGTCGCAGTTGTTCTTGTTTGTTTCTCGAATGTGGTCCCTCTAAAATCTCTCTCTCTGATCATTACACCTCAGTCACAATGTGTTTGATTCATAAGATGACCAAGTGATTCCTTGGTCATGGTTTGGACCACGGTCGAGGTCCATCTTTTGTTTAAATGCCACGATCATGGCATTATGAGAGAAATCAAAAATATAACATCACTATACAAACACATGATAATAGAATTAAATAATTAATGAAGATGGATTAAAACATTAATATAACTATGCTAATGAGACAATTCATTTGAAATGTTTTAGAATGTCGAATTCAATTGGAGACTCATTATTTAAGAAGGTGACATCATTAAAAGAGATAGAACAAATTGGGGAGAAGATAGCAGCGACTCTGAAAAGTGGTACAAGCCTGTCACCAATAAGGAGATTATAGCTACATATGACAATGGAGAAATATTAGTGCATTCTACATCATGAGATGCCAGAAGAATCAGAGGCATCGCAAAGTACGTCTCAGATAGAGACATCAGAGTACCAGCCTACAGAGGTTCAACTGAAGATCTTGGGGAAAAGGAAGGCCCAGTCCAAGGAGGTCAAGCACAACAAAAAGATGAAGCTAACAGTTGTAAAGGAAACAAAAGGGCAGGGTAAGGAAATAATTCACACAGAGGAAGAAAAGACCGAGGGATCAACTCTAAATTAGAATGGGCCAACATTTGTGCCAAGGGACACTACACCAGTCACATTTTGACTGGATGTTGCAAACCAAACTATTTAGGACTATGAGATTTTTTGACGTCAATGACTTCAAGAGGATGGGAGGCTACGACGAACTTTTCAAATTCCTAGAGGGTGCAAACCTACGCACCCTATGCACATCGGAAGCCCCATCCCTGGAGCAACTAACAACATAATTTCTATCCTCTTTTAAGAAAGTCTCAATAAATGAAGAAGAGAGCAAAAAGGGGGGTGGAGATTTCAAATTGGAGGTGAGACTAGGAGGAAAGTGTTGGCTGAATTGGACATTATTATAATCCCTTTGTTTTGATGATGACAAACATTTCTTTATTGTGGTTTTAACTTGCTATTTGAGTGTTTCAGGGACAAGCATATAAGGTGGTGGATAGAGAAGGACGATTGTTAGAACAAAAATCATTTGTACTGGTATATACATATAACAATATATGTTTACCAAGGACTTGCATTTAGTACATTGAATATTTAATAGATAATTTAGTTAGTAAAACACTAGTTGACAATGCTAGTATGTTGCTTGTAATTATATCAGAAGTGATTGTCATTAAACATTGGTGTTTATTATAGTTGCATACTTGATTCATAATGTAGTATTATCTCATGTGATGTGATGTTATTACACTACTAGAACATTCACCTTGCTATTTTAGAAAGTTCTTAAAAACATCTTGCATATATTGTGTGGCCATACTACTGAGTTCATATCAAACTCTTGTACTATATTTGATTTTATAATATTTACATCTCACTACTTTCCAGATTATCTAGATTTCCCACCATCTTGTACTCACAAGATTAACCAACTAAGAAATATGGTCTGGTCAAGCACCAAGTTCTTCCTTATTACCAATACCACTAGGTCATGTATTTATGGGAGTTGACTCTGTATGGTGAGTGCAGGATGACATAATCTTCCATTTCAGTTCCATGAAGAAACAAGTATATATCAAGTAGCTTCTAAATCCAATTCTATTGAATGGCATGTGATTGATGTCAACATATAGGTTGTCACATCTTTAGAGCTAAAAGCATCGAATATGTTAACCTACTACATGTTTTAGCATTCATTTAACATAAGGGTTGAGTTATTTGCTTATGTTCCATTGCGTGGTCACCTCTACTTTTTTCTCTGGTTTGTTATCAAATGTGACTTATCCTTTAGAGAATCTTCTGCTAAACTTTGCTTGCTAAAAAAAACTATAAACTTGTTGAGCAAAGTTGCTTGCTTAGCTTTTCTGGATGTCTCTATTTGGCTGAAGAAAACCTATGGATGTACCTTTGACAATCAATATAATCATAATCTTATAGTCTATATATCTCCAATGTGTGCCAGCAACCCATTCATATAGCATCACACTACAAGAGATCATACTTTGTACATTGTTCTTTGTTTCACTAACTACTTGAAAGAACCTACTCACACCAACAAATTGCATATGAGGGTGAAGCCATAATCATATGCCACTCCTGCACTTTTCTTTCCTGCAACTGGTATTTTTTGTATATCACAGATAGTGGCTAGAGCAACTACCATTACTTTCATCCTATCCAATTTTTTTAGTTAGCGTCTGATGTTGTGGTAGTGATGTTCTTGGGGGTTAGAATATCTAGGAGACATTTACTTGAATTTGTTTTCTTGGTCAGGATAGTCATCAAATTGTGAAGTCATTGTGTTTTGAGTCACCTCAACCCATTCAAGGAGGGCTGGAGTATGTTGTATTTTAGGGAGATAACTCTAATGTTATAAATCATACAATGTTGGTTTACGAAGGTGCCTCTACTTCTCTACAACTTTCTATTGACACAAGCTACTATGATATATTAGAGCAACCCCAGATCATGGTGACATCACTATTGTCTATAATACGGATGTGATACAATTTCATTTAATCATAAAATAACAAGATGCACCTAGGTATGCGTTGGTTGTGTTGTAGACTCTCTATGGTGGTGGGACAAAGTTAGGAAGGGGTTATACAATTGGTGACTGTATGTACATTATGTGTCCTTGAGTAAGAGGAAAATGTGTGATCAAATAGAGCTTGCTTCTCTACACCATAACATGTAAGTGGGTGGAGGAGGCTATAAGCAGACATCCCAGCACCATCATACCTTAGCACTAGGGAATTATGTGTTAGGGAGTTGACTCTAATGTTCTAAAATGGTGCAATGTTTGTTCTGGAGGTGCCTCTATTGCTTTAAAACTTTATAATGATGCAAGTCAAGAGATAGTATGCTCTAGTACAATAGCCCCAAGTTAGGCTGGCACCACTATTTTCCATTATATGGATGTGATTACCATCCTCGTGACTTGCATTATAGAAAAACCAGTATATGTTATCTTGTCACCTAGTGATCCATGATGAACCCAAATTAGGTCATCCATGGACAAACCCTTCCACCCTCACCCCACTCTAGTTAATATTCCATTTCATAATAACACCTAATACTCAGTATCTTTCCCCTTGATGTGTTGTAGTATAACCCTCGGTAAGTTTAGTAAAGTTGTCAACCCTTACAAAATTTATAGTTTTAGTCCTAGGAATATTTGAAATCTGGCACAGAGGTGATTTTGTTACTAGAGAGACAATTAGAGTGCATGATAAGGTTGCGTAAATAAGGAAAAGATATGCCAACATATTGTCTCAAAAACTACCTTTTGGGCTCAAATGTGGCTCCTAGTTACCCTCTCTGTATGTTGCTGCCTCCAAGACAACTATTTTGGCATCTAATATTTGTCTAAGGGAGCTAACGATTTCTCTAAATCTTCCTCCATCACAGATCGAGATGGAATATGGCTTCCTGGTAGGACATGTGTGATTAGTTTCTCATGGATCTATTAGCCACCTAAATTTGACTCCCTTTGATTGTTGAACTTGCACGACGTCATTGCCTCCTACTACAGTGAGGAGAATGAATCTATTTGAGTTCTAAAGAGGAATCAATCATGATCCTTTCATTAAGAACCACCATGTATCCCGACCCTCCAAATATATGACATCTATAGGAGGAATGGATCAGCTCCATAGAACAAAGTTGGTCCCACCTTGTTTTAAGGGGGATCTAATTATAAACCAGATAGTGTGACTCTCTAGGGAGTCCTAGCATGTCATGTCAGTACATGCTATAACCAAAACATAAATGTCATAGGTGCCTTCTAGGGGTGTCAATGTCTCTATTCTTATCAAGACCTTGTGCATTAATCCAATGAAAATTGTCTGTCACGGTCTAGATTTCCTCTAGATGGTCTAATGCCAGCTTGAAGAGAACAAACTTCTCATTCTATTTGATCCAGAAAATAGGAGTCAGCTTAAGATCTGAACCTCAAACTATTTGATTCAAACTCAAATGTCATGAGAACAATTAGAGGGATGTTAATTACCAAAACTTTAACCAAAAGAAAGGTCTTAGATAGGTCCATGGGTCGTCCCCTCATGCCTAGATCCCTCCCAATGAACCCATTCATATGGTAACACTTGCACAATATTCAATAGTCATTTGCTAACACCTTCATCATAAGATGTAACAAGAACCATGCTACTGACAACACACATGACGGAGACTGAGACCCATAATTGGTGGGTCTATGGTGAGGGATGGGACTACTATATAACTCTTGGCACAGAAAATTCATGGTATGTTTCCAAACAATTAATGGATAACAGACTGTTGTATGAAACAGCTACTTTTAGCTAAACAAGTGTTTTGCATATGCAAGAGATTGTTGACGTTAAATCGGTCTATATATATTATTTATAATGGAAATTAAATAAGTTATTTGGTTGTTATATATGCCTAAAACACATTGAATTGATCTTACATATCCCCAGCACAAACCAATTCGGAACAGAGCCTAAATATAAGAACTGCACCATTTAGTGAGAGATCCAAACTCTTCGGCCACCTTGCTAGCCTAGATGCTACCCTAATAGAAGTCAAATGAGCCTATAGGATATTGCAATATACAATTCATTTTATGTACATAGAGCTTTCCTCACCTACAATCTCCCTACTAGGAGAATATCCCCCTCCAACTAGCGACACCGCCGGAGCTTCAAATACTTCTTGGACTCTCACATGGAGAGATGGCTCCTGAAAAAGAAGTCAAACAAAGACAAAACTGACCAAATGACCATTTCTGTAGGCATAGAAACAAATTGGAATGTTGCTGGTCGGAGTGATGTTAACTTCATACAAAAAGAATCAGTAATACCAAATCAAACAATTTAGAGAACTATAAAAAATCGCACAATATGCTATCACAAGTTGCACATGTTCTTTCTCCACTGTTTCATGTATTGCACATGATGCTATAAATTTAGAAGCACATTCAAAACTGGTCGGACAAAATAAAAAGAGTTATATCCATGATAAATGTAACTTTCCTATTCAGACAAGTGTAAATATCTTTTCAATCTCCTAGAGATTGAGCTTTCTTATTTTCCCTTCATCTATGGAAATTGGCAGTGTATATTTTCTTAGAATAATGATATAGAGCACACATCTTCCACCAAGATTTACACCTAGATCTCAGTTAACGCAAACACAAAATATGAAGTGACCGTCTGGTGCTATATAATGAAAATTTTAGCACAGTGCCAGAAGTCGAAGAGTTTCGAGACGACTGAGACGATCAAAATTATACAAAGAGTTGTTATTAGTGATAAAAGTCATTAAGAACACTACCAATTCTAAATGAAAATTGTACCAATATAAATACTAAACACTACTATATATATATATAATTGTGTACATCATATTTTATAAGTTATATATATATATATTTATTTATTTATTTATTTAATATTTATGCATTTCGTATTATACATACTACAGTGAGAATTTTTGAAATAAATATAGGTGCCAGAGCAGGTTCACGAGTCATTGTGCTTTCAGGTCATTGTGCTTTCAGGAAGCACTTACATCCTTTGTGCTTACTGGACTTTGAATCACATTATATGTTTTCATTTTTTATGCTCAATTTGTGTTTATGAGCTGTAGAACTCTTGTCTTCTTGTTTTCCTAGCCATTTTGTATATGTTAGTAACATTTTTTTATCCTTGGTAGACGCTCTTTAACCCAAAAAAAATTTGCTTTACTTTTTCTATTTTGTCATTGGGTCCTGCAAAAGTCCACTGATCCTTTATGCACACCAATTTGATGTAATTAACGATATTTTACATAAAGAAATAACACTCTCAATTGTGGTCTTATGCACACTTAGTAAAAATTTATTGTTGGAATTTTATCCCAGATTTTTTTATCTTTTAATTGGATTTTGTAGGTTGCTAATGGTAGCAGAATTGGACAAGATGAAAAAAATGGACAAGATAAATAGAGAATGTGTATGGGACAAAGAGAGAAAGATTTCCCCCCCCTTCCCATAACCCGTGGCAGAGGCCGGACGCCCGGGAGGGTGATAAATCAAGAGATGCTTCTCCGTGTGGTTCGAACACGGGTCCCTTCATTGGGGACCCGTGGAATTCGCCAACTAGGCTATTCCCTTGCCGGCATTGAATAGAATGTGCATACACATGTATGTGTATGTCTACACACACGATATAGCTATTATTTCAAAAAAAGGTCTTTGTTTTTTGGCACCCTATTTTACACTTTTTGCACACCTTTTAATGAAAAAATTGTATAAAATAAAATATAAAGATTCACATTATTAAGTGTGGATGTATAGAGAATTATAGGAAAGATCCACATGAAAAAAGTTTGATTACTAGCTGTCACGTTAGCAAATTGAGTAAAGAAATGCACACCTGAAAACGTGGATATTTAGAAGCCACATTGAAAATGTATTGCACCATAAAGCGTAGATATTTAGGTGCCACACAAAAAATGTGAAAAACAAATCACACCAAAAAGTGTGGATATTTGATGGAACACAAAAAATGTGAAACATTACACAAAACAGCATGAATATTTAGACACCAACAAAATTGTATGGCCCATAAACTGTGGATTAGTTGTTACACTTACTTTTTCCATGCTTCTAATTAGGGTACCTAGTGTGTGTTTCCATACATTTAAGAATGGAAAAATCATGTCTTCAATCGTGGAAGAACAAACATATTTTTGTGGTGCCCATGAACCATGGTGGGATAGTGGTTATGGCCAAGATAGCATATCAAACATGGATTATAATATACAAAGAAGATGACAATTCTTATTTGCATCTAATTGAATTATTATGTATTGTTATGTACTTTCACACTTTTACATGCACTCACATACACAGTATAATAATATATTGATCCATACTTTCATTTCACACCGTTTTAGGTAATTGCAAGAAAAGAAGCTATCAACAACTAATGAACTAGATGAAACTACCTAAAGGCAATAAAGCTAAGTAAAGAAGGATTAGTTAGATATTTCTTTTCAATATGTCTTAGTTCATGTTGGAGATTCATGTAATTTCTAAGAGGAGCATCATTGTTTAACTTGTAAATGACATTTTTAAAATAATAGAAATTATGTGTTATCATTAATTATTTAGTTAAATCTGGATCTTGAAACTTTTAGGTAATGATTTTCAAATTTAACGTATTTCTTTAGTTGGGGGACGCAGAAAAGTGTGGTCGTTATATATATATATATATATATATATATATATATATATATATATAGTGTGTGTGTGTACAATCAATAATTGTATCATAAGTGAAGAAGTTCAATTTTGTTATATGAAGCTAAAATAGATCATTTATTTGACATGAATAGTTATTGTATAATATATTTGCTAATGTACTACTTGTATGAGCAAAAGGCCCTTTTCTAGTTATACTACAAAAAATCTATGTATTTTTCCATGCTTAAATTTACATTTTCCCTCGCATTAAAGAGGAGTTAAATATGATATCCACGCATGTAACATCCCTGACCTGGGTTATGTATTAAACCTAGATGTTTTGCCTAATAAGTTTGAGTAGATTATTAATCTTATCTTGGTAAAAGTAATTAGGGCTCATGAGAAACTTATGTTTCAATTTTGGTCCTGATTGAGCAATGTTGAAGCAATGTTTGCTTATTTTGGACTAAAGTGCAAATTACCCAAGTTGAAGGGTTAAATTGCAAATGTTGCATGATAATATGTTCCTATGATGTTGAGACATCATAAGAATGAATATGATGTAGTGATATGGTATTCACAAGCTTGGGCACCAAGATTAAGCTTGTAAAGAAATCCTTGTGCATTAAAACCTAGTTTTGGTGTAATGTGCAATTTACCCAAAACCCAGGGTTCAATATGAAAATTACCACTTCAATAAGGTCCCTAATGTTTCTTGGCATCATATAGAGCAAAGAAAATGAGAGGGGAGCCTAATTTGAATTAAGTTGGAGGAAAGAGAATCTTGATATTAAAATAATCAAGATTTAATCCTAAGTGAAACCCTAATTTAATTTAGGGCAAAAATAAACAAAAATTAAAATGGTTGGATTAAGATGTGTGTGGATGAGTTTAAAGCCTTGCAAATGCACGAGCATATACTAAGGAGGTGAAATCCCACTCACCATTATAATAAGAAAAAGAATTTCCACTCAAATATGGATATTCTTATTATAAGGGTTAAGGTGCTTAATTTATTTTCCCTTAATTCATGGATAATGGAAGGGATATCAGTGGGGATAGAGATTCCCTTGCATTAAATAAACCAAGGGGGAAGTGGTGGCAACAATTTTGGAATAAATAGACTTTTATAAGAGATTTTCTCTCTCATCAATATTCTTATAAAAGTACCCTTTCTAAGCCAAAACAAAGGCTTTTTCAGATTTCTTTCTTTCCCCTTGCTTGTAAAACGACCAAGGATCTGTGGAGGAACAGGAGGACGACCCCAAACCTGTTGGTAAGCCCTTGACCTTCGTTCTCCTTGATTCCATGGTGGAAATAAAAAATAAATCATTGATTTCTTCTTATTTTGATCTCCTCTTCAACCCTAGCCAAACTTTTCAAACAAAAGCTTGAGAACGAGCCTAGGGGGAGTTGCAAGAGCCAATTGATTCAAGCCTTAATTGATGATCAATTGAGAGTCAATTGAGGGTCAAATCAGTTGAAGTTTGACCTAATTAACTCAATTGATGATTGTCTAACATGTATAAGATCGATTGAGGGGATCAACATTGGAAACCCTAATACAATTGACATGGTTGAGACACTTTTTGGTCCATGTGTTTTTTAGGAGGTTTGGACCAAACGGTCTCAAGACCATTTGGGACCAAACGATCTCAAACCGTTTGAAGACCAAAAGTGCAAACGGTTTCAATACCTACCTTGTCCAATTGGTTTCAAGTACAACTTGTTCAAATGCTTTTCAACCAATTGATGTATGAGAACTAAGATCACTGAGGGTCTAAGTAATCAACTATGTGAAGATCAACATGGTTAATCCATTTGGACATCTCATGTAATTGAAGGTCCAATATGGTGAACCTATTTAGATACTTAATGCATTTAAAGATTCCAATGGTTAACCCAATTGATCACTTTGTGGAATTGAAAGTTTAATTGGTCAATTCTTTTGAATTCATTAAATAATGGATGGTTTAATTGATTAGACCATTTGGACATCTAATATGATCAAAGTTCAATTAGATATGTGATTAATAAAGATGTAGACCCATGATGATTGTGAAGGTTAACCCTAGCTATGTGTACTCAAGTGAAGAGTTGACCTAGATTAATCTTGGAGTAGTTAACATCCTAAAGAGGATGAGAGAGAAAATGAGAGAGATGAATGCTTATATAATTAAGCCCTAATTCTCTCATTATGAGTAAACTATGTGATAAGGGTTGATCCAAAATAATGAGATCACGACACCCTAATCAATGAGCCTAAACTCTAATTAGAGCAATGCTATGTGTGAAACTCTAATTAGAACAATGCTATGTGTGAAATCCTAATTAGAACAATGCTATGTGTCAAACCCTAATTGGAGAAAAGCAATGTATGTAACCCTAATTAAGGCAAAGCTATGTGTGAAACCCTAATATAGGGTTGTGCTACTAATTCTATGTGAAGTCCTTTCACTGGGTGATGTGTTGTGAAATCCTAATTTCACATAATACTAGGTGAATCCTTGATATAGAAGGATGATCATATGAAACTCTATTGAAGAGTAATACTATGTGAAATCCACAAATGGATGGAATATTCTATGTGAATCCTCAAATTATAAGTATGGAGGATACTATTCCTAATAATGGAATAATGATTAATGTTATGACAAATGTAACACCTAGAAAGGTTGATAATGGATATCCTTATTTTTATAGTTCCTAACTCAAGGATGAGTCCATAGTATTGGCAATGGTTGTATAATCTAAATGAGTGACTAATGACCAATACTTTACATGATAAATGTGATGAATTGGTGCATAAAATATTAGGATGGGGAATACCCTAATACAAGCTAAGTGTATGAACTCGAGTAACATAAAGGTGTTGAGGGAAGTGATACATCAAGATATGATAGATATCACATCCAACACCCCAATTCTAGTATACCTTGATGAGTTTTAAGTCCAAGATAATTGGATGAATGACCCATGAGATGTGTCAAGTCAATGGCTACATTGAAATGTAATGCACTCTGTTGAATGTAGGCTAACATGCCTTATGAAAAGGTTAATCCAAACCTATAAACTATGATGTAATCATATTCTAGCAAAGAAGAGAGAGAAACTCAAGCTATGTGTTGATAATTCATTTAATGATGAATGATAAGGATAAAGAATATGATTGAATATTTATGATTATTCATATTGATTCCTTGCTATGTGAACCCTGATACAGAGTAATGCTATGTGAAACTTTAATACAAGTCAATGCTATGTGATCCCTAATGCAAGGTAATACTATGTGAAATTCTATGACAAGTTAATGCTATGTAAACCCTAATACAGGGTAATACTATGTGAGATCCTATGACAAGTTAATGCTATGTAAACCCTAATACATGGTATTACTATGTGAAGCTCTAATACATGATAATCCTATGTGAAGCTCAAATACAGACTAATGGGTTATGAATGTAATAAGATAACCCTCATATTGCATGATATTGATATGTAATTGTGTCATGATTATTAATCATGCATATATGTTGAGAAGATGAGCATAGCCAGGTATGGACTATGATGCTTTATTATTGAAAATGTTTTATAGGCTTTATAAGCCTTCATATGCTTTGTGTAGTAAGAATCATTGAACTTTGTGTACTATGTGCAATACATTATGTGGAAAGAATCATGACGTTCTTAATCAGATGATCTGAAGGTATGAAGTTACCTAATAAGTGATAACAAGTGTTCTATGGTGAGTTATGGGTTCAAATACCCAGATGCTATAATCATGATGATGAACTTGTTAAGAAATGGAATTGTACTTGGTAAGTTGAGGGACTAAGATCCCAATACTTTGTTAAAAGAGTATGGCTACAGGCCATGACTCCACGATGACAATGCCAGGCATTAGATATATGATCTAAGCCTGAAGAGAGTTAATGTTGTGGTAATGATTCTATAGTGAATAAATGTTATACATATTCTTCATTTTCCTTAAAGGATAAGTGACATGTTGTTCTATCAAATTATAGCTATAATGCTTTTGATAAGAATAATGTTCTAATCTGTTAGCCATTAAAATATCTGCTACCAAACAAATATAATTCCTTTGTGTATATTTATCTTCTTAAGCTGCAATAATAATGTTTCTGGCGGAGAGTTATATCTCTCTCTAGGGAAATTTACAATTGTCTCACCCCTGTGGGAACCACATTTTTAGGTGGACGCGGATGAGGAGGCAGAAATCCTTCAGTAGGAGAAGACAGCAGCAGCAGCAACAGGGATAGCAGTGAAGTCTCAGGTGGAGACATTGGTTGTCATGCCTTGTATAGCTAGAGTCATATGTGTCGTCTCTGTACTCTCAGGTCCTTGGAGTAGTAGTTAGTGCTTTTGAGATTTTGGATCAGTGCCTCAAGATTTTATACTACCTATGTTTTAGCTTGACATGACAGTTAATGCTTGTAATTCTCAAGTGTAGATGATACAGAATATGTACCTGTGAACAAGAATGTAATTATGTTACTTTGGATCTATGTGAGAAAGTTTTCCATTGATGGATCTTTTGATAAAGTGGTTTTAATTTTTAGTGATTTTTGGTAATCCGCTGTTTAGCGAATGCTCTCCGCATTAGTTAATTATGTTTTTGAGAGTTGTATGCGACAATTAAGTGGTATCAGAGCCCTAGGTTCGCTGAGTCTATAGAGACATAGGACTAAGGTTGTAGAGTCTGTTCTAAGTGTCTTCCAGTTTATCTGATAGTATCTTCTGCTCACATAGGAGAAGAAGAACTTGAAAATGACTGGAGAACATGAGGAACACATTTCTAAGGGCAATGTTGTTGCACCAGGAGAGGGTGCATGGGATCAAGTAAGAGGAGAACAAGTGCCTGAGAATTCCCACCTTGACCTAATCAGGATAAAGAATCCTATGTTATGCTCTTGACGGGCAGGATAGGACAACAGTAATGCATATAGAAGACTGGATACTAGTATTACAACCTAAGTTACCAGTCTTTAATGCATAAATTCTGGACTTTGAAAGGATTCATGAGTGACACGGTCATGTTGGAACAGTGGAAATATGGGAAAGATTAATTTATGGTGAGAAAGTAGACTCTTCCATAAGTCTAGACAAATAGTACATCTGTGATGGTAGTGCCCAAGGAGGGGCCATAAGCTATGAATTAAGGTAAGATATCTATAATTCTAGAGACAATTGCCTAGATATTCTGAAAATCCAAAGTTTTTGGTGTCACTAGTGTAATAAATGCCTAGTGCACCAGGGCAGTAGCCACTAAGTAAAGGCAAAAGCAGCAACATGAGATAACTAGACACTATGTATTTAAAACAACCTAATGTGATAAGTGACCTTGAGGGGTAATACTTAAATGAAATATATTCAATCTGATACTTCATATTATGATTCTATGTGTTAAAAATATGAAAGTAGTTGTTTTTTTTTAATTCCTTTGACTCGTCCTATAAGGACACAAGGAAGATGATAACTTATATCCTACTCAGTGTTCCTTAAAATGTTTTATAATCTCCCTTAACTGTGTGTTGAAAGATGAGATTTAGAAATGATGCCTGGAGGAAATCTAGGAATGGAAAATCCTATGTGTATAATGGTACAAAAAGTGAGGAATACAATAGTAAATAAAGTGCATACTACCTAATTTCAATACTTATATACCCTTGCCAGGTATATGGTTATTGAAGATAAGGAAAGTAGGGAACTCTTAGATTGTTATCTTTCTGATTACTCTGATCAAGTAGTCATTTTGAAACAATCTAGAGAGTATAAAGAAACTTAAAGGGAAAAGCTATGTGGACATTCCCAACTAATAGGGGAGAGCTATGTGGACATCCCCAACTTAAAGGGAAAAGCTATGTGGACATTCCCAACTAATAGGGGAGAGCTATGTGGACATCCCCAACTTAAAGGGAAAAGCTATGTGGACATTCCCAACTAATTGGGGAGAGATATGTGGACATCCCCAACTTAAAAGGGAAAATCTATGTGGACATTCCCAACTAATAGGGGAGAGATATGTGGACATCCCCAACTTAAAGGGAAAAGCTATGTGGACATTCCCAACTAATAGGGGAGAGCTATGTGGACATCCCCAACTTAAAGGGAAAAGCTATGTGGACATTCCCAACTAATAGGGGAGAGCTATGTGGACATCCCCAACTTAAAAGGGAAAAGCTATGTGGACATTCCCAACTAATAGGGGAGAGCTATGTGGACATCCCCAACTTAAAGGGAAAAGCTATGTGGACATTCCCAACTAATAGGGGAGAGCTATGTGGACATCCCCAACTTAAAGGGAAAAGCTATTTGGACATTCCCAACTAATAGGGGAGAGCTATGTGGACATCCCCAACTTAAAGGGAAAAGCTATGTGGACATTCCCAACTAATAGGGGAGAGCTATGTGGACATCCCCAACTTAAAGGGAAAAGCTATGTGGACATTCCCAACTAATAGGGAAGAGTTATGTGGACATTTCCAACTAATAGGGGAGAGCTATGTGGACATCCCCAACTAATAGAGAAAAGTTATGTGAACATTCTCAATTACATAGAGTTTGCTAAGTGAACTTTCCTAAATGAATAAAGGATTGTTGAGTAAATTATCTCTGTTATATATATATATATATATATATATATATATTTCCCTTTGATAAATATTCTTAGGTGATGATAGATGTATGCTCTTTTATGCTTCTTCCTTTCAATAATATGGACAGCATATGTTAGGGGTTTATGCTTTGCATAGACAATAAACATTCATAAGGTTGAATTAATGAAAGGAACTTTGTGTGGATTACAGAATCCATGATATCTCCATGATATTAAGATTTTATGTGGAGACTTGAGGGTATGATAACTGAATAAATCTGTCCCTCCTTTTCCTGGGATTTCGGGGAAGAAATCCTTGTTAGGGGTTTATAATTTGTAACATCCCTGGCCTGGGTTATGTGTTAACCCTAGATGTTTTGCCTAATAAGGTTGATTAGATTCTTAATCTTATCTTGGTAAAAGTAATTAGGGCTCATGAGAAACTTATGTTTCAATTTTGGTCCTGATTGAGCAATGTTGAAGCAATGTTTGCTTATTTTGGACTAAAGTGCAAATTACCCAAGTTGAAGGGTTAAATTGCAAATGTTGCATGATAATATGTTCCTATAATGTTGAGATATCATAAGAATGAATATGATGTAGTGATATGGTTTTCACAAGCTTGGCACCAAGATTAAGCTTGTAAAGCAATCCTTGTGCATTAAAACCTAGTTTTGGTGTAATGTGTAATTTACCCAAAACCCAGGGTTCAATATGCAAATTTACACTTCAATAAGGTCCCTAATGTTTCTTGGCATCATATAGAGCAAAGAAAATGAGAGGGGCGCCTCATTTGAATTAATTTGGAGGAAAGAGAATCTTGATATTAAAATAATCAAGATTTAATCCTAAGTGAAACCCTAATTTAATTTAGGGCAAAAATGAATGTATTAATTAAAGGGCCTTCAATAAAAATTAAAATGGTTGGATTCAGATGTGTGTGGATGAGTTTAAAGCCTTGCAAAGGCACGATCATATCCTAAGGAGGTGAAATCCCACTCACCATTATAATAAGAAAAAGAATTTCCACTCAAATATGGATATTCTTATTATAAGGGTTAAGGTGCTTAATTTCTTTTCCCTTAATTCATGGATAATAGAAGGGATCTCGGTGGGGATAGAGATGCCCTTGCATGCAAGAAACCAAGGGGGAAGTGGTGGCAACAATTTTGGAATAAATAGACTTTTATAAGAGATTTTCTCTCTCATCAATTTTCTTATAAAAGTACCCTTTCTAAGCCAAAACAAAGGCTTTTTCGGATTTCTTTCTTTCCCCTTGCTTGGAAAACGACCAAGGAGCTGTGGAGGAACAGGAGGACGACCCACAACCTGTTGGTAAGCCCTTGACCTTCGTTCTCCTTGATTCCATGGTGGAAATCGAAAACAAATCATTGATTTCTTCTTATTTTGATCTCCTCTTCAACCCTAGCCAAACTTTTCAAACAAAAGCTTGAGAACGAGCATAGGGGGAGTTGCAAGAGCTTCATACATCATTTTTTCCGTGAGCTTGGAGCTTTGGAGCTCAATTGGAGGCGGGTTTTATAACTTGAACCCATATTCATTGTTATTGAACTCAATTTCTCAATTCAATTGATTCAATTGCTCTTTTTGTAATACCCTTGATTAGTTGATGCAATTTCCATGAAGATGGCAGTAGATTTTGAAGGTTTGCAGGTTGATGATTATGAAATTATCACAAGTACACACCTTATCCAAGGGAATGAGAAAACGGTTTTCAAAACCGCATGATTTAGTTAGTTGCAAAACTGAATGGACACTTTTGAGTTCAAAACCGTTTGGAGTATTTGGACTCCAAGACCGCATGGGTAATTCACTCAAAAATGTATGGGTAATACACCCAAGACCGCATGGGTAATTACTCAAGACCGCATGGGTAATTTTACCCCAGATCCAATGGATAATTCACCTCAAAACCGAATGGGTTTCAACTTCAAGATCGATTGGGTAATTTAGTCCAAAACCGAATGGGTAATGGACTCAAAACCGTTTGAGAGGGTTGACCAAGGGTTGCCCGTTTGAGATTCCTATTCCTAATTATTTTGGTTTATAACCCACCAAATTTGTTGGATTAATTCCAAAGGAATCATGATTTTAAGACTAATCAATTAGGCAAACCTAATTGGATTAAGTGCTGATTTGATGATCAACTCAATAGCTCAAACCCTAATGATTTTTCACTAGAATCCAAGGGTTGGATGAGCCAAACGGTCTCAAGACCATTTGGAGCTCATCCAAACGGTCTCAAGACCTTTTGGAGGTCACACAAGACGGTTTGGAGGTCTAGGGTTGAGTATGGTTAAGCAATTGAAGATCCAAAGTACTAAGTTGGAGTGTAATCAATTGTTGATTTGGTGATCAACCCAATGATCCAAACCCAAATGGGTTGACTTGGATTTTGATTATGTGATAGGAAAACGGTCTCAAGACCATTTGGAGGTCATTCAAATGATCCCAAGACCGTTTGGGGTCAGCTCATGTCCAAATTGGATGATGGTTCAATGGGTTCAAATCAATTCGACTCACATTGAAATATGTTGAAGGGTTATTGATTCCAAACCCTAAACCAATTGATTCAAGCCTTAATTGATGATCAATTGAGGGTCAATTGAGGGTCAAATAAGTTGAAGTTTGACCTAATTAACTCAATTGATGATTGGCTAACATGTATAAGATCGATTGAGGGGATCAACATTGGAAACCCTAATACAATTGAAGTGGTTGAGACACTTTTTGGTCCATGTGTTTTTGAGGAGGTTTGGACCAAACGGTCTCAAGACCATGTGGGACCAAACGGTCTCAAGACCATTTGGGACCAAACGATCTCAAACCGTTTGGAGACCCAAAGTGCAAACGGTTTCAATACCTACCTTGTCCAATTGGTTTCAAGTACAACTTGTTCATATGGTTTTCAACCAATTGATGTATGAGAACTAAGATCACTGAGGGTCTAAGTAATCAACTATGTGAAGATCAACATGGTTAATCCATTTGGACATCTCATGTAATTGAAGGTCCAATATGGTGAACCTATTTAGATACTTAATGCATTTAAAGATTCCAATGGTTAACCCAATTGATCACTTTGTGGAATTGAAAGTTTAATTGGTAAATTCTTTTGAATTCATTATATAATAGATGGTTTAATTGATTATACCATTTGGACATCTAATATGATCAAAGGTCAATTAGATATATGATTAATAAAGATGTAGACCCATGATGATTGTGAAGTTTAACCCTAGCTATGTGTACTCAAGTGAAGAGTTGACCTACATTAATCTTGGAGTAGTTAACATACTAAAGAGGATGAGAGAGAGAATTAAAGAGATGAATGCTTATATAATTAATCCCTAATTCTCTCATTATGAGTAAACTATGTGATAAGGGTTGATCCATAATAATGAGATCACGACACCCTAATCAATGAGCCTAAACTCTAATTAGAGCAATGCTATGTGTGAAACTCTAATTAGAACAATGCTATGTGTGAAATCCTAATTAGAACAATGCTATGTGTGAAACCTTAATTGGAGCAAATCTATGTATGTAACCCTAATTAAGGCAAAGCTATGTGTGAAACCCTAATATAGGGTTGTGCTACTAATTCTATGTGAAGTCCTTTCATTGGGTGATGTGTTGTGAAATCCTAATTTCACATAATACTAGGTGAATCCTTGATATAGAAGGATGATCATATGAAACTCTATTGAAGAGTAATACTATGTGAAATCCACAAATGGATGGAATATTCTATGTGAATCCTCAAATTATAAGTATGGAGGATACTATTCCTAATAATGGAATAATGATTAATGTTATGACAAATGTAACACCTAGAAAGGTTGATAATGGATATCCTTATTTTGATAGTTCCTAACTCAAGGATGAGTCCATAGTATTGGAAATGGTTGTATAATCTAAGTGAGTGACTAATGACCAATACTTTACATGATAAATGTGATGAATTGGTGCATAAAATATTAGGATGGTAAATACCCTAATACAAGCTAAGTGTATGAACTCGAGTAAGATAAAGGTGTTGAGGGAAGTGATACATCAAGATATGATAGATATCACATCCAAAACCCCAATGCTAGTATACCTTGATGAGTTGTAAGTCCAGGATAATTGGATGAATGACACATGAGATGTGTCAAGTCAATGGTTACATTGAAATGTAATGCACTCTGTTGAATGTAGGCTAACATGCCTTATGAAAAGGTTAATCCAAACCTATAAACTATGATGTAATCATATTCTAGCAAAGAAGAGAGAGAAACTCAAGCTATGTGTTAATAATTCATTTAATGATGAATGATAAGGATAAATAATATGATTGAATACTTATGATTATTCATATTGATTCCTTGCTATGTGAACCCTGATACAGAGTAATGCTATGTGAAACTTTAATACAAGTCAATGCTATGTGATCCCTAATGCAAGGTAATACTATGTGAAATCCTATGACAAGTTAATGCTATGTAAACCCTAATATAGGGTAATACTATGTGAGATCCTATGACAAGTTAATGCTATGTAAACCCTAATACAGGGTATTACTATGTGAAGCTCTAATACATGATAATCCTATGTGAAGCTCAAATACAGACTAATGGGTTATGAATGTAATAAGATAACCCTCGTATTGCATGATATTGATATGTAATTGTGTCATGATTATTAATCATGCAGATATGTTGAGAAGATGAGCATATCCAGGTATGGACTATGATGCTTTATTATTGAAAATGTTTTATAGTATTTATAAGCCTTCATATGCTTTGTGTAGTAAGAATCATTGAACTTTGTGTACTATGTGCAATACATTATGTGGAAAGAATCATGATGTTCTTGACCAGATGATCTGAAGGTATGAAGTTACCTAATAAGTGATAACAAGTGTTCTATGGTGAGTTATGGGTTCAAATACCCAGATGCTATAATCATGATGATGAACTTGTTAAGAAATGGAATTGTACTTGGTAAGTTGAGGGACTAAGATTCCAATACTTTGTGAAAAGAGTATGGCTACAGGCCATGACTCCACAATGACAATGTCAGTCATTAGATATATGATATAAGCCTGAAGAGAGTTAATGTTGTGGTAATGATTCTATAGTGAATAAATGTTATACATCTTCTTCATTTTCCTTAAAGGATAAGTGACATGTTGTTCTATCAAATTATAGCTATAATGCTTTTGATAAGAATAATGTTCTAATCTGTTAGCCATTAAAATATCTGCTACCAAACAAATATAATTCCTTTGTGTATATTTATCTTCTTAAGCTGCAATAATAATGTTTCTGGTGGAGAGTTATATCTCTCACTGGGGCAATTTACAATTGTCTCACCCCCGTGGGAACCACATTTTTAGATGGATGCGGATGAGGAGGCAGAAATCCTTCAGTAGGAGAAGGATAGCAGCAGCAACAACAACAGGGACAGCACTGAAGTCTCAGGTGGAGACATTGGCTGTCATGCCTTGTATAGCTAGAGTCCTATGTGTCGTCTCTATACTCTCAGGTCCTCGGAGTAGTAGTTAGTGCTTTTGAGATTTTGGCCCAGTGCCTCGAGATTTTATACTACCTGTGTTTTAGCTTGACAGGACAGTTAATGCTTGTAATTCTCAAGAGGAGATGATACAGAATATGTACATGTGAACAAGAATGTAATTATGTTACTTTGGCTCTATGTGAGAAAGTTTTCCTTTGATGGATCTTTTGATAAAGAGGTTTTAATTTTTAGTGATTTTTGGTAATCTGCTATTTAGTGAACGCTTCCGCATTAGTTAATTATGTTTTTGAGAGTTGTATGCCACAACGCAAGTCAAAACGGTGATAAATTTTAATTTCGTTACTTATCCACATTGTTTTGTGTATTATATTATTGTCACTTTTTACTGTGCATACTAAATCATCCACACTATTTAACGTGGGAAGTTCATCTGCCCCATTGTTCGGTGTTTATCTGGTGGGAAGTTATTGTCCACTCTAAAAAGTGTTGAAAATTTGGATGTTACTACCAGGTCTTAGCATGAATGACGACCACAAATAATTAATATGTTTGTCTCAAATTAATAAATAATATATACTTCCTATTTTGTGTTAATGACTACATTTATATCACTAAACCAGAGTTTATAGGTTGACTTACATTGTGATCTTGAAGATTCATATAAATATAGTAGAAAACACAAGTTGTATACATTTTTTGAAGATTGTTTAACAGAGTTATATACATACATATATAGTCAATCATATTTCACCAGAATGATATTCTACAAATTAAGAGTTACAAGAAATTATTTCAGACATCTAGAGACAATTGTTGTCTACATCAATCAATCATAAATAGACTAATTGGGGACCCTCTTTCCATGTTGTTCTCTTGTGGTATCTCCCTCTAATTCCCTTAGATGTTTCTACCGGACTCTAGGTTTGAATTATTTTGTGACTTCACCAAGTTCTCTAGCCCTATTCTCCTTGTTGTTGCCTTTTATGTCCTACGTGCTTCTCTTTACCCTATTGTACTACAGGTTGGCAGGACAGATGATAGCATTTTAATGGCATCTCCAGCTAGTTGTAGTAATGGAAGAGAGGATTCTCTTGCTTCTCTTTTCTAAGCTTCCCTCCCCTGACGATCAGAGCATTCGAACACACGAACTTCTTGACAGATTCATGTGAGCTAAATAGGGTCAGAATGGACTGAGTCAAACTTATGACATTGATGATAGCTTCAACAATTGTCCTTCCTCATTCAGAAATATCCAACGATACAATTCTTTTCACCTGCTTTAGGAAACATAAGCGTCATTTCTTCAATCATGTTGTACAAATAAACAAAATTATCAATTACATTTGGAAGGATACTTCTCGTGAAATAAATGAACATCAAAATGACACATGTGAGGATTGTTGGTCATATTTCCATACGTATGGGAACAAATATACTATCTTGTATACTATTCAGTAATTTTATTTGCAAGTGTGCGATATTTGACAATAAAACAGAGGGTTCTAAGATAATCAATTGTTTATTTGACTTGGTAGGAGAGATGGTAAAAAATAAAAAAACCATCAGACAAAATCTGATCCAACCCAACACGGAAATTATTTAGAGGTGCAATACATCTATACACCTCTACCTTA
The DNA here is from genome assembly GCA_963693085.1 of Alisma plantago-aquatica. Taxonomy (NCBI): domain Eukaryota; kingdom Viridiplantae; phylum Streptophyta; class Magnoliopsida; order Alismatales; family Alismataceae; genus Alisma; species Alisma plantago-aquatica. Next base: position 1,855,320,253 of record OY856409.1, read on the forward strand.
CATGCTTCATTATTTAAAAAATTATACAAATGTACAGCCCTCACATTCTGGTTCAAGTGGGGTTACATTAGACCTTCATCTAAAGGACTTGTGTGCCAAAGTAAACAGTGCTATTGATGACGTGAAATCTAACGCGAAAGGAAAATCAAAGGCTAATGTAAACCGTTCATTTGAATCTTTTGTTGAGACTAAGGAATGTTTAAATGTTATTATATCAGATATGTTGGTTCAGCTAATTAAAGGATACAGTCTATCTACATTCGAGTTTTTTGGTACTGGAGTTGTATTGACTTTTGTCAATTGTTTGTATCATGAAACATTCTCCAACAAAAAAGATTCATAGGCTGACCTACCTGGTTTCGACAACAAGTCCTTCACTTCAAAAAGCCTTGCCTTGTTTAGAGAGGTTTCATCTTGTTCTTAGTCATTCTTCACGATTAGCAAGTGGAAGTTCATGCATTTATTCCAGACTGAGCAAAATATTGTCTCATCCTTTTAATCTCTGACTATAAAGATCACATGGTGAAAATTTTCTTTGTGATCACTCCTCAAATGTTGTGTTTACAGACCCATTAATGAGTTTAACTATTGTTTAGGAATTTCTTTAGCCAAGAGTGCAACACAGAGAGTCTAGACAAAATTCAACCATTTCAATAGGAAATTTGAATCAAGAAACTCAAATCATAGGGGATGTTTGTTCTCTGGCATCTTTGTTCACATATTCTGGTCATTTCCACTCAAACCGTTGCACAACCTTCTGGTATTCAAGAAGTTCTGCAAGAGAAGAATTAACCAGGGGAAATACTATCAATACTTTTACTATTATTTGAATGAAACAGATAGTTATAAGACTAAATGTTTATTTCAAAAATTCTCATGAAAAGAGTATCAGGACCTATCACTCTTGTTGAGAGTGTGATCTTGTCCATCGGTCTGTTTGAAAACCTCTTACATTTGATGATGTGAACATGCAGGGGTCAAAGTGAATCAAAGGGTAATTATTTTAAAGCACAATTTATTAGTTAGTGTTGAAGTTTGTTCAACAACTAGATTGTAGGTCGTCTATGACCTTATTCGTAAGGGTGACTTAGTAGGTCTTTTTTATCATGTATTTACTACCAACACTATTGTATTAAACATAGGTACATATGGAGACCAATGAGTGATGTCATAAAAGGTTTTAGTCATTCAAAAATGGCCTAAACTCCCTATATATAATTAGTATGCATTGTATGTAAATGAGAATTTTTCCATGCAGTATACTACATATATATACCTAGGACGTATTTGTGTTTTCCTCATGAATAATAGAGACTATCCAACTGTCATTCTCTTCACAACGGTTTTTGAGATTCAACATTAATGCAGCCCCCAAACAAAATTGTTTCTTCCCCAGTTGATGATACTCCATCTTGATATGGATCCATCCCTCTGATAGTTAATGTATTAATTGTGGCGATGTGAACAGAAATTACATATCATTTTTCCTTTTTTTGTGAATTGAAAATTTATATACCTTGGTTATGTTGGATGTGCCATCATCTTCAAGGTAATGTTTGGCAAAGCTACCATACTTGTTGTAGAAATACAAATAGATAGTTATAGTCCATAAGTATATGGCATCTTAATATAAAATTTACCAACCCAAGTGTTTTCATTACTAACTTGTATTTGTAATTTTAATTTGCCAAAAATGTAAAATGATTTTTTCATTTTGAAAATGTTGTTTTCTTTCAATAATTAGAAATATTTTGTACCACATTATTGGCACTTGTATAATCAGATAGTTGTCATGAACACAAAAGGGAGTATATAGTTTTCTTTATAAAACCACAATATCATTAATAAAATAGAATTTCTGTAACATCACAATATGTACATTTTGATAAACTGGTAAGGTGGTCAAAAGAAACCAGAGGTGACCTTAGAGAGCCTATTAATAGGGGGTTCATGACACAAAAAGGTATAACAATTTGTGTCATTTCATGCCATAATCTGTACTAGGTGATTATGTTTGTCACTTGGAGAATGCACGATTGGAAGCTCTTTGGGTTGTAAAGTTGAACTACTTAGTGGCGTCAGTCAAAGGAAAGGATGCCAACAATTTGCTTACTTATGAGCTACTTTCTACCTGTTATGATAGTGAATGTGCTGGATTTTCTAGAGGATTCATAGCCAAAGCATAGAACAATGAGCTTTAACATAGCAGTGCTTGATTGTGTCATGGATGTGAAATGTTGGAGGTGCTTGTTGCTGGCTATCATATTGTAAAATTTATAGTTACTACTTCCACTTATCCTATTGGTAGATGCAAAAGGGGTTTCCAATTTTTAGATTTTTTATAAAAGTGATATGCTTCTTGTCTTTCTTGATACTTGTTGCAAACAACAACTATGCATGCAATGATAATACACTCTAAGATAGAGGCTTATGCAATGGTAGGTGGTATAGACTCCAAATCCAAAATGTCTACTGACATGCAAGTACAATGGAAGTCATAACTTACTGTATTTTAACTTGAAACATCTCTTATGGATCACAACACACCCATTGGTTGTGCATGAGGCAAGTGAACCACAACTTGCATCCAGCATGTCTGTTTGTGGGCCATTAGGTTCGAAAGAAGCAAATCTGAGTATGCTTTTCTCCCTGTGTAGTAGAAATCAATGAAAATAATAAATTTCCCATGTAGAGTGCATCAACGGCAGTAAAGAGATGCCTTATTGTACTATATTGCACCTATTGAAAAACCACAAAAGTAATAGAAAGAAGCCAATAACTTGTTGGATTGTTGTAGAGATATGTATACATATTGTTTTGAATTAGAAGATATATGAATCTTGGGAGTTTGGATTTCATAAAGATATTATTTATAATTTAAGACAGGGAATGAAGCCTAAAACATTAGAAATTATAAGTCTGAATTGACGACTATATGCTAAATAAATCAGACCAGGATAGCAACCTCCAAATACAAAACCATACATAGATCAAATGTTGGCCTGGAGAATTAGAACATGTTCAATCTCCTCATTGATATCAAAGAGAGAAAGCCCCAATGTTACCAATGAAAAAAAGCTCTACTGCCATTATTAAACATAATAAAGTTTAGCTCATGTAAAGATGAAAGTCACAGTCTTGACTGGTAAATATTTGAAAAATATGACCATGTCAAAGCATCAGCCTTACACACTCACTTTTTAAGTAGAAATTTGTAGCAACCATAGACCTTGCTTCATCATCCATCCCAACAATTTTTGGCTAACTCAGTGTCATGCTTCAATATTATTTCTTATAAATAATAGATCATTTCAATTAAAAAGACTATACATAGAGAAAAATGCAAAAGAATTACTAGGTGGACACCGTTGAGAAAATCTATGATAGATTAGATGACTCAAAAATAATCCCACTATCTAAAGCAGGTGAAGGGCATCCTAGCATGATCTACTGACCATGTGCTAAAAATGATGTACATTTTACACCCAATGGGATAAAAAGTTTATATACTAAAAATGTTAGATTAGGGAGTTGTACCAAATCAATGATTTTTATAGGATAGTATTATTTACAAAAAAAACATGTACCAATTTTTTATAGAATTGAACACTAGAAATGGGATTAAACAATTTAAACCACGGACTGAAGCCTAAAACATTTAGAAATTATAGGTCTTAATTGAAGACTTTCTATGCTAAATAAAATCAGAACAAGATATCTACCTCTAAATACAACAAAACCAAACCTAGCTAAAATGTTGTCCTGGAACATCAGAACCTGCTCAACCCCCCCCCATCGATATCAAAGAGAGAATCTGCCAGTCTTACAAATGAAATATAATGTCTGCTTCTATTATTGAACATAATAAAGTTTAGATTCTACAAAGATTAAAGTCATAGTCTAGAAGGGTAAATAGTTAAAAAATCTGACAGTGTCAAAGCTTGAGCTTTACACACTCATTGTTTAAGTAGCAATCTACATCAACCATAGACCTTGCTTCATCATCTAGTGCAACAATTTTCATCCAAGACACCATCGTGTTTCAATATTCTCCCCTGTAAATAATAGATCATCTCAAAAAAACAGTGAGTTAGAGCATGAAAACATGATGAAGTGCCCCACCAATAACAAAGAGAGTACGTGTATATTACATGTGCAATAAAGGTATGTTGCTATCATTACATCTAGCTACAATAAAGTACCACCAGCCATAGTTTTTGGGTTTTGTAATACAAAAAACAGGCATGAACAAACAAAAAGAGAGAGATGGAACATATAGATATATTCACATCTAAATTTATATCTCATTTAACATATTTTGGTCTATAGACATTGACATATTGCTAAAGGAACATATAAAGATAGACACTTCTAATATACCATTGCATTCAACAAACTTTGATCAAAACATGTTGGAATATTGTTGATAGTCATTAATACAAAGCAAAATGACAACATATAAATAAACATTATAAATTACCTATCTAAATGACAAGGTTCATACAAATATAAAAACTATTCACAACATTGTTCCACTATAATAAAAGCTTAAATAGAATTAGAAATGTCGCACTAAACTCAAACTCAAGTTCTTGATGTACTTCCCATCCATCATGCATTTTGTGGCGTGAAGCATTTGCAACAACCTACAATGTCCAAATAGAACTATTACGAACAAAACATGATAGGTATGTCTACTTTATATAGTTTAAAATATGCACATAGTAATAAAAAAGACTGACCTTCTCATGATATGAATAAAAACTTGAGAATAAAATCTTAACACCACACTACATTGACCATATACATACACCATATACCCAAAACAACTATAAAATCATGATATATAAGTACATATAAAGGAATATTACTTCTTATTCATGAATGTTCCTTTCACTGCTTCCCCTACATGTAGGACCAATAAGAAGAATGTCATTCCTAGCGAGTGTTGAAGTGATGCAACATAGTTGAGTTAGCAAATTTGCATGTGCATTCCTCAATTGTTCATTCTCTTTCTACAATAATACATTTCCATTCTTTAGTTTCTCATTCTCTTTCTCTATAGAAATGAGTTTTCCTTTCACATTTGTTAAGTCATCATCATAACCTCTCTAGCACAAATCAACCTTCAATCCAAATACTTGACTTCTGCAAACTCCATGACCATAACCAACAACTCTTTGATTAGAAATCTCTTCATCATACATTTTTTGATTAAAAATCTCATATTCCATACATTCTCTAGGCATTTCAGGATTCTCAACCACACATTCGTCCACCAACTTTTCAGTTGTTTCCTAAATTAAATTAACTAAAAGGTGTACTACTTTTGATGTCATGTATAAAAATTAATGTATATGGTAATTGAATGGAATAAAAAGTGATGTATCTAACCATGAATCTTTAGTATTTGTATCTTAGATGTAGCTTCCATCTTTTCTTTGGTGGGTAATCTTCCAAACTTCCAAATTCCTAGGATCCCTATTTTCACGTGTGTTCTACAAAAATACATATTGTGTTAAATAAATTGTACAACAAACTCAACTCTAATCAAATATGCAAGACCATATGATCATATCTCACAAATTCATGCTTCTTTTGGGCAAAGCTTTTTGACCCTGTGGTATGGCAATCAGCCTTTTGAGCACATGCTCTTTTTACTAGAGTTGAAAGTGTCTACAAAACCACAAAAAAAGTTAGTATATCATATTAGCAACATGAAAATCAAAATTATGTAAGATTATAACACCCACCTTCCCTTTAGATGAGAACCAATAGCTAACCAATCCCACCCTCTCTAACGACGTTTCTTGGAACTTGGCTTACAATTTGTTCTTCTATTTTGATAGGATCCAAGTAGAGACATTTCAATTTATGTCTATAAGCTTTCCATTTGTTGTTGACATGGGACATACACTTTTCATCGATTTCCACATCATTTAGAATATGAAACTTACTCTAATTCAATAAAAAAATAAATTTAGATTGGATCCCAATATTAGTACATATATATAATACAAATTTTAGTTGCTTACTCAAGTTAACCTCAAAATGTCAAGTTTATAGGGCTTGTGCACTTTGGGCCAGTCAATCTCACCAATAGGACAAAGATTCCCCTACTTGGCCTCCTCCCCCAAGAATCTTACCAATAGATGGCCCCCTTTTCCTATCGGTTGTTTAACAACATACTTCATTGTCTCTAGAAGCCATACGTGTGATACATGAACTTGACCTTTTTTTGTCCCAAAATTTCCATCAGAATCTACAAAATTTTTGAAACATGCTTCAAAATTAGAAATAACTTTATTAATGGGTAGTTAAGTAAATAGCAATAACAAACAAACTAACCAACAGTTTCTAATACATCATCGTCATGAAAAGAAATATTTTCATTCCAAGTCTCATCTTAAGGATGCTCTGGATCTAGTTGGGAATCTTCTATTTCATCATTATGATCTCCACCTTCTTGGTGTGATCTTGATGTGTGTCTCTGATCAGTTGGACTTGGCTCAGTTGACGTGACACTTGGAGTTGTTTGTTTACCTTTCCACATTTTTCTCCTTTAAAGGCTTGGTACCTGAAATTATATTCAAATAATAAAGAATATACATCAGCATAGTAGGTAAAGCATGAACAAGCACATAATACTAAGTAACATAAGAATAAGTAAAACAATAGAAATTTCTTCATGTGATTAAATAATAACTTGAAATATAAAAAGAACAATAGAATGACTCAAGAGGAGACACATACATTACCCTATATTTATATTAAAAAATGCATTATATCAACTAGTCTTGTAAAATTTCCTCATTCGTAGTTAATTCGAGTGAAATCTATCATTGACAAGTTCGGAGACCACCCCAACATCAAAAGAATCTCTAATTTCATGTTGAACAACATGTAACCAAGATTTCTCTATTTCATCATCTACATAGAAAACCTACTTTGCTTGAGATGAGAAAATGAATGGATCATCTTTAAGGTTTCTACCAGTATGCATCAACTTTGAAAAAATCACAAGAGAATTTTTGTTTTTATCATGCTTGAACCCCCTTGTTGAAGTCATATCCACCCACTCACATCGAAAAAGCACTATTTTACAAGTGCCATAATATTCTAATTCATAAATATTAGTGAGTCATCCATAGAAAGAATCTCCATCAGCATCGACCATGACACCAGAATTGTGTGCTTTTCTATATATTTCTCGTTCAAATATAAGATATTTGTGGTCATTGACTATAAGTCCTTGTAGCCTTTTAGCATAAACATTAAGTCCATGAGTTAAGGCCATTCTTAACATTCCTTCTTTGGTTCTCACATCAATATTTGGTACCTATAAAAATGAAAATTATTAGTCACGTGAATTGACATTTCATATGACTATTACAAAAATTTGGTCATGTTTCTATTACCTGATCATTTAGCCATATTGAATAATCTTATAACAACCAGTTAGCCTCTAATGATTGATTGAATCTTATTCCTTTTTGTATACACTCTTGTCTCTTATGATATAAAAATTGTCTACAACAACATAGTGGATTAGCTCATATGTAGTCTACTATATAAGAACACATTTCATAAACAAACACATCTTACTCTTTCAAGTCCTTCATGATGTCATCACAATGAAGTAGCACATAACGATGTGCTTGCTCCATTCTTTTTTCTTAAAAACGAATGATCTTTTCAGCCCCAACATGACATCCACTAGAATTGAACAAGTATAGAACTTTGTTTGGAATGTTGTCATAATTTCTTTTAGGTTTATTAAATATGGCATCCCTACCTTCCATATATATAGAACAAAAGGTAATTGTCTCTTCTAATATATAACCCTCTGTTATTGAGCCCTTGGGTTGTGATTTATTCCTTACATAGCCTTTCAATCGAGCTAAATACCTATATAAAAGTTATAATGGTATTTAATGACAAAATGAAAATATTTTAAACATTTAATAAATTAGGATAAAATTGTAATCAACATATTCTTATAGATTCTAAATTTTCAATAGGATACATCCATTCGTAGTGGATTGTTCCACCAAGCTTTACTTGATCCACCAAGTAAACCAAGAGGTGAACCATAATTCTAAAGAAAGGAGGAAGAAACTCCATCTCTAAATGACAAAGTGTGTCCACAATACTTTCTTGTAATTCATCAATCTCATTAAGATCAATACAAGTAGAGCATAATGACTTAAAGAAAGTAGATAATTTTGATAACACATCAACAACTTTAGTTGCTCCAGCAGCCCGTAGTGCTATAGAAAGTATATCTTGCATGATGATATGATGATCATGGCTTTTAAGATTTATTAATCTATGTTGTTTCATGTTAACACATCAAGAAATGTTTGATGCATACCCATCTGGCACTTTGATCTGAGACAACACATTTAAGCAGTGTTCTTTTTCTTTAGAAGACATGGAGTACGAAGTTGGGGGCATCAAACATCTTCCATCTTGTTGACATTGGACCCATAAGTGTTGCCTTATATTATTTTTCTCTAGGAACAAACGAGCATATTCATCACCTTTGTATTTTCCCTCAATATTAAAAGTGTTACCAACACATTTTCACACATATTCTTCTCTATGTGCATGACGTCGAGATTATGATGAAGACGATTATATTCCCAATAAGGCAAATCAAAAAATATGCTTCTTTTTTTTTCAAAGAACCTCACTTTTGTCATTATTATCTATAATGAAAGCATTCATTGTAAAAATGCATATTTTTCTTCCTCTTTTCTTATTACTCTTTCTTGTATTCTTTCCATATTCAAAGGTAAGGTGTTCTTGTTCATGTATAATATCACTTCCATATTTAGGAATTGGAGGATAACCATACTCATTAGTGCCATCAAATAAATTTCTTTGAGAATGAAAATGATGGTTATCTGGCAACCACCTATGGTGACCACCGTAACATATTTTTGACCCACATCGATATGAATGAGTTGATTCGGAACATAAAGAACATGCATGATAACCTTTAGTGCTCCAACCTAATAGCATATCATAAGCTGGAAAGTCGTTAATGATATACATCAAAGAGGCTCATTAATACTAATAAATTGCTTTATGAACAAAAATGATGGTTATCTAGCAACCACCTACGGTGACCATCGTAACATATTTTTGACCCACATCCATATGAATGAGTTGATTCGACACATAAAGGACATGCATGATAACCTTTAGTGTTCCAACCTGATAGCATATCATAAGATGGAAAGTTGCTAATGGTATACATCAAAGAGGCTTGCATCTTAAATGCTCTCCAATATAATCATCATATGCTTCAACACCCTCCCATAGAAATTTATCTTGTGTAATAATGGATACATATACACATCAATGTCATTTCCAGTACCATATTTTCCAAGAATTATCAAAGATAAAATTAAGGAAGATGGTTTCATAAATAACCATGGGGGCCAGTTATTCACATTGAGTATAAATGTCCATGTACCATAACTAGTATTTTGCATCCCATATGGATTGAAACCATCACTATCAAAGCTAATTCTCACACTATAAGAGTCACTAGAAAATTCTAGATATGTGATGCCAAACTCTTTCCATGCTACTGCACTATATGTCATAGTTTCCCATCCTTCACTCGACCCTTATCATGTCAAATCATATCTTTTACTATTCAATTCCTAACTCTTTAATTAATTTCTTAGCTTCATGATAAGAAGATGGGAATGCAACTAGTTGCAGGAAGGCATCCAATAGAATATCCAACAGTTGACTAAAAAATTTGTTTGACCAACTGAACATGCATTTTAAGTTGAATAGGCGTAGAAGAAATGAGAGAATGAAGAAATTTTTACAACCAGGATAAAGCTCTCTATTAGAGAGGTCTACCAACTTCCAATATTTCTCATCTCCAACAATGTGAGGACTATTGGCTTGATGATAGTCAGGATTTTCATATGATGTGGCCCCTTCATTAGCTACACTATAAGGTGGATTTCCCACATATCTAGTATCTCAACCCAATGCCTCTCTAAGTAATCCTTCCATATCATCTTGGCCTCATAGATCCACTTCATGATTAGCAGGTGGTTCTTCATTTTTATCTTGTTGGCATCTAAGGAGATTTTCAATAACATTCATTGGACAATGGAAAATCCAATTTTTATAATCCTTAAAAAATCCATGGAACAAAATATGTCTTTCCACCTCCTTAATGGAAAACTCCTTTTTCCTACCAACCTTGCATTTCTTGCAAGGACAAACAATCTTACCATCTTGCATTCCAGTCTTAGCATAGTCATGAAATTGATAAGTTCCATCAATATAAGCTTGTAAACCAAGTGGTTTTTCAATCCAACTTTTATCCATATTTACAATGTCCACTGATCAAATCTAGAAAGAAGGAAAAAATATTTTAAAATATTGTCAATTAGATAAAAATAATTACTTAACATCAAAGCAATTAAATATGAACAATTTTGATGGTTGTAATTGGGATAAACAAGGTATTGTTTTCACAAATAAGGATTTGAACAGACAAACTTAAATATTATTTATTCTTGTTTTAGTGGTTAATTGGGTAAGTTATGTCTAAATCAATAATCTCACACCAAATTGGGTTTGTTCAGGACAACTATGAGCAAGTTATTTCTAAACATTGATTATGCAAATATACTTTTTTCAAACAGAATATTGGCAACTATCTTCTATAGGAGAATATTTTTTGCCTTTTAAAATAGGACCATGTCCAACCTAAATAAATAATACAATGGACACACATATCCTACGAGGGCCCCTATGTGCTATGTATCCCCCCAAAACCTAGGTGCCTAGGGGTCATAAGTAAGTTGGGTGGAATAGGTGAGCTAGGAGGTGAATGTGGGCATCCTAGGTGCTCTTGCTACAACTACCGGAGAAACTCAAGTCTCCCACACTATTGTTTGTTTACTTTTTTTCAATGTTTTCCTATGTCTACTACTCTTTCTTCTTTTTCTTTTCTTTTTCTTTCTTTGACATTTGTCTTGTGTTTCTTATCCCTAAATTCTATTGTTGTTTTCTTTTCTTAGTAACTTGTTCATGTACAGTTACCCCTCCTACTATTGTGTGCATGCCTCTTATTTCAGACTTTTCCTATGTTGCATGCTCTCACATCTACTATTACTATTTGCATTATTTTTCTTATTTACTATAAATGTCATCGTAATGAATCAAAGGCATATACTCTCTAGTTGAAACCCATCTAAAGGCTGCACCAGGGAAATATAAATCAGTGATAGTGTTGGTAGTAATGGGACTTATTCATCTCCTACACTATTATTTGAGTTGAAAAGGATATATTGTTGTTGGTACACAATTTCCCATCAGACTATTAGTTTGCATTAGATGGGTTAAAAATAATCCATTAGTATAATATATTTTAAATGTCTTCTGTATTCTAATTAATAGGAAAATAATTCAATGTATATTGTTCGACCGGTTGCTCTTACAATCCAACTTTGACTGATAAAATAAGAAATATATTCACTGCATAATGACATTTCTAGTGTATTGTTAGGATCTTAGAAAAGGGCCTCCACAAAATGTAGTTGCAAGAAGGATAGATTGGCTAAAAAGTGGGATGGAGGACAACTCGAAACAACACATCTACTAATTAGAAAATGAACTAACAAATGGTAGATAAACATGTTATTTTCATTAAACCGTTCTATGAAATTTTTCATTAATAACTAAAATGTTATTTAAGATACATATTTTATTGATGTCATTAACACATTTCTGGTTTATTTTCATATAATTTATATTGCCTCACTCCACAACCACCGATACATATGGTGCAATAAGCTTGTTGTGTCCATGATGAGGAAGATTTTGAGCAGCCTGGTGCATGTTTTGTTCATTATGGAGAAAGTTGTGAATGTAGTTTCTAAATTCATATGTATACATACTTCATGCACACATGTATGTAATTAAAAATCTTACTTGTCTCGCCATTCTTATATGTATGTATAGAAATGTGCATGTGCCTCCTTGGTCATATAATGCTACTCTCATACTCATTATTTACAACTTCACCTCAATCATTATCTATAAAAAATTATTTCATATCCACATATGTGATTATCCCTCCTTTTTCTCTCTGTGCCTTCTCTTCCCTATTGGTCATCCCAATAAACTCCCCCAATAGAAGTGCATGTATATAATTATCAGACATCTATCCAAACTAGCTGATTGCCACAATTTGGCCTTTTAGTTTTGATTCTCTCATACTCTATCGAAGCATCATTTTTCTTTATTTTCCTAGATGAAATTTCAATTAAATTAATATATTATATGTTTATATATACAAAGAAAGTATAGAAGAAACTTTAATTTCCATTTACCTTCTAATACATTACAATATCAAACATTTCATATCCATGTCTGCACTTGTCTATCTTTAAAAACGAAAATATGTAATATCACAAACCAAAAATCTTGTCAGTTTAGTAATGGGGAAAACATTTTTCTAAGACATTAAATAATGGACATTTGATGTTATTCAAATATTTCACTATATCTCTTTTATTTTATAAATATCCAATAATATAACTATTTAAGGTTACTTGTGCATTTCCGCCTGTGTGTTTACAATTGTAACTAAAAACAAACAAAAAATGAAATGCACATAAATGCTTAGACCATCTATGCACCTCTACAAACTAGGCACCCCATCACTGAGATCCACTGCCTAGCCACCTTGAAAACTTAGGTTCATGCTTAAGTGTAGAATTTCAAGAGATACTATACAAGATTATAGAATTACACATAACACTACTCTATATCACTATTAAATCTAATTCTAACCTACTCCTAATATTCAGAATGATCAACCATATATATGTTTGGCATAAAAATATAGATGTTTTTGGTAAAGGGTGATGTCACTTGCACTAGAACCGACTAGAGTCGACACCTAGCCTTATTTTTAATTATATACATATTTGAAATATATCTTGTTATTAAATTAAGCACTAGTTTTATTTTTGGTATCTAAGATTGTCATAAGGAAGGACTTGGATACAACTAACGTTTTACCACTACATTCACAAAAAGTATAAAATTTTATCAGCTATGAAGTAAGTATAAATTATATTAGAGACATTCCCTTTTGTCACCATGTCTGTATTAAATCTGTATTTCTACTATAATTTAAACAAGGTCTTTGATGAGAAAGAATGAAAAATGAGCCATCATGTTTCCCTAGTGTGAGAGAGAATGGTTAGGAAACACAAAAAGACTCCTAGCACACGACATGCTCATTAAATGATATTTATGATAGTTGTCCATACCCCCTTGATTCATCCTCCCTCCATGATCCAATAGTCTCATAGGAATTTGTGAGTTGAGGACCATTGATATCACTTGACATCTCATGAAGGCATGCCATTTTTTTTATCTTGTCAAGTGATAGTGTATTCTTTTTAATGGTTTATTTCCAATATTGGCATCAAAAAGGAAACAAAACATGCACCTTTCCTAAAGCAATATTAATGAATTAATGAACAATTAAATATAATATAACTCATTAGTGAGATCATTGGATAAAGCATAAAAGGTTACTCAAAATTAGTTTTTTGGATCATTGACATCGCTTAATAAAAAAAGTTGAGACAAATCACAGACATATTCCTAAGCAGAGATGACATGAAATACATTATAAGTAGCCAATTACTCAAAATATATACCAAACATGAGGAATCAAACACGTTCAATACCTGCTACCAGTATTGAAGCAATATTAGTAGACTAAGAAGAGCCCATTACCTGTCAAAGAAAATGATTTTTTGTAAAAATTAAAAAACTAAAAATAGGTACATATAACTCGTCCAAAATTCATATTCTCAAAATGGTATAATATAGAGATGACGAGCTTGTAAGGCAAGTAACATAGATCGAGGAGAGCAAAGAGAACATCCTAGAGCCACCCATTTGAGATCCGTAAAATTCTAATGCATTGCCCACAATTCCCGGTATAGGAAGTAGGGGTGAGCATTGGTCTAAAACCGGACCGGACCGGACCGATGACCGATTTGTAAGAATTTATGGACCGTAGACCGGACCGTTTTGAGGTAGGACCGGACCGGAACCGGACCGTTTCGAGGTAGGACCGGACCAGACTGTTTGGACTGTAATCAGCCTTTTTACTATTTTTGCAACTTATTTAATTGTAAAAAGTAGATAATATTAGTTACTTCTAACAATTATATAACAATAATAGAAAATATTTACGCTACTAGTGTTTATATGTGTACTTTATTTGTACTTCTTACATAATATACCGACAGATATACATGTATTTTATATAAAAGACGGTCTATGATCTGGTCCACGGTCAGACCATTTTTGGACCAGACCGGACCGAAGACCGAATTCACCAAAATGTTGATCGCAAACCGCATCGAACTCATTATGAACCAGACCAGACCGAACTGACCGGTTCGGTCCGATTTTACAGTCTAGACCATTATTTGCTCACCCCTAATAGGAAGAACAACATAATATGGTACCGATCTACACTTATATGAGTATATGCTAAACTGTTACCAAAAGAAACCTTCGACATAGTTATAAGCTACTACATGTACGAATAAATCCATAAAAATGGTCAAGAATCACAAGACATGTGGTTCAAGAAGAATGGATACAAGTAAGAATGAAAGAGACATATAACTCAACATAGTGACAATCTAAAGCGAGATAGCACAAAGTATACTATTATGTGCTAGACTGAACTCAATTTTCTATATTGTCGTTCATATAAATCTTATTTTATATAATGTTCCATAGTTTACAGAGAATATCATGACAAATATTAACAAAATTAAGTTAATTATTTGTTCAAGATGTAAGCTACTGCAAGCACACTTATTTGATCTCTACACATTTTTTGAAGTACATAACGACATTGGTAGCATGATCAATTCGCATAATGTTTTCTAAAACACAACTTGTAAAATAAGAGTTAATAGAAAATAAACCTGGTATGTTTTCTTTCTAGAATGTTGTCCTCAGTCTACTGCCACAGTAAAGATGTCTCCCTGATTGACTTGTCCTTGGAGCACCGATTGTCTAAACCTCCTTCAACCTGTCCATCATTTCAGACCTTCGATCAAAAGGTACTTTTAGTGACCAATCTCCACTTAATGGAGATAGTTCAAGCTTTTTTAACAAAGAATGGAATGTTCACATTCATCCTACTATAGTATATATCTTTCGGAGAAAAAGTGGGTAAAAAAAGAATACTGAGAAGGGATTGTCAACGTAGAGCAGGGAGCCATTGTAAGGCTCCAACTGGTTTTAAGAACAAACAAATGTATACATGTTCAGCTATATCAAAAGGTTAGGGGAGTCTGAATCAGCCATATTATTATAGAAGACAGAGAGTACATTCTATGGCTAATGATTTAGAAAGTTATTTCCTTTAGTTTAATAATATGTGGTCAAACAAGAAGCTTGGATGAGGACTATTGTCGAGAAGCATCGCATGTCAATGAAATCTACGGTGACAATATGTCAAACACAGTAGAAACCCCAAACGTAGGGCTTGCTGGCCGGCATCCCTATTGAGGTTGGTCTTCTCTATTTTGCAGCCATACAGATCGGGAATGATCTAGTTGCAGTGACCTGCCAAGCACAGATTTCACAGAGAAGAAAGAGGCGGATTTTCTACGGAGTTGGTCCTATTTATACCTAAGGAAGTCATGGGTACTTGTTTTCTAGAAATACATCAAACCAATCGTAAAAAAAATACTCACCAACTCAAATCCACCCGTCAAGATGAAAACCGGTCTAACCTTATTCTTCCAGAAGGTGCTCCATTCAGCCGTCGTCTACTTTTGCAATGAAGATGACTCCAGCTCCCAATTTGAGATATTCTGGAAGCCTAGAACCGTTTGGGCTAGAGAACGGGAAGAGGTATATGAGGAAAGCTGGTTGATAGGTTCACCGTCCTAGTTGGGAATAGCCCACTGGCCCCTAAGGCCCTATGTTTGTATGGTCCAATAGGACCCTCTTTATCTTTTGGGCATGACAGGTCTGCAACGCTTGCTTTGCAAGTCAAGCTACCTTCAGCCTTGTAGCACAAGCTTTGTATTCCCTATATTAATGCAGCTCAATGAGACAATAACGCATAGAGTTTGTGTATGTCTCTTATTTCAGTCTTAAACCAGTCCCCTGTAAACTAGGGACCCGCCTTGAGCGGGAGATATCTTCATCATAGAGAGGTGACGCCTTCCCCAACGCCATAATCCCTGCTCTACTTCCAGTGGTTCTGCCACTGGCCAGGACGACTTTGAAAGGAGTAGTTTCCGGAAATATGGAGACGGGGAGTGGTGGCCGCGAGAGCATCAGAGACGTTATGTGACATTATGGTGCGATGAGTCGGGGATGTTGAGCGGGGTTGGTGGAGGATTAGGGCAGGTTGTTGCTCACTTGCGCGGAGGAAATTGGGACAGGCTGTTTCACGAAGGCTTCGTGCTACTCGTAGCTAAATCTCACGCTTTTTGTTTCTTTTCTTTTTTTTTTGTTGGCCGGAAAGTTTTGGAAATAAAGTGTGACTTCAATGACCCGTGTGTTGTAGTTAGCATTGTATATGTTTTGGTGCTACGAATAGATTTGGCAATTGTAGTGTATATTTGTAATCCATTGCTGCAAAACAGACTATAGTTACTTTTGTAGATTACGAGAAAATTCAAACTTTAGAGATTGAAAAAGTGTATGCGTATCTGTTTGTCTATAGTAGAAACTATGGACTATAACAGACAAACTGTAGGTTTCCAGTGACAGCTTGCAGTGACCGTATAATTTTTAGTTATAGATGTAACATACATGAAGTTATTTTCTCTAGTATATTTGAAAGGACGTGCATATGTGTAGGTGTTTGTGATCCAGCCTCCAGGGCTAATTGTCGGCAATTAAATCCAAGTGGTTTTGCAGGGATTGTCGGAGTTATCAAGCAAGGACATACTTGGATGATAATCTAAATGTAACAGTGGCATCTCAGTGGCTTTTGGCTCTAGTTTCTCCCGCCCTTCGGCCAGCAGGCCTAGGAGACTTAACTATGCACCGCGCACTGATACATAGTTGATTAAACTCGAAGGAAGCAGGTGGCCGGCAAATGTCTTCATTCGATTGCATCGACGAGGAAGTTGGAGAGCGGATTAATCGTCCAAAGATGTATTTTTCATCTGAAAAGTTTGTGGACTCAAGCAGCCATCATGGTAACAATGACATACTGTAGCTTTCGTTTTAAATTTCCGTTGTACGCAGCTTCCTCATTTGTCACTTCAGAGTTCTCAGAATGCTTTATATTTCCTTTCAAATCTAAACTACCTCTGCAGTTGGCTAAACCTTGAACGAGCGGCCAGCCGTAGGAGCGCAGATGGCAGGATCTCCATATGGATCAAAGTTTGGCGTCTCCGCCACTCGAGCGGCCTTCATCGCGCACTTCTTGGGCATATCAGCGATAACGTTGATGCTAGTATGGATCCTTCACTTCCGGGGCGGCCTCACCGCCAAGCCCAATACCAGCCAGCGCTTCTTCAATGTCAGTGGATTGATTTATTGCATTTTACGTATATCATCGATTCAATGCATGGCACTGAAAGTTTGTCTCGTTGCTTTATGCATTCAGCTTCACCCTTTCCTGATGCTTCTTGGCCTAATTTTTCTTGGCGGCGAAGGTAAGCACCACTGAACCATGCATTTACACGCGCTTGATAAAGCAATCTCAAATATAAACGACTTACATACTGATTATTTGTGCGCCCTTCAAGATATATATCTGAACACCTACTAATCCAGATTATCATGAAACTTCTAACCAATGGGTGGACGTGGTACAGCAATCATGGCATACAAGACGGTGGCTCCTCCGGTGCAACGCAGGACGCAGAAACTGGTCCACATGTTGTTGCACATGGCGGCGCTCGCCTTGGGGATCTGGGGTGTCGTTTCCATCTTCCAGTTCCATGACAGAGTTGGCAAGCCACATCTCTATACGCTGCACTCCTGGATTGGGCTAGCCACCATCTCCTTGTACGCCTTGCAGGTACATATACAGTACCGTATCAATTTAAGCAAGTGGTATATGTTTTCACATATCCTCTTTCCGGAGTCTATCCTATAAATATCAATGTATTACCTTGCAGTTGTGGATCGGTTTCTTCTCATTCTGGTACCCCCAGGCGGCGATGCCAATGAGGGCAGATATGGTGCCCTGGCATTCCTTCGTGGGAGTTGTTATCTTTCTAATGGCAGTAGCCACGGCTGCAATCGGCTTATCGGACAGGTTTCTTCTCCTGAGCCTAATTCACGGGAAGGAGGCTATCCTCGTCAACTTCGTGGGGGTAGCTATATTGCTATTTGCGATTGCCACTGTCTTCACCGTCACGCTTCCTGCGCGCTAAACTTTGTCGACAGGCAACTCATACGTTGTATTTTTACGTTTTATTGTAACTTATTATTTTAGACCTGGGGGGATGTTTAACTCTGATTCTTTTGCAACCATGTTCGGTAGTTATTTATTGAACTTTAATTGGTCAACCCCGCAATTGATGCTCTTTTTTTTAAGTAGATCTTATTGAGATAATGGTTGTGAAAGGATTTTTTTTTTAATTTGTGCATCAGTCGTGGATTTTGATAAGGACATCTTGTTAATAGGAGGCATCTAATAATAATTCAGTAGGATCCAATCACAGATGGTCGTAGTGTATAGAAATGCCGTCCCTCCATTAATTTTTTAACGGGTGAGTTTTAGGTGTTAGTTGTTAGCTTCGCATTGTCATCCTATAGAAAAAGTGCAAGATGTCTCTTATTCTCATTTTTGTCAACATGCCTAGAGGTTTTAATGCCCATTGTACATGCACACCGAATCAGGAAGATATAGATTAGAATGGCATATCTACAATCTAGTCATGGTCACCCGATGAGGCGTTGAGTGAAGTGCAATGAGTCAACCACAAGATTATTTTCAAAATTCAAATCTTTGTCATTGGTGAAGTCCGTCTAGAGAAAGATACACCTCAAGAAAACGATCATCACTCTACATGTGGTAAACTTAGTCACTTAATATCATAGTATGAGTTCAAATTCTATTACTATGGACATACAAAATTATATAAGTGGAAACTATTTGGAGGAAATGAAGCCATATTTTTGTTATTCTCTCTACATCCTTAAGTAGTTTGAGAACCATTATTTATGGTAAAGATTTCATTGAACCTGTAACACCCCACTTTTTATATAACATGAGCGGAAGTACCCCTACTTAAGGGGGTGTCACAAAATGTTAGTAAATTGAATAAATAAAACACTTTGGATTGATTTCAAAATGATTCATACATAGTTCTTGGCAAAAGAAAATAACATCATAATCATCTAAAAGGTCTAATCTAATTGACAACATGACTAAGCATAAGGTAAATGTTATCTAAATCTCTGGATTGTCCTGACAAATGGCACCCGACCAGGCAAATCTTGAAGATCTCTTACTCTAGATTTTCCTTTTTATCCTTCACTTGCTCCCAGTCCTGCGTACATCAAGTCCCCAGATATGCAAAACAAACATCACATGAGTAAGCGACATTTAGCACATTTTACGATATAACAACAAATATAATTTGACATGAATAAAATTGACATGAAATAACTTGACATAAACTTGAACAAGGTTTTTTTAAGTATTCATGATTCATTAATGACATGAAGAATTAAACAGTAAGCATATGCATCCCTCTATGATGCCCACTTAGGAGCACATGATTGTTAGGAAAGCCCTTGATGCTAGGAAAACCCTTGACGACCCCTTGAGATCTATGATTCGGGAGCATACAAAAACTAATTCAATTCCAATTATCTTGATCATTAATATTAACATTAACATTGATTTTAACATGATCTTTGAACTTAACATTCTCCGCATGAATCATAATGGGATTTCTCCCTCATAATGTGTTAATGGGATTTCTCCCTCATAAACTATGATAGGTTTTCCTCTTTCTTGAGAATGATTCCTTAATCTTAATTCATGATCATAATTAGGGTTTTACCATAGATTATAAATAAGCAACCAATCAAACAGTGATAACTATACATGATGTCTTTTGACAAAGCATTCATAATTCATGAAATCATACAAGGTGCATAATAAAACATAACAATCAATAAACCAAAATTACTTGTGCCAAAAATGCATGGTGCAGTTACCTAGAGGGGGTCACCTTAAGGTCAAGACCCCTCACTTGATTGAGCCTCTGATGACCTATGATTTTGATCAAAATCATAAAGTCTATATGAATTCATAGTCTTGAAACCCTAATTTCATTTATTGAATGAATTGAATGTGTAACCGTGTTTGAAAACAAGTCAAATTGATAGAGAATCAAAAGAGATTTCTAAAACATATTTCTTCTCATTTTTTTGAGCATCTTATGATTTACGGTGAATTGTTGAAAATCTGACCAATCAAAAATTAGGAAATGACACATAAGCGATAAATATCTACTGAGGCGTTGGAGTCCCTATGATGTGGCCCAATCAGAGTCGGTCATGCTACCTGGGTCTGCTAAAAAAAAATGCACAGTTTGGATGAGTCACGCACTTGAAAAGGACCAAATCACCCATATGATATCGATCAGTCAATTAAATAGTGTGGGCACCAGGGTCCTTTTACCCTTGCCATTGTTCCTTCTCGCATCTCGACTCCATGAAGCTTCATTGAAGTAGAGGAATTCTTCGATCTACTCTGAGTAATCCAAAACGTCTTGAGATCTGAGGACACCAACAAGTTTGCCACTGCCTAGCACAGCCATTTAGCCAAAACATGGGCCCTGGCGTGCGCTTGAGCACTGGGTTGCTAGTCACAACCATGGCCATGACTGACAGGAGGCAGGAATCGAGGCAAAATGCCATAAAGTCAGCATGAAGGCAAGTGAGACCTCTTTGCAAGACTAAGGTAAGACTTGAGGAAACAACTCATGGGGGAAAGTGAGGTCAGGTGACCCTCATCTTGTCAGAGAAAACCAGAAAATAGAGTAAAATATCAGAGATTAGAAACCAAAGAAACTAGGAAGAAAACTGCCAACAAAGGTCTGGAAGCAATCATGGAGTCAAGGGGATTTGATGGGAAGTATTTTCTATGTAGGAGTGACACTGAGGTGTCGTGGTGGTGAACGCCGGTGAATACCTTAACCATGGCTATAGGACCTGATGATTGAGGCCACTGTAGAATAAATGGCAAAAAGGAAAATAATAAATAGGGTCCACAAATGCATACTTGGCATTCAATTGTACCCAAGGGGGAGGAGAGAATAGGAGCGAGAACAAGATCATCGAGGAAGGTGGATGAGTATCATGGATCACTCCAGGAACCTTGAACATGATTGACGGTGGAGGAGCTCTTCTCGGGGTCTAGCTATGATGCATGATGACTTAGGTAGGCAAGGGGAGAACTCTGGTGGCAGCTGCAACTCAATGTAGAAAGGTAGTAGAAGCCCTATTTGGGTGTTTCTTATATGGAGAGAGATAGGGGATGAATGACAGTTTGATCAGTTTGGGAGAGGGAGACAGACACAATGGTGAAGAAAAATCATGAAATGGAGCATTAATGGAGGAGAGTAGGATCAAGAAGGAGTTACTGTGAAACAAATTCTGATTTGCAAACCAAGTCAGAGGAAGAGGACAATGTTAGAGTCGTCGGATCAAGTGAACTTAAATGTCGACCGTTGGATGAATGCGTGAGAAGGAAAGTAACAAAGTGTAAAATGTGATAGGTAGAAAAAAATGTGGGACTTTATGTCAAATTTATGTATTAAATTTATTTGTAATCAATCCTTAATCAAACTATATGGAAAACTTTCCAAATTTATTTGAAGGGTTAACAAGGTCAAAACTTGACCAAATTTGAACCACATGCCCAATAAGGAGTCTAAATTATCCATATGCCCTTAGATTTTTGTTTTTTACGTGTTTTACTCATAATTTTCATAAATGTCAATTTACTTTATTTTTAATACAAAAAAGGTGTAATGTGATACATCTTTCCCTTAATTGCCTTCTTTGAGTCAAAAATGAGATAAGAACTTATTTCTCACTCAATAATTATACCATCCTTGAATCTAAGGTCTTTTCTATTTCTCTTATAGTTCTTTTAAAGATATATCTAAGAATAGGAGAGAGAAAAAGGGAAAGGGAAACTAATGTTCATCAACTTGACTTAATTCTAATACACATTGCATTGATGAGGGACAAAAACTTATTTTTAGTCTTATTTCATTCCTCTCACTTTATTATCATTAAAGAAATTTCATCTCGTGGTCTTTTTTCATTAAGACCCTCAACCATAATCATTTAAGGAAAAACCACATTGTAAGACTTAAATTAGTCTAGAAAAGTTGGGATGTTACAATTCTGCCCACCTTAAATAAATTTCATCCTCAAAATTTTCTCAGGTACTACCCACATTAGGGCTTCTCTAACATTTTCTTTTAATGAAAAATAACATTGTAAGGTTCATTTATGTTCAACATTTTGCTTGAAAAGAGTTATCTAACGTATGGCATTTAAATTTCATAAGTTATCTATGTGAACATGATTTAGCTATTACCTTACTCCTCATCTTCTCAATTTATACTTAGGGTTTATGAAACCAAACATATCTTTACACTTATGGAACCTACCTTCAACTTGTCATAACTTTCTTAACATTAGGCATAGGTGACTATCTACCCTTAGGTCTATAGGTACCTCCTACATTTCTAGATATGTGGTGATCAAGCACATACCCAAAGATATGGGATCTTGTCATGCATCTAATTCCTCTTCAAATATCAATTGAGTAGCCATAACCGTTGAGACTGGAGAGGCTATCTCAATATCTAGGGTTAAGTTGATACTTTAGAGCTAAACTAGGTAATCATATATTTCTAGAATATTTATATCTTCTTAGGTGAAAATCTAATCATTCTAGGTCACAATATCTTCCCTTGGGGAAATCCATTTCTAAACCCTAATCTCACATCTTCATTCTAGGGTGACTATGAGAATCATCTTTGCCTAGTGGATATCTACTAAAATTGCTCTGATACCATAATGTAACACCCCACTTTTCATATAACATGAGCAGAAGCATTCTTACTCAAGGGATGTCACAAATTATGATCTTAACCAACTGAATAAATGAAACACTTTGCATTGATTTAAAACTAGTTCATACATAGTTCTTGGTAAAAAAAAGTACTTCATAATCATCTATGAGATCTAATCTAATTAATAATATGACTAAGCATAAGGTAAATGCTATCTAAATCTATGGATCATCTTAATAAATGGAACCCCACTAGGAAAAGCTTGAAGATATCTTAGTCTTGATTTTTCTTTTTATCCTTCACTTGCTCCAAGTCCTACACACATCTCTTCCCCGACCATTCAAAATAAACATTACATCAGTAAGCGATATTTGGCACTTTATACGACATAGCAATAAATATAATTTGACATGAGTAAAATTGACATGGAATAACTTGACATAAACTTGAACATGGTTTTTCTTAAGTATTCATGATTTTTTAATGACACGAAGAATTGAACAATAAGTATTTGCATATCTCTATGGCACCCACTTAGGAGCACATGATTTCTAGGAAATCCCTTGATGCTAGGAAAGCTGTTGACGAACCCTTGAGGTCCATGATTCGGGAGCATATAAAAACTAATTCAGTTCCAGTTATCTTGATCATTAACACTAACATTAACATTGATGTTAACATGATCATTGAACTTTAACATTATGGGATTTCTCTCCTTGAATCATAATGGGATTTCTCCCTCATAATCTCTTACTGGGATTTCTCCCTCATAAACCATTATAGGGTTACCCCTTTCTTGAGCATGATTCATTAATCTTAATCCATGATCATAATTAGGGTTTTACCATAGACTATAAATAAGCAATCAATTAAACAATGATAGCTATACATGATGTCTTTTAATAAAGCATTCATAATTTATGAAATCATATAAGGTCCATAATAATACATAACAATCAATAAACCAAAATTTATTGTGCCAAAAATGCATGGCCTTCTTACCTATAGTAGGTCACCTTAAGCTCAAGACCCCTCACTTGATTGAGCCTCTAGTCACCTATAATTTGATTAAAATCATAAAGTGTATATGAATTCATAATCCTGAAATCCTAATTTCATTCATTGAATTATTGAAGGTCATGAATGTGGAAAATAGCATTTGAAAACTATTCAAGTCAATATAGAATCAAAAAGGATTTCCAAAACATATTTTTGTTCATTTTTTTAGCATCCTATGATTTAATTATGAATTATTGAAAATCTAACCAATCAAAAATTAGGAAAATGACACGTAAGTTATCAATATCCACCAAGGTTGGGGCCCCTCTGATGTGGCCCAATCAGAGTCAGCCATGCTACTTGGGTTTGTACAAAACAAAACACACATTTTGGATGAGTCATACATGCAAAAATGACTAAGATACCCATATGATATTGGTTTGTCAGTTAAAACAGTGTGGGCACCAGGATCCTTTTACCCTTGCCATCATTCCTTCTCACATCTCGACTCCATGGAGCTTCATTGAGGTGGGGGAATTCTTTGATCAACTCCAAGTAAGCCAGAACATCCCGAGATGCTGAGAACACCTATGATTTTACCACTTCCAGATGTAGCCATTGAGCCAAAACACGGGCCCTGGCGTGCGCTTGAGCATTGGGCTCCTGGTGACAACCATGGCTATTATTAATAGGATGAGGGAACCATGGTAAATTGCAATAAAGGCAACACTAAGGCAAGTGATTACTCTTAGTGAGACGAATGTGACGCTGAGGAAACAACTCGTATGAGAAAGTGAGGTCAGGTGACCCTTGTCTTGCCTGAGAAAATTGAAAATAGAGGAAAATATTAGAGATTCAAAACCAAGGAAACTAGGAAGAAAAGTGCCAATAAAGGTTTGGAAGCAATCGCTGAGTGAAGGCAATTCGATTGGAAGCATTTTTTATGGTAGAGGGTGACGCAATTTTACTATGCGCTAAAACGCAAGTGAACGTGTCGAGTAGTACAAGCCTTTGTGAGGCCCGAGTCGAACACAGGGATACTCGGAATTGTTGGAGACTCCTACTAACTATTTGCGATCAGCTAAGCCGAATAACAAAGTGAGGGTTGTTGTTAAAATTAAAATAAAATAAAAGAAAAATAAAACAAAAGATCGATTAAATGTTAATTTAATCAATTCAAAAGGGTATCTTTAGGATTGCCATTTCACCGTGGGTTTTCATTGTATTAGATTTTATATAATGCCTCAATCTTATCTCTCTATCCGGGTAGTGGCCTGAAAACATAATTACCCACTGTCGTGGTGCAATTCACTACCTAGGTTTAGGTCGATTCCACCGTCGTAGTAACATATACCCTAAACTAGGTGCATTATGAACGATCTCTCAGTATCCACCATTAATTTTACACCACCTTGGTCAAGGGATTTATCGATTAATGTAAATTTCGTCTCTTTCCAGCCGTTACTCCTTCTTTCAAAGTGATTAAGGGCATTAGGTTATTATTATGGTGATCAAGCATAACAATATATTGAGAAAACGAAACTATACCACGGATTTAAGAGATAAAATATGATTTACTATTATAAAATCATCATACAATGAATTCCCGGGCTACTCCCGGTCCTAAAGACGAAGGGGATTAGCCCCGCATGTTCATCTCAAACAAGTACAAGGTAGAAATAGGGGAAAACATGTGAAAAAATGTGGAATGAAAGGGAAAACCCCTGAACAGAGAAGAATCGATTGATCCTTTGTGTAGAAAATGTGCTCTCCCGCCTTTCGGTGGTGAAATCCGTCTTCTGCGGCGTCCGAATCAACTGGTATGAGCTTCTCGCCTCTGTTCTCCTCTCTACCGCTCCTCGGTACTTGTGCAATGGCTGATGAGATCCCCTCTCCTCTGGGTCGCCGTCATTAGGTATAACTCCCTCATTAGGTCGCTAATTAACCACGGCCGTCCGATTGGGAAAAATCTGAATCAAACGCATATCTAACGGTGTCGATACCATCGATGCGGGTCGATGGTATCGACCCAGTGTTGTAGCAGCAGCCCTTCTTTCCTTTCGTCTGAGTGCCTGATGTGGTGTCGATACCATCGACTTGGGTCGATGGTATCGACTACCCTGTAGCGACGGTTTTATCATTTTGTGTCGTTGTAGCCTCCATGCGTCGATGGTATCGACTTGGTGTCGATACTATCGACCGATTTCTCGCCAGCACGTTGAAGATGACTCGATACCATCGACTTCCCAGTCGATAGTATCGACTGTTTCCTGCTTCTTTCGGCTAGCAAACTGTGACCATGTCGATGGTATCGACTTCTGTCGATGGTATCGACGGAAGCAAATACTCATTTTTCCTGAAATTCAAACATGAAACCAAATAAATTCACACAAATAATAATATTTTGACAATTAATGCTCAAAAAGATGAAATAAAGGGGATTTGACATAAAATAGTAGCAAAGACCAAAATAGATGAATTATGTGATATTAACCATGAAAATGACTAATCAAAGCATAAAACACATATGAAATAGGTCTACAAATGCGACTCAAAATCATCGCATCAAACTCCCCTAAGCTTGAACGCTGCTCGCCCTCGAGCAACTAATCCTTAGAATAGAATTGCCCATGTCAACTGAAGAACAACACTCCACAACCAACATCCCATATGACTCCCACCGGACATTCACATACCGGCCCTCTCTAACCACGGAACGGTAATTACCTTGAAGGTGACAGTAATCATCCATAAGAGAAATCGACTTCAAAACTGATGAGCACTATCACATAAGGCAGTTAACATAATAAAACTCGCCGGTTCAGACTTGGTGCATCTTGTGATCTCCTATACTACGTTGCTCGCCCTAACTACCATCTACATGGAAGCAGTTCTCCTGATATACTTTAGTGAGGAGAAATTCACGGTGGCCTACCAATCCGAGCAACGGGTGGATGAAAATGGGTGGCTAATGGAAGAAAGTGGAAGTATTGTACTGTTTCAACATGCATAATACTAAAATGTCCTACATGATGCAAATGCACATGAGAAATGCCCTAATGCCTAAAATTGGGTGAAATGATGCATGCACTAACCATCCATCTCAAAATGAGATGGATATCTAGTTAAGCTACATCATGTACTCAATTGTCCTGAAATGCAGGTGATATTACGTTCCTTTCTCCTTCTTATTCTACTTTCTTCTAAATAACTCTTTTTTTCATTGTGTAGATTTTTTAGATTTTTCTCTCTTTTTTTTCATTTTCCAGCCCTTATATCCATAATTGATAAAGAATATTTTATTGGGCTTATTTTCTTCATATTCAGAAATTTACACTATTTAGAAGGTATGGAACAATTTAATTCACCATTTTGAGAAAAATTGAGATACATGATATACTTTATGCATGAAAATTATGAATGCACTACATGGCATGCACTTACGGGTAATGTGCATGTATCACTATTCTAAAAAAAAATTTATATGCAGAACACATAGGCCAAAGCAATGCATGTCCCATCTAGATGCTATGTAATCAAAAAGAGTTAAAACTGTACTCTACTTCCAATTCTTGGGTGGATTATGGAAACAATGAGGTGGAACGATCACAAGACTAGATGACTGAACCTTAGAAAGATATTATGCGTCCCTCCTTACTGACCTGTGTAGTAGTTTAAAGGTTTCTCTCTCTTACTTCCAATTAGAGTCTCATTACCATTTGGTCAGTTTAGGCTCAAACAACCATTTCCGTCCACTGTCATGAATCATTAGGAGTCTAGTTGTGAAATATTGTTTTAAGTTGACAAAACCAATCATTTTCATAGGATATGTGCCCAAGGTTAAACAAGACAAGCTTTCCAAACACAAATTTTTTTTTAAATTTTCCCTTGATTTCCCATGCACAATTAATGAGATGACACAACTTTATGACATCCACGAGTACACTAGATAGCATGTGGATCCTACAAAAACTAACATTGCAAGAAACAAATAACAAGAACAAATAATAAAGCTGAAAACTAAAACACTAAAAGATAAAGTTGTTCCAACTACCCCCCTAAGCTTGAATTCGACTATGGCCTCATAGTCAAAAACAAACTTAAAGATTGGAATAGTGATACCAGATCAATCTTGTGGTGGTGGAGGCGGGTAGTACGGAGCTGTAGGGTCCCAAGAAGGATACTCCCCCTGGAAGCTTGGATCAAACTGGGCCCTAGGTGGAGGTTGCGGATAGCCTCCAAAGTAACTCTGGCTCCAATAGTGATCGTAGAAGGGCTCCTACTGCATCTCCATCCGTTGCAACCGATCATGTATCTGTTGTTGGTTGTCAAGGAGGAGGTGCTCATTCTCAAACATCGCCCTTTGGTTGTCCAATATCCGGTTCGTAGTGTCTTGAATACCGGTATACATCACCATGTGTTGCTGCTGTGTCTGGTGGATATCTTACAGCATAGTGTACATGCCTTGCATGGAATAGACATCCTCGCTTGGCTGCGAGGGCTGTGGGGGTGGCGGAGTAGGCTGTGATGAGGATGATGCACCCGGATGCATCCGAGGACGCTTCTGTGGTGCCACTCGTGCTCGAAGAGGTGTAAATGCCTCCTCTTCCTCCTCATCCTCGTCATCATTTCCGTCATCGCCGCCTTCTTCATCGGAGTCCGCGATGGCTATGATTGGCCACCGGAAATGTTGTGCACCTTCGATGTTGAAAATAGGATCAGGAAGAGAACATTCTTGATATGCTTGATTTACGTGGCAATGTGCAAATGCCACGCCATCTCGGAGAAGTAGCAGATTGGACCTATGCAAATGCTGCAAGTTTACCTTGCTTCTAGTAGATAGAGGAGTGAGGGTTTGGAAATTCAAGCCAAGGTATGAAGCCAGCTTGGTGATGAGCCCGCCAAAGTGAATCGGCGCTTTCCTCGTACTCCTCTTCACATCCAAAACTCGTTGCAGAAAGAAAGCACCCCAGTTGCATTCTTGTTTCTTTAGGAGTTTATATAGAAAGAAAAGGTCCGACCCCTGAAACTTGCTGAGGGCGAGATCACCCCAAGAAAAAACTGTGGAACTGAGCATCCGGTGCAAGACCCGGATGAAAGGGTGCTCGAAGTCGGCTACCGCGGCGTTGTGGTAGCTCACCGACTTCCCCGGCGGCACTGTCACCAACTCGGAGAAGATGGCGTCGTAGTCGGTGCGGTTTTCCGGCCGCCGGTAGTCGTACTGCGAATGGTTCTAGTTGAAGATCGCGTTGAATTGCCGGAGTGTCAAGGTGTAGTCGATGTTGAATAGTCGGAACGACACCCGGCCCTGGATCCACTCACGATCGGTAGCTACAATGTCATTGGGCACGATGCAGACGTCCAGTAATGCCATGAACTCCGCCACCAACTCCTTGTACGTGGGCCAGTCACCGAAGAACGGCTGGCCATCTTGGTGAAATTCCAGTTCGCCAGGCCTTATGGGTGTGTGACGGTCCTGCCCATGCAGAACGTAGGCCACGTTGGCCTCGAATCCGAGATCTTGGATCATCTCCCGGTCCACATACCGGGTGGGCTCTATCTTCCTCCGCATGATCTCCTCATAGATCTTCTGGACCTCCGAGGAAGGATGGACAAGGGGGGATGTGAAACTGACGCTGGCGGTGGTGGCACGAATTCCGGCAAAGTTGCGCGTGAGGAAGAAGCTCCGGCTGTATGCACCATGTTGGCGACGAGGAAAGGGATTAGAGAAAGAGAGCTCGGTGAAGATTGGAGAATTGGATCTCCGCTCGGTGAAGATCTTCACTCAGTGCTGCTCTTCGTCGGCTTGGATGGCTCGGAGGAGTGCTCGGTGCAAAGGAAGAAGATCACTCTGAAGGTGTGACGTCAAATGACGTAATGAATCTCCTTATATAGACTTGGCCGGCGCCACTGTTGGCCCGTCGATGCTATCCGCCCCCATCGCGAGTATCGACGGTCATCGATGGCTGGATCTTGAAACCCGGATCGCTGACGTGTCGATACCATCGACATGGGTTGATGGTATCGACGCTGCACCCGGATCGATGACGTGGAAGCCGCGATTGCCGTTGATTTGTTTGTGCGGATCGGTGATGTGGATGGTCGATACCATCGACGGGGGTCGATGGTATCGACTTGCCTTTGTTGCAACACCTCTGCTTTGCATCTCAACCTGTAGCCGTGTCGATACCATCGACATGGCCGTCGATGGTATCGACTTTCCTGAGTCGATTTTGTCTGTAAATCTTCAGAGATCGCGATGGTATCGACTGGCGTCTCGATACCATCGACTGTATTTTCGCAACCTGCCTGTTGGTAGGTCGATACCATCGATGAGGCCGTCGATGGTATCGACGCAGAACAAAATCTGCAGTCGTCAACTTGTACCCTGGTCGATACCATCGACCTTTGTGTCGATGGTATCGACTCTGCCTCAGCCAATGGTTGGGTTGCCTCCCAACAAGCGCCCTTATTTAACGTCTTAGGCTAGACGGCTTTCGGCACCTCATGCATCCGAAAGTGAGATGAGTTTGACCTCATTCACCTTCCTCTTGTAATTTTCGCCAAAATAGAGCTTCAATCTTTGTCCATTTACTAAAAACGTGGTATCACCATCACGCACTAAGATAGCGTCGTGTGGTTTGACCTCTTCTACCACGAACAGCCCACTCCACCGGGATTTGAGCTTCCCGGGATGCAACTTGAGTCGTGAGTTGAACAACAAAACACCATCTCCTTTCTTGAACGTGCGCAACTGGATGTGGCGATCGTGGATCAGCTTTGTGCGCTCCTTGTATATCCGTGCGTTCTCATATGTCGTCATTCGTAACTCATCCAACTCATTCAATTCAAGCATTCTTTTTCTCCCCGTTCCATCATAACGCAAATTTAGCCTTCGAAGCGCCCAATGGGCCTTGTGCTCCAACTCTACCGGTAAGTGACAAGCCCGGCCATACGCCAACCTAAAAGGTGTGGTGTCTATAGGTGTTTTGTAAGCCGTCCTGTAAGCCCACAATGCATCCGGTAATAGGGCACTCCAGTTCTTCCTCGTGGACACCACCGTACGCTCCAAAATTGTTTTAATTTCACGATTGGAGACCTCCACCTGCCCTTGGGTCTGCGGGTGATATGGGGTACCTATGTTGTGCTTGACCCCATATTTCTTCAATAAAGTCGAGAACTTTTGATTCCTAAAATGCACACCCCCATCACTGATTATCATCTGGGGTATCCCAAACCTGCAGAAAATGTTCTCTTTCACGAACCTGCACACTATAGTGGAATCGTTAGTCCTTGTGGGGATTGCTTCCACCCACTTCGACACATAATCAACTGCTAACAAAATATATAAATTGGAGTTTGAGGACACAAAGGGTCCCATGAAATCTATGCCCCACAGATCAAATACCTCCACTTCCTAAAACACATTCAGGGGCATCTCCTGTCGATTTGAGATATTACCTGCTCGCTGACAAGGATCACATTGCCTCACAAACTCGTAGGCATCCCGAAACAAAGTTGGCCAATAAATGCCACTTTCCAAAACCTTAGCTGCCGTGCGCGAGCTGGCGTGGTGTCCTCCCGTAGGTGATGTGTGGCAATGACGGAGAACACTCTCGTATTCCACTTCAGGCACACACCTGCGCAAGATACCATCCCTGCATTGCTTAAGAAGAATTGGATCATCCCAAAAATAGTATCTCAAAGAATGGAAAAATCTTTTCTTCTCCTGATATGACCAATCTTCCGGGATGATCCCGCAAGACAAATAATTTACAATCTTAGCAAACCAAGGATCCTTAGAATTAATTTTCAAAATCTGTTCATCCGGAAACGTCTCAGTTATGGGTATATGTAGATCTTTTCGTCCACCCTTTCTAACCTAGACAAATGATCAGCAACAACATTTTCAATCCCAGATTTATCCTTGATTTTGATGTCAAATTCTTGTAAGAGCAAAATCCACCTAATGAGTCTAGGCTTTGCGTCTTTTTTCTCCATTAAGTATTTAATTGCGGCATGGTCAGTCCATACAACTACTTTAGATCCAACTAAATACTACTGGAATTTTTCAAAAGCGAACACAACGGCGAGTAATTCTTTCTCAGTAGTTGTATAATTTAATTGGGCATCATTCAAAGTCTTTGAAGCGTAAAAAATCACGGCGGGTTTATTGTCCACCTTCTGCCCCAACACAGCTCCTACCGCAAAGTCTGAAGCGTCACACATTAGTTCGAACGGTTTTGTCCAATTCGGCGTTTGAACAACCGGTGCAGAAATCAGTTTTTCTTTCAAAACGGCGAACGCATGTAGACACTTATCATTGAAATCGAATACAGCGTCTTTCTCCAAAAGCTCGGATAGAGGTTTCGCGATTTTAGAAAAATCTTTTATAAATCGCTGATAGAACCCGGCATGTCCTAGGAAACTTCTTACCCCTTTAACAGAATTTGGTGGGGGCAACTTGGAAATGACCTCAATTTTGATCGGATCCACCTCTAGACCTTTTCTTGACACCTTGTGTCCTAGCACTATCCCCTCAGTCACCATCATGTGACATTTCTCCCAGTTGAGGACCAAATGTGTGTCCTCGCAATGCTGTAAAACTTTGTCCAGGTTATAGAGACATTCATCAAACGATGCACCATACACTAAAAAGTCATCCATAAAAACCTCGAGACAACGCTCTACCATGTCAGAAAATATGGCGAGCATACAACGTTGAAATGTCGCCGGTGCATTGCATAAACCAAACGACATTCGGCGGTAAGAAAAAGTCCCATAGGGACAAGTGAACGTAGATTTCTCTTGATCCAACGGATCAATCGAGATCTGGTTGTACCCCGAGTATCCGTCTAGAAAACAAAAGTGCGATCGATCGGCAAGACGCTCTAAGATTTGATCAATGAAAGGTAAAGGAAAGTGATCCTTTAGCGTGGCGGCATTCAAACGGCAGTAATCAATACAAACTCGCCACCTGGTTACCAATCGGGTGGTTACAGGTTCATTCAACAAATTTTTGGTGACAGTAATTCCCCCCTTCTTAGGGACTACCTGTGTGGGACTCACCCATGTCGAGTCTGATATGGCATAGATAATACCTGCAGCAAGAAGTTTAATGACCTCCTTCTTCACAACCTCCATCATGCTTGGATTGAGACGTCATTGAGGTTGAATCATGGGCTTGGCTCCCTCCTCCAGCCGAATCTTGTGCTGACATAGAGTAGGGGAAATCCCCTTGATATCTGCAACAGACCACCCAAAAGCTCCCCGGTGGTTCTTCAGCACTATCAAAAAATGTTCTTCCTCATCCGCACTCAAATAAGCAGAAATGATCACCGGTAACTTGTCTTCCTCAGCTAGAAAGACATATTTGAGATGCGGGGGCAGCGGCTTTAGTTCCAACTCCGGCGGGCTGATCAGAGATGATTGAAGTGGCGGGGGGAGTTCACCTAAATCTTCATAATGCCTCGCATAGAAGCATGGAAGCATCTGAAGCATTTTAGCACACTCCTTGAGTGATTTGCTCTGCATCCAATCATATGTAATATTTCACAAGCAAGCCTCCAACGGTAATTCCGGGTATGCATCAGAAACAGAAATAGCAATCATATCATCCTCCAGAGAAAGCAGAATGTCCTCATTATCATCATTAGGAAATCCCACAGCTTTGCACAAAGAAACTACTTTGGTCTGCTCCATGATATCCACAGCCAAAGTTCCCTTGTCTACCCTACTCATCACATGAGCCATGTCCAGAAATGGCTTCCCAAGGCATAGTGAAATATTACAATCCAGATGTTTTACCATATTGCATTGTTCCTTTGCTTTAGATGGCGCAGTACTCGTAGGCATGACCATCTCAAAGCGGTCATCGGCTATGCCCAAGGTCAAGTGACCTCTCCCCATCTCTAAGATCATGTCAGTTGTAGCTTGGAAAGGACGTCCAAGTAACAGCTCATTGTCATGTTCATCCTGCATCTCCATGACCATGAAATCTACCGGAAAGACAAACCTATCCACCTTTACTAAGACATCTTCACAGATTCCATAAGGCTTCACCACAGAGTTGTCCGCCAATTGAATCGTCATATTGCTTGGCCGTGACTCCTTCAATCCTAGCTTTTTGAATGTCGAAAGGGGCATCAAGTTGATGCTTGCCCCTGAATCACACAATGCTTCGCCAAATTTAACCTTCCCAATATAGCAAGAAATGTTAAAACACCCTGGATCTTGTCTCTTTGGTGGCAAAGTGCCCATGATGAAGGCACTCACTTGCTCCTTTAGCACGACGACCTCTGTATCCGGAATTTTCATCTTCTTAGTAATGACGTCCTTTAGAAACTTCCCGTATGAAGGAATTTGTTCAATGGCTTCCAGTAAAGGGATATTAACTGAAAGCTTCCTAAAACTGTCCAAGAACTTCTTGAACTGTGCATCTGCCTTCCTTGCCTTGGCGCTATTAGGATACGGGACCGGAACAGCTTGTGCCCTTTGATGAGGTGGCACATAAGGCGTCTTTTTCTGAGGTTCCTCCTCTGCAACCTGTTCTTCAGTATCATCCACGGCTATGTCTTCAACCTGCCCTGTGACTGGGGCGGGCTGCTCTTCATTGGTTTCACCTTCTCCTTCAGCTTGTGGTGTGCTTGTTTCTTCAGCTCTTGGATTCAACACTTTCTTGCCGCTTCTAAGCAGAATAGCCTTTGCTTGTTGGTTTCCCCCGGGAACATTGGTATTCCCCGGAAAACCCGGATGTGCCGTTTTTTCAAACTAGCAATCTCGGTTGCCATCTGTGCCATGGATGTCTCAATGGTCCTCATTTGAGCCCCATGGCTCTGCAATGTTTGCCCGAATTGATTCATGTACTCTCCTTGCTATTTGATTTGCTGACCAAATGTATTCATTAGCTCTTGATTTTGCTTTATAACCTGATTGAGCAACTCCGTGCTCTTGTCTTCTGCGACTGGCGAGGGATTGGCATCCGAATCCTGCATAAAATTGTTCGGATCCTTCCACGAGAACTTTTTGTCTTTTCTCCATGAATAATCATTGTTCCTATAACCTTGTTGTTGTCTCATGTATTTGACTTGAGCCTCATCCCCGGACTCAATATCCTCCTTTTCCAGTAGCTTCTTTGCGAGAAGATCCATCTTCTCATTCAGCTATTTCATTGCCTTGGACTCACCTGCTACTCGAGCTTGCTCTACCGGGCCTCTTTCTCTCTCACCCCATGACTACTTTCTAGCCATATTCTTTAGTATTTCCCAGCATCTGGTGTCTGTATTGTTCAGAAAGAAACCTGACCCAGCTGAAACCAGATTACTCCTATCATGCTCAGAGAGAGCAAAATAGAAGATCTTCACCTGCGTCTCTTTATCCAGCCCATGATGTGGGCACCTCCTCAGCATGACCTGAAATCTCTCCCAGGTCTCAGAATATGTCTCACCGGCCTGTTGGGTAAAATTGTGAATCTTCCGGATCATGTCGTTAGTCTTCTCAGGAGGGAAGAACCTCTCAAAGAAGACCTCCACCATATGGTCCCAGGACTCCACGAACTCATCATCTAAATTGTGTAACCACTCTCGTGTCGCTCCTGCCAATGAACTCGGGAAAAGCTTGAGATACAGTGCATCCTGTGGAAACCTATCAATTTTTACCATGTCACAGTTCTCAAAAAACTGGCTGATGTGTGCGACAGGATCCTCATTCTTCAGCCCATGAAAAGCATTCGATTTCACCAGATTTATCAGCGCTGGATCAATCTTATATGTCGGTATGTTGATTGCCTGCTTCTTTATAGGCCCTTTGGAAGCTGATGAGGAAGAAGCCTTGATCTTCTCCCATATAGTCTGTGGCTCGGCCATCTCTTCCTGTTCAAGTTCAGAATCTACCTCTTCTTGGTGATCTTGCTCGTAATACTCCTCGTCCTCAGGTCCTGTTAGCGGAACCTCGGGTGCACGATTCGCATAGTCAGTACTACGCGTTTGCACCATGCAACGTACCTGAAATAGGAAAGTTTAAGTTTAGTACATTGCTTTGACGAGTCTCAAAATTAACGACAATAAAAAGAAAATATTTGAAGTTGTTTCAAAGTAAATAAAAATTGTGGCCTAGAGTGGCCGCTCGTAGCACTCAAAGTGCCAACAATTCGCTGTATCCCCAGCAACGGCGCCAAAAACTTGACGCAATTTTACTATGCGCTAAAATGCAAGTGAACGTGTCGAGTAGTACAGGCCTTTGTGAGGCCCGAGTCGAACACAGGGATACTCGGAATTGTTGGAGACTCCTACTAACTATTTGCGATCAACTAAGCCGAATAACAAAGTGAGGGTTGTTGTTAAATTAAAAGAAAATAAAAACAAAATAAAACAAACAATCGATTAAATGTTAATTTAATCAATTCAAAAGGGTATCTTTAGGGTTGCGGTTTCACCACGGGTTTTCATTGTATTAGATTTTATATAATGCCTCAATCTTATCTCTCTATCCGGGTAGTGGCCTGAAAACAGAATTACCCACTGTCGTGGTGCAATTCACTACCTAGGTTTAGGTCGATTCCACCGTCATAGTAACCTATACCCTAAACTAAGTGCATTATGAACGATCTCTCAGTATCCACCATTAAATTTACACCACCTTGGTCAAAGGATTTATCGATTAATGTAGATTTTGTCTCTTTTCAGTCGTTACTCCTTCTTTCAAAGTGATTAAGGGCATTAGGTTATTATATGGTGATCAAGCATAACAATATATTGAGAAAATGAAACTATACCACAGATTTAAGAGATAAAATATGATTTACTATTATAAAATCGTCATACAATGAATTCCCGGGCTACTCCCGGTCCTAAAGATGAAGGGGATTAGCCCCGCATGTTCATCTCAAACAAGTACAAGGTATAAATAGGGGAAAACATGTGAAAAAACGTGGAATGAAAGGGAAAACTCTTGAACGGAGAAGAATCGGTTGATCCTTTGCGTAGAACACGTGCTCTCCCGCCTTTCGGTGGTGAAATCCGTCTTCTGCGGCATCCGAATCAACTGGTATGAGCTTCTCGCCTCCGTTCTCCTCTCTACCACTCCTCGGTACTTGTGCAATGGCTGATGAGATCCCCTCTCCTCTGGGCCACCGTCATTAGGTATAACTCCCTCATTAGGTCGCTAATTAACCACGGCCGTCCGATTGGGAACAATCTAAATCAAACGCATATCTGACAGTGTCGATACCATCGACGCGGGTCGATGGTATCGACCCAATGTTGTAGCGGCAGCCCTTCTTTCCTTTCGTCTGAGTGCCTGATGTGGTGTCGATACCATCGACTTGGGTCGATGGTATCGACTACCCTGTAGCGACGGTTTTATCATTTTGTGTCGTTGTAGCCTCCATGCGTCGATGGTATCGACTCGGTGTTGATACTATCGACCGATTTCTCACCAGCACGCTGAAGATGACTCGATACCATCGACTTCCCAATCGATAGTATCGACTGTTTCCTGCTTCTTTCGGCTAGCAAACTGTGACCATGTCGATGGTATCGACTTCCGTCGATGGTATCGACGGAAGCAAATACTCATTTTTCCTAAAATTCAAACATGAAACCAAATAAATTCACACAAATAATAATATTTTGACAATTAATGCTCAAAAAGATGAAATGAAGGGGATTTGACATAAAATAGTAGCAAAGACCAAAATAGATGAATTATGCAATATTAACCATGAAAATGATTAATTAAAGCATAAAACACATATGAAATAGGTCTACAAATGCGACTCAAAATCATCGCATCAGAGGGAAACTGAGGTGTCATAGTGGTGAATGTCGATGAAGACCTTAACCATGGCTATAGGACATAATTACTAAGGCCGCCGTATAAGAAACAACAAAAAGGAAAAGAATAAATAGGTTCCATGGATACTTACGGAGCAATCAATTGCACCCAAGTGGGGCGAAGAGAATAGGGGTGAGTCCATGGTCATAGGGGAAGGTGGAGGAGTAGGGAGGAGCACTTGGGGCATATTGGACATGATCAGTGGGGAAGGATCACTTCTTGGGGTCCATTTATTCTACATGATCTCTTAGGTAGGCGAGGGGAGTACTCCGGTGGCGGTTGCAACTCAGTGTGGTGAGGTAGTAGAAGCCCTATTTGGGCGTTTCTTATACAAAGAGAGATAGGGGATGAATGGCAGCTTGATCGGTTTGGTAGAGGGAGACAGACATGATGACAAAGAAAAAACATGAAATGGAGAATTAATGGGGGAAAGTGAGATCGAGAAGGAGTCACTATGAAATGCATTCTGTTTCGCAGACCAAGCAGGAGGAAGGGGATAATGGTATAGTCGTCAGATCAAGAGAACTTAAATGTCAAACATTAGATGAGCGTGTGAGAAGGAAAGTAACAAGGTGTAATGTGTGACGGGTGGAAGAAATGTGGGAGTTTAGGCCAAACTGATGTATTAAATGTATTTGTAATCAATCCTTAATCAAACTATATGGAAAACTTCCCAGATTTATTTGAAGGGTTAAACAAGTTCAAAACTTGACCAAATTTGAATCACATGCCCAATAAGGAGAATACATTAGTCATATGCCATTATATTTCTATTTTTCACATGTTTTATCTATAATTTCCATAAATTTCATTTTAATTGATTTTTAATGCATTAAAAGGTGTAATGTGATCAATCTTTCCCTTAATTGCCTTCTTTGAGTCATAAATGAGATAAGAACTTCTTCTCACTCACTAATTATGTCATTCTTGAATTTGAGATCTTTTCTCTTTCTCATATATTTCTTATAAAGATATTTCTAAGAATAGGAGAGAGAAAAAGGGAAAGGGAAACTATTATTCATCAAATCTACTTAATTACAATACATATTGCATATATGAATGAGAAAAGTATATTTTGAGTCTTATTTTATTCCTATCACCTTATTATCCTTAAAGAAATTTCATCCCATGGTCTCTTTGCATTAAGACCATCAACTATAATCATTTAAGAAAAAACCACATTTCAAGTCTTAAATAAGTCTATAAAAGTTGGGATGTTATAGAACCAGAAGAATATAAAGCCACATGTTCAAAATATCTTTGTATAAAAACATCTCACATGGATCAATTCAAGGAACCAATTATGAATAGGGAACAAGAGAAAGAAGTAAAAGTGGCAAAAAATGGCATGATAGAAAGAATGAAAATTCAAGAAATGAATATAAGAAAAAAGACTCTATTGAAGAGTGGTAAAGATAAATGAATAGGAAAAAATGACTAGTCAGATAGGACATCTAAGAATAGATGGAAAATACCACTGTAGCGGTATAGTAATCTAACATCTTTCTTGTAACATTAGAACCCAAAAGTTACAAAATAATGTAATTTTTAAGTGCACTTTTCCTATTGGATGTATTCCAAGATAATTTAATTTCCTACAAGTTAAAACATTGAAGGAGAAAAGTTTACCTTATTAGTCGAATATTCTTTGTGTGGGATTCCAGGTAATGTATTTACCACTATGGAATAGTCTATGGACGATGAATGAACCCTCGTATATAATTTCTACTCCACATGAATCACATATTGCCAGTGTCCAACAAATCTTGGTCGAAACAATTTGGTCTCTTTAACCATATTGGCCATAAGAAGTGTGTTAAGGACATATACTACAAAAAAAAGTTGATATGCCTTTATCGACTCCCATGAAAAATAAGGCATTAGGCTCCCATCTAAATGTTCACCTACAAATATCTCGATTCAATCAGTCTAATAACTATATACATCTAATGTTAATAGTTATAAAATAAAATGTTTGAAAGTAAAAATGCATAAACGTGTGATGCAAGATTATATGACATGATATAAAAGTAAGAGTGATACTCAGATGCATGAACTACTATATAATAAAGCATGGTTTTGATGATTTGGTAATTAGTATCACAATCACTTTTGAAAACTTGCATACAATATGAGGATACAATTGTTTGTAGATCTCTACCACTAAAAATATTAAAAAATTGGTACATGACCTATATTTTAGGTGAGGAGTTTCTCTATCATTGTCAATTATGCTTCCACCTTAAGGATAATCCCTGAAATTTCTATCTTCCTTCCATTTTAATGACTATCTTTGTTAATAGAAGACATTGAATAGGGCATTACAACTTATTACGATTTGAACTAGAAAATTATGCCTACACCCATAAGTAGGCTTGTCAAATGAGTGTGTGGGTTGGATTTAGGTGGATCCATTGCAACTTTAAGTCTCACAGGTACGGTTAAAAATGTCTAGTTTCTAATGGGTGGAACAATGACAAACCAAAGTCCAACTTAATGGGTTGTGGGTATGATATGGTACACGTATGACTATACTCATAACCTTATCAATTTAAGTCAGTGGGTATGGTTATGGGTATGTATATGCTTCATCCATCATCATACCTACACCATAACCATACCCATGAATTAGCTGGTGTGTGGCGTGGTTATGCAGGTATGTTATCTTCTACATGGTACATAAATAATGTTTAAAGTTGAGATTCAAAGCAGTGTGAATCACTTTACATATCAAGCAGCTACCAACACACCACCCTTATTTTTGTGTCAAAATACAAACATGATATATATCATTATAGAAGCACCAATGATAAAATATATTGCAATACATTTTGTTAATGAGTGACTAAAATTTACATTCAGTGGTGTAAAATAAATAACTATTCTTAATTGTTTTGTGGAATAATTTATATTTCACAAGCCAAAATGTTTACACTTACATGCATTTGTATATGCATATATACTTATACGTATATTTACATGTACATCTATAAATGTCTCCTTTTATTTTAATTTGTGTATGTATATCTTAAAGTGTGTGATGTGCTTATGTTTATTTGTATAAACATATAAATCAATATGCATGTAATTATGTAAAGAACTTGTGAAAAAATATATATAGTTATGTGTATATTAAGATGTACATGTGTGTTTTGAGAATGTATATTTACACATATATGTATGTCTATACTTGTAGTATGTGTAAGTGCATATTAAGCAAGCATGTTTTACAAGTATATGCATGTATACTTGTATGTCTATGTGCATATGTGTGTACACTTTTGTGTGGTTTTTTATGTGTTCATGTATATGAGTATATTTTTGTTTAGGCATGAATACATGTATATGTGTTCTTCTATATATACACATGTGGTGTTTGTATTTAACACTTTTTTGGGTATGTGTGTGCATATTTCAATGTGTATGTAAATATGTTATCCTTATGTATGTATATATTATTAGATTTAAATGCTTAAAATATTATGCGGGTATGGGTATATAGATACCTGATATGTACCCTTAGTGTAGT
Source organism: Alisma plantago-aquatica (assembly GCA_963693085.1). Classification (NCBI taxonomy): domain Eukaryota; kingdom Viridiplantae; phylum Streptophyta; class Magnoliopsida; order Alismatales; family Alismataceae; genus Alisma; species Alisma plantago-aquatica. Next base: position 1,855,361,734 of record OY856409.1, read on the forward strand.
TGGAATGCGGGTATAAGGGTAAGCAAGTATGTAGGTATGAAAAAGCATACCCATGATGGGTTTGAAGGGTATGGGTTAGTGGGCATACTCATATCCATTTATATCTGCATGTGTGGAATAATTTTCTATAAGTTATTTTATTTACCTTAGGAAAATATCAATGAATTCCATCAGAAACAAAAAACAAGATAAATAGATACACATGACATGATATTGTTGCAAACATTCACAGTTTGTTCATACTGTTGGTAGAGTTGTATAAATGGAAAGCATAAAAAGTTGGACAAAAAGTATTAAGCATTAGTTTAATTGTTTGATCTTTTTTAATGACAATTCATACTCATATAATCAAGATAAGTATTCTTTATGCATGAGTTTTATATGACAAATGATCCCTACTCAAATACGCTCCCATCTAGTTTCAAAATAATTAAAAATTATGAAAATATAATTCATTAACATGTGACTTGAAAATTATTAATATCGACACAAATTACCAACCCAATATACTAAAATAAGATGCTATCTAATTTTAAAGAGAGGAATCTTCCCTCAGATAGTCTAATATCTACCCAAATGTAGAGTTTGGTGATGGGTGAAGTAGATAATATAGAAACAATCATGTTGCAATGTTTGAAAACAACATATAGATTAGACCAAAATACTAACAAATTAATGAAAACTTGAATATGTATTTGGTATTGAACTATTTTTTGAGGTATAATTCATAAATCCACAATTGGTAAATCTGTATTGAATTCTGTGTTTATATTTCAACTTTACTAATAACCATAAATATTGTGCATAAGATTAGACCTTACTTATTGGATTATATCTAAGTAGACCATGACCTACCTCTTAGTTGTTAGACTTAATTGTTGGAATTGGAATGGCATTATATTGTTTATTATATTGTTAGATATGCAATTTGGAATTATTTATAGAGAAAATTGAATATGGGGTATTGGGATCATAAAAATGATATTTTATATTTATGTATGTTAGCATATATTGTCATGAGTATATGATTGAAATTTTAACTCAAGTGGAGGCAGTATACAACCTATAGAAAGTATATAAATGAAGGAGTAATTTACATGTGACCTCATGATTATGTGGTACTGTTTGATTGGGACCACTGATCCTATGTCTGGGGACATGTGTGTTCGATTCATATTCCTCAAGATCGAAGGTTGATTTAGAGACATAGTGAGGAATTATTTGAAAATTACTCCACCTCAAATCTTCCATTTTTTCCTTCATCTTCATCGAGTTCCACTCTACCCTAGTGGTGTCAATTGACCCAAAATTTTATTGTTTGGTGTTAGTTGTAATCATGGTTGCAAACTAGAGCCTAGAAAGGTAGTAGGGCTCCATATGGAGCATCATGCAATCTCCCCACATTTGACTCCTATGAAGACTTTGTCAACACTCTAGGAAGCTATACTCTAACCGATTAATTCCCTATATATACTCTATCTTCCACAACAAAATTCTCTACTCCAGAAACCATGTCAACCTGAAATCCACCACTCAAACCTCTCACCACAATCTATCTCCATAAGTTGCATCACCACACCTCCACAAGTTTAACCCCTCTACTGGTTGACCACAAAATGTCCTATATAATTAAGGCATATTCCACCTCCATATACAACTATTGCTTCCCCTTTATGGAGCTTCCCAAGACACCATCAACATTGTCTTCCTCTCCCTCCATCCACCTTTCTATAGGACACTACCCAACATCTCTTAAACATCTAGCCCTATGTATCATCTTCGACAACTCCTGCCAACTATGATAGCCTAACTTAAGATTACCACAAAAAACAAGCTTAGCAGAAACTATTGGCCCATGATAGTCATCTGGCATCTGTCCAAGAGTCCCCAAGCTTCAACAAGCCTTCCTTGTTGCTGGCAAGTTAGCACCTCCTCCTCTTATATTGTTCTTTTTCTAAATTAAAAAATATATAAATAATATGTCAAATAAAAAGAAAAAGAAAATATTATATTGAAGGTTAGTAACATAAGAAATAAATTAATCATAACCTATTTGATTGGTTTCTATAAATCTTTATCAATCTTTGCATATATATGTTGAACCTGCTAAGATGTAGTATTTTGGAAATCAGTGTCAAAATATAATAGAATTAATTATGGAAATCTTCATGAACATGGGAGATAATATAAATGCAACATAGGTGAAAATTTTTGTATAGAATTTAAATAAATATAAATGAAGGGAAATTGGGAAAACTTTGAAGAGCCTAGAAATATTGTTATAAGTTAAGTTCAAATTATGTTAAACCCTTTATAAAATGTCATGGACTTAAATATTTAATAAAGAACAACATGAATAATAATTTTTTAAATAATATAATTGGGGAAAAGGAAGTGAATAAGTCTATGAGTTCTATCGATGAACATAATTATATTGTATATCTTTGAGTTTGGAAATTGTAAGGTTTATGAAATATGACCCTCACCTTATTATATGTATATGGTAACATAAGGTTGTTATGTATATGACATAAGTATGTACGTTTAGGGGAACGATGTAGCGTAAACTACACATCAAACGCAAGTATATGTATCAATTGAATATAGGCCCAAAGAGGCCCAGATGTCAAACTCAGGTGAACACTCTCCAGAGACTACTACTAAGTGTGATGCGATCAGGACAGCCAATGAAAACTTTGACTGAAGGTTTAATTATCTAAGACGCAAAAAATAAATCTACAATTACTGGTATTGATCCCAAGTGGAGTAAATTCCTGAGGATTGTGGTTTCACCATGGTTTACATTGTGATTAACATCATTCCATTAATATTAATGTCTCCTAACCCTGGACAAAGAGACTTGTAGCAAGAATTACCCACTCTCGCGGCATAATTCACTGCATAACTTAATACCAATCCCACTCATGTAGAAATTGCGTTATTAGTTAGGTGATTTACCAAAAACTTTGGATTATTCTCTTCACATTCATAAGCCCCTTTCACAAGGTGTGGTATAAAACATATAATTCTATGAGTTTTCTAACCCTTAATTCCTCTCTGGAAGCAATTAGTGGTCTAAACAATTACCTATGGTGATCAAGCATGGATAATTCATGATGTTCTCATAGATTTATGTCCAAAAAATAAGAAAAAAATGTATATTAAATCATAATCATCAATTATAATGCAAAATTGGCCTACTCCCATATCCTAAAGAAGAAGGGGGTTAGCCCTACATGATTTCCATTATCAATATCATTGGATAAAAGAACAAAAATATGGGAAACATTAGAAAACTAAAGTAACCCCCTGTATAATATCTTCTGGATGACTTCCTCTTACGATCGTGACAATTTGCTATCTTTCGACTGCAAATCTTCCCACCAGAGATGCCTGAATAGTCCAAAACGTGGTATGTTCCTCTCTTTTTTCCTCTCTGGGCTATTGTGAAATGGAATAGGATGTGATACTTAGGTCTGGTCGAACTCCCCCAAGGTCATAGACATGACTTAGGGCATCACTAATTGTCAACCATCAGATTAACAATGATTTTCAATCTTGTCTGATCCCACATATTCGGTATTATCAACTAGTTGTTGGTAGTATTGATACCCCTGATAAGTTGTGATGACCTTTACTTCCGTCGATGCTACCAAGTTGATGTCAGTAGTACTAAGATTTCACGAGATATTATGAGTCCTCCCTGTGATGTTGTCAATAGTATCATCTTCTTCGGGTCGATATTGTCGGGTTTTCTCGATTCAACTTGTTCCTTTTGAATCATGTGTTGGTAAGACTGACAGGAAGGTCGATAGTACCGAGCTGTGTAGTTTCTTATAGATTCACCTGAAATTCACAAAAATGGGCATAATCCCACAAATAATAATGAATCTAATAGGAACATAAAATATACATTTATTTGATGCAATTAAGTGTCACAGGTTAATGATAATACATAATGCACAAATAATATCAAAGTAAACAATAAGTACACAGAAATTCATAATAAATAGCATGTGATAATGACAACTATTTAGTACATCAAACTCCCGTAAGCTTAAATGTTGCTCATCCTCAATCAACACACCCTCAGATATGTTTGAGACAAATAAGAAAAATGACACAAAATTTGAATTTCCATTCTCAACTATCCCCACATGGCGGTCTCAAACCGACCTTTACTGGTTACTAAATGATCAACTACTGTCAAGAAAACCAAAATATCGATAAAAGATGTCCACCCTTAGATCAGTTAAATGCTATTAATAGATTAGTTAATACCATAGTCAATCAGGCATTTGCTTGGTGCATCATGTGATTCCAATATACATTGCTCTTTCCTAACTACTAACTACTTGGAAGCAGTTTTCCTTATAAGAATGAATGAGGAGATCAATCATATATGTCGCCTACTAATAAGAGCAATGGATGGAATGAAATAGGTGACTTATGAAGAATCACAAGTAATATTTGAATTATTTATGTAAAAATAAAACATGATGAACCTATATGGTGAAGATAATGAGAAATATTTGGGTCCTAATGCCTAACATTATTGGGTGGAATGGTGCATGTATTGAAAACATCATCAAATGGATGAGAATGAAGTAAAGAAGAAAATACATCATGTGAATGTTTCCATTTCTTTAAGAAGTAAACTTTTGACCTGAGTTTAGGGCATCCTTTCTCCCTCCTTCTTTCATAACATCAAATATTTTTTCTATTTTTTCATTGGCCCACTATTTTAGCATGGTGAAAAGTTATGCTTGGGCTTCACTAACATATATCATTCTTTTTTTCCTTTCGTTTGATTTTTTGAGGGTATGGATGTGTATCCATGCACTCTTATTTCAGAAGAAAATAGTGTAACCACATGATGTAAAATGAATGATGAAAAATATATGCAATCTACATGCAATTGTTATGAAACTAGAATAATATGCACAAAAGTTGTTGATGTACATTTTTTTCATTTTGTAACTAATGCAATAAAAGAGAAACTAACTATCACGTCACCTATCATGCCATGCAATGCAAACAAGAGGAAATAATTTGGGTTACTTGATCATCTTAAGGTGATGGATCAAAATGGTTAGAAAATGGATGGAATCACATAATTAAGAGACAATGCCTTTCTTGAACTATGATATGTCCCTCTCTAATGACCTTTGTACAAGGTAACCTTAGGATTTCTATCTAAAATTTCAATTTAAGATCTCGTTAATTGTTTGATCAATTTAGGCTCAAACCCCATCTTCACCCTAATTAAAATGAATAATTAATATTTCCATTCATATCAAGTGTCTAAAATTTGACAAATCCATACTCTTCCTCTTGGTAGTGTAACTCAAGAAATTTGCAACTAAGACAATTTCATCAATTTTTTATTTTTTTTTTCTTTTCATTATAATTTTTCATTGTGCAAACATGCAAGTACAAAATCTATGGTTACAAATCTAGAATCCATGCATATTACTATTCCACATTTACACTAAATAGATAGTGGATCCTACAACTTGTAATAATAAAAAATGAAAAAAAACAAATAAAATAAAAAATAAAGGATAGAGTTGTTCCAACACCCCCCTAAGTTTGAACTTGACTATATTCACATAGTCAAAATCCAACTTAAGAGGTGGAACAGTGGTACCGATCAGTATGGTGGTGGTGGCGGGTGCGGCATGGTCAAGTCATGGGGATAGAATGTCCACTGAAATGTCAGTGGCTTCTGCGGCATTTCTTGAGGCTATGGATATCCACCAAAATAGCCTTGAATCCAGTGGTTGTCAAAGAAAGGTTGTTGATAGTTCTCCATCCGCTGTGGGTGTGTGTGCATGTTCTCTTAGTAGGCCAAGAGAAGTCACTCATTTTTTAAGATCATTTTTTGGTTTTGTCAGAGCCATCCTTGGGCATCATGGACGCCCTCTAGTGTAGACATCTACTTTTGTTGCCCCTATTGAATCTCTTACAGCATTCCATACATACATGCCATTGAGTATGGATCATCTTCCTGGGTAGGTGGTGGAGCATAAGAACTAGAGGCTCCATGTACTCTTGGATGCATGTGGGACACCTACCTCCTTGTGATTGGGATGGTGGCCTCCTCCTCCTCTTCACTTCATTGTACTCGTACTATTTCTCTTGCTCAACAATGTTGTTGATGGATTTGGTATGCTAACTGATATGGTATCCCTCTGACACCTCCACTAAAAGTTTCCATGCACCCTTGAAGTCAAAGTTGTCGGTGGCAAAGTGTATTTCACCTCAGAGGCCACCCGTAGATGGCGCTAAATTGTCTCAGTGTCATCTAATAGTCGGTGTTGAAGAGACAAAATTTGACATGGCCTTCCCTCCATTCATCCCCATGCTCGTGGATGCACTAATTCTCTAGAGAGACCAAGAAGTCACATATGAGCTCTAGGAAGGTGAACAAATCATTTAAGAAAGGGTGATCGTGCACCAATCCCTGATCCTCACAGACTTAGTGAAGATTGTCAGTGAAGCCCATAGAGGCAAGGAATGCATGGTATCCATACCATGTTGAGGTGATTTCTCTCTTCATAATCCCGTCGTAGATCTTCTTTACATCAAAATTGACATGAATGGTGCACATTGGTTTGGGCACCAACATGACATTGTTTGCCAATGAAGAAGTTACACATTTGGACACCAATGAGATGGTACAAGAAGGGGATGGAGAAGAAGAAACTCAAAGAAGACTTTGAATGCCTAGAAATGCTTACGCAATCTTTCTCGAGAGAGGTATGGTGGAGGTGTGAATGAAACAATACATAGACCCTTCCTTATATAGTCATCAGCCAACCTACTCCTGGTGCATCAGTAGTACCAACTTTGAGTCAGTAGTACCGACTTATTCTCCATGACTAGTGTGATTTGGTACTAGTCGTTGATACCGACACTCCTCATTGGTTGATGTCGGTACCCCTAGATTTCTAAGCATTGATAGTACTGACGAATGTCAGTAGTACCAATTTCAAAAAGTATGCAAAGGATCGGTACTGCCAGATGTGGAAAATTGTGATCATTGATGGAGGTCATGTAGATTCTATTCTTCAAGTGTCAGTACTGTCGATTCATTGTCAGTAGTATAAAGTTTTTGAATTTTTTCAATATTTTTGAGCATTTTCTCAGTGTTTCAATCCTAGAGCATTGATTTACATTGGTACTACCAAGTTGGATGTCGGTAGTACCGAGTCCTTATCAATTAACTCGTCCCTTTTCTACAAAATGTCAGTGCTACTGAGCTTATAGTCAGTACCACTGAGAAATTTTGAAACTAGACTCGGTCATCCCTATGATGTTGATGGTACTACCGACTTTGTGGTTGATAGTACTGAGATTTTGTGAAACTCGACCCTTTGTCCCTATGAACGTGTCGGTACTACTAAATTATGCTCAGCCTGTACACCAAACAAAAATGATTAAGGCACCTTTTATATATAAAACTAATAGAATGCAAACTAAAACTATAAAGACTACAAACTTGAATGTAAAGAACAAAACGATGGTTAGGTTTCCTCCCAACAAATGCCCTTGTTTTACATCCTAGACTTGACAAAATGATTTTCTTTAGCCTAGATTGTCACGAGATGGTTGTGAATATTCATCTAGAAGTCTAAACTCCACTCTATCACCGTCTATCCCAAGTGTCAAATAGCCTCTACCAATGGTAGTGATCACATCAATCGTAGCTTGGAACAACCTTCCTAATAGCATCTTGGATCCTTGCACTTCATGCATAACCATGACCACAAAATCAACAGGAAAGATGAATTTGTCTAGTTTGACTAAAACATCCTCACAAATCTTGTATGGCCTAACACTAGATCCATCTACCAATTCGATTGTCATAGATGTTTTCCTTTGTTCCATCAATCCCAACTTTCAAAAGGTAATAAGAGGAATGAGATTTATGCTCGCCCCAGAGTGGCATTGTGCTTGTTGGAAATGTTGGTTTCCTATAGAACAAGGGATGTGAAAACATCATGGGTCCTTTCTCTTCATCAGTAGTCTTCCCTGGATCATGAAACTCACCAGTTCATCAACGCACAAAACATATGTATCTTTATTTGTCTTTTCTTGTTGATAATATCTGTTAAGAATATTCCATATGTAGGAATTTGTTCTATTGCCTCCACAAGTGGGATGTCGATATGGAGCTTTCAGAATATGTCTAGGAACTTCTTAAAATTCCTTTACACATTTTTTGGCTTCATACTATTTGAGAATGGAACATGTAACTTCTCTGCATGCTTGTGTAGAGGAACATATGGCACATTAGGGATATCCTCCCCTAATCTTACTTCAACGCCACCTTTTGGGATAGAATTTGGAATGTCTCTCATGGGTGGAATGACCTATGGTTGCTTCTTATGATTTGTGGGTGCCTCCTTATTAGTTGTGATTGTTCCACTATGGACTAGAACCTTCACTTGTTCTTCTTACGCAGGCACCTTTTCTGGAACCGTATGCAGCGACATAACTATGGTGAAAATTTGAAGTTGGTTTCCCTATACATCCGGTGAAGATGCAGTCTCCTTATCTCTTTTCATCAATCATGTATTAACTGAGGTGCATGTGTGAGCATACCCTACTGGCATGTTGCATCCTCATGGTCTTCCATATAGACTATGGGGGATATGGAACTTTAGGCATATATATCCAATTTGGCTCTGTAGTGAGCTGCCTGGGTGACTCCTCAGTATGATAATATGGCTCCTTAACCACGGAGATAAACATTATTGGTGGTTTTGATGAGCCATCTTTGTATTCCCAAGAAATCCTTGTTGAATGGGCTTCTTTATGGAGGACACCTTTGCTGCTAGCTGAGGAATCTGATTCTCTATGTTGTGAATTTGAGCTCCTTGATTTTGCAATTCCCTCTATGTCTAGATAATGATCACCTCATTCTGACTGACCTGCTTACCTAGCATGTCTTCAATGCAGTCTATCTTAATGGGACTCATGTCTTGTTGTTGTGCACCGCCTTGGTGTTGCTTTCCCTATTGTATTTGATATGGGTCATGTTATATCCTCACTTTGGGTAAAATGAAATGATATAAATGTAAATCATGTTTTTGATAAATAAACACCCTAATGGTATTACTGGGGGAGTAGCAATATGGATCACCTCTATGGCATGGGTGCTTGTGAAACAAGTTAAATAAATAAAAGTAATTTGTATATTAATTAATAGTAATGAACTTTTGTTATGATAAATGAAATAATTGCCAAGTTGCCAAAAGAAATATGATTTATGGTGTTTTAGATAATTAGAGGATAATTATATAGACGAGATCAGCAACACCATGGTTGAGGCAGAAAACAATTTCAATTTAACTTTTAGTTTGTTTGAAAATAATAAGGAAGAGCATTCTAGAAATTGGAGAAAATGATATTCCATGAGATAATGGTATTTTTAAACAATGTTTAAAATGAGTGAGTTTTGTATAGGAAAGGTACCTCCTTTATATTTCCCAGCATTAGATATGGGTTGAGGATATATATTAATGGGTTCCTATATCTGATTTATGGAATATATTGAAGAAAGAGAGTAATCTAGTTATCAAAAATAAGGATTTGTGAAACAATTTAAGGAATGATTATCGAAAGTGTACCATAACAAGTATAGGCATTCTTTTATGGCTTTTTGATGTGCCAAATAAGTAAAATTGTAAATCAATCATGGATAAATGTATTATTATGTTGGAAGGATATTAATTTTTCTCCTTTGAAAACCATGCATGTGTTTATTGTACATATTAGTCATTGTCGTAGGAGAAGAGAGATTAATAAAAAGGAAGGAAAAGGAAAATATTTAGAGGGGACATCCTTTTTCTAGTCATGGCAAGGAGGCGATTGTTTTGAAAAAGTACTTTTCACATGAATATACTTTATGACCGTGAGGAAAGAAAAATAAGTGTATTGACTACTTGCCAAACCAGGAGCCTCACCAAACATGTACAACTTGGGGATCATACCACCAATCCATAACCCTAGACCTATATAAATAGTTGTGTAACAAAGAGATCAATGACCCCTTTCTCTTCTCCTTCCCATTATATTTGGAAGTTGATGGCCCTTGTCTAGAAGTGATGGAAATGACTGATGGTGTATCACTATCATTGTGGTCTCATGATGTCCGAATAGGAAATGAGGGAAGGAAGAACTTGTATAAGGGATACGGGAAGCACATGAGGCCCAAGCATCAAGGACTAGAAGACAGCAGCCACCTTGTGTGTGATCCCTTCCGACTGAAGTCTAGCCATGTTTGGCGAGGGCTGGAAGGGATCCTCAAGCTTCTACCTACCCCTCGGGTCTCATAGGATGTGGCGGGTGAGCTGGCCATAGAATCAATAGCCTCATACTTTTCGGTCTCCCCTTTCTTCTTATGACGGTGATAGGCCTAGGGTTGGGAGCCTCCACGAGAGCCTGGTGTAAAGACAATAGTGAGATGAGTAGCCACAGTAGCCAGGGCAGCAACTACAATGGTGTTGTACCACCAAGGAGCTAGTGGGGTTGTCGGTGAAGGAGGAAGGAGGGACGAGGAGGCAGTGCTTATGCCTTGTAGGTAGGTACATTAGTTGGTAGCTCAGCGGGAGAGGAAGGCTTCTAGAGAAGGCATTGAGTGGTGTTGTCATGCACACAAGAATGGGCAGGAGTTGCCCTACATAAGGTTGAAGCCGGCCGATGGTCAAAAGACCAAACACCCCCCCACATTCGATCCATACTTATCTACTCAGGTAAGGGTAAAATGGTATTTTCATTACGTTTTTAAGTCACGGCAGTGATGGAGCATGTGCTAATATGGCCGCAATCCATTGGTCATGCCAAGCCATGTAGGCCTTATAGGTAATAGTCGTTAGGCTGATGTGGCCTAATCTGATTGGCCCAATGATGATAATTGTAAATTTTGTAGTAATTGCTAGGATGATCGAATCGGGTCAATTTATATATGAAAATTTATCAATAGAACACATAGAATCCAAATAAAATATAATTGAGATCTAATTATGCTTCTTGTTCTAAAAGTGGTGCAATATATGATAAAGTGGTGATTAATATATGTAAACCCTATATTTGGGTATTATAATGTTGGAAACATTAAAATCCTTTTTGATATGCCATTATGTAATCTTGTTGCACATAATTATAATCATGATGATGATGATAAGATAATCAAGGTTTCTAAATTAGTATAATCATTAATAAGTGAATTAGGTATAAGAACCCTAGTTTTGGGGATTATGAATCTTAACATAGTAAGTTTGGTTACTTTGAAGATGATCATGATTCTAATAATGATCTTAGGGTCCTTGATACGAATACCATGCCTATAAGGATATGGGTAAAAGATCATGACTTTCCATGTAGTTAATGAAAAAAATTGATCTAAGTGTTCATGATAAAATGATATGGTAGATTTCATAATCAGGATTACACCTAGTACAAATTAGGATTCTTAAGTCATTAGATCAATAAACATGGGAATTGGAGTATCAACCATGAATCTAATGATAATATGGTAATATGGAAACATAAACCCTAGACTAGGACCTGAGTAGGGTGCAATGTGATTAACGTGATTAATTTTATGATGACACTTTAATATTATAGTCATGCAGACTAAAATGTGGATTGCTTGATTTTCTTATTGATTGGATAATATGCTTGAAGTGTATTCTACATGATAATCTACATTTTTCATCATCAAGGTACGTGGTTATGCTGATGATTACATGTATTGACTTTTGACGTTTGTCGAGGTTTCTTGAAGATTGAATGAATGATATATGTTGGATGTTTATTTATATCGTGCAAATTATAAGTCCCTATGAGTATCACATAAAGTAATAATGATATTTTGAAATCTTGGTTACATTGATCAAAGGGTAACACACATAAGTCCAATGATGGATAGTGGATACACCTGAGATAGTAGACTAGATATGGGTTAGAATATGAAAGAAAGTAATTGTTCTTATGTGCAAATAATTGACGGTTGATGATATGTACTTGAGATCTTTGGATGAACCCACGTACCAGTATGGCAACATACTAACCGCATTTTGTTTCATGATGTTTTAGGTATAAACTGATATACATGATAAAGGACAAGAAGATATCAAGTTATGATGGTAGATGAAATAGATGATTGCATGAAAGATTTAAAAGGAGGATTAGCTAGACACTTCTTCTCATACGATGTAGTATTCATGGTGAAAGTTCATGTAAGCATTTTGTAGACCATAATTGTAAATTACTGACATTGTTTTGTATTATTTATTATTTGCTAAATATGGATGTCTGGGAAAATTTGTAGGTAATGGCTCTCATCTTTTTGGCTTTCCTTAATTGGAGGTTGTTGAAAAGTGAGGTCGTGACATTTGGTATCAGAGTGCCAGATTTTTCAAATAATATTTAATATTTTATAATTTTAAGTAATTTGTAGAAATGTGAGATAATTATTAGGGCATTTTCTAAATATGATGGTGTCTAGAAGGGACCACGGCCAGGGGCTGGCAAAAATTTCATCTACACAGCTAGTCGGCTTACGAGGACTCTCAGACCCATGCATCCTGTTTGGCCAAAGTTAGAATTGTGTCCCTGAAGTAAAATACCTTTAGGGTTTCTTCTCATCTCTTTCATCCACTTCTCATCATCTTGCTTAATAAACCCTAAAATGGAACTTCTCTCCTCATCACAAGTTAGGGTTTTTTAGAAGAAGTAGGATTGAGGCATCCTCTACCAATTAATGTACATGAAATGTGAAATGATAATGTGCATGTAAATGTGGAAATAATAATGTATAGGTAATCTGGAATAATAATGTAAATGAAATAAGGAGATGATGATGAGGTAAAAGAAAATAGTTATGGGTTTTTTTTCTGGCAAGGGTAAACTCTATATGGGACTAGGGTTGGGAAAACCCTAGTGGGTCAAGGAACATAGAAACCCTAAGAGGTAGGGTGTAGTGTCTAACCCTTACATAAAACCCTAATCCTGGGAAATGGGAGTGGAATGAGTAAAATGGAAACCTTACCCATATGAACCCTAATTCGGGTAAGAGTAGTGAGAAATAATAAAAAGTCAAATAAGTCTATATGGCATAGATTTCCATGTATGAATGTGGAGAGATGTATGCATATGAAAAAAAGGGTTTTAAGAGACATAAGAAACCTATGAATAATGCATTTATGGATGTATCCTTCTCAAATCTATATTGATCTCTGGTGAGTTAAAGATCATGGGATAGCCAATGGAGTACCAAGCTTGAATGGGATGGTCGTATAAGGTGTCTAGCCCAGATGGGAAGACTATTGAACTACCAAGCCTAGATTGGATGGTATGAATGAGTATTGGGACTACAACCATAAAGAGAGGATTCCCCATAAAGAGGCTCCCCTAAAGAGAGGGCTCACCATGAGAAAAAAAAAGAATAATGGTTGAGAAGTTAAATAATAGAAAATACATAATTAGGTTGCATAAAATGAATGTAACCTGCTCGTCGCCCGGATGCTATATCTAGATGAATGAATGGATAAAGGATATCCCAGTGGGTGGGTATGAATGGAGATCACCCCCAGATAGTGGGTAGATCATTGAGAATACTCCCATCCAGTGAGTATGAACACCATTAGTGAGTGGGTATAGCATAGAAATTGGGCAACTAAAGGTTGAGAAGTTATTAGAAAAATGAGTTAGGTAACTCAATATTCCATGCAAAGTTGTGTTTGGAATAAGGAATTAATGAGAAAAGGTTTTAAGAAACATAAGTATCCAATGATTATACATGCAAAAGAAAATTTGAATATAACTTGTTTGAACCCCTCATACTACCTATGGATGTATGATATATATGGTTACCCACCTAAATAGGGAGAGACGTCAAAGGTCGTCATCCTAAATAGGGGAGACAACAAAGTTCACCCGCCTGAATAGGGGAAGACATCAAAGGTCGCCCACCTGCATAGGGGGAGACACCCAAGGTCACCTGTCTGGATAGGGGGAGACACCCAAGGTCACCCTCCTGAATAGGGGAAGACATCAAAGGTCAGACCAAGCCCCAAATTGGGAAGGTCATGCCAGGATTAGACCATGCCCTAGATTGGAAAGGTCATATGAGGTTAGATCGGGTCCCAGAGTGGGAAGGTCATATGAGGTCAGGCCCCAGATTGGGAAGACCAACATAAAACCTAACTCTATATTGTGAGATTTCCTAACGTCTGTTGTAGGGACAAGACCCTAAGAGAGGGCATCCCAAAGGTTGTGTAAGAAAATGGGTTGAGAAGTTATAATAAAAACAATGCATAAAGATGTAAATATTGTAACATCCCTGACCTGGGTTATGAATTAACCCTAGAAGTTTTGTCTAATAAGGTTGATTAGATTCTTAATCTTATCTTGGGAAAAGTAATTAGGCCTCATAAGAAACTTATGTTTCAATTTTGGTCCTGTTTGAGCAATGTTGAAGCAATGTTTGCTTATTTTGGACTAAAGTGCAAATTACCCAAGTCGAGGGGTTAACTTGAAAATGTTGCATGATAAGATGTTCCTCTGATGTTAATACATCATAATAATGAATGTGATGTAGTGGTATGGTTTCCACAAGCTTGGGCACCAAGATTAAGCTTGTAAAGCAATGTTGTGCATTAAAACCTAGTTTTGGTGAAAAGTGCAATTTACCCAAAATCTAGGGTTCAATATGCAAATTACCACTTCAATAAAGTCCCTAATGTTTCTTGGAATCATGTAGAGCAAAGAAAATGAGAGTTACTTCTCATTTGAATTAAGATGGAGGAGAGAGAATCTTGATATTAAAATAATCAAGATTGTATCCTAATTGAAACCCTAATTCAATTTAGGGCAAAAATGAATAAAAATAATTGAAGGGATTTCAACAAAAATGTTTTGGGTTGATTTTGAATAAGGATTGACGTTCCTTTTCCAAGATAAGGAACGAAAATATCTTAAGTAGGTGAAATTCCACTCACCTTATTATAAAGAAAAGTAATTTCCACTCACATATGGGATATTAATATAATAAGCATTAAGGTGCTTAATTTGCTTTTCTTTAAATTGAGGATAATGAAGGAAAATTAAAGTAAAAGGGATATGCCTCGTATCCATGGAGTTGAGGGGGAAGAGGCGGCCATAATTTTTGGATTAATTGGATTTTTATAAGGCATATTCTCTCTCGTCAATTTCTTTATAAAAGTGCCATTTCCAAGCCCAAACCAAGGCCTTTTTCGGATTTTCTTCTTCCCCTTTCTTTCAAAACCGACCAAGGAGCTAAGGAGGAGCAGAGAGCACGTCCCCAACCTGTGGGTAAGCCCTTGACCTTCGTTCTCCTTGATTTCATGGTGGAAATCGAAAATAAATTATGGATTCCTTCTTATTTCGATCTCCTCTTCAACCCTAGCCAACTTTTGCAATCAAAAGCTTGAGGACGAGCCTAGGGGGAGTTTATAGAGCTTCATCCACCATTAATGGCGTGAGCTTGGAGCTTTGGATCTCAATTGGAGGCGGGTTTTATAACTTAAACCCTCAAACATTGTTATTGCATCAATCTTCTATGTTTTGTTGATTGATTTCTTCAATTTTATACACTTTTGTTTCTTTGCTGCAAATTCCATCAAGAACGGTTGCTGTTCTTGGGTGCACGAAGGAAGATTATGATTACATCATCATAAGCAAGAACCTCACCAAATATCTTGGGAGCAAACGATCTCAAAAGTTGGGACCAAACGGTTTCACCAAAACCGTTTGGTGACCAAATGGGTTGCAAACCGTTTGGTGGCAAACGGGTTCAAACCCGTTTGAAGGAGTTGACCAAGCGTTGACCATTTGGGAATCTCGTTACTAATTATGTAGGCTAATACCCTCCAAATTTGAGGGGTTAACTCCAAAAGAATCATAGGTTGAAGGCCAATCAATTAGACAAATCGAATTGAATTAAGTGCTGCTTTTCGACCTGAATAACTTGACCTGCTTGGGCAAACGGGTTCAATACCGTTTGATATGGTTGACCAAGCGTTGACCGTTTGGGATTCCTGTTCATAATGATGTTGTTTAATGACCCTCCAAATTTTAGGGGTTAACTCCAAAGGAATCATAGGTTGAAGGCTAATCAATTAGGAAATCCTAATTGGATTAAGTGCTGATTTTCAACCTGATTAAATTGACCTGCTTGGGAAAACGGGTTCAAGACCGTTTGAGTGAGTTGAACAAGCGTTGACCGTTTGGTATTACTGTTCATAATTATGTTAGTTAATGACTCTCCAAATTTCAGGGGTTAACTCCCAAGGAATAGTGATTTGAAGGCTATTCAATTAGGCAAACCCTAATTGAAAACAGTGCTGAAATTCCAATGAGTTAAGTTGAGATTTTGGGTTGATTAGCCCAAACGGGTTCAAGACCGTTTGGGGATCATCCAAACGGGTTCAAGACCGTTTGGGGATCACCCCAAGACCGTTTGGATGTCTGGGGTCAAGTATAGTTGATCAATTGAAGGTCCAAAGGTACCAAATCATACTGCAACTAAATGCTGATTTGTTGATCAACTCGATAGACCAATCCATGATGATTTTTCACTAAAGTCCAAAGGTTGGATGATCCAAACGGTCTCAAGACCGTTTGGAGCTCATCCAAACGGTCTCAAGACCGTTTGTTGGTCACCCAAGACCGTTTGTAGGTCTAGGGTTGAGTATGGTTAGGTGTTTGAAGGTCTAAAGGTACTAAGCTGATATACAATGCAATGTTGATTTGGTGATCAATCCAATGAACCAAACCCCAATTGGATTGCTTAGATTTGAGTGATATGATGGGCAAACGGTCTCAAGACCGTTTGGAGGTCATCCAAACGACCTCAAGGCCGTTTGGGGTCAGGTCATACCCAATTTGGTTGATGGTTCAATGGTTTCAAAGCAACTAGTCTTACATTGATTAGTATTGAAGGATCATCGATTCCAAACCCTAAGTCAATTGATTCAAACCCTAATTGATGACCAATTGAGGGTCAATTGAGGGTCAAATCAGTTGAAGGTTGACCTATTTAACTCAATTAAAGTATGAGCATAGGTCCAATTGATGATTGGTTCCATGAATTCAATAACTGAAGGAATCAACATTGGAAACCCTAATTCAATCGGATACCTCATGTTATTGAAGGTCCAATTGATCAAACCTTTTTGGAAACCTAATGTAATTAGGTGAGAGATACCCTTAATGGTACTAATCAATAATGCATAACAAATGCATGGATCCAATACATGATTAGTAAACCCTGGTTGAGGGTGTATCCAAGTGAAACCCTAGTTGAGGGGTGTATCCAAGTGAAACCCTAGCTGAGGGTGTATCCAAGTGAAACCCTAGTTGAGGGTGTATCCTTATGAACCCTGGTTGAGGGTGTATCCTTATGAAACCCTAGTTGAGGGTGTATCCTTATGAAACCCTAGTTAAGGGTGTATCCTTATGAAACCCTGGTTGAGGGTGTATCCTTGTGAAACCCTAGTGGAGGGTGTATCATTGTGAACCCTGGTTGAGGGTGTATCCTTATGAAACCCTAGTGGAGGGTGTATCATTGTGAACCCTGGTTGAGGGTGTATCCTTGTGAAACCCTAGTTGAGGGTGTATCATTGTGATTGTTTATAGGAAACTTTATAATAAAGTTATGCCTTAAACTAAGATAAGTCCATATCATGTGAGATAGCTGGACAATTCTAATGTGTGGCCTATGCATTATATGCTAAGGGTGAGTATTTTGTGGTGGAATGTATTAAGAAGGGAAATACCTTAATACAAGATAAAGTTGGTTAACTCAAGAGGGTCTGAATTAATGAGAAATGGGGAACCCTAACCCTAATTTGGGGAAAAGGGAATGATAAGCCATGTTTGATAGTGAACCCTAATTTCTGGTTAAGGAATGGTGGTGTTACTATTGTATCACATGATGTGATGAATATCTTGTATGACTGTTATCATGCCTAATAACCAGGTAGGTATGATGAGATGATGAATATAGCCAGGTTTGGGCTGTGACATTTATATAATTAATGTTGATTGGCTTTTTGTGTGTTGATGTTGTTGTTGCTTAATAAAAGTAACAATGTGTACAAATTTTATGAACCATGTGAATAAGTTGTTGCCTAGTGAGAGGTGACAAGATGTGAATGGCCTTGTGAGCCATGTGAATAAGTTGTTGCCTAGTGAGAGGTGACAAGATGTGAATGGCCTTGTGAGCCATATGAATAAGTTGTTGCCTAGTGAGAGGTGACAAGATGTGAATGGCCTTGTGAGCCATGTGAATAAGTTGTTTCCTAGTGAGAGGTGACAAGATATGAATGGCCTTGTGAGCCATGTGAATAAGTTGTTGCCTAGTGAGAGGTGACAAGATATGAATGGCCTTGTGAGCCATGTGAATAAGTTGTTGCCTAGTGAGAGGTGCCAAGATGTGAATGGCCTTGTGAGCCATGTGTGATGCTTGGGTAACAAGTATCATGTTTCTTTGTAGCATTTGTGTTAATAAGTTATGCTAGAGAACTTGGCTGATGTTACATTTCTGTTATATATCTATAGTTCATTGATGATTATTCATATCTGTTGTATTCATTACAAGTAGATGGATGAACTATGAGTCTACCATGGGTAGATGCAATGCTCTTATTGAAAATGGAGATTATCTTATTCTGTTCTATGAAGAATAATTCTGCCTATTAATGTAAAAGTAACCCATGCTAAGTTTAATTTCATAATCTTCTATAACAATGTTTCTGGCGGAGAGTTATATCTCTCGCTGGGGCAATTTACAATTGTCTCACCCCCGTGGGAAACATTTTTAGGTATGCATGAAAGGCAGAGCAGAAACCCTAGAACAGGGAAAGAGCAGCAGCAACAGCAACAGTAGGGACAGCAATAAGATCTTAGGTGGAGATATTGTCTATCTAGTCATATAGATAGTAGTCCTATGTGTCGTCTCTGTACTCTCAGGTCCTCAGAGTTTTTAGTCAGTGTTTTTGATATATCAGTCTGAGGTTTTGGCTTGATGCCTCGAGATTTGTATGTTGCCTGCATATATGTTTATAAGGCAGCTGATGATGTAGTCTCTGGAAAAAGATAGTATAGGATATGTACGTTTGAAATAGAATGTATATGATATACAATGGCATTTGTTGGAAAAGATTTCCTATGTGTGGATCTCTTTGCAAAAAGTTTTAATTTTTAGTGATTTTCGCTAATCCGCTGCTTGATGAACGCTTCCGCATTAGTTAATCTTGTTTTCACGAGACGGTCGTCACAATTTAGTGGTATCATAGCTCTAGGTTCGCTGAGTCTACAGAGACATAGGACTAAGGTGTCGAGTCTGTGTTAGTGTCCTCCAGTATACCCTATAATGATTTCTGCTTGTACAGAGAAAGGGTAAAGTTTTAAAATGACTGGAGAGCACAAGGAACACATTGCTTAGGGCAATGTTGTTGCACCAAGAAGTGGTGCAAGGATCATGCAAGAATAGAATGAGTGCCTGAGAATCCCCATTAAGACCTGATCAGGATAGAGAATCCTAGGATCATGCTCTTATTGGGAAAATCAGGGCAACAGTGATGCATAAAGAAGACTGGATATTGATGTTACAACCTAGGTCACCAGTCCTTAATACATAAGCTTTGGGCTTTGAAAGGATTCCTGAATGACATAGTCATGTTGGAACAAGGGAAAATATGGAAAAGATTAACTTATGGCAAGAAAGTAGACTCTGCCATGAGTTTAGACAAACAGTATATCTGTGATGGTAGTGCCCAGGAGGGGTCATAAGATGAGATTAAGAAAATGATGCCTGGAGGAAATCTAGGAATGGAAAATCATGTATGTATAATGGTATGAAAAGTGAGGAATATGATAGTAAATAAGTTACATACTACCTGATCTTTCAATACTTGTATACCCTGGCCAGGTATATGATTATTGTACATAAGGCAAGTATGAAACTCTTAGATTGTTATCTTTTTGATTGCTCTGATCAAGCAGTCATTCTGATACAATCTAATGAGTATCATGAAATAAGAAATATGGAATCAATAACGGAAGATGCTTTTTGTGTGTTGATGTTGTTGTTGCTTAATAAAAGTAACAATGTGTACAAATTTTATGAACCATGTGAATAAGTTGTTGCCTAGTGAGAGGTGACAAGATGTGAATGGCCTTGTGAGCCATGTGAATAAGTTGTTGCCTAGTGAGAGGTGACAAGATGTGAATGGCCTTGTGAGCCATATGAATAAGTTGTTGCCTAGTGAGAGGTGACAAGATGTGAATGGCCTTGTAAGCCATGTGAATAAGTTGTTTCCTAGTGAGAGGTGACAAGATGTGAATGGCCTTGTGAACCATGTGAATAAGTTGTTGCCTAGTGAGAGGTGACAAGATGTGAATGGCCTTGTGAGCCATGTGAATAAGTTGTTGCCTAGTGAGAGGTGACAAGATGTGAATGGTCTTGTGAGCCATGTGTGATGCTTGGGTAACAAGTATCATGTTTCTTTGTAGCATTTGTGTTAATAAGTTATGCTAGAGAGAACTTGGATGATGTTACATTTCTGTTATATATCTATAGTTCATTGATGATTATTCATATCTGTTGTATTCATTACAAGTAGATGGATGAACTATGAGTCTACCATGGGTAGATGCAATGCTCTTATTGAAAATGGAGATTATCTTATTCTGTTCTATGAAGAATAAGTCTGCCTATTAATGTAAAAGTAACCCCTGCTCAGTTTAATTTCATAATCTTCTATAACAATGTTTCTGGCGGAGAGTTATATCTCTCGTTGGGGCAATTTACAATTGTCTCACACCCGTGGGAAACATTTTTAGGTATGCATGAAAGGCAGAGCAGAAACCCTAGAATAGGGAAAGAGCAGCAGCAACAGCAACAGTAGGGACAGAAATAAGATCTTAGGTGGAGATATTGTCTGTCTAGTCATATAGATAGTAGTCCTATGTGTCGTTTCTGTACTCTCAGGTCCTCAGAGTTTTTAGTCAGTGTTTTTGATATATCAGTCTGAGGTTTTGGCTTGATGCCTCGAGATTTGTATGCTGCCTGCATATATGTTTATAAGGCAGCTGATGATGTAGTCTCTGGAAAAAGATGGTACAGGATATGTACGTTTGAAATAGAATGTATATGATATACAATGGCATTTGTTGGAAAAGATTTCCTATGTGTGGATCTCTTTGCAAAAAGTTTTAATTTTTAGTGATTTTCGCTAATCCGCTGCTTGATGAACGCTTCCGCATTAGTTAATCTTGTTTTCGCGAGATGGTCGTCACAAATATAATTTTGACTTGTAGGGCTAGTGTGCCAACCTGGGGTGGGTCCACCCAAGAGTCGGTAAAAGGACCTATGGGGGAGGCGAAACCCTAGACTTATAGGGTCAGATTGTGGATAGAGAGCCTAACCTCCACTAGTTAGCAAAGAAGGCATCCTAGATTAGGACCTTCCTTAGAAAAGTAAGTTGACAAAATCAATTTAAAGATTGGGGTAACCTTAAATTTCACCTAAACTGTAAATAATTGAAAGCACATGCTTTGAGTATATTCTTTGAACCCAATTATTCCATCTCTGAGGGACATGAGGAAAAGTCACTATGGAAGTGGTTGATTGTATGACACCGATCCCAAAAAAGAAATATTACCATGAGTCCAATGGAGGGACATAAAGTGAATAATGAGCATTATAAGAGATAGAGGAAATTTGGTTTAAAGAATTGCATATGAAAATAATGTGCTTAAAAATGGTTGAAGTTGTGACATCTCTAAGAAACGCTTGGGAAGGATAGAGTCCTAAGTCAATCCTAAGGCCAAGTAGGATGTATTAAAGGTACATAGGACTGATGGGATTAGGATTTGATTGTGCCCTAAATGCATAAGACCATGTGGTCAGGAGGTAATAGCTATGTTTGCCCGAGACCCATGTCTCAGGAGGTTGGCCACCTTCATGATGTTCATGTGGCCCAAGTGGTGAATATGAAGGGAACTCCCTAGATGCATAAGGATGAGATCACTCCAAAAAGTACCTATACCCCTAGAGGCCTCAAGGAAGTGGTTAAGGCTCATAATACATGAGGTGTAAATATAAAAGATATAAAGAAGTCATGAAAACTTGAGAGAAGTTGTACCCAAACTTAAGGGTTAGAAAGAGGCACTTGACTTCATGAAATATAAGAATATTGTAGAATTAAAAGCAAGTATGGTTTAGAGTTATGTTGAGAATGATTCAACTTAAAATATGAAATGGGAAGATAATGTGTGGATAAACCATCTCTATTGTTGGAATGGAATGAAGTTTGTGTTTGGGTTGTAGTCAAATGATTATTTCATCTCACTATGAGTGAGAAAGATTAGGTAAATACATATTATGCTTAAAACTGAGATATGAGAATGAATATCCTATGTTGAAAATTTAATGAGATGACCTAGCGTTAGAGGTGTCACCTCACCCTTATGCGAAAATAAATGAGTAGTAGGTTGGAAACCTAGGTGAAAAGATAGTCACCAAGTGAAATTGAAATCACAAATGGAAAAATGTAATCACCAAGAGATAAAATTTGTAATGCTAAAGATGTGGATGTACCTTGAATTGAAACCAAGTGCAAGCCCTAGTGGTAATATGAGGAATTTGTATGTCAATAAAAGATATTAAGGATATCTAAATAGGGTTGTTAACCCTAAGTTTTGAAATTAAGATGAGATATCATTCAACTTAAAGCTTACTAGGTTTGAATTTTGGGGACAAAATTCCTTTTAAGTAGGGGTGAATGTAATATCCTCAATTTTGGTAAAATTAAATGATATAAATGTAAAGCATGTTTTGATAAATAAATCCCCTAATGGTATTATTGAGGGAATAACTATTAGGATCGCTTCTGTGGCATGGGTGTTTGTGGCACAAGTTAAATAAATAAAAGGAATTTGTACATGAATTAATAATAATGGCCTTTTGTTAATAATAATTCAAGTTTCCAAAAGAAATAATATTTCTGGTGTTTTAGATAATTAGAGGATGACAGAGATGACAGTGACTCAATCGGAGATGACAGAGATGACAGTGACATTACTGGCGACCCTGGTGGCGGAAACCCTGGAGAACCTAGAGGTATGTTCGTCAATATGGCGGAGGTCAGAATCAGCCTGTAGTATAGCGGCATGCGAGGAGAAACAGCCTCAACAGATCTGGATCTTCAAGGGGAACACAACGATGCGAGAAAGTGTTTAATGTTGCGGCCGATTGGATGACAGAAGAGAACCCATCGGTCTAGCAAAATAAGAATTTATCTGAAATCCCAATTCAGATGGATTCGAGTACAGACTTGTCAGGTAATAAGGGAAAGACTTGGACTCCAAGTTCATTTAAAGATGTGATGATGGGAAACTAAGCAGGAGCATCCAGAGAAGAGTTCATAGATGAACTGGACTCTACAGACCTGCAACCGAAAGATGTAGAGCTTGTACTAGACAAGGGATGTCCAGAGTTGTACATTAATCCAGATGCAGAAGAAACCTTGCTACAACCATGGAAATTTACAGTCATCATAAAACTGATAGGCAAGAATGTGGGATATATGACGATGGAGGACCGTCTGCGTTTTCTATGGAAACCAGTCGAGAGAATGAAGATGTATGAACTCAACCTAAATTTCTATGCTATTCAATTCTCTTGCAGGTCAGATTACGAAACTGCAATCACCAGTGGTCCATGGTCAATGTTCAGTAGTTGCCTGATGGTTTGGAAATGGAATAGTAACTTCCAACCATCAGAGGGCCTGCCGGATCAGATAGTTACCTGGGTAAGGATACTAAACCTGCCGCTCCATTTGTATGTGTCTACCATCTTTGAGACAGTGGGTCGAGCTCTTGGTACCCTTGTTAAGGTGGACGAACACACAGTTAAGAAGATGAGAAGCCGGTTCGCGAGACTTGCAATTGAGCTGGATACTTCAAAACCGATTCAACCTACAATTCTCATCAATGGGTTGGAATATAAGCTACAGTATGAAGTGCTTCCTGACCTTTGCTTAACCTGCAGAAAATTGGGACATAGTTCAAAATCTTGCAACCCTGATCCTAAAGAACAAGTGGGTGAAGAACCAGTCAAGGCTGGGGTGAAATGGTCTGATCAAGAGGGCAAATGGCAGAAATACTATGGTAAAGGAATCCATGCCAAAAGGAGACAGCATGATAAAGAGAAAGGGGCACCCATTGGAAACCGTTTCAGTCCAATCACAGTTGATCCTGAGGAGTAAGGCGAGGTGGAGAACACCTCACAGAGGACTACCAATGTTGAGAATTCCAACGCTGACCCTAGAGGCCCGAAGGTATGGAAGAGGAACAAGATGCCCCATAAGACTGATCAAGACATGGAAATGCAGAATGGTAGATCTACATAAAACAAGGAAGGGGACGAAGAAGCACATGTCACTGTAGTGAACGATGGAATGCATACTATAGTTCACCCTGACGTGGATGAAGTCATTGAAGGAATTATACCTCTATAGGATGCGGTTGAAGTAAGCATGATCGAAAATGATGACACTGAAACTTCAACCAGCATGGGGAAACAGAAGCAGAAAGGAAGGGGCGTCAAAGGAAGTGGGACCAAAATCAAACAGTCCAGTGCGGTTAATTATAACTTAAGGAATGGCCACCGAAACCAAGAGGATCAGGTCGACACAAGAGATCACTGAAGACTATTGGATGTTCATATATTTTACCATATATATGTTTATGAAGTGGACAACCAAGTCACTCAAGTGCTGCTCCTCCAAGATGTTGATGATTCACATGGCTTGTGAAGCCAACTAAGTCCCTAGATGCCTGGTGAAATCTCACCTCAAAAAACTTAACCACTCTCAAGGGTTTGAGAGAATGATAAACTTGACGTTTATCTTAATTGTAATGGTACTGATAATACCATGTTTATCATTTATGTTTTTTTAGTTCTATCCATGTAAGCTCATTTATGTTTAACTAGTGAAGCAGATTGTGTTAAAAAAAAAAGAGGATAATTATCTAGCCGAGAATGGTAACACCATGGTTGAGGCACCAAATAAGAATTTTTTCAATTTGACTTTTGGAATGTTTGAAAATAATAAGGAAGAGCATTCTAGAAATTTGAGAAAATTATATCACATGAAATAATGGTATTGTTTCAAACAATGTTTAAAAAGAGCAAGTTTTGTATAGGAAAGGTATCTCCTTTAGATTTCTCCACATTAGATATGGGTTGAGGAGATAATTTAATGGGTTCCTATATTTGATTTAAGGAATATATCAAAGATAGAGAGTAATCTAGTTTTCAAGAAATAAAGATTTGAGAAACAATTTAAGGATTGATTATCTAAAGTGTACCATAGAAGTATATACTTTATTTTATGGTTTTTTGATGTGCCAAATAAGAAAAAAAATGGTAATTAACCATGGATATGTGTAATAATATGTTGGAAGGATATTAATTTTTCTTCTTTGAAAACCATGCATGTGTTTGCTATGCATATTGGTCATTGCCATAGGAGAAGAGAGATTAAAAAAAGGAAGGAAAAGGAAAATATTTGGAGGGGACATCCTTTTCGTAGTCATGGAAAGGAGGCGATGGTTTTGGAAAATTACTTTCCACATGAATATACTTTATGATTGTGACGAAAGAAAAAGAAGTGTATTGACTACTTCCCAAACCAGGAGCCTCACCAACCATGTACAACTTGGGGATCATAACACCAATCCATAACCCTAGACCTATATAAATAGTTGTGTAACAAAGAGATCAACGAACCCTTTCTCTTCTCCTTCACATTATATCTGGAAGTTGATGGCCCTTGTCTAGAATTGATGGCGGCAATCGAAGGTGCATCACCATTAATGTGGTCTCATGATGCTTGAATAGGAAACGAGGGAAGGGAAGAACGTGTATAAGGGCTACAGGGAGAACACAAGGCCTAGGCATCAAGGGCTGGGTGACAACAGCCACCCAACGTGTGATCCCTTTTGACTGAAGTCTAACCATGTCTGGTGAGGGCTAGTAGGGATCATCAAGCTTCTACCTACCCCTCCAGTCTTAGAGGAAGGGTGGGTGAGCCAGTCGTAGAATCAATAGCCTTATACTCTTTGCTCTCCCCTTCCTTCTTATGACAGTGATGAGCCTAGGGTTGGGAGCCACCATGAGAGCCTAGTATGGAGACAATGGTGAGATGAGTAGTCGCATTAGCTAGGGTGACCATTGCAACAGCATTGTGCCACTGAGGAGCTAGTGTGATCATCAATGAAGGAGGAAGGAGGAATGAGGAGGCGGTGATTGTGCCTTGTAGGCAGGACATCATTCAATAGCTCTATAGGAGAGGAGGGCGGTTGGAGTAGGCATTGAGCAGCACAATCATGCACACAAGCATGGGTTGTAGTCACCCTATGTAAGGTTGAAGGCGGTTGAGGGTCAAAAGACCAAACACCCCCACACGTGATGGATACTTATCAACTCAGGTAAAGGTAAATTGGTATTTTCATTATTTTTTAAGTCACAGAAGTGATAGAGTGCATGTTGATGTGGTTGTGATCCATTGGTTGTGTCAGGCCACATGGGCCTTGTAGGTAATACTCGTTAGGATGATGTGGTCTAATCTGATTGGTCCAATAATTATAATTTTGTGAATTTTGTAGTAATTACTAGGATGATCGGATCGGGTCAAGTTATTTATGAAAATTGATCAAAAGAACACGTCAAATACAAATAAAATATAATTGGGATCTAATTATGCTTCTTGTTCTAAAAGTTGTGCAATATATGATAAAGTGGTGATTAATACATGTAAATCCTAGATTTGGGTATTATAATGTTGAAAACATTAAAAGCCTTTCTGATATGTCATTATGTAATATTGTTGCATATAATTATAATCATGATGATGATAAGATAATTAAGGTTTCTAAATGTGGATAATCAATAATAAGTGAATTAGGGTGTTAGAACCCTAGTTTTGGGGATTATGAATCTTAATGTAGTAAGTCTGACTACTTTGACTATGATCATGATGATGATAATGATACTTTGGGTCCTTAATATGAATAATAATGCCTATAAGGATATGGGTTAAAGATAATGACTTGCCATTTAATTAATGAAGTTAATATGATCTATGTGTTCATGATAAAATGATATGGTAGATTTCATAATCATGATTAAACCTAATATGAATTAGGATTCTTAAGTCATTAGATCACTAAACATGGAATTGAGTACCAACCATGACTCTAATGATAACATGAAAGCAAGGAGACATAAACCCTATACTAGGACCCAAGTAGGGTGTAATGTGATTAACATATTAATGTGATGGTGACACTTGAGGATTTGCATTCATGCAGACTAAAATGTGGATTGCTTGATTTACTTGTTGATTGGATAATATGCTTAAACTCTATTCTACATGATAATATACATGGCTCATCGTCAAGGTACGTGGTTATGCTTATGATTACATGTATCGACTTCTGACATTTTCTGAGGTTTCTCAAAGATTGAATGAATGATACATGGTGGATGTTTATTTATTTTGTGCAAATTATAAAGTCCCCATGAGTATCACATAAAGTAAATAATGATATTTTGAACCCTAGGTTGCACTGATCGAAGGGTAACACACAGAAGTACAATGATGGATAGTGGATACACCTAAGATAGTAGACTAGGTATGGATTAGAATATGAAAGGAAATGCATGCTCTTATGTGCAAATGACTTATGGTTGATTATATGTAGTTGTGATTTTTGGATGAACCCACGTACCAGTATGGCAATGTACTAACTACATTTTGTTTCACGCCATTTTAGGTATAAACGGATATACATAATAAAGGACAAGAAGATATCAAGATATGATCGTAGATGAAATACATGAAGGAATTCAAGATTTAAAAGGAGGATTAGCTAAACACTTCTTCTCATACGATGCAGTATTCATGGTGAAACTTCATGTAAGAATTTTTAAAATCATAATTGTGAATTAATGAAATTATTTTCTATTATTTATTATTTGCTAAATCTAGATCCTTTGGAAAATTAGTAGGTGATAGCTCTCATCTATTTGGCCTTCCTTAATTGGGGGTTGCTGAAAAGTGAGGTCATTACAGGTCTTGTTTACAATTATTGGGATCCTTCCAAGAAAATTTAGGATCATTCCTTCAAGAGTAGTAATTACCCCTATAATTCTACTGCCACACAAACATGCATTCTCCTTCCTCTCCTCTAGAGGAATTTCCATCCTTATGATATAGTTTCTTGGCAATAAAGTCCAATTTCTCATTCAATACTATAATCACCTTGGACTCTCCAACACTTTTAATGGTTGTTGGACGTTCTCTTTCCTCTCCCCATGACCGGTTCTTAGCCATGTTCTTCAAAATTTTGTGCCACATGGATGGCTTGTTGTTGAGGAAGAAGCTTGTTCCTACACTATCAAGTGTGGTCATTTCTCCCTGATGCAATCTGTAATATAAGATCTTTGCTTGCCCATAAAGATCGATCCCATGATGAGGGACCTTCCTCAACATATTATGGAACCTCTCCCATACTTTAGAATAGGATTCTTCTACTTGCTTCTTGAAGTTGTAAATATTCTTGACCAACTCATTCATCTTCTAAGGAGGAAAGTAACGCTCAAAGAAAGTGTCTATCATCTCTTCCCAAGTCTCAATGGATTCAGGTGATAGGTTGTCAAACTAAGACTTAGCATTGTTTGCCAATGATGATGGGAAAAGATTCAGATAAATCAGTTTCATCAGCACTCTATTAATCATTACAATATCAAAGCTTTCAACAAAATTGTCGATGTGCATCATGGGGTCCTCAGTGATGTGGCCATGGAAAGCCTGTGAATTGACCAATTCCACCAACCCAGGATCTATCTTGCAGAGGCCCAGATTTATGGCTTGTCTTTTGATTGCTCCTAGCTAATATGTTGAGGAAGACGCCTTAATCTTCTCCCAAATATTCTATTCTTCTACTATGTCTACCATTTGATATGGTTCTGGTTTCTCTAGTGGAGGTGTTGGAGTAGTCGATGGTGGGGCTTGAATCAGTCCTCTGACTGAGTCACTATACTTTTTCCCTTTGTGTAAGAGTTCCTCCTGACTAGATCCATGTGGTGTCGACTGTCTGTAGTCGTTAGCTCTAGTCTACAACATGCACTAGTTCCCTTGGAATTGTTGAAAACAATGTGAGAACAGATACTAATGATTGAGTAAATGATTTTTAATATTTAGATTATAAAGAATAAAAAGAAAATAAAGGTTGTGGCCTAGAGTGGCTGATCACAGCACTCATAGTGTTGGAGTTGTCGTTTCATCGGCAATGATGCCAAAAACTTGATGTTGCATAAACTACACGTCAAATGCAAGTATATGTATCAATGTAATACAGGCACAAGAGGCCCAGATGTCGAACTCAGGGAAACACTCTCTAGAGACTACTACTAACTGTGATGCATTCAGCTAAGCCAAAGAAAAATTTGAGTGAAGGTTAAATTATCTAGGATGTAGAAAATAAATCCAAGATTACTGGTTTTGATCTCAAGTGGAGTGAATTCCTTAGAATTGTGGTTTCACCATGGTTTACATCACAATTAACATCATTTCATTAATATTAATCTCTCCTAACCTTGGATAATGAGACTTGTAACAATAATTACCCTCTCTCAAGGCATAATTCACTACCTAACCTAATATTGATCCCACTCATGTAGCAATAGTGTTATTATTTAGGTGTTTTATCGAAAACTCTAGTTATTCTCTTCACATGCGTAAGCCCCTTTCTCAAGGTGTGATATAAAACATGTAATTCTATGCGTTTTCCGACCCTTAATCCCTCTCATAGAGCAACGAATGGTCTAAACAATTACCTATGGTGATCAAGCATGGATAATTCATGATGTTCTCATAGATTTATGTCTAGAAATTAAGAGAAACATGTATATCAAATCATAATTGTCAATTACAATGCAAAACTGGGCTACTCCCGGATCCTAAGGAAGAAGGGGATTAGCCCCGTAGGATTTCCATTGTCAAGAATATTGGAGAAGAGAAGAAAAATATAGGAAACATTAGAAAACTAAAGTAACCCCCTGGAGAATCTCTTATGGATGACTCGCTCCAATGATCGTGATGATTTGCTATCTTCTAACTACAAATTTGCCCATCTGAGGTGCCCAAATCATCTAGAATGTGGCCATCTCCTCTCATTTCTTCTCTCCCAATTCTCAGCTATTGTGCAATGGAATAGGACATGATAATTAGGTTTGCATTAACTCCCCCTAAGTCATACACATGAATCAGGGTGTCACTAATTATCAACCATCAGGTTAACGATGACTTTTATCTTGCCTTATCCTATAGAGTCGATACTACCAATTGGGTGTCACTAGAATCGACACCCCTAATAAGTTGCGGCCACCTCTGCTTCCGTAGGTACTACCGAGTTGATGTTGGTAGTACCAAGATTTCTTGAGAAATTCTAAGTCCTCTCTATGATGTTGTTGATAGTACTGACTTCTTCCAATTGGTACTATCGAGTTCTCTCAATTTAACTTGTTCCTTTCTAATCATGTGTCAGTACCACTGACAGGTAGGTCAGTAGTAACGAGCTATATAGTTTCTTGTAGATTCACATGAAATTCACAAAAATTAACATAAGCTCACAAATAATAATAAATCTAACATGAATATTAAAAATACATTTTTGATTCAATTAAGTGTCACAAGCTAATGATGATAAATAATGCACAAATAATATCAAAATGAACAATAAGTGCACAAAAATCCATAATAAATAGCTTATGAGAATGACAATTATGTGATGTATCAGGGACACGAATGTATGTATAAATAATGGTTTAAATATATATTATTGTGAGTAGTAATATCATGATTTAATCACCATAAGATGAATTAACAATTTATAGTTAGATATTATAATAGAAAATGGTACATATTATGGTTACTAATTTGGGAAAAAAGGAAAATTTACCTAATAATAACCTAATAGGTGACTTTCAAAATGTAATAAAAGTAGAACATTCTTTTGTGGTATATTCTTGAGACTTTGGATCTATTTAATCATATTGTGCAATATTTGGTAGTCTTGTTTGAATAAGGTACTAGGTCTTCTATTTGTATTATTGTGAAATAATATTCCCTCTTGAAATGCATGCATATATCTTTGAAAATTATGAACCTTAAATTTTTTAGCCATATATTGCCTCTTTGAAGGTCACCACCATTGATTATAAATATTGAATAATTTTAAATAATATATTCATACTTAAGTTGACTATCATTGAAGATGTGGCTCCTTATTGGGAGCTTTGCATCCTTATTTAGAGTTTTGTCTCCTTGTAGTGTGTCATCACCGATGGCATTGTGCAATCAATGAGGGATCACTTCTCCCCCTTTTAACTAGAAATAACTAATTAGGCACTAGTGTTCTTTTCTACTAGAGTGTCAAAATACAAGTCACTTAGCGCTTGAAAGATATGATACAAAAGTGACAAACTTGATAATATTGGTATTATATATTCTTGAATAGATGGAGTATTATTATTTGTAAACAATGTTGGTATATTGATAGTTTCGATATAAAAAAACTTAGTATGATCAAACATTTTCTAGTGTTGTTAAATCTTCTATTGTAAACTTGAATGATGTCCTTCAAATAATCCTTGTCTATTCTTGAAATTAATCTAACAATGTATATCTTGTAACATAATTTTTAATATCTCTATAAACAGGATTCATACTAACAGTTGCTAACATAGTTCTATTTTTGGTTGATCATTAGTGGTTTATCCCTTTGGAGTGTACATGTATAGAAGAACATGTGCACTTGAAATATTCCATTGTTGATTTCTAGATATTAGGAAATAAGAATGGTTGTATGTCCTTTGTGATCCTAAGATTTTTGGTTCCTTTTAGCATTGTTAAGTTAGTCCCTTATATGGACAAAACTACTTATCTTATGTTTACTAATAAACCATTTACTTGTGTTTTTTTTCATTTTTGATTAAATTAGCTTCTTGGGTTTCAATTTGGCTATGCATGTTTTTAAGCTATGTAGTCATATACAGGTGTGAACAAGTCCATTTCATCTTTTAACTGGAAAAGATAGCAAGTAAATATAAATGCATTTTATTCTAGAATATTTTGATGGTAACTAAAAATGTTAAATAGGGTCAGCTTTTTTTTCCGGTCAAAAAGCGTGTTACTATTAATACCAAAAACTTTGGGCACTAAGTACCCCATTACATAAATAGAGAGCTAAAAAGCTCGATAAGGTTCAAAATCCCCACACAGGGGGACATACAACTTTCTATGCAGAGAACCACTAAGAAAACCAAACACCTAACAAGCTAGGTCCAGGCAGCCCAACAAGGAGAAGGCTACGACAAGCCACTATTACATACATTCAGCATACCCACAAAGAGTAATAGCAACATGACATAGACCAACCACACGCAAACCAACCAGTCGCTAGACATGAAGATTCTGGCCTTCTCAGCATCCCAACACCAGGAACCATAAAGGGTGAAACCCAAAAAGAGGACTCCTAGCAACAGGTCAGCATAAAGCTGAAACAAAACACAAAAGAACAAGAGCCAACGCAAAAACAACAACAAGGATTAGGAATAGTATCTCATCATGTAGAAATGAAGTTGTAATATAAAATTAAGTCATTGTTTCACTATGAAGAAGCCATTGTAGGGATTTGGGGGGAGGGATGTAGTGTAATTACAAAAAATTCCCAAAAGAACTCTTATTTACTAGATCCATTATAGCCATACGATGTCAATATATTAAACACAAAGAAGGGATATCGAATATCTAATTGTAAAACAACTAAACATGTATTATGTTGGTGTACAGCTTGTATTTGTAGATCTAGATCCAAAGTGGTTGTTTTTGTTGTTGCTTTATTGTTAGAGAAACACCTTGTCTTATCATTGAAGGTATTTTCTTTTCCAATCATCTACCCAAGGGCCTTGGTCTTTATGTCATCCATATGGATCAAAGAACTCTTGGTGCACCAATTTAGTTGTCAAGAGGAAGAAGAACTTGATTTGTCGACGTGATAATATCACTTGCTCTCCTTCTCATTCTATTGTAAGTTGTTATCTTTGGGGTGTATTTTTATCTCTCTAAGAGGAAGAACTCATAGACAACTTGCCTCACAAAGTGTTCAAAAGTGGGTCACATCCCCATGATGTCTACCTCTTTATGTAGGAGAAGCATGGGGTTGGATTTTGTAAAATTCCAATCATGTTCCTAACCGCAACTAAAAAAAGAATCAGAATTGGAATACTTTCACCCAATTTGTTAAGCTTTCCATTGGTTGTGATTAGTTTGATCACCCAGTCAAGTGGTTGGCTTGCCTACTCACCTAGTATGCTTGTCCTGGTCCACTTTCATTTGATCAATTTGGTTCAAAATCAAGCAGCCCGTGTGTTCCTT
Source organism: Alisma plantago-aquatica (assembly GCA_963693085.1). Taxonomy (NCBI): domain Eukaryota; kingdom Viridiplantae; phylum Streptophyta; class Magnoliopsida; order Alismatales; family Alismataceae; genus Alisma; species Alisma plantago-aquatica. The sequence continues at coordinate 1,855,395,285 of OY856409.1, forward strand.
ATTGTTTCCTGAGTTCAATTAAGTCAACTGACTGGGTTATCAAATCAATTGACTAGCAGTTTCCCAAACTAATGATCTATTAATAGTATGAAAATAAAATGATCAGTTAATATAAACCATCTAGTCCATCGATTGGCTTTCCCAATCAATTGATTGGATAGGAAATTAGCTTGTGCCTGATTCAAAATCATTTTAAACATATGTTTGATTGTGAATTTAAATTCCCTTATGTAACCTTACGTGTGTAGCCTTGTAGGTTCCATATTACATTGTAATGATGTTTAAAACATCACAAGAAAAGATTGGTATCTAGCAGCATATCGTTGATTTCCAAGTAATAGGAATAAGTTGAGAACAACATTAACCTATAAGTGACCAATGCTACAATGAAAGCATTGTCCATTTGTCATAAATATCCATATTCAAACTTATGTAAGTAGTTTCCATGCTCTTAACATTCAATCTATGTTTCTTGAACTTGTGCAAACTATTTAGATTGTAGAGTCTAATATCATATATTGACTAAAATGAGCATGGCCATGCATTCCACATTCTGTGGTCAAGATATTAGTACAATGGAGGGAAATTTTCTTCTACATCACTCACAATAACCCAAAAGTGTCACAAAGCACCCAATCACTAACTCTATGGTGACCCTTATTTAGAGTTACATTGGGTAATTTTTAACTACAACGAACAACATGTGATTGTTGTAGTGACTTCATGTCTAAGGATCACTATTACATTGAGATGTGACTCGGACTTCCATGACATGGCTTTCACATGGCTTTCATGTGTCATTCTTAAAGTGAGTTTTTTTAGTACAACTTGTCCTCTAGCAAGTGCCCATGTATTTGGATGAACATCTAATATCATGACTAAAGAGATAGAGTGATCATTGAGCATACATACTAATCTTATGTATTATTGTTGTCCTACAATATCCACAATAATAACTAACTAGGGCATAACAAGAATAAATACGCTTGAGTATATGTATGATCCCATGTTTAGGCCCTCAACCTAAACTATATTACATCCAATAAAACATTCTTAGGACATTATTACATTTATTCATTATCTTAGTATTGTGAAAAAACATGATAAGTGGAATTACCTATATTAATTATTATATCATATATAACATAACCTTATTACAACCATTATATGATGGCTCTCAGGGAATGTAACCAATAGTAATTCCACACATATACACAAATGATGTAGTAGTAGAATAGGTTTTGTAACCTACATGATGATGCATAATTACTTTTTTAATACTAATTGGTGGATTTTATTAATGATTCAAGAAATGCTCAAAAAATAAATTTGTAAAACCTAATAATGGAATAATTTCAATAGGAACATTACTTGATTACAAACCCTCCATACAACACCCCCATAGTAGTGCAAATCTAATGTTAGAAACAAGAAAGTAGAACCTAGTTAGGACTTAACCATGTAAATCAAAATTGTATCTAAAATCATAGCCAAACCATTTTTCATGTAAAACATTGATATAAGTTGTAGTATCCATATGTAGAAAAATATTTTACAAATGTATTGAATAAGAAAGTTCATATACATTCCAACAAGCATAATAGTACTTTATTCAAGTTGTAATACATAATAGAATAAAAAATTTTAAAAAGAAAAATGCAATACCAAAAGATGACAAAAAATCGTGAAGCAAGCTACTTGTCACACATCTATTCTATAGACACAATAAACCATCATTTAAATATATGAATGGTGTGCACTTTCCTTCTATCATATCATGCATAATATATATCAGTTCACTATGACTTTGTTGAAGTTATTTGATTTGATCATAGAAATATGCCTAAATAGCACATGTGCAATCAGGACATCTTGTTCAGATCCATCTAACTCAAGTTACATTTCTTTTATCCTCTCAGTCTCACATGATTGGTACCAAAGTAACAATAATAAACCAACTAACTAACCAAAAAATCCTCTTTAAACATCTCCTCTTTAAAATTATAATGGTAGATGGCTTTCAGATCTGCCAGTTGGTATGTACATGTACTTGAGAAATCATTTCAATGGAATGAGAACCACTATCTTAGTGTGTGGAAATTCACCATCTACCCATGAAAAACATATACCATATATAATATAATTAAATAAATTCAATACAAGCATGAAATATGCATACTAAAATTATAAACATTTAAAAGCATACACCATTGAACACTAAACAACTATGGGAAGTATCTGAATGGGTCATCTTGTATATGTAGACCCACATGAAGTGTATCACTTCATGTGAAAGTAACATGGGAAGATATGATATGGAGATTCAAAGAACAAGGATTACACAATCTACATGAATGGTTTGAAAAGAGTGACTCAGTAAGTAGTGATTGAACTATCTATAGTATTTGTAAATCGGGTACCAACAAAAAATTCTTATTATTGTAGGGTACTTAATTTTAATAAGAAGATCATTCTTGTTGGTCTTAATCACCCATACCACATTGATACGTTGTAGCCATAATAGTGGACTCTACCAATCATTATGTATGTTTACTCCTTCAATGTGCAGACTTCCATGATGCATCTATGGTTTTTAGGACATCTATAAGTTAATTTTATAGTTCATTGTATGATCATATACTAAAAATTCTTATCTTAAATGCAATATTTATCTCACTTCATATATTTCATGTATTATGTATTGTAAATGTGATACTATTATTTCATATTTCATACTGTTTTTAATTGAACAAATAGATCTACATGGAAATACTAGAAAGATCCATTCATTCTTAACTTGGAATTCAACTGGTATTGAGTAAACAATTTAATATTTTTTTTGGAATTGTCCTGTCATGGAGAAATTAATACAAGTAGGGATACACTAGGCCACTAGATTCAAAAAATCATAAAATTATCCAAACCAAAATATATAATAATATTAAAGTTAGAGTCAAACATACTTCATTATTGTTCCATCATTTCATTCACTTACTGTGTCAGAAATCTCAGCTTGATCCTGTATGACTTAACACTGCAAATTTGGGTAAACATGGCATATAAATTTCTTCACTTTACACTTAGATTGTATGAAATTTTGGTAAATTAGGGAAGTCTCACTCACATTACTTATACTTTTATTGTTGGTCATTGATTTATACTTCCTAGCCTTGTATTTGGTGAATTCGTCCAAATTTTACTTCTAGAGGGCATCTGTGAGCTCTTTATGTGTGGGTTAAACCTATAGGAGAAAGGAAAATATGAGGAAAGAAGAGGAGACCTCAACTCAAATTTTTGTATTGAATTTCTATTTTAGATACTAAGATAATAGAAGAAGAAATTATAAGATAAGGTTTATCTTAGCTATTAATCTAGGGTTTTCATGTTCTTGATCTAGTTCTTCATGTATCTCTTGTTTCTCACAAAATCACCTATGGGATTGCCTGAGCTTGATTGTAGGGCTTAGTTTAGGCAAATTGTTCACCAAAAAATAGTGATAAAGTGAACTTAGGTTTTTCCTTTTTATACTTCATTATTTTAATTAATTTCAAGAAATTGTCATTTTCATGATTCGTTTAATAAAATTTGTTGTTGGAAATTAGTCACTTGACTAGCACATTGTTCGCCTCAAGTAATGGTTAAATAAACCCAACCAATTGAACCAAGAATGAATGGTCGAATCTTGGAAGTTAGCGGACTAATGCTAATTAGTTGGTCTTAGATTCCATAATTTGGATGACTAATCAGCTTGTTGTCATCAGCAAGACCTAGTTACATTACATCATTTTCAGTCCATCATTGTCAGATAGTCAGTTTGACTAATGAAACATCATCTAACTTGAGTTCCTCTATAGAAGCAGCCCTTTCCATCAATCATTCATAGAGACCCCTATAAAATCACATGGTTTTGCCCCCCATAATCAATTAGTGGCCCGACTGTCGAGAACTCTCTTTTTATTAGTATACTTTCCAACCATTATAGAGAATCTCTAAACCTAAACCCAGATTATAAAAGAAGTTAATGAATTCCCAAAAAATGTGATTAACACAATATACGAAAATCATGAAGTAATTTTTTTCTTTAGTCTTTCTTCATGATTTTTATAAACCAATATCACATCAAGGGAATCACAACAAGATAACACAAAACTTATTTAACTCCATCAAAATGAGAATCAAATCTTACTGCTGACATACAGTTCAATTTACATAAAATACATGTGCATGAAAGAAATAACTCAATATACTACACATCATGGGAAAGAGAGTGTAAAGGGACAATCTAATCTATATAGATTATTCTATTTATATTTTCTTTGTCATGACCTCTCTGTTGGATAGCAAAAACCCTAAAAACATTTGAAACAACCTCATGAGACTCATATAGAGCCCCAATGAGTGCATAGCTCCCACTCAAGTTGATTACATGCATCAGCATCAAATTAAGTATAATGAACTTAAAAGAAACTTGTAGATAATGAAAAGTCTAGAAGACAGTTCTAGCATCTAGTAAAATCCAATTTACAATGGTAGTCTAATCAAATAGATAACACAATCACTTACACAAAATCCAACTTTTGAAACATCTTTTAGAGCAGGTTTATGAACAAATCAGTAGATACATCTTAGTTCAGATTAACAATCCTTTAGTATGAATAACAAGTCAAGATCTAAACATTTTGAATCAATACATAATGTCAAATCATCTTTGTGACACCCCACCAGTCGGACCAGGAACACATCTTGTAATCATGAAGCTAAAGTACAAACACATCTTGTAATCCTGAAGCTAAAGTACACATAAGACATGTCTATCAAATATTACTATCAAATGACAAGAAATCCAAATCATATTCAAAGTGGATATAAATACCAACATTTACTACTTGTCAACAAGATAGATCATAATATGAAATAGATAATCTTTATAATAGAATCATTATTTCTACAACAAGAAACATAATCAAAAATGGCAAATTATCATCTAGAAGTACAAGGAATATAACAAACATTACACGGATTGTCATCTTTTTATTCATTTTCATTGAAACTACTTGTCTTGTATCTCAATAAGTAAAATTTGCCATGTATGATTCTCATGTCAATGACTCACCATCACTATCTTAAGGTCTTGTCAGCCACCCTAAGATATCAACAATAGACCCTATCCACCTCAGGGTTGCCTAAAGAGGCTCATTTCCTCATCACAGATCATGAGATAGGAACCAACAAAACAATATAGCACATATCACAACATTTATCGCATACATATTTCACATATTTTATTTCATCAGAGTCAATTCCTCATGGAGATAGACTTTCACATCTAGGATTTAGGGCCAAAGCCACTCTAGATGACTCACTCCTAAACACTGGTGGTCTAACCTTTAAGGTATCAATCCATACTTCAAAAATCCTTCTCATAATTCATAGATTACTATAAGGAGATACGTCTTATTTCCCTAGCGTGGACCTCGAAGGAAACTCATAGTGTTTAGGGCACCTAACTAGATGTATCATCATTTCCTTTGTTATTAAATCTCTTTTACTCGTCTTAATAGAATTCAAAACATCATGTAACATATGTGTATATTCTTGCATAACTAGAATGACATAAAGCAGATTAGGCTTATCAAAAAGACAATGAATAAAAGAAGATTCACAACAAATCTATAGTTCAAAACACATATGATTCTTTCCATTTTCTACATCATCTCATAGCAATCATTATCAATGGGCCTTCAGCCCAAAACTTAATCTCATTCTCCATCATTTAGCCTTATCATGGTTTCTCAAATATAATCAATTTATGTTAAATTCAACCTCAACATATTTCTTAACCATTAATTTCATATCCAAATTCTCATCATTATTAAAAGATACATTAGAACTAGCAAAAATATAAGCATATAAACATCTCATATCATTCATTTTACTTATAATATGTTCATCATGCAACATATACTTATTCCATTAGATTTCTATGTATATGAATAAATCTCAAATCATAGACGTACATAACACACTTAATAATCCTCTCTTACTATTTACCACTCTTCCATTAGGGCTACTATTCAATGCATAAGTGATCTCATTAGAAATTCATTAGAGAAGTCTATTCTCATAATACAAGTATCATATCATACAATTACAATCCAAGAGCACTCTTATAAATCATTTCATATCCTAGAACATTCATCATGTAATTGAATTAAACTATACTCATATGCAGTCTTTAATCCCTCATTTGAGTTCAGTACTCATTACATAGGTCATCATTTTAGGGTTAGAGTTAGGTTATTAGATCCATCTACTAGTTTTCATCATTTTTCTTTCATTTCATATTCATTAGTCTCAACTTCTTTCATTTCATGTATACTATTACTCTTGGAACATATTATTATAAAATTACTAAATGCATAAGGTTTCCCTCTCATTGATACCCTTTATTGTTTGATTTTAGTGTATTCTATTCATTTTAGGGGAACTGAGATATACATAAAGTAAAAAGGTAAAGACTTCCTATACTTGTTTTATTAATATTTTATTCGTTACCAATCATCACAATCATATCATCCTTGTACATTTTGTATTTTGCATTAGATACATGTACCATGTTATTTGACTCATAATGGAATTTTGGTAAATAAAGGAAATCCTTCCATTATTTACTAAACTCTCAAATTTGAAGGTACCACGTATTAGGGTTTCTTTTTCTTACTCTTTAATCTTTATTCATCTCTTGATTCATCATTAAGCGACTCATAAAAGTCTAGCATTTATGTGGGGTTTTCTCATATTCTATACATTATACTAGCATACATGCATTAAGATTATATCATCTTAATAAGGCCTTCAAATGAAGTAATAGTGCCTACAATTGAGAATTTCATCACATTTATAAGATAATATACAACATTGAGTTTTATCTCTCATGCTCGTACTAGATTTATATGGTTTAAGAAGTCGTCTTAGTTTAAAACACCATAAGAATCATATCATTCATTAATCTCATCATGATGCATAGGGGTCCATTAGGGATATCCACACACATGGAAGCCCTAGTTCCCATTTCCACATATTTCATTCATTAATCATAACTATACATTAATTTAGTTGCTCATTTGATTCAATCCCTCAACACAAATCCTAAATAGGGAATGTCGTCACCTCATATTGATCCTTATGTATATATCATATTAAATTTCATTAAGATACAACAATACACCTATGGAATTCATTCTAATACAATTCAAATATGATTGTGTACATTTCAATCCAATTTCCAAGCATATCATTCAATAGGTTGATACTAGGCAATATTCATATAAAATAACATAATATTATGTCCATGGGATTTTTCTTGAAGCTTGAATCAATAGATCCAAAGCTAAAAAAATACAAATCAAAGAGAATTATCTAAATCGGTAGCTTTTAGTTTCTCAAAATCATCTCAATTGATTACCTACTTGCATATAGATACTAGCAATGATCTTGATTATTTTATCTGGATAGAATTAGGATTTAAACATGATTACATATCTTAATAGGGACTAGACACTCACCTAAGGTGGAAATCACCTTAAAAGCATAGTTCAAACTCTAAATTTTTAGAAATCCAATCAAACTCTAGCAACTTAATCCATTTCTTCCTCCTCTCAACTCGAAAACCATAGAAATGGGGATTAGGAGAGAAAGAGTGAGAAAAGAGGGATATTTGATATCATTTTGAATCAAATCAGAGGAGGGACACAATCTTGACATGTGAGAGAAGATTCACCATGAAATACTATGAAAAGAAGCTAAACTTACTTGATTTCATCATTTCCCAGATGGTGAAACCCTAGGTCAACATCTCCACCACTTTCTCCTCTCAAAACCCTAGATCTCCTCTCTCTCTCTAAAATTTTGTTTCTCATGAACGGATCATAAAATATGAGAGCTTCTTGGGTTCTAGGTTACTCATATAGTTCAATTATAGATCTTGGGTCAATTACAAATTGACCCAACTTTGCACTTTGGTTTATTTCAATAGATTTTTTTATTATAAAACATGTTACTGAAAATTGCTTATTTAAAAGGAAAACCCCCTCCAAAAATCATGAAAATTTAGCATTTTGTGGGAGATAGAATTTCAGATATCCATTTAAAATTCCAAATCATTGAGTTATGAATAAATAAATAAATAAGCATTGAATACTACATTATTATACTGTAGACTACAGCATAGTCAGTTGAGTTGTCATTAATATGAAACTCAGCCCACACCACACTCTATAGAACTTAAACATCATCCAAACATTATGAAAGTTTACAATGTTGTCTAAAATTTAGTTTCCCAACTATAGTTAAAATTTCAAATCAATTGGATGTACTAATATAAAAATAAAATTCAAATACCAAACTGCTATATTTCAACCTGAATAGATGGTCGGTTGAATTTGTCCTGGGAAAACTCGGCTAACAAATAGGTCAGAAAATTCTTCAAAAATTTTGATATTTTATAAGAACAATAATAATTAAGTTTCTCAAACTATACCAAAATTTCAACTAAACAATAGTTATATATGAAATAATAAAAATCATTTACTATACTAGTGTACCCATCAAAGTTTGTATTCATATGCTACCAAAACCCTAATTTTGGCCGATTAGGCTTTTCAATTCTCAAATCCTAATTATTTGAAATAAAAGAATATTTAGAGTTTATCATTATGTTTAAGAATCATAATTAGAGTACCATCATTAATTAATCTTAAATAATGATGAATCTTATTAGGCATACAATCATCTAAGCAAACCCTAATTAGATGGTTAATCTAAAAATGGGCCATTACACCGAGAATCTCATTAGTCGGCTAATCAATGTATATAAGTTAGGGTAAAAAGCAAGTTTACCACGACCCATTTAGACCCAACTTGTGGTTCCTAGATATTTTCCTAATTCTTTTACTCTGTATTCTTGGTTCATTATTAGTTTTTGTTACCTTTAATATAATCACAATATTTTTAGGGTATCAAATCCATATATGTACACATCAAACACTTATATCAATTCGACCAAACTAAAATTCAATTATTTGCTACTAATACTGAATTAGTTTGGAATTTTTTATAAAGCTATTAACTCAGTGTATCAACTAATAAATAATAAGGAAATTATGAAAACCCATAAACTATGTTTTCCATAACCCTAGGATTACCTATTTAGTTGAAATTTTGGTTGTAACAATATTCCTCTCTAATGAAAAATTTTTCCTAAGACACATTAGAAGACAAAAGGAAACTTGTTAAAAGTCACATATTCTAGCTTCCATGTAGCTTCCTTAACACCACAATTCATACACAACACTTCCACTAGAGGTATTTTCCTTTTATGCATATTAATATTTGTATTGGGCCTTCAAAATATGAAGCATCTTCACTAATGTGCATTATTTTTATATCTATGATCTTCTCTAAAGATGTTTGATATTTTATTAGCATGGATACATCATACAGATCATGTAAGTTATCTAGATTTTGGGGTAAGTCAAGCTTGTGCATGGTTACTTAGGGTCATGTGTATAAACGAGTTAGCTGACCTTGCTTTCAAAATCACAGAGACCTTTCTAGGGAAACTTTCAAATAAGATTCATCTCTAACATTAAATGCTAATAGTCTTGATCATTTATCTAGCATAGATCTTGTTTCTATATGATGTTGCTTTCAACTATTATCTAGCCATTGATATCATTTTCATAGTCTCCTATACCAATTCTAGACCCAAAATCTGTGTCACCAACTTAATGCCAGCAAATGGAAGATCTACGCTTGATTCCATAGAGTGATTCATGTGGAGCCATTATTAAGCTAGAAGGATGATTGTAATTCTATGAAATCTTCACAGACTTATATGGTGGCCCAAATACCACTATATATAAATAGATTTCAATGATGATAGAGCACAATGAAGTGAAAGGGTGGGCAATTGGGAGGGTGATCTTGCTCCCCCGGCCACCATACCAAGAAGCTTGCAAGATATGGAGAAGGAAGCGAGTCAATAATCTACATGTTGAAGACCCTAGTCTTTGGATTAACTCTCCCTCGACATCCAAATGATTGGAAAAAGACATCCTAGGTGAAAGCTCTCTTTCTCTACAACAGAAGCACATTACCCTGGTTGATGGAAACTAAATCTATCTGAAGGTAGAAACAAGGTAGACTGTTAGTAATTGGATTTAATGCTTGGTAAGATATGCTCTAGTTCAGAATGCATCTACCTACTCTCTTAAACTTTTTACAATGGTTATGGACTCCTAGTGGTTCTAAGGAGATCCTAAATCTTGGTGATGGGATGTTTCTGATTTTCTTCTCTGAGGTCTCATATTTTGAACTTCGCTTTATCAAGGATTTGATTTGTTAATAATAGACCTATGTTCCTATTAAAGTGGCATCAATGACATAAGTGTATAGATTTGAAACTAAATGAATTACCTATATGGGTATGTGTTAATCACCTTCCTCTAGAACTATGTGATACTTGTATGTTTTAGAGGATTGGCTCCTTTCTTGGAAATCCTATGTGCACTAATGAACCTGCTGAAACATGCTCTATAATGGAATATGATTGCCTCCAAGTTCTTATATTATTTGACTCAAGTTTCACTGAATAGCTTATGTTGACAAGTGATGAAGGTGATCAGCATATAGCACATTTTTTGTATGAATGGCTTCCTTAAAAATGTCAGTTATGTGGTCATTTTTGACGTGAAGAGAAACTATTCCAACCTATAGACTTAGTTGAGAATAAAAATAAATAGGTATGGAGAGTTTAATCTATAGAGGATACTAATTCTGGTGTTCCTAAATCTTTTATATCTGAAGTTGTTGAAGATTCTATGAATCTAAATACAATAGGAACTTCTCACAATGTTGAATTAGTATTCCAGTCCACAAGATGGAGGCAGATCTATTACATCTACTCCAATTCATGCATGTGATATTTCCTCAAGCCTTGCCATATGCTTCTAGTGCTCTGATTGTTATTGATGAGGAGGGTTTTAGGAGGTCAGAAGTAAAATTAGGTCTACGCCGATATTTCCTAAAAAAATAATGTGGGGATCTTTCATATAGTAATAAAATATATTTTTATCCAATATAAAAAGAAATTTTGTGGTTTAGAGTGTCAATGTGAAAGTTAATGCTAAGTATGACATCTCAACAACCCAAGGTGTCAAATTATCCCATATATGCACATTTCTTCTTGGAACATCAAGGGTATCAGTAATAAAATCAAAGGCATTCTAGAAGAGTTGATATTTCAAGAAGTGATATTATAATTTTGAATGAGATAGACTAGACCTAAAAGAGCTTCTGAGTTCATGGATAGTTACTTTCTAGAGTTCAATTGTATTTCAAATCATGCCTCTCATGTTCAAGGGTTCATCATGTTATGGAGAAATTGTACTATTACAAGGTTGCAAGAATGGGTTCAGTTCATTCATACAAGATTTGAAGTAGATAACCTTATCTTTTCTCTTATAGTAGTTTATGAGCATATTATCAACTTTTCAAAAGATTACAAAAGTACATTCATAATCTCCTATGTAGGGTTTTCACAAAAAGGTACAACATATGGATCTATGTAGAGGGAAATCTAAACCATAAAAACTTTGTCTCCAAGCTTTAAGTCTTTTAGCTAAGTCCAAGACTTCATGCCATATCATCTGAGTCCTTCACCTAGGGTTGGAAGCATACCCCAGCAAGAAGAGAAAAAATAGATGGAAACACCAGACAATATAAACATGTAGGTAGGAAATAACACATCTACCAAAATAATGTGGGGTGAGCAGAGTCTTGTTTACATCTGCTCTAAAATATGGGGTGACAAGGTCTATCAACATTTACCTAAGCATGTCTGCCCCAAATATTTTCATATGCAGGAATTTTCACATCTGCATGCATATGTGAGAATTTTCACATCCACATAAAAGAACATGTAACGTTATACTAGTCGTCACCCCATGATGCATAACAAATAATAAGCAATTATAAATAAGAAAGATGAGAACATCCAACAAAATAAAGTAGGATCAGAGGATCCATACCATCACATAATGTGCCATATAAACATCCACTACAAAGGTGGGAAAAGAAGCACATATCACAAAACAATGTTCCACCAAGGGGAAAGCATAATAAAGGGACCAAGAGAATGTCCAAATATGATCACAAGATCAATAACAATGTAAGGTACTTCACATGAAGCATATTTTCCAAAAGAATAAGCTAATGTCTAGAGAACCAAGAAAAAGAAGAAAATAGGTGATTTGCGGGTGGCTAAAGCTAATCCAAATTTACCATCTCTTCTATACACCTTTATTGGATTGTTTCTTTTCTATATTTTGCTCTACTCCCAATGAAATAAATAAATAATGTAGAGACTTTTTGTGGGGTTAAAATGAAGTAAGAAAAATATGAATTTAGTCAAATGGTATAGGGTTACTCTTGCAAAAAATAGGGTGGTCTTGTCTTAAGGAAAAGTAAGAAAGTGATGAAAACCTACTTGACTTTAAATGGTTGGGATGTTTCTAGCAATTTACTTTGGGTTTAGTGAATATGAAAAATGCTTAAGAAATCTCACCCTCAGGATTATTGATGGATCTCTTGGTTTGTCTTGATTATTTCATAATATTGTGAGAATTAGACTTTTGTTGTCATCTCTTATTGGATTTCATATTGGGAAAGAGGAACTTTTCAAACTATGGAAAGACCCTTGGATAAATGGAAAATTTCTTGAAGATTTTATTGGTAAAGAAATGACTATTAGAACCAATCTTCCTTTTCATTATTGGGTTATCTCTCATTCACGATGGTATGTGGCATGTTCCAAATAGAAGAAGTTTGGATATCATTACAAACATTATACTGAACAATAATGTTAGGATTCATGAGAAGAATTATGTTTCTTTCATGAAAGATAAAAAAAGCTAATTTCAGGTTGATTAGGAATAATATGAGAGCCAAAGGTGTGCGGATTCAGATTTTATATGGTTATGGAGTTTTAAAGCTCCCAAGAAATGCCTCATCCATCTTTGGAAAGTGAAACTTAATAAACTTCCTAGTTATGATTATGCAAGGATGAGAAAGATTTGTGTGGCATCAATTTGCTTCCTTTGTATGAACACTTATGAAGATTTCTATCATAGTTTCTTTGACTATCCATATTCTAATGATGTATGGGGTAGAGCTACTAATGTTTGTTTTGAACATTTAAACATGGGAACTGGGATGAGATTCTAAAACTTAAAGTCTCGAATTTCTAGATTACACATGCCCTTATTATGTACTATAGTCAGAAGGAAAGAAACATAAGAGTCCACGAAGAGAAATATGATTGATATCGTGTGGAAACGTATTGTAGATAATATTGAAATCCTCTTGTAATTTGTGAGTTCTTTCTTCTAAGGTTGAGCTATTTTATTGGAGAGTTTATTTTTTGGAAACTTGGTCTCTGAGTATTAGTGCTCATTTGATCAATCATTTACACAGAGTTATTGTTTCTTTGGTTCTTGTGGTCAAAGGAGTGTTGACTGGCTAAGTTGTATTTTGTTGAACCTCTTTATTTGTTTTGTACTTACGCATTTCTTCTGAAGATGTTAGACTTTTAGTTTCTAATAGGGATATCTGAATGGTTATTATGTGTGGTATTAGTCTGATATTTTGTGTTTCTTAAATTGGTCACTCCTGAAGATGGTAGAGTTCTTTATGCAGATTTATACTTCTTCCAACAGATATTGATTTATTGGATATTTTACTTTCAAGCTTTATGTTCTTCCTCTCAATTGTAGAATCTATTTATTATGAAGTTTTGAATAGCTTATTTCCTATGGTATTTGTCTAAAGGTTCCTTCTTTCTATGATAGTCAAGGGTGCATATGCTCTGAAGGATAATATTCTCTATTCTTATCGGATACTTTTGTGTTTATTTGTGATTAGTTTTGTGGTTTATTGGCTGATCTCTCCTAGAGATGGTTGAGTTCTCGATGTTGAGATCTTCTTATTCATGGAGCTGCTAGTTTTTTGGAGTTTCTAATTTTCAAACTATATCTTTTTGTTCTCAAATTGATCATCTATCTTACAAAGAAAGAAGGCTTAACTACCAGAAGACTTTACATCTTCTCTTTTCCCTATAGTGTGATTATCATCCTTTTTCTTTGGTTGTAGATTTTGAGTCTATTTACTCCATAACTATTTATTCTTTAGGCCCAAGGGTCTTGCAATTAATCTCCTTTTTCCTTTCTATTTTGAACACATTTACAAAAAAGTACAAAAAATAAAGGAGTTTAGCCAACCAAAAAATACCACAAAATTGTAATATACATGTAGGTAACATCCCTTAAAGTTTTTATAAATTTCCTTCTGGTTTTCCATCTAATTGAGGAGGAAAAATTGTACAAAACTTGAATCATTTTCCCAAGTCATGGTGTAACTAGTCCTAGAATCAAGATGTGAACTTTGTATCTATGTATGATATGATGGTGAGTGCAATCTAACAACTTTATCTTTACATGATTTTCTAGATTTTTTGTATAATTATTGACTTAATATGAAGAAAATTAGAAGAATTTATGTTTTTATCCAAATCAATCCATATAGAGACAAAACCATGTGATGACATCAGTATACCTAACAAAACATCCATGGTGATGTGTTCACACTTTTATACAAGGATGGGGAGTGGTCTTGGTGTACCAGCTAGCTTAGATGCTAAATTATAACTTGTCAACACTGACCACACACGGCTAAATTTTTAGCACATCTCTTTTCATACATGGATGCCAATACAATTATCTAAGTTTTTTGTACATCTTATAATTGTATGGGTGCATTGCATACATAGAAGAGTGTGCATTTGTAATGTTTTCCTTTAACTCATCATCATTTTGTACAAAAACATATTATGTTGACACAATAAACATCAACTAAATATTTGATTTATGATTTATTATCATATGTCATATCGTGCATAGTTTGTATCAAATTCACCATCACCCTTTGGAAGTTCTTTGATTTGAATATAGAAATATGGTTAACCAGCATTTATTCAATCAAGCACCTTATTTAGATTCACCTAACTGGAGATTCATCTTTTCATCATTATCAATGGATTTTTATTGCGTGTCATGGTGAATATTCCTGCTCGTGATAAATATGTTCTTATCTTGGAATATACCACTACATTGTCCTTACCACGATGGTAATTAATGGTATTATCATAATATTTGATCTATTTTAACCATATGTTAATTTTCACATGCTATGCTCTTTCTATGTGAAGATATACTTTACAATCTTATGATTGATACATATTTGGCATAGATTGGTGTGAAGGTAATGTGTAACACCCACATCCCACAATTATCAATAATCATGAGATTAGGGCATAAGTTTGAGGACTATACTTAATACAAAGTTCACTCCCAACTTTTTTCTTTTATTTCAAACTCTATTTTTACTCGCATTCAATCACATAAACAAACTTTAAAAGAGAATTCAACCTTGATTACTCTAATATGATCTCAACATTAATGATACACATCCAGACATTCATTTTGTTTCTCATACTTCCATGTACATACAACATGATAACCAAATATATGCTCTAGTATTAAAGAAACAAAGTTACACATTATCATTTACAACTCTCTTTCAACTCTATACAAGAACCTAGAGTGATAGGGACCGACTAAACTTAACTAATCTCAGACTTAACTAATCTCAGACTTAACTCCTATAGCAGATCTTCTCTGATGCATTGACATATTCAGTCCATGAGTTATCCCTAAAAATTTTGAGTAGAGGGGTGAGCCTACTCGCTCAGTGAATGAGTACTTCATAGAAACATATTAAAGCACTTATATAATTATTGATATATTATCAAGCACTGATATCAATTATTACAGTAGTAAGCTTTCAAAAGACTAATCATTCACAAACATAAATATGGTAGGATACTATAGATATCTACAAAAGTGAATCAATATATGAACATGCTTGATTGATCATAAAGAGAACAAATAATTCAAAAACATACAAAGAATAATTGAATAACTGCACACACTTGTTTAACCTCTCATTCATCTTATTCTGTCCTGAACCAACATGAGGTGTACCAAAACATGTGAAAGAATTGTAGCAAGCTACGATCTCACTGTGCAAGGCTTAGAAGCATGCTCGGGTTCCCAAGCCTATCTCTCAAGTAAGACCCCATCTGTAGTGGGCCTCGGCACATCTTCCTCTCGGTGGCTAATGGGAGCGGTCAGATATCTTAGACCTCTCAACCTGGGTACTCAGGTGGTGAGTCAAAGCCCTCATACTTACTTTGCACCAGTGGACCTACTGACTACTGATCACTACAACATGTAACAAAGGTACCACCGGCATCCCCAGTTGGTGTTGGGTACCACACAACTATAAGGAGTCTACCCTACTGGTCAAGACCCCCGCACCCTACTGGTGTGCTCCGGCTTACCTCAATTTGGACTACCTCCAGTCAGGAAATTGTTTCCTCCCCACAGTTCTAGCATCATCCTGTGAGAATTCTATAGTGTTCATGGCATCTAAATGTTTAATTTACTCTTTAAATTCATAATTCAATGATCACATCATCATATCTTAGTTTGGCTTTGTAAATTGTTCATTTCATAAACCAGCTGATAACATTTACCACAACTGAACTGTTAAGCATAACCACAGCTAATACTAAGAAACATTGATATCACAATACTTGATTCACTGAACACCCTATCCTTATGTTTCATTTGCCCCATTCATTTATCGCATAACTCACATAAGGATTTAATGAGTCATAAACATTCACTGAATAAAGATCGCTTTCAACAGGTCATATACAATCCACATATGTATATAATCTTGGAATTGGGCTAAATTAGGGTTTCCGTGCCATTCATTGAGATATCATGAATCAAGAATAACATTGAATAAATAAAGATGATGATGTCTAGAAAATCACTTTAAATAGATTTCACAATATCTATTTGCAAATTTCCAACTTTCCACTCATCTAGGGTTTCACCCTCTCTACTGATATATCAAGCAAACACTATTCACATCACAAGAAATCCAAGATATTTTTTGACATATATGTACCATGCATTCAGATAAACAATCATTCATAATCAATGAGATTCAGATAGACAAATTTCTCTATCTAATTATACAACAATTTCAATTATAGCCGAAAACCCTAAATTTTAGTATATTCTTATAACCTCTGCAAATACTTAGGGAATTCTCATTAAGATGTATTGTATAAATTTATAATATGATTTTAGCATCTAAAATTCATCAAAATAGAGGAATAATCCATTTCATATCATTTTGCAAAAGCTAGATCAAAAGGACAGTTTAGGGTTTGTACTCGCATACTAAGCAATTGAAAATTATTGATGATTTAACTCATTTTCATGCAATCTGCTATTTAAAGAAAGTACCCACTCACTCTAAGGTGTGAAAACACCTTTAAAACACAGTCCATCTCTGAAAATATTGAACTCATATCAAACCCTAGCAAATCACCAGATTCTTCTTCCTTTCAACTCAGAAACCCTAGAAATTAGGTATTATGAAGAAAGAGTGAGAAAAGGGGAAGATTTGATACCATTTCAAATCAAATCAGAGGAGGTATGGAATATTGACAGGTGGGAGAAGATTCACCAAGAAATGATATGCAAAGAATCTATACTTACTTGATTTCATCATATCTTGGATAGAGAAACCCTAGATCAGCAATTCCACCACTTTCTCCTCTCAAACCCTAACTCTCCCTCTCTCTCTAAGATTTCATTTTTTTAATGAATCATGAATTATAAGAGATCCTAGTGTGTTAGGTTTACCGTATAGAGCAATTGAGCTGCTTGGGTCAATTGCACATTGACCCCTCACTATACTTTCTCTTATTTTAGTTCAACTTTCTGTCAGAAAAATGTTACTGTAATTCATTTATTTCAGAGGTCAAACCTTTAAAGACAATACCCTTTACGGGGTAAGACTGATTATGGAATGCCACAAACCACCCCCCAAGGGGAGGAAGAGTAAGAGGGTCTCAAAAATTATTAAAGTTATCTTGTTGATTTTAATTGAGTTATAAAGCTTTAGTTAAAGTTTTATATCATTCTGAGCTACCATTAAATAAATAAAAATAGAATGGTTCACTGCTATGTAGAAATTTGTAGAACAATTGGTTGAAGAGAAAATTCCCCAGAACAGCCATGCAAGCTGCCATGGCCGTGCTAAGATGGACCCAGAATGGCCATGTTGCCTACCACGGCCGTGGTGCATTGGTTTCATCAGATATGAGTATAAAAGTTGGTTAACATTTTCATTCTTTCAAAATGGTCGTGTAGCCTAGCATGTCCGTGCCACCAATGACCTAATACGGCCGTGCTATGCACCACAGCCATGTTATCCAAGCCTCCAACTACCATTTTTATTGTCCTTTGCCTACCTCTCTCATTCCTCCCCAGCATGAGCTTTTTTGGTGAAAACCCTAATTTCGGTCAACTAGGGTTTATATTTTCTCAAACCCTAATTATACAAAGTGATTGCATACTTGGAGTTCTAATTAGGTTTAAACATCATAATTGAGATATTATCATTAATCATGTTTAAGCAATGATCAATCTAATCAAGCTTGTAATCATCCACATAAACCCTAACTTACTAATTAAGCTCAGATACGGTCATAACAATTCTTTCCCCCTTAAAAAGGTTTCATCCCCCAAACATAAATACATAAGCAAAGTACATTCAATGTTTATTTTAAGCTTTTCAAATCGTACATGTCATTATATTCTTATATTTCATACTTGAATGTAGTTTTCAACATTGAGTTCTTTATTTGTCTTCCAATCACACCGATTTAAAACAAGGCTTCTTAATGATAGTATAAGAATTTTCTATGTCACAATCAATACTAGGAAAGAGAAAGAGAAACAACCATTTGAAATCTTGTGATACTCTCTTGGGGTGTTACCTCAACACTGGTGATCTAATCCAACTATCTCAATTCATACAATTCAATCTATACTTTTGTTCTATTCTACATTAGAGAGTTCACCTTGCTATTTTGAATTTTTCTATTGTGCTATTCAAATAACAAACACTCATACTATGTAAGGTTATGTTTAACAACAATTATACAATATTGAGCTGGTTTACTAGAGTGAGTGATTAAATCCATAACACCCCTTGAAATTAGTATATTACTCGCACATGTACAAGTGAAATCATACATAAAATAAATTTACATCCCCTAATATACCTTCAACAAATTATACTTCTAAAAATAATTCCACGTATTACTAAAAGCCATTATTTTCTCTTATTTCTCTCCTCATTCATTACTACTTACTTCTTGTCACTTATCCTTCTCAGTTTGATCATATAGAATAAACATCCCTGAAATTGAAACATAGAAGGTAAGATTAGATTATTCATCATTCTTGATATCACTGCAAGAATTTATTTCATATCACATGTTACTCATGTTGTATTTTTCCTTTTGTTCAAAACACACTTGTTACATTTCAAATGTATTTCTTAGCCTTTGCTTCAAATCATTTCCATATTGTTTATCTACCTTCCATATTTGCCACCTTTAAACCGTGGATTACTATCAGTGCTAATTTACTTCTCATAGTGCTAATCTCATGATCTTCTTTAATAGAGATGCTAGTATTCAAGGTCAAATCACTAGGGATATCCCTTGAACTATTACAACTCTAAACATTCTAGGGTTTGATCCTTATCAGTAACATGATGTTATTGTGATGTGACTTTACTCCCTTAATTTGAAATTCAAACTTTGGATCTCACAATTTTTACTAAGGTCTTCCTTGTCTTATCATCACTTGAATTTACTTTCTCTTACTTGGCCATTCATATAGATTACTTTCTTAATTTACCATACTCAGGTTTCATCATCATATTATCTATCATTAATACATTCAATGGATGTCTCTATAATGGTGGATATGCGTCATATATGATTCATTTTCTTATTACTTCATCGCCACATTACTCTCATTAGGGAGGATGCAAAAGAGAAGGTGATTTTGAGATTTAGAATTCCAATCTTCAAGTATTCACTTAACACGTTCTTGTATCAAGGTTTAATTACTCACTATCAAGGATACTAGACTACTTAGCATCTTCTTGCATCTCCCAATTTCTCTCTTTTATCATCTATATTACTCCCTCATGTTTGAAATACTTCTTTGTTTTCCATAATCATCTTAGCATATGCTACTCTTCAATCTATCATCTTTAGCTTCTACTTATCTCTTATGATCATGTTTCTCACTCTCGTGTATGATTCCATATTCTGTGCCATATATACTTCTTATCATTCTTTTACTTTTATCAAGTTGAAAGTCCAGATCAATATTCTCCTTACTAGTTTCATCTTCTCCATAATACACTACATGTCTTTCATTTAAAATCAAATGACTCATGTAGGGTTCAACCATAGTTTCTTTCTTAATCAAGCTTTGAGCCCTAAATATAATCTAACTCTATATGATTTGTTCATTTGTTTAGCTACACTTTTTTCTTCCTTTGAGAACTAGTTCCATTTCATTATTGGGAGGTTATTGAATCCATCAGATGGAAACTAGGTTGTTTTTCTACAGAGACTTAGAATCCATAGGTAGTAAGGATGAATGTATTAAACTTCATAATAAAGGTATACATTCCATGCTCTCAATTATATCATGTAACCCTTATTCCTTAATCAAGCTCATCATTTCCAATATTTTTCTTTGTTTCAACTAAGTTTGTTATCCTATTCTTATGATTTACATGTTCATCTAATTCTCTTTACTTTAACTCTTCTGAGGACTCTTCACTTCTATGTACTTATTGTATACTTAACTCATTTTTTTCTATTTTCCCTTTGCTTTGGAATTCATAAAAGCATTTTACTTGATTATAGGATCCATTCCTCATATTTGATTCTTACTATCTTGGCCCATACATACTTTTCTCATATCTTTTCCATATTTCATATTTAGAGTTCATATAATACAAATCATTAAACTCAGTCTGAACCTTATGTTGTGTTCCTTTATTCCCAATTAAGGGTTTCTCATATGAGGTCCCAAAGTTGGATCTCTGATATCAGTTCCAATATATTCTTAATTATTCCAATCTTTCCCATATGTTTCAATCTCTAGAAAATGTACATACTCATTACATTCTGAGTTTGCCTCCCTATAGTTTAAATACTCTTGTTAGATTAATTAATATGATTCATTAGATCCCAGTAACACATCTTGCCAACCAGACCAGGCTGAACATGTAGTCCTAAAGCCAAGCGCTACTCAAGATTAACCGACTTCTATATATCTCAAACATATAGAAAGAATATCCACTCATGGTAAACTCATTTAAACATAACTTCCGGTCTACTTGATACAAAAAATAACTTAATCAACTTCATGATACACAACAATCTAAAAGAACCACATATATTCTACAAATTGATAATCTGAATTCATATATGTAAGAGCATTTCTATTGATTTCCAATCAAAGCAGCAATATAATGCAAGAATTATATCACATTCTATCTTTACGCTCTTATTCCTTTACTACTTTGTAGTCTTCTAATCTTACTATATCTAGGGTTTCTCTCCAGTCCATCCTTCATCTACATACTTGGATAGGTCATTCAAAGAAGAACAGATAGAGTAGCTTGATACTGGTCAACCTAAGTAATCAGATATCGGGTCAGGGTATCTAATTACTCAGACCTCCCAGAGTTGTAGACATGTCAACTCCTATCTGCCACACTTATAACTCTGACTTTGTATCCTAATGGTCCCTGAAAACTCAGCCTAACTCTGATACCAAGTTGTAACACCCACATCCCACAAATATCACTACTCATGATATTAGGGCATAAGTTTGAGGACTATACTTAATACAAAGTTCACTCCCAACTTTTTTCTTTTATTTCAAACTCTATGTTTTCTCGCATTCAATCACATAAACAAACTTTATAAGAAAATTAAACCTTGATTACTCCAATATGATCTCAACATTAATGATACACATCCAGACATTCATTCTATTTCTCACACTTCCATGAACATACAACATGATAATAAAATATATACTCTAGTATTAAAGAAACAAAGTTACACATTATCATTTACAACTCTCTTTCAACTCTATACAAGGACCTAGAGTAACATGGACCGAATGAGCTTAACTAATCTCATACTTAACTCTTGTAGCAGATCTACTCTGATGCATTGACATCTTCAGTCCATGAGTTATCCCTAAAAATTGTGAGTAGAGGGGTGAGCTTACTCGCTCAGTGAATGAGTACTTCATAGAAACAGTTTAAAGCACTTATAAAATTGTTGATATATTGTCAAGCACTGATATCAATTATAATAGCAGTAAGCTTTAAAAAGACTAAAAATTCACAAACATAAATATGGCAGGATACTCTAGATATCTACAAAAGTAAATCAATATATGAACATGCTTGATTGATCATAAATAGAACTAATAATTCAGAAACATACAAAGAATAATTGAATAACTGCATACACTTGTTTAACCTCTCATTCATCTTATTATGCCCTGAATCCACATGAGGTGTACCACAACATGTAAAAGAATCACAGCAAGCTACGATTTCACAGTACAAGTCTTAGAATCATGTCTGGGTTCCTAAGCCTATCTCTCGAGTAAGACCCCGTCTACAGAGGACCTCGGCACGTCTGCCTCTCGGGGTTAATGGGAGAGGTCAGATATCTCATACTTGACCTCTCAACCTAAGTACTCAGGTGGTGAGTCAAATCCCTCAGGCTTACTGTGCATCAGTGGACCTACTAACCACTGATCACTACAACATGTAACACAGGTACCACCAGCATCCCCGGATGGTGTTGGGTACCACACAACTATAAGGATTATGTCCTACTGGTCAAGACCCTCGCACCCTACTGGTGCGCTCCGGCTTACCTCGATCTGGACTACCTCCATTCAGGAAACAGTTTACTCCCCACAGTGCAGGCATCATCCTGTGAGGATTCTATAGTGTTCAGGGCATCTAAATGTTTAATTTACTCTTTAAATTCATAATTCAATGATCACATCATCATATCTTAGTTTGGCTTTGTAAATTGTTCATTTCATAAACCATCTGATAACATTTACCACAACTCAAATGTTAAGCATAACTACATCTCATACTGAGAAACATTGATATCACAATACTTGAGTTACTGAACACCCTATCCTTAGGGTTTCATTTCCTCATTCACTTATCACATAACTCGCATAAGGATTTAATGAGTCATAAGAATTCACTGAATAAAGATTGCTTTCAAAAAGTCATATAAAATCAACATATGTATATAATCTTGGAATGGGGCTAAATTTGGGTTTCTGTTCCATTCATTGAGATATCATGAATCAAGAATAACATTGAATAAATAAAGTCTATTATGTCAAGAAAATCACCTCAAATGGATTTCACAATATCTATTTGCAAATTTTCAACTTTCCACACATCTAGGGTTTCACCCTCTCTACTGAGATATCAAAAAAACACTATTCACATCACAATAAATACAAGATAGTGTATGAAATATATGTACCATGCATTCATATAAATATCCATTCATAATCATTGAGATTCAAATAGACAAATTTATCTATCTAATTATACAACAATTTTAGTTATAGATGAAAACCCTAAATTTTAGTTTACTCTTATAACCTCTGCAAATACTTAGGGAATTCTCATTAAGATGTATTTTATCAATTTATAATATGGTTTTATCATCTATAATTCATCAAAATATAGGAAGAATCCATTTCATATCACTTTGTAAAAGCTAGATCAAAAAGACAATTTAGGGTTTGTACTCGTATACTAAGCAATTGAAGATTATTGATGATTTAACTTATTTTCATGCAATATACTATTGGAAGTTCCCACTCACTCTAAGGTGTGAAAACACCTTTAAAACACATTCCATCTCTAAAAATATCAAACTCATATCAAAACCCTAGCAAATCACTGGATTCTTCTTCCTTTCAACTCGAAAACCCTACAAATTAGGGATTATGAAGAAAGAGTGAGAAAAGGGGAAGATTTGATACCATTTAGAATCAAATAAGAGGAGGGACGGAATCTTGACATGTGAGAGAAGATTCACCAGGAAATGCTATGCAAAGAATCTAAACTTACTTGATTTCATCATATCTTGGATAGAGAAACCCTATATCAGCAATTCCACCACTTTTTCCTCTCAAACCCTAACTCTCCCTCTCTCTATAGGATTTCATTTCTCTAGAATGAATCACAAATTATGAGAGCTCATAGTGTGTTAGTTTGACCATATAGAGCAGTTGAGTTTCTAGGGTCAATTGTGCATTGACCCCTCACTATACTTTCTCTTATTTTAGTTCAACTTTTTGTCAGAAAAATGTTACTAAAATATTTTTAAATTAGAGGTCAAACCTTCTCCAAAAAATATGAAAATTTAGAATGTTATTTTTAATTGAGATAAAAAACTTAAGTTAAAGTTTTAGATCATTCTGAGTTACCATTCAATAATTAAAAATAGAATAGTGAATTTCTATCCAGAAATTTGTAGAACAGTCGGTTGAAGAGAAAATTCCCCAGAAAGGCCATGCAATCTGCCACGGCCATGCTAAGATGGACCCAAAATAGCCATTCTAACTACCACTGTTGTGGTGCATTGTTTTCATCAGATTTGAGTATAAAAGTTGGTCAACAGTTCAATTCTTTTAAAATGGTCGTGTGGCCTAGCATGCCCATGCCACCAACGACCTAACACAGCTGTGCTATGCACCACGGCCGTGCTATCCAAGCCTCCAACTACCAATTTTATTATCTTTTGCCTACCTCTCTCATTCCTCCCCAGCATGAGCTTTTTTGGTGAAAACCCTAATTTCGGTCGGCTTGCATTTACATTTTCTCAAACCATGTTTATACAAAGTGATAGCATACTTGAAGTTCTCATTAGGTTTAACACATCATAATTGAGATATCATCATTAGTATTTATTCTAATCAAGCATGTAATCATCCACATAAACCCTAACTAACCAATTAAGCTCAGATACGGTCATAATATAATGAGACCACACCTTCAAATGATGTACCGCTGCTTCCATCCCAAGGCAATGTCTATGATAGTTTTGTTGATTATTCTTGAGTTATCTAGATGCATATCCCACTACTTTTCATCATGCATAAGTATATATCCTAAACCTCTTTTAGATGTGTCACATAATACATATTGTTATTCACATTTTGGTAGAATAAATTTTTTTGTTTTAATGACTCACTCTTCTCCTTTTTTACAGTTGTTCTTGCATGCTTCTAACCTCATAAACAGCACATATTTTCTTATCAAGCATGTAGGAGGTATTAAAGCACATTTTTTTATGAATCTTTGGAACTATTCAGACAACTCTATTATCTTATACACTTAGTAGGACTCTTGTGTTGTTCCCACTAAATTACACATTCTACATTAGGATCCACATTGACTCATTCTCCTAATTGAGATGTCCAACAAAACAAATTACAACCAATTAGACTTGACATTTACCGAAATTGGCATATAATTGATGTTTTCTATTATAAGTGTTGTTCATAATGCTTCATATCTTTATAATAAAATAGTACCTTCAATAGGAACCACTACACAAAGACACAAATATGGACTTAGAAATATTGTACATATATTTGTGAAGGTTGTCACGGCATTCCTCACTTCAAAAGACTTAATTACAGACACCAATGGCCATAACTTGTTCTAAAATCTAACTTAGGCATATCACATGCCTTGATATTTATTTGATGATATCTAGATATGATATCTATGTTTGCAAAAACTATTACTCAGCATAGTTGACCGCTTAGATCATTGGTCCTTTTCAATTGATATTTTTTCCTGATGGTAATCTTATTGAACTATTTGTATCCAATGCACATGCCATTATTCTTTTAATAAATGATATTGGTAATCCTTAGTGTGGAAAAATGATGTTGGATGAATTCCTTAAAAGTTTTTGTAATTGATTCTTTAATCTTTTAGTTCTAGTGATGCCATCTCGTAATCTGATAGTTATATAGGGTGACTATCTGATATGATTTGTATCTAAAACTCAACTACTCTTTCTAGAGGTATACTTGGAAAGTTATATCAGAAAACATCTAGAAACACTTGCATTCATAGAAATTATAATAAACTTACCGTCTCTTGTTCTACATTTGCATCACTGACATGCACTATAAAGGCTTCACATCCCTTCCTCAACATCTTATTAGTTACATCAACATATATAGAATAGGTGGGTAAAACTAACATGACTCGGGTTTAGATATACAAAAGGCCTCCTTGTTGAAAGGTAACCTCTTTCTTCTAGCAATCTAGTTCTAAATGATTCATCTTGAGATATACCTTGCACAAGATAATATTAAAGGAAATAATATATACATGTATGATATTTACTACTTTTAGTGTAGGGGAACTTATCTCTCCCACAAATTTCAAAACAAAAATGTCAATCCTAGAAGAGGTTCTAGGCCCGAGAAAGAACAGAATATAAAGCAAGATCTAAATCACTCTATAGTCCATATTTCTATGCACACAATCATAGAAGGGGGTGGTGCCCTCCCAACCCATTTCAATGTGTAGTTTCTAATGGAAGGAAAACTACCCCAAGATTTGGAAATCGCACAAGGAATGCATCAGTGGGGATTCACCTAATGAAAAGGGAAAAAAATCCATTCTTTCAAACCCATCAAAGTATAATGCAAGAAAGAGAGGGAAACAGTCGCATCAACAAGATTTAGAGGACAAATATCAAGCAAAATTTGAGTAGGATAATGTTCAAAAAGTTGATCAATTATTATGACATGGTGCGTCAGTGTCTTTTTTTTATCATGATACCCAAATAACACAAAAAAAACTTGATCAATGAATATTGAGCTTTTATTCTTATCATTCTTGAACTATAAGCTAGTGGTATTTCTTCTACCTGTGCTAAAAAAGTTTGGGCTTTCCAAGTTCTCATACAGTGGAAGCACAAGGGTTTCTTGGTGGAATATGGTTATTATGGAAGGAGGAGACTCATTCTATTAAAATCATATTATCCCATAGACAATTGATCCATATAGTCTTAATCACTATTTTATATCAGAGTATTATTCGATTGGGAAGAAGGCTTTTATGGAAATGGAGTTGGGATATCAGTACAAACTGTAAAAATCTTGGATCGTGAATGGAAATTTCAATGCACACTTATTTCCCCATGAGAAATGGGGAGGTAAGACACTAGACACCACAAGTTGTAATGAATTTACAGGGGATTTCTTTGACTGTGAATCAAAGGATATAGGTGATAGTGGTCCCCTAATGACCTTCAAATGAGGATTATTACATATGAGGCTAGATAAAGTTGTACGTAATCAAAGGCGGTCGGATACCTTCCATGTGGCCAATGTACATGTTGTTAAAAAAATCAAATTGAATCATGTGGCTATCCTCATTACTAATCTAAAGGAAGGAAGGAATCTTAAAATGATGTCGAGGACTTCTACCATTGGAACAAACATAAAGAGTTCAGTGAGTTAGTGAAAAACCACTAGAGAAGGGATACGGTATTCATGGATTTTGTGAAAATGTTTGTAGAAGAAGCAATGAAGTGGGATAGTTGAGTTATAAGAGAAAGATGGAAAAAGAAGAAAACCCTGCAAGTTAGATTTTTACTATCTCAAAAGCATCTAGAGGAGATGTATTCTTGAGAGGTCAAAGACCTTATCATTTACTTACATGCAAAAAAAATTAGGGAGTTTAACTTGATGAGATTAGGATGGAGGAAGAAGTCACAGTGTGAATGACTCAGTTTGGGAAACACAAACACTAAATTTTTTCATAACCCGGTTAAAGCAATATGGTGGAAGAGTAAAATCACCAGACTTATAGACATGGACGATGAATGAGTGACTGATAAGGCTAATCTTATATATATTATCTACAATTTTTTCTCTAAGTATCTCATTGACCCAAATTTGGGATCATGCATACAAAAGGCTACTCGTTATATTGACATTTTCCCTTTGATGAACATGGTACTAAGGCTACTATGGCAAGAATGCTTGAAGATGATAAAATAAGGAAAATTTGTTCACCAAAAAAACTATGGAAAAGTTTGTTCATTGTGTCTCCCATCAAGGCTTCAGTTCCTGATGGAATTGATGTCAGATTCCTACAAAATAATTGGAACAAGATTAAAGATAGTCTCATTGGATTTATCTAAAAACCATTCCAGGGTGTCCCTCTTAAACCTGAGGTTGCAAACTCTATGATTGTCCTCATCTGAAAATCTCAATGACCTACAACTTGTATCTAGTTTCGACCTATTTCCCTTTACAATGTTTGTGTTAAGGTCCTCTCTAAAATCTTGGTGAACAGAACTAAGCATTTTCTCACCCCTACACAAACAAGTTTTATACTTGGAAGAAGCTTACATGATAATATTATTCTCATGCAGGAAATGATTCACTGTATGCAGAAGACAAAGTCAAGAAGACATTACATGGCAATCAAAACTGATTTCTCAAAATCTTATGATAAGGTTAGTTGGAATTTTATTTGGGATACTCTAAGTAGATCTCTGATCCCATCTAATGTTATTGGTATAATCATGCAAATGATTTTATCAATTAATCCTTCACTTCTGTGGAATGGAAACGTGCTTCCTCTTTTCAAGCTATTTTGTGGATTCAAACAGGGAGATCCACCGTCTCCTTACATCTCTGTACTGTGCATGGAACATCTGTGTCAATCTATTCACAAGGAAGTAGATGAAGAGTGATAAAATCATGCATCATTCACTAACAAAAAGGTAAAAAAATTGCATATGTGTTTTGTAGATGACCTAGTCCTCTTTTTAGAAGGTTCAATAGCTCAAGATTCATGCATCACTTGGTACTTACAAGCTATTGAGAAAGTTTCTAGTTTGAAGGTGGAATAAGAGTGATCTTTAGAGTTCTTTTCTAGAGGTACACTTGCTCCTTCATGCAGGGACATTATCCGAAGACTAAATTACACAAGCATGGGATTTGGGGAAGCATCTGGGGATACATATTATACACAAGAGGTACTCTAATGATCTATACTTGGATTTAGTCAATAGATCTAGGAAAAATATTAAACTCTTGGGAAAATAGAAATTTTTCCATCACATGTAAGAAAATATTAACAAAATCATCTCTCACATCGTCATTAACTCAAATTATGTAGTCTTCAAAAATACCTATATTGATGTGTGATAATCTCAATCAGATTACAAGAATATTTATATGGAGTGACGGACTTCAAAGGGATAACACTCACCTTGTTGCTTGGGAGAGAATTTTATCTCCTACTCAAAGTGGGGGGATTGGTGTTACGACTTCTAGAAAATATAATTAAGGTCTTTAATGAAGATCATTGACAAGTTTATAAACAAAAAATATATGATGTGGGAAAACTTGATGTTGGCATAATACAAGAGACCTATTGCTCTCAGAGATACGGGTCCCAGCACCTGGAAAGCCATCAAATCACGTATTCCATTACCAAAGGTTGACTATAGTTTCACTTGGTAATGCGAGGGACACTAATGTGTGGACTGATAAATGGCTTAAAGATGCATCTTTACCTGTGTTCAGAAACAATGTTGTGATCTTGGAAGATCAAAAAGATTTGAGTGTTTCAAGTATGGTTTTACATGAAGGCAGATGGGACGAAGAGTTCGTTAAGAAAGTCTTTGTGGATGATAGTATAAAAACTATACATTCAATGCCAACCCATCAGGACAATCTATGTGATGATGACACCTATTGGTATCATCACCCTTTAGGTTGTTTTTCAATATAACCATCTAGGTAGTCAGTAGATATGATATAGTTTTCTACATTTCCCACTGACTTGGACTCTTTGCACCAAACCCTAAAATTAACCCTCATAATAGTTGAGTAAATGTTATATTTCAGTGGATACTCTCGATTGGATGAAAAGTTGACAAACAAAATCAAATATTAAAGTAGCGAAAATATATGCAAAGTAGAAGTTATCCTTCTATCAAAACTAGGAAGAATTAATAAATTATTTTTTCTAATCACCATGCAATTCCTCTTTTTTATTCTCTTAATTCTTTATATTTCATGATGTATACTCTCTGCTATTAAAGTTTCTTAGTTTATACCATGAATGTGTTTGAGTAGATACTCTATTTGACAGGAGCATAGACCCTACCGAACTTGAATTCTAGTTTTGTTATATTCTTGATGTTTTACTTGATTATTTCATTACAATTTGTCTTTCTACAATATTTGTGATACTCTATATGCTTGATCACCGTGTTTTAAAAACTACTCAATTAATAAGTCGTATAGATATTATAGTTCAAATCTAACCTAGGAATGAACAATTATGTCACATATGCAAATAAAAGAGAGAATCATGGGAAAATTGTCATGTTGAGTGGGTTACTTGGGATTGATTATTTCTGAAGTGTATCTATCTCCTTTATGATGTGTATTTATTTTATACCTAAGAGGGGATATATAATGGCTAATTAATAGTCATTGTAATTACTAATTAAGGTGTTTTGAAGAGTGACATAACTAGTTTTCTTATGTTTCATGGTGGCGAACCCCTTGAGCTAATACTTCCTCCTACTGCATTGAAGTCCTAAAATTATTCATTGATTTACATTGATCATTATTCACTTCATAAATTTTTTGTCCATTTTATTTTCCTATATAATTCTACATCACATGTGAATTTGTTTCTTTCTATGGAATATAGCCTAAATGTTTAATTAAAATTGTTCTCCTATAGTAGATTAGTGTTGAGTATAACATATATACACAATATAAGTATCATGAGTGGTCTTACTACTATGAAGGAAAACTAAGCTCAGGAAATATACATATCCCTCTTGAGATCTTCCAACAACAATGATTTCTTTCATATTTATATGTAGATGATATCATGGTCTTCCCCCTTTATTGGTAAGCTTGTAAAGGAAGTATTGGAATGGGATCATCAGTAAAATTAAAAGGAAATTGGAATATCCAAAATCTAATATTTTTTATATGGATGGGTGACTAGAGTTAATCCAAATTTACCATCTCTTCTATGCACCTTAGTTGGATTTTTTCTTTTCCAGGTCCTTCTCTATTCTCAATAAAATAAATAAATTATGTAGAGACTTTTTACAACCATCAAAATGAAGCTTAGAAAAATATGTATGTAGTCAAATGGGATAGGGTTACTCTTCCTAAAAAGAGGGTGGTCTTGGCTCAAGGAAAAGTAAGCAAGTGACTAAAGATTTCTTAACTCTAAATGGTTGGGATGTTGCTAGAAATTTACTTCGGGTTAAGTGAATTAGTGAAAAGTACTTAAGAAAGCTTACCCTCTAGATTATTGATGGATCTCCTAATTTTTCTTGATTATTTAATAATATTTTGATAATCAGACTTTTTTTGTTATCTCTTATTATATTTCATATTGGAAAGATGAGATTTTCAAACTATGGAAAGACCCTTCCATAAATGGTAAATTTCTTGAAGATTTTATTAGTAACAAAATAATTATTAGAATTGGTCTTTCTTTTCATTATTGTCTTAGCACTCATTTTGGATGGTAAGTGGCATGTTTCAGATAGTAGAAGTTTTATTATCATTACAAACATTCTCCCAAAAAATGATGTTAGGATTCATGAGAAGGATTATGTTTCTTTCATGAAAGATAAAAAAGGCTAGTTTTAGGTTGATTAGGAAGAATATGAGAGCCCAAGGTGAGAAGATTCGGATTTTATCTGGTTATGGAGTTGTATATATCCTAAGAAATGCCTCATCCAAATTTGAAAAGAAACTTACTAAATTTCCTACTTATGATTATGCAAGGAGGAGAAAGATTTGTGTGTCATCAATTTGCTTTCTTTGTATGAACGTTTATGTATAATTCCATCATATTTGCTTTGATTATCCATATTCTAATGATTTATGGGGTAGATCTATTAATGCTTTTTTTATAGTTAAACATAGAAATTGGGATGAGATTACCAGACTTAAGTCAAGAGTTGCTAGATCACATGTTCCCTTATTATGTGCAATAGTCAGAAGGAAAGAAACTTAAGAGTCCATGAATATAAATATGACTAATATCGTGTGGAAATGTATTGTAGATGATATTGAAATCCTCTTGTAATTTGTGGGTTATTTCTTCTAAGGTTGTGCTAGTTTCCTAGAGAGTTCAATTTTTTTTAAACTTGGTCTCTTAGTGTTAATGCTCATTTGCTCAGTCTTTTACATTGACTTGTTGTTTCTTTGGTGTTCATTTTTAGGGGAATGTTGACTAGATAAGTTGCATTTTATTGAAGCTCTTTTGTTTGTTTTGTACTTACCCATTTCTTCTGAAGATGTTGGACTTTTGGCTTCTAATAGGATGTTTGAATGGTTGATTCCTTATGGTGTGTTTCTTGAATTGCTCACTCCTGAAGATGGTTGAGTTCTTGATGTTGATTTTGTACTTCTTCTTAAAGATATTGGATTATTGGAGATTCTCATTTCAAGATTTATCTTTTTCCTCTCAGTTGTGGAGTCTTTTTATTGTTAGGTTTTGAATAGATGAATTCCAAGATAACTTTTTTCTATGATACTTAGGAGTGCATTGACCGGTCTAAATCACACATCCAAAATGGAGTGGGTCTTAAGTAGTCAGACTCTTAGATTTATAACCCGACACTCAGGTCCCCACAACTATTATATGGGGTCTGATGTAGTAGATTAGGGTCAAACCATAGGGACAAGGTTGGTGAGTGTTAGCAACGTAGAGTCTTAGACCCAAATACACCAAATGAAGAGGTATATCAAGATGGTTTTCCCTAAGGAACAATGTCACTCCAAACAAAATAATAAAACTAAAGGTAAGAAAACAAAATAAGGGAATAAGATCAAACAAGAAAGATGTAACCAAAATATGGATGGAAACTTGGATTGGGTTTCACCTACTAAGATCTCTCACCAACATGTAATACTCACACCCCTTTGTATACCTTAGCAAGATTACAAGAAATCATCATATATGTCTACTCACTCCTCTGTTGAGCTTAGGATAGATAAATATTATAAGGTTGTTGCTCTCTCAAAATGTCAAACAAATAATCACAAAGCAAACCATATGATCATTAGCTTTAGCATTCCAACATTTTCATGCATTCATGCAACTCCATGACACTTAGATAACATTAATACTACTCTTTCGAGGCATTAACAATCATACATCACAAGATGGTACCTAATCATACAAGTGAAGTGCTAAGAAAAATAGTATGGAGATCATCTTTGCTAGGATCATATATATATTTGAAAGGATGCAAGTATATACATGTTGGGAGAGCCTTAATGGCTACTCCCAACCCAAGTAAATAGTATAGCCAGTCATTTTTCATGAGTATCATTTCTGATTTACAAATGGATGGAGACATGGATAACTGTAGGAAGTAAGACATGTAGGAAGAAGCAAAAAAATTTCAAGCAGGAGACCATGGGATACACAGATGGTGACCAGATGGTGGCCACAACCGATGGCCTGGTTTTGCTGCTCTGGGACTGAAGTAATAGTGTTGGCGATCTCCCTCTTCTTCTTCCTCTTTCTATCGAAAGAGGGACTCTGGAAGTGGATGAGGGTGAGTAGGAGAAGGTCTGTGGGTAGGCCCAATGGACTCTCGTTCATTGTTTGTGTCAACCGGTGACAGTGGGGATTCGTTGATGGTGGTTTCTTCCTTAGGTAGATCCACATCCGGTCAGAAGCATCAACTTGGAGGCAATGTGCATGACACTATATCGTAGTTGGTTGTAACCTATTTGTAGGCATTAGTTTGGGGTCCTTTACTTCTGCAACAAGCCTTCTAGGTACTAGCCCTCAAGGCATGTGCTCAATGGTCCAAGTACGTTACCTGTCAGAACTACCATCGGGTGTCAGTAGCAGGTGCGCCATCAGTTGATGGGTGCAGGTACATCATCGAATGGTGGTCGTAGGGGCGCCACCAGTTGATGCTCATAGAAATTCCATCAGATGATGAGAATAGACGTGCCTACGGGTGATGGTTTTTAGGCGTTTTGTCGATTGATGGTCATAGACATGCCACCAACTGATGGTCACAGGAGCACCTGTGAGTGATGGGTTGCGCACCATCAGTCGGTGGCCTGGCAGGGTTCTTTTGGGTAACATCCCATGGTGATGGACTGATGGCTATATAGAGGCCATTGGTTGTCACTCGATGGTGGCTTTGCCTTGGTAATATAGCTTCCAGTCCTCTGCTTACATGTATCTGACATTATTGTCATTGTTAAAATAAGGTAAAGAGAGTGTACGTAAGGTAGGAGGATAGTGAATGTGAATTATCCTAAATGGAGGGAAATATGAATAAAATAAGGCATATAATATCTACAAAATTGTATGTTATCAACTCCCCCAAACTTAGAGTCTAGCCAGTCCTCAATCTAACAATTAGAATTAAAGCATTAAATGACTTCACTGGGCTTTATTGATTATTAATTTAGTGAGTGTGAAAAATTTAATAATGTCAGCTTCAATTCGAGATGTATGCATCGTGTCAATAGGTTGTCGACACCCAAAATCATCTCTCTTAGATTGGAGTTTCAGTACTCATATTGCTTGCCATGACCTTCTGTTTTTGAAAGTTTCCCCCTCATGATGCATTGATGACCCTATTTCAGT
Organism: Alisma plantago-aquatica; assembly: GCA_963693085.1. Taxonomy (NCBI): domain Eukaryota; kingdom Viridiplantae; phylum Streptophyta; class Magnoliopsida; order Alismatales; family Alismataceae; genus Alisma; species Alisma plantago-aquatica. Next base: position 1,855,430,148 of record OY856409.1, read on the forward strand.
CTATACTTACGCAAAGATCTGGCAGAGGTAGCTTTCACACCCAACTTTGATTTTTTATCTCTTAGCTATTGTTCTTGGGTAGTCTGAGGCTGCAGTGTTTCCTACATTCCTTAGGTTTGCTCGACCATTTAAGTTGCCTTAGAGGTGGTTCTACCTGAAAGGGAACTGATGTTATGTCAGGTGGTTGTGATGAGGTCTCCCTTAGAATGTAGATGTGTAAAAGTTAGCTTCCATACTCCACTACCAGGCACGACATATCTGCATTCATGAGTGTAGCAATATATTGACTAGGCAGAGTCCTTCAGCATCTTCCCTGGCACAACTCTCATTATTTTATTCCTCTCGGCTTTTATTCATGCTCCAAGGCCTTGGGATGATAGGTTTTTAGGGAGAGTTGGGTTTCGTGCCACTTTTGACCCCAAAGTAGGGATTTTTAAAACTAGAACGGGTATCTATTTCCTCTTTTGCCAGGGTTATGCACTTTCCTACCTATACTTGGGATCATGGTGTCAATCAGGAGTGTGGTAGGATGAATCCTCCTTTTATTAAGACTTCTTCTTGGTTGACTAACATACTTTTTCCATCTACATTATCTCGAGGATAGGATGACGTTAAGACGTTATTGCACTCAAAAGTTTTTAAGTTGATTAGGGATCCCAGATCTATCATTCTTGAAATAAATATGCTAAGAGCTAGCCTGAAGACAAGAAAGTCTAAGAGTTGGATTTATGACACAATCCTAAAAAAATGGATTAAAAATTTTGCCTTTTTAAGACTACTTGTTTATCAAGATATTAGCAAGGGTATTTATATGCAAGTACAAAAATCAAGCCAAAATTGGCCAATTAGGCTGATCAAAAATTTTCAAAAACTTGTCAAGATTTGTTAAGCGGGATATAATGCAATTAGTGTCAAAATAGAGACGTACCATGTACGCATGTTCAGACCCCCCAAAAAAAATAAAAACTTATCTACCAACCTGTCTGCAGGGTGTCAAAGAATGAGGTTGATCTAAAACATGTGAATTATAGTTCATTATGAGTGATCGGCCATTCTGAAGCTAGAATCTTCATAGCATATTGTCCTTGGAGGTGGCAGTAGTAGTTGTCTTGACATTGTTCAACCTTTTGGTCTAAAGCCAACATTTGTATCCAATAAAGTATGTAAAATCCACAGTTGTTTGAAATAGGTTCTTATTGTTGACACCTATGATAGAACTGTGGTTTCTCAAACTTGAGATCAGCTGGAACGTCATGGCCAAAGATTCTGACCAACTCTGTAATCTTGTTGGTGAGTAGGGTGACTCTTTCTTCAATGACGTTGTTGGTTGTTTTGTGATATTTTGTGTGCTTTGTACTGAACATAGCATCTGAGCTATTATAGGAGATGGATGTTTTGGTGATGGTGTCCACTGCTAGTGGTGCCTAGTGTCTGTCATGTAAGATCGGTACTAATATCCATTGGGCAACATTGTACTTTAAGTGATCTATCAATCATTGTAGCTCACCCGATTCCTTTTTTGATACAAAATCTCCCAATATTTCATAAAATGTCATGTATACATTGGTGAGATCATTGGCTAGAAGTAGATGACAAGACATCATGGCATTTACTATCATGTATCCTCCTATTGTCAAGATATCACAGAGGTCTGAGAGTAGGATTTGTACACTCTCTCTTACAAAAATAACCACAAAATCATCCTCCCTTGGTCAGAGTACATCGAGAAGGAATTGAACTTCTTCTACAGATAAGCCATAGCATGTCAGCTCATCAAAGTTCTCAAAGGTAGGTGTTATCACATCAATTGGTAGTTCTCCTTCTGGTGTATCGAATTCTTGGTCTTTATCTTCTGGTTGTATGGTGCTATCAATGACATCATTGTTGTCTGGTTTAGAAATTTCTACTATTATGATGTTGGTGGAAGCTGGAACTGAAAGAGGTTCCTTTTGTGGCTATCTTGATGCAGATGTTTCACCTTCCACATGGATTTCAAGGACTTGTGGATGTGGTTCCCTCTCAAAATGTGTAGAAGGTACATGTTATGCACTGGGTGGTGGTGGGACATATGGTGGTGCAATAGGTGAGGTCCTTCTCTCTACATTGTTTGGACCTTTTTATGAAGCCACGATCTTTCTAAGTTCCTCTCTCCAAGGTGTCTTTTCCAGAAGAGGAATAAGGGACTACATGCACCTTGGTATGTCTGCCATTTTTCTATCATAGAAGAATCTTTTATCATGAATTATTTCCATGACATATTTCCCTCGCAAGGTGTGGAAATCCTCATTGGCAATTTGTTCCATATGGATTCTCATGTTTATATTCTCAGTTATCTTCAATGCTATAAAAGCATTGTCTCATGAATCATGTCCTTGTACAAAATTGCATTCAATGGCAATTTCCCTCCAGTTGGAGTGATACCACCCGCTTACCCCTTGTATCAGTCTTTTCAGGCTGGTTGGGATTTCTTATCTCGTATTGTTCTCTGCCTTTTGAAAGACCATTCATCCGTAGGGTAGGTCTTTGGCGCTAAAGTTGTAAGTGATCACTCTTCTTTCAGATAGGTCAACCACTGTGAGAAACCAATGGTTGAAGGCTTTGAAGGGAAGGGTGATGAACTTCAAGGATCTACTTCTGTCTAGAGCATCCTACAACTCATGGACTGATGTGGTATCATCTCTTTCCTTGAGCAGGTGTGCTGCCAGGTTAGATGTTGCATTGAATACCGGTCCATCTTTGTCTCTATGCATGTACTCCTTGATTATTGTCCCACACAATATCTTGAAAAGAGTCATGCTTATGGTTTCCTGAGGTATAAAAGCAGAATGTAGATCACCTCTTATCAGACTATATTGATTGTTGCGGTATATGATATCTTGTCATGGCTTTGTGTCATCGAGAATGTCGGCAAGGACATGGATGGCATGCATTAGCATGCCCGCAACTAAAGGCATATCCATACTAGCCATCTTACATGGAAACGGAGGTGGTGTGGGAGAGAGTGAGTTGTTCACATCAGTCAAGATTATAGGCGATTTAGGGAAGAATGTGTTTGTTGGTTTCATGGGTGCTTCAACAAACATGTTTTCTAGATTTCCAGTATCTTCTTTAGATATCATCTTTTCTATTTCTCTCTCAAAATAGATAGAGAATTGTGCACCTATTATTGGTTCATCCTAAAGTATTTCTTTCATGAAGTTGTCATAGTCAGGTGGAGGGGGTGGGACCTTATAACTGAACAGCATGTCAAGCTTGTCCATTACATCTTTAGTTTTTTTAGTGACTTCCCCCCTTGCTTTAGGTTGTACCGTCCCAACATCCTTCTCTCCCACTACTTCTTCTTTTTCTGAGGGGATTGTAGCATATGTCGATATAGGGGCACTTTACTTTGGTTGTGCTTTGAGGCCCTTATCTTCATTTTTGTTGGTTGAGTGCCCTGGCAAGGCTAGGGATGTGGTTGTGTCATATCCCTCAGCGGGCATTTCTTTGTTGCTTGTTGATCATGTTGGCTCCTCTTCTTCTAATTGTTGAGTGCATCTTGATGTGGTTGCTTCATCCTAGAGAACTTCCTACCATGTATACAACTTTGCCATCAGCATGTCTACCCTGAGATGGAAGTCAGTGTCTGATGCAGATCTGGTAGGGTTCTTCTGTTTTACTTCAATGGATATGTTCATGGTTTTAGGGGAGTCCTCCTTTCTTTTTGCATCTTCCTCTCACAGCTTCATATTTTCCTCCTGCGGCTCATCACGTTCCTTGTGTAGGTTGGTCAGTTTGTTCATCACCCCAGATAGTGCTTGCATGATTTGCAATTGATTTGCAACTAGCTATTACATTTGGAGAGGAAGGCTAAGGATAGGCTAGATGTCTAAAGTCAGCTTATGTACCTATGCGGTTAGTTCCGATGGGTTTGTATTATATTAGAATAATTTAGGATAGAGTTTGAGGCAATCTCATGGAGGTTTTCTATCTCTTGTCCTATCTCAATAAATTCATCACTGTTATTGTTTTTTGTTGTTGCTTGGTTACAGAGTTTACTTCATGAGATTTTTCATTGTATTTGGAAGATCCTTTTCTCAAGTGTGTTTTCCTCATGTTGTGGTGCATTCTTCTTAGGTATCTCCACCTTGTTTGTATTTTTGGGCTCTTCTGCCTTACCTGCTTGGTTTGCTTCCTTGGTAGCTAGTTTTGTCATTGTTTCACCAAGGACGACTGCTCTTTTGTTAGCCTCAACTACTTCTAAGGAGGTGGTTACAGTAGATTTTCCTACTTCTTTAGTCGCCATGCCTATGACTTTCATACAAGTAGGTTTCTTTGCTGGTTTTGGGGGTTGCTTGCATCAAGACCTTTTTTCTTATTATTTGCTTTGTTACCACTTCCTTTTTTTGTTTGGTTCTTCTGTCCACTGGTCTGCTGGTGCTCATACCTTTTCCTAATACAAGTTGTGAGATCTTTTCTTCCTTGAAGACAAACTTCTCTAGATCATAGTCTTTTAATCTTAGAAGGGTACGCAAGAGATTTGTCCTGTAGAACTGGTAGGTTGTCCATATAGTGTCCTTGTTGGGAATTTGCCGCAACTAGATACTTTCTTTCTACCAATGTATCTCCTTTTGTCCTTAGGAAATAATTCATCTTGTTGGGGTACCCCATCTGGTGTGCAATGTACACTATTATCCCCCCATGCTGAAGTCTCGAGGGTCATTCGGTCCCATTGTAGCTGCCAGCTTATCAATTAGAATTTTTCCCATGTTAACTGCTTTTCCTTCCATTAGAATCCACATGATATGGAGTTCTAATCTGGTTACATTCCCTATGTCAGATCTAAAGATCAAGGAGTTTGTAAAGATCGTGTGTGCTACTCTCATGAAGCTTGAGTACATCATTGCGGCTTTTGATTGCCCCAAGCTGTACTTCGAATCTCTTAATAGTCTTTCCCCGGTCTTATTAGTGATGAAGCCATTTGCGTATTTATCTCCTTGCACCTTGTTAGCATGTTTTGCATGTTTGGCTAAATTTGAGAAGATTGTTTTTATCCACTTCTCAGTTAAAATGTAGTCCTTCTCCATGATCATGACCTATAGTTTGTACTCACCCCTGTACTTTGATATTTCCTCATTTTCCATAGGAATATGAAAGAGGACATGAATTCTTGCATCTAGTTGTCATAAGAATTCATGTTTGTGAAATGGATCTTATATATTCCTATCTATTTGAAGCTCTAGTTTCACCCTCTGATATATCCCCAATTGCTCCAGGGTGTTGACGTCACCATATCTGGTCACCTTGTATTTCTTACTAGTGAATATGTCACACCATATTTCCTAGTGCTATTCATCTCTGGGTGCCAGTTGATTATTTGGTTGTTCTCTTCTACTTCCCTGTGTTGATTGTCTTAGGGTGACAGTGGGTACAATTGGTTGTATAGAGGTGGTCTTCATTGTTGCCTTGTCCTCATATATCTTGGTCACTTTCTTGGGATTCTCCTGGTCAGTCTTGGGTGCAGATCTTTTGTTAGGGTTCTACACCTCCTCTGACGATGTGTACTCAAAGACCTCTGTCCCTGTCTATTCGTCCTCCTCTTTTTATTCCTCTGAGACTGGTTCGGCCAAGGTCCTTTCTCTATCTACTTCCAACCTTGCTCTGATGCTTTCAGGAGTGGGTTCTCCATGTTGTTTTATGTATCTTGCATGTTTATCTTTTAGCTTATCAACTCTTTCTATCTCTTTTGTGGTCATCGAGGCCCTTCTTGGTGTATTCAGACTCATGTACCTAGGTTTTGCCCTACTTTCCTATCATCTTATGATGGTAGATACACTAAGTATCTCTGGCTAGATTGATTAGATGGGTAAAAGGAAATGGTAATATATTAGGTTATTGGTTTGGCAGTTTCTATGAAGTAAACATCTGGTAAAATCATGAAATTGATCACTAATAACCAAAGGTATCAGTAAGAATCTAAAACAGTAAAAGCAGTGGTTGAAGGTCACAATCAATAGCCTCAACTGAAGGTTGGAATAGGCAATGGGAAGTACAGTCGATGGTTCCTCAACCGATAGTTGTTCCAAGATTGGAGGCTACCTCGATGCACATCAGCCAGTGTTCAGAAGCCAGAACAATCGGTTGGAAGGGAAATAGGCAGTGATGAAGAACATAGAACAGGCGAAGGTGGGCAATCGGGTGAAGACGTCTGATCAAGTGGTGGCACGGAACATACGGTGGTTCTCCTCTACTGATGGCCATTTTAATAGGGCAGAGGCGAATGAATCACATGATGTTTAAGACAACTGATGGTGGGGAAGGCAAAGAGACAATTGGTGGCTGGCAGTGGTGTCGCACCAGCTGATGGTTCGATCAGTCAATGGTGAAGAGAGGATAACGAAAGGACAACCATTGGCATACAGATGTTGACAAAAGAAATGATGGTGTAACCTGGTTAACATATGCTAGGGTTAACATTGATCAGTGTTCAGAGAAGCCAGTGGTTAGGAGAGAATTCAAAGGGGTGACCGATGCTGGTGAAGATACCATAATTGATGGTTGGATAACACCTAATGTTCAGATAGCACTTGATGGTCAGAGATGGTTTGGTATTCGGACGGTGGTGCAGTTAGTCAGAAAGAAAAAGGGCGAAGAAAACTAGGGTGGTGGTGGCGGTGCAAAACTAGGAAAAGGCCAGAGTTTTAGGGTTTGCCTTGTCGTCCATAGTGTTGTGCTTGCCAGCAGTCTAAAGGTATCGCGTTGTCGATCCTTGCTTCGTCAGAGGGGCCTTCGTCTCGTTTGACCTTATGACCCGGAGGGTCGCCTTTATCACTTCAACATCTTCCGTTGCTTCTTCTAGGGTTTAATCTTAGTTATTCAGTAAAAGGGATAAAGTGATTAGTATCTTCCTTTTATAGGCTTCCGTCGCTTGTCTTTCCACTGGGTGTTTGGGTGAGCTTTTCAGTTTCTTCGACCACCAACCGATGGCTCGGTATATGGTGAAGGTACCTTGAATAATTGATGGCTCTCTTGCGTTCATCAGTTGATGGTGTGCCTACATGTGGCAATCGATGGCTCGTCTATAATTGGCGTCTGATGGCGGTTCTACTCAATCAGCTGATGGCGCCTCTGCCTTATCCAACTGGTGGTGAGGCAGCATGTTATATCAGTCGGTGGTCCCTCTGGCTTCCAACCAATGGTTGAGATCAATCGATGGTCTTGTGATGTTACTCCTGCAATTTTAAGGATATATACATGAATTTCATTAGTTTCATTATGTGCACAGTAAAACCTAATAACCAAGTTTGAAACCTTTTTAGAGAAAAATTTTAATATCAGTCTATTGTTTATTAAAGGGAGAAAGGTACTAGAGCCTTAAATTGAGACCTATAAAATGCTAAAGTGGAAAAGGGAACATGAAAGGTGTAGGAAAAATCTAAAATTCTTGGGTTTCCTTTCAAGAAGCGATAATTTAAAGTCTTTAGCTTGACTCTCTTTTCTGGCTTCTCATTGTTCTTCAGTTGAAGTAGGTTTAGTCTCCTCTAAGTCTAGTTCTGATCTTTTTACGAAAGCTTTGTTTTCATAATATCTTTTAATTTTGTGCCCATTCACCTTAAAAGCACCATTCTTTTCACCGGTAATCTCCATCAACCATGATGGGTAAATCTTGACAATAGAGAAGGATCCAGACCATCTAGACCTGAGTTTTCTTGGGAAAAGCTTGATTCTTGAATTGAATAGCAGAACCTTATCTCCTTTTAAAACATCCTTGTTCTTAGTGTGGCATGTGCTGAACCTTATCTCCTTCTGGAACATCCTTGTTCTTAATGTGGGCATCATGCCACACTTTTGTTCTTTGTTTGTAAACATGGCCATTCTCATAGGAATGTAGCCTTAGTTCCTCAAGCTCATGTAGTTTCAGATACCTTTTCTTTCTAGCTCTGTCCAGATCCATATTTAAGAACTCGATGGGCCAAAGGGCCCTATGCTCTAGTTCTACTGGGAAATGGCATGACTTTCCATATATGAGCCGGTAGGGGTTTGTCCCTATCGGTGTTTTGTAAGCAATTTTATATGCCCATAGGGCATCATCTAGTTTCATGGATCAATCCTTGTGGGTCCCACCAATGGTTTTCTCTAATATCTACTTAATTTGTCAGTTTGAAACTTTGACTTGTCCTGATGTTTTGGGGTGGTAAGGTGTGGTGACCTTATGCTTGACCCCATACTTCTTCAGTAATGCTTCAAACTATTTTTCTGCAAAATGGGACCCCCCGTCACTAATGACAATGTGTGGAACCCCAAATCTAGGAAAAATGGTATTCTCAAACAGTTTCACAACTGCCTTAGAGTCACAGGTGGAAGTTGCTATAGCTTCTACCCACTTGGAGACATAGTCCAATGCAACCAGAATACACTTGTTGCCCCTGGAAGAGGGGAAGGGTCCCATATAATCCACTCCCCAGACATCAAAGATCTCCACTTCCACCTAGTCAGACATACACATCTCATTTCTTCTTATAATATTCCCTACAAGTTGGTATTCTTTGCAAGACTTAACAAAATCCATGGCATCTTTGAAGAGTGTCGACAAATAAAAGCCTGACTATAGGACTTTAGTTGCTATTCTTTTGCCTCCATGGTGACCTCCATAAGGTGAGGAATGGCATTCCTTGAGGATTTGAGGCAACTCTTCTTCTGGCACACAATGCCAGTATAAATTATCTGAACATCTCTTAAACAGCAGAGGGTCATCCCAGTAATAATTCTTCAGATTAGAAAAAGGTTTCTTCTTTTGATTGTAAGTTATCTCAAGAGGTAATTGTTTACAAGATAAATAGTTACAAATGTCAGCGAACCAAGGTAGATTTGGTTCGACTGACTTGGCCATCATTATTGCCTCATCCTCGTAGTTTTCGTTTACCGGTACCTGATTTCCTTCAGTGAAATCTATTCTTGATAGGTGGTCTGCAACCATGTTCTTTGTTCCTTTCTTGTCAATGATTTCGTGATCAAACTCTTATAGCAACAAATCCCATCGTAGCAATATCACCTTTTTGTCCTTTTTCTACATGAGATACTTGATGGCTCTATGGTCTGTGTACACCTTCACCTTCGATCCTATCAAATAGGACATGAACTTGTCAAAAGCAAATATTATCGCTAGCATTTCTTTCTCGATAATGGTGTAGTTTATCTAAGCTTCATCGAGGGTTATACTAGCATAGTAGATTGCATGGTGATTTTTCTCTCTCCTTTGTCCAAGTACATCCTTGATGGCATAGTCATTGGCATCACACATTATTTCAAAAGGCAAATCCCAATCAAGTGCTTGTAGTATTAGGGTTGTTGTCAGGGCATTCTTCAGTAAATCAAATGCCTCAAGGAACTTATCACAGAAATTGAATTCCATGTCTTCATCAAGGAGGGTTGATAATGGCTTTGCAACCTTTGAGAAATCTTTGATAAATATTCTATAGTACCCAGCATGTCCCAGAAAACTCCTCACTCCTGTGACATATTTTGGCGGGGGAAACTTTTATATAGCTTCGATCTTGCTCTTATCCACTTCCATGCCTTTCTCAAAGATTTTGTGACCTAGAACTATGCCTTCTCTCACCTTAAAATGGCATTTTTCCCAATTCAACACAAGATTCTTTTCCTCACATCTTTGCAAGACCTTCGAAAAGTCTTCAAGGCATATGTCAAAGTCAGGTCCATATATCAAGAAGTCATCGATAAACACCTCCATTATGTCTTCTAGACAATCTGAGAATATGGATATCAATCACCTTTGAAAGGTAGAAGGTGCATTACATAATCTGAAAGGCATTCTTTTGAAGGTGTATGTCCCATAGACACAGGTAAAGGTAGTTTTTTCCTGATCATCAGGGTGGATAGGGACTTCATAGAATTCCAAGTACCCATCAAGAAAACTAAAGTAGGATTGTCCTGCAAGCCTTTCTAGAACTTGGTCGATGAAGGGTAGAGGGAAGTGGTTTTTTCTCATTGCAACATTAAGCTTGTGGTAGTCGACACACATTCTCCATTAGGTATCCATCTGAGTGGCTACTTCATCCCCATTTCTTCCCTTCACTACAATCATCCCTCCCTTCTTTGGTACAACGTGGATCAGGTTGACCCAGTTGCTATCACTAATGGGGTAGATGATCCCTTCATCACGCAACTTTATTACTTCTTTCTTTATAAGTTCTTTCAAAATCTGGTTTAATTTCCTTAGTGGTTGAACCAGGGGTTTAGCACTCTCTTCCATATTGATTTTGTGCATGCACAGAGTTGGATTGAGGCCCTTGATATCCTCCACAGAATATCCTATAGCTTTCCTTTGCAGTCTAAGTTCCTTTAATAGTTACTTCATTTGATCATCAGTTAAGTCTACATTGACTATTATTGGATTCCTTTCCTCATCATCAAGGAACTCGTACTTCAAACCTTCAGGCAATGGTTTTAATTCTGGCTTTAGTTTTTGAGCTTCTTTCTCTTCTGGGGTTTGCTCTAGTGATTCATACTTCACTATTTCAAAGGTTATATCTTCTTCATCGCTAAACTCCTCTTCCTCATGTAGGTTCAAGTAATACATAATCTCAACTACTTCAGGGTCTTCTAGACTGGGGTCAGGATTGTTCAAGGCTCGCATGAGTTGATCAACAATTGTCTTATCTTCTTGCACTTCTTCACGGTATTGATTATAGATATCCATGAAGTAAGCTGACTCAAACAGAGAGGGTCCTCTCATGGAATCTTGTACATGAAAATCGATGTGATCATTACTGACTCGCAGACTAATAATCCCTTTCGTGACATCTATTAGGGCTCTTCCTGTGGCAAGAAAGGGTCACCCGAATATCATTGGACACTTTAGGTCCTCAATAGTGTTGATCACCACTATATCATGTGGTATAAAGAATCGCCCAATGAAAATTGGGACATCTTCTACTATCTCAACTGGCTTGGTGAAAGTGTGATCAGCCAATTCGATTCTCATCCCAGTTTTTTCTATATCTGTTAATCCGAGCCTTTGTGCTAAGGAGAGAGGCATCAGACATATGCTTGCTCCCAGATCAGCTAACCCTTTTCTTTCTACATTTTCATCAATGCATAAAGGAATATTGAATGCTCCCAAGTCTTTTTTTTATAGGTAACTCATATTGGACAAAAGCACTCGACATCTTGGTTAAATGTAAAATATCAATATGGTCCCCTCTCATTATTTTTTGTGATTATATCCTTGAAGAATTTAGCATATGTAGGCATATCTTCAATTGCATCTAGAAATCATATATCCAGGTGTAATTTCTTCACTCCCTCGATAAATTTCTCATATCTCTTCTTCATATGAGCTTTAATCTGCTTGTAGGGAAATGGGATTCTTAGGGTGTAGGTATTTGTTTTCATAAAGACCTCTTATGTAGTATATGGTTTCTTGGTCTTTCCACCTTTCTTCTTTTTTTCTCTTTCTTCATTCTTTTCCTCATTAGTGGGCTCTTCTCTTTTAGATTCTTCTTGCACAATCATTGTTTCATGTTGTGACCCAATACAATCTCTTTCCTCTATGGTGTTCTTGGTACCAAAGTCATCTAGTGTCCTCCTAGATCATAGGTTAGCCATCTTTGCTTGCTCCGTGTTGGATGGAATCTTCCCTTGTGGATTCTTCATGAGCTCATGAAAGTTGTGTAAGTTGTTGGCCAATCTGCCTCTGATGTGTCTGCATATCCAGCATCTGAGTCTACATAGTCCTTAGAATACTAGTGGTTGTCATGGTACTTTGAGTTAGTTGTTCATTAACATTTTCCTATCTTTTTGCAAATTCAAAGAGCTCCAACATCAGGTCGGGTTCACTATTACTGTTACTCTTGTTTTATCCTTGATGTTGGTTCTACTTATTCGAGTTCTTGTTCTAATACTGGCTTTGACTTTGTCCTTGGCCTTGATGGTTGTTTTTGTTTTGATAGTAAGTGGTGGTTTTGGTGTACTGAGTTTGTCCACCTCTTTTCTCGAATCCTAGTAGTGACTTAGATGAACCATCCAATTGATGGGAATTCTCGGTAGCATCCTTATTTCCATGGTTGAAGTCGGGGTGGTCTGGCCTTTTGAAATTTGTGTAAGAGACATTCTCTATCTCTTCTTCATTATCACTTTTGTCATCACTTTCTTAGGGACTTGTGTAAATGCATTTGTCAATTATGTGACCTCCTTCACCGCACGTGAAACATTTCATGACTTTTTCAATAGATTTCTTACCCTTTCCTCTAGAATCCTTCAGTTGTTTGACATCCATAACTATTTTTTAAATTTGATTTGTGATAGTTTCTAAAGCCTTTGCTTCAATAGAAGGTCCTTCATAGTTATATTTATTAGTGGAGCCCCAATCGCTCCTTTCATATTCCATGTCGGCTTGCAATGCAGCCATGTTGTTAATGATCTTCATGATTTTGCTTGGATTCTTTCTAAGAAAATCACTCCCAGTGGAAGCGTTTAACGAAGTCTGCTCCATAGGAGTTAGCCCATTATAAAATGTTGTCACTAGAAAACCCTTACAATAGTTGTGATGAGGACAATCCCTTTGATACTCTTGGAATTGTTCCCATGCTTTGTGAAGATTCTCTCCAGATTTTTGCATGAAGGCAGTGATCTTTTGCCTATTCCAAATAGTTTTTTCAGTGGTATAGAACTTATTGACAAACACATCAGTAAGAGGCATCCATCCATCAAGGGATTGGTGAGGTAAATTAAGATACTAGGATAGAGCTTTGTCCTCTTAAGATAAGATGAATACCTTACAGTATATAATTTCTTGAGGTACTCACCTCATCTTGATAGTGTTGTAGATATTTTTTAAAGCATCAAGATGATGGTAAGGATTCTCATTCTTTGAATTCCCACGGAAAGGCTTGTTTTGGATCATCAAGATGACTATAGGTTACAACTCAAAATTTAGCTGCATCAAACTGTGGGATAACAATTAGGCATCTCGATTCATTAGCTCTAGTTGCAGCCAACTCTCAGAGAGTTTTATCTTCTTCATCATCTTCTTCCTTGATGTTGTGGTTGTCACATTCACGATCATGATGGTTCCTTCTGTGTCTTCTGTTGCAGCGGTGGCGGTGCTCCTGATGTTCCGCTCCTCACAATCTTCTCCCACATGGTGATGATCGTCTGAGTGGTGTTCCTCGCATTCTTTTTTAGTTTCTGGAGGTGAGTGGTTATATTGGACTCTTGCATTCTGATCTTCCCCATTAAGAGTACCTTCTCTATGAGGAAGCATGGCATCGTGAAAAAGGGGAAAATTTGAGGGTCACAGTCTGCCTCTCTTTAAGCTACCTAAATAGTTCGCACAGTCGGGTTAGAAAATTGGACTTGTAACATGAAGTACTCTAAGCTATATAGATATGGTAGATTTAGAGTTTTTATGCAGTCAACTTATTTCTAAGCATGAGGTACTGGTGTATAGTGGTGATTAGACTCGAGTTCTCAACATTACCATTTTGCCTTGTCCCCGACAATGGCACCAAAAAGTTGACCGACCTAAATCACACGTCCAAATTATACTGGATCTAGAGTAGTTGGACTCTTAGATTTATAACCTGACACTTAGACCCCCACAACTATCATACAGGGTCTGATGTAGTAGATCAGGGTCGAACCATAGGGACAAGGTTGGTGAGTGTTAAGAACGTAGAGCCTTAGACCCAAATACGCCAAACAAAGAGGTAGATTAAGATGGTGTTCTCTAAGGAATGATGTCACTCCAAAAAAATAATAGAAGTAAATGTAAGAAGACAAAATAAGGAAATAAGATCAAACAAGAAAGATATAGTCAAAATATGGATGGGAACTTGGAACAGGTTTCACCTACTAAGATATGTCACCAACATGCAATACTCACACCCCTTTGTATACATTTAGCAAGATTACAAGCAATCATCATATATGTCCATTCCCTCCTCTCTCAATCTTTGAGGCCCTTATCTTCATTTTTGTTGGTTGAGTGCCCTGGCAAGGCTAGGGATGTGGTTGTGTCATATCCCTCAGCGGGCATTTCTTTGTTGCTTGTTGATCATGTTGGCTCCTCTTCTTCTAATTGTTGAGTGCATCTTGATGTGGTTGCTTCATCCTAGAGAACTTCCTACCATGTATACAACTTTGCCATCAGCATGTCTACCCTGAGATGGAAGTCAGTGTCTGATGCAGATCTGGTAGGGTTCTTCTGTTTTACTTCAATGGATATGTTCATGGTTTTAGGGGAGTCCTCCTTTCTTTTTGCATCTTCCTCTCACAGCTTCATATTTTCCTCCTGCGGCTCATCACGTTCCTTGTGTAGGTTGGTCAGTTTGTTCATCACCCCAGATAGTGCTTGCATGATTTGCAATTGATTTGCAACTAGCTATTACATTTGGAGAGGAAGGCTAAGGATAGGCTAGATGTCTAAAGTCAGCTTATGTACCTATGCGGTTAGTTCCGATGGGTTTGTATTATATTAGAATAATTTAGGATAGAGTTTGAGGCAATCTCATGGAGGTTTTCTATCTCTTGTCCTATCTCAATAAATTCATCACTGTTATTGTTTTTTGTTGTTGCTTGGTTACAGAGTTTACTTCATGAGATTTTTCATTGTATTTGGAAGATCCTTTTCTCAAGTGTGTTTTCCTCATGTTGTGGTGCATTCTTCTTAGGTATCTCCACCTTGTTTGTATTTTTGGGCTCTTCTGCCTTACCTGCTTGGTTTGCTTCCTTGGTAGCTAGTTTTGTCATTGTTTCACCAAGGACGACTGCTCTTTTGTTAGCCTCAACTACTTCTAAGGAGGTGGTTACAGTAGATTTTCCTACTTCTTTAGTCGCCATGCCTATGACTTTCATACAAGTAGGTTTCTTTGCTGGTTTTGGGGGTTGCTTGCATCAAGACCTTTTTTCTTATTATTTGCTTTGTTACCACTTCCTTTTTTTGTTTGGTTCTTCTGTCCACTGGTCTGCTGGTGCTCATACCTTTTCCTAATACAAGTTGTGAGATCTTTTCTTCCTTGAAGACAAACTTCTCTAGATCATAGTCTTTTAATCTTAGAAGGGTACGCAAGAGATTTGTCCTGTAGAACTGGTAGGTTGTCCATATAGTGTCCTTGTTGGGAATTTGCCGCAACTAGATACTTTCTTTCTACCAATGTATCTCCTTTTGTCCTTAGGAAATAATTCATCTTGTTGGGGTACCCCATCTGGTGTGCAATGTACACTATTATCCCCCCATGCTGAAGTCTCGAGGGTCATTCGGTCCCATTGTAGCTGCCAGCTTATCAATTAGAATTTTTCCCATGTTAACTGCTTTTCCTTCCATTAGAATCCACATGATATGGAGTTCTAATCTGGTTACATTCCCTATGTCAGATCTAAAGATCAAGGAGTTTGTAAAGATCGTGTGTGCTACTCTCATGAAGCTTGAGTACATCATTGCGGCTTTTGATTGCCCCAAGCTGTACTTCGAATCTCTTAATAGTCTTTCCCCGGTCTTATTAGTGATGAAGCCATTTGCGTATTTATCTCCTTGCACCTTGTTAGCATGTTTTGCATGTTTGGCTAAATTTGAGAAGATTGTTTTTATCCACTTCTCAGTTAAAATGTAGTCCTTCTCCATGATCATGACCTATAGTTTGTACTCACCCCTGTACTTTGATATTTCCTCATTTTCCATAGGAATATGAAAGAGGACATGAATTCTTGCATCTAGTTGTCATAAGAATTCATGTTTGTGAAATGGATCTTATATATTCCTATCTATTTGAAGCTCTAGTTTCACCCTCTGATATATCCCCAATTGCTCCAGGGTGTTGACGTCACCATATCTGGTCACCTTGTATTTCTTACTAGTGAATATGTCACACCATATTTCCTAGTGCTATTCATCTCTGGGTGCCAGTTGATTATTTGGTTGTTCTCTTCTACTTCCCTGTGTTGATTGTCTTAGGGTGACAGTGGGTACAATTGGTTGTATAGAGGTGGTCTTCATTGTTGCCTTGTCCTCATATATCTTGGTCACTTTCTTGGGATTCTCCTGGTCAGTCTTGGGTGCAGATCTTTTGTTAGGGTTCTACACCTCCTCTGACGATGTGTACTCAAAGACCTCTGTCCCTGTCTATTCGTCCTCCTCTTTTTATTCCTCTGAGACTGGTTCGGCCAAGGTCCTTTCTCTATCTACTTCCAACCTTGCTCTGATGCTTTCAGGAGTGGGTTCTCCATGTTGTTTTATGTATCTTGCATGTTTATCTTTTAGCTTATCAACTCTTTCTATCTCTTTTGTGGTCATCGAGGCCCTTCTTGGTGTATTCAGACTCATGTACCTAGGTTTTGCCCTACTTTCCTATCATCTTATGATGGTAGATACACTAAGTATCTCTGGCTAGATTGATTAGATGGGTAAAAGGAAATGGTAATATATTAGGTTATTGGTTTGGCAGTTTCTATGAAGTAAACATCTGGTAAAATCATGAAATTGATCACTAATAACCAAAGGTATCAGTAAGAATCTAAAACAGTAAAAGCAGTGGTTGAAGGTCACAATCAATAGCCTCAACTGAAGGTTGGAATAGGCAATGGGAAGTACAGTCGATGGTTCCTCAACCGATAGTTGTTCCAAGATTGGAGGCTACCTCGATGCACATCAGCCAGTGTTCAGAAGCCAGAACAATCGGTTGGAAGGGAAATAGGCAGTGATGAAGAACATAGAACAGGCGAAGGTGGGCAATCGGGTGAAGACGTCTGATCAAGTGGTGGCACGGAACATACGGTGGTTCTCCTCTACTGATGGCCATTTTAATAGGGCAGAGGCGAATGAATCACATGATGTTTAAGACAACTGATGGTGGGGAAGGCAAAGAGACAATTGGTGGCTGGCAGTGGTGTCGCACCAGCTGATGGTTCGATCAGTCAATGGTGAAGAGAGGATAACGAAAGGACAACCATTGGCATACAGATGTTGACAAAAGAAATGATGGTGTAACCTGGTTAACATATGCTAGGGTTAACATTGATCAGTGTTCAGAGAAGCCAGTGGTTAGGAGAGAATTCAAAGGGGTGACCGATGCTGGTGAAGATACCATAATTGATGGTTGGATAACACCTAATGTTCAGATAGCACTTGATGGTCAGAGATGGTTTGGTATTCGGACGGTGGTGCAGTTAGTCAGAAAGAAAAAGGGCGAAGAAAACTAGGGTGGTGGTGGCGGTGCAAAACTAGGAAAAGGCCAGAGTTTTAGGGTTTGCCTTGTCGTCCATAGTGTTGTGCTTGCCAGCAGTCTAAAGGTATCGCGTTGTCGATCCTTGCTTCGTCAGAGGGGCCTTCGTCTCGTTTGACCTTATGACCCGGAGGGTCGCCTTTATCACTTCAACATCTTCCGTTGCTTCTTCTAGGGTTTAATCTTAGTTATTCAGTAAAAGGGATAAAGTGATTAGTATCTTCCTTTTATAGGCTTCCGTCGCTTGTCTTTCCACTGGGTGTTTGGGTGAGCTTTTCAGTTTCTTCGACCACCAACCGATGGCTCGGTATATGGTGAAGGTACCTTGAATAATTGATGGCTCTCTTGCGTTCATCAGTTGATGGTGTGCCTACATGTGGCAATCGATGGCTCGTCTATAATTGGCGTCTGATGGCGGTTCTACTCAATCAGCTGATGGCGCCTCTGCCTTATCCAACTGGTGGTGAGGCAGCATGTTATATCAGTCGGTGGTCCCTCTGGCTTCCAACCAATGGTTGAGATCAATCGATGGTCTTGTGATGTTACTCCTGCAATTTTAAGGATATATACATGAATTTCATTAGTTTCATTATGTGCACAGTAAAACCTAATAACCAAGTTTGAAACCTTTTTAGAGAAAAATTTTAATATCAGTCTATTGTTTATTAAAGGGAGAAAGGTACTAGAGCCTTAAATTGAGACCTATAAAATGCTAAAGTGGAAAAGGGAACATGAAAGGTGTAGGAAAAATCTAAAATTCTTGGGTTTCCTTTCAAGAAGCGATAATTTAAAGTCTTTAGCTTGACTCTCTTTTCTGGCTTCTCATTGTTCTTCAGTTGAAGTAGGTTTAGTCTCCTCTAAGTCTAGTTCTGATCTTTTTACGAAAGCTTTGTTTTCATAATATCTTTTAATTTTGTGCCCATTCACCTTAAAAGCACCATTCTTTTCACCGGTAATCTCCATCAACCATGATGGGTAAATCTTGACAATAGAGAAGGATCCAGACCATCTAGACCTGAGTTTTCTTGGGAAAAGCTTGATTCTTGAATTGAATAGCAGAACCTTATCTCCTTTTAAAACATCCTTGTTCTTAGTGTGGCATGTGCTGAACCTTATCTCCTTCTGGAACATCCTTGTTCTTAATGTGGGCATCATGCCACACTTTTGTTCTTTGTTTGTAAACATGGCCATTCTCATAGGAATGTAGCCTTAGTTCCTCAAGCTCATGTAGTTTCAGATACCTTTTCTTTCTAGCTCTGTCCAGATCCATATTTAAGAACTCGATGGGCCAAAGGGCCCTATGCTCTAGTTCTACTGGGAAATGGCATGACTTTCCATATATGAGCCGGTAGGGGTTTGTCCCTATCGGTGTTTTGTAAGCAATTTTATATGCCCATAGGGCATCATCTAGTTTCATGGATCAATCCTTGTGGGTCCCACCAATGGTTTTCTCTAATATCTACTTAATTTGTCAGTTTGAAACTTTGACTTGTCCTGATGTTTTGGGGTGGTAAGGTGTGGTGACCTTATGCTTGACCCCATACTTCTTCAGTAATGCTTCAAACTATTTTTCTGCAAAATGGGACCCCCCGTCACTAATGACAATGTGTGGAACCCCAAATCTAGGAAAAATGGTATTCTCAAACAGTTTCACAACTGCCTTAGAGTCACAGGTGGAAGTTGCTATAGCTTCTACCCACTTGGAGACATAGTCCAATGCAACCAGAATACACTTGTTGCCCCTGGAAGAGGGGAAGGGTCCCATATAATCCACTCCCCAGACATCAAAGATCTCCACTTCCACCTAGTCAGACATACACATCTCATTTCTTCTTATAATATTCCCTACAAGTTGGTATTCTTTGCAAGACTTAACAAAATCCATGGCATCTTTGAAGAGTGTCGACAAATAAAAGCCTGACTATAGGACTTTAGTTGCTATTCTTTTGCCTCCATGGTGACCTCCATAAGGTGAGGAATGGCATTCCTTGAGGATTTGAGGCAACTCTTCTTCTGGCACACAATGCCAGTATAAATTATCTGAACATCTCTTAAACAGCAGAGGGTCATCCCAGTAATAATTCTTCAGATTAGAAAAAGGTTTCTTCTTTTGATTGTAAGTTATCTCAAGAGGTAATTGTTTACAAGATAAATAGTTACAAATGTCAGCGAACCAAGGTAGATTTGGTTCGACTGACTTGGCCATCATTATTGCCTCATCCTCGTAGTTTTCGTTTACCGGTACCTGATTTCCTTCAGTGAAATCTATTCTTGATAGGTGGTCTGCAACCATGTTCTTTGTTCCTTTCTTGTCAATGATTTCGTGATCAAACTCTTATAGCAACAAATCCCATCGTAGCAATATCACCTTTTTGTCCTTTTTCTACATGAGATACTTGATGGCTCTATGGTCTGTGTACACCTTCACCTTCGATCCTATCAAATAGGACATGAACTTGTCAAAAGCAAATATTATCGCTAGCATTTCTTTCTCGATAATGGTGTAGTTTATCTAAGCTTCATCGAGGGTTATACTAGCATAGTAGATTGCATGGTGATTTTTCTCTCTCCTTTGTCCAAGTACATCCTTGATGGCATAGTCATTGGCATCACACATTATTTCAAAAGGCAAATCCCAATCAAGTGCTTGTAGTATTAGGGTTGTTGTCAGGGCATTCTTCAGTAAATCAAATGCCTCAAGGAACTTATCACAGAAATTGAATTCCATGTCTTCATCAAGGAGGGTTGATAATGGCTTTGCAACCTTTGAGAAATCTTTGATAAATATTCTATAGTACCCAGCATGTCCCAGAAAACTCCTCACTCCTGTGACATATTTTGGCGGGGGAAACTTTTATATAGCTTCGATCTTGCTCTTATCCACTTCCATGCCTTTCTCAAAGATTTTGTGACCTAGAACTATGCCTTCTCTCACCTTAAAATGGCATTTTTCCCAATTCAACACAAGATTCTTTTCCTCACATCTTTGCAAGACCTTCGAAAAGTCTTCAAGGCATATGTCAAAGTCAGGTCCATATATCAAGAAGTCATCGATAAACACCTCCATTATGTCTTCTAGACAATCTGAGAATATGGATATCAATCACCTTTGAAAGGTAGAAGGTGCATTACATAATCTGAAAGGCATTCTTTTGAAGGTGTATGTCCCATAGACACAGGTAAAGGTAGTTTTTTCCTGATCATCAGGGTGGATAGGGACTTCATAGAATTCCAAGTACCCATCAAGAAAACTAAAGTAGGATTGTCCTGCAAGCCTTTCTAGAACTTGGTCGATGAAGGGTAGAGGGAAGTGGTTTTTTCTCATTGCAACATTAAGCTTGTGGTAGTCGACACACATTCTCCATTAGGTATCCATCTGAGTGGCTACTTCATCCCCATTTCTTCCCTTCACTACAATCATCCCTCCCTTCTTTGGTACAACGTGGATCAGGTTGACCCAGTTGCTATCACTAATGGGGTAGATGATCCCTTCATCACGCAACTTTATTACTTCTTTCTTTATAAGTTCTTTCAAAATCTGGTTTAATTTCCTTAGTGGTTGAACCAGGGGTTTAGCACTCTCTTCCATATTGATTTTGTGCATGCACAGAGTTGGATTGAGGCCCTTGATATCCTCCACAGAATATCCTATAGCTTTCCTTTGCAGTCTAAGTTCCTTTAATAGTTACTTCATTTGATCATCAGTTAAGTCTACATTGACTATTATTGGATTCCTTTCCTCATCATCAAGGAACTCGTACTTCAAACCTTCAGGCAATGGTTTTAATTCTGGCTTTAGTTTTTGAGCTTCTTTCTCTTCTGGGGTTTGCTCTAGTGATTCATACTTCACTATTTCAAAGGTTATATCTTCTTCATCGCTAAACTCCTCTTCCTCATGTAGGTTCAAGTAATACATAATCTCAACTACTTCAGGGTCTTCTAGACTGGGGTCAGGATTGTTCAAGGCTCGCATGAGTTGATCAACAATTGTCTTATCTTCTTGCACTTCTTCACGGTATTGATTATAGATATCCATGAAGTAAGCTGACTCAAACAGAGAGGGTCCTCTCATGGAATCTTGTACATGAAAATCGATGTGATCATTACTGACTCGCAGACTAATAATCCCTTTCGTGACATCTATTAGGGCTCTTCCTGTGGCAAGAAAGGGTCACCCGAATATCATTGGACACTTTAGGTCCTCAATAGTGTTGATCACCACTATATCATGTGGTATAAAGAATCGCCCAATGAAAATTGGGACATCTTCTACTATCTCAACTGGCTTGGTGAAAGTGTGATCAGCCAATTCGATTCTCATCCCAGTTTTTTCTATATCTGTTAATCCGAGCCTTTGTGCTAAGGAGAGAGGCATCAGACATATGCTTGCTCCCAGATCAGCTAACCCTTTTCTTTCTACATTTTCATCAATGCATAAAGGAATATTGAATGCTCCCAAGTCTTTTTTTTATAGGTAACTCATATTGGACAAAAGCACTCGACATCTTGGTTAAATGTAAAATATCAATATGGTCCCCTCTCATTATTTTTTGTGATTATATCCTTGAAGAATTTAGCATATGTAGGCATATCTTCAATTGCATCTAGAAATCATATATCCAGGTGTAATTTCTTCACTCCCTCGATAAATTTCTCATATCTCTTCTTCATATGAGCTTTAATCTGCTTGTAGGGAAATGGGATTCTTAGGGTGTAGGTATTTGTTTTCATAAAGACCTCTTATGTAGTATATGGTTTCTTGGTCTTTCCACCTTTCTTCTTTTTTTCTCTTTCTTCATTCTTTTCCTCATTAGTGGGCTCTTCTCTTTTAGATTCTTCTTGCACAATCATTGTTTCATGTTGTGACCCAATACAATCTCTTTCCTCTATGGTGTTCTTGGTACCAAAGTCATCTAGTGTCCTCCTAGATCATAGGTTAGCCATCTTTGCTTGCTCCGTGTTGGATGGAATCTTCCCTTGTGGATTCTTCATGAGCTCATGAAAGTTGTGTAAGTTGTTGGCCAATCTGCCTCTGATGTGTCTGCATATCCAGCATCTGAGTCTACATAGTCCTTAGAATACTAGTGGTTGTCATGGTACTTTGAGTTAGTTGTTCATTAACATTTTCCTATCTTTTTGCAAATTCAAAGAGCTCCAACATCAGGTCGGGTTCACTATTACTGTTACTCTTGTTTTATCCTTGATGTTGGTTCTACTTATTCGAGTTCTTGTTCTAATACTGGCTTTGACTTTGTCCTTGGCCTTGATGGTTGTTTTTGTTTTGATAGTAAGTGGTGGTTTTGGTGTACTGAGTTTGTCCACCTCTTTTCTCGAATCCTAGTAGTGACTTAGATGAACCATCCAATTGATGGGAATTCTCGGTAGCATCCTTATTTCCATGGTTGAAGTCGGGGTGGTCTGGCCTTTTGAAATTTGTGTAAGAGACATTCTCTATCTCTTCTTCATTATCACTTTTGTCATCACTTTCTTAGGGACTTGTGTAAATGCATTTGTCAATTATGTGACCTCCTTCACCGCACGTGAAACATTTCATGACTTTTTCAATAGATTTCTTACCCTTTCCTCTAGAATCCTTCAGTTGTTTGACATCCATAACTATTTTTTAAATTTGATTTGTGATAGTTTCTAAAGCCTTTGCTTCAATAGAAGGTCCTTCATAGTTATATTTATTAGTGGAGCCCCAATCGCTCCTTTCATATTCCATGTCGGCTTGCAATGCAGCCATGTTGTTAATGATCTTCATGATTTTGCTTGGATTCTTTCTAAGAAAATCACTCCCAGTGGAAGCGTTTAACGAAGTCTGCTCCATAGGAGTTAGCCCATTATAAAATGTTGTCACTAGAAAACCCTTACAATAGTTGTGATGAGGACAATCCCTTTGATACTCTTGGAATTGTTCCCATGCTTTGTGAAGATTCTCTCCAGATTTTTGCATGAAGGCAGTGATCTTTTGCCTATTCCAAATAGTTTTTTCAGTGGTATAGAACTTATTGACAAACACATCAGTAAGAGGCATCCATCCATCAAGGGATTGGTGAGGTAAATTAAGATACTAGGATAGAGCTTTGTCCTCTTAAGATAAGATGAATACCTTACAGTATATAATTTCTTGAGGTACTCACCTCATCTTGATAGTGTTGTAGATATTTTTTAAAGCATCAAGATGATGGTAAGGATTCTCATTCTTTGAATTCCCACGGAAAGGCTTGTTTTGGATCATCAAGATGACTATAGGTTACAACTCAAAATTTAGCTGCATCAAACTGTGGGATAACAATTAGGCATCTCGATTCATTAGCTCTAGTTGCAGCCAACTCTCAGAGAGTTTTATCTTCTTCATCATCTTCTTCCTTGATGTTGTGGTTGTCACATTCACGATCATGATGGTTCCTTCTGTGTCTTCTGTTGCAGCGGTGGCGGTGCTCCTGATGTTCCGCTCCTCACAATCTTCTCCCACATGGTGATGATCGTCTGAGTGGTGTTCCTCGCATTCTTTTTTAGTTTCTGGAGGTGAGTGGTTATATTGGACTCTTGCATTCTGATCTTCCCCATTAAGAGTACCTTCTCTATGAGGAAGCATGGCATCGTGAAAAAGGGGAAAATTTGAGGGTCACAGTCTGCCTCTCTTTAAGCTACCTAAATAGTTCGCACAGTCGGGTTAGAAAATTGGACTTGTAACATGAAGTACTCTAAGCTATATAGATATGGTAGATTTAGAGTTTTTATGCAGTCAACTTATTTCTAAGCATGAGGTACTGGTGTATAGTGGTGATTAGACTCGAGTTCTCAACATTACCATTTTGCCTTGTCCCCGACAATGGCACCAAAAAGTTGACCGACCTAAATCACACGTCCAAATTATACTGGATCTAGAGTAGTTGGACTCTTAGATTTATAACCTGACACTTAGACCCCCACAACTATCATACAGGGTCTGATGTAGTAGATCAGGGTCGAACCATAGGGACAAGGTTGGTGAGTGTTAAGAACGTAGAGCCTTAGACCCAAATACGCCAAACAAAGAGGTAGATTAAGATGGTGTTCTCTAAGGAATGATGTCACTCCAAAAAAATAATAGAAGTAAATGTAAGAAGACAAAATAAGGAAATAAGATCAAACAAGAAAGATATAGTCAAAATATGGATGGGAACTTGGAACAGGTTTCACCTACTAAGATATGTCACCAACATGCAATACTCACACCCCTTTGTATACATTTAGCAAGATTACAAGCAATCATCATATATGTCCATTCCCTCCTCTCTCAATCTTAGGATAGATCTAGATTATACGGTTGTCTCTTTCTCGAGATGGCAAACAAACAATCACAAAGCAAACCATATGATCATTAGCTTTAGCATTCCAACATTTTCATGCATTCATTCAACTCCATAACACTTAGGTAACATTAATACTACTTTTTTGAGGCATTAACAATCATACATCACAATATGGTAGCTAATCATGCAAGTGAAGCACTAAGAATAGGAGTATAGAGATAATATTTGCTAGGAGCATATATATATTCAAAGGATGCAAGTATATACATGTTGGGAGAGCATTAGTGTCTATCCCAATCAAAGTAAAGATTTTAGCCACTCATTTTCATGAGTAGCATTTATAATTTACAAATGGATGGAGACATGGATAACTGTAGGAAGGAAGATACGGAGCAAGAAGCAAAAGAAAGTCGAAGTAGGGGACCAGGGGATACACTAATGGCAACCAGATGATGGCCACAACTGATGACATGGTTCTGCTAATCGGGGATTGAAGCAACAGTGTTGGTGATCTCCCTCTTCTTCTTCTTCCTCTTTCTATCGAAAGAGGGGCTCTAGAAGCGGGCAAGGTTGAGCAAGTGGAGGTCTGGGGGTAGACTCGATGGACTCTCGTTCGTCGTTCCTATCAGCCAGTGGTAGTGGGAATTAGTCGATGGTGGCTTCTTCCTTTGATGGCTTTACATCTGGTCACTAGCACCAGTCCATAGACAATGTGCGCGACATCATGTACATAGTTGGTCATCTCATATTTATAGGCATCAGTCTGGGGTCCTTTACTTGCACCCCAAGCCTTCCAGGTACTATTCCTTGGGGTACGTGTTCAATGGTTTGAGTACGGTACCTGTCAGAATTACCATCGAGTGTCAGCAGTAGGTCAGTTGATGGGCCCAGGTACATCACCGGCTGGTGGTCGCAGGGGCACCACTAGTTGATGCTCACAAATATGCATCGGCTGATGGACACAGACGCGGTTGTGGGTGATGGGCTGCAGGTGTGCCATTGGTTGATGCTCTCAGGAGTGCCTACGAGTGATGGGTTACCACACCATCGGTTGGTGGCACGGAAGGGTGTTGTTGGATAACATCTGGTGGTGATGGACCGATGGCTATACGTAGGCCATAGGTTGTCACCTGGTGGTGTCTCTGTCTTTGATAATCAATCTTCCAGTCTTATGCTTACATGTATGTGACATTATTATCGTTGTCCAAATAGGGTAAAGAGAGTGTATGCAAGGTAGGAGGGAAGTGGATGTGAATTTGCCTTAATAGAGGGAAAATATGGTTAAAATAAGGCATATAATATCCACAAAATTGGATGTTATCATGCATCTGGTCTAAATGATAGTATTCTCTATTCTTACTGGATAAATTTGTGTTTATTTTGTATGTGATTAGTTATATGATTTATTGGTTGAGATCTCCTAGAGATGGTTGTGTTCTTGGTGTTGAGCTCTTTCTTCTTCCTAGAGCTTCTAGTTTGATGGAGTTCCTCATTTTCAAGCTATATCTTTTTGTTTTTAGATGGATCCTCCGTATTACAAAGAAAGATGGCTTAACTACCATAAGACTTTACATCTTCCTTTTTCTCTATAGTGTGATTGTCATCCTTTTTTTGTTGTATATGTGGAGTTTTTTTACTGCATAACTATATATTATTTAGTCCCAAATGTCTTGTAATTCATCTCCTTTTTCCTTTATATTTTGAACACATTTACAAAAAGTACAAAAAAGGAAGCAATTTAGCCAACCAGAAAAAACTAACACATAACTGTAATACACATGTTGGTAATATCTGAATAATTTATATAAATTTCATTATGGTGTTCCATCTAACTCAAAATTAAAAATTGTATAAAACTTGAATCATGCTCGTAGGTCATGATGTAACTAGTCCTAGAATCAAGATGTGAAATTTAGATCTATGTATGATACGATGGGGAGTGGAATTCCATGTAATCTGACAACTTGATCTATAGATTTTGTGCATAATTATTTACATGATTGGAAGAAAATGATAAGAATTGTGTTTCTATCCAAAACCATCCATATAGAGTCAAAAACATGTGATGACATCAGTATACCTAACAAAAATTCCATGGTCATGTGTTCATGGTTTCATACAAGGATAGGGAGTTTTTGGGTGTACCAGCTAGTTTAGATACTCAATTATAATGTGTCAACACCTACCACACATGGCTAAACTTTTATCACATCTTTTCATGCATCGATGCCAATACAACTATTCAAGCTTTATGTACATCTTGTAATTGCATGGGTGCATTGCATACATAGAAGAGTTTGCTTCTAGAATGTTTTCTTTTAACTCATCATCATTTTGTGCATAAATATATTATGTTGACACAATAAATATCAACTAAATATTTGAATTATGATTTGTTATATTATGTCGTATCGTGCATAGTTTGTATCAGTTCAGCATCACCCTTCGAAATTTCTTTGATTTGATTATAGAAATATGGTTGATCGGCATTTATTCAATTAGGCACCTTATTTAGATTCACCTAACTAGAGATTCATCTTTCTCATCTTTATCAATAGATTTTGATTGCATGTCATGGTGAATATTCATGTTTATGATAAATATGTTCTTAGCATAAAATTTACCACTACATTGGCCTTACCACAATGGTAATCATTGGTTTTGTCATAATCTTTGATTTTTTTAAAACATATGTTAATTAATACATGCTAGAAGATATACTTTATGATCTTATGATTGATACATATTTGACATAGATTGGTGTGAACGTAATGAGACCACACCTTCAAATGATGTACCACTGCTTCCATCCCAATGTCATGTCTACGATAGTTTTGTTGATTATTTTTGAGTTATCTAGATGCATATCCCACTACTTGTCATAATGCATAAGCATATATCCAAAACTCTTCTAGATGTGTCACTGAATATATATATATATATATAGAGAGAGAGAGAGAGAGAGAGTCAGGCTAGAATACACTCGAGTGTACGGATCGCACGAATACACTCAAGTGTGTTTGCATATCAAGACTATTTTTTGCAAAATGTAAACCATTGATCTTCACCGTCATACTATAACTAGGCTACATACAAATTTTGAATACATTTTGATGAGTGTAAGTCACTCATCCAAGGGCAACAAAATCGACGCGTGAAACTAATTTAAAATGCATAATTTTTGCGGTCTTCATAACATGAGCTATACATATCCAAATGTGCTCAAATTTTGCGTATGAGTTGTTCACAAGATGTTTAAGAAGATCAACGGATTAGATTTTCAAAAAAAATATTGCATCATCAAAAACTACTTGAGTGTATTCCGCTCCGGATACACTCGAGTGCATTCTAGCCTAACTCTATATATATATATATATATATATATATATATATATATATATATATATTATTAGTCATGTTCTAATAGAATCAAAATTTGTGTTTTAATGACTCGCTCTTGTCCTTTTTAAATTTGTTCTTACATGCTTCTGACCAGACAAAGGGTACATATTTTCTTGTCAAGCATGTAGGATGTATTAAAGTCACATTGTCTTATGAACCTATGGTATTATTCAGACAACTCTATTATCATATACACTTGGTAGAACTCTTGTGTTGTTCCCACTAAATTACACATTCTACATTAGGATCCACGTTAACTCATTCTCCTAATATGAGATGTCCAACAAAAGAAATTACAACCAATTAGACTTGATACTTACCAAAACTGGCATATGATCGATGTTATCTTAATAGTTGCAGATCTATTATAAGTGTTGTTCGTGATGCTCCATACTTTTGTAATAAATAGTACCTTCAATAGGAACCACTCCAAAAAGACACAATTATGGCCTTATAAATATTATACATATATTTATGAAGGCTTCCAGGCATTCATCACTTCAAAAGACATAATTATAAACTACAACGGCCATAACTTGTTCTAAAATCTAACTTAGGCATATCACATGCCTTTATATTTATTTGATGATATCTAGATATGAGATCTATCTTTTGGAAAACTTTTACTCAGTATATATGACCAAATAGATCATTGATCCTTTAAAATTTATGTTTGTTCTTCATGGTAATATTATTGAACTATTTGTAGCCAATGAACATGTCATCCTTCTTAATAAATGATATTGGAAATCCACAGTGTGGAAAATGAAGTTGGATGAATTCCTTAAATGTTCTTGTAGTTGAGTCTTCAACTCTTTTAGTTTTGTTGGTGCCATCTAAAAATCTAGCATAGTTATAGGATGACTATCTGATATGATTTGTATTTGAAACTTAACTTCTCTTTCTGGAGTTATACTTGGAAAATCATCTCAAGAAACATCTAGAAACACTAGCATCAACTAAAAATATACTACATTTACCTTTTCTTGCTCTACATTTTCATCAATGGCATGCACTATAAAGGTTTCTCATCCCTTCCTCAACATCTTATCAGTTACATCCACATATATAGAATAAGTGGGTAAAACTACCATGTCTCAGGTTTTGATATAGAAAAAGCCACCTTGTTGAAAGATTACGTCTTTCTACTAGCAATATAATTGTAAATGCATCTTGAGACATTCCACGCACAATATATATTAAAGGAATTCATATATACATGTATGATATTTACTACTTTCTAGTACATGGGAACATACCCCACCCATGAATTTAAAAGAGGAAAATGTCAATCCTAGATGTGGTTCTAGGCCAAAGAGAGAACAACATGTAGAGCAAGATCCAAATCACTCTATAGTCCATGTTTCTAGAAACACAATCATAGAAGGGGGTGAGGGCCCTCCCAGCCCATTGGAAAGTGTAGTTTTTAATGTAAGGAAAACTACCCCAAGATTTGGAAATCACACAAGAAAGACATCAGTGGGGACTCATGATGCATGTCATTTTGCACACCAAATACTAGGACGATCCTAGAGTTTAACCTTATGCAGTAAGGTATTGAATCCCAAGGGACGGAAAGAAAATGGTTGAAATCTTAATTGATCACGAGAGAGAAAGAAAAGAAATTCTGGTTCGTTTGGGAGTTTGGTTATGCTAAGAACAAAAAATGGAAAGGTTGCACTAAATAACAATAAAATAAAATTTGAGATTGAATTGATAATAAAAGATATCGGGGTTATGGATTTTATCACCATAGCTGGCATGAAAATAGATCAATGAAATCCATAAGATAAAATAAGTTAGAAGAGGGCATGTGAAAACATTCACAAATGCAATCTACAAATGACAAACTTCCTGCAAACCCATTGGTCATGGTGTTTACAGATCCTAACCCGATCATCCCAATAAAGATCCTTTCTAGGTCTCATCCAGATCTTCATGCATTTTTTTTGTTGTTTTGAGCCATGGGCTCTGAGGTCTCATTCTCTAAGACTAACATTCAATAAAAATGAGAGATTAATTTGTTTAAATCGTGCAATTTTCCAAACAAAATACCATCTAACTAAAATCATCATATAGGGATCAATCTAGTCTACACTATGGCTATGGGCTAATCACCACACCCTGATATGAAAAACTACTCACTATTGATAGATATTAAAGGGAGAACAAATGAAGGAAGGAAGAAGGGAGGTCATATACTATAAAAGAAAAGAATCTAAAAGGATTCTGACTAGTGACTATGAGATGGTCATTGTTCTTAGATCCTTGTCTCAAGAATAAAACCAAAAGCAGAAGTAGAGAAGAACTACAAATCTTGAAATATAAACTAAATTTTATTGAAGAAAAATGGAGTACATAAGCATGAATTGAAATAACAAGCGCTCAATTGAAAATACAAGTACAAAAATTCTACAAGTAATGATACACAATATGATAGAAGAAGAGATTACAAGATGCCTTTTACTTTGGAGTCCCCCCTCCTTTTATAAGGAAAGGAGGCATGGAAACCCTAGGTACAAGACTCTTTATAAGACTCTTGGGCAGCGGATGAAACTTTCTAGATCTGGTCAATAGAGAAAATTATTGATTGTCTTTAATTATCTTGACTGTGACTCTTTTTAATGCAAGTTTCCACAGAAGCAATTTTGAACAGATTTCGCTCCTATAAAAGGCTCAAAAGTGGTCCAAACAATAGGATTTCATTTTAGGAAATTAAATTTTCTTTCCGATGAATACTTGTACACTCAATTTGGATTTTGTACGCAAGAGTTATGGCACTTTTGGTGTCGGGTATACATGAACTTCAGGCATTGCGGGAAATTATGCAAAGCATCTTCCAAGAGAAATTTTAGGAATTTTTTTATTTCCCTACAAAATGCACAATTATCAAGTAAAAGATTCAGTTTGATCAAAAAGAGCTAAACTAAGATAATTTATGCTAAAATTATTTAATAGCTAACTTTTTTTAATTCAAGATTAAAAAAGTGCAAAAAAGGTGATGAGTTTGCACTCATCAACTCACCTAAGGAAAAGGAAAAAAAAACCACTTTATAGGAATCGTCAAGGTATAATACAAGAAGGAGAGGGAAACTATGGCATCAGCAAGATTTGTAGGAGGAAGTCAAGTAGAAGTTGAGGATAATGTCTAGAAAATAGATAAGTTATTATGGCATGGAACATTCAGGGTGTTTGTGATCACAATACCCAAATAAAACTAAAAAGCTTGATCAATAAGTATCGAGTTTCTATTCTGGTCATTCTTGAACCATGAATTAGTAGTATTTATGCTACCCATCTTATAAAAGCTCTGGGATTTTTTGAGGTTCTCATACGGTGGATGCACAAGGGTTTTTTGGTGGAATATGGTTTTTTTAGGAGGAGACTCATTCTATTGAAATCATATTACCTCGTACACTATAGATCCATTGTCCGATAGATGCTACAATCTTAGTCACTTTTGTATATGGGATATTGTTCGATCGTGAAGAAGGCTTTTATGGAACAGACTTTGGGATATCAATACAACTGCAACAAACTGTGGATCATGAATGGAGATTTCAATGCACACTTATTTTCCCATGAGAAAATTGGAGGTAAGTCACTATAAACCACAAGTTGCAATGAATTTGCAAGGTCTTTTGTTGACTGTGAATCAGAGGATCTTGGTGCTAGTGGTCCCTAATGACCTTTAAATGGGGATCATTTCCCATGAGGCTAGACAGATTTGTATGTAATCAAGGGTGGTTAGACACCTTCCTTGTGGCCAATGTATAGGTTGTTGAAAGAATCAAATAGGATTATGTGCCTATCCTCATTACTAATCTAAAGGAAGGAAGGAATCTTAAAAGGATGTCAAGGACTTCTTCCCATTGGCGTGAACATAAAGATTTCACGAGTTAGTGAACAACAAGTAGAGAAGGGAGCTGGTATTCATAAATTTTTTGAAGATATTTGTTAAAGAAGTAACGAAGTGGGATAGTCGAGTACAAGAGAAAGATGGAAAAAGAAGAAAACCCCACAAGTCATATTTTTACAATCTCAAAAGCATCTATAGGAGATGTATTCTTGTTAGTTGTGTGCGTAAGTCTTAAATTTATAACTCAAACACTACCCAAAAATTATATGGGTGTGTAGTACTATCGAGTTAGTCCAAGGAGCAAGCAGGGTAATGTTAGGCATAAGAATGTTAATCTTCAACAATCTAGATCAATTTCAAAGGTTGGTTTGGTTTGTACTAGTAACTACAAACTAGAGAATCTAAGTAAATAGAAATCACTTGTATTAATGATCAACCTTGGTTAAGGATTCTTGAGAATAGGGTTTCACATACATATCATAACATGAAGAAAAACAAAGTTCAAGAATGCTATAAATTATAACAAGGGAGATCTATATCCTACATTCACCTCCCAGTAATGTAGAATAGTCCTAACTTTATATACCACTCCCATGGATAAACTTAGATTTGGATTATAGACCTTAATTCCCCAACACATCTTATCCACTCTTGTGGTCAAGGTAGTGCATATAAGGCACATCTCCTTACTCCTATGTATATCTTCCCAGATGATACAAAAGGTAGAAATCAAACATACAAAGTGGCCAGCAAAGCATGTAATAATAATTAAACAACAATGAACTTTAAAACAGTGAAACAACTAACATTATGTATGAAAATGGTGTTCAACAATGTCATGATATCGGAGTTACTCCCCCATGGCCAAGAAATGAAAGTCTACTCACTCATGATGGTGAAACACAAGTAAATGCTACAGATTTGGGAGTTGAGCTTGACTAGAGAAAGACAGAGCATGGGAAATCCAAAGAACAAGGAAGAACTGCAGTTTGAGGATGAAATTTCACCTATGTTGGTGCTTCTTCTCCAACAACCATCTCTTTCGAGCGGCCAAAATGGAGAAAAGAAGCTTCTACTGCAATCCTCAAAGGAGAAATAAGTAGAAAAGAGGTTCTCTCCCAAGAAATCAGCTCTCCTCTGCTCTGGTCCTTTCTCTGGATGAAAAGTGTTTCATGAATATCAATAACCACCCCATATGTGTGATCTCATATTTAAAAACAAGGGATGGATGTTTGAAAAATGCATAATTTGACTAAGACACAACGTGTTGCTGGAGGCACACGTCGTGTCACCTTGAGTAACTGATGTCAAGAATTGTCTTGCTTGAAGAGATCATGGTGTGTGCTCTGAGAGACACACCGTGTTGCTGATGGTCGGTGAGGACCTTCAACGGAATGAACACATTGTGTGTTAATAAACACTGACGTGTTCTTTGGCAGAAACTTTGGCGATAACTTTGACTATGTGGGCACGACGTGTTGTCTAAAAGACACATTGTGTTTATTCCCATCATAGGAAGATGAAAACTTTTATACCCAAACATGTCATGTGCTTATAGGCACACGCCATGTTCCTTCTTGAAATTTTGAGAAGTCTCCTGGAACTTGTACGATCTTTTGGGGGAATCCAACTAAGGTTGGATTTTGGTCGGATTAACCATGTTTCTTCTTCATTATTGTGTATGTGCAATCACAACATGAGATGAGTAAAACAACTAAAAAGAGTGGGAAGTAAAGTATGGGTACAAAATGGATTGAAAGTGCATGCTCAAAGTGGGTAGAAAGTGTGTATAAATTATGCACATTAAATCTCCTTAAGCTTGAACAATTGATTGTCCTAAATCAAAAAGAGCATGGAAATATAATTGAATAAAGTGTCAAGTACAAGCACCCATAAAATGAAATGGAAAACATAATGAAGCTAATCCAACCATAATCGGTTGGTTTATGCTTATTAGTCATGAATTCAACTTAAACACCCAAAATAGGAATTTTCTTTCAGCAAGAGTGGTAAAAATCTAGATGGAATAATCAAAATAACAACACTAAGTAGAATTTAGATGACTAAGCCAAACAACTAGTAAATACACAACCCAACACTATCAATTCTTAAGGATGTAAAAAGATGAAATCTGATTTTATATGGATAATAAAGCATCACTCTCCCTATTTTCAAAAACAATATGGTGATGAGGCATGGGTTCCATCATGCGGCATCTAAATTAGACTTATGCATATGTGGAATGCCAGTTGGGGTATTTTACCCTCTTTTAGGATGTAGCACCTAACCGTTGTGGCTAGATCATATTTCCACTAGGCTAGCATGATAAGTGGGAAGTTTAGTCATCTTTCCATAGGGTATAAGTGTGAATTTTGAAATTAGCCTAGATAATCATAAATGAATCGGGTTCTACTTGACAACTGTGAGGATTTGAACTAATATTCTTTCCCCAAGACATAGGAGAGTTATTGTATTGCATAATCAGCTAGATTTCAATCATTTGTTTAGAGTATTTTTCATTTAGAGGTGATTGAAAACACACTAGAAGTTTGGCAAAGGCATCTGGAATGCTAAACAATGTTGTAAGTGTTGATTAATCTAAAAAGGTTTAACTGTTACATGTATTTGACAATCAAGAGTGTAAATGGTGAGTATTTAGACTAGAATCACAAACCAAAATTAAGTGCTTGTTTTTTGCCAAGGGTTTCATTTCATTGATG
The DNA here is from genome assembly GCA_963693085.1 of Alisma plantago-aquatica. Classification (NCBI taxonomy): domain Eukaryota; kingdom Viridiplantae; phylum Streptophyta; class Magnoliopsida; order Alismatales; family Alismataceae; genus Alisma; species Alisma plantago-aquatica. The sequence goes on from OY856409.1 coordinate 1,855,464,649, forward strand.
CATAACTTGTATTTTTTTTTATTAATATTTCTCAAGACAAGATAGAAAAAATAGTTCATCTTAAAAGGGACATCAGTCCAAACACAAACAAAAAGCTTAAGATCATACTAGATTTTCTACGATTAAAATAGAAACTAAAATAAAAATTAAGAAAAAGACAATGGAAGAAACTAGAACTACACTATCGTCTGGTTGCTCCCCCCAAGCTTGAATCAAACTTAAGTGGATAGCATTTGAGTACCTACCATAGGAGATCAGAATGAAGGGTCGGTTCCCTAATCTCTAGTTGGAAAATGTTGGCATATAGTATCATCATCATCCAGAATAATTGTGAATTCTGACTCCTATGGTGGAATTGGAGGAGGAGGCATGGGATAGTGGCTCTAAGAGATATTCCATGTATCCATTCTCTATAGCATTGTGTGCATGTCATATTATTGATCATCATGTCAAGGTGAGCTTCTTGTTGATCAAAACGGTATTGGACATAGTCATAGAGATGTTACACATCAAGCATAGCCCAACTGTACTTTGTCTGAGTGCCAGTGGAGGGAGGGGGGTTTGTGTTGTGGTTGTATGGGAGGCTTTGGGTAATTGTTAGAAGCATTCCCATCATTTGAGACAAATTTCTAATTATCTTTGTTGGTCAAGGTGACCGCTTCAAGATCAGGTAGCTCAATGTACTACTCCTCATGACAATGAAAGATTTCTTGAATTTGTTGTCATCTAAATTATGCCTAACAATCAGACTCAAGGAGATGAGGAACTGGAGGTCTACCTTGTTATTTCCAGATGTAGTCTCCAAACTTGTCAAATATGCATTCACTTTGTAGGGAATGTGAGTAATCAATCGCCAATCATAATATCGTCTGATTTCTTGCGTCGGACCTCAAAAAAATGATTGAGGATAAAGTACCATGCATTGATCTTCAAGTCATGAAGCATTTCCCCATAAGAAGAAGATGTTTTGTTTACCACAAACCCCTTGAGTCTCTTTATGTGGAAAGACACATGTACTAAGCATCTGGTGGATGTAATGAAAGATAGGGTTATAAATGTGGGTTGCTCTAGCTGCTTTCGTGTCATGGATATCATCCTTAGTGATCTCCCTCCCAAATTAATCATTGTCAAATTGTTGAGGGTATGATGGGCTCCCTCCATTGTGGCATTGCACAAAATTGTTTGAAAATGATTTGTAACTTTGCCCACGAAGTTGAAAAGTAATAATATAAAATGGTTGGAATAGATTCTTCAGGCCTTACTCAGCATGCAAGGTAGTCAGAAATTCATAATTGAGTCTTAGATAGGTAGGGGTTAGAGTGCAGTAGGTATACTTGAGCCATAATTCTTTAAGAAGTCCCAAGACTTCATCTTTGAACCCCAGTGCCTCCAGTGTCTCTTCACAAGCAAAACATGTGGGAAGGACCCTATGGGTGATCAAATTTTGAAAGGTAGCATCTTCCTCCCTTTGTGATGTTATATTACATGGTGAAGATGTAAGATGGTGTAGAGGAAGAGTTCTCCCTCCTATGGGGCTTTATCGCTTGCTTGGTAGGATCCATTGCCTTTGTTGTTGTTGCAAGAGGTGCAGAAATGGCCTATTGAAGTTGACATGATGTGTCTTCTTCAGGATGAGGAGGTGCCACTGAACGGGAGAACATGGTGTGTCGTATGATAGACATGTTGTGTCTTCTGTGATTTTTGTGACATTCAGGTTGAGGATGACCCTGGCTTTAGGCCATGTTTGTTGGGTTCATGTCGTGTTCCAAAATGGCTGACCTTGAATGAGGAGGCATAGAGGTGGATATGGCATGCTTTCTAGCAATAATGATGGTGGGGTGCTTGGTTGTGGCTTTGGTGGCAGTGATGAAGCATCTTACTCTAGCTAACGATGATGAGAAAGAGGTGCAGACATAGCAGGATAAGGACGATCGGAGATTTTGTAGATGTGAGCATAGGGCGAGCAAATGTGGCACTGATGGTGGGGGATCTGGATGACAACTACAGAGGGATGACTAGGAAAGTGGTTTTTGGTGTCAAACATGGCAATGGTTGGTCGCTCTTACTCAAACACAGTATGAGTACTAGGGTGAAAATACATTGTATTGAGAATTAACACATGATGTGTTTTCTCTCAGAAAAACTTCAATACGATTCACCCATCATGACATGTTGTGTGATGAATTTAGACATGTCGTGTCTAACTCTAGAAAACTTCTTGAATTGCTTTGTTGGTGAGGACATGTTGTGACTAAATAAAGACACATCATGTATGATCCTAGAGGGAGGACATGCATTATTCTCTCAATTTGTACACACCATGTGCATTTGAGAACATGTTGTGTATGCTTCTAGAAAAATATCAGCTATGAATGACCTTATAGACACATTGTGTGTGAAGATACAAAGTGTATTATGGGTTGTTTGCTAAAACTTCTTCTTTTCTGTAGGTGGTACACTGTGTCGCATGTTGAACATGTTGTGGCTTAACTGAATATTTGTAGAAGTTTGGGTATTCCTTATCTTTTCCTCTGCACCTGCAATGATAATGATATATATCTTATAAAGGTCTAAATATTACATTCGTCCATGACAAATTTATTTTAAAAAGGAAATGGTATTGAGAAAATGCATAAAATGAAATATATCCTAATTGTGGGGTCACCTCCCATAAGGTCCTCTATTTAGAGTTTGAATTAAGACTTGAATGAGAAGCATCAGATGTCTAAGAGGGAGTGGGAGGCTCCCTGTTCTATCTTTTCTATGTGGGTGTAGAGTTTGTAGTGTTGTCTGTTAACATTGAATGTTTATTGTTTCCCTTGTAGTTCCACAGTGTTGTATGGATAGACTTTCAACACTAAGAATGCTCCATACCAATTTCAAAAGAGCTTCCAAAGAAAGAGTTTTCATCTTGAATTAAAAAGCAACACTTGATCTCCCTCTACAAAATCTCTTCCTCTTATCTTCTTATCATGCTATGTCTTAGTTCTTTCTTTCTAGGTCTTAGCATTCGCATAGGCATCTAGCCTGATATTTTCAAGTTCTTGAAGTTATAACAACCACTTTTCTCCTACCTTCTTCATGTCAAAGTTGAGAAACTTGATGGCCCAGAGGGCTTTATGCTCCAGCTCTAAAGAGAGATGGCAAGACTTGCCATATATGAGCTTGAATGGTGTGGTACCGATGACTATCTTGAATGTCATTTGGAATGCCCAAAGAACATCATATAACTTGAGGACCCAATCTTTCCTTGAACTTGAAAGAAACTTCTTTGTAATTCTCTTAAGTTGTCTATTGTATACTTCAACTTGCCCAACAGTTTGAGGGTGAAACGAGGTAGACATTTAGTGATTCACTTCATATTTGTTGAGGAGATTATTGAATTGTTTTTCGTTGAAATGTGTACCTCCATCTAAAATGACAGGTCTAGGAACTCCAAAGTGAGGAAATATGACTTTTTGAAAGATTTTAATGACTGGCTTTGCATTTGGGGCTTGGGTGGGAATGGCTTCCACCCATTTTGAAACATCAAGCAACCAGGATATATTTTTAGCCACAAGAAGATGGGAAAAGACCCATATAGTTTGCACCCCATACATCAAATGCCTCAATTTCCATAATGAAGTTGAGAGGCGTTTATCCATCTTGGATATTCCACATGATCTTTAGAACTTGTCATAGGCTTTCACATAAACATGTACATCTCTAAATAGGGTTGGCTAATAGAATCCAGCTTGAAGAATCTTTGTAGTTGTCTTCTCTCCTCCAAAACGACCTCCATAAGAATAAGAATGGCATTTAGAAATAATGTTCAAAAAAATTTCCTCAGCCACACATCACTATATCAATCCATATATTCCTTGCTTGAAAAGTAGTGGATCATCCCAATATATAATTTGATATCATGTAGGAATTTCTTCTTTTGCTAATAATTTAAATCAAGAGGAAGAAGCACAGTAGAAAGAAAATTGGTGATGAATGCAAACTATGGTGCTTGCAGTGCACCAACTGCATACAACCCTTCAACAGGAAGATAATCATCAATGGGGAGTGCATCAGCTTCATATAGTCAGTCTGGAAAGGTAATCATCTACATTGCTCTCAGTGCCCTTTTTACACCTAATTTCAAGATCAAACTCTTGAAGCAACAAAATTTGGTAGATCAAACGTTGGTTTTGCATCCTTCTTATTCGATAGATATTTTGCATTTTTTCATTATCAGTATATACAATGACTTTGGATCCCACTAGATACGAGCACAATTTATTGAAGGCATATGCTATGGATAGCATCTCTTTTTCTGTGGTAGCACAATTAATTTGGGCCTCATCCAAGGTCTTGTTGTGGTAGTGTATTACATGCAGCTTGTTGTCTTTCCATGGACCTAGTACTACTCCTACTGCATAGTCATTAGCATCACACATTAATTCAAAGGGTGCATTCCAGTCTGGCGATTGAATGATTGGGGCTGAAATGAGGGCATCTTTGAGCTTTCTAAAAGTAGTTTACATTCATCATCAAACATAAAGTCCACGTATTTGGAAATCAGTGAACATAACATATTATTTATCTTGGAAAAATCTTTGACAAATCTCCTGTAGAGCCCAGCATGACCAAGAAATCTCTGGACATCTTTGATTGTTGATGGAGTGGACATATTTTATATTTCTTCTACTTTTGCCTTGTCAACTTCAATACCTTTGTTAGATATTTATGACCTAGTACTACTCTGCATTGTACCATGAAATGGCACTTCTCCTAGTTTAGTACTAGGTTAACCTTTTTACAGTGCTCAAAGACTTTAGATAGATTTGACAAACAATCATCAAATGAATTTATGTAAACACAAAAATAATCCATGAATATTTCCATAATATGCTCAATAAAATTAGAGAAAATATCCATCATGCAGCGTTGAAAAGTATTTGATGCAATACAAAGACCAAAAGACATGCATCTATAAGCAGAGGTGACATAGGTGCATGTGAAAGTTGTCTTTTCTTAGTCGGGTGGGTAAATTGGTATTTTAAAAATCCAAAGCATCCATCTAAATAACAAAAATAGGAATGATTGGTTAATCTTTCAAGCATCGGGTTAATGAACGGTAAGGGAAAATGGTATTTAAGAGTTGCCTTATTCAATTATATATAATCAATACACATGTGTCATCCTGTAGCTATCACATGTGTATCCATTCTTCATTATCCCCTTTTATGACAGTTGCACCCCTTTCTTGGGTACTACTTGAATAGCAGTCAACCAGGGGCTGTCATTTATAGAGTATATGATACATGCATCTTTCAACTTTAAAATTTCCTTCTTTACAACCTCAAGCATGTTTTGATTTAAAAACCTAGGAGGTTCTATGCAAGGTTTGGCATCATATTCTAAATTGATTTTTTTCATGCAGATGGAGGGATTGATGCCCTTCAAATCATCCATGGAATAATTGATTACTTCTTTATGAAAACACAATTCATTAAGTAATTTGATTTCTTTTTCATTGGTTAAATCAGCATTTATGGTGATAGGGATGTAGAATCAGGATCAATAAAAGCATACCTTAACCCCAGTGGAAGAGGTTTGAGTTCTACCTTTTTCTTCTTGGATGGCTTCTAAGAATCATGCTCCAATGTTGGGGTATCTTCATTGGGTAGTTGTGGATCAGGAATAGAGGAAATTTCTAGGACTTCAGTGGTCATGGAGGTGTTCAACTCACTTTCTTCACAACAATCTATGAAAAAATCAGCAAAATCTTTGTCTTCTTCCATAAACTTGTCAACGCAATCAACTAAGCAAATGTCTTCAGTGTTGCTTGGGGATTTCAATGCATCTAGAATAGAAAATTCCATTGTTTCTTCTCCTACTCTAAGAGTGATTCTACCTTCTCATACATAGACTACACAATTAGCTATGCAAAAGGGTCTTATGAAAAGGATAGGGTTGGTAGGAAATTCATTCATGTCCAACACTACAAAGTCACAGTGAATATAGAATTTGCCAACCTGAATAGGTACATCTTCAATAATGCATGTTATATATTTGATGGTGTGATTTTTCAATTGAATGGACATCTTCATCAACTTCATGTCTCTAAGGTCAAGTTGTTCCATAGTGTTGAAGAAATAAAGCTTATGTTGGCTCCCAGATCAACTAGACCCTTGTCAAAAGTTGTCACCAATTTTTCATGGCAATGTGAAAGCAACTTGATCATCAAGATTATCTGGTATTATATTTTGGATAATGGAACTCATCCTCTTAGATAGAATAATGGTTTCCACTTGATCAATTCTTGTCTTTCTAGTCAATATGTCTTTGAGAAACATTGCATAAGAGGGCATCTCAATAATAAATTCAGCTAAAGGAAGATTGACATATAGTTTGTTGAGGATGTCCATAAATTTATGGAATTTGACATCATCTTTATTGTGGGAAAACCTTTGAGGGAAAGGGAGATCAAGCTTGATACAAGAACCTATTTATTGAGGATTTCCTATGGATTTCTTCATTTGTGTCAACAACCTCATTAGATTTCCTCTTTGAAGATGGTGAGGGTCCACCAATTATAGTTCCACTCCTTAAAGTCACATATTTGCAAGTCTCCCTTAGAATCTCCAGTTGGCTAGGCAAGGAATTTGAAGGCGGTTTTTTATTAGTAAGAGCTTGTTGTGTGATTTGGTTCTCCAACATCCTTGTATGTGTAGAAATGGCATCCACCTTAGAGTAGAGTTGTTTAATGGCATCTTTCATGAGTTTTCCATGCTGCTTAAACTCCTCATTTTGCTTCATTTGAGATGAAACTAAGTCTTCTAAGGAGATTCTAAATTTGACTTCAGTTGTTCTTGTGGGTTGAAATTTCTAGTAACATTGTTGTTGAACGTCGACAGATTGTTTGGCATTGGTGGTTTGCTCCCCAAATGTAATGGATGTTAACCTGAGGTTGTTGAGGATTTTTAGAATTGTTGTTGTGATAAGAAAATTTTGGATGATCATGCCAACCCAGATTGTAAGTGTTTGAATATGTATTGTAGTTTTTCTTGCTTTGATAATTTCCTATTGCATTACATTTCTCCATAGCTTCTTCAGAAGAAATAAAGAATGGTAGCTTGAAGAAGCTACCAGTCCTAAAGTTTCATTTGAATCACAAATTAGTTGTACTGGCTAATTGAGTATTCAATGTTTCAAACTTTTCCATGATGATGTCTAATTTTATTGTAAGAAGATCAACGGCATCAACAGCATGGATGTCTTCTTGCTTCCCAGAAGCAATAGAGGATGAGGAAGGCTGATTGCTCCTCTCAAAACTCCAATGGCAATGGTTGATTGACATGTCTTTAATAATTTCATAAGATTCCCTATAATATTTATTCATTCAAGCTCCATTAGCTACAGCATCTATAGACATCTTGTGTTGTAAAACAGTCCATTGTAAAAAGTCTAAAGGAGTAGCCAGTTGCTAAGGTCATGGTGAGGACAAAGACATTGAAGGTCCTTGAATATCTCACATGTGTCGTAAAGAGTCTCTCCATCTCTTTGAGAGAAATTTTTAAGTTGGCTTCTCAATTGGGTTGTCTTGCTTGGCAAAAAATATTTAGTAAGAAAAATTTCAGTAGTTCCTCCTAGCTATTTATAGAGTTCCTTGGCAAAGAAGAGAGCCACGTCTTGACTCTATCCCTCAAAGAAAATGGAAATAACAATAGACAAATCATTAGGAGTAATGTTGTTTATATTGAAAGTGTTCAAATACTATAGAAATTCAACTATGTGTAGGTTCAGATCCTCCATGGGAGCCCTTCCAAAGTGGAATTGTTGATCATCTGCATGATTGACATTCTGATGTAGAAGTTGTTTACCTCGATCTATGGGCTACTAATAGCCCCAGTGATATTTATGGTAGTGGGAATGGTGAAGTCCTTAAGAGGTCAATCATCTTCCATGATTGGTTCCTAGTTATTAGTTGAAGATGGTGGTGAAGATGAAGGTGAATATGGTTGTAAGTCTTCAAAACTTGAAGAGTTTCCACTCCTCCTTGCTCTTCTATGACTTCTCAAGGTACGTTCGATCTCCAAATCTAGATATATATATATATATATGGTTAAAATGATGATGGAATGATGAAAAGAGGGTGTGATCTAGTCTCGCTTACTAATCAATACTTCCTACTCTGAAAAAATATCGATGCTCCCCGGCAACGATGCCAAAAACTTGTTAGTTGTGTATGCAAGTCTTAAATTTATAACTCAAACACTACCTTGTAAGTATATGGTTGGGTGTAGTACTATCGAGGTCTTCTAAGAAGTAGGGTATTGTTAGGTGTAAGAATATCAATCTTCAACAATCTAGATCAATTTCAAAGGTTGTTTTGGTTTATACTAGTAAACTATAAACTAGAGAATTTAACTAAGCTGAAATCACTTGTATTAATGATCAACCTTGTTTAAGGATTCTTGAGGATAGGGTTTCACATCTGTATCGTAACATGAAGAACAACAAAATTCAAGAATGCTAAAAATTATCGCAATAGAGATCTCTATCCTACATTTGCCTCCTAGTAATGTAGAACGGCCCTAACTTTGTAACCACTCACTTGGATAAACTTAGATTCAGACTACATACCTCAATTCCCCAAAACATCCCAGTAACTATTGTGGTCAAGGTAGTGCATCTAAGGTACATGTTCTTACTCCTATGCATATCTTCCTAGATTATATAAAGAGAAAAAATCAAACATATAGAGTGGCAAGCAAAGCATGTAAGAAGTATTAAACACCAATGAACCTTAAAACAATGAAGCAACTAGCATTATATATGAATTTCATGTTCAACAATGTTATGACATGGGAGTTACTCCTCCATGTCCAAGAAATGAAAGTCTACTCGCTCATGATGGTGAAATACAAGTATATGCTACATATTTGGGAGCTAAGAATGACTAGAGAAAGAAAAAGCAAGGGAAATCCAAAGAACAAGGAAGAACTACAATTTGAAGATTGATTTCCACCCCTATTGGTGCTTCTTATCCAACAACCTTCTCTTCTGAGTAGTCATAATGGAGAGAGAAACTTCTATTACAATCCTTAAAGGAGAAATAGTATAAAAGAGGTTCTCTCCCAAGAAACCGCCTCTTATTCTCCAAAATAGCCTCTCCTCTTCTTTGGTCCATTCTATGGTCAAAAAGTGTTTCATATGACAAGTGATAACTATCCCATTTGTGTGCTCTCATACTTAAAAATGAGGGGCGGTTGTTTTGAAAACTGTAAAATTTGACTGAGACATGGTGTGTTGCTAGAGGCACATGTTGTGCTGCCTTGAGTAACTGACATCAAAAATTATCTTGCCTGAAGAGTGCACAGTGTGTGCTCTGAGAGACATGTTGTGTTATTGATGGTTGGTGAGGATCTTCAACTGAGTGAACATGTTGTGTGTTAATAAACACACATCGTGTCATTTGGCAGAAACTTCAGTGATAACTTTGACTATGTGGGCACGGTGTATTGTCTGAAAAACACACTACATTTCTTCTCATTAGGAGAAGAAGAAAACATATGTATCCAAACACGTCATGTGCTTATAGGCGCATGTCGTGGTGTGCTTATATGCGCGTGTCATGTTCCATCTTGAAATTTTGAGGAGTCTCTTGGAACTTGTACAATCTTTTAGGGAATCCAACTAAGATCGGATTTTGGCTAGATTAAATCCATTTCTTGTTCATTATTATGTACTTGTAATCAAAACACAAGATGAGTAAAACAACTAAAAAGAGTGGGAAATCAAGTATTATTAGATGCAAATTGAGGTACATGTTGGATTAAAATTGCATGCAAAGTGGGTAGAAAGTGTGTATGAGTTATGCACATCAAATTTCAAGAGGTCAAAGACATTAAATTTTACTTACACGTAGAAACTTTGGCAAAGTTTAAAGTTGAAGAGATAGGTTGGAGACAGAAATCACATTGTAATTGGCTCAATCTGGGAGACAAAAATACTAAAAAAATCATAGCTTGGCTAAAGCGAGATGGTGCAGGAGTAAAATCACCATACTTAAAAATGTGGATGATGAATGGGTGATTGATAAGGTTATTCCTATAGAGATGATCTACAATTTTTTCTCTAAACTTTTCATTGATCCAAAGTTGGGGTCATGCATAGAAAAGGTTGCTCAATATATCGGCATTTTCCCTTTGATGAAAATGGTATTCAAGTAACTATGGCGAGAATGCTTGAAGATGATGAAATAAGTAAAAGATTGTTTGCTATGTCTCCCAACAAGACTCTAGGTCCTGACGGAATTGATGCAGGATTCCTCCAACATAATTGGAACACAGTTAAAGATCTTGTTGGATTTATCCAGAAACCATTCCAGACAGTCTCACTTGAACATAAGTCTTCACACTCTATGATATTCCTGATCTAAAAATCTCAATGCCCTACCACTTGCATCTAGTTTCGACCAATTTCCCTTAACAATGTTTACATTAAGGTCCTCTCGAAAATCCTATGAATAGAATTGAACCTTTTCTCACCCCTACACAAACTAGTTTTATACCTAGAAGAAGCATACATGATAATGTTATTCTCATGCAAGAAAGTATTCACTTTATGGAGATGACAAAGTCAGGAATACATTACATGGCGATTTTGACATCTCAAAATCTTATGATAAGCTTAGTTGGATTTAATTTAGGATACTCTAGTTTAGATCTTTGATTCGATTTAATGTTACTGATATTATCATGCAAATATTCATCAATTCGTCCTTCACTTCTCTAGAATGGTGACTCGCTTCCTCCTATCAAGCTATCTCATGGAGTCAAGTAGGGAGATCCACTATCTCCTTACATCTTTTTCATGTGCATGGAACATCTATGTCAAGAAATTTGGAGGGAAGTAGATGAAGAGTGATGGAAGCATGCATCATTCACTAACAAAGGTCAACTTTTCACATTTGTATTTTACAGATGACCTAGTCCTTTTCATAGAAGCTTCAACGGCTCAAGATTCGTGCATCATTTGTGCTACGAATTTTTGAGAAAGTGTATGGTCAGAAGGAGGCACAAGAGAAATCTTCAATCTTCTTTTCTAAAGGTAGAACTACTCCTAAATGTAGGGACATTATTTGAAGACTCAAAATTTCACAAACATGGTATATGGGGAAGAATCTGGGGAAACCTATTATACACAAGAGGAACTCTAAGGATCTATACTTTGATTTACTCAATAGATCCAAGGAAAAGGTTAACTCTTGGGCAAACAGAAACTTGTCCATTGCAAGTAGGATAATCTTAACAAATCATCTCTCACATCGTCATCCACTCACATTATGTAGTCTTCAAAAATACCTATATTGATATGTGATAAGCTCAATCATATTACAAGAATCTTTATATGGAGTGGCAAAGTTCAAAGGGATAATGCTAACCTTGTTGCTTGGGAGAGAATTTTAGCTCCTACTCGGAGTGGGGTTGCTTGGCATTAGGACTTCTAAAGAATATAATGAAGCTCTTTAGGAAAGATCACTTACAAGTTTTTAAGCAAGAAAGCTAGAAAAACTTAATGTTGGAAAAATGCAAGAGACCTAATGGTCTCACAAATACAAGTTTTGGGACATGGAGAGCCATCAATTCTCATACTCCATAAGTGAAGGAGCTTGGTATAATTCAATCGGTAATGGGAGAGACACTAATGTATGAACTGATAAATGGCTAAAGATGCATCTTTACTAGTGTTAAAAAAACAATGTTGTGATCCCGGAGGAGTAAAAAGATCTGAATGTTTCAAGTATGACATGAATGCAGATGGGATGAAGAGTTCTTTGAGAGATTCTTTGTGAATGATAGTATAAGATCTATATCTTCAATGTCGACCCCTCAGGACAATCTGTGTTATGATGAAACCTACTGGTATCATCACCCTTTAGGTTTTTTTTTAATAAAACCATCTAGGCTATCAGAAAGTTGATATGCTATGATTTTCTACATTTGGTCAGTGACTTGGACTCATTGCACCAAAACCTATAAGTATCCCTCATAATAGTTGAGTAAATGTTATCTTTCACTGGATACTCTCGGGTTTATGGTTGAAGGATGAAAAGTTGACAAAAAAATAAAGTATTAAAGAAGATAAAGTCTATGCAAAGTAGAAGTTATCCTTCTATGAAAACTAGGAAGAATTGAGAACTTATTTTCCTAATCACCATGCAATTCCTCTTTCTTATTCTCATATTACTTTATTTTTCATGAAGTATACTCTCTGTTATTAAAGTTTATTACTTGATACCATGAAAGTGTTTGAGTAGATACTCTAATAGATGGGAGCATAGACCCCATCGAACTTGAATTCTAGTTTTTCTATATTCTTTATGTTTTACTTGATTGTTTCATTACAATTTCTTTCCACAATCTTTGTGGTACTCTAGATGCTTGATCATCATGTCTACAATCTAGTCAATTAATAAGTCATTTAGAGATTATAGTTCAAATCTAACCTAGGAATGAAAGATTATCTCATATATACTATGGGAAAAATTTTCATGCTGAGTGGGTTAGTAGGGGATTCACTATTTCTTAATTGTATATATTTCCTTTATGATGTGTGTTTCTTCTAGACCTAAGAGGGGATCTAGAATGGATAATTAATAGTCATTATAATTACTAATTAGGGTGTTGTGAAGAGTGACAAAACTATTATTCGTGTGTTTCATGGTGGTGAACCCCTTGATCTAATACTTCCTCCTATGGCATTGAATTCCTACACTTATTCATTGGATTTACATTGAACATAGTTTTTTTCGTAACTTGTTCTCTCCATTTTATTTACTAGATAATCTAATTAGTGTCACGTGTGAACTTGTTTCTCCCTATGGAATATAGACTAAACATTCCCCTATAGTATGTTTTGAGTATAACAAATATACACAATATAAGTATAATCAATGGTCTTACTACTATGTCATAGAACTAAGCTTAGGAAATCTACATATCCCTCTTGAGATCTTCCAACAACAATGTTTTCTCTCATCCTTATATGCAGATGATATCCTAGTCTTCACTAGATCATATGGAAACAAATATAAGTGCACTATGAAGATATGAAACGAATCTAACCACTTGTTGACGCTAGGTCTCAACTATCATAGATCAACATGATCTTCAAAAAAAGCCAACATGGAACTAATCATCTCTCTCTTGGGTATTAGTGTTGATGAGCTACCACACACACTTGGGCTTCTTATCTTTAGCGTCCATATTAAGACTCTCTTTGTGCCCCCACATTAAAAAAAATAAAAATTAAGGTCAAAAAATTGGAACCATGGACTCTTGGGTATGGCAACTAGCATAGATTTTGTTGTCTCCATATTGTCACCTATTGACTATATCAGGATTTGGCCTTCCTTATTCCCATAGTTTTATAGTAGAAGTTGGTATACTTTGACAAACTTTTATTTTGAGTGACTCTAAAGAAACAAAAACAAAAATAATCCATGTCGCACCTACAATGATACTTTCAAACCATATCTATAGGGATAAGTTGGGTTTTAGGGCAGCCACATAATGAGCTATAATTGTCATAGAAACAAGTTTGGAATCTAGTGGTGGGTTGGGGAGTCTTATGGGAAATAGGTGGAAGAAATGTGTATCAAGGCTAGCTGCATCTAGTCCACTAAGAAACTACATAATCGGCCTAGGGTATGGAAACACCTTATTCTTAATAGAGTAAAATTTAATCAATAGCATCGCCTTCATTTTGGGTGATGGGAATAAATGTGACATGTGCTCTAATACATGGAGTGGATATAGCATCCCTTGATTCTCAAATGAGGAGGGTGATGTTTAGAAACCTAGAATGGGTCCTTGTTGTCATATTGCCACAATTATCCATAATGGGAAATGGGTAGACCTAATTTGCCATGGTATATCCCTACATAAAATAATCATTTAGATGAAAAAGATAGACCTTTTTTGTTGGAGAATAGTGACACCTCCATCCATTCTATGCCAAAGTACACAAGAGATAGAGGGCAACAAGTCTCCTAGGAACAATGTTGTGGAAAAATAACTATCCTCAATGTTTCCAAGTTCAGTCATGGGAAATAAGAATGAGCATTAGATCGGGTCGTCTTGATATGACCCATGCCCTGACCCACATAATGTAACCCAGACCTGATCCATAACTTACACAAATGGGTTGGGCCAAAAAATTCAACCCATGCATACATAATGGTTTAGGGCCAACGTAAACCCAAACCCAAAAACCTAAGATTTTATTATTATTATTATTATTATTATTATTATTATATATGCATATAAACCACATGTTCACACAGTTGGTATGTGAATTTTGTATGATATAGATGAGTACAATATTCTAAAATGAATTTGGTTTGTCATATTAGAGAACAAGTACTAGAGTACTTTGAAGTTTTATGTACCCATTTTACATTAACATGTCATCAATAAACTACGACATGGTGTCAATGAAGTGGCATTGGAGTGGTAAAATCATTGTTGTGTGACCTAGAGGTCTTGAGTTTGACACCCCATGGTGACGGGATGAATGAATCGCCAATTTAAAAAGAAAAAACTTACATGGTCTAACCTAATGGGTTGGATGTATACTACTTACACTATGTGTGTTCCAAACATCATATCAATCATACATTTTACCATTCATTAAAATAAAGTGTCCATTTTTTAACCAATGGTAACTTCATGAAAATTCCAAAAAGAGTTGGATGATTGTGAATCTTCTCTCACAAATATATGGCATATGACCATGATTTTTCGAGATGCATGATCTAGTCAATATTCTTTTCACCCATATGGTTTGATTTTGTAAAATAGTTGTGAGTATAGTGTTTTGTGACAAATACATAAAAACATATTTATTGATATGTACACCCTTTCTAAACTATGTTAGTAAAATTATATATGCATATATATTTGAAAATGACTTAATTTGAATATGGTATTTGGTCTGGGCTGAAGGCGATCAAAAACCAGATTTATCACATGAGCCAAGTACAGATCGACATTCTCTAACATTACATGGGGCCTAAACCTAGCCCACGACCCACTTTCCAGTATGACTTTGTGCACGAGTCTACCAAATCTGGTATGACCCGACACAATTTTCATCCCTGGTGGAAAATGCTCCATCATTGACTACTTACTCATGAAATTCTTAAATCGCAAGCCTGTCAACTATGTTCGATATGTGTACTGAGTAATGAACGTATGGAAATTAATGATCATGTCAATTTTAGTTGTATTATTCATCCTTTCCTCAGA
Source organism: Alisma plantago-aquatica (assembly GCA_963693085.1). Classification (NCBI taxonomy): domain Eukaryota; kingdom Viridiplantae; phylum Streptophyta; class Magnoliopsida; order Alismatales; family Alismataceae; genus Alisma; species Alisma plantago-aquatica. Next base: position 1,855,479,936 of record OY856409.1, read on the forward strand.
AAACATATCATCAAAACTCAAGACCGGTTTCATTTGGAAGATACTCAGAACCTCTATGTTTAAGGCACCTAGGTTCAAATCCTTATGATTTTCATTATATTATATGTATGAATTGAGTCTCGAAGTGGTACACCTAAGATACATTGTGGAAAATGAAATTTTATGACACCATATGGCAGTGATGCCAAGGATTTTGTTAACTTTTTTCATTGTTGATTTTGTTTTTTGTTCTTTTTATATATCATATAGATGTATGGGTCCATTACTATACACAATACATTTCAAAAGTTTAATGGATGAGTAACGCACTTTCAACCAGAAAAGAAGCCATGGAGTTGAATACCCTTAGGGATATGGGTTGAAGAACATATAGGATTCAACAACTCTTCTCAACACCAAAGTTGCTAAGGGTGCATTGAAATGGGGAGAGGTATTGGAAGAGCATCTCAATAAATATAACTTACTCCCTAAGGAAATGAAAAGACTCTAGTTTAGAGGGCATGAGGAGGTTGAGGTAGGGGAAGGAGGTAGTTTCACTAAAGGTAGAAAGCATGGTTCCCATTATGTGCTTAAAATGTGAGACTCCTAATAACGGTGAATGTTACATTATTCAGTGAGATTTTACAAGGGATTCCTCTTTTCTAGTGTCTTTACTTTCACTTTAGTTGAGGTGTGATTGGTGTTGAATGGGTCTATAACATCAAGACAATGAAGATAATTATCATCATGGCGCACTTATCTTTCCCATCAATGCCTTTCTTTATCTAAAAGGGGTTTCAAGATAAGTTTCGACGTGTTCTTCACATTATCATCGGCATCATAGGTATCCATTAAAATACTAAATCAAAACCATGTTTCTTTAGCTCGTATTATTAGAGGAGATGAACATTGAAGTGTGTATTGGCCCAATTCGTGAGCCGCCATGGGTGGTTTGATTGGGGTGTTGTTAGGATGGAATAAGAATTATTCCTCAAAGCGTATGGAAGATCTTGGGTTTGAAATCGCATGAGGTTGAGGTAGGAAAGAAGGAAATGAGGGAGTAGTTCACTTAAACGAATAAAGGTCAAGCTTTAGAGCCAAGTTCAAATGGAGGGTTGTGGATTAAATTAAAAAGTGCCCATAGTAAAACTACTAGGCATAAAAATCATGATGTTACTAGAATGGTGTACCGAAGAGTTATCTAATTCTGCCTCTGGAAGGATGTGAAAAGCCATTTTCATATGTGGATGACGGTGCTTAATTATGGGATAAGGTTCTCATAAGGACTAAAATACGAGATATGGTTTCCACTTTCTTTGGGGACTTTGGACCTTTCTTTAGTCACCGTGAGGGTCTCGTAGTGTGGATACGAGGTAAACTTGACAGAGCTAGTAGTCAGGTCACTGCAAAATTGCTAAACAAGCGTTAAAATGAACAGCCTGAGACACAGACCAAGACTTGTTTACGTTCTAACTCAGACTTGAACAACACTTGCTTCACCAATGGTCACTTTGGATTTTAAGGCCACCATATCATGAGGATTTTAGGGCAAACCCTCTACACCTAGCTTAACGTGTGCACATCTAATTCGTATTTCCATCTTGCCAATCCCCTGAAAGTTTGGCATTGTTGGTCATTAAGGCCGTTCCTTATCTTGTAGGACTAGACATCTTTTATGTCTAAACGCAAACAACATCAATGTGCTCTTGCAAATAATTTAAGATCGATGACTCCACTGTAAATGTGCCCTTACCTTTTGAGACAAATATGTAGCAGAGAAATTTATGCACGATTAGATTGTCACGTGAAACATACCACCAGCACATACGAACACAGGACTCTGAAGTCGGCATAACAGGAACCGAACCAAGCTCGACGTTACTTACGGCAACGGCTCCATCTAATAGCGTTCAGCTGCAATAGCAGACCAAAACCAGATTACGGTTTACAATTGCAGTCTTGAAACTAGAGACCTCAATCATGGGAGTTGGTATCTCAATCAGGGGAGCGAAAATCTAGCCCGACTCGTCCAAATCCACATCATAGTTAAATGGTCTGATCCAAGAGATACATATTATTGGGTGGCAAATGCACACCATTATGGGTTTGGTTTTGAACCTGACATAGACAGGTGTCGACCTTTGGGCGGGAGTAAAAGGTTCTCGTTTCTTTTAAGTTAAACTAACCAACTAGCTGTACTGCGTCCCTATATTAGATATAGCATCAAACACCAGTGCCTAGATTGAACGATGGCTTTCTGAGTACCAGTAGAGGTCACAAGATGCATATGCATCTATGAAGTTGGTGCATGGTAGGTGGACCCAACCGTAGCAATCAATTAGAGGACGGCAGAGTGAGTGGCAGTTTGAAGTCACCACAAGTTTGACATCATTTGAAGTCTGTCAAATTGTTGCTTGGCCAAATTAATCACAGTAATGATACTTCCAAATTTGAGGTGCTAGACTATTATTTCGACCACTAACTACTGGGATTTCAAATGGATGGTATTGTAATAAAACGCCATTTTGCTACTAGCATTCGAGAGTCCACTTCAATCTCTGGCCAATGCCTTGTGTTAGTTGTTTATACGCTGAAATTGTTAGCTCATCCATAGTCAGATATAAACTGACGACACTGGAGCAACGCCGGCCTGGAGTAGGTAATGTTTGCCCTGTGCATAAGGAAAGATATTAAACTATGACGTTCAAGAGGCGGACCATCTCAATTCTTGCGAAGGATGTACAGCAACTACTTTTTGAACTTTTCCAAAAAATATGTTCTACGTTCTGACATCTTTCTTGTCCCTCTTCAAGAGGTTAGGTTTTGTTTTCCCTATAGCTAGACTTTAGTACCCATTGCAATTGTTTTTCTATTTTCTTTAACTGAATCACCAAACCGACTCCATATGTGTGTCCCCGGGAAAAAGGCCACCAGCATACGGCTTTTGCAATGTCGTGTCTCCATTTTGTTCATCAACAGTATTCCAATTATCTCTGCAAAAAAAAACAAATTAGTAAATAATACATCACAAAGATTGTGTTAATTATTAGTATGATTATTGAAATATTCCACTTAAGCCGTGAATGAAGTCTTTCGCATACAGAACAAAATCATACTCCCATGTGTAAATATCCAGATAAAGACATAAACTCATGACTATGAGCTAGTTTGGTTTGGTGACAAACAAACTCAATCAAATGATTGTCATGCTTAAACATGTTTTCCGTTTGGTAGAAAGCAGAAACGGATTCACTGATTGAATGCAGCATCACGGCATATTTGAATATAAAAATGCAGCATTTCTTATGATACACCATTATCCTGCACAGTCGGGTGGAGTTGCATACATGTCCCAACATTTTTGTATAAGAATTCTGCTTTTAGTTGTTTACATACAGGTACTAACCAAACAAAAACAAGTAAAAGCATTGTATACCAACTGCACCTAACCAAACATGTAGTTTGCAGTTTAACTTCCAACTTTCAGAAACAACTCTAATTTCATACTTCTCCCTCCGACTACATCTCACCAAACTAGCCCTATCCGTGATAGCAGGTCACTATTATCAACCTAAATACTCCCAACTATCGTGCTCGCTAATAACACAGGTGTAGAATGGAAGAGAGGGCAACCCAGTAATATGTGTGTCAATTGGGAACTTCTAAAAAGTGATGTGAAGCGTGTTCATCATCTCAAGTGGTGACTCTGAGCAAAACATGCATGTGGTGGGCATAGAAGACCCATCTTATCTAATTCTTTGACTAATGATAGAGATGTTCATCAGCCAACCAAACATGGTCGGGATTGAGATTTAGTGACCGTTTGGTAGGGTGTTATGAGATATACTTTGATGAATTAGAAATCTGATCAACTGTAATCATGTATTTCATGCTGCTTTGATTTGATTTGGTATGGTGCAACATGAGTTTATTGTTTTTGTCTGCAACAATATAGTAGCAGCAGCTGGCATTCCCCGATACTTTAAAGAGTTGTTGCTGCAACAGAAAATGTATCCCAGCATGGCATGTCACAAACCAAAAACGTAAGACAACTATATATCCCACGTAAATTATACCCAATCACACCCATCTTGAGTGTGGTACAAAAACCCAGATCTTGGAGGAATCTGAGTAGTTGTGTGCAGTTTGAATACCACCAGTGTTTTAAAAAGTGGGAAGCGGAAGGCGTGCAGACAGCACGTTGTAATCGATTAAATGGCAGGCTGGCGATTAAATTGGTGATTTTTTAAAAAGCGGCTGCCTAAATTCTTATATATTTTTATACAAAATTACGTGTATAAAAAAATATTTTTCTAAGGAACTTCTATACATATCTAATAAGCAAATCAGTAACAAACTAAGTATTAATCAATACTTTACTACTAATCAATATTTCTAATCACTAAAATCAGCAAGCAGATCATTAATTGTAAATAACAAAGTATGAATCATTGATTTAATTCTTTACTACGAAACAAGTAATCAGTATTGCACCAAAAAAGTAATACTAACCAGTAGTACCGGTCAATAATCACTGACAGCAGCAAGGAAATCAGTAAAACTAATCATGCATTAGAAGTATAATAGAGTAATATGATATTTACTATATACAATACAGCAGTACCCTAGTGTTACAGCTTACACACAAAATATGCATTCTAAATTAGGACTAGGTATATCATAGAACATTTCATGTATACAAGTTTCAAATATTATAGCCAACACTAGTTGGACCATGTCATTAATTAATGTTACAAGCTTAGAGCGGTAAATTTTTTTTAAAAGCGGGAAAAAAGGGCAAAAACAAGAAAAAAGCTGGCAAAAAGTGGGAGATTTTCTTCAAACCGAGTGGCGCTTAGGGGCTAAATTAAGCGGACGATGGTCTTGGCCGCTTAAGCGGCTGTCTGGGCCGTTTTTTAATACAGTGAATACCACAAATTACAGCCAACTGTTTACCCTTACCCTGCCAGATAATATATAAATCTTAAGTCTTAACACCACATTATAAAGCAGCAATGTTTTAAAAATATAAAGCGGTAAGCGTGAGGAAAGCACATTGTAACTGCTTAAAAACTTGTCATTTCTGGAGAAAAAAATAGGTTTAAATTTCCGATATACTTTTATGCCAAATTATACATGTATATAAAAAATATATATTTTTGAAACTTTTATGTATATCTAAACACTCCGCACAACAATATAAAACACCCAAATAGTTTATAACATAACTAGAAAACAATGATTATAGCTATAATATAGTAAATAATAGACTTGTCATAGATAAAACACAGTACACGACTATAAAACAATAAGTGTATATGATACCAACAACAATTTTGCATCACATGTTCACATCACTAAACCGTAAATAATCTACTTATCATAGATACCTTACTAACTTATTGTTACATTTACATATCATCAAATAGTCATACATTACAGTAGTACATAATAGTTACATATAATTTACTTGGATACATTACAACAATACCTTGTTATTGCGGCTTACATACAAAATTTGCATTCTGAATTAGTACTACCGCTTATCATAGAACGTTTAATGTATGGAAGTTTAATATATATGGTCAATAATACTTGGACCATATAATTTACTTCATGTTACATGCTTACAACAGCATTTCAAAAGACGGGTGAAGAAGGCAAAAAGCAGATGATTTTTTTGGATCCGTCTAAATGCCGCTCAGGAGCTCTTTTAAAAAGCTGGTGGCTGGGCTGCTCAGCCCATTTTTCATTTCACTTTTGTTGTGAATTTAAAACATGAGACAAAATGTAAACATTTGAAACTACACTAATTTTATTTGGTTGGAACTAGTTCAAACATATTGAATTTAAATTATTGCTTTTAGTAATGTGTAGATTCAAAAAGATGTTATGGAGAGAGAGAGAGAGGCCATTGACGCATCCCTGCTCTATCATTTGGTTTTTTCTATGCTTTTATCACCGCTCGTAAGCCTGAAAACGCGGTACGAATGGATCCACATGATTTATATGGTCAATAATACTTAGACCATATAATTTACTTCATGTTACATGCTTACAACAGCATTTCAAAAGGCGGGTGAAGAAGGCAAAAAGCAGCCGATTTTTTTGGATCCGTCTAATTGCCGCTCAGGAGCTCTTTTAAAAAGCTGGTGGCTGGGCTGCTCAGCCCATTTTTCATTTCACTTGTGCTGTGAATTTAAAACATGAGACAAAATGTAAACATTTGAATTGAAACTACACTAATTTTATTTGGTTGGAACTAGTTCAAACATATTGAATTTAAATTATTGCTTTTAGTAATGTGTAGATTCAAAAAGATGTTATGGAGAGAGAGAGAGGCCATTGACGCATCCCTGCTCTATCATTTGGTTTTTCTATGCTTTTATCACCGCTCATAAGCCTGAAAACGCGGTACGAATGGATCCACATGATTTATCTTCCTATCTGCACCTGACCACACACGATTCCGGCTCAGTACCGATTCCCGAATTGAGGCCCAAGTGTGCACTACGATGGGGTTACTCCACTGTGCCATGCCAAAAAAAATTAAGGGTAAATGCAGAGGTTGCAAACGCATTGAACCTAAGATGCACCCTACCAAACAGGCCCCTAGATGATAGCAATGATTAGGGAATGTTCTTAAGGAGAAAAATGATCGAAGCAGAGTCTAGAAGAGGGCTTCCGACTCAGTACCGATTCCCGAATTGAGGCCCAAGTGTGTACTAGGATCATAGTTATCCAGGCTCCCGCCTGGGCTCCGCCTAGGCCACCTAGGCTTTAGGTGGTCCGCCTTAAACTAGGCGCCTAGGCTTTTAGATAATTAAAGTGGATGCCTAAGGCCTTTTAGGTCCAAATTAAGACACTTGAAGACAAAATTAACACAGATTAGGTTAGATTTGGTCAAATTAGATCATGTTTAGTTATTTTGGGGAAGAAATAGATCTAATATAGGCCAAATCATATCTAATTTGGGCAGATTAGGTCTAATTTGGGGGAAATAGGTTTGATTTGGGATAAAATGTCTTGTTTGGGGGAATCAGACCAGATTTTGCTAAATTAGGGCTCGTTTAGGTCAATGTAGGACAAACTAGCAGAAGTTACGTCTGATTAGGTCATGTTATGCCAAAATCAGTCTGACTTTGGCTAAATTAGGTAAGGCTGTTAAATTAGGTCCAATCTAGATCGTGTTAGGTCAAATAAAGGCCGAATAGGTCTATCTTAGGTCATGACAGGTGTGATGCAGGTGAAGTTGTGATTGATTAAGCTTAGGGATAATCAATACAAATGTACATAATGACGTACATATTTAAATATAACTGAATGTATACACAAAATCATTTATATATATGTAAAATATAAACAAATATGAAGAACGCCTAGAAACGCCTAGGCGCCTAGGCCTCCTAGGCTTCTCCTAGGTGGGAAGGACCGCCTAGCCGCCTCGACAACTATGACTAGGATGGGATTACTCCACTGTGCCATACTAAATAAAATTAAGGGTAAATGCACATGTTTCAAACGCATTGAGCCTAAGATGCACGCTACCAAACAGGCCCCTAGATGATAACAATGACAATGATTAGGAATGTTGAGAAAAATGATCAAAGCAGTCTAGAAGAGAGCCAACAGTTTGCAACAATGACAGGAAGAACCATGTAGTGAGTAAAGACAAGTAGATTTCGATCAAATGCTTGAGGTGTCTGGCACCAAAGTAGGAGAGGAGTTACTGACAATTAACCGAAGCTTCCATAGAATAGTTATGGAAGATAAGTAGAATCAGGAGAAACAAGATCAAAACTGGATGATTGGCCACATGCAGTAAGAGAAATCGCACTAAATGCAGGACAAAAGTGATGGTGGATAAGATGTCGGTATGTTACAGAACGCACATAGAAGAGGCCAAGCATTCAAGTAAATAAGGACAATAGTAGGGAAACAATAGCAAGATGAGGGTAGGCAACTGAAGCAGTGAAATGAGAGGTAAAAATAGAGGGCACTTGGCACCATTGTGACAAATTCGGGATTCAACATTTTTTGGCTGGCCAGATAAAAACGGAAAACTTCAGGAAAAAGATAATAATTTTCGGTGGAAGTTCAGTCAACTATTCTGAAATAATCGAGAATAAGTCGCTTATATATACATACATACAAGTGTTCACATATCAAGATCAACTATTAGAGAAATCCAAACCGTTGATATTTATTATTATCGTATATATATATATATATATATATATATATATATATATAGAGAGAGAGAGAGAGAGACAGCGAGAGTCAGGCTAGAATACACTCAAGTGTACAGATCACGCTGTACACCTCAATGGTGTTTGCCTATCTAGACCATGTTTTTTCAAAATCTAATCCATTGATCTTCATGGTTACAATAATAATAGGTTACATACAAAATTTGAACTCATTTGGATGAGTGTAAGTCATTCATCCAAGGATAAAAAAATCAACGCACAAAACTAATTTGAAATACATGATTTTTGTCTCCTTTAGATGCACGAGTTATAAGTGTACAACTGAGCAAAAATTTATTATATAGTATGTTCTTATGATAATTAAGAAGATCAACGGTTTAAATTTTTCAAAAATTTACTGTTTTAAAAATGACTGAGGTGTACGGTGCCTCCGGTACACTCGAGTGTATTCTAGCCTCTCTCTCTCTCTCTCTCTCTCTATATATATATATATATATATATATATGTGTGTGTGTGTGTGTTACATGCAAAATTTGAGCTCATTTAGATATTTGTAAGTCTGCTCAACTAAGGCCAACAAAATCAAAGCACATAACTAATTTTAAGTGCATCATTTTTGTTATCATTAGATGCAGGACTTATAAGAGTGTATTACATCTTCGATACACTCGAGTAACTTCTAGCTTGAATCTCCCTCTCTCTCTTTATATATATATATATATATATATATATATATATATATATATATATATGCGTGTGTGTGTGCGCGTGTGTGTGAAAAAGAAAATCACTTCCCATAGAAGTTCGGTCAACAATTCTAAAATAAGCGAGAATAAGTTGCTTATATATATATATATATAGGACAACGATCCAGTGAGAAACATATCTTGTGAGAGCATGAGAGGCATTTGAATAACTCTCCACATAGATCAATTTTTCATAATCCAACCATACAGAATACAAGTAAACCTTAATATCTACGTTCCTATTAAATTTTATCATTGTCCAATTTGTAGATCATTCACAACAACCAAATATTTTTCGGCACTCTATATTGAATTTCAGGCTGACCGTTGGATGTAAAAAGTGTATATTGTACATATGGACGTGTAAACAATGTCTGATTGCATTGATTTTTGCGACAAGGTAAATGAAATGATGCTTTTTCCATCTATACGGTTGGATTTTAAAAAATAGTTACTAATTTGTAGTTATTCAAATGTCTCTCATGCTCTCATCGAAGGATGTTTCTCACTGGATCGCTACCCTAGACACACACACACACACACACACACACACACACACACACACACACATATATATATATATATATACATCTTAGATGTCACCTTGGCTTTCCACCCTCTCGGAGAAGTGGTCTCCGCCATGGGCATGGGAGGGGGAGACAATGCCTCACTTTATCACACACACACACATATGCTCAATGTTCTATAAATCAATATGTAATATATGTGTATATACATATCACACACACCGTAGGATGTTTCTCACTGGATCGCTACCCTAGACACACACACACAGATATATATATATATATAGGTATATATATATATATATATATATATATATATATATATATATATATATATATACCTATATATATATATATATACACATCCTAGATGTCACCTTGGCTTTCCACCCTCTCGGAGAAGTGGTCTCCGCTATGGGCATGGGAGGGGGAGACAATGCCTCACTTTATCACACACACACACATATGCTCAATTTTCTATAAATCAATATGTAATATATGTTTATATACATATCACACACACATGCAACTATTAGGTCACTAGACATACAATCTTATTGAGTGAGAATTGTAGGAAAAGAATCGAAGAAAAGTTTAATAATAACAATGTATATAATAATTTGACATTAACATATGAAAAGGGAGTATTGATTTATAGAACATTGAGCATACGTGATAGTGATAATGAGAGATAATAGGCAAATAAGAAAATTGTAAAAACTAAGAGGATTGTGTGTTTGTTGATCGAAGAGAAAACTATAAATTGAGGGATGTGAACACAACATTAGAGAATAGGAGGAAAAAGATGTTGAGACCACAAAGGATTGGGTTTTTTGTATACACTAGTCAAAAGACACATGCTAAGCACGTGCTGCACAATTAAATTATGTTGGTAAAGGAGAATAATTGATAACTTTTATAAGACTTTTTCGAATTAGTAGCACGCCATTAGCAAAATTATATGTATTTTCCTTCTTATGTATGTGTGGTTGACGATTAATTATATGGTGACTCTTTTCAATTTGTAGCACGTGATCGTTGTAACTATCATGACTGCTTTTGCTCCAAACAATTACGTAACCTATAAATTACAGGCACCTCGTTACAAGATAATAACTCGATTAATTATCAGTTGACTCCCTCCAACCTAGAGTATTAACAATTAATATATAATAAATATTTTTTGTAGAATTTGTCCAAGAGAACGTTGAACATCAAAAATTATCTCTATCCAAAAAAATTGTATGCAAGTAAGCACACAAAGATATTAATTTCATGTCATCAGCAAAATTATATGTATTTTCCTTCTTAAGCATGTTCAGTTGATGACTAATTGTTTGATGACTCCTTCCAATTTGTAGTATGTGATTCTTACAACTATCACACTGTGTTTGCTAGAAAACATTATGTAACTAATATGCACTATAATTTACATAAAACTCATTAAAAGATTTTAACTTGATTAATTATCATTTGACTCCCTCCAACCTAGACTTTGTTATTAGTATAGTTACACACATTTTTCTTTTAGATGTGTCTATTGGCAATTAATATATAATAAATATTTTATATATAATTTGTAAAAGAGAACGCTGAATATAAAAATTATCTCCGCTCAAAAAGTTGTGCAAGCAAGCATACAAACATGTTAGAATAATTAAATTTGTGTCGGTAAAAGAGAATAGTCGACTAACTTTCATAAGACTCTTTGTAATTAGTAGCATGTCATTAGCAGAATTATGTGTTTTCCTTCTTAAGCATGTTCGGTTGGAGACTAACTACTTGGTGACTCCTTCCAATTGGTAGCATGTGATTATTGGAACTATCACAACTGTGTTTGCTCAAAAAATGCACTATAATTTACACAAAACTCACTTAAGATAATAACTTGATTAATTATCATTTCACTCCCTCTAACCTAGAGTTTGTCATTAGTAAAGTTACACACATTTTCCTTCTTAGACATGTATCTACTGCGATTAATATATAATAAATAATTTATACACTATTTGTTAAAAGTGAACGTTGAATATCAAATGTTCCAAAAAAAGTCGAATCCATGTAAGCAGACAAACATGTTAGACCGCTCTCTAATAGCCAGACTATTGAAATGTGTAAACAAACTACTAAAATATGTAGACCAACTAATAAGATAAGCAAGCGCACAAACTCCCAGGACTCGGATAAACATAAATGAATGAGCCAGTAAGCACGAATACGAATACGGATACGTATCGAATACGGGTACGGGTACGAATACGGGGATATGACAATTTTCAAAAATATAGGATACGGGGTACGTCATGGATACGGAATTTTTTTTATATTTTTCTAATATTTTTAGAAATAACCAATATATTTATTTTAAAAATAGATGAAGACAATCAAATTTCATTTAAAATCACAATATTTCTAAAGAAAATGGAAACCAATACTGTAATATCAAACAATGATTTAAAAAGGGGTCTTTCATTCATATTAATGTGAGACAGAAATTACAAAAAGACGTGATAATATCATATTCTAAACCTTTCACATTTCATGTATCATGTAATGTTGTGCTGTAAAGTGAGTTGTGTCATCTGTGATACCAAACTATCTTCTCTCATGTATGGCTAGCTACAATGAAGCACGGATATAGATACAGAAATGGATACGAGTACGGGTACAGTACGGGGATATGACAATTTTCGAAAATATAAGATACGGATACAACATGGATACAACATTTTTTTTAATGTTTATTTTTAAAATTTTAACAAAAAATACCAATTTCATTCTCAACTCACAATACAATAGGGGGAGTCTAGAGTTGGAAGTCACATAATTTTGGGATTTTGAGGGATCACACAAATGGAGTGCTCTCTTGGCTACTAAATGGGTTGGTTGTATCCTGGCTGCATTGAGGTCATATCAAGCTAATAAAAAACGAATGCGACTTAAGAAGTATTCAGTATGTATTAGAGAGTATCTAGGGAGTATTAGGTATCAGATATGTATTCAGTACTGGCAGGACGCCTATTTTGGAGTATTCAGTGCTTCATAGGGGGAGACGGAAGGATGGGGATGCAATGATTATCTACAAAGGAGATGAAATAGATATTGTCTAGATAGAAATCCAGACTAAATCACAATGGATTTAATCAATGTTAAAAATTTCGACGAAATTCTCGGTTTTTGTGGCAATCGGACATCAAAATTGACTGACAAAACTCTCGAAACAAGCAAATCATCGATTTTTTTTACTTTTTTCTTATACTATGTACTAGCTAGAGCATATTTTTTGCACAGTTTTGTGTCTTTAAGTCTATATATTGTGTTTGCAAACTATAATGACTTCGTTCATTGATTTTGAGATTGATAATTGACATCAAAAATCCCCATCGAAACTATTCAAGGTCATTCACTAAAAAATAATGAGACCCCACCCGCACATATCCAATATGAAATATTATCACATATTTGAGTAGATCTACACTAGTATATCATTCTCGTAAAATTTCGTAAATTAATTTGTTTATTTTGCCGTCAAAATGCCAGAAACACATTTATCGAAATTTTTGTCGAAATTTCAGTTTCTGTGGCCACCGAAACGACATCGAAATCGGACATTTTCTTTCTTGGATTTAATCACCAAAACAAGAGGCATGTTAACCCAACGATACTAAATTGAAGCCTTTCATAGAATATGGAAGACATCAATGTGCATAAAACTTGCACCTTAGTAGGGAAAGCATCCGCAAGTACCATTTAAAGGTGAATGAATTGGTTTGCAATAAAGAACAAACAAAAATCCAGATTACATATGGAAGTTCTTTAATAAGTGAAATCCCAAAAAACAGAGGGGGACAAAAAATAAAGAGAAGAAGGAAGATTGGCATTTAGCAAGAGGAATGGTGACTAACCTTGAACTACTTCAAGGAAGCAACTGTGACAGCCTTGCCGCAAGCTACTACTTAGCAGAGAGGGTTGAGACATGAGCCGGTGTCAAATGCTAATCAAGTAATGTCATGCCCAGATTTTTTCTAGTTTTACCGACTGGATACGGCCTGAACACGGCATGGATACAGATTAGGAGTATCTGATACTCATGGAGTATTGGTATCCGATACGTATCGAATACGGGTACGGCACTTGTTTTAGAGTATCCGTGCTTCATAGTGAATGAGATGGTGTCAATTAAACAAAAGAAGAAAATCCGTGGTTCAAAAAAAACATAGTAAAAGGGTGCAGCTGAAGCATCTCGAAGCATCCAGTTGACTCCCTTTTATTATAGGTATATAAATATATAGACATGGAACTAAAAATATGTTGTTAGGATTTAGACTGAATCAATAAGTTCGCATAGAAGCATAAACGTAAGTATGTAACCTGTTGAAAAAAGTCTGATCAGAAGCAGACACACAACTTGTTGAAAAAAATGTGATCATATGCACACACAAAGACGGGTGAAGCATGCAGGCGAGTAAATGAAAAACTAACCCAAAATTTAAATTGAAGTAAAAAAATTTAAGCAAGCACCAGTGTATGAAAAGCGAAAACTGACAAATACACAGTTAGAAAAACACACGTACAAAAAGCATAGTATGCTTTTTTAGAGTAGGTTGATTCCCTGGTATTAGCAAGACCTTAAAATACATACACTTGATTTAATAACCGTCAACTTACTACTCAATAGTCAACCTAGTAGCTGTGACTATTTCAGATAAACGATCCAAGTAGTATATACTCAGTTTGATAACCAACTGAAGCAACTTGATCATATCAAGTCGGTCTTATCCATAGCTAAATAGTAACCGGGCAAGCAACTCCAATAGTACCATGGCACAAAGACAGACGCGTAAGGAAGCACGTTGGCAGTATAAGCAGACACATACGTAGGAAGGAAAAGCAAGCAGACTAACTTGACACTTGCGTTTATTTATAGGGTGGTAGATACACACACACACACGCACGCACGCACACATATATATACATTGTGGTTGGGTTTCTTTGTACATGGTCTTGTAAAAAAGGAGCAAGCAACTTAAAGGAGGAAAATCGTTAAAATATTGTCAAAAGTCAAACTTCGTACAAATCGCAAAAAGCGGAAAAATCATGAAAACTCGTATAAATCGCAAAAAAAAAAATCTACGACCAACATATATTAATTGTGGTGAAAGTTTGGGAGCTAATAAAATCGCAAAAAAAATGCTGATTTTTCATTGAAGTTGGGGACATTTGTTATATAGCTTGGCACAAGCAGGGGTTCTGAAGAAGAGGGACAAAAAGGAAAGCAGAGTGGGAACAAAAGTTGGAGATTTGGGATAGCATATGCAGGACAGCCTTAAGAATATCAATTAGAAGTAGGGATGCAATTATGGTACAGGTCATGCCAAAGCTAGAGAAGTTTTCAAGACTTTACATGACGGTAAGCATGCATGCAAGGAACTAGCTTCAAGTCCACAGAAAAATCAAGAAATTGGTACTTGCCGGCACAATTTTGAAAGTTTGTTCTAAGCACTGTCACAATTTACTCCAACTTTTAAAAAAAGTTGCATTTGAAAACGGTTTTTTTCGACCTGAAAAGGCTGAATAACTCCCAATTCCCGAATAGTACGTTTTATTCCCCTTTTTTCACGAATCAATCATGTTTTATACGTTTTTTTTCCATGATATTGCTTCAGACATTAACTTAGTTTGAGCATACATACATGTATGTGTATATCTATATATAAGTCTGCAATATTTATAATTTTATATACATATATATGTGCAATACACATAGATACACATTTATACATGCAACGGACACATAATATATGCATATATATACATACATACATGCATACATATGTATTTATATATGTGTGTGTGTGTGTCTGTGTCTATACATGTGTGTGTGTATTTAGATCCTCCGTCGGAGTTGTTGACAGATTTTTACCGTACGTATAATTCCAGAATCCTAAATTATTCATCTCAACCGAACGTATCCCAAATACCAAATTTGTGACTATCGATCTAAGGAATCATTATAATGACATGACCAAGGAATAAGGTATCCGATTTCGATACCGTTTCGACAGCATGGAAACCGAAATTTATGGAAATTTCGACAAAAATTTCGATAAATGCAATTGTGCCCGTTTCGACGCCAAAATGAACGAATTAATTTATGAAATTTTACAGGCGTGACCTCTACACCTAAATGCATCGTTTTATGCAATAAAATTTTATGTGGGGGTAGGTTAGGGAGGGGTCCTTCATGTGGGGAGGTAAGGGAACTGTCCTTTTTATTGAGGATTTCGATGAAGGATTTCGATGACAAAATGTAGGAATTAAGTTATGTAATTTTGCAATTATGAGCTATATACATGCATGTAATTATTTGTGCTCTAACATCACATATTCGATATGTAGGGCATCCCCCACACATTTTACTTGGGTTGATAGTTTGTTGTTGATATTGACTCGACAGTCAACCATTTCATTGGCCCTAAGAACATTAATGCAATGTTTCCAAGTAAAATCATTATTTATTGTGTATTTGGCTTCCTAGGACCCTCATTGTCTATTAACCACCACTAGGATACATGTCGTCCGCATTGAAGAAAATAAAATATAGCATAAAGCATGCATCGTATTAGTATTTGATAATTTGAGTAGCAAATATTAGGGAATGCAATGTAATTATGATATAATATATTATAGGTATATGCTATGCATGAGTAATAAATGGTGAAATAACCCCAATCCCCCTATAGTCCTATTCAAAAAACAACAATAACACAAAGGATTGCAATTATCGAAACTTCCATCGAAATTTCCATCGAAATTTTTCAATTTGTGTACAAAAAATCTCGAAATTGGCGAAATTCATCGAAACCGTCGAAATTTTTATCGAAATTTCGATAAATGCAATCTTGTTGGAGTTTCGATCGAAATCGGTATGGTTGCATGTTTCGGTACCAGATGCTACCGAAATCGGTATTTTGGGGCGAAATTTCGGTGATTTCGCCGAAACCTTATTCCTTGACCTGACACCTAGCTCTATTGTTGCCGCTATTTCTGTGATTTTCCAACTGTGATACAAATCATAAACATGGGTGAAGAAGTTTTGTAGATGGCCAGACGGAGTTCTGTCATATTTCCTATCATTACTGATAACATAGATTTCTTGTGAGGAAGAGAGGGGAGAACAAGAAAGATTCAACAGCAAAAGAGAGAGATGTACATTAGGAAGTAGGAAGTGATCTATAAGTTCTTACTTTGCACTGATGCTTTTGGGTTGATGAAGCTACAAGTCAACAGAATTTAGAAAATAGAAACATGAAACATCAAGCAGACTGAAAAGAGAAAATCGTGAAAAAGATGAAAAGCCATGAAGAATCGTGGAAAATCATATAAATAGTAAGCTGGAAAATCGTGAAAAGTCGTGAAAAAACGGCGACCAACATATTAATCGTGTTGAACATATTGGGGCCTATTAAATCGTGAAAAAATGTCGATTTTTAGTGAAGGTCGGAGACTCTTGTTACAAAGCTGAATGTCCACTGTAATTGAAGTAACAACTACTGGTGTTTCTTGAAGGTTCGAAAAATAGCAAACAACTAAGTTATTCGACTAAGATCACAGAGGAAGCACTAAGAAGGTTCGAATATAGCAAACTACTAAGTTATTCAACTAAGATCACATAGGGAGGCACTAAGAAGCCACCTAATGATCAGCCAGAATTACAAAACTAACCGAGCAAATCACACAATTGTCATTATTATTCTATATAACTGATCAAACTTAAGTTTTCCCATGTGGATGTTCCTATTCTTGTCATGGTTATAAATGTCCAATTTCGACGCCGTTTCTATTTTCTGGAAACAAGAATTTTGGCAAATGTGCTCTCGTCGACAAAAGATTCGGATACCAAATAAGGGAATTCAGTCAAAAACAATTACCGAGACACATAAATATAACTATTTATGCAATAGTACCAGATATTGATATGGTAGGGGGCTACTACATGTGAGTGAAAAGAAATGAAATTATTTTTATGGGGAATTGGGGATTCGGATACATGTACTAGAAATAAGTTATAAGATCTTATAACTTATGCCCTGTATGCAATAACAATATTGTACATAACATAGTTTAAAATGTCGATTTCGACGCCATATGGTCCAGAAATAGAAACTCACAAAATTTCGACCAAAATTTTGATACTTCCATTCCTGTTGACACAAGATTTCGACGCAAATTTTGACAATTTTGACGACCAAATAAAGGAATTAAGTCATGAAATTTTATCATCATGATCTACATATATATACACCTAATTATACAATAATATCATATGTTGGTATAGGGTGGGGGGATCTTACATGTGAGAGTGAAAATATGCAAAACTGTTTTGATCAGGATTTCAATCATCCAATGTATATATACATATATTCTTATGCAATAACATGTTATCGTATATTTAGGATTCAATTAACTGAGTAGGTCTTCCACATTTTAGAAGATATTTTTTAGATTTTTTTTCAAAAAATTTAATGAAACTGCATATCGGAAATTTCTGCATTTTGGCATGTTGATTTCGATGTTTGGTAGTGGCCGAAACCAAAGTTTTGATCGAAATTTGGCATTTGGCAATTGCAGTCAAAATAATAATCCATGGTACATAATCATTCTCAATTATCGGAATTTGTCTTAATTTTAACAATATAAAGTACCCGACCAACTCCGGGGATACGTGCATTTTCCATATCTGATCTCTGTCAAAATCAAAATTTCGACCGAAATTTCACATTTCATGATTCTTGTGTCTTGAGAGAGTCGTGGGGACCTCAAGACAAAAGATGTACACAAGTGAACAGGTCCATTAGCATATAGCTCAAAAAGTAATCAAATGATCTCAACAAAATAATGACTATAGTGGCGCCCACCCCAATATGTTTTTTTTTGGTGAACGCGCCCACCCCAATATGTTAATTGTGCATATCAGCTTGGTGACCCCTTGGACCTCAAGACACAAAAGAAGTGCACAAGTGAACAGGTCCATTAACATATAGCTCAAAAAGTAATCAAATGATCTCACTTACACCAAGAGAATTTTAGCAAATGTAAGTGATGAATGATCTATCAAACAAGTAGCTGTCGTGAATGTAAAGGCAAAGAAACCAGCAAACGGTGTGCAATCCATGTAGAAGAAGCAACAAAGATTGTCAAAGTTGTTAGTAATGTTAAAGATTACAAAAACCAATTGAAACACCTAAGTCAGCATTTACATCAGACACACAAGACTAAGCAGTTCGAGCAAACTAGGACAGTGTCTTATACGTAGATAAAGTGACGGGTACAAAAATGATACGATCAAAGCATCAGCTTCTGTCTCTATTAAAACCTAAAAGAGACCCCTAGTGGAATACTCATGGTCACCTGGTGTACACGGCATGGCCCAAATAAGTCATACGGTCAAAATATATTTATGTGCTTAACATGCCGGAAAAATTATCTTTTGATACACAGTAATTGATAATGGTAGATCGAGAGTGAGAAAAATATGGAGAAAATGGTATACAATTTTTTATTGAAACAAAGAAGAAATTGGTATAGAACTGAGAAGTGAAAACCACTTCTATACAACCAGTGTGGTTGTTCCCATTACATTTTTTAACCAAGTCTCGCTCATTGCAGAATGCCAGAATGTCAAGCCCGTGAAAAAACTTTAACGGGTCAAACAGGAAAACCATAAAGCATATAGCTAAACTTTGCAATCACATAACTTCATAGTGGAGAAAAAAGAGGGAGGGCCCAGACACAAGATAAGGATCACTGGCATATGGTGAGCAAATGTGTTCGGGTCTAACGATCATTAAGCTCTATTTGATAATGCTTTGGTTTTCTGAAGAG
Organism: Alisma plantago-aquatica; assembly: GCA_963693085.1. Classification (NCBI taxonomy): domain Eukaryota; kingdom Viridiplantae; phylum Streptophyta; class Magnoliopsida; order Alismatales; family Alismataceae; genus Alisma; species Alisma plantago-aquatica. The sequence goes on from OY856409.1 coordinate 1,855,499,283, forward strand.
GGAAAGAAGTCTCACGTGCCTTTTCATATAGAGGGGTATTACTTTCTCTTAAGGTTCAACTTCGTAGATGAGGCACGCTTGCAAAGCAAGCGACACCAGCAAAAAAATATACATTAAGCAAAATTAACAAAGCAAGACATTGTTGTACCCCACTCCTATCTAACTCTATTAAATCATTTTGATATTATTTAAGTGAGAACTCTATTAACTTCACAGTGTCCTTGTAGCTGAGCCAGCGATAGAATCAAAAGTACACACCCAGCACTGAGCATTTGATTAATTCACATATATTCACTTGCCACAAAAGGCCCACCTGGATGAGAGATAACATTGATTCAAGGACAGAAGGACCTTCCTGGATAGAACAGCAGAACTACTGTTACCAAAAAAATTAAAAACGCTGTCCATCCAGTGATGGTCCTTCGCTGCACCTGTCAACGGGAGAGAGAGATGATAAGAGACTAGAGAACTTCCACCTATGTAGATATATAGGCCTACCATTATGTGCTACAATAGCTCATCCCAAACCCAGAGCAGTAAAGCTTCGCACACTCAACCATAAAACTTTATTACTTCTGATGGGATGATAGTTGTTCTTATTTAAGTGTCCACCTCACAACATAATTATTAATTAAATTCAAACCGCATACTTATTTTTTGGACAGTATTTGGAGGCATAGTTACAAATTTTGTATTCGAGATACATTAGGTCGCGCTGAAAAATTGGGGTAAAAAGTGGTCAACGTACGGTAAAATTATGGTCAACAATTCAGGAAAAGTCAGAAAAAAATCCAATGATACACACACATATAGATAGATATCCGTGTGTGTTGGGGGGGGGGGGGGTATGCATATAAATGTTTGCATAAATATGTATATCTATTGCACACATATATGTATACATGTTTGCACAAATATGTATATCTATTGCACACAGACATATACATGTAAATACCTACAAATCCATTGCATACATATATTACACACATGCATACACACACATATATATATTATATTATATGTATCAGATGACCCCAACATGGTTGGGATTGAGGCTTAGATGATGATGATATATGTATGTATGTGTGTATGTGTATATATATATATAGAGAGAGAGAGTGTGTGTCAGACTAGGCTAGAATCAGTTCTATTCAAGCACAAATAGAACTCAATAGTTTATCATCTTGGATCAAATATATATTAAATCCAACCGTAAGATCGTATTCTTCACTCATGAATTAGCTATAAACTAATTTTCAACTCATTTGGATATTTTTAGATCATCCATCTAATGTGTTAAAAAAATCAGCATTTTAATTAGTTTCAGACCTTCAATTTTTGCTATGTTAAGAGGCAAGGGCTAAACTTATCCAAATGAGCTCAAATTTTTTTAGGTGTCTATCTCATCAGCATAGATCAACACTATATATTTAATTTTTTATTAAACTTTAATCTTGATAATTATAGGCATTAAAAAAATCAATTCTACTAAGAATCGATTCTATTTCAGTTTGACTGTGTGTGTGTGTGTTTACATATACAGACACATATATACACTCAAATTGAGTCAGTCTTAAATAGTATAAAATGAGAAATCACATGAAAAAAGTATAAAACGGGAAGAAAACGTCAAACACAAGTAATTCGTGAATAATACGGGAATAAAATGTAATATTCAGGCTTAGGGAGTTATTCGGGCGTTTGATGCATCAAGAGGGAAAAAATGGCATTTTAAACGTGACTTGTTCAAAAAGTCTATATTGTGACCATGCTTGGAGGTAAGAGGGATACAAATACTTCCCAAATAGGTTTTTTAGTTTATATGTTTCCCATACATTTATGTGCTAGTAACATTATGGGCATGCCTCTGTTAAATACTTCAACAACCTCTGTTTACTATGTTTGACTTTATATTTGGTTCATCCCGGAGAAATTGCTACTATATGGAAAACCATGTGTCCAATTCTAGTTGTGCCCCTCCGTCACCGCTCCCACATTAGGGATCGGCATCTGTGTTCAGAACACCCATAAGCATGGAGACCCAACGTAGCAACAACCACCGCCATTACCAATCAAATGAAGCCTAATTTGGTCACCACCTTTACAACCCCGGTAATTAATGCATTGATTAACAGTCCATCACATGAGAAGACTCCTAACTGCTGCTCAGTGCATGCTGTAAAAGAATCTGTGACACCAAAATTTTGGGTACTTGAAACTGCCAACATCTTCCCCGCTTTAATCTCCTCACCGCCCTTAGCAGCATCTCCGGCACATGCGACTGCAAGCTATCTACAGCTCCCTCTCCCTGCCATCTAAAAAAGACTACCGAGCACAGACTACTAGGATTTATAAAGTTGATGGCCAAAGTAGGTCTAATGGTGTTTTCTTGTGGCAAGAAGACTGGACAATGCCTTCAATTCTCGATGTTGTCCAGTCGAAAGGCGGCGTTCAATACAGATGAAGAAGGGCTGGAGGAGAGGGGAGTAGCTGACATGGCATGGGTCCCAAACCAGGTGGATCAACCAGGCAGCGCCCCCTCTGCTGGGAGTGGAACTAGAAGCAAAGGTGGACTAAGCTGTTGGAGTGTGCAACCCTTCCTCTGTGAATCTTGATCAAGACGATAATAATAGATGTCGTGTAATTAGTACATTTTCATAAAAATGTAGTTTACCTAGCAAATAAACATATCAATTACATCATAAAATTAAAAAAATGTGTATAAGGTGTCAGTTTCATTATATAACCTGGAAGAGGGTTTTGATGATGTAAATGAGGTAAAATAAGCAATTTGAAGAAGCACTATGATAAATATCCTACATAGCTACTAAATCCCAACAAAATACCAATAGAACTATTTTGGCATGGAATTTATCTAATAACGTTCTGTAAGAGTGATAATAGATAAACACCATCGTCGTAGTTATCTAAGCCCCTATCCTGATCATGTTGAAGTCTGCTACATGGGTCCTCTTTTTCCGATCTGCTCGACTATAGATCACATATTCAGATCAAGATGTAAAGATTCAAAATATCTCCTTATAAGCTCTTTCCAAGTTAATTTTGAGCATGCCTCTTCCTACTTTTCAGTGTGCTTAACTCAATTGCATTGCTTCGAATAGGGAATTTTTTTCGGTTTTGGTTGCATATTTCCATACCATCTCATCTGACCCTCACATAATTATCCTCAACACCAGCCACCCCCACTTTGTTCCTTATATTGTCATTGTACAAGAGAACATTCCTTGTTTACCCACAGATGCATCTCAGGATACGCTTTCCAACCACATTCATGTTGTTGAGGCCATGTTCTTCACAACTCAACATTCATTCCCTTATAATATGTTGGGTGTATAGTCATTCTATATAACTTACTTTTTAATATTCGAGGGATCTTCCAATCAAATAGTACTGCAGTTGCAATTCATTTCAATCAGCCTACTATGATCATGTGACAAACATCTAGAACATGGCCATCCACTTAAACTATAGAACTAAAGTAACAAAACTAATCATATTTTAATACATCTAGTCCATCCAACTTGACCCCACCATTCACAATTCTAAAGTGGTTGATATTTCAATGCATATACTTTGTTCGCTTCTACTAATCTAAAACCCATTTAATTTCAATGCATTCCTCCAAAGTTCAACTTTATCATTCAATTTTTCTAATTCATCATTTAGTACAATATCAATGTTTTAAAAAGCGTGAAGCGGGAGGCGTGCGAACGGGACCTTGTAGTCGATTAAGCGGCAGGCGGGCGATTAAGCGGGCGATTTTTGAAAAAGTGGATGCTTAAAATCTTATATATTTATATACAAAATTACATGTATGTGTATATAAAAATAGATTTCTAAGGAAATCAGTAATACTAACCAGTACCGTAGTACATAGTGCATAAAAAAGGAAAAGAAATCAATGATCTGCCTGTTTTGAGAGTTTCGTCAGTCCATTTCGATGTCCAATTGCCATCGACACAGATAAAATTGGCAAAATTTCGACCGACAATTTCATCGACATTTTGAACAATTGTAGCCGGCCAACAGCTGCTGTTTCTTGCTTGGTTGGGTGTCTGCAAGAATATGTTCTACAACTTTCTGTCACTTCCCTTATATTAATGCTTTGATCTGTCTCGTGTGTAGTGTGACCCATGTCTTTCCATTACTGCTTCTTGCCCACCAAACCTTTGTTGCACTGTCCCTCTTACTGGCCCAGCACTACTACTCCCATGATCGCCACTATCCTCCAGCCGCAAAACCTCTACACCCTTATGTTAACCCTATTTTCCCATCCATCGCTAAACCCACCCATCTATCTCTACTGATAAACATGTATATTCTGTCAATTTAAAAATCTTGCACCCTTGCATAATGTTATTCCCCTCCTACCTGTAGTAGTACCTGAAGCTTTTATTTCTCATGTTCTTCCATGTTGCTACCCACCAGAACCTCCGCTCCCCCCGCTTGTTGCTCGTCGTCCCTACCTTGTTCTTCTACTTTGACCACTGAGTGTTTGATATGAAGCGCTCCATTTCCGTGAGCACGCTAGAGAAATAGCAATATATTGTTGTCGCATGTATGTGCGCGATGGGTACCCCCTGTAGCTCTTTTCTGCAATATGCAAGCACAAGTGGCAGATATGTGATATTGATGTACCCCTATGTCTCCTTATTGTTCCATGGACATACAAAACTCACCACGGTTCTGTGGAGTCAACCTGCTTGATGGATGACGAGTCCACTTAATCATTGGTTCCTTAGTGACTCCCAATTCCAACCCTCATCGTCATCCCCAAGACAGTTGCTTAAATTTATGATAGTCAAGTTCCAAGGTTGAGACGGCAATCTTACTGACAGCGAACTTCCTTCCTTGGATACTGCTTTTTAACCTATGTACCAGGATGCGATCATTGTAGGAGACCCAAAATAAGTATTAACGCATTGACAATTAGCATGTCGGCATTCTACTATTACCTTCTGACCCTTCCATTATTGTTGTGGGTGATCTGATCTCCATAGATATGGTATCATTCTTCCATCTAATTTTGTTATTCAATGGCCTATATGGAAGATGTATGTCAGCTTTTTCTCCATAAAAATTATGATAGACCCCCACAAGGGGCGGCCTCCCCTCAACTTCCTGACGAGCGGGAGCTACCATTGTTGTTCTTCGTGCTTGGTGTGAGGCACAGAAATAGAGAAGAGAAAAAGATCAAAAGGGATGAGCAATGAATATGCAAGATTCATTTATTTGACCATGGAGCTTCTACTTTGCTATTTGAGCAGGCTTCCGGAGTTACATTATTCACCTTTAGATATGTGCATTTTGCATGGTTATTCTTTTGAAGCTTATTTTTGTTGAATTGGTGTCATCCGACTATGTTGTTTCACTACCTTATGTACGTGCTATAGGTAAGTTGACTTTATGCTATATGTATGTACTCCCTTATGCATTTCGATTCCTAGCTACTAGGTTCCAGCACTTCCTAGGATTTGCTACCTGTAATCCAGCACTCTCTAGCCTACGGTGTTGCAACACTCTCTGGCATGGTTGTGCTTTGTATGCAAGTCGACTACTATCTGCTTGTGATCCAACACTATCTGACATTGACTAAGCACCATATGGACTATGATCCTTGTGCCTGAGATGAAGACATGCACCTACCTATTCTTGTCCATCATTGCTCTAGAAGTTGTTCTTGTCTATTTAAAGCTTCCTTGTTGTCTGCTATTTGTTGATGCTAATATTATATTCTTGAGGGGCGGTGCTTGAGTGTTTATTTGTGAGACTTTAGGAGATTGGTCTTTTATATCGACTGAGCATTATCAAACTTATGTTTATTTTCTTTGTTTTAGTTTTTATTCGTATCTATCTTTGCAGGCCGGGTATGATATTCTACCATGCTCTAACTTGAGGGGGGGAATTTTGAGAGTTAGTTCAAAGCTTAATTGCCTATTTAGTAAAGGGGCCTAATTGTGTTGTCCCATTAAGGTTGTGTCCAAGTATGTAATCGTGTCGCCTCTCCTACATATAGGAGTAACGTTTCTTTAATGCAAACACATCTTGTAGCTGCCTATTTACTCTTTAACAAAGCCAATTCATATTGACATGGCTTTTGTCCTCCATAAGAAACTTAAGACTAATTAGACTCAATGTTTCAATTGAAAATCAACATAAGCATGCATGATGCATGACGAATCAAGAATTAAACCTAAGACATTAATTGTAATTAGATAGTAACGGCAGGCCATTCTGCAAGCCACATTACAGATAGGTTTCATTGCAAAACTAAAAATGAGATACTATGAGAGAATTACTTCCACATCAAAATCTTAGACAAACTTAATAATATCAACAAGCCAAACAAAATCAAACCAAATTAGCAGGTTTAGTCTTGTGAAAAGATCTTATCGTTTACTACAATTCAAAGAGGCTTCCGGACTAATATATACAATTTGGTTTACTAGAGAGACGTTTGAGTATACTGCATAGACAACATCTGTTGTTACTAGCAGTGACAATGAGTTTGGATGCTGAAGTAGCAGACCACAAAGAAAGGACAGAGAGAATGGAGGCCACAATTTAGGGGCAGGTGTGGATGGTGCAATGGGGGTGAAGCAGTGGTCCTGCTAGCTGCGGTGGCTAAAGAATAGAAGTTTTAGAGGAGGCTGAGAGGTCATGGTGAAGGAAATGTGGAGGTCGTAAAGCGCGGGATTCGGGTCATTATCATATTGGCATGCAGGCAGAAAGCAACAGCCAATCATCATCATCTAAGCCTCTGTCTCAACTATGTTGGGGGCGGCTACATGGATCCTTCATTTCCATTCAGCTCTATCATAGGCCATATTCTGGCGCTAAGATGTAGAGATTCAAAATCTCTCTTTATAAGCTCATCCCATGTTAATTTAGGCCTTCCTCTTCTTCTATTTATTGTGCTTGACTCAATAGCATTGTTTCGTATATGCGCATTAATCGGTCTGCGTTGCACATGTTTGTACCATCTGAGTCGGCCCTCGCACAACTTGTCCTCAATGCTCGCCACCCCCACTTTATTCCTGATATAGTCATTTCTCAGGCGATCTTTTCTTGTCTTCCCACACATCATCTCAACATACGCATTTCAGCCACGTTCATCTTGTTGAGACCTTGTTTCTTTACTGCCAAACATTCACTCCAGTAGAGCATAGTTGGTTGTATAGTTGTTCTATAAAACTTACTTTTTAACTTGAGAGGGATCTTCCGATCACATAAAACTCCAGTTGCACTCCATTTCAACCATCCTGCAGTGATCATGTGACAAACGTCATTTTGAACATCCCCATCTATTTGAATAATAGAACCCAAGTAACGGAATTTATCACATTTTGGTATATCTACTCCGTCCAACTTTGCTCCATCATTCACACTGGGAGATTGGCTGAAATTGCAATGCATATACTCTGTTTTGCTCCTGCTAATCATCAATCCATTTGATTCCAATGCATTTATCCAACGTTCAACTTTATCATTCAATCCATCTTTCCATAACAAGAACGAACAGATATGGGCTTAAGTGTGGATCCTTGGTGAACCTCAACTGTGATAGGAAAAGTTGGTCTCTCCTCCAGGAGTCTTCACACTAGCAGTAGAGCTATCATACATGTCTTTGATCAAGTCAATGTATTGGATTGGCACACATTTTTTCTTCAAAACCATCCACAACACTTCTCTAGGTACTCGATCACAAACCTTTTCCAAATCAATAAACACCATATGAAGATCTCTTTTGCTTTCTCTATACTTCTCCATAAGCCTCCTAATCAGAAAAATAGCATCTGTTGTTAATCCGAAAGCAACAGCCAATGTCAGGAGAAAATGTGAGTGAAGGGGAGGCTCTTTATTATTTCACTAATGCATTGAAAAGGAATCACATTGCAGGTTTTACAAGGATTGCATAAATTTCACTTGAGGACATAAGTTTGTCATAGCACTAAACTTAAATCACTCTAAAACTATGCTTAGTAAGGGAGGAATGATAAGTAGGAGAAGGGAGAAGAAGATATTGCCTATAAAAAGATAAGATGCAAACTGGAAGGTTTTCAATTGGCAAATCATGGGGTCAATCAGTCTTATTTTTTCCCCTCCTAAAATGGTGAGGAATGGCCGCCGAGGGGGGGTATATGTATTCTTAATCATCTGCCCTCCCGTTTCCCTTTCCCCAAACCCATGTAACCGCAGAAAAGGACAATGATGGGAAATTCCATACATGTTTCTTATTGAGAGATGGGCAACCCGCCTTTCTTATTATCCTACATTGGTGGCGGCAATCTAGATGCTTGCGACATCGCAGTAAGAAGGGCGGCCACAGCTCCTTCAAGGTGGAACAAACAGGCAATCAAGGCAGTCGATTGCATATAGTACCAGTAACAAAGAAGCTTTTGAGATTGATACGACTTCACGGCGTAGCAGGGAAAGGACATCGTTGCAGGCAGCCAAGCAACGCCAAAGGGCAACGATCGCCTACAAGGGAAGGCTTCACCCTCTCTCTCTCTCTAGGTTAGTGGCGTCGGAGCGACTACTTTGATAGTTGATACAATGTGGAAAATGATAATAGTGAGAAACTCCTTGTATGTTTCTTATTATAGATGACCAGCCGCCTCTCCTATATTATAGGTATAGGGGGAAGCGTACAATTCAAGCAAAAGTCCAATGGGTCAAAACACAGTTGGGCCCATATTACAATAGATCCAATAACTTAATTTATTAGATAGTAAGACTCTCTGACGGTATTAAAAAAAAATCAAAATCGAGCGGTTAAATAATTCATTTTCCCTCTCTTTCTGAAACCTATGTAACAAATTGTGCTCTTAAACTATTACCATTTCCCTCTTTCTTTCCACACACTTATGTGACCAAGCAACTTTATCTTACTTCCCCTTTTCTCTTTTCCCTTCCGCTTCCCATTCCCTTCCCCATCCTATCTTTTCGCCATGTATCAAACATAGTCTAAATGAAAAATGCACAATTGCATAAGCATTGATAGAAGCACCTTTTTGAAACTGAAAGAGAACCAAGAGAAGTTATCTAAATATATATTGATCGGCTTAGGCGTAGTCTTCCAGTTTCGCAACAGCATATCTAATTATGTCCCGATAGAACATACAAAATTAAATCAAACCAACACAATAATTTATATGTCCCGATGCAGCTTAAAGTTTCTTCAGTTCAGGCTGAGCATATTTCATTAAAAACAGGACCCCAGGGCTGCTGCTTGAACTGCTGACTGTTGTGGCGATTCCTGGAGCTACCAGAGGCATTTCTGGAGCAATCTGGGGTAACTTTTATTCTACCCTAAGTCTGTTTCTTCCTGTGATTCCTTCTTCTACCTTGTCTATGAAGATCTATAATGAAAATAGTGAAATATAAAAGATATGGCTGCTGTAGATCTACCCAAACTTGAAAATCTACAAACTCAAGCTTCAACTAGGTACATACAACATAATTATGCAACATTTATACACTTTAGCAGGGATCTGAGGTAAGTTTTATATCTATTTCTACCTCTCACTCCTACTTCTACCTCGTCTATGAAATTTATAAAGACAGCAGCGAAAAATAGAGGAATATGGGTGTGTTGCATATCTTCCCAAACTAGAGAATCTACAACTTAAACTTGTAGATTTATGTATAAATGCTGCGAACTTACTAGATGTGGATATACATATCTACATGTCATAGAAATCTTAGATTCTATATCTAATCTAGGGTTTTGCTACAATAAGCAAGTTTTAAGTGTGGGTGGACCGAGATACAAGTATATATGCAGATTATAGGCATCATATGAGTTGAGTGATTATGATGATAAAATTAATGAGCTATGCACAACTACCACCATGACACTCGAGTTTTAACTAGGAACGTAAAACATAATCATGTTTCGTCTATGCAATTTAGCATGGGCTCCTAAATCCACAAACTTGTAATAAGTTTAAGTTGTATTCTTGATGGTTGCAAGCTGTAAATTTCTCACTTCTTAGTATACTGATGATGAACATCTACCCAAGTCCCCAATGAATGATATAGTTGCAAAATGTTGTATATTAAAAACTACATATTGTGCTAGCAAGCTTCCATGACTTTATTAATTAATTCCATCACTGAACTTGATATTAAAATCCTTATCAAATTTGTCATATTTCCTTCGTTGACACATGTAGTAGGATATACCCCCAAAGCCGCCACCACATAAGCCAATATGACATATTAGTGCATAAATAAGTTTATGTATGTTGGTACAACAATCTCGTAAGTAATTCATCATTTAACTTTTTCATTCTGGCGTCGAAACACCAAGAATGCATCTGTCAAATTTCTATAACTTTCTATGTTGGGTACGCCAAAACCAGACATTTTCTTCTATGAACGCTTCCCAGCTACTGAAAAGGATGAAATTTCGATATGATAGCAAAAAATGTCCCAAAAAATCTTTCATTGTCCGAAATGCAGACAAATTGTCAACTGGCCAAGATTTAATGGATTTTCAATCAGTTGTTTGAAGGGCAGATAAACAGATACACATTATGTCAAAATTGTCAATATATTTGCATGTCAATATTAGTCATTGGAGGGCTACATGTTTCTTTGATTTGCAATTCTTCAATTTGCTATATTTAGTATCATCGTCACCTACAACCTACAAATTGTTCAAGCTTTGAGTGGTTCAAAACCTTTGTTAATACAACCTTGATTCTTCACTAGTTATATTATGATTATCATACAATCGAATTTGTGTGAATTTCTTTTACCATGGGTGGCAAAATAGTCTTCAGATCAGCAAGCCCAGCCAGCACTGATGAAGCAAGCTTTATTCAAAACTTATTGATACTTTAACTTGTGCTCACGTAGAAACCATTGAAGCAACAAAAACAATATTTTATATGAGCCGAGAAACCTTTACTAAATGGCAGGAATCTTGAACATAAGATTTCATTACACCATATGAACCTAAGTAAATGAATATTACTAAGATAAATGTTACACGGTTAAAATACGATAAATATTTACAAAGAAGAAGAGAAGTAAAAAGGGAAATATAACAAGTATTGGATTATACAATATACTAAAATAATGACACATATTAATATAAATTTTCCCATCTTAGTTACGGAGGCAAAGAATGGGCATCCGCACAGGTCATAGCGCCAACCATCACCTGGCCTGATCCATTTTTTAAATTATATGTTGGATGTCTATACCTTATGTTGCATGGATAGACTGATTGTTGTTAACGTGAGTCCATGGGATCCTAGCTATCAACCATCTGCCTGATGGATTCAGCATGATTGGAAGTTTTATAAGTTCTGAACAAATCACAACCTTTCCATAAGTCACACTAATCATCGACTTTTTCCCCGGTCATATGTGACTACAGAATACTCCCCCCATTCTTGAATGTTCCGTTTCATTCCCTTATTATTTGTGAATTATTCGTCCTTTTTACATTTTTCCCATTTTATACTGTTTTAAGACTCTGACTTTGGTCAAGTGCATATACAAGTGATTATATAAATGTATATGCATATATGTATGTATAAGAGTTTCATATATGTATATAGGTAAACACCACATATGTGCATCTGTATATGTGTTTGTGTGCAATATATATGTGTGTGCATATATGTATATACAATACATATGTATAATATATATCCTTCGACTTTTTCCCGAATTGTCGACCGTACTTTTACCATAAGTTGACCGCTTTTTACCCAAACTTCCTACATAATTCCTGAATTCCGGATTTTTCAACTCCGATGAACGTATCTGGATTACCAAATTTGCGACCGTGATTACATTCATGATGTATTGAATAATGATGATATTCATTATATTATTCAGCTCTTATGTAGATTCCTCCTGAACATGACACTACGAAGTTTGTATGGGAAAATGATGCCTGCTTCTCTACATTTAGGATATATGAATTCCAGCTTGTGGGGAGACTTAGCCCCTTAGCTAAGGAAGTTTGACGTCCTATTTCCTAAAAATGAGCCTAGTTCTTTGTTTAGACTTTAGAGAACTCCCAATATGAGATTAAGGACCTGAGCCCTAGATGGATCTACATGTGTTTTCGATGAGGCTTCACTAAGGAGATGGATCTCAGGCTATGATTGTAGTATCAATTAGTAATGAACGAAATCTGCAAGAAAATCAGTAAAATCAGTATAACCATTAGAAGTATAATAGAGTAATACGATATTTACTTGGATATATTACAGCAGTACCCTATTATATACAGCTTACATACAAAGTTTGCATTCTAAAGTAGGACTAGGTATATCATAGAACATTTAATGTATACAAGCTTCATATATTATACTCAATACTACTTGGATTATATAATTAATTAACATTACATGCTTACAGCAGCATTTTTTCAAAAAGCGGGAAAAAAGTGGGGAAAAAGCAGGTGAAGCGGGAAAAAAGCGGGCGTTTTTTGAAAACCCGCTCAAGCGGGCGCTTAAGGGCAATATTAGGCGGATGGACTTTGCTGCCCACTTAAGCGGCCGCTCAAGCGGCAAGGCGGCCGTTTTTCAATTCACTGTACAATATCATCATCAAATAACATGTACCAAGGAACATTATCTCGAACATGCTTTATCAACTCATCTATAGCAAGAACGAAAAGATATGGGCTCAATGTCAATCCTTGATGTACCCCAACTGTAGTAAGAAATCTTAGTGTCTCTCGATCCAGAGCATTGAGCTATCATACATGCCTTTAATCGAGGCAACGTATTGGATTTGCACACCCCTACTCCAAAATCCACCACAGCATTTCCCTAGGTACTCGATCATAAACATTTTCTAAATCTAAATAAACGTAAAGATTTTTTTTCTATGTACTTCCCCATTAGCCTCCTTGTCAAAAAATAGCATTTGTTGGTCATCTTCTAGGCATGAAACAAAACAGGTTGTCTAATATCTGCTTTACCTTTGCTCAATAATCCTTTCAAAAGCTCCACAGTGCAACTCATCGACTCGATACCTCTATCTAGTATCTTCTGTGTGGGATTTTAACTTGTAACTTGGTGTTGTGAGTTTTTTCTTGTGAGTAGTGTCTTAAGATAAGAACTTGAGAGCATGAGTTCTATGCATCATGTATCTTTGTGCGTTCATGTAAAATACTTAACTTTTGCTTCAAATTTTGACAAGAATTGGCCAGTGTTTGTGATTTGATTATCTGGTTGTCAATTGTATAACTTAAATAGTATATTATATATAATCAATATATATTTTATAAGAATGCCTTGGTACATTCTGAGGCTTAGTCTCGACCGTCACGAGGTTTAGGCCCCGCCTCGCCGAGATAAAAACACATTGATATGCCTCATGTACTTATCAACCTTGTTGCTCTCCAAATTAGGGTAGCTTGTAAATAATCGAATAAGTTGGCAGATCGTGTCTAACAAATCTCAATTCATCAATCATGGCCAAAAATGGTTAGGTAAAGACTACTCAAATGAATGACCAGTGAGATGAAGCCATGATGTTAGTTCTTAAATAGCTCGAAAGAAGTCACTAAATTCTTCCACTTACATGGTCAACAAGTGATGGATGATTGACGGGTTTTTTAAGGAGTTGTAGCGCAAAAAAGATCCTACGCCTCACATCATTATGCTCCCTATGGACTCGTGTATCTAGTGGTTAGAAAATTAATATGCCCCCACTGACTTGTGTGTAACATCCAAACAACAAGCAACAACATGCACAGAACCAATCAAAGACAAGTTGACTTGACTTGAGGGCAAAGCAAGACCACAAGTCACTCATGAACAATATAACGGCCACTAGCAAAACTGCATGTCCAACAACAAAGAAGATTTAGCCTGACAAATTTGCTAAGGGGTTTGCTATGCTATTAGCGTACAAAAATGAAGACTATCATCTTCACCATATTAGATGATCATTCAATACCACATTCGCCGTCATAATGTCTATTGAGGCTCCTTGTTTGAAGTAGATCTAGATTAATAAGAAAAGCATGAGGTAGCTCGCCTTTACACACCTTAATTCCCATATTGGGTAATTAGTTCAAGGTATGTTGTGCAGTAGCCAAGTGATTAATATACATAATAGATGGATGGCACAACAGACCTCAGTCAAAAAGACGTGTAAGAAGGTGATGAGCCCAATATGTGCATTCTCTCTTAAAGCAATTGCAATTGAACCATGGACAAAATGTTCATTTACTTTTGAATTGTAAATATTATCAACTTTTCACAGCCTCCAAAATTCTCAAAATTCTACTTCATTTTCGATGTAGTTAGGCCAGACTCGATGTACGATCTGCAATACTCACCATTTAGCAAGCAATTGTCTTTTCACCGTAGACACTTGCAAGAGGTTAGCTTCTTAGGAAAGAATGTTGAAAGCAAAGTGTTTGAGAACTTCTCTAGTCTCGACTAAAAGATAAATGACTAACTTCCCACTGACTTCTCTACAAGCCGTACTGCTCCCCAGTCAAATGTGGTGATATGATAGGATAGATAGAGCTCCAACAATACAACACCATTCAATTAAAGATCGCTAGAAGATTACAATCACATGGCTAATCAAATTTCATCAGTACATTTGGATTGGATGCATAGACTTGCCTATTTTCAATTTTGCAATCATGACGCACTGCATTGACTCAATTATAAAATAGTCTGGTGCCTTCAAGCCTGTTGAGAGTTAATTGGTTCATGCATGAATTGCCTATCTAGTAAATGAATCTCATTGTGTTAACCACAAGGGGTGTGTCTGAGTCTGCAATTGTGTCCCCCTCTCCTATTTATTATAGAGTTCCTCTAATGCAAACACATCTCGTGGTCGTCTATTTACTCTTATACATGGTATCAGAGCAGAAGATCCAACCCAAAACCTAGACGAGGGGGAAACGAAAAAGAGCAGTAGTGCGCAAGGAAGAAAATGTCCGATTTCGACGTCGTTTAGGTGGCCACTGAAACAGAAATGTCAACAAATTTTGACAGATGTTTTGATAATTGCATTCTTGGCGTTTCGACAGCAAAATTAACGAATTAATTTATGAAATTTTACCAGAATGATCTACTAGTATAGATCTACTCAAATATGTAATAAAATTTCATATTGGATATGTGGGGGTGGGATCTCATCATTTTTAAGTGAATGACCCTAAACTGTTTCGATGGGCATTTCGATGGGGAATTTTGATGTCAATTTTCAATGGTGAAATCAATGCATTAAGTCATTATAGTTTGCAAGCACAATATATAGACTTAAAGACACAAAATTGTGTAAAGAAAAGCTCTAGGCTATGAGACAGTCAGACCATGTGGGCTGCTGTGGTCAACAGTTGTGGTTAACATGTATGTAACATGACATTAAATAACCAAAAAGTGAAAAAGGCGTGCTTTAAGCATCCTCTGGTGGTGGTCTAAAATGTCAGGTCTAGCAAGTGTGTATTCTCTAACTGCTTTTTTCCTCAAAAATGTTCTGAAGAGAGTGAGAGATCTGCTTAAATTATGAAGAGGTCTGGGGCTGAGTTTGTGAGTTGATCAGGAAAATAATTATAATTATAAACTACTAAATCCAGTTTGAATTGTAAATATGAAGTGAGCATTGCAGTTTTTCCCAAATTCTCGCTCACAGATATGAACCGAGTGGATGCAAACACGCTGAGAAATTCCCAACCGATAAAAAGAACAGAGAAATACTTTCAGCTTAGTTCCAGTCGAAGGTTAGATGTCATCTTATGTGCGACTGAATATCTCAAGTTGACACATCAGTTCTAAGAAAAAGGGAATTACATGTTGGTTAATCCAGAAAGATCACATTGGTTGACGAGATAAGTAGCACACTCAACAGAACAAACCCAAAATCAGTACCACATAAACAGTGTAATTCCATCAGCACTAAAAAACAACTATATAACACAGCCATTCAAAAAAAATTGATATACCACTGAGTTTGTGACTGCCAAAAATTGAATTTCATCGTGATGAGAACAATTTAGCTTAGAACTTACTTGGGCCGTATGTCAGAAGAAGAAAGCTCGAGGGATCGGCCAACTCCATAGCTATCTGAACTAACAATATCATCTGACTGGCTCATATTGGCCTGACAAACAAGAGGAGGGAACTGGCTCTCATCCTCACAGAATATATCCACGGGAACAGTTTTCTTTAGCCAAGGTGCATCACCAGTAAATCCAGTATCAGCAACAGTGTGTTCATATTTGTCAACATTGTTTCCTTTGTCAATCAAAGCAGACGGAGACCCAGGAAAGAAATAATTTTCCTTCATGCTGCACTGTGAGATCTGGTTGTGAGGTAGATCAGTCTTAACATCTTCTTGAGTCAGCTTGTTGTCCCTTATTGAGGAAAGCCAGCTGGATGAACCACCAACTATACCAAGATTGTTCTGACATAATGGAGTGTCCCACATCTTCCATGCACCGTGATCATCTGCACTATTGGATCCATCAGGACTTTTAGAGTCCCTAGTCCTACGGATATCTATGCGTGCACCAGGAGCACTGCACTTTTCCTCAGGTCTTACTCGTGGAATGGGAGGTTCAACTGGGGATAGTTTTGTCAAATCAATATTGACTACATTGTTCAACGGACGAAAATCATCCAGTTTACCATTGGCTAGAAACTCACTCCCTACATCCACAGGAAAGTTATCAAGAGACTCTGAAACGGGTCCAAGGAGGTCAACAGGGTCTGGAATATAGCAGGGATCTTCAAAAAGTTCCATCTCAGAGCTACAATTATCCAATGATTCTCCAGCTCCAATAAAAGGGTATAATGGTTCTGTTCTCAAAGGTGACACCATTGATATTAAGCTACTATTGGTGGAAGTGACGCCCATTGGGTACACGGGGAATGGATACGATGATTCAAACTGTAGCTGCTTGTGTGGTGAGTACTGATCAGTCATTTGTGACATTAGACTGTTCTGATTCTGACAAGATTCGCTCTCCAAGTTTGTATTTGTGGAAGGTGAAACAGCAGGGGCACGAGTAAACAAGTGAAGCCAGGATTTTTTACAGGTGCTGGTTTGGGTATTTTCCAAAAGACCCTGAGTAAGGTAAATAAGCAGGTTATGACATTTGATACTAATATTAACTGGTTTGAATCTAATAACGAAAAAAACTTGTCAAATTATGCTATTGATAAACTGCTAAATCTAAAATAGACGCTCAAATAGTAGCTGTGTTGTCACAATGAACTTACAGGTTGTGTAGCATTAGATACAATTGCAGTATCATTTGAACTGACTGTGTGCTTCCTGGTTATAGGAGAACTTTGAGCTCGCCCTCTATTTACATCATTTACTTGGTCTGTTGACCAACTTGTAGGGTTCTTTAGTTTAGAAACAGGAGTCTGAGAAGCTTTGCCAAAAAAATTAGCTCCAGCTAGACCTCTGGATGATGATAAGATAGAACCTTTCATTCGATCAAAATACCTATGCTTATTCACCATTCCTTTAGCCCCCTGTCCAGTTTCTGAAGGTTGTATCCTGCTGTCTTCAACAGTTGATTTCTTATAATCCGATCTTTCCCTGTCGGACTTCCTACTGGATTCACGCTTCCTGTCAGTTTCTCTGGTTACCTTCTTGTCAATATCCTCCCCATCAGAAGTGCTCTTATTAGAAACACGGTCTTTCTCTCTTTTTCTATCTTGTTTTTTCTTTTCAGATTCTTTTTTACCATGCCCTCCCCTATCCGGAGTCGAGCTAGAGAAATATTCTTTCTCGGCCTCTGACTTGTCCCTGAGTTTTCTCTGTTCCTCCATCAATCTGGCAACCTCTTCCCTCTGTTTCCTTTCTTCTTCTTCCAGCATTTGCTTTTCCAGTCTAGCCAGCCTCTTCTCTTCTGCTTTTCTTCTTGCCTTGTCACATTTGCTTTCTGGGAAGCTCTTCTCCCCCTCTCTTTTAGAGCCCCCCTTGCAACTTCCATCTGAAGAGCCATCTTCAGATGATGAGCCTACCTTGAACACCTTGATACACAGCCACCTCACAACTATGAAAAAACATGAGAGCAGCTTGTAGGTAAAGGCACTCGCCCTGGAGTAGGACTTTTCTGTCATGCAGACTTCATCCTTTACACTGAACCAATATCTAGGAGCGGACTCCGGCCACTTCCCATTTCCAGAGGAGCGCCAATCCGGGCCCCTGCCAATCCACCCATTTGAACCGACTAGGTGAGGAAAGAAACCTTGCTTCTCCGGTGGACCCGGGAGGTCAAATACGGGCCTTCTCGAGACGTGCCCACAGTAGCAGCACATGAACTTGCCGGCGGAGGGATTTTGGTCCCTGTAAGGGGTCGAGCAGTTGCGACAGAGGCGGACAGCAGTCTTTCTGAGCTTCTGCAGCTCAATCGCAAGCGTCCTTTGCTGCTCCTGCAAGCGTGCGGACCTGCGGGCGTGCCAGATTAGGAGGCGGGGCATGAGGATCTCGTACCACACAAGGATGAAAAGTAGAAAGACGCAGCAAGCGAGCCGCGGGGGCGTGATCTCGAAACGCCAAGGATCCGGGAGGGCCTGGGAAACGCCCCAGAGGCAGAGGAGGGGTAGGACCAGCCATGGCAGCATGGCCGGCAGCAGCTGGGATAGGCGGTGGAGGTTGCAGAAAATGCACATTGCTCCACCGTGATGGCGTGATTCCTCCTCCCCCGTTGTATTGAGATATGCCTTGCTGCCGAGCCAAAAATTGGGGACCAGAAGTAGACGGGAGATATCCAATTCGGCGGAGGCCGAAAACCCTAGCTTTGGAGGTCGGGGAGGGATCGATTCCGAATGGGTCAGACGTGGTAGCAGTAAGCCACGAAAGGCACGACGAAAGGGCGGAGGATCGAAGACTTGCGGATTGGGCGAGTGAGAAATGCGTAAGGGGAGAGGGAAATGAAAACCCTAACTCCGGCGACCCGTACGCGTCATTTGGGTGCAGCTGAGGAAAGAGAAAGAAAAGGGGCAGGAGGGGAAGAAAAGAGAGAAATGGAGAATTGCAAGGGGAAAATTTTTGGTCATAAAGGACAGCAGTTTTGCCCGCTCTTTTCCCTCTTGTTTATTTTACTGGCCTTTTAACTTCCATCCATTGCAGTACTTACCGATTTCCATTGCAGTGTACTGACGAGTCGGGACGTTTTAGCATTCTCAGCCTAAGTTCTTTTTAGTTGCCTTTTACTTCTGAACTGTCGATTTCCATGGTAATGGAACATGACTACTTTAATTATGGACCCGTCAATCTCATTTCTATGGCATGCGTATGGCCGAGAAAATATATTCCACGCATTTTGGATAAAATAAAGTAAATTGGCTATATTTTTCCTCCCCTATATTGAAGCATATTCTAAACTGTTTTTACCCTTTTATCTAAACTAGTTTGTTACTTCTTTTTCTATAATCAGCATAGCTATATTGATAGAAATAAAAAAAAGTACATCATAATGGCATGAAAAGCTTTCACAAGTTTGACATAAAAGAATGCATGAGGTGTTGAGCATCATGGGAGGAGTATACAAAATTGAAAGCTCTCAAGAAAAGAACTCAATTAGGTTATATACTTGCTCCATATAAGTGATTAGGTTCAAAGCATGATAAATTCACAAGAAGGGGCACTCTTATGTCACAAGCCCTGGTAGTAAAAGTAAATGAATGGACAAAACTAAGAATTTGCATGTTGAATTATTTCATTTCTGAGAATTTGGGTAATGAAATAGGTTGTCTACGTCTTTGTTTATCAATACCATGTTAAAAGTAATAGATATTTTAAAATTAATCACATTGGTGACATGTTGCTGGCGTATCATATTTTAGCATTCTGATGTTGTTGCGATCACCTCAATTCTCTCTATTTTTGTATATTCTTCGCCTAATTTGTTATAGTACTCTCTCTCTCTCTCCCCTTCACTTTATATTTTCTCTATAACTACATATTCTCTTCTTTCATTTTTACTATTCTATTTCTAATAAGAGTCTTTTCATATGTTTGTTGAATGATTGCACATTAAACGCTCTCTTACCATGTTTCATATCTTTTATAAATTGGAATGATTTATCAAGCCATCCATTCTCTCTATATCTGTCATAAATATGAGCATTCTTTCTATATTATTTTCACCTTTCTCCTCACTAAATAAACCCCCTTTCTACACATTTGTATATGAGTCACACGTTTTTCACTAAAATAGTAAGTTATCGGTTTTTTACATGGAAGAAGATTTGGGTGTTCGATGTCATGGGAGAATCACATATTTCACATAATGGCGTGTGCAGTATATGGATTTATTGATTACTATGAGAGAATACCCTCTTCCCTCTGTATTTAATAACAAACTCTATCTAGCTATACCTATCTCTCCTCCCTAGTTGTATATTTTATCCTTGCATCATCTTGCCATTTTCTACGAAACCCTTTCAAAATGACGTTTCTAGGTTTTTTTAAGGTTATCTTCATGGCGGGGAAATAATGCAAGACATTGTATTTTAAAGATAAATGATAATAGATGTGATTTTTGCACATAGAAAAGTGTGTTCTTTTATCTTGTTGAAAAATATTTTACATGAATTTTGTTTAATCTTTAAAAAACTTGTTTATGCTTTGTGAAATTTTTAACCCCATGGGTTACTTAATCTTGCACGACTCATATCTAATTTGCATAATTTATATGATCATCTTGGCCTAAAAATGAGAGCCATGTTCTTGTTTCGGTTGGCTTTGAAGATCGGTCACATACCCGAATATCGGGACATTGTGAGATTTATGTGCATTCTAAATTATATTTGTGCATGTATATCACAAGTTTATATAGAATATATACTTGAAAAGATTAAGTTGCATAAAAATACTAGAAAAATATAACATATGTTTTAGGCAAACATGTAAGAATGAAAATAAAAATTTCTAGTGTTAATTGAGCTTGCCCATACTCAACCTAACACCAAAAAATGCAAAACAATATTATCAAACATTATATGGGTTCAGATGTAGAGTTATAAATGGATAGGATATATAGGGTACAATAAAGATTTACTCTTTTTATCAACATCAAAGTTTTTTATAATGAGTAGGATAATTGCCACTACATCAAAACTCTTGACTATTGTTTGTAGGGTAAATGGGATGATGATGGGTGAAGTGGGTAATCAAACACAAACATAAAAGTAACATGTTTTCAACAAACGATATGTACCCTGAACACATGATACCTCTATAACAAATTTCAAATAATACTAAGTTATAATTCTGACAGTATACACTTACAAATGACTAACCCATATTGTTGTCTTATAAACAACATCTATGTATGTCTTAGTATATTATTCCTTATTGAGAAACTCACTTTCCCTAATATTTTGCTATAAAGTCTTTGAATTTCTGCCAAACAATTTATCAACTTCATGGAATAATCCAAAATAAGAAAGAAATGGTAAGGCCATTTAGGGAGTTTAGGTTAAAATCTTAGTAAATCTATTGAACCAGTCTATATATTTGTTCCAAAAGTTATTAGAACAATAGTATGGCTATGGATAAACACAAGTTTTGATATATCATAAATGATATTATCTCATGGATGACCCTGTCATGACATTGTATATTCCAATGAAGATGACATGAAGCAATAGCAATGTATGCAATTTGGTTTTGATGTTTTTTCAAATATATTGTGATTAGTTGAAAAAGAAAAAAAAATACGAGTCTAAATGATGTATTATAAAGTAGTAGAGCTATCAAATTGGGGTATTAACTTGAGAGTCGACCCATTCAAGTCAAGTTTGGGGTGTATGTATTTTATTAGGGTCAACCAACCCAACTTGTCGATCAGGCGGGTTTTTGTGTTGACTTACACGCACTTGAGTTGTGGATGACCAATCATCATAAGTGTAAAAAATTTAAACTAGTATTGAATGTCGGGGAGAATTGATTGCATGGTTAAATGCTTACTTGGTGCCATTGTGTGTATGATCAAATCATATTTGAAATGTTTTAACATGCATCGAAGTGTATGTATGAATGTCTGGTGTTGTATTTGTATTTGTAACATTACAATACTTTTATTTGTATTTTTAGCAATACAAAACATGATTGAAGTTTCATTTTTATTTACATCAGTCAAAAGACTTATAATAAATATTATATAATATCAGCGTGTTCAAGAAAAATATGTTAGAGCTTGTTTAGTAGGACAAGAATGATGGGGAAGGGAGGAGAAGGGGAAATGTTCAACATGTTTGATTAGACAAAGTGATGAGAAGGACATTACGGGGACATATTCATGTGGTTTTTCTATCATTTCCTTCCCTACTAAATCAGAGCGGAGATAAGGAAAGGAAAAATATTTGATGTCAAACTAAATTGTAAGCTTGAAAAATATTTTAATGTACTAGATATAAAAAAATAATATTTGGTGTGAAACATGGTGGAAGTTTGATACTAATACAGAAAATAAATATTTGGGAAGAACTCGTGACATTATAGAGGAACTAAGTAGAAAACTAGAAATATATAAGAAAAATAATGGTTAAATATAAACTTACAGATAATATTAATATATAGATGAAACTCTAGTACTTCAATACGAATACAATAAGAAATATAAAGTTACAAAAAAATACTTATATAGCACATACTTGATAAAAAAATATTTTGTTTATATTGGTTAAACATTGTGGAATATACTAAGGGTGCATTTCTTACATGGTAAACTATGGGGAGGGGAATGAAGGTGAAACAAATAATGTTTTTTGTTTACCATGGTGATAGGGAATTATGGTGAATCCGTGGTAAATTTTGGTCTGCTTTTGTCCCCATAAAAAAGCGTGGTGAATATTGTGAAAGAGGTTTGTTTCAAGACTTCATTACTTATTTAGACACATATACAAAAAAAACATTCTAGTGAATATGATTCTTACTTATGTAGTGTGTTTTTATAAATAATTTTCTCCTCTCCATCCCTATAACCATGTAGCAAATAATATTTTTCAAGTTTTTCCCCAACCCTATCCCTATCACCATACTCATGTTACCAAAAAATACATTTTAACAAATTTCCCCATCACCATCACATCCTAAAAGAATATCAAGTCTAATTTTTATATCATATACATTTTATATTATTTGTAAAAAGAATGATACTCATCCCTTCCCCTCTCCATGCTAATAAACACACCAATATAAGTTTTCCTTTCATCCCCTCCTTACCCCTCCTCTCCTCAAATATAACGTTAATGTATTAGGTATAAGAATGACAACTACAACTATTTTTGGTGTAATAAACAACTATGTGATGATCTATTTCGTTTGATATTTTGTCATATGTTAAATATTATTTTACAACAACTAAGCGTTAAGTCTTATTATATATCATGTTAAACTTCAACATATAGATGTTGTTTGGTATTTATTATACATAAACAATAGTAGCAAAAAAAGTAGTAGTAACAAGCAAACCATGCACATTTTTCTTTACATAATACAAAATGTTGTTATTTAATATGAAACTTAGGGAACATAGCATAAAAATTCGCAATTCTCAAATTAAGTTTGGATAAACTTCGTTTAAAAGTGGGTCTTTTTTACTAGCACCAATGAAAACCACACCAACTCAATCCGCATATTTGACATGTTGAGAACGGTTGTCTTAACCATGACATCCGTGATCAACATGAACATTATGGATACTTAGTCCACTTCACGTAATCTTATCTTTAGATCCATCATTACAAGAAAATAGTATAACATCGACGGAAAATGTCTTTCGCAATTGTGGAAAATTCATCCTTATAAATATTAACGTTAAGAGAAAAAAAAATCATCTTATATTGTCGTTATTGATCATGATGTAAATAAAATTTAAGATGACTAATTCAGTCCATCTCTTCTAATAATAATGAGAATGTAAACAAATTGTCTATATCGATTATAATGATAATATTAATTGTTTGTCATTGTTAAGATTAGTGATAACATGATTCTATCATGGATACTAATATAGACAACATAAACTGTCAATCGTTAGTGGTATTCACGATCATATAATCTTGTCACATATATTAATAATGACAATTTTATTAATTTGACAACAATGACATCTTTTATCTACCGTACATACCTATAAGAACAAATATATATATATACTTTTTATTTATAAATATCATATTATAAATACTTTGTGAAATCATGTTCGATTTTAACATTTAACACACATTGATACATGACAAATATTTATTTTATTAATAGTCTAAGTAAATCACATGAGAATGTATTATATGGAGAGGACATTTTACATTGTCTCTTATATTAAAACAATTTATGTATGTGTATCTTAATAACATAATTCATACACATGTTTTCTATATCTATATACAAAAATCACATGATTTTGCACATCTATATCTCTATCTTTTGTTTTGGAAGCTTCTCTCGCAACAAAGAATGAACACACATCAAAGATGCATGCTAGTAGTCTCTAATGAATGAGGTCAGTCGCCCTGTAAAAGCCAAGATGCTACAAATGTGCCAACTAAGGAGCATAAGGCCCAAATATAACTGCATGCACTACTAGTAAGGACAATAACACCCTTGACTGGACCGCACACGAGGACAAAATGAATTATTGTCATGTCATGATAAAGGCATTTTTCAAATTCATTGACAGAAAGAGATTCTTAGAATTTCCAAAGAACAAACACTTAAATAGGTTTAGCTCCAAGTTGTTTGTTTTATAAGTGAAAACTTGAACAATGATCATAGAACATTCATACCCTTACACGGGAAATACTCTATGTATTACACAATAAGTATATTAGTAATAATTGAAAAGATTGTGCAATATGACAAATGAAACTTACTAGTTGTTGTAATATTGATGCCACACTATCACCATCCTTCTCCACCATTGTAGATGAAATGTCAAGCTCTTTCTTTTGCTCATTATTTATAATAGCTATAACATTTCAAGAATGTTTAGTAATTGCACCTGCCACATGATCCTACAAGAATTGAAAATAGTTGAAGTTCATTATTATCTCAATCATGTAATGATAAATGGAATGGAATAAGATGTTTAAGGCATCAAAATGAGCCGCCAACCATGGAATAAGTTGTAACAAAATCATTGGTATGTTATTAAAAATGACAAATAAAAGACTCACTAAGTTGCTAGTAGGATAAAATTTAACCTTTTAGAAATCAATGAAGTTATCCATGCAATAGAATGCCTTCTCAAGCGTGGGGCTCTCTGCAAGGTCCTAAATATATCACAGGACATCATTGGTAGAACTCTACCATTGATTCCTCCCTACCTTATGTAAAGCTTCCCCACCATAGTGGAAGATAGCTGCCACCACATATTGGCAGGTCTTTGTCAACCAGACACTTGTGTCCATAATCAAGTACATTTTACAAACTATTTATTTTTATGGATCAACTATTTATATGGGTGAAATTAATAATCATATAATTCAAGAATATGCTACATGCATGTGACTCAATGGTTATCAGTTCCTCTATCATATGATGATGCCATGATATGAACTTCTAGTGCTAGAATCATTTACAATTTTTATGCTAGTGCTACCACTATAATTGAAGTTCTGCATGCCATTTATGCTACTATAAAATTGAAGTTCTGCATAAGAAAACACATGTTTTGATACATCATAATCACAATTTCATGACCATAAAATTCAATATGGAGTTTTTCTATGGTATTTTTTTTCTATTTGTCATGGGATAGGGTCAAATCAGATGAAGTTCTAATATGTGTTATCTCTTATTTCGATTATGGTTGCCACATTACTACAATAATACCAGTAGTTTGGAGCACTATCATCGCTACATTATTATTTATTTACCTTTGTGTCCACCACCTTCCTAGTCCTTCAGGAGGCAAAGACTGTCATTTTCATCCTACATGTGACAGTATAGGGCATAGCACCAATAGTATCTCATAACCAAGATGAGGACATACTTCCTATAAACTAATTGTATTATTTAGAATCTTATATAGGCCCCGTGTTAGATTAATGAGTCAACATGTTAGATAAAAAAATGGTGAGAATTAGTTAGGTTATATCTGTAAAGCCCCTGAACTTGCTTAATTACCATAATTGAATGCTTATAACCCTAATATAACCTTGTGATATGCTTTGAAATCATAAGACAAGCTTAAGTTTCAAATTTGGTCCAATTTGGACACTGTTTGAGCAAGTTATGCAATTTTATGCACATTTTGGACTTTTCTACAATTTACCCAATTGAGAGGTTTTATTTGCAATTTATCACTTGCATTATATTCCTTGGATATTCTCTCATCATTTTTGAGATTTTTTATTCATGGGGCACCTATTTAAACCTTGGTTTAAAGGTGTTTTCTCCAAGGGTATTTTAGGGTTTACCCCTTCATGGATGAGCTACCTTTAGTAGCTATCAACTAATGGGTTATTTGTTTCGCTTGGAAATTCAAGAAACTAGGGATAAGCATGTCTCTATGGATTTTGTGGTAGATTCTTTGTGTGTGTGT
Organism: Alisma plantago-aquatica; assembly: GCA_963693085.1. Classification (NCBI taxonomy): domain Eukaryota; kingdom Viridiplantae; phylum Streptophyta; class Magnoliopsida; order Alismatales; family Alismataceae; genus Alisma; species Alisma plantago-aquatica. Next base: position 1,855,525,819 of record OY856409.1, read on the forward strand.
TTATATATTCTTAATAGTTTAAGGCCGTAGACACATGGGGAAGCTACTTTTACACCTCATACTTGCTTCCATCCTTATCCATGGGCTATATATACCGCTTCCTTGCCCAAGTACGAATCTATGCTTGCTTTCTCTTTCCTCTAACATGGATAAACAACTACACTCTATTTTTCTGCGAACTAAGTGCTCTAAGATAGAAGACAACCTCTTTTTGGAGAAGAAGGTCTCCTAGAGCTCCATTTAGCCCTACCTAGGGTTTCCAAGGTCATCTTCTAGGGATTTTGACCAAGGCAAGTCATTTTCTTCCTTCCTTCTCCATTTTTCTTACTCTTCTCCTTCCTTAGGCCTTCCTCCAGGTCATAACCTTACTGTTACATGGTAGAAATTGCTCTAAAGCTCTAAAACCCTACCTTTCTTACTCCTTATGCTTAGGGTTTGCTTATTTGATGAAGAAAGGTGCTAGATGGACGAGTTCATAGCTTATGCTTGGATTTTCTACCCTACCTGCTCAATATTTCTTCTTTGTGGGGTTTTATCTTCTCATTAGAGGCAAGTTTTATAACTTGATCCACGTTTATTGCTTACCATAAGCTTTCTAGATCATGTTCTTGCTTGAAAATGATGATCCATGCACTAAAAAGCTATGCTTGACTTGGATTTCAATTTTTATAATGTTTCCTATTTTGATTTCAGTTATAGATGAACTTGTGATCATGTTTATGTTATTCCTAAGGTATAATATGACTTGGGTCAGGTTGGTTTGACAACCTATGGTGCTAAGCACCTATCAACCAATGGTCAATTTTAGGGTTTTAAGCTGATTTCTTCTATAAACCTATGACCCGATGATGGTACCATTGCAACAACCCTATGGTGTTGTCTTCATGACAATTGATGGTGGTAACCAAGGGTGTCAACTAACGTTCAGCCCTTAGGTCATGTTTTGGCCTAATTAGAAGCCTAATGATTAACAACTAAGTACCCTAATGATGCTATCAATCAATGGTGATATTAGTTTGATATTTGATGTTGATTAATAAATATAGTGATGATATAACAACCTATGGTGACTTAATGGTCACTAATGATGGTGGATCACGTCTCCAAAACCTATGGTTAGTTAATCATATAGTTGTATCATCAATTAAGCAATAGACCAATGGTTTCTTGTGTAACTTGATGCAATGGTCGGACCTATACTGTAATTGATGGTTTTAATATATGAACTTGACCCAATGGTCAATATATAATGCTTATTCCTCCAATAAAGTGTAATGATGGATAATGTAATATTTTGGTCCTCATAATGTGATTTAGATGATTTCCTTTATATTATCAACTTAAGGAGCTTGTTGACAATGGATGGCTTGTTTTAAATGTACAGTTGATTGTGGGCTTAACCCTACTCTCAATGGAACTTTTTGTGTTGTTAATCAAGGGATGTCTAGGGTTAGATGGTGAATATTTATAGAGAAAAAATCAAGGACTTCATAGGTGGTTTATCCAAGGTGTTTACTTATGTAAACAACCAATGGTATTACCTTTTAAACATCCAATGGTTCTGGGTGACATTGTGGTATGGTGATATGGGTTGAATGATGATGAAACAAATGGAGGGTTACCATTAATAAGGCAGTATTACCTATTCACTCATATGAATAGAAGGGATGATAATCATATTGTGTTGATATGTAACCCTAATGAGGTATAGCTTGTTATACCTAGCTTTAATATAACTAAATGATGGTAATTGGGTATGAATAGTCCTTGAATGACTAATACAATAATGAAGTACTATGTTAATGTTGTTGAAACCCTAGTATGCTTTAACCCAATGGTTACACCTTGATTTATGTGTGGGTTCATACTTGATAATAGTATGGAATGTGATGCTTCACCTTATGCATCTATGATCCAATGGGGATGACGTGAGTTAGGGTTTGGGTATAAGTGGTGATTAGTAACATTAATATAATCTATCTTGTTGAACCCAACTCTAATGCAAATAGATAAATATGAGTATTCATGTTTAACATTCTTATATGATGGAATGGTGGTGAAATAACCTCCTTAACATGATCATAACCTTAATATGTTAATTGGTGGTTGTCATAGCCACATGGTTGATACTTGCTTATGCGAAACATGTGCATTATGAATATGATGAGGGTTAATCATATCTAGATTCCTTGCATGTTGATGTAATAAAGAAATGTTCTTAATGTTAATATAACCCTGCTATGATTGTTTATGAATATCTCCTAGCTCATTAATACAATATTGTGTTGATTTGGTGTATTATATGTAAGTGATGTTGTTGAGCCTTGTTATAAGGCATGCAAAGATAATGATGATCTTGCAGGGAATAGTATGATGGTCTTAGTGACCTTTGGGCATAGTTGAGCCCTGAATGAGGTGTAATCCTCTTATGTTGATAAGGGTTGATACCCTGTGATATTGTGAAAATGATTTATATCTTGTGATAGTATGATGACTAGTGTGGTCTCATGAATGGAAAGTGAATAGTACCATGTGATGATGAGATGAGAAATTATGTTTCACACATTTGATATCTTTTCAAAGTTATGATATTTATATGCTTGCTAGAAGTGAATTAGGGTTTGTATGTCCACTTGTTTGATGCAGCCTTAATTCACCCAATTGGCATAACGAATCAAGTACGACTCTAATCATGTAGTGCCATGTGCCGTAGAACCATATTCAATGTAAGAACCCATTACACTAAATGAGATTACTCAAAATATAAAACATAATCAATCACTAATTAATCACATACCCAAAAGTATGGGTAAATTAAAACTGATTTCAACGTCAACACCCGCACTACTACAGAAATGGCTTATAACGTTACTTTTAAAGGTGTCGGTTGTATAAATACATCAACACCTAAAACCTAAAGCGTCGATTTAATAAAAAACCTGACATCTATATGTAAAGGGCGACCAGACACGGGTATCACTTTTATTCAGTGTCGGTTTCCTAATAATAAACTGACGCCTAAAATTAACCGCCAAATCCAAAATTTCTAGTGAAAAAAAGTACCTCCAAAATTTAACATATGACATCAGTTATTAACTATTAAACCGATGACGAAAGGTTATTTACAAGACAAAATTTGGGCACATTTTGGTCGTCGGTTTTACTACAATGACCGACGCTTATGGGTTTTCCCGCGTTGTTCCCGGGAAATTTTTCACACCCTTTGAATGTCGATTTTCGACAGAAACCGACGACTATGGTCATTAATCGAGAACAATTTTTTTAATCGGCATATGTAGATAGACGTCGATTTTTTTGTAGTAAAAACTGACAACTATCATTGAGAATAGGTGTCGGTGTGTTTGGAGAACTGACACCTTTAGTTTTATGTGTTGGTTTTTTTGAATAACCGACGCCTATTGTTAACTTAACAACACCCGCGCGAGCCAGACTCTTCCCCTTTCTCTGTTTCATTCATCTCGATTGAGGGTTTACGGTCCGCCGATGATTCCTCTGCTCACCGCTCCTGTGCCGCCCCCGTTTTCTGGCCCTTCGGCCGCTGCGCTCCAGGCCGGCCACCACCCTAGCTCGATCAGCTGCTCTCCCGCCCTCTCTGCTCGCCGCGCCTGCCAGCACGGTCGTGGTAGGCCAACATAGCCACAGTCGTGGCCAGCCCACACGGTCATGGCCTTGCTTTAATCCATTTGGTAAGGAGGGAGAAGGATACATTTGTAATACTAATGCTTGACCTAATTCTGTAAATTTTGATGCATGTTGAATTAAGAAATTAAAACCCTAATACACATTTCACCATAATCTTGAATTAACTATATTGCTAAAATCTTGTGATCAATATACGTAATATATTAAAACCCTAATGTTAAATCTCTGATTTTGTAGTGATGTGTCACCCTAACATCTACATGAATCCCTATTGTATGATGTATATTGATGATAATGCATGAGTTAGTTTGAAATTTTGAAATCAATTATGAATCTCTCCATCCCTAGGTCATACTAATTTATGTGTAATCTTTATCTTGATGATGAACATGCATGGACACTCGAAATGTTGAAATCAATGTTATAGAATGACAACACATGTATTTGTTGGCCTTACAATGTGAATTACTTTACAATGTGAATGTGAACTTTACAATGTGAGCTTTACAGTGTGAATTACTTTACAATGTGAACTTTACAATATGAATGTGGACTTTCAGATGGCTAAGCATTCTCTTAATGAGCGTGCTGATGATTACCGTGAGGGTGAGGACACCAATGCGCCGCCTCACAATGTAAGTTTTAAAAATATATCATATATTTGTATGTCCATGTCCATTTATAGTTATATCCTGTAAGTGTGTTTATTTTGTCAAATTTTAGGTTGATGATGCACATGTACCCTCTGAAGCACTTGACCAGCAGCACCAAAAAGTTGACAAGAGAAGGGGCATCACTATGATGAAGAAGTTAATAGTGCAAAGGGGCAATGGACCCAAACTTGTTGTGGATTTTGATAATGCAGGAAATGAAATTGGAGTGAATCGCAATTCATTTGTTTCATATCTTGGGTATGTTACTCGTAGCCATTGCGGTTGTAAGATAGATTCTTGGCATAAAGTCCCTAAGGGGAAGAAAGACGTAATATGGAAGGATTTATGTGTGAGTTATTATTAATTTGCAATTCTATTTTGTAGATTACTAATTTTTTGGATACTAGTTAATAGCAATTATATTTTACAGAGTATATTTGAATTGGATGAAAAGTTGCATCGTAAATGTGTGATGCAATGCTGTGGGAGAGTCCTAAGGAACTATAGGACAAATATCACCCGAGAATACATAAAAGAAGGTGACAAGAAGAAGAAGACAACCACTGAACAGTGGAACTTCTTGGACCAAGAAGAATGGGATGTGTTTGTTTCTTCAAGACAAACTGATGAATTCAAGGTATTAGGCGTCACTCCCAATTTAATTAATATACGTTGTATTCACCTATTCATGATTAACATTTAGTGTTACCTAACTAGGCCCTCAGTGAGGCGCAAAAAGCAAGGCATGCACAGAATGTGCATGACCACACAATGGGTCCAAAGGGGTATGCAAGCATTCGCCAAAGACTACATGCTGAGTCTAATGCTCAGTCTGCTGCTACTCAGGAGTCCTCTACTATAGGTTCCACACCACTGCCTCGCCATGATGTCTGGATAGCCGGGAGGCAAAATAAGAAGGGAGAAATAAGGAAGCCCGCAACTGCTGAGGCGGCTGCAAAAATGGTAAAATACAACTCTTAGAGCAATCGTTCGAATATTAATTATTTGTGGTGTTTACTTAATTACAAATTTTTGTTTTGGCGATTAGCCAGAGCTGCACGAGCTGAGGAAACAAGGCAAGTTCATCCCTGAGGGCACAAGGGATGAATTGATAGTTGCTCTAGGTAACCCAGAGCAACCTAGATGTGTTAGGGCTGCAGGCGCTGGTGTGGGCATCAAAGCGTTCTTTGGGCCATCCCAGCGCAAACATGTCCCAAAAGTGGGACTTCTACAAGAAGAGGTAACCTATTCTTTTTTTATAATGTTACTTTAAAAGAGAATTCAATAATCAGAAGTTAACGTTTCTTTTATCCATGTATAGGTAGATAAGTTAGTTGATAGGAAACTCAAAGAAGCAATGGGCAAGTGGCAGGCATCTCTGACTGCCACTCAGCAGACAGTACCTATTGTGATGATACTTCTTGGAAAACGAGATCAACGAATGCAGAAGCGATTAACTAGCAGCGGAATTACTGAAAATCACAAAATTTTAAAACTTTTTGCACAAAGGTCCACAACATGTAAGACTTTTTCATAAAAGAACAGGATAAGTTATTTACAAGTTGATACATCAGCACATCTCTATAATATCACATTTTGAGAGATCACAACGTCAACTGCCCTGTAACTGTACAAGGCAAGATACAAAAATCTCGAGGCATTACGCCAAAATCTCAGATCTATATTAAACATCTACTGACTCCTAGGACCTGAGAGTACAAAGACGACGCATAGGACATTCTATCTACAAGACTTTGACAGACATTGTCTCCATCTGAGGATCACTGCTGTCCCTGATGTTTCTGCTGCTGCTGCTCACCCACTAAAGGGTTCCTTCGTCCTCGGTGTCTACCTAAAAAGTCAAATCCCACGAGGGTGAGACGATTGAATCATTGTCCCAGCGAGAGTTATAACTCTCCACCAAAAACATTGTTATTGCAATAATTAAGATAACAACGAGCAGCAGGACTAAATTATTTAACAACAGACAATTCATTGATTAAACTAAGTAGAGCAGCATTCTCTAGGCAATCATTTCAATTATAACTTAATTGAATGACAAGACATATATCAATAAGGAATATGAAGAACATGTATACTAGTTATTTAACTAGAGCACTATAAACAATGTAATATCAATAATTGTTTCTCATAATTCAACCTAAGTAAATATGCTACACGACTGATTACATTTTACAAACATTTTTGTGCCCTGAGGAGATGAGTTACACCTCTCATACTCCAACCGACCATTACAAAATCGCAATCGGTACCATGCTTAAGTCATTAGAAGAGTCAGATTCCTATGACCTCATCCTCCTCAGTTAGTGTGAGGATCAACATGCAGGACATCTTGTGTCTCTGCTATAATAACTTTCTAGGGTATTCTGGCAACTTCACTATTAGAGTTACAGTGGCGTGCTGTACTCTCTTCGCCATTGAGGGATTTCTTGTTTATCTCACATCGATGCAGCATTAACAACATCATCGGGAGATTAGTGATACATCATCCCGGCATAAACATATAATGAATGATTGGGAGATTACAGGTACATCTCACATCAAATCCTACATTAGGACGTAAGGATATTCGCATCCATAACCCCCACATACTCAAAAGTATGCTCTCCATGAGTTCACTTAGGAAAACCTGTTTCACCATCATTAAACTTCTGACAATGATGGATCTATGGTCAGGGCTCTACATGATATCATTATACTTGATTATTTAAGTACATTATAGCATTCTTTTAGCATCAGGCATGTTTTCAAACATAAACCAATAAGACAATTTCTATAAAGAAAGAGTATTGATTGTATCAAGTTCAATTCACATTTAGTTATCATTGGGATATCAATCCCTAACCATTTCATCATTATGTTTCAAGAACATGGGTATTCAAACCCTTAAGTCACCAAAACACTTGTTATCAAGTATCATACTATCCTCAAGTCATTTGACAGTATAAACAAAATAATAGCAATGTTGATATTTCATATGGCTCATATAGCCTGTCAATCTCTTATGTTTCCTTTCACTATGCAACATAGCAAATCATTACATTCAAAACTTATAATGTGCTTTCAATGAATGTGACATCATAGCACTTACATGGCTATGTTCACCATTTCATAAAGACCTGCATAATTAATACATCTGATAATAAACACATTATCTCTAAATCAGCACATTGCAAAGCAAAGATAACTTTACTATTCAAAGGTTGTACCACTATACCCTTATTAGGGTTAGGGTTTTCCCTTTTTAATTCAATTAGGGTTAACCAACCCCTTTAACTAAATTAGGAATAGTAATTCCTTATTTCATAATTTAATCATGGAGTTTCATACTTAAAAGCATAACTCAGAATTAGGGTTTACTGTTCACATCATCACATTACCCTAGATTAGGGTTTACTATTCACATTACATCACATTACCCTAGATTAGGGTTTACTATTCACATTTCAATGAATTTAAGATTATACTATCATCATGTTTGGGAATTACTTCTCTTAGTGCTCCAAAATAGGGTTAAGATTCATTAACCATCATAATTAGGGTTTCCATGATCTCACTATGAAGGATCATACCCTAATTAGACACATTCAACCATATTGGAGATTTATTGCTTGATTCTCATTCATATAGGGAGTCTTCTCTATCCTCATTCTATGATATGATGATTACATCACCCTTGATTAGACTAAGTCAAATTAACCTTGACAACATAAGTTATATCATCACCATTATAGTCATTAGGGTTTACTTGATCAAGGGGTATTAGTTACATTATCCCATCAAGGGTACTTTTGTAATGTTCACCATTTCATAACATGCATTGATCCACTAATTACTTAGTCTCTTAATCACTTTAGATATCTATAAGGTTTAGGTTATTCAACCACTAAACCATCTTGACCACTAAGGTATCAAACGTTCTTAACCTTTTTAGACCTCAAACGGTCTTGCACACTAACCCACCAAACGGTCTTGGATGGACCTTGAAACCGTTTGGTGGTGTTGACCGTTTGGTCCCTTTGACTTTTGAAACCATTTGATAAAGTGCACACTCAAAACCAGTTGCCCAAGATGGGGTGAAGACCGTTTGGTCTTGTTGACCGTTTGGCCAACTTTGACTTTGAAACCGCATGGGAAAAATTGATCTTGAAACTACATGAGCACCAAACGGTTTGGGATCGTTTGGTCCCAAACGGTCTTGAGACCGTTTGGACTCAAATGGTTTTGAGACCGTTTGGACCCAAACGGTCTTGAGACCATTTGGTCCAAACCACCTCAAAACCGCAAGTACCAAAAAGTGTCTCAACCACTTCAATTGAGTTAGGGTTTTCAAGGTTGAACCCCTCAATCGTTCATGCACTTGTTAGCCACTTATAAATTGAGTTAATTAGGTCAACCCTCTACTAATTTTATACTCAATTAACCCTTAATTGATCACCAATTAGGGCTTGGATCAATTGAATCAGGGTTTGGAATCGATTACCCTTCAACAACATGAGTCTAATTGATTTGAAACCATTGAACCATCATTTAATTTGGTCATGACCTGACCCCAAACAGTCTTGGGATCATTTGGATGACCTCCAAATGGTCTTGAGACCGTTTTCCCAAGTCAACACCAAAAACTAACTCAACCACTTAGGGTTTAGCTCATTAGATTGATCATTAGGTTCACAATTAATTGTACTACAACTTATTGCCTTTGAATCTTAAACCACTTAACCATAGTCAACCCTAGACCTCAAAACGGTCTTGGGTGACCCTCAAACGGTCTTGGGATTGTTTGGACATTCTCCAAACGGTCTTGAGACTGTTTGCCCATTATTTCATAAAAAATCAAGTCATTCTCTTAAGGGTTGAACCCTAGATTAGGTCACCAAATCAACACTTAATTGTTCAACAACTTAATATCATTGGACCCTCAATTGGTCAACCCTACTTAACCCTAGACCTCCAAACGGTATTGGGTGATCACCAAACGGTCTAGAGACCGTTTGGGTGATCCCAAAATGGTTTTGAAACCGTTTGGGCCACTCAACCCAAACTTCAACTTAATTGTATTATTGAAATCAGCAACTAACCCGATTAGGGTTTAGGTGACTAATGTGCTTTCAATTGGTGATTCTCTTGGAATTATTTGATAATTTTTGGTGGGTGATTAGTACATATTGTTTACAACAGACCTCCAAATGGTCAATGCCTGGTCAACACATCCAAACGGTCTTGGACCATTGGTTCCATGCGTTCTTGGTTGAAACCGTTTGCTTTCAAACGGTTTGAAACTGTTTGCTCTCAAACGGTTTGGGAAACCGTTTGAGCAAGAGGTGGAGGACCGTTTGCTAAAGAAAGATTGTGGATAAACTTTGGAATTAACTTAATCATCTTCCACCTCAAGAACAAGGGCTGTTCTTCACAGAATTGCTTGCAAGAATCAACAAAGATGCATAAGGAAGAAGAATAAGCAACGTTTCTAAGAAAGAAGGATGTAAAAGCAAAGCTTAAGGGTTAGAGTTATAAAACCCACCTTTAGATCTGATCTATAGCTCCAAGCTTTGTATATTTAATGGTGGGTGAAGATACAAAGGTTGCCCAAGGTCCGTTATTCAATATTTGGATGGAGAAGATGGCTAGAAAGAAGAGTTGTGTAAGGAAAACTAACAAACCAACCTTGTATTAGAGTTTCCACCATGAATTCGAGCTAGGTGATGATCCATACTTACCAACTTAGCTTGGTCGTCCTCATCTATTCCAGAGCTTCTCCTTAGTCGGCCAAAGCAAGAAGATGAGAAAAGAAACTAAGGGAAACGTTCCCTTGCTTTGTGGAAAAAAGGGTGTTTATATATTTTTGGATATTATCAAGGCAAAGAAAAAAGATAGTTATTTCTTTTATTTCTTAAACCCATCCAGTCATGCTCGCTCCACCCTTGGCCACGTTTCTTCCTCATTTTAACATGCAAAACCTCTCTTTTATCCCAGGTTAAAAGGAAAAGAAACCAAACACCTTATTAAGCTATACATGTATAAAAAGGGCCATTTTGCTTAAAACTTGGTTATTTAAATATTAAGGTTATCTTTATTATTTGATCATTCAAATGAGGCACCCCTCTCATTTTATTTGATCTACTTGATGACAAGAAACATGAGAGATACTCTAGAGGGTACATTTTTCATGTTGGACCCTAGGTTTTGGGTAATTTGCACATTACACCAAAACTAGGTTTTAAAGCACAAGGATTGCTCTACAAGCTGTATCTTGGTGCTCAAGCTTGGAGAATCCATACCACTACATCATATTCATTATTATGATGTCTCATCATCAGAGTAACATCTTAACATGTGCAATTTTCAAGTTAACCCCTCTAATTGGGTAATTTGCACTTTAGTCCAAAATTTACAAAACAATATTACAACATTGTTCAAAAAGGACTGAAATAGAAATATAGGTTCCTCAAAAGCTTTAATTACATTACACAAGATAACCACAAGCATCTAATCACATATTTAAGCAAAACACCTAGGGTTAGTTCATAACCCAGGTCAGGGATGTTACAAATTATCCACCCTTACAAGGATTTCGTCCCCGAAATCAATAAAACATATTAAGAGAAAAGAGCAGGGTATTTCCTTCTCATCTCTCCCTCTAGTTCCCATGTGGCTTCTTCAACACCACGGTGATTCCAGAGGACTTTCACAAGACTTATTTCTTTCTTTTTCAACTTTTTAATTCTTTTATCAAGGATCGACACAGGTCCTTCCTCATAAGACACATCATCATTCAGTTCTACTTCCATAGGTTGCAGAACTGATTCTGTATGAGGATGACATTTCCTAAGCATGGAAATGTGAAACACAAGGTGTAACTTATGTAACTCTGGTGGTAACTCTAGCTTATAAGCTACTATTCCAATCCGTTCAATGATTGGATAAGGCCCAATAAACCTAGGAGCTAACTTTCCTTTCCTTCCAAATATAAGAACTCCTTTCCAAGGTGAGACCTTGAGGTACACTCTGTCTCCAACCTAGAATTCTAAAGGTCTATGACGCTTATCAGTGTAAGATTTCTGCCTATCCTGTGCAGTCTTTATCTATTGTTGTATTACTTTAATCTTCTCAGTGGTCTGATGCACAAGATCATGACCTAAAAGTTGATATTCACCGGTTTCATACCAACATAGGGGTGATCTACAATGTCTACCATATAAAGCTTCATAAGGTGCCATGTCAATGCTACGTTGATAGCTATTTTTGTAGGCAAACTCTATCAAGATTAGGTGCAGATCCCAACTCCCCGTAAACTGAAGAACACATGCTCTAAGCAAGTCTTCCAAGGTCTGTATAGTCCAATCTGACTGTCCATCAGTATGAGGATGAAAGGTTGTGCTAAACCTTAACTGTGTGCCTAAGGCTTTATGAAGTCGCTCCCAAAAATGACTCGTAAACTGGGGACCTCTGTCAGAAACAATGGTAAATGGGACTCCGTGCAGTCGTACTATCTCATCTACATACAACTGTGCCAGTTTCTCAGCAGAATGGGTTGTTTTGACAGGTAAGAAATGTGCTGTCTTTGTCAACCTATCAACTATTACCCAGATGGAGTCATGACCTTTGGCTGTTCTAGGTAAACCAACCACAAAATCCATGGTCACATGATCCCACTTCCACTGGGGTATGGGTAAAGGTTGCATTGTTCCTGCAGGCTTCTGGTGTTCAGCTTTAACTTGCTGACACATAGGACATCACATAATAAACTTAGCAACATCCTTCTTCATTCTAGGCCACCAATACATATCTTTCAAGTTTTGATACATCTTGGTGCTTCCTGGATGCATAGCATACATTGAAGAATGAGCTTCCTTCGGGACTAACTTCCTCAAGTTATCCACATCTGGTACTATCATTCTATCATGATAACAGGCTACTTGATCATCTGAGTCATGGAAACCATCTCGTTTCTCACTTCCATACTCTGATCTAATCAGTTGAACTACAACATCAATTTGTTGTGCTTCCTTGATCTGCTGTCTCATAGTAGGGTTTATATGCATCTCAGCTAACAACCCGGCTAACAATGATACTTTTAACTGCACATTGTCTTGCCTTAAGGAGATAAGCATATCCCTCCTAGAGTACACCAAGAAATTCAGTTGTGCTCTATCTAAGGCTGGTGTTGCTGATTTTCTACTTAAAGCATCAGCAACTACATTGGCCTTCCCTGGATGGTAATCAATTGTACAATTGTAATCCTTGATTAACTCCATCCAGCGGCGTTGCCTCATGTTAAGATCATGCTGAGAAAAGATATACTTAAGATTCTTATGGTCTGTGAAAATCTGGAATGTCTCTCCATAAAGATAATGTCTCCAGATCTTCAAGGCATGAACTACAATAGCTAGTTCTAGACCGTGTGTCAGATAACTCTCCTCGTGTTTCTTAAGTTGTCGAGAAGCAAAAGAAATCACTTGTTTATCCTGCATTAACACACATCCTAGTCCATTCTTAGAGGCATCACAGAAAACTATATATCCTTTTCCTTGCTTGGGTAACACTAGTACATGTGCACTTGTCAACCTCTCCTTCAGCAACTGAAAGGATTACTGACACTTGTCACTCCAGGAAAAAGGAACATCCTTCCTGGTCAACTTAGTTAAGGGTAAAGCTATAGAACTGAAGTTCTTAATGAACCTCCGATAATAGCCTGCCTACCCTAAGAAACTTCAGATCTCTATCGGTGTCTTCGGCTGCTCCCAAAGCAGAACAAATTCTACCTTTTTAGGGTCAACACGAATACTTGAGGCAGATATTACGTGTCCAAGGAAAGAAACTTCTGGCAACCAGAACTCACACTTGCTAAACTTAGCATATAGCTTATGCTCTCTTAAAAAAATTAGAGCCTGACGAAGATGTTGTTCATGCTGCTGAGCATCTCTACTATAGATCAGGATGTCATATATAAAGACAACAACACACTGATCGAGAAAAGGTCAGAAGATTCTATTCATGAGTTCCATAAATGCACCTGGTGCATTAGTTAGTCCGAACAACATAACTGTGAACTCATAGTGACCATACCTTGTCCTAAAGGCAGACTTAGATATGTCACTATCCTTAATACACAGTTGGTGATATCCTGACCTCAAATCTATCTTTGAGAAGACGGTCGCACCATGCAACTGGTCAAAGAGATCATCTGTCACGGATCCGTTCTTACCCTAATCCCAATCCCACTGTCCAAAAGGGCAGTGTTAGAGGGATGAGAGCGTCCGTCCCTGAGTGGCCCGAAAATCACACACAGATTATATGCAAAAATGAAATAACATCCTTCTTTATTAAAATGAACAAAAAAGTTTAATACATCAGGCCTGTAGGCAACAGGAAAAAAAAGAAGGAGATAAGAACTAGCCTACAACTACATCCCTTTTACAATTAGCTCCCATGTAGAGTCCATAAGATGTAGTAGTCTTTATTGCAGTAGATGAAAGAGTAGATGAATCTAGTTCCTTGCATTACCTAAAATCAAGAAAATCAAGACACAAAGTCAATGCAATTGCACGGTATGCTATATAAAAACAAGTAAAGCAGTTTTATAAGAAAAACTAGTATGCTTGGCAGGACTTATGCTTCAAAACATTATCGAACGATTTCCAAAAGCCAAAAATGTTATTCAACAACGAATTTTATTACGAATTTCCCATTATGCTGTAATTCAAGAAGCATGCTTATATTAGTTTAGGTGACTCTACTACCCCAACGCGATGGGGAGGTCACCAAGCTCCTTGTCATCATATGAGATAGGAGGTCCATGTGCAAAATCCCGCCTTCCAAAGAAGGAGTTTTGCTTATATCCAATATCAACATTATCAATTTTTCCAACATCATTATCAACATCAATATCAATATACGGGCAGTCATAATGGGTCTAGTGATTTAGATTTCATGTTTCTCAACATATAATATAGAAGAAAAATGGAAGACTATTCATAGGGAACAATATTTCATTCAAATAACTAGCCAAGCATATTTCAAGAAATACCTAAGAAAAATGTCATCATACAGCCAAGGAGGAGTAGTATAATAGCGTATCTTTCTAAAAGAGTATTTGGAGTATAGATCCCAAGAGAGAGAGTAAATCAACCCTTTGAGTCAGATCCTAGATCAAAATATTGGATCAAGGGTCAAGATCATAGTTTAAAAGATCATGCTTTGTTATTCGAGATTAGGGTTACATTTTCCTATTTCTACCTTAGGTTTAGGTCATCAACAATATTCCTCAAAAGTCCAACAAATATTCAAGTATCAAACATTTTTCATGAATGGATGACCTTCCTAGGTATATTTAGGAATACATGTCAACCCTAATTATCAATATCATTATTCAAATCTCTAGATCATTTCCAACATCAGATAGCACAAATGGACTCGAAATTAGATTAGGGAGTCCCATGATAAAGAGGGCTTTCTAGATCATTATATTAAGAATAAACCTTATTTCAAAGTATATGATTCATATTTTGGGGTAAAGAGTTAAGAGGATCATATTTAACCCTTATTTTGTCAAAAGATGATTTGGTGTCTCAGAATGATCATTAGAAACAGGAATAAGAGTTTCTCCAAGATTAATCATCATATAAGATAATTAACAAGGCAAAAGAACAAGATCATGGCATATCAGTGATAAAAGTCAAGAATTAAGCTTCACAAGTATTTTTATCAGATCAGTTGGATTTTTAATGATCAAAATGGACTATAATTTCATTATTTTTGGAGCTAGAGATCTCAAGATATCGATTTTTCAAGAATTAGGCTATTTACTGGAATTCAGGGCAGAGGGGCAGAATACCGGAAAAAGGAGGGCCGTTGATCCCTGGTCAACCATTGACCCTTGAAGCAAATCGGCGGCAGGGAAGATCTGTGCTCCCAGGCACGTGGTCGAGGAGAAGAAACAACAGAAGGCTTGCGCGCGGAGATGCACATCCGTTGATCGATGATGAGGAGTAGCGTGGACCTTGATCCAGCGGTAGCTGCTGCTCGCCCAAACACAAACGCCCGCCCGCGAGCAGGGGTGCTCTGCGGCGGTGCGGTGGCCGGAGAAGAAAGGAGCGGGAGAAGGAGGGCAATGCGCGAGGAGACAGGGTGTCGTTCGGGATCGTGGGGGCGCGACGAACCCAAAGAGGGGTTTATATAGTTGTTTGGGGCTAGGTTTAGGGTTGCTAGAGGGGGCGGCACACTCCAAAAGTCGGCTAGCTCCCTTGGCCTCCAAGCAATGATTCCACCCTATTAAGCCACATGGAAGGTTCGCAAAGGAGGTGAGCCACATGGAAGGTTCGCGAAGGAGGTGTGAAACCATCAGTCGAGTGATTGGGCGCAATTGGGGTGAGCTGGTCGATCGGGGTCGGGCCATGGTGCCGGCTGGTCCATCGTAGACCCTGCCAAACCAAGCGCAAGGTAGGGGATGACCCCAGTGCTGTTGGATCAATATCCAAGGCTTCTGGGTCACCCGCCTTGCCCAACAGCACCCTAAGCCAAAGATGGGTCGGGCCCAACAAGAAAAAAGGAGGAAAAAGGTGGAAAAAGGCAAAGAAAGCCATGGAAAGGTTAAAACCTTAGAAAAATCATATAAAATAATAGAAAGGTCCAAATGATCTCAAATTTGGACCATATCTTCAACATGAAGTTTAGAATAATTTGTAAAAGTTTGGAGACCAAAGGATAAATTTAATTAGTCAAACTCAAGCATTTTATCAAAGAGGTGTATTAAAATATTTAAGGTGCCCAAGAGTGCATAAAATTCATAGAATACAAAAGAATTTGATTTTGGGTATCTATATTGATCAAGGAGTCAAAAGATATTATGAATGATCATTATAAAGGTGAAATATAAATTAGTTAATAAAAAAGAGAGACAAACTCACATTGTCACATCCTCCCCTCCTTATAAAGAATTTTGTCCCCAAAATTCAAACTTCCTTGAAGAGGTCAGGAAAATGTTCCTCCATGTCTGACTTCAACTCCCAAGTAGCATCATCACTCCCATGGTGCTTCCACAACACCTTAACCATATCGATTTTCTTATTTTTGAGTTCATTGGTGCTAGTATCAAGTATCTTGACTGGAGTTTCTTGGTACACAAGGGTGTCCTTTAATTCAATTGGTTCATGATTGAGGACATGGCTAGGGTCTTTGACATACCGCTTTAGGTTCGACACATGGAAGCCGTTGTGCATCATGCTGTATTGTGGAGGTAGTGCCAACCTGTAAGCACATTCCCCAATACGATCCAGAATTTCAAAAGGACCCACATATCTAGGAATGAGTTTTCCTTTATTCTTTGCAATGGCTCGAATTGGTCAAATCTTCAGGAAAACATGATCACCTACTAAGAATTGAGTGTAAGTCATGTGTGCATCAGCATAAGACTTCTGACGATCTTGTGCCCTTTTTAACCTTTGCTTTATTAGGTTGACATTATCAGAATAGAGTTGTAGTTCCTCAGACTTCATAATTCATCTTTCGCCTACTTCATCCCAGTAAAGAGGAGATCTATACGGTCTTCCATATAGAGCTTCATAGGGAGGCATGCCGATACTGGATTGGTAGCTATTGTTGTAGGCAAACTCAACGAGAGGAAGGTAGTGGTCCCAAGAACCACCCCAACCGAGGACGCATGATCTCAGCAAGTCTTTGAGAACCTGGATTGTCCTCTCAGATTGTTTGTCAGTTTGGGGCTGATAAGCAGTGCTGAAATTCAGTTGAGTTCCCAGTTCTTCCTGTACTTGTCGCCACAAGTGAGAGGTGAACTTTGCATCACGATCAAATACTATAGATATAGGAATTCCATGCAGTCTGACTATCTCTCGAACATAAAGTTATGCTAACTCAGGAACCTTGGTTGTTGTCTTGATTGGAATAAAATGGGCTGATTTAGTCATACGATCAACTACAACCCAAATGGCGTCACTCCCTTTCCTGGTCCTGGGTAGTCCCACCACAAAATCCATGGTGATGTTTTCCCATTTCCACTCGGGGATAGGTAGGGGTTGTAGAAGACCTCCTGGATGTTGATGTTCAGCCTTGATATGTTGGCAGGTCAGACACTTGGAGATGAAAGTAGCAATGCCGGTCTTCATATTCCTCCACCAAAAGTGCCTTTGCAGATCCTTGTACATCTTTGTCGATCCAGGATGCACAATATATTTCGACCCGTGAGCTTCTCATAACACCATATCTATCATGACTGAATCTTTTGGGACCCATATGCGCTGTTTGTATCGGATTCCACCATCCATACCGACTGTCAGATGAGTTTGGGGCTTTTCTAATAGCTTAGTCATATCATCAAGACTCTCACTATTCTTTTGAGCTGACAGGATTTCGGACAGGAGGCCCGGTTTTACATGGACACTGGCCAATCTAAGAATGTTTCCCATACGCCTTGGGGCCCAAAGTGACATGACTTCCATGTTCTTCCATTCCGTAGTAAAGACAGCAGCACATTTAGCCTGCTTCCTGCTGAGTGCATCGGCCACCACATTTGCCTTACCGGGGTGGTAGGCAATGGTGAAGTCATAGTCTTTAAGGTACTCAAGCCAACGCCTCTGTCTGAGATTGAGATCCTTCTGTGTCAAGATGTATTTCAGACTCTTGTGGTCGGTGAGGATGTCAAAGGTGGCACCATACAAGTAGTTTCACCATATTTTCAAAGCATATATGATGGCGGAAAACTCAAGGTCATGGGTTGGGTAGTTGACCTCATTTGGCTTCAATTGTCGAGAGGCATAAGCAACTACTTTTATTTCTTGCATAAGAACACAACCCAGATTGAACCTTGATGCGTCGGTGAAGATGGCGAACCCATCATTTCTCGAGGGAAGAGTCAAGACAGGTGCAATTGTCAGCTTTGTCTTTAGCTCTTGAAAACTGGACTCACACTCCTTCTACCAGATAAACTGTTCTCCCTTCCTGGTGAGCTTAGTGAGAGGCAAGGCAATCATGCTGAAGTTCTAGATAAAACGTCGATAATAGCCAACAAGACCTAGAAAACTGCGAATCTCCGAAACATTCTTTGGGGATTGCCACTCAAGAACAGTCGAGACTTTGGCGGGGTCAACAGAAATTTTCCCACCAGAAATTATGTGGCCCAAGAACATGACTTCAGAAATCCAGAATTCACATTTTGACAATTTTGCATAGAATTTCTGAGATTGGAGGATGTCAAGAACTTTGTGAAGGTGGATGCGGTGTGATTCAGTATCATTCGAATATATCAATATGTTGTCAATGAAGACCACTACAAACTCATCGAGGAAAGGTTGGAAGACACTATTCATCAAGTTCATAAACACACCAGGGGCATTAGTCAACCCAAAAGGCATGGCAAGGAATTCATAATGCCCGTATCGAGTTCGAAAGGCTGTTTTAGGGATGTCTTCATCCTTAACTTTGAGTTGGTGGTAACTAGAACGAAGATCAATTTTTGAAAAGACATGGGCAGATTGGAGTTGATCGAAAAGGGAACGGAGTTGATCGAAGATCAATTCTGGGCAACGGATACTTATTTTTCACAGTAGCTTGATTGATCATACGATAGTCAATACACATGCGAAGGGAACCATCTTTTTTTCTTGACAAATAAAACGGGGGCTCCCCAAGGAGAGGTACTAGGGTGGATGAAACCCTTGTCAAGCAATTCTTGCAACTGCGTTTTCAGCTCAGTCAATTTAGTAGGAGCCATCCGATAGGGTGCCCGAGAAATAGGTGCGGTACCAGGTGCTAAATCAATAGAAAACTCAACATCATGATCTGGTGGTAGCCCAGGGAGCTCCTCAGGAAAGACACTCGGGTACTCTCATACTATATCAATGTTTTCCAGGGCACTCTTATCAGGATTGACTATGGTTACAGTTGCTAGGTAGGCTTTGCACCCTTTAGCTATCAAGTTTTGGGCTTTAATCAGAGAAATGACAACATTTTGATTTCGATCTTTCCTTCTAAGAATTATAAGAATAGGGAGATTGGGTTTGGAAATGATGACTTTCTTAGCACGACAGTCGATTAGAGCATGATTTTTATGGAGCCAATCCATCCCTAAAACAAGGTCAAAGTCTTCCATGTCTAATATTATGAAATCTAACTCAAAACTATGTCCAACATAAGATAGAGGGACTTTCTCGACAATATAGTAGGAGACTTTTATAAGGACCCTAACCTGCGTTTAGGGTTTACCCTGTTTGTTTTGCTTAACCTTGGTGGTTTGATGTTTGCTAATCATCTCTAAGTGGTGATTAGGGTTTGGTTGTGCTTTGTTGAGAGTTCGAGGGGCTGCTTGCAAATAACCCAAGTTTAGGGTTTTGTGTGCAAGTTTGCCATCTTGTGAGATGTTTTCCCCTCTTTGCTTCCTCTAGGGTTGAGAGGAAGGCTTGGGCTTGTTGTTTGAGTCTCTTGGGCCTTGTTTGAGCTTGTTTGGGCCTTGAGGTGCTTTGTCTGGGCTTGCTTGAGCCTTGTGTCAGCCAAGTGAAGCTTGTGTCGCCCAACATGGTGGTGTGTCGCCCAGGAACCTTGGTGTGTCGCCCAGCAGAGCTGATGCATGCTTGGTCTTGGTTGGTGGACACTTGGTGCATGTCTTGGACAAGTGTCTCTTGGTGTGCTAGTGTGTTGGATTGAACCCTAGGACAAGTGTCCCTTGGGTGGACGACACTTAGCATGGACCTACCTTGGTTTCTCCTCCCCTTCCTTCTATATAGGTAGCTCTTTCCCTTGCCTTAGCTTCCTTTGCTCTTTTGGTCTCTCCTCCACCTTGAGTGCATGACACTCCTCTCCTTCTTACTTGTGTTGGCCGATACACTCTCCTGGAGTTGCAGTGGTGGCCGATACCCTCTCTTGGAGAAGCTTTGGTGGACAACAACCCTTGGACCTTGGAGTGCTTCTTCTTCCTTGGAGCTTGGAGCTTAAGGCGGGTTGCATAACTTCTAACCCTAACTCCTTTACCTCTAGCTATGATCTTGTTGCTTGTTAGTATCTTAGCTTAGTCCCTTGCTTTTGTACCTTTTTCTTATGTACCTTGGTGACCGATCCTCCTTAGGGTTTAGGGTTTCCTTGTGACCTAATGTACTTTGCTCTCTAGGGTTTGAGTTTCCTTGTGCTGGAGGTTGAAGGTGACCCCTGTTGGGCGATACCCTACCTTGTTTGGGTGTGTTGGACGACATTCCCTCTTGCCTTGATGTTGGACGACATGAGTGCCTTGGTGGTGGACGACATGGTGAGTGTCCTTGGTGTTGGGCGATATCTTTGCCCTTGTGTTGGATGATAGGTTGACCTAGTGTGAGTATGGACCGATATGGTGACCATGTTGGGCGATATGATTCTTCTTGTGTTAAGAAACAACCTTGTCCTTGAGATGGACGATATACATAAGTAACATGGTGATCCTTGTGGTAGTCCTTGTGGTGGACGATAGGGCCATGTATGGCATGTATGTTTGTGTAGGGTGATAGGCTAAATGAGGTGTCGGCTGATATATCCTTTTTGAGCTTGATGGTTGTTGGTATCGGACGACATGGCCATGTGTGGCTTGTTTCCTTGTTTTGAACGATAGACCATGCAGGTGGGCCGATAGCCATGTTGGTCGATAGCCCTGTTGCCCGATAGCCATGTTGGTCGATAGCCATGTTGGCCGATAGCCCTGTTGGCCGATAGCCATGATGGCCGATAGTCATGATGGGCGATAGCCTTGGTTTGGTGTGTGTCGGTCGATAGGCCTTGATGGGTTTTAGTGAGGGTTGTGAGGAGTTATAGTGAGGGTTAGGTGATCCTATAGTGACGATCCCTTGTGTTTTGAAAGTGGTTAGTTATGCATCAATAAACGATGGTGGTGTCTAATTAGTGATAACAACAATGATTATGATGCTTTGCAACAATAACATGCTAATGATAATAATGATGCTGATAGTAGTATATGATGATGCTGAGGAAGGTAGTAGTAATGACATGTATGAAGTTATCCTTATGTCTACCTGTTAATGATAATATTAAATGGTAGTTACACTAATGGTTGCTTAATGATAAAGATAATAATGATGATAGTGGATGGTGACAGTAAGTCATTGGGAATATTAGTGTTTGTTCTGTATACTCAACATGATATATTACTTGATGTGAACATATTGATTATTCATATAATTCTGAGATAATGATAAGTAGAGTAACTTGAATGGCATTTCATGATAGTAGCATATTCCTTATGTTGAAGCTATAATTATGGTGTACCCTAACCATGCATGTGATGATTAGCCATGAAAGGGGCTATGAGACATATGTGATGAGTAACATCACTTTGATAATTATTCTATGAGATTGTATGTATGATGTGTTTGTTCCATGATGACAATGTGAGCCTTGAAAGGTAGTGGCAGTACATGAAGAGGGATTGAGATCCCATGGTACGTGATGATCCTCGAGATGGATCTGGATGGTTGGCAAGAGGCCAAGTGGTAACATGTGATGTTGGATCCTTGAGATGGATCAGGTTGATGTGTTTTCAATAATAATATAATGTTGTTTACTTTCTGTTATATCTTGCATGTTATACAACTTGGTTGAATCTTTCAATCCATCTAAAATATACTAATTCATCATAGTGAAATCATATCATGTAGTTTGCCCTGGCCATAGATCCATCATCGTCAGAACTTGGTGATGGTGAAACGGGTTCTCCTACGGGTTAACCTGGAAGCGCATATTGTTGAATATGTGTAGGTTGCTCCTAGCCTGAAAATGAGGAGGTAAGAGTGTAACTTCGGTTGCAGACTCAAATACGTATATAGAGCATGGTGAACAAGCCCATGGCTCAGGATATGTGATGTGAAGAGCATGAATGTGTTCATGGCTCAGAGCACGGCGAACAGGCCCGTGGCTCAGTTTTACTAACGCCGAGACCTGTACCAAGGCGGGCTAGAGTGAGGGTAGCCTATGGAGCTGACCATGTGGCTTAGACCACTTCAGCATGTGACTACGGTCCTGCTTGTGTTATACTCGTGTACTGACCATGAGGTGGGAGGTCGTGGAGTCCGACTCTTCCATTGACCTTGTATGGCACCGGCTTGGGTTTCGTAATCGAAGGTTGGATTTGAACGGTACAGTTCAAATCCTCAGGGCATAATAATACGTAACACAGCCGTTAGTATTTACTGCTTAAGATAAACATGAAACATTGGTTGAGGCCTTGTTTGTGTAGCTAATTCTGTTATATCTGCAGTTACTTCTATATCCATCAGATATGTGGTAATATGCTTTGTTCTGATAATCATGTTACATAGCGATATATCTTATCTTGTCAATCATGTTCCCTTGAGAGATATATGGTTATACGCTCTTGTACAACTGGTAAGCTTGTCAGTAAGAATAACTTTGCTTTATATAGACTGCTCTTGTTATACCTGTTATTAGTTACCTGCTGTTATAGTTTATCTTGTTGAGGTTCTGTAGTTGCGGTGGGGAGTTATGTTTCCCACTGGGACAATTGTTCAATTGTCTCACCCCGCTAGTTTACACCCTTTTTAGGTGGTCGAGGTAGACGTGGTCGTGGTGTTGCGGCCGAGCAGCTTGAGGAGCAGTAGAAGGCAAGCGTTGGACATGCTGCCGTTTTGGATGTTTTGTAGTAGAGTCTAGAGTCATCCCTGTACTCTCAGGTCCTTGGTAGTGTTTTGACGATGTTTTACGATGAACGATCAATGACATTTGTATATCCTGCAGTTGGCCAGATACGGGCCTTTATGTATATGAACAGCTGTTTCTGAGCTATGGACACGTATCAGATCTCGTGTATGTATATATATGTGACATGTTTCCTTGCAGGATGAGGACTGAAAAGTAATAGTTTCACAGTTTATCAGTTTTCCACAATCAGTTTTAATTAACCCGTGTTTTCGATAATCTGTGGTTATGGTGTTTTCCGCACGTTTTCGCGTAACACCTCGTTATCTGTGTGATAATGGGATGTGTTGCCACAAGTTTTGGTATCAGAGCTTTAGGTTCGCTGAGTCTACAGGGATTTAGGACTAGGTTGAGTATGTTCTTATGAGTTTTCTAGGTTTTCTTACAAAATCTTCTGCCCTCAGCGGAAGAAAAGTCAAGATGTCTGGAAACCATGAAGAACCCTCTACTGAGTACAGTGATGCTGCATCGGTTGATGGAGCAGATGGACAAGCACATGCAGATCGGGTGCATGAGGTTCCCCAATTTAACCCAGCCATACTCGAACATCCTGCTTACCAACAGCTTATGGGGCAGTTAATGGCTACGATGAATCTCATGGTTGAGCGATTACCAGTGCCTCCTCCGTGAGCACAGGTTCCCCATGGAGAAGCATCGGGTATTGGGAAGACCTTCGAGCAGCTTCGTCGAGTCAGAGCTTCGGATTATGCTGGAACGGCTGATCCAGCGGATGCAGATATGTGGCTGACAAGTCTCGAGAAGGCTTTCCGGATTCTTGACATCCCCGAAGCAGACAAGGTAAAGCATGTTGTCTACCTTCTGAAGGGTAGTGCTGGTCACTGGTGGACCATCGAGGAAGAGAAGCGACCTAGTGAGGTGATCTGTTGGGAAGTGTTTCGACGCGAGTTCGTCACCAGATACTTCCCAAAGACGTACCTGGATGAGAAGGTGAGTCAGTTCGAGAACCTGAGACAAGGAACGATGAACATCACCGAGTACGAAGCCAAGTTTATGGATCTGTTGAGGTTTTGTCCTCAATGGTGGCAACAGATGAGGAACGGATCAGACATTTCGAGAAGGGTTTGAGTGCTGAGTTGACAACCCATGTGTCTGCGCTGGAGAATCGAGAACCGTTTGCTACGTTCGTGGAATCTGTTCAAAGGATCGAGAGGACAGTAAGGGAGAAAAGAGAGTCTATGTCCCTTAAAAGACCTGCTCAGTTTCAGGGACGGAGGTTTGGTGGCTTTAAGAAGCCCAGGTTTTCAGCACCGTTAGCAATGAAAAGTGTCGGTGTACCCTCTCAGTGGTCTCCGAGTAAGGGGAAAGGTTATGTTTCTTCACCGTCTAAGGCGCACAGTTCAGCTTCTGTGGCAGTGACAGGGCGAACTAGGCCACGGTTTGAGGACAAGGCATGTCATCTTTGTGGACAGGTCGGGCATTGGAAGTTCAATTGCCCGAATAGAGATGTTGAAGTAACGCAGCAGCCGAGGCAGAGTTTTCAGAGGTCAGAGAGACCACATGCCAGTGGTAGCAGAGGACGAGGACGCGGTCAAGCGTCTCAAGCTGGATCGTCTGCTCAGGGAAGCAGAGGTCGTGGACAGCAAGCAACAACTCGATTCTATGCCATGAGTCAGCCGGAGGCGATAGTCAACCCACGAGTGGTGACAGGTCAGATGGAGTTATTTCATTCTGATATGTCTTCTTCTTGCTTTATATCTGTTCTGGTTGACCCGGGTGCTACACACTCTTTTATCACCTATAGTATGCTTGAAACCTGTCGTTTACCTGTTAGTTGTAAGAAGGATAGCTTGTTGTTAGAAACCCCTCTTGATGGTTCCTCTTTGCTTCAAGAAGAGTGTCCATCTTGTGTCTTGTCTTTCTCGGGACATCGCATCCAGGTGGATCTTATACCACTTGATATGCATGGTTTCGATGTTATCCTTGGGATGGATACCTTAGAGAGGTATAAGGTTGTTTTGGACTGTGGTTCCAAGCAGGTAGTGTTCGATGTTGCTGGAGAGAAGTGGATCTTCCAAGGAGATAGGAAGATTCTTCTGACGTGTTTGGTATCAACTATGGTGGCAAATAAGTTGTTACGACAAGGATGTGAGGCGTTCTTAGCTCATGTGGTGGATACCGTTGTGGTTGCCAAGGCGAAAGGTCCTAGTCTTGAGGAGGTGTCCATGGTTCGAGAGTTTGCAGACGTGTTTCCTAAGGAGTTTCCTGGTGTTCCTCCACCCCGAGAGATTGATTTCAAGATCAATCTAGTTCCTGGAACACAGCCTGTGGCACAGTCAGCATATAGGATGGCTCCAGCAGAGATGGCTGAACTGAAGAAGCAGTTGCAAGAGTTGTTGGAGAAAGGTTTAATCCGACCGAGTACGTCGCCGTGGGGTGCTCCCGTGTTGTTTGTTAAGAAGAAGGATGGTTCGATGCGGTTGTGTATAGACTACCGACAGTTGAACAAGGTCACGATCAAGAATAAGTACCCGTTGCCGAGGATAGATGATCTGTTTGATCAGTTGCGTGGTGCTGCAGTGTTCTCGAAGATCGATCTACGGTCTGGATATCATCAGTTGAGGATAAAGGCAGATGACATACCAAAGTCAGCTTTCAAGACGAGGTATGGTCATTTTGAGTTCGTGGTTATGCCGTTTGGGTTAACCAATGCACCTGCAGCTTTCATGGACCTGATGAACAGAGTGTTTCATCCGTTCTTAGATCAGTTTGTTGTAGTCTTTATAGATGACATCTTGATCTATAGCCGGGACAGGCTAGCACATGAGCAACATCTTCGTCGAGCGTTGACTCTTCTTCATCAACATCAGTTGTATGCCAATTTCAGTAAGTGTGAGTTCTGGTTGGATGAAGTGACTTTCTTGGGTCACGTGATATCTACTGAAGGGGTCAAAGTAGATCCAAAGAAGGTAGAATCCGTTGCGGATTGGGAACAACTGAAGACACCGACAGAAGTTCGTAGTTTCCTTGGTTTGACAGGATACTACCGGAGGTTTATCAAGGACTTCACTGCGATCGCGTTGCCGATGACGAAGTTGACCAGGAAGGATGTACCTTTTGTTTGGGATGATCGATGTCAGCAAGCTTTCCAGAGTTTGAAGGAGAAGCTGACTAGTGCTCCAGTGTTGATCTTGCCAGAGTCTGGGAAAGGCTATGTTGTTTTCTGTGATGCTTCCAAGAAAGGCTTAGGTTGCGTGTTGATGCAGGAAGATCATGTGGTTTCTTTTGCCTCGCGACAAGTTAAGAAACATGAGGAGAACTATCCGACTCATGACTTGGAGTTGGCAGCAGTGGTTCATGCGTTAAAGATTTGGAGACACTATCTGTATGGGGAAGTATGTCAGATCTTTACGGATCATAAGAATCTGAAGTATATCTTTACACAGCAAGAGTTGAATATGCAACAACGACGATGGATGGAGTTGATCAATGATTACGACTGCACGATCGAGTATCATCATGGTAAGGCGAACGTGGTAGCTGATGCGCTTAGCAGAAAGTCTTCTTCTCTTTCTTCAAAGAAGGCACAGTTGAGTTCTCTGGTATGCCATAAGCGAGATATGTTTGTTTCTCTTTGACAGATGAATGTGCAGATGGAAGTTTCTTTGTTGTCTGGTCTTTTCGCACAGTTGCAAGTTAAGCCTATGTTGAGACAGCAGATCAAGGATGCACAGCAGACAAATGATGCGGTACAGTTGATTAGATCAGAGTTCAGCATCGACAAGCGTGGTGGGTTTCATGAGTCCGAGGATGGGCTAGTTTGCTATCATGATAGGATGGTGGTTCCATATGATGATAATATGAGGGAGTTGGTGCTTGAGGAAGCACATACATCAATGTATGCAATGCATCTGGGTGTCACCAAGATGTACCATAGTCTGAAGGACTTGTATTGGTGGCCCAGTTTGAAGAGAGATACAGCTGAGTTCGTGGCGAGATGTGCGGTGTGTCAACAAGTGAAGGCTGAACATCAGAAGCCGGCAGGTATGTTGCAACCTTTGCCGATACCGCAGTGGAAATGGGATCATATAACCATGGATTTCGTATTTGGTCTACCCCGGACAACTAGGAATCATGATTCCATTTGGGTGATAGTGGACAGATTGACTAAGTCTGCCCATTTTCTACCAGTGAAGACGACGTATACAGCTGAGAAACTAGCTCGAGTATATGTGGATGAGATAGTACGTTTGCATGGTGTTCCAGCAACGATGGTTTCTGACAGAGGTCCTTAGTTTACGAGTCATTTTTGGGAACAGTTGCACAAAGCATTGGGAACGCAGTTGAGGTTCAGTACAACTTTTCACCCGCAGACAGATGGACAGTCTGAGAGGACTATTCAGATTTTGGAAGATCTTCTTCGAGCTTGTGTTTTGCAGTTTCTAGGCAACTGGGATGTACATCTGAGTTTGATAGAGTTTGCCTACAACAACAGTTATCAGTGGAGCATTGAAATGGCTCCTTATGAGGCTTTGTATGGAAGGAAGTGCAGATCTCCTTTGTGTTGGTATGAATCAGGTGAGTATCAGCTTTTGGGTCTTGAGTTAGTACAACAGATGACAAAAAAGATCAAGGTGATACAACAACAGTTGAAAGTGGCACAGGACAGGCAGAAGTCTTATGCAGACAATCGCCAACGACCTTTGGAATTCTAGGTAGGAGACAAAGTGTACCTCAAAGTCTAGCCGTGGAAAGGTGTGCTAAGGTTTGGACGGAAGGGTAAGTTGGCACCCAGGTATATGGGGCCTTACTCAGTCATAACACGTGTTGGCAAGGTGGCTTACGAGTTAGAGTTGCCTCGAGAGTTGCACAGGTTGCATCCAGTGTTTCATGTCAGCATGTTGAAGAAAAGTCATCCGGATTCAGGTACTATGATACAACCAATTGAGGTTGAGCTTGATGCAGATGTGACCTACGAGGAGGGTCCTGTGGCGATCCTTGACAGAAGGATCAAGAAACTGAAGAGGAAGGACCTGGCTCTTGTGAAGGTTCTTTGGCAGCGTCATGGCGTTGAGGAAGCCACGTGGGAGCTTGAGGAAGAGATGAGGAGGAAGTATCCCTCGCTTTTCTCTTCAGATTTCGGGGATGAAATCCCTTAAAGGGGCTTAGCTTGTAAGGACCCTGACCTGCGTTTAGGTTTTACCCTGTTTGTTTTGCTTAACCTTGGTGGTTTGATGCTTGCTAATCACCTCTAAGTGGTGATTAGGGTTTGGTTGTGCTTTGTTGATAGTTTGAGGGGCTGCTTGCAAATAACCCAAGTTTAGGGTTTTGTGTGCAAGTTTGCCATCTTGTGAGATGTTTTCCCCTCTTTGCTTCCTCTAGGGTTGAGAGGAAGGCTTGGGCTTGTTGTTTGAGTCTCTTGGGCCTTGTTTGAGCTTGTTTGGGCCTTGAGGTGCTTTGTCTGGGCTTGCTTGAGCCTTATGTCGGCCAAGTGAAGCTTG
This sequence comes from Alisma plantago-aquatica, assembly GCA_963693085.1. Classification (NCBI taxonomy): domain Eukaryota; kingdom Viridiplantae; phylum Streptophyta; class Magnoliopsida; order Alismatales; family Alismataceae; genus Alisma; species Alisma plantago-aquatica. The sequence goes on from OY856409.1 coordinate 1,855,554,320, forward strand.
TGTCGCCCAACATGGTGGTGTGTCACCCAGGAACCTTGGTGTGTCACCCAGCAGAGCTGATGCATGTGTCGCCCATGTTGCTTGGTCTTGGTTGGTGGACACTTGGTGCATGTCTTGGACAAGTGTCTCTTGGTGTGCTAGTGTGTTGGCTTGAACCCTAGGACAAGTGTCCCTTGGGTGGACGACACTTAGCATGGACCTACCTTGGTTTCTCCTCCCCTTCCTTCTATATAGGTAGCTCTGTCCATTGCCTTAGCTTCCTTTGCTCTTTTGGTCTCTCCTCCACCTTGAGTGCACGACACTCCTCTCGTTCTTGCTTGTGTTGGCTGATACACTCTCCTGGAGTTGCAGTGGTGGCCGATACCCTCTCTTGGAGAAGCTTTGGTGGACGACAACCCTTGGACCTTGGAGTGCTTCTTCTTCCTTGGAGCTTGGAGCTTAAGGCGAGTTGCATAACTTCTAACCCTAACTCCTTTACCTCTAGCTATGATCTTGTTGCTTGTTAGTAGCTTAGCTTAGTCCCTTGCTTTTGTACCTTTTTCTTATGTACCTTGGTGACCGATCCTCCTTAGGGTTTAGGGTTTCCTTATGACCTAGTGTACTTTGCTCTCTAGGGTTTGAGTTTCCTTGTGCTGGAGGTTGAAGGTGACCCCTGTTGGGTGATACCCTACCTTGTTTGGGTGTGTTGGATGACATTCCCTCTTGCCTTGATGTTGGACGACATGAGTGCCTTGGTGGTGGATGACATGGTGAGTGTCCTTGGTGTTGGGCGATATCTTTGCCCTTGTGTTGGGCGATAGGTTGACCTAGTGTGAGTATGGGCCGATATGGTGACCATGTTGGGCGATATGATTCTTCTTGTGTTAAGAAACAACCTTGTCCTTGAGACGGACCATAGACATAAGTAACATGGTGATCCTTGTGGTAGTCCTTGTGGTGGACGATAGGGCCATGTATGGCATGTGTGTTTGTGTAGGGCGATAGGCTAAATGAGGTGTCGACCGATATATCCTTTTTGAGCTTGATGGTTGTTGGTATCGGACGACATGGCCATGTGTGGCTTATTTCCTTGTTTTGAACGATAGACCATGCAGGTGGGCCGATAGCCCTGTTGGCCGATAGCCATGTTGGCCGATAGCCCTATTGGCCGATAGCCATGATGGCCGATAGTCATGATGGGCGATAGCCTTGGTTTGGTGTGTGTCGGTCGATAGGCCTTGATGGGTTTTAGTGAGGGTTGTGAGGAGTTATAGTGAGGGTTAGGTGATCCTATAGTGACGATCCCTTGTGTTTTGAAAGTGGTTAGTTATGCATCAATAAACGATGGTGGTGTCTGATTAGTAATAACAACAATGATTATGATGCTTTGCAACAATAACATGCTAATGATAATAATGATGCTGATAGTAGTATATGATGATGATGATAAAGGTAGTAGTAATGACGTGTATGAAGTTATCCTTATGTCTACCTGTTAATGATAATATTAAATGGTAGTTACACTAATAGTTGCTTAATGATAACGATAATAATGATGATAGTGGATGGTGACAGTAAGTCATTGGGAATATTAGTGTTTGTTCTGTATACTCAACATGATATATTACTTGATGTGAACATCTTGATTATTCATATAATTCCGAGATAATGATAAGTAGAGTAACTTGAATGGCATTTCATGATAGTAGCATATTCCTTATGTTGAAGCTATAATTATTGTGTACCCTAACCATGCAGGTGATGATTAGCCATGAAAGGGGCTATGAGACATATGTGATGAGTAACATCACTTTGATAATTATTCTATGAGATTGTATGTATGATGTGTTTGTCCCATGATGACAATGTGAGCCTTGAAAGGCAGTGGCAGTACATGAAGAGGGATTGAGATCCCATGGTACGTGATGATCCTCGAGATGGATCTGGATGGTTGGCAAGAGGCCAAGTGGTAACATGTGATGTTGGATCCTTGAGATGGATCAGGTTGATGTGTTTTCAATAATAATATAATGTTGTTTACTTTCTGTTATATCTTGCATGTTATACAACTTGGTTGAATCTTGCAATCCATCTAAAAGATACTGATTAATCACAGTGAAATCATATCATGTAGTTTGCCCTGGCCATAGATCCATCATCGTCATGACTTGGTGATGGTGAAACGGGTTCTCCTACGGGTTAACCTGGAAGCGCATATTATTGAATATGTGTAGGTTGATCCTAGCCTGAAAATGAGGAGGTAAGAGTGTAACTTCGGTTGCAGACTCAAATACATATATAGAGCATGGTGAACAAGCCCATGGCTCAGGATATGTGATGTGAAGAGCATGAATGCGTTCCGGTGAACATGCCTGTGGCTCAGTTTTACTAGCGCCGAGACCTGTACCAAGGCGGGCTAGAGTGAGGGTAGCCTATGGAGCTGACCCTGTGGCTTAGACCACTTCAGCATGTGACTACGGTCCTGCTTGTGTTGTACTCGTGTACTGACCACGAGGTGGGAGGTCGTGGAGTCCGGCTCTTCCATTGACCTTGTATGGCACCGGCTTGGGTTTCGTAATCGAAGGTTGGATTTGAACGGTACAGTTCAAATTCTCAGGGCATAATAATATGTAACACAGCCGTTAGTATTTACTGCTTAAGATAAACACGAAACATTGGTTGAGGCCTTGTTTGTGTAGCTTATTCTGTTATATCTGCAGTTACTTCTATATCCATCAGGTATGTGGTAATATGCTTTGTTCTGATAATCATGTTACATAGCGATATATCTTATCTTGTCAATCATGTTCCCTTGAGAGATATCTGGTTATACGCTCTTGTACAACTGGTAAGCTTTTCAGTAAGAATAGCTTTGCTTTATATAGACTGCTCTTGTTATACCTGTTATTAGTTACATGCTGTTATAGTTTATCTTGCTGAGGTTCTGTAGTTGCAGTGGGGAGTTATGTTTCCCGCTGGGACAATTGTTCAATTGTCTCACCCCGCTGGTTTACACCCTTTTTAGGTGGTCGAGGTAGACATGGTCGTGGTCGTGGTGTTGCGGCCGAGCAGCTTGAGGAGCAGTAGAAGGCAAGCGTTGGACATGCTGCCGTTTTGGATGTTTTGTAGTAGAGTCTAGAGTCATCCCTGTACTCTCAGGTCCTTGGTAGTGTTTTGACGATGTTTTACGATGAACGATCGATGACGTTTGTATATTCTGCAGTTGGCCGGATATGGGCCTTTATGTATATGAACAACTGTTTCTGAGCTATGGATACGTATCAGATCTCGTGTATGTATATATATGTGACATGTTTCCTTGCAGGATGAGGACTGAAAAGTAATAGTTTCACAGTTTATCAGTTTTCCACAATCAGTTTTAATTAACCCGTGTTTTCGATAATCTGTGATTATGGTGTTTTCCGCACGTTTTCGCGTAACACCTCGTTATCTGTGTGATAATGGGATGTGTTTCCACAACTTTCATCTTCCCACTTGGGGTAGTTACATCAAGTACGTACCCTAAGTCCCTTATTTCAAGATTCAACATACAGGCAAGATTCTTAGACATGAAGGTGTTTGTTGACCCAGAGTAAAAAAGAGTAACAACAAAATGATCGGAGATTTGCATCATACCTACGTATACATATATTTCGTGTAAGGACAATGTACAAGATAATCATGATATAAAGTTTTGGAAATAATCTTGAATTTAAAAGGTACCTTCCATGAGTTTGTTTTCATTGGCCTTCGCCTCATCTGCATTCACAGTAAAGGCACGAGCCTGTCTATGTTCACCTTGTCTGGCCCATGCTGGAGGAGGGTGGGGGCAGCTGTCTCTGAAGTGACCCTCCTGTTTGCAGTAATGGCAGACCGGGGACGGATACTTGCACTGGCCAGGGTGGAAGTTACCACAGTTACGAAAATGAAGAATATTGGCGTTCCGGCCTGGACCCCTGTTTTGGCCATGATTTTGGTTTTGTGCAGAACCATAGTTGTAATTCTGGTTCTGGCCTTGGGCAGGAGGATTCCTCTGGTTCTTCTGTCGGTTCCTGTTCTTATTGCCACCAATATGGGGTTTTCCCTTCTGTTCAGGTTTTGCAGATACAACTTCAGTCAGACCTAGATATGCAAGGGTAGGTAAAGGTTTCCCGTGTCCCACCCCCAGGATTCTCTCCATGGACAAGGCATGGTCATAGGCATCTTGAAAATTGGTGGGTTTGGATGAGGATACAAAAGCTTTTAGGGTAATGAAAAGCCCATCAATGTAACAATCAAGTTTTTATTCTTCAGTGAGGTTGGTGACATGCCTCTCCAACAGGCGGAACTGTCGGCTGTATTCAGCCACTGTGTTAGTTCCTTGGGTAAGGGTGAGGAATTGTTTTTGTTTTTCCTTTCTCTCAGATGTGGGCTGGAAACGGTTGGTGAAAATGGGTTTGAAGGCTTCCCAGTTGACAGGGATGACCTGTTGTGACCGGATATAATTCTCCCACCACAATTTGGCCGCTCCCTTCAACTGGTAGGTGGAAAAACCAACCTTGTCTTGTTCAGGGCACCTCAAAACCCTAAAGGTGTTTTCCATAGACACTAACTAGGCATCAGCCTTGTCTAGGACATCATCTTTGTCTTCCCCATAGAAGGTTTCAGGGTTGAGTTTCAGAAAATCCTGGATAGTGGTGGGTTTTGGGTTTTGGGTAGGTACAAGGGATGTTGTACGAACAACTAGGTCATGAAGGGCATCCATAATGGCCTTTTGTTTTAGTTACCATTCCCCCATATTGTTGGTCTTATTGGCAGAACTGACATCTTCATCGTCATCCATGCAGGGCTTTTTCCCCTTGTCTTTAGTACCAGAGGTCCCTTCACCATCCCTGTTGTTCCTGGTTTTTAGGGCCATCTGCAAGAGTTCAACCAATATAAGTTTCCTTGTTTATGACCTTCAAAGCAAGAATATGATAGATCATGGAAATATTGCAACGAGTTTTCTGAATTTATTTTCAGATTTTAGTTATTCCCGTCCTTAATTTACCAAAAATAGAGAGAGTATATAGATCAAGTCATGACACCTTAAGGAGAATGAGAAGATGAGGAGTCATCCTACTTCCTTCTAATAGGTGGCTTGGGTAATCCTTAAAGAAGAGATAAGATGCTAGAAGACTCTCTAGGGTTATAGGAAGTCCTTCCATCCATTTCTGGATCAACTAAGGCCAGGTGGAGTAGGAGGAACCTCAACCACTGTGAAGACGGATAGGAGGAATTATGCCAGAACCCCCTTTGTGCTCTTTCTAGACACCTCAGTTTTCACCATAGTGAATTTTAGGGCTTCCTTGGTTCAGCGATTAAGAACATCATTTCACTAATGCATATGAAGTGTGTTATGGCTCTGATACCAACTGTCACAGATCCGTTCTTACCCTAATCCCAATCCCACTGTCCAAAAGGGCAGTGTTAGAGGGATGAGAGCACCCATCCCTGAGTGGCCCGAAAATCACACACAGATAATATGCAAAAATGAAATAACATCCTTCTTTATTAAAATGAACCAAAAAGTTTAATACATCAGGCCCGTAGGCAACAGGAAAAAAAAGAAGGAGATAAGAACTAGCCTACAACTACATCCCTTTTACAATTAGCTCCCATGTAGAGTCCATAAGATGTAGCAGTCTTTATTGCAATAGATGAAAGAGTAGATGAATCTAGTTCCTTGCATTACCTAAAATCGAGAAAATCAAGACACAAAGTCAATGTAATTGCACGGTACGCTATATAAAAATAAGTAAAGCAGTTTTATAAGAAAAACTAGTATGCTTGGCAGTACTTATGCTTCAAAACATTATCGAACGATTTCCAAAAGCCAAAAATGTTATTCAACAACGAATTTTATTACGAATTTCCCATTATGCTGTAATTCAAGAAGCATGCTTATATTAGTTTGGGTGACTCTACTACCCAACGCGATGGGGAGGTCACCAAGCTCCTTCTCATCATATGAGATAGGAGGTCCAAGTGCAAAATCCCGCCTTCCAAAGAAGGAGTTTTGCTTATATCCAATATCAACATTATCAATTTTTCCAACATCATTATCAACATCAATATCAATATATGGGCAGTCATAATGGGTCTAGTGATTTAGATTTCATGTTTTTCAACATATAATATAGAAGAAAAATGTAAGACTATTCATAGGGAACAATATTTCATTCAAATAACTAGCCAAGCATATTTCAAGAGATACCTAAGAAAAATATCATCATACAACCAAGGAGGAGTAGTATAATAGCGTACCTTTCTAAAAGAGTATTTGGAGTATAGATCCCAAGAGAGAGAGAGAGAGTAAATCAACCCTTTGAGTCAGATCCTAGATCAAAATATTGGATCAAGGGTCAAGATCATAGTTTAAAATATCATGCTTTGTTATTCGAGATTAGGGTTACATTTTCCTATTTCTACATTAGGTTTAGGTCATCAACAATATTCCTCAAAAGTCCAACAAATATTCAAGTATCAAACATTTTTCATGAATGGATGACCTTCCTAGGTATATTTAGGAATACATGTCAACCCTAATTATCAATATCATTATTCAAATCTCTAGATCATTTCCAACATCAGATAGCACAAATGGACTCGAAATTAGATTAGGGAGTCCCATGATAAAGAGGGCTTTCTAAATCATTATATTAAGAATAAACCTTATTTCAAAGTATATGATTCATATTTTAGGGTAAAGAGTTAAGAGGATCATATTTAACCCTTATTTTGTCAAAAGATGATTTGGTGTCTCAGAATGATCATTAGAAACAGGAATAAGAGTTTCTCCAAGATTAATCATCATATAAGATAATTAACAAGGAAAAAGAACAAGATCATGGCATATCAGTGATAAAAGTCGAGAATTAAGCTTCACAGGTATTTTTAACAGGCCAGTTGGATTTTTCTTATCAAAATGGACTATAATTTCATTATTTTTGGAGCTAGGGATCTCAAGATATCAAAATTTCAAGAAGTAGGCTATTTACTGGAATTTAGGGCAGTGGGGCAGAATACCAGAAAAAGGAGGGTCGTTGATCCCTGGTCAACCGTTGACCCTTGAAAAAAATCAGCGGTAGGGAAGATCCGTGCTCCCAGGCACGTGGTCGAGGAGAAGAAACAGCAGAAGGCTTGCGCGCGGAGATGCACAGCCGTTGATCGATGATGAGGAGTAGCGTGGACCTTGATCCAGCGGTAGCTGCTGCTCGCCCAAACACAAATGCCCGCCCATGAGCAGGGGTTCTCCGCGGTGGTGCGGTGGCCAGAGAAGAAAGGAGCGGGAGAAGGAGGGCAATACGCGAGGAGACAGGGTGCCGTTCGGGATCGTGGGGGCGCGACGAACCCAAAGAGGGGTTTATATAGTTGTTTGGGGCTAGGTTTAGGGTTGCTAGAGGGGGCGGCGCACTCCAAAAGTCGGCTATCTCCCTTGGCCTCCAAGAAATGATTCCACCCTATTAAGCCACATGAAAGGTTCGCGAAGGAGGTGTGAAACCATCGGTCGAGTGATTGGGCGCAACCGGGGTGAGTTGGTCGATCGGGGTCGGGCCATGGTGCCGGCTGGTCCATCGTAGACCCTGCCAAACCAAGCGCAAGGTAGGGGATGACCCCAGCACTGTTGGATCAAGATCCAAGGCTGCTGGGTCACCCGCCTTTCCCAGCGGCGCCCTAAGCCAAAGATGGGCCTGGCCCAACAAGAAAAAGGGAGGAAAAAGGTGGAAAAAGGCAAAGAAAGCCATGGAAAGGTTAAAACCTTAGAAAAATCATATAAAATCATAAGAAGGTCCAAATGATCTCAAATTTGGACCATATCTTCAACATGAAGTGTAGAATAATGTGTAAAAGTTTTGAGACCAAAGGATAAATTTAATTAGTCAAACTCAAGCATTTTCTCAAAGAGGTGTATTAAAATATTTAAGGTGCCCAAGAGTGCATAAAATTCATAGAATACAAAAGAATTTGATTTTGGGTATCTATATTGATCAAGGAGTCAAAAGATATTATGAATGATCATTATAAAGGTGAAAGATAAATTAGTTAATAGAAAAGAGGGAAAAACTCACATTGTCACATCATCAATCCTCGGCAGAGGATACTTATTCTTTATTGTTACTTTATTTAATTGTCTGTAATCAATGCACAACCGCATTGATCCATCCTTCTTTTTAACAAAGAGGACCGGAGCACCCCAGGGTGAAGTACTCGGTCGGGTGAAACCTTTCTCAAGTAACTCTTGCAGCTGTTTCTTGAGTTCTGCCATTTCAGCAGGTGCCATCCTATATGGTGTTTGTGCTATAGGTTGCGTGTCTGGGATTAGATTAATTTCAAAATCTATTTCTCGGGGCGGTGGTACACCTAGAAGTTCTTCAGGAAATACTTCTACAAATTCCCTGACTACAGGAACTTCAGTAGGGTTAGGACTATCCATGGTAGTATCTACCACATGGGCCAAGAATGCATAACATCCTTGCCTCATCAGCTTCTCAGCAACCATAGCTGACACAAAACATGTTGGTAGAATATTTCTTTCTCCTTGAAAGATCCATGTGTCACTTTCATTGGTGAACACAACTTGCTTGGACACACAATCCAAGACAACCTTATACCTTTCTAAGGTATTCATTCCTAGTATTACATCGAATCCATGCATCTCAAGCGGTATAAGCTCCACTTGAATGTGATGCTCAGAAAAGAAGAGGATGCAAGGAGAACACACCTCCTGCAACACAACAGATCCCATCAATGGAGTTTCTAACAACAAACTATCTGCTCTATGACTTATAGTCAAGTTGTAGTAAAAAATCACTCTTCGAGTGATAAAGGAGTGCGTAGCACCCAGATCAATTAAAACAGACACAACGTAAGATGTAGACATATCAGAATATAACAATTCCATCTGACCTGCCACAACCAGAGGGTTGATCACTGCATCAGGTGGATTCATTGCATAGAATCTTGCCATTGCTTGTGGTTGATTCGGTGCTCGCTGACCTGGTGCCGATGATCCAGCTTGGGACGCTTGTCCACATCCTCTAGCTCCTCCTAGACTCTGTCTCCTTTGAGATCCTTGTTGACTCTGCCTTTGAGGTTGAGTCACACTCACTTCTCTGGCTCTACAGTCCTTCATCAGAAGTCCCATCTTTCCACATATATAATGTGGGCTGTGATCTCCAAACCATGACATAAACACGATTAAAACGTAGCGGAAGCGAATTGGTAATCAGCGGAAGGCAAAAATCACGGGAAATTAAAACTTTTCGAGACAAGAGCTTGGATCCATAAAAGCTTCTTTCATAAAGTGAGGTAAATTGTTTACATCTCAGGATAATTACTTCTTGAGTAATTATATACATCAAGATACAAAATCTCAAGATCACTATACAAAAGACTCCAAGACCTGAGAGTACAGAGGACACATAGGACTAACTCTAACTACACCATATGGCAGGACAATCTCCACCTGAGATTACTGCTGCCCCTGGTGCTGCTGCTGAGACTGATCACCTGTAGGCTGGTTCCTTCGTCTCCGTCGTCCACCTAAAAAGTTGAAGCCTACGGGGTGAGACAATCATACATAATTGTCCCAGCGAGAGTTATAACTCTTTTCCAGAAGCTTTATTATAACATCAAAGAATATTTTAAGCAGTAAAGCCTTCAAAGTATTCTATACAGTTGCAGGTATAACAAGATCTCTACAATTTAGGAGATATGGAGAATATGAACATTATCGCAATGTAACATCAATCAACTAACTTGGAGTCATCTCTAACAAGTTATACTACATGGTTGATTATGTTTTACAAACAACATTATGCCCTGTGGAGATGAGGCTTACCCCTCATACTCCAACTGATCGCTGAGAAGTCACATCAGTATCATACATAAGTCATTAAGAGAGCCGTATTCTCATGACCTTCACCTTCCTCAGTCAGTAAGAGGATCACTTGTAGGACATCTCGTGTCTCTACTTAATATAGCTCACCAGGGTAAACTGGTCCTTCGCTATTCTAGAGTCACAGTGGCGTTTTGTACTCTCTTCGTCATCAGGAGGTTTCATATTTACCTACCACTGATACGGATATCTGTGCTGTCTTCGTCATCAGGAGGTTTCATGTTTACCTACCATTGATACGGTATGAAATTATAGTGAAGGATGGATGGATTACACATATACATCACTTTCCTTCACTAGGATGTAAGGTTCTACACATCCATGTACCCCACATACTCAAAAGTATGTGCTCCAGGAGTTCCCTGAGGAAAACCTATTTCACCATCATTTAATTTCTGACAATGATGGATCTATGATCAGGGCTCTACATTATACTTGATTAGTTAGGTACATTCAATATTCTTTAACAGCATACATTGTTCTGCAAACAATAACAATAGCATAGCAGCTATAAAAGAAGAATACTAAACGTAACAGGCCTAACTCATATCAATCATCATTTCTCAATATCCTCATCACAAGTCATCTCTAAGGCATGACTTTGATGGTATTCATGGCTCTCGCAGCCCATTATCAGTATAGGATGCCACCGTCAAGGCATTATATTACTTTACTTATTCATAAGGCTAACAACATGCCTTTAATGAATATAACATCAACATCCATACCTGGATATGATTACCTTCATATCAGAACCTGCATGGTTAATACAACTGATAAAGGTAATACAACAATACGGAATATACTTCCTACTCTTGTTATAAGAGTTAAATCTCTAATTCTCATTAAATAGAGTTTAGTACTCAAAAGCATGCCATTACCCTTGAATTAGGGTTTACTATTCACATTAAGGGGAATTGGGTTCATAACATCATCATGTATGAGTAACATCTTCATTGATGATCTTAGATTAGTTAAAAGTTCATCATTTATCATAATTAGGGTTTCTATGATCTCACACAGGTGGATCATACCCTAATTATGCTCATTTCTGTGTATTGGGGATGCTTCAATTGAGTTTCCACTTAAAAAGGGTACTTTCTCTCTCTAGAAGTACTTTCTCTCTCTAGAAGTACTTTCTCTCTCATCATAAGGTTAGGTGATGTCAACATCACCCTAGATCAGGTCGGATTAAGTCATCATAGGCTAACATAGCCAAAAACATCACCATTATGTGATTTAGAGTTACTTTCTCTCTCTAGGGTACTTTCTCTCTCTAGAAGTACTTTCTCTTTCATTATACTAATGGTGGATGATAACATTAGACTAGATCAAGTTGGATAGAGTCATTATGACTAAAAACATCATTCTCATGTAATTAGAGTTTGAATTGAGCAAGGTATAACTCAATTGACCCTTCAGGGGTATTTTGGTAATTCCCCCCATTGATCATTATTATGGTCAAAAACCTTAGTCAAATAACCCCTTACTATCCTAGACTATCATTAGGGTTTTATTTGGGCAACATTGGACCATTTATATTATGAATTGATTGAAAGAAGTCAACTTGGAATCACATTGATTGATTTCAATCATTAATCATCAATTGAGTTGAAATCGGTTGAAAGTGTTGACCGTTTGCCCACTTTGACCTTCCAAGACCGCGAGCCTCTTTCTAACTCCAAGACCACGAGCCCCCTTAGGATTCAAGACCGCGAGCCTCTTCAGGTGGTTCAAGATCGCGAAGCCCTATCATTGGTTCAATTGATGTTGAAACCGCGAAGATCAAATTGGAGTTGAGACCGCGAAGAGACGTTGACCGTTTAGCTAGTTTGACCTCAGGACCGCGAGTCCCTTCACGGTCTTGAGACCGCGAGCCTCCTCTCGGTCTTGAGACCATGAGCCCCCTCATGGTCTTGAGACCGCGAGCCCTCTCACGGTCTTGAGACCGCGAGGCTCACATGGTCTCAGCCGCTTGGTCCATCAACAAAATTAAAGATACAATCGATGATGTTAACCGATGTTGAAGCCCTCAAAAGGTCAAAGTTATGTTGACCACCTATGGATTGGGTCAACTAAGGTTATTCTTAACCAATTGTTCATTCAATTGACCCTCAATTGTTGACCAATTAGGATTGAAATCGATTCAATTAGGGTCTATCAATGTTCACCCATCAATACTCAACAATGTGCATCAACACAAGGTTGAACCCTTCAATTGAGCTCCAATTGGGCTCAAACTTGGCCCAAATGGTCTTGAGTCATGTGGGTGGACCCCACATGGTCTTGAGACCGTTTTCCCAAGATTTCATCAAAATCTAAGGTGATTTGATAGAGGTTGAACCATGATTGGGTCACCAATTCAGTATTTTGATCAATTGATAACGTATTTGCAATTGGGTCCTCAATTGGTCAAATTACCCAACCCTAGACCTTCAAACGGTCTTGGGTGATTGTCCTCTCGGTCTTGAGACCGTTTGGATGAGTTCCAAACGGTCTTGAGGCCGTTTGCCCATCCAATTTTTGGATTCTAGTGTAGATTCATCAAGGTCTGACCCATTGAGTTGATGATGATGTCAATATTTAATTGCAATGTAATTCGGTGTAATTGTACCTTCAATTGGTCAACTATCCTTGACCCCAGACCTCCAAACGGTCTTGGTTGATTTCCCTCGCGGTTTTGAGACTGTTTGGTGACCCCCAAACGGTCTTGAGACCGTTTAGGTCAATCAACCCTAAAAATCCTAATTAGGTCACCATAATTTCAGTACTGATTTTACCTAGGGTTAGCCCTAGTATTCACCCTTCAACTCTTATCCCGTTTGGAATTAGACCATCAAGCTTGGTGAGTTGTTAATTAACATTATTTTGAACAGTAATCTCATACGGTCAATGCCTGGTCAACGACCTTACACGGTCTTGAGACCTTTGCCCAAAAAGGCAATTTCAGACCGTTTGAAAATCAGGAATAAATTCAAATAAAGTTGTTACTTAAAAAGGTCATATCTCCCGATTACTTTGGATTTAGCCTCCCAAATTTTGAGGGTAATTATCCTATATAATTAGGAACAGATTTCTTATATGGTCCACGCTAGGTCAACGGGGCCAAACGGTCTTGGAGACCGTTTTCCCTGTCACGGTCTCGAGACCGTTTGCTCACCTCGCGGTCTTGAGACCGAGAGAGCAAACTTTTGAGACCGTTTAAGGAAGTGAAAAGCGGTGGGTTTTTCTTGGAAATCACGCCTTCATCTCCTAGCTCAAGAACAGTACGAATATCCCATGGATTTACTTTCAAAATAGTAGGGAAAAGTAGGGAAACACTAAGAGCTATCATCCAACCGCATATAAAGATACACATAGTAAAGCATGGGTTTAGAGTTATAAAACCCGCCTAAAGCTTGCTTCTTGAGCTCCAAGATTTCAAGCTCCAAGCTCTAATGGCTTCCTTGAGTTCTTACAGGTTGGCCAAGGTGAAAACTCCAAGGAAGGATGAAAAGAGACGGCTAGAAAGGTAGGGTTTCAAGAGTTAGCCATGAAGATGACCTTGAATTCGAGTTCTAACCATGGAATTAAGCAAGAAGAGGGGTTTAAACCTACCTTGCACCCCTTGGTCGTCCTCCTTATCTCCAAGGCAGTCCTTGGTCATCTTTGGTGAAATGAAACAGTAAGTGAACGAAGGGTGAGTTCCCTTGAAACTAAGGGAAGGAGAGCTTATATACATGGGGTAGGATTTTTAACATTAGTTAATAAGTTGTCCATAATTCCAACTAGGTCCCTCCTTCTTTACTTGATCGTCCCTTCCTCTTTAATCTAAGGACAAGCCTTCTCTTAAGGTCTTAGGAAAAGAAGGTAAAGGAGAGCAAGCTAATAATTAGGTACATACATAAAGAAATATTGCACATATACCATGATTATTCAATCACAAGGCATATCTCATAACTTGATAATTCAATTGAGGTGACTTCCTCATCATTTCTTCTCTTAATGATGGCAAGAGTCTAAAAAGATACATTAGATGACATATTTCACAATTTATATCCCTTAATTTGGGTAATTTGCATTTTACCCCAAACTAGGGTTTCAAGCACCGGGATTGCTTCCACAGCTGCACCTTGGTGCCTTAGCTTGGAAAATCCCTCAAACTCTGATAAAAAGATTTCTCATGATGTCTCAACATCAGAGGAACATATCATCATGTGCAAATTGCAAGCTAACCCTTTTAACTGGGTAAATTGCACATAGGTCCCTGTATATCAAAACAATGCTACAACTTTAAATAAAAAGGAGCAAATACTGAAATATATGTTTCTGAGAAACTTAATTACATGCTCAGAGTTAATCACAAAGATTTATTCACATATTTAGGCAAAACACCTAGGGTTAACTCATAACCCAGGCCAGGGATGTTACAAATTATCCACCCCTTACAAGGATTTCGTCCCCGAAATCGATAAAACATACTACGAGAAAAGGGCAGGATACTTCCTTCTCATCTCATCCTCTAACTCCCAAGTGGCTTCTTCAATACCACGATGGTTCCAGAGGACTTTCACAAGACTTATATCTTTCTTCTTTAACTTTTTAATTCGTTTATCAAGGATTGACACTGGTCCCTCCTCATAGGATATGTCATTATTCAATTCTACCTCCATAGGTTGTAGAACTGACTCGGTGTCTGGGTGACATTTCTTCAACATAGAAATGTGAAACACAGGATGTAACCTCTGTAATTCTGGGGGAAGCTCTAGTTTATATGCTACCTTTCCAATCCGTTCAATGATTGGATAAGGCCCCATATATCTAGGAGCTAACTTCCCTTTCCTTCCAAAACGAAGGACCCCTTTCCAAGGTGAGACCTTAAGATACACTGTCTCCAACCTGGAACTCTAAGGGTCTACAACGTTTGTCAGCATAAGATTTCTGCCTATCCTGAGCAGTCTTAATCTTATATTGTATAACTTTAATCTTTTCCGTGGTTTGCTGCACCAGGTCAGGACCTAATAACTGGTGCTCACCAGTCTCAAACCAACACAAGGGTGATCTACAACGTCTACCATATAAGTCTTCATAAGGTGCCATATCAATACTATGCTGATAGCTATTGTTATAGGCAAACTCTATCAAGCTTAGGTGTAGATCCCAACTTCCGGTGAACTGGAGAACACATGCTCTCAACAAGTCTTCTAGGGTCTGTATGGTCCTTTCCGACTGTCCATCAGTCTGCGCATGAAAGGCCGTACTAAACCTTAGCTTGGTGCCTAAGGCTCTGTGTAACTGTTCCCAAAAACGACTCGTAAACTGAGGACCTCTGTCAGAAACTATTGTGACAGGAACTCCGTGCAAACGCACTATCTCTTGAACATACAACTCTGATAACCTTTCAGCAGAATAGGTTGTTTTGACAGGTAAGAAATGTGCTGTCTTAGTCAACCTATCAACAACTACCCAAATGGAATCATGTCCTTTGCTTGTCCTGGGTAGGCCAACAACAAAGTCCATGGTCACATGGTCCCACTTCCACTGTGGTATGGGTAAAGGTTGCATTGTTCCTGCAGGCTTCTGGTGTTCAGCTTTAACTTGCTGACACACGGGACACCTCAGAACAAACTCTGCAACGTCCTTATTCATCCCAGGCCACCAATACAGATCTTTCAAATTCCGATACATCTTGGTGCTCCCTGGATGCATAGCATACATGGAAGAATGGGCTTCTTCCAGGACTAACTTTCTCAAGTTGTCCACATCTGGCACTACCATTCTTCCATTATAACAAACTACTTGATCTTCTGAGTCTTGAAAACCATCTTGCTTCTCATTTCCATACTCAGATCTTATATGTTGAACTGCAGCATCACCTAGCTGTGCCTTTTTAATCTGCTCCCTTAGAGTAGGTTTAATATGCATCTCAGCTAACAAACCGGTTAACAATGATACCTTCAACTGTACATTGTCTTGCCTTAAAGAGATAAGAATATCTTTTCTAGAGCATACTAAAGAGTTTAGTTGTGCTCTATTCATGGTTGATGTTGCTGATTTCCTACTCAAGGCATCTGCAACAACATTGACCTTGCCTGGATGGTAATCAATTGTACAATCGTAGTCCTTGATTAACTCCATCCAGCGACGTTGCCTCATGTTGAGCTCATGCTGAGAGAAGATATACTTAGGGTTTTTGTGGTCTGTGAAAATTTGGAATGTCTCTCCGTAGAGATAATGTCTCCAGATCTTCAAAGCATGAACCACAACAGCTAACTCTAGATCATGTGTTGGATAATTCTCCTCGTGTTTCTTAAGCTGTCGGGAAGCAAAAGAAATCACTTGTTTATCCTGCATCAACACACATCCTAGTCCGTTCTTGGAAGCATCACAAAAAACTATATACCCTTTTCCTTGTTCAGGTAGCACTAGCACAGGTGCACTTGTCAACCTCTCCTTCAGTAACTGGAAAGATTGTTGACACTTATCACTCCAAGAAAAAGGAACATCTTTTCGGGTTAACTTGGTCAAAGGTAAAGCTATAGAACTAAAGTTCTTAATGAACCTTCGATAATAGCCAGCTAACCCCAAGAAACTTCGAATCTCCGTCGGTGTCTTCGGTTGATCCCATTGTAGAACAGATTCTACCTTTGTAGGGTCAACACGAATTCCCAAGGCGGATATCACATGTCCAAGAAAAGATACTTCCGGCAGCCAGAACTCACACTTGCTAAACTTGGCGTACAACTTATGTTCTCTTAGCAAGGTCAAAACTTGGCGAAGATGCTGCTCATGCTGCTGGGCATCCTTACTATAAATCAGTATGTCATCTATGAAGACGACAACACACTGATCAAGGAAAGGTCGAAAAACTCTATTCATGAGTTCCATGAATGCAGCTGGTGCATTGGTTAGTCCAAATGACATAACCGTGAACTCATAGTGACCATATCTTGTCCTAAAGGCAGACTTGGATATGTCACTATCCTTAATACGGAGTTGATGATATCCAGACCTCAAGTCTATTTTTGAAAAGACGGTTGCACCACACAACTGGTCAAAGAGATCATCAATCCTCGGCAGAGGGTACTTATTATTTATTGTTACTTTATTGAGTTGTCTATAGTCGATGCACAACCGCATTGACCCATCTTTCTTTTTAACAAACAAGACCGGAGCACCCCAAGGTGAAGTACTTGGTCGGATAAAACCTCTCTCAAGTAACTCTTGAAGCTGTTTCTTGAGTTCTGCCATCTCGGCAGGCGCCATCCTATACGGAGTTTGAGCTATGGGTTTCGTATCTGGGATCAGATTGATTTCAAAATCAATCTCCCGAGGTGGTGGTATACCAGGAAGTTCTTCAGGAAACACATCCTCGAATTCCCTGACTATGGGAACTTTAGCAGGATTGGTCCTTTCCTTGGTAACATCTACCACATGGGCTAAAAATGCATGACATCCTTGCCTCAACAGCTTATCAGCAACCATAGCTGACACAAGACAGGTAGGCAGAATCTTTCTTTCACCTTGAAAGATCCATGTGTTGCTTTCATCAGCAAACACAACCAACTTGGACTCACAATCCAAGACAACTCTATACCTTTCTAAGGTATCCATCCCGAGGATTATATCAAATCCCTGCATTTCAAGTGGTATAAGATCCACTTGAATGCGATGGTCAGAAAAGAAGAGGATGCAGGGAGAACATAACTCCTGCAAAACAGCAGACCCACTCAACGGAGTCTCTAACAACAAACTATCTGCTCTATGAATAACAGTCACATTGCAGTTACGAATCATTTCACGAGTGATGAAAGAGTGCGTAGCACCCGGATCAATCAGAACAGATACATCACAGGATATAGACATATCAGAATATAAAAGTTTCATCTGACCTGCCACTACCCGTGGATTGACCACTGCCTCAGGTGGGTTCATAGCATAGAACCTCGCAGTCACCTGGTGTTGAGGTGGTGCTGATGATCTAGCTTGAGACGCTTGTCCACGTCCTCGAGCTGCTCCTTGATGTTGTCTATTCTGAGATCCCTGTTGATTCTGTCTCGGGGTTTGTTGTGTCACACCGAAAGGCCTAGAACGACAATCCTTCATCAAGTGTCCCACCTTACCACAGTTGTAGCAACTCTTCTCCTATTGCTGTGGTCTGGGTGGTCCAGTAACTGACACTGATGCAGAACTGTGCGTCCCTTGAAGCGGTTGACTCCGCCCTCTACCTCTGCTTGGTGTCCATTGAGTTTGAAAATTCGATCTGGGTGGTGGAGGGTTAGGTGCAGAGAATCTAGGTTTCTTAGAATCCCTAGATGAAGAACCCTGGAACTGTGGATATCTTTTATGGGTTTGTCTTTTCTCAACCACAGATCTCTCTATCCTTCGGACTGAATCAACGAAGGTAGATAATCTCTCTCTGTTTTCTAAGGCAGACACAGGGGTTGACATATCAGAATTCAAACCCTTCTCGAATCTTCTGATTCTTTCCTCATCCGTAGCAGCCATGTGCGGACAGAACCACAATAACTCCATGAACTTAGCTTCATACTCACTAATGTTCATCATACCCTGCCTTAGTTTTTCAAACTGAGAGATTTTCTCATCTAGGAAGGTCTTTGGAAAATATCTATTGATAAATTCCCGACGAAACTCTTCCCATGAGAACTCTACTCCAGGTCTCTTCTGCTCTTCCATGTTCCACCAGTGACCATCACTGCCTTTGAGAAGATAGACAGCATGTCTAACCTTCTCAGCTTCCGGAATCATAAGAATCCTGAAAGCCTTCTCCAACTCTGTCAACCATAAGTCAGCATCTGTAGGGTTGGCAGTTCTGAAGTACTCGGTAGCTCCGACACAATGAATTCGTTCGAATGTCTTACCGATACCTTGTGCTTCAGGCTGGGCAGGTGCCCTAGGTGCAGGAATGGGCATCCTATCGGTTATATGTGTCATGGCAGTCATGAACTGCCCGAACATCGTCTGTACCGCTGGGTTACTCATGTCAGCTGGGTTGAACTAGGGTGGCTCTCTTGGCGACTCAGGTGCAGGTTGTTCTATTCTCGGAAATCTTGCACCGCCTCTAGGTGCACTAGCACTACTCTCTGCCACGTGCTCATCACGATGTTCTGACATTCTTATGTATCTTCTTCTCCTGAGGAGCAGAAGATTCTATTAGATGAGGAAGGAGTACTAAAGGTAGACTCGACATCCTAAGTCCTATGCCTCTGTAGACTCAACTGAACCTGGAGCTCTGATACCACTAGTTGTGGGCTCTGATCTCCAAACCATGACATAAACACGATTAAAACGTAGCGGAAGCGAATTGGTAATCAGCGGAAGGCAAAAATCACGGGAAATTAAAACTTTTCGAGATAAGAGCTTGGATCCATAAAAGCTTCTTTCATAAAGTGAGGTAAATTGTTTACATCTCAGGATAATTACTTCTTGAGTAATTATATACATCAAGATACAAAATCTCAAGATCACTATACAAAAGACTCCAAGACCTGAGAGTACAGAGGACACATAGGACTAACTCTAACTACACCATATGGCAGGACAATCTCCACCTGAGATTACTGCTGCCCCTGGTGCTGCTGCTGAGACTGATCACCTGTAGGCTGGTTCCTTCGTCTCCGTCGTCCACCTAAAAAGTTGAAGCCTATGGGGTGAGACAATCATACATAATTGTCCCAGCGAGAGTTATAACTCTTTGCCAGAAGCTTTATTATAACATCAAAGAATATTTTAAGCAGTAAAGCCTTCAAAGTATTCTATACAGTTGCAGGTATAACAAGATCTCTACAATTTAGGAGATATGGAGAATATGAACATTATCGCAATGTAACATCAATCAACTAACTTGGAGTCATCTCTAACAAGTTATACTACATGGTTGATTATGTTTTACAAACAACATTATGCCCTGTGGAGATGAGGCTTACCCCTCATACTCCAACTGATCGCTGAGAAGTCACATCAGTATCATACATAAGTCATTAAGAGAGCCGTATTCTCATGACCTTCACCTTCCTCAGTCAGTAAGAGGATCACTTGTAGGACATCTCGTGTCTCTACTTAATATAGCTCACCAGGGTAAACTGGTCCTTCGCTATTCTAGAGTCACAGTGGCATTTTGTACTCTCTTCGTCATCATGAGGTTTCATATTTACCTACCACTGATACGGATATCTGTGCTGTCTTCGTCATCAGGAGGTTTCATGTTTACCTACCATTGATACGGTATGAAATTATAGTGAAGGATGGATGGATTACACATATACATCACTTTCCTTCACTAGGATGTAAGGTTCTACACATCCATGTACCCCACATACTCAAAAGTATGTGCTCCAGGAGTTCCCTGAGGAAAACCTATTTCACCATCATTTAATTTCTGACAATGATGGATCTATGATCAGGGCTCTACATTATACTTGATTAGTTAGGTACATTCAGTATTCTTTAACAGCATACATTGTTCTGCAAACAATAACAATAGCATAGCAGCTATAAAAGAAGAATACTAAACGTAACAGGCCTAACTCATATCAATCATCATTTCTCAATATCCTCATCACAAGTCATCTCTAAGGCATGAATTTGATGGTATTCATGGCTCTCGCAGCCCATTATCAGTATAGGATGCCACCGTCAAGGCATTATATTACTTTACTTATTCATAAGGCTAACAACATGCCTTTAATGAATATAACATCAACATCCATACCTGGATATGATTACCTTCATATCAGAACCTGCATGGTTAATACAATTGATAAAGGTAATACAACAATACGGAATATACTTCCTACTCTTGTTATAAGAGTTAAATCTCTAATTCTCATTGAATAGAGTTTAGTACTCAAAAGCATGCCATTACCCTTGAATTAGGGTTTACTATTCACATTAAGGTGAATTGGGTTCATAACATCATCATGTATGAGTAACATCTTCATTGATGATCTTAGATTAGTTAAAAGTTCATCATTTATCATAATTAGGGTTTCTATGATCTCACACAGGTGGATCATACCCTAATTATGCTCAATTCTGTGTATTGGGGATGCTTCAATTGAGTTTCCACTTAAAAAGGGTACTTTCTCTCTCTAGAAGTACTTTCTCTCTCTAGAAGTACTTTCTCTCTCATCATAAGGTTAGGTGATGTCAACATCACCCTAGATCAGGTCGGATTAAGTCATCATAGGCTAACATAGCCAAAAACATCACCATTATGTGATTTAGAGTTACTTTCTCTCTCTAGGGTACTTTCTCTCTCTAGAAGTACTTTCTCTTTCATTATACTAATGGTGGATGATAACATTAGACTAGATCAAGTTGGATAGAGTCATTATGACTAAAAACATCATTCTCATGTAATTAGAGTTTGAATTGAGCAAGGTATAACTCAATTGACCCTTCAGGGGTATTTTGGTAATTCCCCCCATTGATCATTATTATGGTCAAAAACCTTAGTCAAATAACCCCTTACTATCCTAGACTATCATTAGGGTTTTATTTGGGCAACATTGGACCATTTATATTATGAATTGATTGAAAGAAGTCAACTTGGAATCACATTGATTGATTTCAATCATTAATCATCAATTGAGTTGAAATCGGTTGAAAGTGTTGACCGTTTGCCCACTTTGACCTTCCAAGACCGCGAGCCTCTTTCTAACTCCAAGACCGCGAGCCCCCTTAGGATTCAAGACCGCGAGCCTCTTCAGGTGGTTCAAGATCGCGAAGCCCTATCATTGGTTCAATTGATGTTGAAACCGCGAAGATCAAATTGGAGTTGAGACCGCGAAGAGACGTTGACCGTTTAGCTAGTTTGACCTCAGGACCGCGAGGCCCTTCACGGTCTTGAGACCGCGAGCCTCCTCTCAGTCTTGAGACCATGAGCCCCCTCATGGTCTTGAGACCGCGAGCCCTCTCACGGTCTTGAGACCGCGAGGCTCACATGGTCTCAGCCGCTTGGTCCATCAACAAAATTAAAGATACAATCGATGATGTTAACCGATGTTGAAGCCCTCAAAAGGTCAAAGTTATGTTGACCACCTATGGATTGGGTCAACTAAGGTTATTCTTAACCAATTGTTCATTCAATTGACCCTCAATTGTTGACCAATTAGGATTGAAATCGATTCAATTAGGGTCTATCAATGTTCACCCATCAATACTCAACAATGTGCATCAACACAAGGTTGAACCCTTCAATTGAGCTCCAATTGGGCTCAAACTTGGCCCAAATGGTCTTGAGTCATGTGGGTGGACCCCACATGGTCTTGAGACCGTTTTCCCAAGATTTCATCAAAATCTAAGGTGATTTGATAGAGGTTGAACCATGATTGGGTCACCAATTCAGTATTTTGATCAATTGATAACTTATTTGCAATTGGGTCCTCAATTGGTCAAATTACCCAACCCTAGACCTTCAAACGGTCTTGGGTGATTGTCCTCTCGGTCTTGAGACCGTTTGGATGAGTTCCAAACGGTCTTGAGGCCGTTTGCCCATCCAATTTTTGGATTCTAGTGTAGATTCATCAAGGTCTGACCCATTGAGTTGATGATCATGTCAATATTTAATTGCAATGTAATTCGGTGTAATTGTACCTTCAATTGGTCAACTATCCTTGACCCCAGACCTCCAAACGGTCTTGGTTGATTGCCCTCGCGGTTTTGAGACTGTTTGGTGACCCCCAAACGGTCTTGAGACCGTTTAGGTCAATCAACCCTAAAAATCCTAATTAGGTCACCATAATTTCAGTACTGATTTTACCTAGGGTTAGCCCTAGTATTCACCCTTCAACTCTTAGCCCGTTTGGAATTAGACCATCAAGCTTGGTGAGTTGTTAATTAACATTATTTTGAACAGTAATATCATACGGTCAACGCCTGGTCAACGACCTTACACGGTCTTGAGACCGTTTGCCCAAAAAGGCAATTTCAGACCGTTTGAAAATCAGGAATAAATTCAAATAAAGTTGTTACTTAACAAGGTCATATCTCCCGATTACTTTGGAGTTAGCCTCCCAAATTTTGAGGGTAATTATCCTATATAATTAGGAACAGATTTCTTATATGGTCCACGCTAGGTCAACGGGTCCAAACGGTCTTGGAGACCGTTTTCCCTGTCATGGTCTCGAGACCGTTTGCTCACCTCGCGGTCTTGAGACCGAGAGAGCAAACTTTTGAGACCGTTTAAGGAAGTGAAAAGCGGTGGGTTTTTCTTGGAAATCACGCCTTCATCTCCTAGATCAAGAACAGTACGAATATCCCATGGATTTACTTTCAAAATAGTAGGGAAAAGTAGGGAAACACTAAGAGCTATCATCCAACCGCATATAAAGATACACATAGTAAAGCATGGGTTTAGAGTTATAAAACCCGCCTAAAGCTTGCTTCTTGAGCTCCAAGATTTCAAGCTCCAAGATCTAATGGCTTCCTTGAGTTCTTACAGGTTGGCCAAGGTGAAAACTCCAAGGAAGGATGAAAAGAGACGGCTAGAAAGGTAGGGTTTCAAGAGTTAGCCATGAAGATGACCTTGAATTCGAGTTCTAACCATGGAATTAAGCAAGAAGAGGGGTTTAAACCTACCTTGCACCCCTTGGTCGTCCTCCTTATCTCCAAGGAAGTCCTTGGTCATCTTTGGTGAAATGAAACAGTAAGGGAACGAAGGGTGAGTTCCCTTGAAACTAAGGGAAGGAGAGCTTATATACATGGGGTAGGATTTTTAACATTAGTTAATAAGTTGTCCATAATTCCAACTAGGTCCCTCCTTCTTTACTTGATCGTCCCTTCCTCTTTAATCTAAGGACAAACCTTCTCTTAAGGTCTTAGGAAAAGAAGGTAAAGGAGAGCAAGCTAATAATTAGGTACATACATAAAGAAATATTGCACATATACCATGATTATTCAATCACAAGGCATATCTCATAACTTGATAATTCAATTGAGGTGACTTCCTCATCATTTCTTCTCTTAATGATGGCAAGAGTCTAAAAAGATACATTAGATGACATATTTCACAATTTATATCCCTTAATTTGGGTAATTTGCATTTTACCCCAAACTAGGGTTTCAAGCACCGGGATTGCTTCCACAGCTGCACCTTGGTGCCTTAGCTTGGAAAATCCCTCAAACTCTGATAAAAAGATTTCTCATGATGTCTCAACATCAGAGGAACATATCATCATGTGCAAATTGCAAGCTAACCCTTTTAACTGGGTAAATTGCACATAGGTCCCTGTATATCAAAACAATGCTACAACTTTAAATAAAAAGGAGCAAATACTGAAATATATGTTTCTGAGAAACTTAATTACATGCTCAGAGTTAATCACAAAGATTTATTCACATATTTAGGCAAAACACCTAGGGTTAACTCATAACCCAGGCCAGGGATGTTACAAATTATCCACCCCTTACAAGGATTTCGTCCCCGAAATCGATAAAACATACTACGAGAAAAGGGCAGGATACTTCCTTCTCATCTCATCCTCTAACTCCCAAGTGGCTTCTTCAATACCACGATGGTTCCAGAGGACTTTCACAAGACTTATATCTTTCTTCTTTAACTTTTTAATTCGTTTATCAAGGATTGACACTGGTCCCTCCTCATAGGATATGTCATTATTCAATTCTACCTCCATAGGTTGTAGAACTGACTCGGTGTCTGGGTGACATTTCTTCAACATAGAAATGTGAAACACAGGATGTAACCTCTGTAATTCTGGGGGAAGCTCTAGTTTATATGCTACCTTTCCAATCCGTTCAATGATTGGATAAGGCCCCATATATCTAGGAGCTAACTTCCCTTTCCTTCCAAAACGAAGGACCCCTTTCCAAGGTGAGACCTTAAGATACACTTTGTCTCCAACCTGGAACTCTAAGGGTCTACAACGTTTGTCAGCATAAGATTTCTGCCTATCCTGAGCAGTCTTAATCTTATATTGTATAACTTTAATCTTTTCCGTGGTTTGCTGCACCAGGTCAGGACCTAATAACTGGTGCTCACCAGTCTCAAACCAACACAAGGGTGATCTACAACGTCTACCATATAAGGCTTCATAAGGTGCCATATCAATACTATGCTGATAGCTATTGTTATAGGCAAACTCTATCAAGCTTAGGTGTAGATCCCAACTTCCGGTGAACTGGAGAACACATGCTCTCAACAAGTCTTCTAGGGTCTGTATGGTCCTTTCCGACTGTCCATCAGTCTGCGGATGAAAGGCCGTACTAAACCTTAGCTTGGTGCCTAAGGCTCTGTGTAACTGTTCCCAAAAACGACTCGTAAACTGAGGACCTCTGTCAGAAACTATTGTGACAGGAACTCCGTGCAAACGCACTATCTCTTGAACATACAACTCTGATAACCTTTCAGCAGAATAGGTTGTTTTGACAGGTAAGAAATGTGCTGTCTTAGTCAACCTATCAACAACTACCCAAATGGAATCATGTCCTTTGCTTGTCCTGGGTAGGCCAACAACAAAGTCCATGGTCACATGGTCCCACTTCCACTGTGGTATGGGTAAAGGTTGCATTGTTCCTGCAGGCTTCTGGTGTTCAGCTTTAACTTGCTGACACACGGGACACCTCAGAACAAACTCTGCAACGTCCTTATTCATCCCAGGCCACCAATACAGATCCTTCAAATTCCGATACATCTTGGTGCTCCCTGGATGCATAGCATACATGGAAGAATGGGCTTCTTCCAGGACTAACTTTCTCAAGTTGTCCACATCTGGCACTACCATTCTTCCATTATAACAAACTACTTGATCTTCTGAGTCTTGAAAACCATCTTGCTTCTCATTTCCATACTCAGATCTTATATGTTGAACTGCAGCATCACCTAGCTGTGCCTTTTTAATCTGCTCCCTTAGAGTAGGTTTAATATGCATCTCAGCTAACAAACCGGTTAACAATGATACCTTCAACTGTACATTGTCTTGCCTTAAAGAGATAAGAATATCTTTTCTAGAGCATACTAAAGAGTTTAGTTGTGCTCTATTCATGGTTGATGTTGCTGATTTCCTACTCAAGGCATCTGCAACAACATTGGCCTTGCCTGGATGGTAATCAATTGTACAATCGTAGTCCTTGATTAACTCCATCCAGCGACGTTGCCTCATGTTGAGCTCATGCTGAGAGAAGATATACTTAAGGTTTTTGTGGTCTGTGAAAATCTGGAATGTCTCTCCGTAGAGATAATGTCTCCAGATCTTCAAAGCATGAACCACAACAGCTAACTCTAGATCATGTGTTGGATAATTCTCCTCGTGTTTCTTAAGCTGTCGGGAAGCAAAAGAAATCACTTGTTTATCCTGCATCAACACACATCCTAGTCTGTTCTTGGAAGCATCACAGAAAACTATATACCCTTTTCCTTGTTCAGGTAGCACTAGCACAGGTGCACTTGTCAACCTCTCCTTCAGTAACTGGAAAGATTGTTGACACTTATCACTCCAAGAAAAAGGAACATCTTTTCGGGTTAACTTGGTCAAAGGTAAAGCTATAGAACTAAAGTTCTTAATGAACCTTCGATAATAGCCAGCTAACCCCAAGAAACTTCGAATCTCCGTCGGTGTCTTCGGTTGATCCCATTGTAGAACAGATTCTACCTTTGTAGGGTCAACACGAATTCCCAAGGCGGATATCACATGTCCAAGAAAAGATACTTCCGGCAGCCAGAACTCACACTTGCTAAACTTGGCGTACAACTTATGTTCTCTTAGCAAGGTCAAAACTTGGCGAAGATGCTGCTCATGCTGCTGGGCATCCTTACTATAAATCAGTATGTCATCTATGAAGACGACAACACACTGATCAAGGAAAGGTCGAAAAACTCTATTCATGAGTTCCATGAATGCAGCTGGTGCATTGGTTAGTCCAAATGACATAACCGTGAACTCATAGTGACCATATCTTGTCCTAAAGACAGACTTGGATATGTCACTATCCTTAATACGGAGTTGATGATATCCAGACCTCAAGTCTATTTTTGAAAAGACGGTTGCACCACACAACTGGTCAAAGAGATCATCAATCCTCGGCAGAGGGTACTTATTATTTATTGTTACTTTATTGAGTTGTCTATAGTCGATGCACAACCGCATTGACCCATCTTTCTTTTTAACAAACAAGACCGGAGCACCCCAAGGTGAAGTACTTGGTCGGATAAAACCTCTCTCAAGTAACTCTTGAAGCTGTTTCTTGAGTTCTGCCATCTCGGCAGGCGCCATCCTATACGGAGTTTGAGCTATGGGTTTCGTATCTGGGATCAGATTGATTTCAAAATCAATCTCCCGAGGTGGTGGTATACCAGGAAGTTCTTCAGGAAACACATCCTCGAATTCCCTGACTATGGGAACTTTAGCAGGATTGGTCCTTTCCTTGGTAACATCTACCACATGGGCTAAAAATGCATGACATCCTTGCCTCAACAGCTTATCAGCAACCATAGCTGACACAAGATAGGTAGGCAGAATCTTTCTTTCACCTTGAAAGATCCATGTGTTGCTTTCATCAGCAAACACAGCCAACTTGGACTCACAATCCAAGACAACTCTATACCTTTCTAAGGTATCCATCCCGAGGATTATATCAAATCCCCGCATTTCAAGTGGTATAAGATCCACTTGAATGCGATGGTCAGAAAAGAAGAGGATGCAGGGAGAACATACCTCCTGCAAAACAGCAGACCCACTCAACGGAGTCTCTAACAACAAACTATCTGCTCTATGAATAACAGTCACATTGCAGTTATGAATCATTTCACGAGTGATGAAAGAGTGCGTAGCACCCGGATCAATCAGAACAGATACATCACAGGATATAGACATATCAGAATATAAAAGTTTCATCTGACCTGCCACTACCCGTGGATTGACCACTGCCTCAGGTGGGTTCATAGCATAGAACCTCGCAGTCGCCTGGTGTTGAGGTGGTGCTGATGATCCAGCTTGAGACGCTTGTCCACGTCCTCGAGCTGCTCCTTGATGTTGTCTATTCTGAGATCCCTGTTGATTCTGTCTCGGGGTTTGTTGTGTCACACCGACAGGCCTAGAACGACAATCCTTCATCAAGTGTCCCACCTTACCACAGTTGTAGCAACTCTTCTCCTATTGCTGTGGTCTGGGTGGTCCAGTAACTGACACTGATGCAGAACTGTGCGTCCCTTGAAGCGGTTGACTCCGCCCTCTACCTCTGCTTGGTGTCCATTGAGTTTGAAAATTCGATCTGGGTGGTGGAGGGTTAGGTGCAGAGAATCTAGGTTTCTTAGAATCCCTAGATGAAGAACCCTGGAACTGTGGATATCTTTTATGGGTTTGTCTTTTCTCAACCACAGATCTCTCTATCCTTCGGACTGAATCAACGAAGGTAGATAATCTCTCTCTATTTTCTAAGGCAGACACAGGGGTTGACATATCAGAATTCAAACCCTTCTCGAATCTTCTGATTCTTTCCTCATCCGTAGCAGCCATGTGCGGACAGAACCACAATAACTCCATGAACTTAGCTTCATACTCACTAATGTTCATCATACCCTACCTTAGTTTTTCAAACTGAGAGATTTTCTCATCTAGGAAGGTCTTTGGAAAATATCTATTGATAAATTCCCGACGAAACTCTTCCCATGAGAACTCTACTCCAGGTCTCTTCTGCTCTTCCATGTTCCACCAGTGACCATCACTGCCTTTGAGAAGATAGACAGCATGTCTAACCTTCTCAGCTTCCGGAATCATAAGAATCCTGAAAGCCTTCTCCAACTCTGTCAACCATAAGTCAGCATCTGCAGGGTTGGCAGTTCCGAAGTACTCAGTAGCTCCGACACGATGAATTCGTTCGAATGTCTTACCGATACCTTGTGCTTCAGGCTGGGCAGGTGCCCTAGGTGCAGGAATGGGCATCCTATCGGTTATATGTGTCATGGCAGTCATGAACTGCCCGAACATCGTCTGTACCGCTGGGTTACTCATGTCAGCTGGGTTGAACTAGGGTGGCTCTCTTGGCGACTCAAGTGCAGGTTGTTCTATTCTCGGAACTCTTGCACCGCCTCTAGGTGCACTAGCACTACTCTCTGCCACGTGCTCATCACGATGTTCCGACATTCTTATGTATCTTCTTCTCCTGAGGAGCAGAAGATTCTATTAGATGAGGAAGGAGTACTAAAGGTAGACTCGACATCCTAAGTCCTATGCCTCTGTAGACTCAACTGAACCTGGAGCTCTGATACCACTAGTTGTGGGCTCTGATCTCCAAACCATGACATAAACACGATTAAAATGTAGCGGAAGCGAATTGGTAATCAGCGGAAGGCAAAAATCACGGGAAATTAAAACTTTTCGAGACAAGAGCTTGGATCCATAAAAGCTTCTTTCATAAAGTGAGGTAAATTGTTTACATCTCAGGATAATTACTTCTTGAGTAATTATATACATCAAGATACAAAATCTCAAGATCACTATACAAAAGACTCCAAGACCTGAGAGTACAGAGGACACATAGGACTAACTCTAACTACACCATATGGTAGGACAATCTCCACCTGAGATTACTGCTGCCCCTGGTGCTGCTGCTGAGACTGATCACCTGTAGGCTGGTTCCTTCGTCTCCGTCGTCCACCTAAAAAGTTGAAGCCTACGGGGTGAGACAATCATACATAATTGTCCCAGCGAGAGTTATAACTCTTTTCCAGAAGCTTTATTATAACATCAAAGAATATTTTAAGCAGTAAAGCCTTCAAAGTATTCTATACAGTTGCAGGTATAACAAGATCTCTACAATTTAGGAGATATGGAGAATATGAACATTATCGCAATGTAACATCAATCAACTAACTTGGAGTCATCTCTAACAAGTTATACTACATGGTTGATTATGTTTTACAAACAACATTATGCCCTGTGGAGATGAGGCTTACCCCTCATACTCCAACTGATCGCTGAGAAGTCACATCAGTATCATACATAAGTCATTAAGAGAGCCGTATTCTCATGACCTTCACCTTCCTCAGTCAGTAAGAGGATCACTTGTAGGACATCTCGTGTCTCTACTTAATATAGCTCACCAGGGTAAACTGGTCCTTCGCTATTCTAGAGTCACAGTGGCGTTTTGTACTCTCTTCGTCATCAGGAGGTTTCATATTTACCTACCACTGATACGGATATCTGTGCTGTCTTCGTCATCAGGAGGTTTCATGTTTACCTACCATTGATACGGTATGAAATTATAGTGAAGGATGGATGGATTACACATATACATCACTTTCCTTCACTAGGATGTAAGGTTCTACACATCCATGTACCCCACATACTCAAAAGTATGTGCTCCAGGAGTTCCCTGAGGAAAACCTATTTCACCATCATTTAATTTCTGACAATGATGGATCTATGATCAGGGCTCTACATTATACTTGATTAGTTAGGTACATTTAGTATTCTTTAACAACATACATTGTTCTGCAAACAATAACAATAGCATAGCAGCTATAAAAGAAGAATACTAAACGTAACAGGCCTAACTCATATCAATCATCATTTCTCAATATCCTCATCACAAGTCATCTCTAAGTCATGACTTTGATGGTATTCATGGCTCTCGCAGCCCATTATCAGTATAGGATGCCACTGTCAAGGCATTATATTACTTTACTTATTCATAAGGCTAACAACATGCCTTTAATGAATATAACATCAACATCCATACCTGGATATGATTACCTTCATATCAGAACCTGCATGGTTAATACAACTGATAAAGGTAATACAACAATACGGAATATACTTCCTACTCTTGTTATAAGAGTTAAATCTCTAATTCTCATTAAATAGAGTTTAGTACTCAAAAGCATGCCATTACCCTTGAATTAGGGTTTACTATTCACATTAAGGTGAATTGGGTTCATAACATCATCATGTATGAGTAACATCTTCATTGATGATCTTAGATTAGTTAAAAGTTCATCATTTATCATAATTAGGGTTTCTATGATCTCACACAGGTGGATCATACCCTAATTATGCTCAATTCTGTGTATTGGGGATGCTTCAATTGAGTTTCCACTTAAAAAGGGTACTTTCTCTCTCTAGAAGTACTTTCTCTCTCTAGAAGTACTTTCTCTCTCATCATAAGGTTAGGTGATGTCAACATCACCCTAGATCAGGTCGGATTAAGTCATCATAGGCTAACATAGCCAAAAACATCACCATTATGTGATTTAGAGTTACTTTCTCTCTCTAGGGTACTTTCTCTCTCTAGAAGTACTTTCTCTTTCATTATACTAATGGTGGATGATAACATTAGACTAGATCAAGTTGGATAGAGTCATTATGACTAAAAACATCATTCTCATGTAATTAGAGTTTGAATTGAGCAAGGTATAACTCAATTGACCCTTCAGGGGTATTTTGGTAATTCCCCCCATTGATCATTATTATGGTCAAAAACCTTAGTCAAATAACCCCTTACTATCCTAGACTATCATTAGGGTTTTATTTGGGCAACATTGGACCATTTATATTATGAATTGATTGAAAGAAGTCAACTTGGAATCACATTGATTGATTTCAATCATTAATCATCAATTGAGTTGAAATCGGTTGAAAGTGTTGACCGTTTGCCCACTTTGACCTTCCAAGACCGCGAGCCTCTTTCTAACTCCAAGACCGCGAGCCCCCTTAGGCTTCAAGACCGTGAGCCTCTTCAAGTGGTTCAAGACCGCGAAGCCCTATCATTGGTTCAATTGATGTTGAAACCGCGAAGATCAAATTGGAGTTGAGACCGCGAAGAGACGTTGACCGTTTAGCTAGTTTGACCTCAGGACCGCGAGGCCCTTCACGGTCTTGAGACTGCGAGCCTCCTCTTGGTCTTGAGACCATGAGCCCCCTCACGGTCTTGAGACCGCGAGCCCTCTCACGGTCTTGAGACCGCGAGGCTCACATGGTCTCAGCCGCTTGGTCCATCAACAAAATTAAAGATACAATCGATGATGTTAACCGATGTTGAAGCCCTCAAAAGGTCAAAGTTATGTTGACCACCTATGGATTGGGTCAACTAAGGTTATTCTTAACCAATTGTTCATTCAATTGACCCTCAATTGTTGACCAATTAGGATTGAAATCGATTCAATTAGGGTCTATCAATGTTCACCCATCAATACTCAACAATGTGCATCAACACAAGGTTGAACCCTTCAATTGAGCTCCAATTGGGCTCAAACTTGGCCCAAATGGTCTTGAGTCATGTGGGTGGACCCCACATGGTCTTGATACCGTTTGCCCAAGATTTCATCAAAATCTAAGGTGATTTGATAGAGGTTGAACCATGATTGGGTCACCAATTCAGTATTTTGATCAATTGATAACTTATTTGCAATTGGGTCCTCAATTGGTCAAATTACCCAACCCTAGACCTTCAAACGGTCTTGGGTGATTGTCCTCTCGGTCTTGAGACCGTTTGGATGAGTTCCAAACGGTCTTGAGGCCGTTTGCCCATCCAATTTTTGGATTCTAGTGTAGATTCATCAAGGTCTGACCCATTGAGTTGATGATCATGTCAATATTTAATTGCAATGTAATTCGGTGTAATTGTACCTTCAATTGGTCAACTATCCTTGACCCCAGACCTCCAAACGGTCTTGGTTGATTGCCCTCGCAGTTTTGAGACTGTTTGGTGACCCCCAAACGGTCTTGAGACCGTTTAGGTCAATCAACCCTAAAAATCCTAATTAGGTCACCATAATTTCAGTACTGATTTTACCTAGGGTTAGCCCTAGTATTCACCCTTCAACTCTTAGCCCGTTTGGAATTAGACCATCAAGCTTGGTGAGTTGTTAATTAACATTATGTTGAACAGTAATCTCATACGGTCAATGCCTGGTCAACGACCTTACACGGTCTTGAGACCGTTTGCCCAAAAAGGCAATTTCAGACCGTTTGAAAATCAGGAATAAATTCAAATAAAGTTGTTACTTAAAAAGGTCATATCTCCCGATTACTTTGGAGTTAGCCTCCCACATTTTGAGAATAATTATCCTATATAATTAGGAACAGATTTCTTATATGGTCCACGCTAGGTCAACGGGGCCAAATGGTCTTGGAGACCGTTTTCCCTGTCACGGTCTCGAGACCGTTTGCTCACCTCGCGGTCTTGAGACCGAGAGAGCAAACTTTTGAGACCGTTTAAGGAAGTGAAAAGCGGTGGGTTTTTCTTGGAAATCACGCCTTCATCTCCTAGCTCAAGAACAGTACGAATATCCCATGGATTTACTTTCAAAATAGTAGGGAAAAGTAGGGAAACACTAAGAGCTATCATCCAACCGCATATAAAGATGCACATAGTAAAGCATGGGTTTAGAGTTATAAAACCCGCCTAAAGCTTGCTTCTTGAGCTCCAAGATTTCAAGCTCCAAGATCTAATGGCTTCCTTGAGTTCTTACAGGTTGGCCAAGGTGAAAACTCCAAGGAAGGATGAAAAGAGACGGCTAGAAAGGTAGGGTTTCAAGAGTTAGCCATGAAGATGACCTTGAATTCGAGTTCTAACCATGGAATTAAGCAAGAAGAGGGGTTTAAACCTACATTGCACCCCTTGGTCGTCCTCCTTATCTCCAAGGCAGTCCTTGGTCATCTTTGGTGAAATGAAACAGTAAGGGAACGAAGGGTGAGTTCCCTTGAAACTAAGGGAAGGAGAGCTTATATACATGGGGTAGGATTTTTAACATTAGTTAATAAGTTGTCCATAATTCCAACTAGGTCCCTCCTTCTTTACTTGATCGTCCCTTCCTCTTTAATCTAAGGACAAACCTTCTCTTAAGGTCTTAGGAAAAGAAGGTAAAGGAGAGCAAGCTAATAATTAGGTACATACATAAAGAAATATTGCACATATACCCTGATTATTCAATCACAAGGCATATCTCATAACTTGATAATTCAATTGAGGTGACTTCCTCATCATTTCTTCTCTTAATGATGGCAAGAGTCTAAAAAGATACATTAGATGACATATTTCACAATTTATATCCCTTAATTTGGGTAATTTGCATTTTACCCCAAACTAGGGTTTCAAGCACCGGGATTGCTTCCACAGCTGCACCTTGGTGCCTTAGCTTGGAAAATCCCTCAAACTCTGATAAAAAGATTTCTCATGATGTCTCAACATCAGAGGAACATCTCATCATGTGCAAATTGCAAGCTAACCCTTTTAACTGGGTAAATTGCACATAGGTCCCTGTATATCAAAACAATGCTACAACTTTAAATAAAAAGGAGCAAATACTGAAATATATGTTTCTGAGAAACTTAATTACATGCTCAGAGTTAATCACAAAGATTTATTCACATATTTAGGCAAAACACCTAGGGTTAACTCATAACCCAGGTCAGGGATGTTACAAATTATCCACCCCTTACAAGGATTTCGTCCCCGAAATCGATAAAACATACTACGAGAAAAGGGCAGGATACTTCCTTCTCATCTCATCCTCTAACTCCCAAGTGGCTTCTTCAATACCACGATGGTTCCAGAGGACTTTCACAAGACTTATATCTTTCTTCTTTAACTTTTTAATTCGTTTATCAAGGATTGACACTGGTCCCTCCTCATAGGATATGTCATCATTCAATTCTACCTCCATAGGTTGTAGAACTGACTCGGTGTCTGGGTGACATTTCTTCAACATAGAAATGTGAAACACAAGATGTAACCTCTGTAATTCTAGGGGAAGCTCTAGTTTATATGCTACCTTTCCAATCCGTTCAATGATTGGATAAGGCCCCATATATCTAGGAGCTAATTTCCCTTTCCTTCCAAAACGAAGGACCCCTTTCCAAGGTGAGACCTTAAGATACACTTTGTCTCCAACCTGGAACTCTAAGGGTCTACAACGTTTGTCAGCATAAGATTTCTACCTATCCTGAGCAGTCTTAATCTTATATTGTATAACTTTAATCTTTTCTGTGGTTTGCTGCACCAGGTCAGGACCTAATAACTGGTGCTCACCAGTCTCAAACCAACACAAGGGTGATCTACAACGTCTACCATATAAGGCTTCATAAGGTGCCATATCAATACTATGCTGATAGCTATTGTTATAGGCAAACTCTATCAAGCTTAGGTGTAGATCCCAACTTCCGGTGAACTGGAGAACACATGCTCTCAACAAGTCTTCTAGGGTCTGTATGGTCCTTTCCGACTGTCCATCAGTCTGCGGATGAAAGGCCATACTAAACCTTAGCTTGGTGCCTAAGGCTCTGTGTAACTATTCCCAAAAACGACTCGTAAACTGAGGACCTCTGTCAGAAACTATTGTGACAGGAACTCCGTGCAAATGCACTATCTCTTGAACATACAACTCTGATAACCTTTCAGCAGAATAGGTTGTTTTGACAGGTAAGAAATGTGCTGTCTTAGTCAACCTATCAACAACTACCCAAATGGAATCATGTCCTTTGCTTGTCCTGGGTAGGCCAACAACAAAGTCCATGGTCACATGGTCCCACTTCCACTGTGGTATGGGTAAAGGTTGCATTGTTCCTGCAGGCTTCTGGTGTTCAGCTTTAACTTGCTGACACACGGGACACCTCAGAACAAACTCTGCAACGTCCTTATTCATCCCAGGCCACCAATACAGATCCTTCAAATTCCGATACATCTTGGTGCTCCCTGGATGCATAGCATACATGGAAGAATGGGCTTCTTCCAGGACTAACTTTCTCAAGTTGTCCACATCTGGCACTACCATTCTTCCATTATAACAAACTACTTGATCTTCTGAGTCTTGAAAACCATCTTGCTTCTCATTTCCATACTCAGATCTTATATGTTGAACTGCAGCATCACCTAGCTGTGCCTTTTTAATCTGCTCCCTTAGAGTAGGTTTAATATGCATCTCAGCTAACAAACCGGTTAACAATGATACCTTCAACTGTACATTGTCTTGCCTTAAAGAGATAAGAATATCTTTTCTAGAGCATACTAAAGAGTTTAGTTGTGCTCTATTCATGGTTGATGTTGCTGATTTCCTACTCAAGGCATCTGCAACAACATTGGCCTTGCCTGGATGGTAATCAATTGTACAATCGTAGTCCTTGATTAACTCCATCCAGCGACGTTGCCTCATGTTGAGCTCATGCTGAGAGAAGATATACTTAAGGTTTTTGTGGTCTGTGAAAATCTGGAATGTCTCTCCGTAGAGATAATGTCTCCAGATCTTCAAAGCATGAACCACAGCAGCTAACTCTAGATCATGTGTTGGATAATTCTCCTCGTGTTTCTTAAGCTGTCGGGAAGCAAAAGAAATCACTTGTTTATCCTGCATCAACACACATCCTAGTCCGTTCTTGGAAGCATCACAGAAAACTATATACCCTTTTCCTTGTTCAGGTAGCACTAGCACAGGTGCACTTGTCAACCTCTCCTTCAGTATCTGGAAAGATTGTTGACACTTATCACTCCAAGAAAAAGGAACATCTTTTCGGGTTAACTTGGTCAAAGGTAAAGCTATAGAACTAAAGTTCTTAATGAACCTTCGATAATAGCCAGCTAACCCCAAGAAACTTCGAATCTCCGTCGGTGTCTTCGGTTGATCCCATTGTAGAACAGATTCTACCTTTGTAGGGTCAACACGAATTCCCAAGGCGGATATCACATGTCCAAGAAAAGATACTTCCGGCAGCCAGAACTCACACTTGCTAAACTTGGCGTACAGCTTATGTTCTCTTAGAAAGGTCAAAACTTGGCGAAGATGCTGCTCATGCTGCTGGGCATCCTTACTATAAATCAGTATGTCATCTATGAAGACGACAACACACTGATCAAGGAAAGGTCGAAAAACTCTATTCATGAGTTCCATGAATGCAGCTGGTGCATTGGTTAGTCCAAATGACATAACCGTGAACTCATAGTGACCATATCTTATCCTAAAGGCAGACTTGGATATGTCACTATCCTTAATACGGAGTTGATGATATCCAGACCTCAAGTCTATTTTTGAAAAGACGGTTGCACCACACAACTGGTCAAAGAGATCATCAATCCTCGGCAGAGGGTACTTATTATTTATTGTTACTTTATTGAGTTGTCTATAGTCGATGCACAACCGCATTGACCCATCTTTCTTTTTAACAAACAAGACCGGAGCACCCCAAGGTGAAGTACTTGGTCAGATAAAACCTCTCTCAAGTAACTCTTGAAGCTGTTTCTTGAGTTCTGCCATCTCGGCAGGCGCCATCCTATACGGAGTTTGAGCTATGGGTTTCGTATCTGGGATCAGATTGATTTCAAAATCAATCTCCCGAGGTGGTGGTATACCAGGAAGTTCTTCAGGAAACACATCCTCGAATTCCCTGACTATGGGAACTTTAGCAGGATTGGTCCTTTCCTTGGTAACATCTACCACATGGGCTAAAAATGCATGACATCCTTGCCTCAACAGCTTATCAGCAACCATAGCTGACACAAGACAGGTAGGCAGAATCTTTCTTTCACCTTGAAAGATCCATGTGTTGCTTTCATCAGCAAACACAGCCAACTTGGACTCACAATCCAAGACAACTCTATACCTTTCTAAGGTATCCATCCCGAGGATTATATCAAATCCCTGCATTTCAAGTGGTATAAGATCCACTTGAATGCGATGGTCAGAAAAGAAGAGGATGCAGGGAGAACATACCTCCTGCAAAACAGTAGACCCACTCAACAGAGTCTCTAACAACAAACTATCTGCTCTATGAATAACAGTCACATTGCAGTTACGAATCATTTCACGAGTGATGAAAGAGTGCGTAGCACCCGGATCAATCAGAACAGATACATCACAGGATATAGACATATCAGAATATAAAAGTTTCATCTGACCTGCCACTACCCGTGGATTGACCACTGCCTCAGGTGGGTTCATAGCATAGAACCTCGCAGTCGCCTGGTGTTGAGGTGGTGCTGATGATCCAGCTTGAGACGCTTGTCCACGTCCTCGAGCTGCTCCTTGATGTTGTCTATTCTGAGATCCCTGTTGATTCTATCTCGGGGTTTGTTGTGTCACACCGAAAGGCCTAGAACGGCAATCCTTCATCAAGTGTCCCACCTTACCACAGTTGTAGCAACTCTTCTCCTATTACTGTGGTCTGGGTGGTCCAGTAACTGACACTGATGCAGAACTGTGCGTCCCTTGAAGCGGTTGACTCCGCCCTCTACCTCTGCTTGGTGTCCATTGAGTTTGAAAATTCGATCTGGGTGGTGGAGGGTTAGGTGCAGAGAATCTAGGTTTCTTAGAATCCCTAGATGAAGAACCCTGGAACTGTGGATATCTTTTATGGGTTTGTCTTTTCTCAACCACAGATCTCTCTATCCTTCAGACTGAATCAACGAAGGTAGATAATCTCTCTCTGTTTTCTAAGGCAGACACAGGGGTTGACATATCAGAATTCAAACCCTTCTCGAATCTTCTGATTCTTTCCTCATCCGTAGCAGCCATGTGCGGACAGAACCACAATAACTCCATGAACTTAGCTTCATACTCACTAATGTTCATCATACCCTGCCTTAGTTTTTCAAACTGAGAGATTTTCTCATCTAGGAAGGTCTTTGGAAAATATCTATTGATAAATTCCCGACGAAACTCTTCCCATGAGAACTCTACTCCAGGTCTCTTCTGCTCTTCCATGTTCCACCAGTGACCATCACTGCCTTTGAGAAGATAGACAGCATGTCTAACCTTCTCAGCTTCCGGAATCATAAGAATCCTGAAAGCCTTCTCCAACTCTGTCAACCATAAGTCAGCATCTGCAGGGTTGGCAGTTCCGAAGTACTCGGTAGCTCCGACACGATGAATTCGTTCGAATGTCTTACCGATACCTTGTGCTTCAGGCTGGGAAGGTGCCCTAGGTGCAGGAATGGGCATCCTATCGGTTATATGTGTCATGGCAGTCATGAACTGCCCGAACATCGTCTGTACCGCTGGGTTACTCATGTCAGCTGGGTTGAACTAGGGTGGCTCTCTTGGCGACTCAGGTGCAGGTTGTTCTATTCTCGGAACTCTTGCACCGCCTCTAGGTGCACTAGCACTACTCTTTGCCACGTGCTCATCATGATGTTCTGACATTCTTATGTATCTTCTTCTCCTGAGGAGCAGAAGATTCTATTAGATGAGGAAGGAGTACTAAAGGTAGACTCGACATCCTAAGTCCTATGCCTCTGTAGACTCAACTGAACCTGGAGCTCTGATACCACTAGTTGTGGGCTCTGATCTCCAAACCATGACATAAACACGATTAAAACGTAGCGGAAGCGAATTGGTAATCAGCGGAAGGCAAAAATCACGGGAAATTAAAACTTTTCGAGACAAGAGCTTGGATCCATAAAAGCTTCTTTCATAAAGTGAGGTAAATTGTTTACATCTCAGGATAATTACTTCTTGAGTAATTATATACATCAAGATACAAAATCTCAAGATCACTATACAAAAGACTCCAAGACCTGAGAGTACAGAGGACACATAGGACTAACTCTAACTACACCATATGGCAGGACGATCTCCACCTGAGATTACTGCTGCCCCTGGTGCTGCTGCTGAGACTGATCACCTGTAGGCTGGTTCCTTCGTCTCCGTCGTCCACCTAAAAAGTTGAAGCCTACGGGGTGAGACAATCATACATAATTGTCCCAGCGAGAGTTATAACTCTTTGCCAGAAGCTTTATTATAACATCAAAGAATATTTTAAGCAGTAAAGCCTTCAAAGTATTCTATACAGTTGCAGGTATAACAAGATCTCTACAATTTAGGAGATATGGAGAATATGAACATTATCGCAATGTAACATCAATCAACTAACTTGGAGTCATCTCTAACAAGTTATACTACATGGTTGATTATGTTTTACAAACAACATTATGCCCTGTGGAGATGAGGCTTACCCCTCATACTCCAACTGATCGCTGAGAAGTCACATCAGTATCATACATAAGTCATTAAGAGAGCCGGATTCTCATGACCTTCACCTTCCTCAGTCAGTAAGAGGATCACTTGTAGGACATCTCGTGTCTCTACTTAATATAGCTCACCAGGGTAAACTGGTCCTTCGCTATTCTAGAGTCACAGTGGCATTTTGTACTCTCTTCGTCATCAGGAGGTTTCATATTTACCTACCACTGATACGGATATCTGTGCTGTCTTCATCATCAGGAGGTTTCATGTTTACCTACCACTGATACGGTATGAAATTATAGTGAAGGATGGATGGATTACACATATACATCACTTTCCTTCACTAGGATGTAAGGTTCTACACATCCATGTACCCCACATACTCAAAAGTATGTGCTCCAGGAGTTCCCTGAGGAAAACCTATTTCACCATCATTTAATTTCTGACAATGATGGATCTATGATCAGGGCTCTACATTATACTTGATTAGTTAGGTACATTCAGTATTCTTTAACAACATACATTGTTCTGCAAACAATAACAATAGCATAGCAGCTATAAAAGAAGAATACTAAACGTAACAGGCCTAACTCATATCAATCATCATTTCTCAATATCCTCATCACAAGTCATCTCTAAGGCATGACTTTGATGGTATTCATGGCTCTCGCAGCCCATTATCAGTATAGGATGCCACTGTCAAGGAATTATATTACTTTACTTATTCATAAGGCCAACAACATGCCTTTAATGAATATAACATCAACATCCATACCTGGATATGATTACCTTCATATCAGAACCTGCATGGTTAAT
Organism: Alisma plantago-aquatica; assembly: GCA_963693085.1. Lineage (NCBI taxonomy): Eukaryota > Viridiplantae > Streptophyta > Magnoliopsida > Alismatales > Alismataceae > Alisma > Alisma plantago-aquatica. Next base: position 1,855,594,942 of record OY856409.1, read on the forward strand.
ACAACTGATAAAGGTAATACAACAATACGGAATATACTTCCTACTCTTGTTATAAGAGTTAAATCTCTAATTCTCATTAAATAGAGTTTAGTACTCAAAAGCATGCCATTACCCTTGAATTAGGGTTTACTATTCACATTAAGGTGAATTGGGTTCATAACATCATCATGTATGAGTAACATCTTCATTGATGATCTTAGATTAGTTAAAAGTTCATCATTTATCATAATTAGGGTTTCTATGATCTCACACAGGTGGATCATACCCTAATTATGCTCATTTCTGTGTATTGGGGATGCTTCAATTGAGTTTCCACTTAAAAAGGGTACTTTCTCTCTCTAGAAGTACTTTCTCTCTCTAGAAGTACTTTCTCTCTCATCATAAGGTTAGGTGATGTCAACATCACCCTAGATCAGGTCGGATTAAGTCATCATAGGCTAACATAGCCAAAAACATCACCATTATGTGATTTAGAGTTACTTTCTCTCTCTAGGGTACTTTCTCTCTCTAGAAGTACTTTCTCTTTCATTATACTAATGGTGGATGATAACATTAGACTAGATCAAGTTGGATAGAGTCATTATGACTAAAAACATCATTCTCATGTAATTAGAGTTTGAATTGAGCAAGGTATAACTCAATTGACCCTTCAGGGGTATTTTGGTAATTCCCCCCATTGATCATTATTATGGTCAAAAACCTTAGTCAAATAACCCCTTACTATCCTAGACTATCATTAGGGTTTTATTTGGGCAACATTGGACCATTTATATTATGAATTGATTGAAAGAAGTCAACTTGGAATCACATTGATTGATTTCAATCATTAATCATCAATTGAGTTGAAATCGGTTGAAAGTGTTGATCGTTTGCCCACATTGACCTTCCAAGACCGCGAGCCTCTTTCTAACTCCAAGACCGCGAGCCCCCTTAGGCTTCAAGACCGCGAGCCTCTTCAAGTGGTTCAAGACCGCGAAGCCCTATCATTGGTTCAATCGATGTTGAAACCGCGAAGATCAAATTGGAGTTGAGACCGCGAAGAGACGTTGACCGTTTAGCTAGTTTGACCTCAGGACCGCGAGGCCCTTCACGGTCTTGAGACCGCGAGCCTCCTCTCGGTCTTGAGACCATGAGCCCCCTCACGGTCTTGAGACCGCGAGCCCTCTCACGGTCTTGAGACCGCGAGGCTCACATGGTCTCAGCCGCTTGGTCCATCAACAAAATTAAAGATACAATCGATGATGTTAACCGATGTTGAAGCCCTCAAAAGGTAAACGTTATGTTGACCACCTATGGATTGGGTCAACTAAGGTTATTCTTAACCAATTGTTCATTCAATTGACCCTCAATTGTTGACCAATTAGGATTGAAATCGATTCAATTAGGGTCTATCAATGTTCACCCATCAATACTCAACAATGTGCATCAACACAAGGTTGAACCCTTCAATTGAGCTCCAATTGGGCTCAAACTTGGCCCAAATGGTCTTGAGTCATGTGGGTGGACCCCACATGGTCTTGAGACCGTTTGCCCAAGATTTCATCAAAATCTAAGGTGATTTGATAGAGGTTGAACCATGATTGGGTCACCAATTCAGTATTTTGATCAATTGATAACTTATTTGCAATTGGGTCCTCAATTGGTCAAATTACCCAACCCTAGACCTTCAAACGGTCTTGGGTGATTGTCCTCTCGGTCTTGAGACCGTTTGGATGAGTTCCAAACGGTCTTGAGGCCGTTTGCCCATCCAATTTTTGGATTCTAGTGTAGATTCATCAAGGTCTGACCCATTGAGTTGATGATCATGTCAATATTTAATTGCAATGTAATTCGGTGTAATTGTACCTTCAATTGGTCAACTATCCTTGACCCCAGACCTCCAAACGGTCTTGGTTGATTGCCCTCGCGGTTTTGAGACTGTTTGGTGACCCCCAAACGGTCTTGAGACCGTTTAGGTCAATCAACCCTAAAAATCCTAATTAGGTCACCATAATTTCAGTACTGATTTTACCTAGGGTTAGCCCTAGTATTCACCCTTCAACTCTTAGCCCGTTTGGAATTAGACCATCAAACTTGGTGAGTTGTTAATTAACATTATGTTGAACAGTAATCTCATACGGTCAACGCCTGGTAAACGACCTTACACGGTCTTGAGACCGTTTTCCCAAAAAGGCAATTTCAGACCGTTTGAAAATAAGGAATAAATTCAAATAAAGTTGTTACTTAAAAAGGTCATATCTCCCGATTCCTTTGGAGTTAGCCTCCCACATTTTTAGGGTAATTATCCTATATAATTAGGAACAGATTTCTTATATGTTCCACGCTCGGTCAACGGGGCCAAACGGTCTTGGAGACCGTTTGCCCTGTCACGGTCTCGAGACCGTTTGCTCACCTCGCGGTCTTGAGACCGAGAGAGCAAACTTTTGAGACCGTTTAAGGAAGTGAAAATCGGTGGGTTTTTCTTGGAAATCACGCCTTCATCTCCTAGATCAAGAACAGTACGAATATCCCATGGATTTACTTTCAAAATAGTAGGGAAAAGTAGGGAAACACTAAGAGCTATCATCCAACCACATATAAAGATGCACATAGTAAAGCATGGGTTTAGAGTTATAAAACCCGCCTAAAGCTTGCTTCCTGAGCTCCAAGCTTTCAAGCTCCAAGCTATAATGGCGTCCTTGAGTTCTTACAGGTTGTCCAAGGTGAAAACTCCAAGGAAGGATGAAAAGAGACGGCTAGAAAGGTAGGGTTTCAAGAGTTAGCCATGAAGATGACCTTGAATTCGAGTTCTAACCATGGAATTAAGCAAGAAGAGGGGTTTAAACCTACCTTGCACCCCTTGGTCGTCCTCATTAGCTCCAAGGAAGTCCTTGGTCGTCTTTGGTGAAATGAAACAGTAAGGGAACGAAGGGTGAGTTCCCTTGCAACTAAGGGAAGGAGAGCTTATATACATGGGGTAGGATTTTTAACATTAGTTCATAAGTTGTCCATAATTCCAACTAGGTCCCTCCTTCTTTACTTGATAGTCCCTTCCTCTTTAATCTAAGGACAAACCTTCTCTTAAGGTCTTAGGAAAATAAGGTAAAGGAGAGCAAGCTAATAATGAGGTACATACATAAAGAAATATTGCACATATACCCTGATTATTCAATCACAAGGCATATCTCATAACTTGATAATTCAATTGAGGTGACTTCCTCATCATTTCTTCTCTTAATGATGGCAAGAGTCTAAAAATATACATTAGATGACATATTTCACAATTTGTATCCCTTAATTTGGGTAATTTGCATTTTACCCCAAACTAGGGTTTCAAGCACCGGGATTGCTTCCACAGCTGCACCTTGGTGCCTTAGCTTGGAAAATCCCTCAAACTCTGCTAAAAAGATTTCTCATGATGTCTCAACATCAGAGGAACATCTCATCATGTGCAAATTGCAAGCTAACCCTTTTAACTGGGTAAATTGCACATAGGTCCCTATATATCAAAACAATGCTACAACTTTAAATAAAAAGGAGCAAATACTGAAATATATGTTTATGAGAAACTTAATTACATGCTCAGAGTTAATCACAAAGATTTATTCACATATTTAGGCAAAACACCTAGGGTTAACTCATAACCCAGGTCAGGGATGTTACATATAACAACTTCTGTTCAGTTGTTGTGGTCTGGGTGGTCCTGTAACTGACATAGATGCTGAGCTACGAGCTCATTCTAGCGGTAAGCTTCATCCTCTACCCCTATTAGAAGTCCACTGCGTTTGGGTACTGAATCTAGGTGGTGGTGTAGGCGTAGAAAACCTAGGTTTCTTGAAATCTTTAGATGAAGATCCTTGGAACTGGGGATACATCCTCTTGTTCTTGGTCTGTCTCTTCTCTGATACAGACCTCTCTATCCTCCTGACTGATTCCACAAAGGTAGCAAACCTTTCCCTATTCTCTAGAGCAGACATGGGAGTAGTCAACTCAACGTTTAATCCCTTCTCAAAATGCCTAATCCTTTCTTTATCTGTAGCTGCCATGTGCGGACAGAACCGCAACAGCTCCATGAACTTAGCCTCATATTCGCTAATGTTCATAGGTCCCTGTCTTAACCTCTCAAACTGAGAGATTTTCTCATCCAGAAATGTCTTAGGGAAGTATCTGTTGATAAATTCCCGTCGAAAAACTTCCCATGCAATCTCCACACCTGACCTTTTCTGTTCTTCCATGGTCCACCAATGACCAACACTCCCCTTGAGAAGGTATACAACATGTCTAACCTTCTCTGCTTCTAGGATGTTTAGGATTCTAAAGGCCTTCTCTAGTTCAGTTAACCACAAGTCAGCATCTGCTGGGTCAGCTGTTCCAGCATACTCTGTGGATCCAACTCGGCGAAGTCGTTCAAACATCTTGTCGACTCCTTGTCCTTCAGGATGGGTAGGTGCCCTACGTACAGGTATAGGAATCCTATCAGTCATATGTGTCATGGCAGTCATAAACTGCCCAAACATGGCTTGGATGGCTGGGTTCCCCATGTCAGCTGGATTGAACTGGGGTGGTTCAGGTACAGGTTCTTCTCTTTCTTGGTTTCTTGCACCTCCTCTGGGTGCAGCGACACTACTCTCTGCAACATGTTCCTCGTGTGGTCCAGACATCTTTAGTTTTATCTTCTCCTCCTGATGAGCAGAAGACACTATCAAATATACTGGAAGACACTAGAACAGACTCAACAACCTAAGTCTTATGTCTCTGTAGACTCAGCAAACCTAGAGATCTGATACCACTAAATTTTGATGATACTTCTCAGAAAATGAGATCAATGAATGCAGAAGCGATTAACTAGCAGTGGAATTATTGAAAATCACAAAATTTTAAAACTTTTTGCACAAAGGTCCACAACCTGTAAGACTTTTTCATAAAAGAACAGGATAAGTTATTTATAAGCTGATACATCAGCACATCTCTGTAATATCACATTTCGAGAGATCACAACATGAACTACCCTGTAACTATACAAGGCAAGATACAAAAATCTCGAGGCATTACACCAAAATCTCAGATCTATATTAAACAGCTACTGACTCCTAGGACCTGAGAGTACAGAGACGACACATAGGACATTCTATCTACAAGACTTTGACAGACAATGTCTCCACCTGAGGATCACTGCTGTCCCTGATGTTGTTGTTGCTGCTGTTGCTCACCCACTGAAGGGTTCCTTCGTCCTCGACGTCTACCTAAAAAGTCGAATCCCACGGGGGTGAGACAATTGAATCATTGTCCCAGCGAGAGTTATAACTCTCCGCCAGAAGCAATTTTATTGCAATAATTAAGATAACAACGAGCAACATGACTGAATTATTTAACAACAGGCAATTCATTGATTAAACTAAGTAGAGCAACATTCTCTAGCCAATCATTTCAATTATAACTTAATTGAATGACAAGACATATATCAATAAGGAATATGAAGAACATGTATACTAGTTATTTAACTAGAGCACTATAAACAATATAATATCAATCATTGTTTCTCGTAATTCAACCTAAGAAAATATGCTACATGACTGATTACATTTTACAAACATTTTTGTGCCCTGAGGAGATGAGTTACACCTCTCATACTCCAACCAACCATTACGAAATCGCAATCAGTACCATACATAGGTCATTAGAAGAGCCGGATTCCTATGACCTCATCCTCTTCAGTCAGTGTGAGGATCAACATGCAGGACATCTTGTGTCTCTGCTGTAATAGCCTTCCAGGGTATTCTGGCAACTTTGCTATTAGAGTTACAGTGGCGTGCTGTACTCTCTTCTCCATCGAGGGATTTCTTGTTTATCTCACATCGATGTGGCATTAACAACATCATCAGGAGATTAGTGATACATCATCCCGACATAAACATATAATGAAGGATTGGGAGATTACATGTACATCTCACATCAAATCCTACATTAGGACGTAAGGATATTCGCGTCCATAACCCCCACATACTCAAAAGTATGCTCTCCAGGAGTTCACTTAGGAAAACCTATTTCACCATCATTAAACTTCTGACAATGATGGATCTATGGTCAGGGCTCTACATGATATCATTATACTTGATTATTTAAGTACATTATAGCATTCTTTTAGCATCAGGCATGTTTTCAAACATAAACCAATAAGACAATTGCTATAAAGAAAGAGTACTGATTGTATCAAGTTCAATTCACATTTAGTTATCATTGGGATATCAATCCCTAACCATTTCATCATTATGTTTCAAGAACATGGGTATTCAAACCCTTAAGTCACCAAAACACTTGTTATCAAGTATCATACTGTCCTCAAGTCATTTGACAGTATAAACAAAATAATAGCAATGTTGATATTTCATATGGCTCATATAGCCTGTCAATCTCTTATGTTTCCTTTCACTATGCAACATAGCAAATCATTACATTTAAAACTTATAATGTGCTTTCAATGAATGTGACATCATAGCTCTTAACTGGCTATGTTCACCATTTCATAAAGACCTGCATAATTAATACATCTGATAATAAACACATTATCTCTAAATCAGCACATTGCAAAGCAAAGATAACTTTACTATTCAAAGGTTGTACCACTATACCCTTATTAAGGTTAGGGTTTTCCCTTTTTAATTCAATTAGGGTTAACCAACCCCTTTAACTAAATTAGGAATATTAATTCCTTATTTCATAATTTAATCATGGATTTTCATACTTAAAAGCATAACTCAGAATTAGGGTTTACTGTTCACATCATCACATCACCCTAGATTAGGGTTTACTATTCACATTACATCACATTACCCTATATTAGGGTTTACTATTCACATTTCAATGAATTTAAGATTATACTATCATCATGTTTGGGAATTACTTCTCTTAGTGCTCCAAAATAGGGTTAAGATTCATTAACCATCATAATTAGGGTTTCCATGATCTCACTATGAAGGATCATACCCTAATTAGACACATTCAACCATATTGGAGATTTATTGCTTGATTCTCATTCATATAGGGAGTCTTCTCTCTCCTCCTTCTATGAGATGATGATTACATCACCCTTGATTATACTAAGTCAAATTAACCTTGATAACATAAGTTATGTCATCACCATTATAGTCATTAGGGTTTACTTGATCAAGGGGTATTAGTTACATTATCCCATCAAGGGTACTTTTGTAATGTTCACCATTTCATAACATGCATTGATCCACTAATTACTTAGTCTCTTAATCACTTTAGATATCTATAAGGTTTAGGTTAGTCAACCACTAAACCATCTTGAACACTAAGGTATCAAACGTTCTTAACCTTTTTAGACCTCAAACGGTCTTGCACACTAACCCACCAAACGATCTTGGATGGACCTTGAAACCGTTTGGTGGTGTTGACCGTTTGGCCAACTTTGACTTTGAAACCGCATGGGCAAAATTGATCTTGAAACCGCATGAGCACCAAACAGTCTTGAGACCGTTTAGACCCAAATGGTCTTGAGACCGTTTGGTCCAAACCACCTCAAAACCGCAAGGACCAAAAATTGTCTCAACCACTTCAATTGAGTTACGGTTTTAAAGGTTGAACCCCTCAATCGTTCATGCACTTGTTAGACACTTATCAATTGAGTTAATTAGGTAAACCCTCTACTGATTTGATACTCAATTGACCCTTAATTCATCACCAATTAGGGCTTGGATCAATTGAATTAGGGTTTGAAATCGATTACCCTTCAACACTCCTCAACATGAGTCTAATTGATTTGAAACCATTGAACCATCATTCAATTTGGTCATGACCTGACCCCAAATGGTCTTGGGATCATTTGGATGACCTCCAAACGGTCTTGAGACCGTTTTCCCAAGTCAACACCAAAAACTAACTCAACCACTTAGGGTTTAGCTCATTAGATTGATCATTAGGTTAACAATTAATTGTACTACAACTTATTGCCTTTGAATCTTTAACCACTTAACCATAGTCAACCCTAGACCTCCAAACGGTCTTGGGTGACCCCCAAACGGTCTTGGGATCGTTTGGACATTCTCCAAACGGTCTTGAGACCATTTGACTATTATTTCATCAAAAATCAAGTCATTCTCTTAAGGGTTGAACCCTAGATTAGGTCACCAAATCAGCACTTAATTGTTCAACAACTTAATATCATTGGACCCTCAATTGGTCAACCCTACTTAACCCTAGACCTACAAATGATTTTGGGTGATAACCAAACGGTCTTGAGACTGTTTGGGTGATCCCCAAATGGTTTTGAAACCGTTTGGGCCACTCAACCCAAACTTCAACTTAATTGTATTATTGAAATCAACAACTAACCCGATTAGGGTTTAGGTGACTAATGTGCTTTCAATTGGTGATTCTCTTGGAATTACTTGATAATTTTTGGTGGGTGATTAGTCCATATTGTTTACAACAGACCTACAAATGGTCAATGCCTGGTAAACTAATCCAAATGGTCTTGGACCATTTGCTTCCATGCGTTCTTGGTTGAAACCTTTTGCTTTCAAACAGTTTGAAACCGTTTGCTCTCAAACGGTTTGGGAAACTGTTTGAGCAAGAGGTGGAGGACCATTTGCTAAAGCAATATTGTGGATAAACTTTGGAATTAACGCCATCATCTTCCACCTCAAGAACATGGGCTTTTCTTCATGGAATTGCTTGCAAGAATCAACAAAGACGCCTAAGGAAGAAGAATAAGCAACATTTCTAAGAAAGAAGGATGCAAAAGCAAAGCTTAAGGGTTAGAGTTATAAAACCCACCTTTAGATCTGATCTAGAGCTCCAAGCTTCGTAGCTTTAATGGTGGGTGAAGCTCCAAAGGTTTCCCAAGGTATGTTCTTCAAGATTTGGATGGAGAAGATGGCTAGAAAGAAGAGTTGTGTAAGGAAAACTAACAAACCAACCTTGTATTAGAGTTTCCACCATGAATTCGAGCTAGGTGATGATCCATACTTACCAACTTAGCTTGGTAGTCCTCCTATGTTCCATAGCTTCTCCTTAGTCGGCCAAAGTAAGAAGATGAGAAAAGAAACTAAGGGAAATGTTCCCTTGCTTTGTGGAAAAAAGGGTGTTTATATATTTTTGGATATTATCAAGGCAAAGAAAAAAGATAGTTATTTCTTTTATTTCTTAAACCCATCCACTCATGCTCGCTCCACCCTTGGCCACGTTTCTTCCTCCTTTTCACATTAAAAACCTCTCTTTTATCCAAGGTTAAAAGGAAAAGAAACCAAACACCTTATTAAGCTATACATGTATAAAAGGGCCATTTTGCTTAAAACTTGGTTATTTAAATATTAAGGTTATCTTTATTATTTGATCATTCAAATGAGGTGCCCCTCTCATTTTCTTTGCTCTACTTGATGCCAAGAAACATGAGAGATACTCTAGAGGGTACATTTTTCATGTTGGACCCTAGGTTTTGGGTAATTTGCACATTACACCAAAACTAGGTTTTAAAGCACAAGGATTGCTCTACAAGCTGTATCTTGGTGCTCAAGCTTGGAGAATCCATACAACTACATCATATTCATTCTTATGATGTCTCATTATCAGAGGAACATCTTAACATGTGCAATTTGCAAGTTAACCCCTCTAATTGGGTAATTTGCACTTTAGTCCAAAATTTACAAAACAATATTACAACATTGTTCAAAAAGGACTGAAATAGAAATATAGGTTCCTCAAAAGCTTTAATTACATTACACAAGATAACCACAAGCATCTAATCACATATTTAAGCAAAACACCTAGGGTTAGTTCATAACCCAGGTCAGGGATGTTACACCTATGGCGTCCCACTCTATTCCTACTGCAGAGGTTGGGAGTAATCATGTAGACCCACCACCTAGCACATCCACTGTAAGTATTTTTATGACATAGTAACTAGTATTTTCAAGATGATATGTTTTCAAGATGATATGTATATATGCATATAACATTCTTTATACAAAAATTTGTAGGGGTTGAAGCCATGTCGTCTAAAAAGTAAAGAATTTGTCATTGCAGAGGCGTCGGCTTACCCATCCCTACCAGGGGAAATGTTTCATGGGACTCCATTACCAGCTGGTTGGGTCAGGGCTAGCCCATTGGGGTGGCCAACCTGGGCGACGGCCAGGGGCCCAACAAACAAGGGGGCCCATGAATTTTTTCTTCTTCTAATACACACACATTTGTAAATGGAATGGGATTGATTCAATATAACTTGTTAGGAAAAGACCAGAAGGCCTGGAAAGATTTTCCAAGCTAAAGTTACTGAAAAACTATCTTAGTTCATCAATGTCTCAAGAAAGATTGAATGGTTTGGCAATGTTATGCATTGAGAAGGATATGTTGGGAAATATTGATGTTGACACTATTATTCAAAATTTTGCATCTAGAAAGGCTCGAAGAAGTCATTTTATATGATGACTGAAACTCGATAAGGAGATATCTATATTTAATTTTTACATTCTTTTTAGTTTTATTTGTAAGAACATGTTCTATTTTTTTATATGACAGTTTTGACAATTATGACTAAATTAGTGTTTATTTAAATTTGTTAAATAAGAGTATACAAAGGGCCCATTTTTTATCTTCGCACCGGGGCCTCTAGAATGTCTGCAACGACCCTGGGTTGGGTTCGTGTGATCTCGGTACGTATATTCCCCAATTGGATGCATCTTCCATTGCCATATGCCCACCCAGATTGTGAAACGCTTGGTGAGGTAGAAGGCAGAGTGATATTGTGGCCAAAAGCGGATGTCTTCTATACTGAAACTGTATGATAAATTTACATTACATTAAATTGTTAGTGTGTGTATATGATATCAATAGATCTGAAATTATATATATATATACAAGTTATAAAGAAGACACCCAGAGCATCTAGGCCTCCACCTCCACCTCTTACATTACCAAGTTGGGTTCCATAGGACCTACCTGTCCCGTTAGGTCCTAATTGTAGGGGTATGGCAATATGGTTAGGCGAACATGATATAAATTGCCTTATAACTATTTCTATAGATGTGGATGTTGCAGGTCAATCATATGAAAGCAATCTATTTATACTAGATATTTTGGAGTTTTTTCGATATGATTGGCTGAATACATTTGTGATAGAGCTATGGATAAGGTGAGATCTTCTTTATATATCCATAAACCTTGTGTAGGATCTGGTGATCTGGTTTCTTATTTATTAATGCATACGTAATACATGTTTTGCAGCTACTTAGACAAGATATGTGCAGATTTTTCATTCGAACATGTAGGATTTTTGATTCCATCTTTGATTAGTCTAGTAGCTAAAGACCCTCCGTTAGTTCAACAATACTGCTGTGATGCTTTTACAAATTTTGGTCAAAATAAGAAGACGGTGATAATAGCTTCATTCAATGTGGAGTAAGTTTACTTTGCTTATTATAATTTGGACTTAAGAAAATTACATTTTTATTGTGGATTTTGAGTTATTAATTTTAAACTTTTTTACCTCTAGTGGTATGCATTGGGAGTTACTAGTTATTGTCCCCGAGACGTTCACTGTCTATTATCTAGATCCTAAGGGGACTAAATTGAATTTAAAATATGGACACAAAATGAAAATGACATTATTCCGGTGAGAAATATTTCATTTTCATATCCGTTAACATATGTTATTACATTACTATTTAATTATGCAATGTATTGTGTTACATTAGTATGTAGGGGTTTAGACGAGTTCAAAAAGGCTGGAGGAAAGGTCCCCGGGAAAAAGAACCAACAAATAATTTGGAAGAATGTGGAAGTAAGTTCTCGATTGCAATGTATATATTATTTATGTGAACAATGCTTAATTAGTTGTATTTTTTTAATATTTTGTATGTTTCAATTTATAGTGTGCTACACAAGACAACGAATGGGCATGTGCATACTATGCGATGTGATTTATGCACATGATTATCAAATATGCCGCATTAGACATCGATACCATTCCTGAGGTATTATATATAGTCTCATTAGATAACATGAAATATATCAATCTTATTTATATATTATTAATTATATATATACATCATTCTCTTTGCAGGTGTTTAAAACCAACCACACTACAGGAAAGGCCTTACTAGATGTACATGCTCCCTATACGACGAAAGAATTAAATGATGTAAGAGAAGAATGGGCAACAACCATACAAGTAGTGGGGGTTTTAACATATAATTGGGATGTTGATAGCGAATAATGACTAAAGAATGATATTTTGTAAATGAATTTCTGAATTATAACATGTGTGAATGTTTCTACATGTCTAAATGTTTCTACATGTGTCTGAATGTTTATACATGTGTGAATGTGAAAATGAATGAAACTACTGGTTGCTATATGAATGTTTCTACATGTGTGAATGTGAAAATGAATGGAACTGTAGATTCCTACATGAATGTTTCTACATGTGTGAAAATAGAATGGAACTGCAAGTTGCTAAATGTGTGAAAATTAATGTTGTTAATTTTGCAGGTTTGTGGCCTGTTGTTGGCTGATATCAAAGGATTTCGTAAAACTTGCAGTTCATAAATGAACAGCAGGTTTCTCATCCTACGACCAGCCACAACCGACGTGTGATCTGGCATCGGTTCTCAATAACCGACGTCGATTTCCCTAATGAGGCCAGACACCATGGCCGTGGCAGCGGTCCGGACAACACGGCCGTGCTGGCCAGCACGACCGTGGCAACGGGTGAGATGGCGTCAGTTTTCACTAATAAACTGACGCCGATAGTGCCCCAGATGGTGCCCTTTCTGTCGCGTGAAAGTTTATGGCACCGGTTTCAAAGCTAATAACCGATGCCTATACCCCCCTACTGGCGTGTTTTCAGTGGCACACGAAGGGTTGTGGCATCGGTTTGAGAACCGACGCCTAACAGTTGGCCTTTTAGCAGCGCCCACATAGGTGTTGCATTAAAACTGACACTACAGGCCTTAAATAACCGACACTAAAGGCCGGTTATGTACTAGTGCCGCTCAAAAACATTTGCATAAGAGCCCAACATCTTTCTTATATCCATACTATGCCAAGAATTTGATACAAATTGTTCTATCGTCTTAGCCACAACATATATACACAGGAGAACAATATTCATATATGCCACACAAACAAGTACTAATATGCTAACAAAAGTCTGATTCGTTTGAAACACCATATACAAATGTTTTCTCACCCGGACATGAGAGTACAAGGATGACTCTAGGACACACTGGACATCTAATCAACTTTATCAAAGATTCATTACTATAGCTCCTCTTTGCTGCCACATGTTTGTTTTTGTCGCTTCCGATTACCTAAAAAAATGTGGCGAACCACAAGGGTGAGACCCATCACTAGTACATAACTAACCTTTAGTGTCGGTTATTTAAGGCCTTTAGTGTCAGTTTTAATGCGACACCTATGTGGGCGCCGCTAAAAGGCCAACCGTTAGGCGTCGATTCTCAAACCGACGCCACAACCCTTCGCACGCCAGCGAAAACGCGCTAGTAGGGGGGTATAGGCGTCATTTATTAGCTTTGAAACCGACACCATAAACCTTCACGCCATAGAAAGGGTGCCATCTGGGGCACTATCAGCGTCAATTTATTAGTGAAAACCGACGCCATCTCACCCGCTGCCATGGTCGTGCTGGCCAGCACGGCTATGCTGGCCTGCACGGCTATGTTGTCGGGCCCGTTGCCATGGCTGTGCTGGCCAGCACGACCATGGTGTCTGGCCTCATTAGGAAAATCAACGTCAGTTATTGAGAACCGACGCTAGATCACATGCATTAGGCGTCGTTTATAATTATTTATCTGACGCTGTAACCATTTGTCGTCGGTTATAAACAAATAATCGACACCTATTGCAAATTTTTTTATCGGTCTGCAGACCTACTGTGGCTGGTCAAAAGATGAGAAACCCGCAGTTTAGTTATGAACTGTAGGTTTTACGACATCCATTGATATCGGCCAACAACAGGCCACAAACCTACAAAATTAACAACATTAATTTTCACACATTTAGCAACTTGCAGTTCCATTCTATTTTCACACATGTAGAAACATTCATGTACGAATCTGTAGTTCCATTCATTTTCACATTCAAACATGTAGAAACATTCATATAGCAACCAATAGTTTCATTCATTTTCACATTCACACATGTATAAACATTCAGACACATGTAGAAACATTCAGACATGTAGAAACATTCACACATATTATAATTCAGAAATTCATTTACAAAATATCATTCTTTAGTCATTATTCACTATCAACATCCCAATTATATGTTAAAACCCCCACTACTTGTATGGTTGTTGCCCATTCTTCTCTTACATCATTTAATTCTTCCGTCATATAGGGAGCATGTACATCTAGTAAGGCTTTTCCTGTAGTGTGGTCTGTTTTAAACACCTGTAAAGAGAATGATGTATATATATTAATAATATATAAATAAGATTGATATATTTCATATTATCTAATGAGACTATATATAATACCTCAGGAATGGTATTGATGTCCAATGCGGCATATTTGATAATCATGTGCATAAATCACATCACATAGTATGTACATGCCCATCCGTTGTCTTGTGTAGCATACTATAAATTGAAACATACAAAATATTAAAAAATACAACTAATTAAGCAGTGTTCACATAAATAATATATACATTGCAATCACGAACTTACTTCCACATTCTTCCAAATTATTTGCTGGTTCTTTTTCCTGGGGACCTTTCCTCCAGCCTTTTTGAACTCATCTAAACACCTACATGTTAATGTAACACAGTACATTGCATGAGCTACGAGTAACTTACCCAACCTATTCCCCTTAGGGACTTTATGCCAAGAATCTATCTTACAACCACAATGGCTACGAGTAACATACCCAAGATATGAAACAAATGAATTGCGATTCACTCCAATTGCATTTCCTGCATTATCAAAATCCACAACAAGTTTGGGTCCATTGCTCCTTTGTGCTATTAACTTCTTCATCATAGTGATGCCCCTTCTCTTGTGAACTTTTTGGTGCTGCTGATCAAGTGCCTCAAGTGCTTCAGAGGGTACATGTGCATCATCAACCTAAAATTTGACAAAATAAACACACGTACAAGATATAACTATAAATGAACATGTACATATCAATATATGATATATTTTTAAAACTTACATTGTGAGGCGGCGCATTGATGTCCTCACCCTCATGGTAATCATCAACAGGCTCATCAGGAGAATGCTCAGCCATCTAAAAGTCCACATTCATATTGTAAAGTTCACATTGTAAAGTAATTCACATTGTAAAGCTCACATTGTAAAGTTCACATTCACATGGTAAAGTTCACATTGTAAGGCCAACAAATACATGTGCTGTCATTCTATAACATTGATTTCAACATTTCGAGTGTCCATGTATGTTTATCATCAAGATAAATATTACACATAAATTAGTATGACCTAGGGATGGAGAGATTCATAATTGATTTCAAAATTTCAAACTAGCTCATGCATTATCATCAATATACATCATACAATAGGGATTCATGTAGATGTTAGGGTGACACATCACTACAAAATCAGAGATTTAACATTAGGGTTTTAATATCTTACATAGATTGATCACAAGATTTCAGCAATATAGTAAATTCAAGATTATGGTGAAATGTGTATTAGGGTTTTAATTTCTTAATTCAACATGCATATAAATTTACAGAATTAGGTCAAGCATTAGTATTGCAAATGTTACAGGGGCTTCTCTCTCTAGGGTTTGCTCCAGCTTCTCTCTACCTAGCGGCACCACTGAGGGGAGGGGAGCATCTTCTCAGAGCTTCTCTCCCCCTGGCCTCATCGACAGTTAGTTAGTCCGATGCTGCTGCTCTAGAGCTTTTGGAGTCGATGGCCTCAGTCGATCTGTAGAGAGCCCTCCTCCCTTGCCTTGGGTTGTTGTAGATGAATGCGCCACTTTGACAACAAGATGATGGATTGGTGTCGACCTCGTCGGATCGTCTCCGTTCAAGAGTGATGGAGAGATAGGAATCAATCCTAGTCATTGGCTCTTGTGCTGCTGCTCCGTATTGGTGTTGGTGAAGATAGGTGGTCTCCATATCATCTATTCATCTAGCTCCTGCTCGTCCCGTGGCCAAGGATCCTGATTCCAGGATGTAGGTGCTTCTTCGGCTTGATTGATTGGCGAATCAGGCTCCCTGGTGGATTGGAGGTGATGGGGTTTGACCCCATATTCCTACTGGGCTTGGCGGCGACACCTTACCAGGTTGATTCTTCCCCAACTAGTGCTAGGTCACTAGGATGTCTACACAGCCTGTCGGCTTGGAGCGAGATGGAGGTGTGATGGCCCAGGTCATCGGCTGCCGCTCGACCGCTTCGTGTCCTTCCTGCCCTCCCGTGATGGTTCCTGGCCTAGCTCAGGTGGGGTGCTCCTCGGTGACGGCAGATCAGATCTGCTCTGTGCTTTGGCATTCCCGGTGGTGATGGGCTTCCTTGGTGGGCGACTGGGCTTCTTCTGGTCTGCTCGGGGCCAAGCCGACCCTCAGAGGGAGAGGTGTCTTGCTGCTCCCTGCGGGACTCTCCTTCTTCCACCTGAGTGGGGTGTGTAGGTGTCCCTTTCTTCTCTGAATGGATGGTCTTCCTGGTTGTCTCCAGCGAGCCGTGGATAGCCCTCGCGGGCTTAACTCCAGGCCGTCTTGTGCAGTGGGACGAGTCTCTTATGGTGGCAGTTCCAGGAAAATGGATTGCAGTGGAAGCGGGGGGCTGCGAGTCTATCGACATCCTCGATGGTCTGCTGTTGTAGGGTGTCGGGTCACCACATAGATGCTCAAAGATAGGTCGCTGAGACAGGGAAGTAGCTCAGGTTATGTAGTGGCCTTTGCTGCTGCGTGGTGGAGCTCTCAAGGTGCTCGGTGTTTTGCCTTTGTGCAAATTGGGATTCTGGGTCCTGGCTGAGGCCTCTCCTTGGGGTGGTCTCTCTTCAGCTAGGAAGTGACTGAGTGAGCTCTGTTCTCATCCAGTCCAGTTTTTTGCTTCGTCTCTGTCCTATTCTGTTTGGTGAGTTCATCTAGGCTCTGGTCTGTGCTAGCTGGTGGTGTGCACCATTCCCCTTATCCTCCTGATTGCTACTCTGAAGGTGAACATAATGCTATGCGAGAAGGAGTGTATTGAGGCTGTTTCACCTGCTTGGTCATCATGATTCGGTGGTTGGATCTTCTCATCGAACTGGGTGGGTGACAAAGTTTATGTGCCAGTGGCATATGTGCTCCTATTATTTCTTTCTGGTTGTATGAGTTCCCATGACTCTGTGCTGACGTTTGATGGTGTGGAGGTTTGAATCTGATTTCCTCCTTCTTCTACATTCAGTAAGTGATTTTAGTTCCAAGGAGAAGGGGAGTCAGATCCCTATTTCTAACTATCGATGCTGATGTACAACTGCTGAAGTCACTTGTATGATCCAGATTGATACAGTAGGACGGTGCTGAAGATAAATTCTTCTTTATCATTAGCAATTTGAGTGATATTGGTTTGATGCCAACAAGGGAGTTCAAAATATTGAAGTCACCTGATGCTCTCCTCTCCAATTGTAAAGTCTTTACAATTTGTGGGTGTGCATATCGAGAGTGGAGCTCCTTTACTGTTTGGGTGGAGTATCATTGGGTTTTTCTATATTTTGTCTCTTTTGTTGTCTTTCTCTCTACATCCCTCTTTCCTTTGGGTCTTCTATACATGACCTTTGTTTCTTTTGTTTGTCTTGGTAACCCTCTTTGAGGGTTAGGGGGTGCGCTTATGTTTGTACCTAAAGTTTTGGAATCAATAGCAACAGAGTTTTTAGTTGACAAAAAAAATAGTATTGCAAATGTATCCTTCTCCCTCCTTACCAAATGGATTAAAGCAAGGCCACGACCATGTGGGCTGGCCATGGCCGTGGCTGTGTTGGCCTACCACGGCCGTGCTGGCCAGCACGACCATGGTCGGCCAACACATCCACGGCCGTGACCAGCCCACACGGTCATGGCCTTGCTGTAATTCATTTGGTAAGGAGCTA
Organism: Alisma plantago-aquatica; assembly: GCA_963693085.1. Taxonomy (NCBI): domain Eukaryota; kingdom Viridiplantae; phylum Streptophyta; class Magnoliopsida; order Alismatales; family Alismataceae; genus Alisma; species Alisma plantago-aquatica. The sequence goes on from OY856409.1 coordinate 1,855,612,998, forward strand.
GAGGGAGCAGGAAGCAGAAGAAGAGGTGGAGGAAAAAGAAGGGCAGCGGCCTATCTGGGCAGGAAAGCAGCAACTTGGAGAGTAGGGGCAGGCGCCAGAGCAACGCACGAACCACGATGAGCAGGAGAAGGAGCAGGCTCTGGCGGTCGGCGAGGAGCTCCAGATCAGAGCGGCGGCACTGACCAGCATCTAGGTGCAGAGCAGGCGCGACGAGTAGAGAGGGCGGGCGAGCAGCTGATCGAGCTAGGGCGGTGGCCGGCCTAGAGTGTAGTGGCCGGAGGACCAGCAAACGGAGGTAGTGGAGGCGAGCAGCGGCACAGGAGCGGTGAGCAGAGGAATCATCGCCAGACCGTAAACCCTCAATCGAGATGAATGAAATAGAGAAAGGGGAAGAGTTTGGCTCGCGTGGGTGTTGTTAAGTTAACAATAGGCGTCGGTTATTCAAAAAAATTGACATATAAAACTAAAGGTGTCGGTTCTCCAAACACACCGACACCTATTCTCAATGATAGTCGTCAGTTTTTACTATAAAAAAAACTGACGTCTATCTACATATGCCGATTAAAAAAATTGTTCTCGATTAATGACCATAGTCGTCAGTTTTTGTCGAAAACCGATGTTCAAAGGGTGTGAAAAATTTCCCGGGAACAACGCGGGAAAACCCATAAGCGTCGGTCATTGCAGTAAATCCGAAGAATAAAATGTGCCAAAATTCTATCTCGCAAATAACCTTTCGTCGTCGATTTAATAGTTAATAACCGACACCATATGTTAAATTTTGGAGGTAATTTTTTTCAGTGGAAATTTTGGATTTGGCGGTTAATTTTAGGCGTCGATTTATTATTAGGGAGCCAACACTGAATAAAAATGATACCCGTGTCTGGTCGCCCTTCACAGATAGATGTCGGTTTTTTTATTAAACCGATGCTTTAGGTTTTAGGTGTCAGTGTACTTATACAATTGACGCCTTTAAAAGTGACGTTATAAGCCATTTCTGTAGTAGTGCATGTCCCAACAAGAGATATAACCTCCAACAACGTTTATTAATTACAATATTTTAAAGCAATTAAATAGTTAAGCAGTTTAATCAGAGATAACAAATAAGATCAACAATTTTGATGATTAATAAAATACATAAAGGAGTAGATAATAACTATCATCATTAGCCATACTATCATACTTTATCTTGTTGACAATATAAGCAATTCAGTAGCATATGCAGTTCTAGCATCATGAGCAAGTCTAGTAACATAGCATAGCTAACAACATGAGCATGTATAATTGGTTGAACATATCAAAATCATAAGAAGAGCTAACAACATAAGCACAACTACTTGGATAAGCATAATTAGCAGTATATCCATCTCTAGTTACAAAGGCATGGCTAGCATGCTAAACATAACTAACAACATGAGATAGCTAGCATCATGATTATAATTAGTAGTAGCAGTATAGTTATCAACATAAGCATGGCTACTGTATTTATGCATCTACAATCTTAAGCATATCTACAACATAAGTATATCTACTATCTCTTAATTGCACTAAGCATCATCTTTATATAAAGATAACAAACAAGGGTTATCATCCAATGTGAAACATTGTGTATAACCCTAAACAAATATGCTACACATCTATCTTACACCTTTTATTATGCCCTGAAGAAATTGAGGATACCACTCAAAATCCAACTGACCACTGCTAAGTCAAAATCAGTGCCATACAAGATCTAGGAAGAGCTGGACTCCTAAGATCTTCTCCGCCCCCGATCAGTATGGGTCCGCTACAATGACACATAAGGTCAAGTTGCTAACATCCTAGTCCATCCTTGGTACAGGTCACAACACTAGTGAAGGGAGGTGGGTACGCATACCCTACCATCTGAGGTACAACCGCAATTGTCCTCCAATATCATCACATATATAATTACCGAGACACGACCACAACTGTTCTCAAACTGAGGGCTAGGTATGACTGCAGTCATCCTCCCTAAACACTTGAATTTAGGATGACAAGAACCCCACATACTCATCAGTATGCACTCTGAGTTTCCCTTAGGAATACTCGTTTCACCATCTGGCAAGTTCTGACACTCAGGTGGATCTATGGAACAGGGCACTACATGATTAGAGTTTTACTTGATTAGTTATGCCAATTGGGTGGATTAAGGATGCATCAAACTAGTGGACATACAAACCCTAATTCAATTCTAACAAGCATATAAATATCACAACTTCAAAATATATAAAATGTGTGAAACATAATTTCTCATCTCATCATCACATGGTACTATTCACTTGCCATTCATGAGACCACACTAGTCATCATGCTACCACAAGATATAAATCCTTTCCACTATGTCACAGGGTATAAAACCTTATAAATACAAGAGGATTACACCTCATTCAGGGCTCAACCATGCCCAAAGGTCATTAAAACCATCATACTATTCCCTACAAGATCATCATTATCTTTCCATGCCTTATAACAAGGCTCAACAACATCACTTACATATAATAAAGCAGATCAACACAATAGTGCATTAATGAGCTAGTAGATATTCATAAACAATCATAGTAGGGTTATATTAACATTAAGAACATTCCTTTATTACATCAACATGCAAGGAATCTAGATATGATCAACTCTCATCATATTCATTATGCACATGTTTAGCATAAGAAAGTATCAACCATGCGGCTATGATAACCACCAATTAACATATCAAGGTTATGATCATAGTAAAGAGGTTATTCCACCATCATTCCATCATATAAGAATGTTAAACATGAATACTCATCTTTATTTATTTGCATTAGAGTTAGGTTCACAAGATAAATTATATTAATGTTACTAATCAACACTTATACCCAAACCCTAACTCACAAAATCCCCATTGTATCATGGATGCATAAGGTGAAGCATCACCATCACATTCCATACTATTCTCAAGTATGAGCCCACACATAAATCAAGGTGTAACCATCAGGTTATAGCATACTAGGGCTTCAAAAACAATAAGAGAGTACTCCATGATTGTATTAATCATTCAAGGACTATTCTTACCCAATTACCATCATTTAGTTATATTAAATATAGGTATAGCAAGCTATACCTCATTAGGGTTACATATCAACACAATATGATTATCATCCCTTCTATTCATATGAGTGAATAGGTAAGACTACCTTATTAAGGGTAACCCTCCATTTGTTCCATCATCATTCAACCCATATCACCATACCACAATGTCACCCAAAACCTTTAGATGTTTAAAAGGTAAGACCATTGATTGTTTACATAAGTAAACACCTTGGATAAACTGCCTATGAAGTCCTTGATTTTTGCTCTAGAAAGAGTCACCATCTAACCCTAGACATCCCTTGATTAACAACACAAAAAGTTCCATTGAGAGTAGGGTAACACCCACAATTGACTGTTCATTTAAAACAAGCCATCCATTGTCAACAATTAAGCTCCTTAAGTTGATCATATAAAGGAAACCATCTAAATCACATTATCAGGACCAACATATTACAATATCCATTATTCGATTTTATTGGAGGAATAAATAGTAGATCTTGACCATTGGGTCAAGTTCATATATTAAAATCATCAATTACAGTATAGGTCTGACCATTGCATCAAATGACCCAAGAAACCATTGGTCTAAGGCTTAATTGATGATACAATGACGTGTATTTTACTACGCGCTTAAACGCAAGTATACGCGTCGAGTAATATAGGCCTTTGTGAGGCCCGAGTCGAACTCAGGGATACGTGAATTATTGGAGACTTCTACTAACTAATCGCAATCAGCTAGGCCGAATAACAAAGTAAGGTTTGTTGTCGAAATTAAAAGAAAGTAAAATGAAATAAAGAAAACAATTGATTAAAGGTTAATTTAATCAATTCAAAAGGATATCTTTAGGATTGCGGTTTCACCGCGGGTCAACATTGTATTAGGTTTTATATAATTCCTCACTCTTCTCTCTCTATCCGGGTAGTGGCCTGAAAACAGAATTACCCACTGTCATGGTGTAATTCACTACTTAGGTTTAGGTTGATTCCACCGTCGTAGTAATCATTCCCCTAAACTAAGCGCATTATAAACGATCTCTCAGTTCCCACCATTAATTTTACAACTCCTTTGTCAAGGTTTTATTGATTAATGTAGATTTCGTCTCTTTTCAACCGTTAATCCTTCTGTCGAAGTGATTAAGGGCATTAAGTTATTATTATGGTGATCAAGCATAACAATATATATGGAGAAAACGAATCTATACCACGGATTTGAGAGAGAAAATATGAATTATCAATATAAAATTGTCATACAATGCATTCCCGGGCTACTCCCGGTCCTAAAGATGGAGGGTTTTAGCCTCTCATGTTCATCTCACACGAATACATGGTAGAAATAGGGGAATTCATAAGAAAAACGTGAAACAAGTGGGAAAACCCCTGAACGGAGAAGAACCGAGAGATCCTTGGCGTAGAATACGAGCTTCCCCGCCTGTCGGTGGTGGAATTCGTCTTCGGCAGTGTCCGAATCACCCGGGATGAGCTTCTGGCCTCCGTTCTCCTTTCTCTCCTTCCTCGGCACTCATGCAATGCCAAAAAAATGAGATCCCCCTCAACGTGTGGGCGGCCGTCATTAGGTATAAGTCCCTAATTAGGTCGTCAAATAACTCCAGCCGTCCGATCGAGATCAAAACGAATCCAATGCATATCTGCCGGCGTCAATACCATCGACGCGGGTCGATGGTATCGACCCAGCGTATTAGCGGCAGCTTTCTTTCCTTTTCGTCTGAGTGCCTGTGTCATCTCGATACCATCGACTTGGGTCGATGGTATCGACTCTCTTTAGCGTCGGTTGTTGTCGTTTAGCGACGCTGTAGCCTCAATGTGTCGATGGCATCGACTTGGGTCGATGGTATCGACGGATTCCTCGCCAGCAATCTGAAGGGATCTCGATACCATCGACTTGGGTGTCGATGGTATCGACTCTGTGCTGCTCCTCTCGACTGGCAATCTGTGGCTTGGTCGATGGTATCGACTTCCGTCGATGGTATCGACGGAAGCAGATACTTGTTTTTCTTGAAATTCCACAACAAGGCCAAGTAAATCCACACAAATTATGATAATATGATAAATAATGCTCAAAATGATACAACTAAGGGGATTTGACATAAAATGATGGCAAAGACCGAAATGAGGGAATTATGCAATATTATCCATAAAAATGACTAATTAGAGCACAAAACACATATGAAAAAGGTCTATAAATGCGACTCAAAATCATCGCATCAAACTCCCCTAAGCTTAAACATTGCTCGCCCTCGAGCAACTGATCCTTAGAATAGAATTGCAGATGTCAACTAACAATCAATACACCAACCCAACATCCCATGTGACTCCCACTGAACGTTCTCAAACCGGCCTTCTCTAACCACATAACAGTAATTACCCTAAAGGCGACAATAATCATCAATAAGAGAAATTATCCTTCAAACTGATGAACACTATCACATAAGGCAGTTAACAAATAAAATTCGCCGATTCAGCATTGGTGCATCTTGTGATCGCCTACACTACATTGCTCGCCCTAACTACCATCTACATGGAAGTAGTTCTCCTGATAATCATTAGTGAGGAGAAATTCACAGTGGCCTACCAATCCGAGCAACGGGTGGATGGAATGGGTGGTTCATGGAAGAACTTGGAAGTATTGCACAGTTTCAATATGCATAAAACAAAATGTCCTACGTGATGCCAATGCACAATAAAAATGCCCTAATGCCTAAATTGGGTGAAATGATGCATGCACTAACCTTCCACCTCAAAATGAGATGGAAATCTACTTAAGCCACATCATGTACTCAATTTTCCTGTAATGCGAGTGATATCATGTTCCTTTCTCCCTCTTATTCCACTTTCTTCTAAATTCTCTTTTTTTTTCTTTTTTCTAACTTTTTTTTAGAATTTTTTCTTCACTTTAGCCCACGTATCCATAATTGCTTAGAGATAAGTGTATTGGGCTATTTACTTCATGATTAGAAATCTTTGCAATATTTCGAAGGTATGGAACAGTTTAGATCACTTTTGAGGACAAATTGAGATACATGGTGTACTTTATGCATGATAATCATGAAAGTCATGAGTGCAACTACATGGCATGCACCTAAAGGTAATGTGCATGAATCCCTATATTTTTCTCTTTTTATGCAAAAGTATGGAAAATATCAGTGCAATTCCTATCTAAATGCTATGCACACAAGAAGGAATTAAAACTGTACTTTACTTCCAATTCTTAGGTGGATTATGGAAAAATGAAGTGGAATGATCACAAGATTAGATGACTGAACCTTAGAAGAGTATTATGTGTCCCTCCTTACTGACATGTGTAGTGATTCAAAGGGTTCTCTCTCTTATATCCAACTAAGGTCTCATTACCATTTGGTTAGGTTAGGCTCAACCAACCGTTACTATCCACTTTTCATGAGTCAATGGGAGTATAGGTGTGACATATTGTTTTAAAGTTGACATAATCAATCATTTTCATAGGATAAGTTCCCCAAGGACAACCAAGTTAAACTATCCAAAAGACACAAAATTTTTTAAAATTCCCTTAAATTTCCCATGAATAAACAGCGAGATGACAACTTTTACGACATCCACAGTTACACTAGATAGATGTGGATCCTAAACAAAAACTAAAAATGCAAGAAACAAATAGCAAGTAACAACTAAAACAACAAAAGAAAAGATAGAGCTGTTCCAGCTACCCCCCTAAGCTTGAATTTGACTATGGCCTCATAGTAAAAAACAAACTTAAGAGTGGAACAGAGATACCCGGATCATTCTTGTGGAGGCGGAGGCGGGTACTGTGGGGCCGTAGGATCCCAAGAAGGGTACTCCCCCTGGAAGCTCAGATCATAATGGGTCCTCGGCGGAGGCTGTGGATAGCCTCCAAAGTAGCTCTGACTCCAGTAATGGTCGAAGAAGGGCTCCTGTTGCATCTCCATCCTTTGCAACCGATTGTGTATCTGCTGTTGGTTGTCGAGGAGAAGATGTTCATTCTCGAACATCGCCCTTTGGTTGTCAAGTAACCGGTTCGTAGTATCCTGAATACCGGTATACATTTCTAGATGTTGCTGCTATGTCTGATGTATATCTTGCAACATTGTGTACATTCCCTGCATTGAGTAGACATCCTCGGCTGGCTGCGAGGGCTGTGGTGATGGCGGCGGGGGCTGTGATGATGAAGACGCACCCGGATGCATCCTAGGACGCTTCCATGGTGCTACTCGTGCGCGAAGAGGTGTGAAAGCCTCCTCTTCCTCCTCAGCCTCGCCTTCTTGGTCGTCATTCCCGCCTTCTTCCTCATCGGAATCGATGACTATGATCGGCCACCGGAAGTGCTGGGCTCCCTCGATGTGGAAGACGGCGTCTGACAGTGCGCATTCCTGGTAAGCGTGGTTGACGTGGCAGTGTGCGTACGCCAACCCATCCCAGAGAAGGATAAGGTTTGAACGGTGCAGATGTTGCACGTTCACCTTACTCCTCGTGGAAATCGAAGTCATGGACTGTAGATTCAGCCCCAGGTACATCGCCAATTTGGTGATGAGCCCACCAAAATGGATCGGAGCCTTCCTTGTACTCCTCTTCACCGCCAGAACGTGCTGCAAAAAGAACGCACCCCAGTTGCATTCTTGTCGCTTCAGGAGCATGTAGAGGAAGAAAAGATCGCTCTCTTGAAACTTGCTAAATGCTAAATCGCTCCGAGCAAAGAACGTAAGGCTCAACATCCGGTGTAGGACCCGGACGAAGGGATGCTCGAAGTCCGCTACCGCAGCATTGTGGTAGCTCACTGTCTTTCCCGCCGGCACTGTCACTAGCTCGGCGAAGATCTTGTCATAGTCGGTGCGGGAATCTGGGCGCCGGTGATCATGTTGGGAGTGGTTCCAGTTGAAGATGTTGTTGAACTGCTTAAGAGTGATGTTGTAGTTGATGTTGAACAGCCGGAACGATACCCGGCCCTTGATCCACTCACGATCCGATGCCACCACGTCGTTGGGCACAACACAGACATCGAGGGACGCCATAAACTCTGCCACCAATTCCTTGTAGGTGGGCCATTCGCCGAAGAACGGCTGCCCATCCGCATGGCACTCCAGCTCGTTTGGCCTTCTCCTGGTGTGGCGTGCTTGACCCTTCAGCACATAGGCCAAGTTGGCCTCGAATCCAAGATCACGGATCATTCCCCGGTCCACATACCGGGTCGGCTCGATCTTCCGCTTCATGATTTCCTCATAGACCTTCCTCACCTCCGTGGATGGGTGAACCAGGCGCGGACGTGAGACTGAAGCAGTAGGGGGTGGAACAAACTCCACGATCTCCATGGGATTCACGCTCGAGGACGATGATCCGGCGGCGTGCACCATTGTTGCTAGAAAGATGGGATTAGAAGAAGAGAGCTCGGGGAAGATGGAGAAGTGATTCTCCGCTCGGTGTAGCTCCCTGCTCGCTGTCGCTGCTCTTCAGTCTTGGAGGGCTCGGGGGAGTGCTCGGCGCAAAGGAGGACGTTTGCTATGAAGGTGTGACATCAAATGACGTTGCAAGTCTCCTTAAATAGACTTGGCCGACACTACTATCGACCCGTCGATACCATCGACGCGGGTCGATGGTATCGACACGTCTCGATGCTATCCGCCTCCCTCGCGAGTATCGACGGCTGACGTTTGCTGGATCGGGAAACCCGGATTGCTGACCTGTCGATACCATCGACGCAAGTCGATAGTATCGACGCAGCACCCGGATCGCTGACGTGGACTCACGATCGTCGTTGATGTCCTGGCGCGGATCGGTGACATGGATGTCGATACCATCGACGAGGGTCAATGGTATCAACTTGCTTTTATTGCGACACCGCCTCTTCTTCCATTCAACCTGTGATCATGTCGATACCATCGACGAGGCCGTCGATGGTGTTGAGTTGACTGAGCAAAAATCTTCTGAACTTCTCCAGAGATCTCGATGGCATCGACTGGCATGTCGATACTATCTACACTTTTATTGCGACCTGCCTGTAGGTATGTCGATACCATCGACGGGGCCGTCGATAGTATCGACTCAGTGCAATTTTTGCAGCTGTCAACCTGAACCCATGTCGATACCATCGACCAGAGTGTTGATGGTATCGACCCTGCCTGTGCCTGCACATTGAACAAATGGATCAAGGTATCTTCTTTACACTAAAATTAAACGAAATAAAAGCAATCTATGACTATAATTAAACTATCCTAATGTACCAATGGTTGGGTTGCCTCCCAACAAGCGCCTTTCTTTAACGTCTTGGGCTAGACGGTGTGACAATCATCATCTTTTCACCTTGGGAACTGCACTTAGAGGATCATTCGGTAATTTGAATTCAACACGATCTCCTCCAATGCCCAAAGACAGAGTACCTCTCCCTAAGGCAGTCACGACATCCGCCGTTGCTTGAAACGGCTGTCCTAGGAGAATTTCACAGCTTTGGAGTGGTGGCATATCCATGACGACAAAGTCCACCGGAAATATGAATCTATCCACTTTGACTAGAACATCTTCACATACTCCATAGGGTCTCACGGTAGACCCATCCGCCAATTCAATCGTTGCGGCCAACTTCTTTATCTCTTTTAACCCTAGCTTTTGAAATGTAGCCAAAGGCATGAGATTTATGCTAGCGCCGGAATCACATTGCGCTTTAGGAAAATGTTGACCACCTATTGAGCACGGAATGTAAAAACCTCCTGGGTCTTTTCTCTTCTTTGGTGAATTCCCGTGAATCATAGAGCTCACCGTCTCATTCATCCAATAAATTTCATCGTCTTTTATCCGCCTCTTCTTAGTGATGATTTCCTTGATGAACCTCCCATAAGCGGGTACTTTCTCAATCATCTCCACTAATGGAATATTGATGTGGAGTTTCCGAAATATCTCCAGGAATTTCTTAAAGTGACGATGCTCTTTCTTTGACTTCGGATTGACCAGATCTGAAACATCAGCTGCATCAACATGCCTGTGAGGTGGCACATAAGAGCTTTTCAGGGGTATCTCCCCTAAGCTTGCTTCAATCACTCCCTCCGACGTGGGCTTTGGCAAGACAACCTCAATGATAGCAGCTTGTTGTGGTTTCTCTCTCACATTCGCTGTCTCCGCACGTGCACAAACAACCTGCAATTCATCTTCTTGCCTACATGGAGATACAGTATTCACAACTCTTTGTGATTTTTTGAAGAAAGGGTTTCCGCCCGGCAATCCATAGTACGTGCGTGGATATGGTATCGCCGGTGTTGCATTCACATTGAAAGTCATTTTTCTTTCTTCTACAACTTCTTGCACCTGAGATTCCTCCTCAGTGCTTACCACAGACATGTACTTGACTTGATGGTGTGCCTGAGCCACATTTGCATTCTCGGCTGGTTTCTGTTGATTGGCGTGCTTGATGGCCGCCACTTCACTAGAAATCTGTGCCACGGTGGTCCCTAATGCCCGCATTTGTGCTCCATGGCTTTGCAGCGTCTGCCCAAACTTGGTTAGGATATCACCTTGAGATTGCAATTGTTTTCCAAACATGGCCATCATCTCTTGGTTTTGCTGGACCATTTGAATTAGCAATTCAGTGTTCTTATCCTCGGCTTTCTGTTGTGGCTTGGCATCCGGATCCTGTAGAAAATTATTCGGATCCTTCCATGAAAACGTTTTATATTTCCTCCATGCATAGTCATTGTTCCTGTAGCCCTGTTGTTGCATAAATTTCACTTGGGCCTCCTCATCGTCAGATGCATCCTCCTTAGTTAGCAGCTTCTTGGCTAGAAGATCTAACTTATCATTCAGCTCCCTCACTATTCTGGATTCACCAGCAGCCTTGACCTGTTCCACTGCACCTCTGTCGCCCCATGACTGTTTCCTAGCCATGTTCTTTAATATCTCCCAACATCTGGCATCCGTATTATTCAGAAAGAATCCAGATCCGGCTGAATCAAGATTACTTCTATCATGCTCGGAGAGAGCAAAATAAAAGATTTTCACTTGCGTTTCCCTATCCAGCCCATGATGTGGGCACCTCCTCAACATAACCTGGAATTGCTCCCAGGTCTCAGAATATGTCTCACCCGCCTGTTGGGTGAAATTGTGAATCTTCCTAATCATGTCGTTGGTCTTCTCAGGAGGGAAAAACCTCTCGAAGAAAACCTCCACCATATGATCCCATGATTCAACAAACTCATCGTCGAGGTTATGTAGCCACTCTCTCGCAACTCCTGCCAGGGAGCTTGGGAACAACTTGAGGTACATAACATCCTGTGGGAACCTGCCTATCTTCACCATATCGCAGTTTTCAACGAACTGACTGATGTGTGCCACTGGGTCCTCATTCTTCAACCCATGAAATGCATTTGATTTAACCAAGTTAATCAACGCTGGATCAATCTTGTAGGTTGGAATGTTGAGCCCCTGTTTCTTGATAGGCCCCTTTGAAGCTGATGAAGAAGACGCTTTGATCTTCTCCCATATCGTCTGTGGTTCGGCCATTTCTTCTGCTTGCTCTTGCTCAGATTCAGAATCTATGTCGCTTTGGTGATCTTGCTCGTAGTAATCCTCGTCCTCTGGTCTCGGAGGTGGAACCTCAGGTGTGCGATTCGCGTAGTCTGCGCTACGTGTATGCACCATGCAAAGTACCTGAAATAAGAAAATCGGGGTTCAGTACTATGCTTTGAACGAGTAAACACAATTATAGAGAAATTTAAAAATATTTAAAATTGTTTCAAAATAAAAAAATGTGGCATAGAGTGGCCGCTCTTAGCACTCAAAGTGCCAATAATTCGCCGTGTCCCCGGCAACGGCGCCAAAAACTTGACGTGTATTTTACTACGCGCTTAAACGCAAGTATACGCGTCGAGTAATATAGGCCTTTGTGAGGCCCGAGTCGAACTCAGGGATACGTGAATTATTGGAGACTTCTACTAACTAATCACAATCAGCTAGGCCGAATAACAAAGTAAGGTTTGTTGTCGAAATTAAAAGAAAGTAAAATGAAATAAAGAAAACAATTGATTAAAGGTTAATTTAATCAATTCAAAAGGATATCTTTAGGATTGCGGTTTCACCGCGGGTCAACATTGTATTAGGTTTTATATAATTCCTCACTCTTCTCTCTCTATCCGGGTAGTGGCCTGAAAACAGAATTACCCACTATCGTGGTGTAATTCACTACTTAGGTTTAGGTTGATTCCACCGTCGTAGTAATCATTCCCCTAAACTAAGCGCATTATAAACGATCTCTCAGTTCCCACCATTAATTTTACAACTCCTTTGTCAAGGGTTTTATTGATTAATGTAGATTTCGTCTCTTTTCAACCGTTAATCCTTCTGTTGAAGTGATTAAGGGCATTACGTTATTATTATGGTGATCAAGCATAACAATATATATGGAGAAAACGAATCTATATCACGGATTTGAGAGAGAAAATATGAATTATCAATATAAAATTGTCATACAATGCATTCCCGGGCTACTCCCGGTCCTAAAGATGGAGGGTTTTAGCCTCTCATGTTCATCTCACACGAATACATGGTAGAAATAGGGGAATTCATAAGAAAAACGTGAAACAAGTGGGAAAACCCCTGAACGGAGAAGAACCGGGAGATCCTTGGCATAGAATACGAGCTTCCCCGCCTGTCGGTGGTGGAATTCGTCTTCGGCAGCGTCCGAATCACCCGGGATGAGCTTCTGGACTCCGTTCTCCTTTCTCTCCTTCCCCGGCACTCGTGCAATGCCAAAAAAATGAGATCCCCCTCAACGTGTGGGCGGCCTTCATTAGGTATAAGTCCCTAATTAGGTCGTCAAATAACTCCAGCCGTCCGATCGAGATCAAAACAAATCCAACGCATATCTGCCGGCGTCGATACCATCGACGCGGGTCGATGGTATCGACCCAGCGTATTAGCGGCAGCTTTCTTTCCTTTTCGTCTGAGTGCCTGTGTCATCTCGATACCATCGACTTGGGTCGATGGTATCGACTCTCTTTAGCGTCGGTTGTTGTCGTTTAGCGACGCTGTAGCCTCAATGTGTCGATGGCATCGACTTGGGTCGATGGTATCAACAGATTCCTCGCCAGCAATCTGAAGGGATCTCGATACCATCAACTTGGGTGTCGATGGTATCGACTCTGCGCTACTCCTCTCGGCTGGCAATCTGTGGCTTGGTCGATGGTATCGACGGAAGCAGATACTTGTTTTTCTTGAAATTCCACAACAAGGCCAAGTAAATCCACACAAATTATGATAATATGATAAATAATGCTCAAAATGATACAACTAAGGGGATTTGACATAAAATGATGGCAAAGACCGAAATGAGTGAATTATGCAATATTATCCATAAATGACTAATTAGAGCACAAAACACATATGAAAAAGGTCTATAAATGCGACTCAAAATCATCGCATCATACAACTACAATGCTTGACTCAACATAGGTTTTAGAGAGCTGATCCACCATCATTAGTGACCATTAAATCACCATAGGTTGTTAGGTCAACACTATATTCATTAATCTGTTGGATCCTAGATGGGTGATAAGATGCTCTAGAAGGGGGGGGGGTGAATAGAGTTGAATGCACTTAAACAAAATTCATTAGACCTTCACTACTACATTTTTGTCCAGTAACATCACTGCCCATAGCATCGTTTTTACTAGAATAACTGACCTAATAGACTACTGCATCGGTTTTATCATAAAAACCGACCTTATAGGTTTCCCACAGCGAAAATTTGCACGATTTTGGCTTTGCGCCTCGATCTATTGGGTCGGTTTTTTAAAATAACCGATGCTATAGGGAAACAAAAAATGCGGGCACTGCTTTGGAACTCTAGAGTCAGTTTTTATATATAACCGACCTTACAAATGCTGACCTATAGCGTCGGTTCTAGTAAAAACTGACCCTAAAAGTATATTAAAAAAATGATGCCCAGACTTAACCTATAGCATCAATTTTTTAAGATAACCCACGCTCTAAGTCAGGTCTATAGCGTCGGTTATCTTAAAAAACCAACGCAATAGGTTAAGTTCGGGCAACATTTTTTTAGTAGACTTTTAGGGTCGGTTTTTACCCAAAACCGACGCTATAGGTCTTCTATTATTGCACATAGCAGCCCGATAGTAAGGCTTAGGTTGCCATTTGTCGCTGCTTCTTCCCCTTTCCGGCTCCCACGCCCGAAGAAAGGCAACACCGCCTCTACAAAGGTGACCTCTTACAACCATCTCCTTGTCTGAAAAGAGGCAAACTAGTGCTGTTTTCCTTGGATGACGATGCCCAAGCTTCTTACCACCATCTTTGGCGATGAAGATGCTCCTTACCACCATCTCCGATGCCATTTCCTTGGACGAAGACGACGCTGCCACCTTAGGCATTGCATCTCTCTCTAGTGCTTTCTTCCTTGAAAGGTGACGATGCCTTAGGCGTTGCAAAGGCTGTGCGCATCTCTCCAGTTCTTTTCCTACACAAGCTCCCTCACCGACCGGTTCTTCTCAAGGTATTTGTCTCTGCCGCCTCATCACTCCTCCGTTTACGTTTTACTTTCAAGCAACTGACCAGGTAGCACGGCCGTGCTGGGCAGCACAGCTGTGTTGTTTGCACGGCCGTGCTTCCCAACACGGCCGTGTTGGTTGAGTTGCAAAATCATCAAAATTTGTCAATTTTGAATTTGTTACTGCTCCTATAAATTGATATATACTAACCTCTAATTAATACATTATAACAGAATTGAATCTTGCATTTGTGTTGTTGCAGGTGCTATTGACTTGTTGTTGACTTGCATATATTTCTTCTTCAGCTTACAAGTGAGGTATAATATTCTCACTCTCCCAATGTGCCATTTTATTTGACTAGTAAATCAACCAATAATAAAAATATGTATTCATTCACATCTACATTTTGTTATCAGTCACATATGTAATCATTATATATACATTCAAGAAATATGAGGGTAGACATTATGTAGTCTCAGATTGACACTTTAGGGTTTATATATGAGATCATCGATGCATCATGTTTAACTTAATATATAAATATGACAATAATACATTTATGCATGTATCAACTTAGAAACCCGTTCAAAATTTACTCATAGGAATAAATTTTGGATAGTCCCCGATTTGGGACTGTTTTTGGATATTTAATCTCACTTAGGATGTAACTGTATAACGTATGTTTAGTTTTGAAGAAAATTTTAGTAGTATTTCCTCATTTGTTCTCTGGGTACATATGTGAGTGGTTATTTATCATTTACATCGGTGTACTTGGAGAACATAGGGGAAATGATGCTGAAATTTTCTTCAAAACTAAACATACATTATACAGTTACTAGTGAGATTAAATATTCAAAAATGGGATAGGTGGTACACTTTAGTATAAAAGTAATTAACTTCCTATCAATAAAAACTTACAACTTATAGTATCAATATTAAATGCTTAGTTTTATATTTAATTTTTAATGTGATATAGAAAATGGATCGAAGTTGGATGTCTATCAAGAACCGTTGTAGTCCAGAGTTTGCCAAAGGTCTTGATGAATTTATCAGATTTGCTGAGGAACATAGGAAGCTACCTACAGATAGGATCTATTATCCATGTAGACATTGTGGTAACAATTTGAAAGTTGATACTGCTGAGGAAATTAAGAATCATGTCATATGCAATGGGATCATACAAGGTTATAATGAATGATATTGGCATGGAGAGAAAATTAATAATGGATCAGAAAATGTCGATACTAATAGTTGTGGCATAGAAGATATAGATAATGATGATAATTTCAATGATGAACTAATTCAAGATGACCCGATTCAGGATGATATGGTTGATGAGATGCTACGTAGTTGTCGGGACAATGTCGATCCACCTTCTTTATTTGCAAACATTCTCCATGATGTTGAAAAACCTTTATATAAGTTGTACTAATTTCACGAGGTTGAGTGTTGTGACGCGATTATATACTCTTAAAGCTCAAAACTGGTGGAGCGATAAGAGTTTTACTTCACTGTTGTCTTTGTTAAAGGAAAATCTTCCTGAAGGCAATGAGCTTCCAATTTCAACATATCAAGCAAAGAAAATAATGTGCCCAATGGGAATGGAGGATAAGAAGATTCATGCATGTCCAAATGATTGTGTGTTATTTCAGAAGGACTATAGTAATTTAATAAATTGTCCAAAATGTGGTGCGTCAAGGTATAAGACCACAAATTTAGCTAAGGCTAAAAATGGCTCTCCTATCAAGGTGATGTGGTATCTACCAATAATACCACGATTTCAACGCTTATTTGCTAATACAAAAGATGTGCAAAATTTGTCTTGGCATGGGGAGTTAAAGGCCAATGATGATGGAGTCCTACGACATGCATCTGATTCACCAAAATGGAAGAAAATTGATTTATTATACCCTCAATTTGGTAAAGAACCAAGAAACTTAAGACTTGGACTCTGTACAGATGGAATGAATTGTTGCATTAAGGTGTGACAATCGTGAGATTTGAGACCTATCGGTTTCAGATCCTTCATTGATACCAATCTACGAATATTAGAAGAGTATCTTTGTGGAACCTTAATATTATACAAGCACTCATAGAAAGTCTTTTTCTCCTTCTTTGACAAAGTGTAACAAGCTGGTGGTAAATATCTGCGGTGACCCCTGATCTCCAATGATAATTCTTTTCTTATACCCATAAATTCTAAATCTTTTCTAGATTTGATGCCATCTTTAGTCTTTCCTGGTATGTTCAATAGCGTACCGATGATGCTATCACAAATATTTTTTTCAACATGCATGATGTCAATGCAGTGTCTAATTGCCAAAGATCTCCAATAAGGAAGATCCCAAAATATTGACCTCTTCTTATATAGAGATTTGTCACATGCGAGTGTATGACTACTTGAACTCTTTCCAAATTCATTAGAAATATGTTTCACCCTATCATATACAACATTTCCTGGTATAGGTTTAGGAGCACTTCGTTCCTCAGTTGACCCATTAAAGGTTTTGCATTGCCTTCGATAAGGATGCACTGGTGGGAGAAATCTCCGATGACTATGATATATGATTTTACCACCATGTTTCAGTCTGATTGAATCAGTATTTTCCTCACAAACAGGACATGCTTTGTAACCTTTTATGCTATATCCAAACAAATTTCCATAAGCTGGAAAGTCATTAATCGTGCAAAACAACATAACACGCAAACTGAAGGTCTCTTTACGTGAAGCATCATATGTCATAATACCTTCTTCCCATTGTTTCATTAGGTCATCTATTAGAGGTTGAAGGTAAACATCAATATCATTTCCAGGTTGCTTGGGCCTTGATATCAATATTGACAACATGACATACTTATTTTTCATACACAACCAAGGAGGAAGATTGTATATAACAATCATAACAGGCCACATGCTATGTTGGCTGCTTAATGTACCATAAACTCTATCCAGCTAATCTCTCTAAGATATGGTCAACGAATGGGAGAGGGTAATGATCTTTCTTGGTCTTTTCATTCAATTTCCTATAATCCACGCACATCCTCCACTTGGATTGCTCTCTCACGGGCATCAATTCTCCATCTTTATTCTCGGCAATTGTGATCCCACCCTTCTTGGGTACAACTTGGATGGGACTCACCCATGGGCTATCAGAAATGGGATATATGATTCCAACATCAAGTAGCTTCACGACCTCTTTTGCCACAACCTCTTTCAATTTTGGATTCAACCATCTTTGCATTTGACGGGTTGGTCTTGTTGGATCCTAGATAGGTGATTGGATGCTCTAGAGGGGGGGTGAATAGAGCTAAATCAACTTATACAAAATCTATTAGACCTTCAAGATATATCACAAAAATAAGGTTGCTAAATAGGAAATTTGAGTGCAACTAAAACATGCATAGAAATGGAGAGAGAGAGATTGAACATACACTAATTAACAAGATATTTAGAGTGGTTCCACACTTCAAACTATAAGTGAGTCAGTCCACTACCTATAGAGGTCAACCTCTAGGATTTCTTAACCATTGAACTCATATTCATTCATAAGACTTACAATACATGACCACAAAAGGACTTACCCATCCAAGCACAAGGAGATATCCACCTTACCAAGGACTTACCCACTTTGCTTGAGTCTTCAGCCTTCACCAAGGTCTTACCCACTCAAGCACAAGTCTTCCGCCTTCAAGGACTTTGCCACTCCTCTTGGATCTTCATCCTTTGCCTTCACCTTCACTTAGAGAAGCTTCCACCAAGAACTTACCCACTTGAGCAAGGAGTCTTCTGCCTTCACCAAGGGCTTACCCACTCTTGCTCCAAGTCTTCAACCTTGATCTTCACCAAGGGACTCCTTCCCTTGTTCTTCTTCACCTCTCTTAGCCAAGAGAGATAACCTTCATCTTCATGGATGAAATGAGAGATGGGGAGGTGGTAGAAGTGAGAGCCTCACAAGATATACATGTAGGACTAGCTCTCTTACATATTTCTTACTCACTCTAATGAATGTAGCAAGTGATTAAGCTTAGAGAGAGAGGAGGCTATAGGAAGCACTAAACTTTAGAATAGGAACCTCACATAGAGTTTTGCATTGAATGCTCAACCTTGGAATGAAGCCCAGGGGGTCCTATTTATAGCTGGGGATGCCTCTTAGCCTTTGTGAACACTTAAGAATGAAAACTAGCTGTTTTGTGGCTTGCAACAGATATATTTTCACTTGTTTCAACTCCACAATGACTAGAAACACTTTTCTGCACTTTTCCATATAGTATAATCAGTCGAGTTTCTATAAAGGTAACTCGACTGATCCCACTAAAAGATAAGACCAATTAGGCCATCAGTCGAGTTTGTCCTGGGGTAACTCGACCGATTCACTTAAATCAGTTTTGGTCAGTAGAGGGATCGGTCGAGTTCTCTGAAGTGTAAACTCGACTGATCAAAAGTCATTTTCAAGATCCAATTAGGATCGGTCAAGTTTGCAACTCGACCGATGAACAACCTGATGTGAATTTTGGAAAATGGCTTTTGAGTGCTTAAACATTCGATCTAAGTGCTCCTAATTTTTTCTAAGCTTAATTACAAGTCATACACTCATTACAAGTGATTTACAACATGATTCTAATGGATTTAAATCATATTACAAAAATGTGCACTTGTATTGACCTTGATTTATCTTTTCTCCAAGTTGAGATGCGCAAGTTAGGGCATTTGGAGTGTGTCTATACCTAATCTGAAATCACTCAAGTAGAGACAATAAACACAAATAAGTGGAATGATTTAGTCATCATCAAAATAAGGGTTTACTCAATTTAGACCTTGAGTCAACATTCTCCCCCTTTTTGAAGATGACAAACCATTCCATAAATGTATTGAAAGCATTTAAGTAAAGTCATACCTTTGGAGAAACCTAGGGGTTTCAATAGAATTGAGTTCATATGCTCTCCCTCAATTGATGCTAGTGGAGTTCTCATACTCCCCCTCAATTGATGCTATTTGTCCTACATGGTTAGCTTTCATAACATTTATAGAATACTATGTCTTCTACTCATATATGGTCTACACATATATGTCTTCTCCCCTTTAACTTCTCCCATTTGCATGAATATGCTTCTCCTCTTCATGTAAGACATGCCTTCTCCCTATTTTGTCAAAAGAAGACATACCTTTCTCCCCCTTTGTCATTTCAAAAAGTGGGGTTATGAAGATATAAGAAACACCACTCGTTAATAGAAAGGATACAATAAAAGTTATAAAAGGAGAGTAGAAGAGCACAACCAGGGGCTTGTCCAAGCATAGAAAGAAAAGAAAGTTAAAGCATGCACTTGAACAACCCAAAATACAAGATAAAGAGCTGCAGAAAAATAATAAAATGCAATTTTAACCCTCAAGATGACATAATTTGCCCAAAAAGTGTCAGGGCTCATGGCATAGCGATGAGCCTTGCTCAGAAGGTAGTTTCAGCATAAAAACACTAGTCTTGCACCAAAAACTGAAACTGGAGTAAAAGCTGTACAAAATCCAAAAATTCTCTAATTGCTACATATAATGTAGATCTATGTATCCTGCATCACAATGTTATGCAAGCAACTCAAGATACTAGATATGCAATTCAAGGAACAAGATTGAGCATGCATGAGACAAGATACAAGCATAGCATATAGTGAAATACCACTAAATGAGAAAAGATACCAATTATAAACAAGGTTTGAACTACATGTATATGAACTACTAGTAGATGATGTCACAAGTTAGGACTACTAGTAG
Source organism: Alisma plantago-aquatica (assembly GCA_963693085.1). Taxonomy (NCBI): domain Eukaryota; kingdom Viridiplantae; phylum Streptophyta; class Magnoliopsida; order Alismatales; family Alismataceae; genus Alisma; species Alisma plantago-aquatica. Next base: position 1,855,633,338 of record OY856409.1, read on the forward strand.
AATCTAGATCATAGCAAGAGATACCAAAATATACACAAGATAAAGCAAGCCATGAGTATATGTAGAGATATATCCAAACAAAGAGATATGCAATTTTAGAAGCATGGAAGGATATAACTCACTAACAAATATGCATCATTACCAAAGGATGATTACCACTAAGAACCTCAAGGTTGTATCAAAACAAGATATACACCTAGATAGATGTTGAAAGTTAGAGTACAACGGAAGCAATTTTAGACACAACCAAGAGATCCAAGGAGTTCATCATCAAAACCTGCAAAACAACTCAAAGCAAGTAATTGCAATATATAGATATACCAATTTAGAGCAATTAAAGAGATAGAGTTGTAAGAAAGATAGGCAAAATAGGACATGGAAATATGCATATATAAAGGTACCAAATGAGAGTGCCAAAGAATAAGGCTATTGGTTGAGAAAATCTAGTTGAGAGGGAAATTCTCATTCAATAAGCCAAATGTATATTCTGTGCACAGTGTTGTCGGTCGAGTTCTATGTATTGACAACTCGACCGATGACATCTGTTGGCAACACCTGTTGGTGCCTATCGGTCGAGTTTCTATCAGGACAAACTCGACCGAAAAAGCTTCTGTAAAAAAGCACATATATTTCATAAAAACATATTTAGAGGCATGCTAAAGATATAAGCCATATACAAACATGTGTAAGCAAGTTAGTAGTGCACTATAAAAGCATTTGAAATAGTTTTTGAGCAAGAGTGTGAAGAGAAACACAAAATACCATTTTTGACTCAAAAACCATATGTATAGTGCACACTATCTTGATAAAAATAAGTTAGGATTGGTTATACAAAAAAAAACATTACCTTTGTTCTTACCATTCCTTTTTTTTCACTTATTGTCACCCACTACACATCTCACCTTTCTTATTTCATGTGGATTGAGAAGTCAATTTGCAATTCAATAGATCAAGTCAATCCATTTGCAAGTACCTACAAGAAGAAAGATGAAATGGTCCCCAATCATGTTTTTGGGTCCGGAGGGGTTAGCTTAGCAATCTTGGGTGCTTTCTTAAAAGGACAAGTAGAATAATGGCCAATATCATTGCAATAGTTGAATGTGCCCATAGTCTTGGAACTAGAGGATTCTCCATGGAAGATTGGAGGTCCTTTACCTTGGTTGTTCCTTTGACTACTATCATACCCCAAACCATGTCTACCAATTTGTTTAGTAGTATGGTGTAGGATATCATTAAGATTCTTTTTATGAACTAAGAATCTTTGCAAAGAAGATCTCAAAATATCATTATCATGCATAATAGAAGTAATAGTAGAAGACAAATGATTGATATTATCTCTAGCATGCAAAATATCATTTTCTAAGCAAAGAGCTTTAGTTAAATAAGAATCTCTATCAATATGAAGAGCAACACCATTATTCTCTCTACTAGAACAAGATTCAAGCACATTGATTTTAGCAAGCAAGGAGGCATTTTCTGTTTCAAGAAAAGAAATCTTAGAAGGATAAACACCATTTTCAGATGCTAATCCTTTCAAAAATAAAAATTTTGTCCTTGTTTTCAGATTTAAGAACATCAATATCATGCATGAGAGAATCAACAATTAAGGTACGCTCTTCATTATAACTAGGCATAAGAGGTTGAGTTTCTAGAAATCTAATCTTATCAAGCAAACTAGCATTTTCAAGTTTAAGAGAGTCTACTTGGCTAAGACAGGCATTTTTATCATCAAGGAAGCAAGTATTAACATGTTCAAGATCATGTAGTTCTACATGCATATTATCAACATTCTAGCAAGCTTTTTTCTTTTCTTTTTAGAAGACTTAAGAGAGACATGAGTATCATAAATAATAGCAATCAAAGATTCTTTATCTAAAGAGTTTAGATTTACCTCACTTGAGTCTTTACTTGTTGATGCCATGAGAGCAAAATGATATTCTCCTTCTTCACTAGAGCTTGATCTTCCACTTGACTCTTCACTCGATTCTTCACTTGAGCTTGAGTTGGAGGAGTCACTTGAGCTTGAGTTGGAGGAGTCACTTGAGATTGATTTCCATTTATCCTTCTTCTTGTACTTCTCTTCTCTTCTCTTGTGAAGATGGGTCTTTTTGACTTGTGGGCAATCTTCCTTGTAGTGACCCTTCTTTCCACATGTGAAGCACCAGATGGAGGAGGACTTGCCTTTGTAGAGTTTACCCTTGGAGTACATGACATCTTCTTTAACTTGAGAGGATGGAGAAGCTTGACCAACAATAGCCTTGATTTGAGCTTTGATTTCAGCCTTCTTCATTCTCTTGAGTTCTTTCTCTTCTTGTCTTTCTACTTCCTCCCTCTTATCAAGTGTGGCTTCATGTACTTGTAGATTTCAATTAATCTCTTCAATAGGAATATCCTTAAGAGACCTTGCTTCTTCAATCGAAGTCACCTTGGATTCCCATCTCTTGGGAAGAGTTATAAGGATCTTTGAGTTGATCTCTCCTCTAGATATAGGATGACCTAGAACCACAAGACCATTCATAATGGTGTTGAGCATATGGTACATATGAGCTATCTTCTCCTCCTTTCCCATCTTGAAGTTCTCAAACAACCCATTGAGCATGTATATTTTGTTTTCCTTCACTTGAGTTGTCCCCTTATAAGTGACACATAGCATTCTCCATACCTCATAGGCTATTTCACATGAAGAAATCTGGTTGAACTCAGTGGAGGTCATGGAGGCATAGAGGATGTGCATGGCTCTAGCATTCAAGGTCGCTTTCTTCAAGGTAGGCTCATCCCATTCTCCAATCTTTGTCTTTGGTAGCTTGTATGTATTGTTCACCATTTGCCACATCTCAAGACTTGATCCTTGGATGTAGAATTGAAGCCTTCTTCTCCAATAGAGGAAATTGCTCCCATTAAAGATTGGAAGGTTGATCAAGTATCTCACTCCTCGGTAGTCACCCATCTTCTCCTACTTGTTAAAGTATGCTTGGAGAAGCCCACTCTGATACCAATTGTTGGTTCCTAGATAGGTGATTGGATGCTCTAGAGGGGGGTGAATAGAGCTAAATGCACTTATACAAAATCTATTAGACCTTCAAGATATATCACAAGATAAGGTTGCTAAATAGGAAATTTGAGTGCAACTAAAACATGCATAACAATGGAGAGAGAGATTGAACATACACCAATTAACAAGCTATTTAGAGTGGTTCCACACTTCAAACTAGAAGTGAGTCAGTCCACTACCTAGAGAGGTCAACCTCTAGGATTTCTTAACCATTGCACTCTTATATTCATTCATAGGACTTATAATACATGACCACCAAAGGACTTACCCATCCAAGCACAAGGATATATCCACCTTACCAAGTACTTACCTACTTTGCTTGAGTCTTCAGCCTTCACCAAGGTCTTACCCACTCAAGCACAAGTCTTCTGCCTTCAAGGACTTTGCCACTCCTCTTGGATATTCAACCTTTGCATTCACCTTCACTCGGAGAAGCTTCCACCAAGGACCTACCCACTTGAGCAAGGAGTCTTCTGCCTTCACCAAGGGCTTACCCACTCTTTCTCCAAGTCTTCAGCCTTGATCTTCACCAAGGGACTCCTTCCCTTGTTCTTTTTCACCTCTCTTAGCCAAGAGAGAAAACCTTCATCTTCATGGCTGAAATGAGAGATGGGGAGGTGGTGGAAGTGAAAACCTCACAAGATATACATGTAGGACTAGCTCTCTTACATATTTCCTACTCACTCTAACAAATGTAGCAAGTGATTAAGCTTAGAGAGAGAGGAGGTTATAGGAAGCACTCAACTATAGAATAGGAACCTCATATAGAGTTTTGCATTGAATGCTCAACCTTGGAATGAAGCCCTAGGGGTCTTATTTATAGATGGGGATGCCTCTTAGCCTTTGGGAACACTTAAAAACAAAATCTAGCTATTTTGTGGCTTGCAATGGATATATTTTCACCTATTGTAACTCCACAATGGCTAAAAACACTTTTTTGCACTTTTCCATACAGTGCAATCAATCGAGTTTCTATAAAGGTAACTCGACCTATCCCACTAAAAGACGACTAATTTAGGCCATCAGTCGAGTTTGTTCTGGGGTAACTCGACCGATTCACTTAAATTAGTTTTGGTTAGTAGAGGGATCGATCGAGTTCGGTGAAGTGTAAACTCGACCAATCAAAAGTCATTTTCAAGATCCAATCATGATTGGTTGAGTTTGCAACTCGACCGATGAACAACCTGATGTGAATTTTGGAAAATGGCTTTTGAGTGCTTAAACATTCGATCTAAGTGCTCCTAATTTTTTCTAAGCTGAATTACAAGTCATACAATCATTACAAGTGATTTACAACATGATTCTAATGGATTTATATCATATTACAAAAATGTGCACTTGTATTGACCTTGACTTGTCTTTTCTCCAAGTTGAGATGCTCAAGTTAGGGCATTTGGAGTGTGTCTATACCTAATCTAAAATCACTCAAGTAGAGACATTAGACACAAATAAGTGGAATAGTTTAGTTATCATCAAAACAAGGGTTTACTCAATTTAGACCTTGAGTCAACAAGTCTAGCATCATCCTCAAGATAGATTCTATGGACACAAATACAAGGGTCAATATCCCTCAAATCAGCAATGGACCATCCATGGCCTGAATGTTCTTCTTCAAAACTGCCATCAATGCATCTTCTTGCTTCGGAAAAAGAATAGAAGACATGATCACCGAAAGAGTGTCATTGGAGCCTAAGAAAGCATATTTCAGCCCTTCAGGAAGAGACTTGAACTCAAGAATGGAGGCTCTTCAAGGGAATTCTTTAATGGTTTTAAAATAGATGGGAGGTCCTCACTTGTAGCCACTAAGACCAACTGTTCTTCCTCATACTCATCAACATCATCACTGGGAAATTCAACAATGGGCTCCAGACCTCTACCTTGTGTGTAAGTTTGAATCCATGCAGGTAGTCATTCTTCTACAATCTCATCAAGACACTCAATTAGATAACAATCCTCTTCTATAGCCCCTATCACCTCAGCCTTAGCAGAAGACTTGAATATGTTTAGCCGAATCTTCACGTGCATGAAAGTCACATACATGGTTCCGATCCTCACATGGATCACTGCATCAACTGTAGCCAAGAAGGGTCTCCCCAAGATAATAGGCACTTTCCTCGAGTCTTTTTCCATGTCCAAAACAATGAAATCAGCAGGGAAGAATGTGGAGGTCTCATCATCAAGTTTGACCAACACATCATCAAAATGCCCTTTAGGTGTTTTCACAAATCTATCGGCCAATTGCAAAGTATAATGAGTTGGACCCAGTTGTCCCATTTGGAGTTCAAAAAACACATCATACGAGATCAGATTTACACTAGAACCCAAGTCAAGAAATGGTTGGTCTATGCGGTGTGCTCCAATGTAGCATGAGATGATGGGAGCACCAGGATCTTTCCACTTCCTTGGCACAGTGTGTTGCATAATTGAGCTCACTTACTCAGTGAGCTTGACTTTCCTCATCATTCTTCTTGTTGTCTTCCTCTTGAACATGCACACGTCTTTCAAGAACTTAGCATAAGATGGAATTTTCTTGATCGCATCAAGCAAAGGAATGTTGATCTTGACATGCTTAAATGTATCCATGATGTCCTCCATGTTCTTCTTCTTCCTTCTTTCAGTGGATGGCTCTTCAAGTGCATCTGGGAATGGAGGGAGTTGTGTTCCCAAATGACTCAAGTCAACAATATCATCAATCGATATCACAGGAATCACAGTATCATCTCTCGGTATCATGGTATCATCTCAGGGACCTGTCATAGTATCATCAGCCTGAATCTAAATATCAACATCCCTCATCATAGTATCAACCCTATCATCACTGGATGCGCTATCAACAGAGGTACCATGTGGCTACTCCAAGGTCCTACCACTCCTCAAAATTGTCACTGCCTTCACATGCTCATGGGTAGTAGAAGAGGAAGCTTGTGGATGTGGTTGTGGCTGTTGAGGTGGTGGCCTTGAGTGTGATGGATTTGGGTTTTGGAGGATAAATTGTGGCTGGGGTTGTGGTTGTGGTTGTTGTGGTGGATGGGGGTGATATTGTAGAGGGGGCTGTTAGTATGAGTGAGGTGGAGGGTATTGGTAGTTGTAAGGGGGTTATTGAGGTGGAGGAGCATATGGATGTGGTGGTCCTTGTACTGGTGAAGTGGAGGTACTTGGGCCTTATAGTGGTACATAATCACCTTGAGTAGTGCTCACATAACCACCATCAGTATTTGGGTTGGTCATGGGTTGAGACGGGAGCCTCCCTTCTTCACAAAGGGCAAGTGAAAGGGAAATTTGATCAAATCTTTATTCAAGGCGGCTAATGTTTTTTCCTTGAGAGGACACCTCTTTATTCACTTCATCAAGGCTCCTTAGCCTTCCTAGGACTTCTTCCTCAAACTTGGAGTTGTACTTGGGCTCTTGGCATTGCCTTAGCTGCCCTTGCCCCTCCTCATTTTGTTGTTTCCATGAGAAGTTTGGATGATTCCTCCACTCGGGAGTATAGGAGTTGGACATCAAGCCTTGGTTGTTTCGGTTACTGAAGGCATGCAAAGAATGCACTTCTTCTTCCTCAACATCAACTGCCATAGTAGATTGGCTAGAAGAACCACCAGTTTGGTTCTTCATCATGTTCATCATATCTTCCATCATCTTAAGCATTTGTGGGTTGGCTTTAGTCTGGGATGGAACTACAGGAGGAGGTGGAGGGATGTAGTTTCGGTCACAATGCTCCCATTTAGTTGAATCCTAGTGACAAGAATTCTCAGCAAGGTGCTCGAACAACGGCCAAGACTCCTCTAGCGGATTTACCATGAAGGTCACCTCCACATGAAGAATCATCATTGTTTTGGATCAACTCAACTAGCTAGTGTATAATGCTTGAATAAGCTGCCACAAAGGTACCTCATGATGAGGGCAGTCACACATGAGCTTTCGGAACCTTTCCCACGCCTTGTGGACGGGTTCATTCTCTTTTTGTGAGAAGGAGGTAATACATCTTATCATCTGGGTCAACTTGGTGATCGGGTAGAACTTATTAAGAAACTCATTCTTCACCGCATTCCATGCTACCAACTCAAGCTTGGAGATGTACCACTCCTGGGATTTTTCTTTTAGAGAGAAGGGGAAGAGGGTTCTTTGGATTGAGTCATCGATGGCGGTGGGTGTGTAGAAAGTGGAACAGGTTTCAAGGAAGGCATCAATATGGTAGTAGGGGTTCTCGTTCTCCATCCCATAGTAAGTAGGAAGGAGTCCGAGAAGGGTAGGTGGAATGGATAATTGTTGACCCGACATTTGGTCAACAAGGGTGGCAATTGGGGAGTTGTAGTTCCCCCAGGTGAAGTACTCATGGAGAGGGCGGTTGGGCTGTGGTTGAGCTTCACCATGGGGTTCATCATTATCTGCCATTTCAGCTGATTGGTGTTGTTTTGGTGGCTTTGGCATCTCCTTCGACCTATCTTGGGGTCGTATGGCACCAAGTCAGTACAAGTCGAACACGTACTGCTCATGCACAACTATCACCTGTGCAACACACAAACAAGTAACAAGATCCAATTAGTAAGATAGTATGCAAAAGTAAACAAAGAATACAGAATAGAAATGGTGAGAGTAGTAGGAAAAGCTAAGCTACACTAACTAGCTAGGCCGAGCGCCTATATCCCCAACAATGGCACCAGAGAGCTTGGTGCGATCTTCTCAAGGCCACACACTAGTCAACTAAAAAGTGACTAGATGCAACCCTAGGGGAAAACAAATAGATCTCTCAAAATTTATATATGGACCTAGTCCGACGCACATGATCAACTAATCACATGTACTCGCAAGCGCACGAGGTCATGCTGTAGTATAGGCAAGTGGTAAGATTAGGGTTGATCCATAGGGAGAGAGGGGGCACTAGAGCTAGGTTAATGTTAGCTATATTCCTAAAGCGGAGTCTAGGGTTTGAGGGTTTAATGTTGGTTTTGGTTGATTATGATATGATTGCAAGCAATAAAGAGCAAGAAAGAAACTAGATTAACAAAAACCCTAGATTACCCTAAGCAAGTTAAGACTAGCAAACTAGGTAAGACAAGCAACTAAGCTAGGGCATGGAGTTACACTACACTGGTAAGGCAATTTATAAACTAAGAAGCAAGCTAAGAAATAAGACAAGCAAGATCCTAAGTTATCACTAGTTAACTAAATCAACACAAGCAAGCTCAAAAGAGCCTTAACTACCTAAGAAAGAGCTAACTAACAAGGACTACGCAATTAGCTAAACTAGAATTAACAAGCTAAGAAGGCAAGGGTGTATTTTAAGCAATATTATGGATAGGTGGGATGTTTGGGAATGAAGCTTGATATTAGTTGGGGGAAGGTTAACATAGCTTGCAATTCTCATATTTCAATCTAGATCACCATACCAAACAACAAGGCAAGTGCCATTGGAATATACCCTATTCTACTAGTTGGAGAACTAGGGCTAGGTGTAATTATAATAGGACTTGGCAAGTCTAGGTTTCTAGGATAAGTGGTATTAGGGAAATTGAGATCCAAGGGTAGAAATGGGAGTAGAGATGAGGGTGTTTTAGCTCATATTAATTGCCATCTAGCCTTTACAAAACTCTAGGAAATTGCACTAATCACACTTACACTAGCTACTTAGATCTCACACTTACTTGTAGAAGAAGGGAGATGTATGTAGGAACAAAGGAGGATGGCTAGGGGTTCACTAATTGGACCTAGGATCCATTCCTGAGATTGCCACATACATTCCATTTTCCCCTAGAAGCTAAGTGTCATCAAGCATCACAAAAAAAGCAATCTATGTTTAAAAGCACAAACCACATGCAAGATTATAGGAAATGAAATAGAAGCAAGAGGAAATCATCATAGAATGCAATTATGTTCAATACAAGTTATTTTCTCCCAACATGGTATCAAAGTCACATTTTAACCCCAAACAACCCACCACTAGGGGCTTAGCTAGACATGCTCATATAAAAGAGAAAAGAAATAAGAAGAAAGGGATAGGAATCCATGGAGCTCAGAGTAGCTTCTTATTCTTCACCTTCTAGCTGTTGTAGAATGACCTCCCTCCTCCAAGGTTGGTGAAGATCATGGAAATGAAGGGGATTAGGGCCGGGGTTCCCAATCTATGCGGGAGTGAAAGGGACTAAAGATCTCAAATTTTCACAATGATTCTGGAAACTTCAAAACCTACGATAGCCGAAGATCATATGGCAAACCCAGATGGTCATCTGGCACGCAATACAATCATTTTGTAGTTTCCCAATTTTGTACATATGTCGGAAATTCAACTCGAATTAGTGCACATCATGACATCAACACCAATCCTTGATGCAAGTGAATTGCATCCCCAAAATAGCCATTTGGTGCATGTGAAATGGGACCAGTTCAGGCAGAGTTCCAGCCAATGCACAATACAATCAACCTAACACTCCAAACGACAGTCTCAACACTTGAATTAATCATTTGGCAGTCCAGTCAGCTGATTAGTTGCGTGAATTGAGTACCTAAATACTGAAGAGATCTAGAGGGGGTGAATAGATTCTTATAAAAATTTAAAGCAATAATAGAATGAAAATTCCAGGCAACCAAAGTGAAGATAGGATTTAGAGTGGTTCCGTGTAAGACGTCAGTCCACTACCTAACTGTTTCCAACTAGGATTTTGCAACAAATAATTTTATTACTTATCTGTTAGGACAAATTACAAAAGTACTTATTGCAACTAATGCCTCTTTTTTACCGGCCGCGGAAGAGCATCAAGCATACCTCTACTTTGATGGACAATAGAAGAGCACCGATCTCCTCTTATTTAACGGATGATGGAAGAGAACCGCAACAATCCCTCTTCTTTAACAGACGACGGAAGATCACCACAATGCTTCCTCTTCTTTGACAGCCACGAAAGAGCACATGAGTGAAGACTCCTTCTTCACTTGCAAGATCTTGAACAACCTCCTCTCCTTAGAGTAGTCCCACCGCAAATCACACATGAAGAAAGAAGATTGGAGAAATAAAAACACCAACGTAGCTCACAATGTCTTAGATCAAGCTTATGGATCAATACCACTATGGATTAGGCAATGATGAAATGGTTGTGTTGGAGAACTATGAGTAGGACATGAATTTGGCAACTGTAGAAGATTGCAAATTTATGGATAAAAATGTCTCAAATGTTGCTCAAGTGTTGTATTGCAAGCATGTAAGATGTATTTTGGGATGCCCCTAGACCACTACTATTTATAGGAATGGAGTGCAAGTGTTAGGAGATCTTATGATAGTGTCTAGAGTGTTCTATGGTGAGATATAGCCGTTATAGATGGGTCAATGTAGGTGCAATGGCTATTTTATTTGTTAATAAAGTTGGCATTCCAGAACATATCTCAGTCGACAAAATTGTCAACTAAAAGTCACTCAGTCAAGAATTTCTCCGATCAGGGTTGGTCTAAGGGTCAAACTCCATTAATGACTAACTGTTGTTCTAACTTCTTAGTTAGATAATCAAACAGTCTTTTCTCAGTTCACCAAACCTTGATCTCGATCGACAATTTCTTCAACTGGGTATGACTCAGGGCTAGGCAATAATAAGGGTTTTTTCGGTGTTCTGATTCTTCAAATGAGGAGGTACTCGGTCGAATATATTGTCGATTGAGTTTGTCTCGGCTGACAATATCTTTGACCGAACAAGTCCCTAGTAAATGATTTGATAAAAGTTGAAAGACCTATCGAATAGTTTTTCTAATGTGACCAACCTACCCTAGATGCTTGTTTTAGACATACAAATAGGTTTGGGATAGGTGGGGTGGGTCCATAGCTTGATTGTACATTAGTTCTAGGAAATTTTACATTTATATTATAAATAAGCTCAAGTACACAATAATTCAAGTATTTGATATTCCAATCTTGATCAATTTTTTTCTCAACCATGCTCTTTTGTTCCTGAAACACTAGATAGAATGTTACTAATCACAAATAAGAAATGTTTGTCTTCATCAAAAGATAATATGAGCTAATGTCCAATTTAGCCAACAATCTCCCCCTTTTTGAAGATGACAAACATTTCGATAAACAAAAAATTGAAATGAAATTTTCATTCCTTGGTGAGGTATTCCTTGAGTGTCACAAAATGTGTGCACACGTATACTAGAGAGTCATGGAATATGTCATCCAACTCTCAAAGTAAAGTGCAAAAATTTGCTTTATGACAGTGTGTTTCTCAATTCAAAAACTCAATTTAAAAACATAAAAACTCAAGGAATCAAGTGTTTCTTTTGAGATTATTTCTCCCCCTTTGTTATTTCAAAAAGGTAAATGAATACTCCCCCTAAGTTGAATACTCCCCCTTAATATAATGCTTAAAATAATGTGAAATTTAGCCATGAATCCATACTCAAGAAAGCTCACTTCATTTGATGGAAGAAACAACATGGATTGAGCTTGAATAAGTATGATGCTAAATTAATATTGTATACAATAAAATCATTGCGCAAAGAAATCAAAATATACCTCTTCAAGAGGAATGGCATTTAATTTATTTGTAATTAATCTAAATTGTTCTAAGCTAAGGGGTTTTGTAAAAATATCAGCTAATTGGTTTTCAGTGTCAACATGATGAATACATATGTTATTTTTAGCAATATGATCCCGATGAAAATGTTGTCTTACTTCTATATGTTTAACATGACTATGTGAAATTGGATTATGAGCTAAATTGATTGCACTTGTATTATCACAAAAAATTGGCGTTGAAGATAATGAAAATCCATAATTGTTTAGAACTTGTTGCATCCATAAAACTTGTGCACAACACGAGCTGGCTGCCATGTATTCTGCTTTAGTGGTGGATAAAGCAACATTATTTTGTTTCTTACTAAACCAAGATATAAGCAATTTTTTTGAGTAAGAAACAACCTCCCATAGTACTTTTGCAATCAAGACGACATCATGCATATTCGACATCAGTATATGCTTTAAGATTGAATGGTTGATCTCGTGGGTACCAAATACCATTGTCTAATGTACCAACTAAATATCGTAAGATCCTTTTGACAGTGACCAGATGAGAATTCATAGGGTTTGATTGAAAATGTGTGCATAAGCCAATTACAAACATAATATCTGGTCAAGACACAGTTAAGTATAGTAAACTACCAATCATACCTCTGTATAAAGAGTTGTCAATGGGTTCACCATCCTCATATTTGTCAATTTTTGCTGAGGTGCCCATTGGAGTAGAAGCATGCTTACAATTTTACATATTAAATCATTTCAATAGTTCTTTTGCATATTTTTCTTGGTTGAGGAAAATACCATGTGGAGTTTGTTTAATTTGAAAACCTAAGAAAAATGCTAACTCACCCATAAGACTCATTTCAAATTCCTTTTGCATATAATATCACTAAACTGTGTGCAAAGAGATTCATTTGTAGTACCAAAAATAATATCATCAACATATATTTGAATGATAAGAAAATTTGTTTCGTACTTTTTGATAAATAATGTAGGATCTGATTTTCCCATAGAGAAATCATTTTCAAAAAGATAATTTCTTAGGCATTCATACCAATTTCTAGGGGCTTGTTTTAAACAACATAGTGCTTTCTTTAACTTGTAAACGTGATCAGAATGTTTTGGATCTTCAAAATAGGGAGGTTGAGCAACATACACTTCCTCTTGTATTATTCCATTTAAAAAAGAACTTTTGACATCCATTTGAAAGAGTTTGATATTTTTATGTGTAGCTAGAGCTAATAGCATGCAAATCCATTCAAGTGTAGCTACAGGAGGATAGGTTTCATCAAAGTCAATTCCTTCTTGTTGATTATACCCTTGAGCGACCAATTTAGCTTTGTTTCTAAAAACTTCTCCAACTTCATTTAACTTGTTACAAAATACCTATTTAGTTTCAATAATGGTTTTATCTTTAGGTCTAGGTAATAAATCCCATACTTCATTCTTAGAAAATTGATTTAGTTCTTCTTACATAGCGATGATCCAATAATCATCTATAAGGGCTTCATCAACCTTTTTAGGTTCAACGATGGATACAAAAGATGTGTTAGCTACATCTTAAAAAGAGGATCTAGTTTTTACTTTATCAAAAGGATCACCAATTATTAGGTCTTGTGTATGGTATTTTATTATTCTTGGAGTAGGTTGATGGGGTTCTTAATTTTGATTTTGATTTTGTTCATTTTCAGCATTATTATCTTCTTTATGTGATATGGTTAAATCTTCCATTAGTTGTGGAAGATCGTTTTCTACTTCATTATTTGTTTGATTTTCATGAAATTTTACATGAATTGATTCTTCTACCTTTTTAGATACTATATTAAAGATTCTATAGGCCTTGCTTGAGGTTGAATATCCTAAGAAGAATCCTTTTTGTGATTTTGGATCAAATTTGTCTTTATCATCTTTTGTATTTAAAATGTAGCATGATGTTCCAAAGGTGTGAAAGTAATCTACTCTTGGTTTCTTAGAAAAGAGTATTTCATAAGGAGTCTTTTTAAGTTGTGGATGAATTGAAATTCTATTTTGAACATAACATGCGGTATTAACGGTTTTAGCTCAAAATGTTTTAGGTGTGCCATGTTCTAATAGCATGGTTCTAGCCATTTCTTGTAGAAAACAATTTTTACTTTCAACTAAGCCATTTTGTTGTGGAGTGCGTGGAGAAAAAAATTGTGAGTGTAACCTGATAACACCCATTTTATGGCTGTCATAACTCATATTCCATCGTTAAATAGCCTCCAAACTTAACTTCCTCTTCATTATGTTCTATTTATTATGAAAAATCATGTCTGCTGCATTTCTGACAATATTTCCCATCTTTTGAAGGGCCTTCCTATTTTTCTACAAGAAAAGAAGGACAAATGGGTTCAATAATCCCACCAACAAAGGATATCAGTTCCCATGTCCTGACTGCCCGACGCGTTGTAAGAAATCATCACGTAGGATCAGCTATTCGCAAGGCATGGGACAAGTCATAACCCACTATGACTTTTACCCGTCACAGTGTCAGCCCATCACGGTTGCAACCCGATACGGTCAGCAACCCAACATGATCACCCGACGGTACTGTAACCCGATATGACTTCAACCCGTCACAACCAAATGCATACATTACCACTGCACGATACAACAACATCCTATCACGCATCATAGCTCAATATGCCTCGATGCCCGACACCACAATAGGCCGGCACAGTCGCTATCCTATTGACTACCATCAAGGACAACCTGACACAACATAGTGGGCGACAACCCATGACAACCCCATTCAAAGTGCCAGCTAAAGTCATGACTGGCCAGATACATGGACCAATAAAGCTTCAGCCTCCACCAACATGCTGCCCTATAAATAACAGCTATAGGCCTATGGTGGGAGGGCTCAGATCCAGCAGGGGGAGCTAGTGCGCTGAGTTCCCAGAAGTTTGTGAAGCGATAGTTAGGTCGGATGGGAGGAGTTCACTTAGAGATCATTCTGGTAGCAGTGGGCAACACCCAATGATCCTTGAAGCTTCTCCGATCATGTCGGGTTTCTATCTGAGCTCAAACCCAAGACGGTCCGCCTAGACAGAACAACCCGACATGAAGAACCCGAGAGTCAGGATAGTGCCAACCCAACATGTATCTTACTCGATACAGACCTTTCGCCCATCACGGTTGTAACCCGACACGGTCGCAACTGTGACGGCTATATTGCGTTGAAGTCATATACCGATATGATCACCACCCATCTTGATTGCAACCTGATACGGTCAAAAACTTGATAGGATCATAACCCGATATGACCACAACCTGGTACCTGGTTAGTATCGTCCCGGGCGTCAACCACTATGCATATCGGTTTCCTAAGCAAGGAGATCGATACCTATCTTCCTTTTACAACATTTACTTTCATTCAGTATAGCATTATATCTAGATTGTTATGTGATAATTGAAATCTGTGGAGCATTTCTCATATCATTCTGTGTATGGCTTTATTCCGTTTAATGATCTTTTTCTAGCATCCAAATTCTAGTTCCTTCTTTCTGTTATACATTTTTAACTAGCTATCGAATCGTGTTTCCTGTGTTGACTTCTTCGAGAGAGGAAAGTCATGAACTTCTAGAGCTCGGTCTAGTTCAGGTGTATGAGAGTACCTAGGACCAAAGCTGCATCCAGTCTATTTTCCATGTGAGTCCGTATCTGGCCTCCTTGAGAAAGGTTTCCAGTACACGGTTCGTTGGTGCTTTCTTTGAGAGAAGAAGGCGTTAGGTGTGGACCGTTGTCGCTTGTTTTGATAAAAGTTTTCTTTCTTCGTGCTTGCCCAGATGATTGCCCTTTCTCTTTAGTTTTCCTTTATGCAAAACTACCCTAAAAACTACTAAATCCCAAAATGCCTAAACCCTTATCTTTTTGGTAACTCCCCTTGGAGATAGTTTTTTAGTATAATTCTTTCAATTCTTTCCAGTTACACTTTCTTACAACAAACCTTATCCCTTATCTTTTCAACGTCTTAGACAAGTATGACTTAGGTTTCGAAGCACCATTCCCCTTAATCCCTGTGTTCGACCCCAAACTGCTACTTTGACCCTGTGCTAGTTGTGAGTGTCTTAAACATTCAGGTATTATAAAGTATAAAAGTCGGATGACCTAGACCTGTTTCCTTCTCCTTTTGGACCCATGTTTAAGGCTAATCAACTTTTTGGCCCTATTGCTGGGGACTAAGCAACAAATACCGTTTTATGAACCTGAGTTTTACTTGCACTTTGTCAATAACTTTGTATAGATGTATATAAAACTATAGATACATATTGCACATATCTACCTCACCACCCTTACCGTTCTACATTTCTTCCTTTTAGGTACTTACATCCCTTTTCTCTTACAACCATGGCTGACTAGGCTCCTGAGGCTAGATCCCTTCAATCTTTTATTCAAGTGAGGGCAAATGAGGAAAGGAACCCAATGGTGGAGCAGCCAATCAATGTGGCAAACTTTGAGCTGAAGCAAGGTTTTCTCTAGTTGTTGCAGCACAACCATTTTAGAGGAAACATTAGCGAAGAGAACCCTTACAATCATCTCACGACATTCAAGAGGACTTGTAAGACTCTAAAGATTAATAGGGTCCCAATAACCTATATCTACACCCAATGCTCCCTTTTTCTCTAAAGGACAAGGCACTGGAGTGGTACTCAAGCCTCCAGGACGAGAGCGTCCCAAACTGGGAGCATCTCACTAATGCCTTCATAGCCAATTTCTTTCCTATTGAGAGGACTATAAAATGTCAGAACAAGATTAGCCAATTTTTGCAGAAGGTTTCGGAGAATCTACATGAGATGTGGGAGCAATTCCAAGGTTATCAGTACGAATGTCCACACCACGACTTTTCAAATCCAATCTTGATTACCACCTTTTACAATGGCTTGGGTATCAACAAAAGGAAATCCTTGAATGCTACAGCAGGCAGCGATATCTTGGGGCTTAATGCCCAGAGTGCCTGGGAGATCATCGATAACAAGGCTACAAATCAACAAGATAGTGAGTAAGATAGTGAATCAACAAGTCACTCTACCCCTAGAGAATAAAAGGTGATGGAAGCACTATCATCCAAGCTAGACAAGATAGTGACCGATGTTAAAACCTTAAAAGAACAAAGCTACAAAAGCAAGACCCGACAAGAAATGGTCAGGAGGTGTGTCACGTGCGGAGAGTCTGGTCATCTTTCTGACTTCTGCCTGCACACAGATGTGTAGGGTGATCCTGACAAAGAAAGTATGAAAAATGTAAGCTATGTTCAGTATCGATGCCCCGACCACCCAAGGTTCTCCTATGGGAACACTAGTGCTGTGAAAAATTCACACCAGCTAATCAGTGGGACCTCTTCTAGTAGTCCACAGAATCAACAACGCCAAGCTAACTTCTAGCAACAAAGAGTTACCAGAATACGCAGCAAAATCCATAACAATGACCATCAATGATGACCGAGTTAATGTGTTTTGATAAAAAATAGAACGACTTGAATGAGAAGCTACACAAAAGTTTCATGGATAGAACAACATTGCTCAGTCTCATGCAACAATAGATGGGAGGTTTCTCAGCCCATATCAGGGAGCTCTAGCAGCATAACAAGTAGATAGACCAACAATTGGCGAGCTTGGCCCAGAGCATCAACCATCAGGTGGGACAATTTCCTTTCAGCACTGAGGCAAATCCTAGAGGAAATGAAGTTGCAAAGATGGCTGTCCTGAGATCAGGAATAGTGCTACATTCTGCTGATGAACAAAGAGCAAAAGCCAACCATACCACAATACCGGTAAAAGATGTAACACCTGAGGAGCCTGCAGAAGTACCTCCAAAGCAAAGGAAAGTAACAAACAAGTGAAGTAATGAAGTAGCCTCTGAGGAGCATCCAGATAGATATGCATCCCACATACCTTTCCCGCAAAATCTAGTGAAATCCTAGTTAAAGAAAAGATATGAGAAGTTTATAGATGTAGTAAAAAAACTGCACCTCGACATACCTTTCTTGGACGCCATTGAAGAGATGCCCACATATGCCAAGTTTTTCAAAGATTTGATTTCGAAGAAAAGGAGAGGCGAGGACATCGAAATAGTGAAGTTATCCCAGATGTCCAACTCTTTCGTGAAGGAAAATATGCCTACTAAGAAAAAGGACCCTGGCGCTTTTGTAATCCCTTTCCAATTTAGAGATAACGTCACTCGAAAAAGACTAACTGATCTAGGGGTGAGCATCAGTCTCATGCCGCTCTCTCTTGTAAGAAGATTGGGGCTCACTGAGATATTAAGCACCAATATGAGGATCCAACTAGCGGATCATACCTTTACAAAATCAGTTAGAATGGTAGAAGATGTACCCATCAGGGTTGGGCGTTTCTTTATACCATGAGATATCATCCTCATCGACACCTTAGAGGATCCTAGCTACCCGATGATCTTTGGGAGACCCTTCCTAGCGATTGGGAGAGCACTCATCGGCATGGAGGTAGGGATGATAACCATCAGAGTTGGAAGAGAGCACATCGATTTCAACATCTGTGACTGCATGAAAACCCCCTCATTCCTTGAATTGTCTTACTTTGTCGAGAGCTACCAACAATTCTGTGATGAGGTAAGAGAGGAGAAGGCTATGATGGACCCGATAATGCGTGCTTTGGTTAGCAACACAAAAGTTATTGAGGACCCAGAAGTGAAGGAGCTCCTGGACCTTCTGGATGAAATGGAGCTGACTGAATTTGACGGCCTCGTTAAAATCATGTTGTATGCCACACTATAGAGCAATCCCACCGAAGAGCCAGAGAAGAAGACCCCGTCCGAGTTAAAGGATCTGTAGAAGGGTCTGGAATATCAATTCTTGGATGAAGAGAGAATGAACCCAGTCATTATCAATTCTGAATTAACTGATGAACAAAAAGAGCAGCTGTGAGTTGAGTTGAAGTCATGGAAGAAAGCTTTAGGTTATTCCATTAAAGACCTGAGGGGTGTAAGTCCCTCTGTGTGCATGCATATAATACATCTTGAGGAGGATGTCGAACCATGCACACAACCGTAGCGGAAGCTTAATGAGAAGTTGCAGGAGGTAGTCAACAAATAAGTTATCAAGCTTCGTGATACTGGCATCATCTACTCTATCAGCGATAACACCTAGGTAAGGCCTATCCAGGTGGTTCCCAAGAAAGGAGGAATTATGGTGGTCAAGGGGGATAATGGCATTAAGGTCACAACAAAAACTATCATAGGTTTGCATATGTGTATTGATTATAGAAAGTTAAACACTGCCACCTGAAAAGACCATTTCCCACTCCCTTTCATCGATCAGATGCTTGAGCGTTTAGCACACCACTTGTATTTCTGTTGGTTAGATGAGTACTCAGGATTTTATCAAATCCCAACCTACCCAGACGATCAAGAGAAAATGACATTCACTTGCATCTATGGAACCTACGCTTTCTGGAGAATGCCTTTCGGCCTATGCAACACACCTGCAACCTTTCAAAGATGCATGAATGATATCTTCGCCAATTTCTTGGAGGACAAAATGGAAGTTTTCATGGATGACTTCAATGTCTATGGAGGCTCCTTCGAGGATTGCTTGTAGAATTTGTCCCTCGTGATGAAGAGATGCGAAGAATAAATCCTGACCCTCAACTGGGAAAAATGCCATTTTATGGTAGAGGAAGGCATCATGCTGGGACATAAGATATCAAATAAAGGGATCAAAGTTGACTAGTCAAAGGTTGATGCTATTGCAAAACTTCCCCCACCCACATCTGTGATAGTAGTTCGAAGCTTCTTGGGACACACTAGGTATTACCAAAGATACATTAAAGATTTCTCAAAGATAGAAAAACCTTTATCCAATCTGTTAATGAAAGACATAAAGTTTGAGTTCACCAAAGAATGCCTCACGACGTTCTCTACCTTGAAAGATGCATGGTCTCTGCTCCCATTATCCAATCACCTGACTGGAATCTTCCATTTGAGTTGATGTGTGATTCCAGTGATTATGCGATAGATGCAGTCCTTGGACAGAAGAAGGACAAGAAGTACCACATAATCTATCACACTAGTAAAACATTAGATGAAGCCCAAATCAACTATACCACAATAGAAAAAGAAATTCTAGCCATCATCTATGCATTCAAGAAGTTATGTTCATATCTCGTGGGCTCCAAGGTGATTGTTTATACAGAACATGGGGCCATCAAATATCTGATGCAAAAGAAAGATGCCAAGCATAGGCTATTACGATGGGCATTACTGCTTCAAGAGTTTGATCATGAAATTGTTGATAAGAAAGGTACTGAGAATGTGGTTGTTGATCATCTCTCTAGAATTAGGATGGAGGATGACCACCCACTGCCAGTAAATGAGAGCTACGCCGATGAGACAATCTACTATGCCAAAGCAGCCAGTCCAGAAGGACCATGGTATGCAGATATTTGCAATTATCTAGCCTGTAAACAGCTACCCCCAAAAATTACTTATAATCCAAAGAAGAAATTCTTCTCTGATTTGAAGTACTATTACTGGGACGACCCTCTGCTGTTCAGGCGATGTGCCGACAACCTCTATAGGAGATGCATACCCAAAGATGAACCCCAAAAATTTTGTATGAATGTCACTCCTCTCCTTATGGGGGACATTTGGGAGCGGAAAGAACAATGACCAAGTTCCCACAATCACGTTTCTACTAGCCCTCTTTGTTTAAAGATGATAATGCCTATGTTAAGGCCTACAGTGAATGCCAGTGGATGAGAAATATTTCCTACAGGAATGAGATGCCTTTGTCTGACTGGATTGAAGTTAAGATTTTTGATGTCTGGGGAATCGATTACATGAGACCTTTCCCTTCGTCATATGGTTTTCACTATATCCTAGTTGCAGTGGACTATGCCTCAAAATGGGTGGAAGTCATGGCCACCATCACTTGCGATGATAAATATGTGATAAAGCTCTTTACAAAGATTATCTTCCTAAGATAAGGGGTCCCCAGAACTGTGATAGTGACAGAGGATCACATTTTGCCAAAAAGCAATTTGAGCTGTTACTGAAGAATTATGGGGTTAGACATAAAGTTTCCACCCCTTATCATTGCCAGACATCTGGATAGGTGGATGTCTCGAATAGACCGATCGGGTAGATCCTAGAAAAGACTATTGGGAAATCCCCTAAGGACTGGTCTACAAAGTTAGACAACGTCCTATGGGCCTACACAACGGCCTTCAAGACACCAATCAAAACCACATCATACCGTTTGATTTATGGGATAGCATGCCATATCCCCTTCAAGCTAGAGCATAAAGCTTT
Source organism: Alisma plantago-aquatica (assembly GCA_963693085.1). Taxonomy (NCBI): domain Eukaryota; kingdom Viridiplantae; phylum Streptophyta; class Magnoliopsida; order Alismatales; family Alismataceae; genus Alisma; species Alisma plantago-aquatica. The sequence continues at coordinate 1,855,654,199 of OY856409.1, forward strand.
TTGGGCCATCAAACGTCTAAATATGGATCCAACCCTGGTAGGGAAGAAAAGATTCTTATAGAGCCAGGAGCTCGAGGAGCTTAGGCTTCATGCCTATGAGAATACAAGGATCTATAAGCAAATGACTAAAGTCTGGCATGATTCTCACCTGAAGAAGAAGGACGCCAAAGTAGGTGACAAATTTCTACTTTTTAAATCTTCCATTTGACTTTTTCCAGGGAAACTGCAAACTCACTGGTCAGGACTATTAGTGGTAGCGAAGATATACCTATCTAGAATGATGGAACTGTTTGACAAGGATGACCCCACAAAAGTCTTCGCATTTAATGGACATTGTGTGAAAAGATTTTATGAAGATGAAGCTTTCACAAGATGCTCCGAACTAGTCCTGAATGATGCTGAAGCCACACCCAAAGAAGAAGCCTTAGAAGGATTGAAGATGTCGAGCTAGCGACAAAAACCCTAGCACTCCTTAGGAGGTAGCTCAAGTTATACTTTCCTAGAATAGAACTGTTATTTCCCTTCCTTATGAAAAACATTCTGAACACTAATTTTGTAATAAGGCCCGAGTCTGTGCACGCGCCACGCGCATAGACTCTCACGTTTTCTAGACCACCAACTTTATTTTTATCGCCTTGATCTATAATACTACCTGAGGCTGGAGATTTATGACTTGGGCCAGTGATGTCTTGCAAATCCAGAGCTTTCTACTTCCTTGCTTGAATAATCACCATGGTTCTATACGACTGGGGTGAGGTGGCACCTAGAGAGGCTCCATATCAGTTTCTATGCATACCAGGCAAGTATATTGTGTTTGCTCATGAACACACCACACACAAAGGCATATTGGGCATTGCTCCCATGTCACCTAAAAGCCTCGTACCAGGGCACTTGGTCAAGTGCTCTACCCGATATGAGAGTTAGGCGATATCAATTTACAGATTAAAAGCTCATCAGGTTAATTGTGTCAGGCAGCAAGATGTATCATCCTTCTTCATGTACCACTTTTACGTGTGTTGGGTTGCAAACCTTCTTACACCCGTGTTGCGTAGCACGCGTTTCATCCAGTGCGTGTCAGGTTCCGCATATCAGGTAACATGTCACTCTTTTAGTCTCACGATGTGACATGCTTAGTTCGATTTTGCCTTGCTCAGAAAGACGATTTGCATAGCTACGCGACACGTGCCCCCGTCTTTCTGTTTGCACCACTCTTTGCGGACGACTATATAAGCCTTGAGATGTTAACTATGACATGTCACTAACTTTCACTCTCATATTGTGCAAGCTACCGTATCTCCCAAAGCAACCTCCTCTCCCATCCTAGGTTCCCAACTCCTCCTATTCATGTGACATGTTCATACTTCTTCTCCCCGATAAGGTAAAACTCGACATTGCACAACATCGACAGTAACATGTAACTATATCGTGTTGCCATATCACGCACCACCTAGCTATACTGGGTTTTGGCCTATCAGTTTACATCTACATCACGCCCAAACATGATTGACTACACGATATCAGGTTTTAGCTACTCTGAATCACCAGTATCAGGCAAGCCACCGAATGCCTATCGAGTTTTGATAGTATCGCGCTAAGCATATCAGGTAGGACTGCACTAACTTTCCGCACGTCCTTCGTATCACATTAGCCACACCATGCACATGCGTATCGCGTGGAGATGATACCAAGTTGGCTTAATGCTTACCCAACACCTCACTTTCTTTCACAAACCGATATCAGTTTAGCCATATTGCCCAATCCGTATCGGGCTAACTACTTCATACCAAGTTTCACCTCAGTCGCCTTCGCATGTCGAGTTGGCCTCTCTTTCTTTCAAGCACCCTAACCCGATACATGATACATGATGCCACTTAATGTGTTGATTTCTTCACTTCTCAGATCATGGCACACACCAAGGAGACTGTTGTCTAGGTCGACCAGCACGACAAGAGTATCCCCTCTGAAGACACCACATGGGCCACTGTAGGGCAGAAACACCCTAACCCCACAACAAATCAGCCTTCCACTACTGATAAGAGGCCCCACATTGAAGAAAATGTGACCGTTCAACCCACTGCGGCAGAGCTCGAGGCCTTGACCCACTCTCCAGGGCGCTTCATTCCAAGAGATGCAGAGCATCACCACTGATATACTGAACTAGCAGTGAAGGTCTACCGCCCAACAAGGTTCTACCACGAAGCCTCTTTCCGACAGATTGGGATCTTTGAGAGGTTGAAGAACGTCCTCGGCAATGTCGGGCTCCACAACATTTACTTCAACTTCTCCAACTCCTACACAAAGTTAACCAAGGAGTTAATCTCCTCCCTCCAACGGGTGCCAAACAAACCTTAAGAGAGCAAGAAATTTGGTAGAGGCGATCGGTTGTAGGCCAGGTTATACAACACAAAGTATGAGATCACCAAGAAACTGCTCAACAAAATCTTCTCCAAAAATGAAGATGAGCAGAAACTACTAGACAAGGGATCCAGGATAAGCGAGGATGACAACTTCAACCCAGTGAAGCTGTGGAATGAGCTAACATGCGAGTCTACTTTCAAGCCCAGCAACAAAGTGGCCACAGTCCACTCTTGCTTCTGGAGGATCATCCACAAGATAGTGGCCAACCTCCTCTTCAGCAAATATGAAACCATCAACCTTTATACTGAAGAGCTGCATATGATCTGGTACATAATGGTGGGAAGCTAATAAACTTGGGGCACTTCCTCATCAACAGGCTTCACCCAATCAAAGACGCCACCAAGGAGTACAACATGGGAGGCATCATCAACCTAATTGTAGTAGGTCTTGGATATCTGAAGGAACCTCGAATCCTATCATGAACTCAGGGAGATGACAAGATATACATCAAGTTCCTCACAAGGGCCAACATTCTAAAGAAAGAAAGCTCTCAACTCTCCTACATGTTCACAAGAACCAACATTCTACTCACGTTGCCAAGTTGTGTCAACTATGATGCAAAGAAGTTGGTATTTACACCGGCAGAGATCAAGGAACTGGTAGTCGATGCAGCCTACACAACTTCACCCACCACTCACAAGAAGGCAGTTACAAAGAAGAAGGGGGCCTCCAAGACTACTCATCGACAAAGGCCCCCAGTAGCCAGCACCAACAACCACCTCGAGGCCGAAGTAGTTGTGCCAACTAGCACAGCCTTGCCAACAAGAACAACCGTGCCAACAAGTACATCCACACCGGTAGAAACTGCTGTGGCTGAAATGACAGCTTCACCCGCTATAACAGCCATGCCGGTCACAACGATGCTGCCTAGACCTTCCACAACACACCCAAACACCTCTCGCAACAACGGAGAGGCCTTCATCCAACTCCTGAACAACGAGCTCTGATAAACTAAACAAACTCCCACCCAGTTGCCCACGAAGGAGGTCGTCTTGTTGGAGGATGAGGTCAAGAGTTATGCGGCCAATCACCATCCTCAAATGCTACCACCCTCCCCACATCCCCACACTGAAGCAAAAGCTACCACGACAAAGGCACCTACACCACACCTGGAGGCCACGCCTGCACGCACCGTCGTACTAGAATCACCTATGTATGAAGGCGTGTATTCCATGGGTCGTGCTGCCAAAACAAGCAACCGCTCTAGAAGCCATCGCCGATCACCCAGTCCTCCTTCTTTGGGGCACACCTTTGGCTATTTGTTCGATAGAATGAGAGAGGTAACCCGTAACCATAGTGCTACTTTTTGCTCCCTCACCCGCAAATTATAGGCTTTCCAACAACGACTGGGAGCGCAGGAGCGCCAACTGCTAATCCTAGTTGGTCTACCCAACCGGTTAGATGCAATAAACCGAACAATGCAGACCGCGCTCTAGAGCCTAGATTCTATCGAGCACAGGCTCGAGAAAAGGAGAACACACCGCCACTCAAGGAGGTCCTGATGATCATTATCACCGCTACCATCTTCATCATCGCCATCATCATCTTCTTCTTCTTCTTCGTCATCCTCATATTCTAGTGGGCCCTCTAAAGAATTAGAAATGCCCGAGGAGGAGGTGACCAAGAAGCTCACCGACGGGTCCCCGAAAGAGAAAGAAAGCAGCTACAACGTCGACAACGCAACTCATCCTCTAAGCGACACTGTGACAGTGGTAATGGGTGAAGCTCACGAGGTCACAAAGATGAGCAACCTAGAGTGTGGCCTACATCAGATTTCAGAGATCCCAGAAGGCTTTGACCTCCACAATGACGTATTTCCAGATATACATGAATGGATATACCTAATAGGAAGCGAGCTAGTAATAGCTGATACAACAGCTCCACTATACCCACTAGAGCCAAACGATGCCACAAAAGACCTCTCAGGCAGTCTGACGGACGACCCCTCTGAAGGAGAAGAAGGTGACCTATACATCTTCCTGGCAGCACAACCCCCTCGAGGAAAGAACTCAACAACTGATCGGTTTTTTGAGCCGTCTAACATACCACTGTTTCAAATGCCTGACTTCGACAGACGTGCCATAGGTTACCTAACTGCCTGTGACCAACACCTTCTGAACATGGTGCTTAGACCAAATCTTGACAAGAAGACTGTCATATGGAGCAATGAATACTTCTCCCTACAATGTCGGGCGCTTAAAGGAATATTCCGCTCAGAGGCTGTAGTAGGAAAGATCCTCTTTCGCATCATGGAAGGCGCAATGATAGAAAATATTGCGCTGAATATAGGCCGAAAACTAATCTACAATGCCACTCCTGCCCTGGCCAGACAAATGCTAGCAGGAGCATACGAATCACAACTGATGGTTGACATGTTGAAACACATTGAAGAACACAACTCTGGACTAGTGCTAGCCCCCCATAAGCACAAGCATCGTTGGTTCATCTGCGTCGCGGACCTCCACTCTCACGACATCACACTCTTTAACTGTTGTGCAAGCGAGATTCCACACTTAGATTAGGACTTCATTTGTCCTGAAGATAAGCTTATAAAGCTCCTGCCACTCTGACTTCACTAGGTCATCAAACAAGGCATCAAATGCCACAATGGTGTTTGGAACTTCTATGTGATAAGAGACTTCCCAGTCCAACAAGGTTTGGGAAGCAGTAATAGCTCTTTCATCATGCTACGATCCATGGAGCTTCTAAACATCTTTAGATACATGTTGTAGCTCCAAGACATGAATTTCTACTGGCCGAGGAGCATCTACACGCTACTAGTGATTAAATACATGCGCTATTTTTTTGGATCTTGAGCTTCCCGAGGATTTCCTAGAAATAGAATCTGACGCCCACTCCTCACAACCAGGCAGCCAACTAAGGGAGGAGACCACACTTTCTCATATCCAATACCATGGCAGGCTGGGCTAGCAACTGTGGGACCTGCACATCTTGCACGACAATGACGACATATCTATTCCACCTATAATCTTAGACTCAACCATCAGCAGTTTTGACCGTTCAGCCTGCAACTCTATATCTCAGGAACATGTCAATCACATCCTGATACATCTTGCTGATTCCAACGCTACAAACATCATCTATGAAAAAGACTTTGTAGTGGTCCCCACAGATGATCTCAGAGACTTAGTCAAAATAGGTGGGTGCTTAGCTATGACAGTGGTACTAGCTTACATCCCTATATTATAAACAAATATTGGTCAGCTCTACATCACCCACCCCATGCTATTCAACGATCTCTATCTAGCTGAAGAAACAGGGGCACACCAACTATTTCAACAAAAAATCTAAGAGAATCTGCCGCGCATCATCTTTCTAGCTATGTTGCACGACAATCACTGGACTCTCATTATGCTCTACACCAACGCTCACGTTGGAATCTTGTACAACAGTTCAGACACCCATACTGACTGGCCTACTGAGTATGCTATATTTCCACAAACACCTCTTGAATGATTAGCTAGAAAATTCTACAATGAGGTGGTTGCCATGGTAACACCATACACCGAAGATCCTGGGGCAACCTGGCGTGATTTCTATTTCTGCCACCACAATCCACAATAAGTCCCTCTATCAAATGACTGCAGAGTATACATGCTCCACTAGATATAAAATGCGTTAGCTAAGACAAGGACCTGAAACACTTTATGACCTCGACTACCACAACCAGCGAGGACAATACATCATGGAACTCTTATCCGCTGAAGGCACACATATTTGCTGAACCCTTACTGACATATAACTACTCTTTCCTACTCCTCTCACCACTTTGGGATAGAGTGTGAGATGAGTTGGGGGGTTCTCTATAGCATGAGTGAGGGAGGTACTCCTACAAAATTTTCTCCTTCCCTTTCCTTCCTTTCCTTCAACATACTCCATGAATACATTGTATATAAATGTTTGACAGTAAGCAATACACACACACACCCCAAATATTTAAACTTATAAAAATTACTTTATCTTAAATACTTGGTACAACTTCTAGTTTTTTATCTCCACACCTAAGGCTGTGTACATTTCTACTATGCTCTGTTGAAAATGTAGTCTTAAACGACAAAGACTATAATATTTCTGCGCCAACCTTGAAAAATAATATTCTCCTGGCTAAGAGATGTGCATGAGAAGGAAAGAGCTACCCAAACAACAAACTCCCCCTTCTTCGACCCACCAAAATATCAAAAGAGAGAAAAGTTTTATGAGAATGAATAAAAGCATAGGAGTTGTGCCAAAAAAAAACACACTTGTCTTCTCAAAGGTACCCATCTTTAGGCATGGTAGATCCAGGGCAGTGGTACGTAGGATGTGAAATCACTGATCTAAAGCCAACTAGCTTGGACTGTAGGGACCACTTTCCCGTTAACATACCCATACCTGGATGGCCCAATGAGAAACAAGAAAAACCCAAAAGCCTTAAGCCTTCGTAAAAACCCCACTTTCTACCCCCATGATTTAAAAGTTTGGCATGAAAGCTAATTTCAGATAACATGCACCAAAATCTCACAAAAGATGGGGGATATTTATGTTCAATTAAGGCAAAGGAAAAGTCAATTTGCTCATGGTCGGACACAATTTTCCTCAGGACATTTCAAAAATCTACTTAATCTTTTTCTGAAGACCACCCCTAGCAGTCAAAAGTACTGCAAATGAAAGTTTTAAAATCAGTTTTATTGATTGAGGGCAATCAAATTGCTAAGTTTGAAGGGGGGGTTGATAACACCCATTTTATGGCTGTCATAACTCATATTCCATCGTTAAAATAGCCTCCAAACTTAACTTCCTCTTCATTATGTTCTATTTATCATGAAAAATCATGTCTGCTGCATTTCTGACAATATTTCCCATCTTTCGAAGGGCTTTCCTATTTTTCTACAAGAAAAGAAGGACAAATGGGCTCAATAAGGACACCAACAAAGAATATCAATTCCCATGTCCTGACTGCCTGATGCGCTATAAGAAACCGTCACGTGGGCTCAACTATTCGTAAGGCATGGGACAAGTCACAATCCGCCATGACTTTTACCAGTCATGGTGTCAGCCTATCACAGTTGCAACCCGATACAGTCAGCAACCTAACATGATCACCCGGCGGTACTATAGCCCGATATGACTTTGACCCGTCACTACCAAACATGAACATTACCACTACGCGATACAACAACAAACCATCATGCATCGTAGCCCAATATGCCTTGATGCCCGACACCACAATAGGCCGGTACAGTTGCTGTCCTGTTGACTACCAGCAAGGACAACCCGACACATCATAATGGGTGACAACCCATGATAACCCCATTCAAAGTGCTAGCTAAAATCACGACTGGCCAAACACATGGACCAATAAAGCTACAACCTCCACCAACATGCTGCCCTATAAATAGCAGCTATAGGCCTACGATGAGAGGGGCCAGATCCAGTAGGGGGAGTTAGTGCGCAGAGTTCCTAGGAGTTTGTGAAGTGATAGTTAGGTGAGCATACTCCCATCTTGAGAGGGATGGGAGGAGTTCACTTAGAGATCATTTTGGTAGTAGCAGGAAAAACCCAATGATCCTTGAAGCTTCTCTAAGCATGTTAGGTTTATATCTGAGCTCAAACTCGAGACAGTCCACCTAGACAGAACAACCCGACACGAAGAACCCGAGAGCCAAGATAGTACCAACCCGACATGTATCTTACCCGATATAGTACTTACACCCATTACAATTGCAACCCGACACGGTCACAAACGTGACAGCTGTATCACGTTGAAGTCATATCCCGATAGGATCACCACCCATCACAGTTGCAACCTGATACAGTCAGCAACTCAACACGATCGTAACTCGATATGACCACAACCCGATACTGGGTTAGCACTGTCCCGGGCGTCAGCCAATGTGCATATCAGTTTCTAAAATCAAGGAGACTGATACCTATCTTCCTTTTACATCATTTGCTTTCATTTAGTATAACATTGTAGCTAGACCGTTATGTGATAATTGGACGTTGTGGAGCATTTCTCATATCATTATGTGTATGGCTTTATTCCATTGAATGATGTCTTTCTAGCATTCGAATTCTAGTCCTTCTTTCTATTACATATTTTTGACTGGCTATCGAATTGTGTTTCCTGTGTTGACTTCTTCAAAAGAGGAAAGTTATGAAATTCTAGAGCTCTATCTAGTTTGAGTGTATGAGAGTACCTGGGACCAGAGCTGCATCCAGTCTATTTCCCACGCGAGTCCGTATCTGGCCCCCTTGAGAGAGGTTTCCATACACGGTTTGTTGGCGCTTTCTTTGAGGGAAGAAGGCGTCGAGTGTGGACCGCTGCCACTTTTTTTGATAAATGTTTTCTTTCTTCATGCTTGCCCAGATGATTTCCCTTTCTCTTCAGTTTTCCTTTATGAAAAACTACCCTAAAAAGTACTAAACCCCAAAATGCCCAAACCCTTATCTTTCTGGTAACTCCCCTTGGAGATAGATTTTTAGTTTAATTCTTTCAATTCTTTCCGGTTACACTTTCTTACAACAAACCTTATCCCTTGGCTTTTCGATGACTTAGACAAGTAGGACTTAGGTTCCGAAGCGCCATTCTACCTAATCCCTATGTTTGACCCCAAACTGCTACTTCAACCCCATGCTAGTTGTGGGCATCTTAAACATTCAAGTATTATAAATTATAAAATCCCGATGACCTAGACCTACTTTCTTTTCCTTTTGGATCCACATTTAGGGCTGATCATAACCTTTAGATGAGAAAAAATATTCAAAAGAATGGTTTTCAAATTCTCCTCCATGATCACTTGTTAAAACCCCAATTTTGGGATCAATTGGTGAGAAATGTAATTTCTCATATTAAAGATAATTGAACAAATAATAATATAATTTGTTTTGAATAAATGAATTTCATGTATGATAGTCTTGTATGTTTTCTTAATGGGCCTTATTGGCCATTGAGACTAATTGAAGGAAAAAGAAAAAGAAATGAAAAAGAAATTCAATTAGATAAGAAGTACATAAGGAAAATAAATAAAGTAAGAGCAAAAGGCTAAGGGATAATTCCAAAAATAGAATCTCAAGTTTTTAGGGTTCCTTGGGGTTCAAGGAACTCAGGATAATAAATTAATGGTAAAATAAATAGAAAAGATATGGAAAATATGAATAATGAGATGGTAACTTGCAATCAAAGAAAAGGGATCATTTCCTTGAGATTATAATCCCATTTTTTGTAGGATGGAAGAAAAAAGTACGAATAATGTTTCCTCAAAATTTGATTTAAAAAGGAAATCATATTTGAGAGTTATTGCTTTTTCAAGATCTTCTCAAAATATGGTTTTAATTGGGAATTTAGGAAATTGTTTCCTTTAGTTGGTTGAACGCGAAGAAGGTGGGCCGTTGGATCTTAATCCAACAGACACCACTCATCGTCTAGGTCCCAAGCGGACTAGGACTCTGGCTATGTCAGAGGGATTTTCCCTCGTAGTTTCCTCACGATCCAATGAGTGGGCAGGCTTGCTGAGTTGTCCTTTGAACTCAGGAGATGAAAACGAACGGAAAACCCCCTGGTTCGACTAGGATTGGAGGAGGTTCTGGGAAATGCCCAAACCTCGCAAGAGTGGCCCGATCCTATATATATGGGAGGTCTGTGGAGAGAACCAACATCGTTTCTTGTTAGCCCAACCTCTGTGGAAGGGTGCGAGGAGCGTTTCTTTGCACTCAATTGATCTTTCTACCCTGACCTTCATCATCAGCGCCTCGGTGACCCTCGCCAGAGTCCGGCGAGTAGGGGGCGATAGTGGAGAAGCACGAGCGAGAAATTAAGCCATACACCAAATTCATCGAGGGGAGACGAAGCTCCCTGGTCGATCAGTGTGAGCAAAGGGCGACGAGAGCTCCGAGTCAACCTCCACGTTGACCATTGCGGAGCTATTGAGTTGGAGGAAGACGACGACCAATCACCGTTGGATCAGGGTCCACGGTGGTCTCAGGATGAATCTAACGCTCCAAGGCAGGGGTGACTTTGCTTAGGCACACGCGACCAGGATTGTTAGATCCAAGAGGCGGATCACTGGACCACTGATCGAGCGGCCCGTTCTTTTTGGTAATAATTCCTCTCTAATCAAATAATCAAGAAAAAGGGTTTTATTTGCAAAATTCGTAGAAATTGATAGGATTGTCTAATGGAAAAAACCTTATACATGAAAGTTGTGTAGAAAAATACAAGGAATCTAATAAAAATACTTTGGGAACTTAGTTCTGCTCCATTTTACAAAGGTACTTTAATTTTCTAGTAAAATGTATTAAAAGTGGATGAGAAACCCTAATTGAAGATAAAGGGTGTATTTTGGTGAATTAATAGGTCAAATTGATAAGATTAACCCTGTTAATGATAACGGTGGTTTGTGTATCCATTTTGAATGCAAGGTTGCCTAATTTATAGTTGTAATCCATAAATAAAGGATAATATTTATTGAAAACCTAATTTGGGGATAAAGGAAGAGAAAACCTTGATATTTCAGATTAAGAAAGTAAATTGCCAAATAATGATCCTAATACTGTTGGGAATATTAAAATGAAAGGAATTGAGGGTTTTATGTAGTTTTGATAAATTAGAGATATAATATTAATAATGGAGGCAAAACCCTAATTTCCAAGGAAACCCTAAAATTGGAATGGAAACCCTAAGGGATATGATGAAATTGGATAAATATTAATAAAAGTAAACTTGTACTTTTATTTCAGGGTTTCTGTGCAATTTGCTTGATTGATTGGATTTTCTCTCTCTACAAATTAATTCTGTATCTGAATCTGCAATACAGGTATGTGGTTATGCTTATGAATATCTCGAGTTAGTTTTTTGAGGTTTTCTGAAGTTTTCGTCGATGACTTGGAATAAACTGTTGGATGAATTTATTTCATGCAAACTATAATGTGGATATGACTATCACATAATATATGTGCCTACTAGCTCAGATCCTGGTCCCCTCTATGGCTTAATAGTTGACCTAGTATATGGCTACCTAGTGGGTAGGTCCATCAGGTCATTGAATGACTTAGTATATGGCTACCTAGAGGGTAGGACCATCAAGTCATATTGAGTTAGATATTGGGCTACCTTTGGGTAGTGCCATGTGACTCTATTACCCTATGTATTGGCTACCTGTAAGGTAGGACCATGGGGGTAAAGATCTACCTTTATAGAGGTATCTTATAAGTCCACTGCAGGGACAACACAGAGTTAGGGGATAGGTAAGGATTGAGTAGTATGGTTTAAAATGTAATCTTGATTGTTAATTGATTAATTGCATGAATACTTTGTTAACATAGTTGTACATTATTTGTTTCCCCCACATACCAGCTTCGACTGACCGTCGTTTTGTTTGTCGGCGATTTAGGTACAAATCTCAAAAGCACAAACAGTAAAGTGACACTTTGTGAATTCAAGAATTAAAGAACAAGGAGGAACTAGTTAGAGTAGTTCAGCTATGGTTAGAAGTTTAGATTTATCCAAACTTTTCAAAGGTATGCAAAATTTTATTACAACGTTTTAGTATAGATTGTTGAAATTTAATAATTGTTCTTGGTTAAATGCCGAACCTTTGATCTGGAAGTTATGAGTGAGGCTTTGACCTCTCGGTCTCCCTTAATTGGGGGTTACCGGAAGGTGGGGTCGTAACATTTGGTATCATAGCCTAGGTTCCTCATTTAACCATTAATATTTATTAAATTTTACAAACTCCATAGAACCCGAGGGAGTTATTAGAGGATTATCTGAAAGACAAAGGTGTCTAGAAAAGGATCATGACCGGGGGCTGGCAATATTTTCCTCCATACCGCTAGTCGGAATATGAGGACTCCCGGATCTGTGTGACTGCCTGGCCAAAGTCTTAGGGTATGAATCAAAGTAAGATACCTTTAGGACTTTCTCATCTTATGCATCCCTTCTCATCACAATTCTGTTAAGGACCTTAAGGATTAGGGTTTTCTCTCTTCTCCTCAACCTCTTGAGGTATGGGTAAGGTTAATAAGGTCTAAGGAATCCTCCATCAAATTAAAGGAAAACATGTAAATAAGATGTCATGGATATAAGCTTAATATATTAAGCGTAAACTAAAGGATATATACATGCTTCAGTCATATGACATAAGTTGTCATGCCCTCAGGAAAGACCTAAGGCTAGGCCTTCTTGTCAGGAGGATAAATAAGGAGAGTTGGTCTTGGAGATAGAAATCTCCATTGCAAGTAGAGACCTGACACATCCTCTGAGGATGATGTTAACCCTAACCCTAAGTGAAGGTTAGAGAGAGAGACAACATGATGAGTTAGATGTCATGGTAAACTAGGTGTTTGGATGGACATACCTTGGATGACGTATGAGCCATGAGAGGTTGGATGACCTAGCATCTTAGGTGACCCAACCTTGGGAAGGGTCGTGCATGTTTGAGTGAAGGATGTCTCATTCATTGATGAGGTTAGAGAAGAACCTATGTAAACCCCACGAGTTTATATGGACATAATAGGCACCCAGAGTGTATCAGTAGTGTGAGCAATAGGTTGAAACCCTGGCCGGGAGAGTTTGATGGATATCTTATGTGACTAGCATAAGGGGCTATGGATAACCTTGAGCGAACATAAGTTTATCATATGCTTCATCATGTAGGGGTATGCTTGTGAGCTTGATCCCTCTTAGAGAGAGAGCCTCTCATAGTAAGGTTGGTTGTAGGATTATCTCTAGAGAGAGAGCAGACCTCAGGCAAGAAGGTTGGAAGTCTAAAACCCCAAAACTTGAGGAACAATGGGAGTTGAGGAGGATGCAACCTAAGTGGATGATAGTGGTTGATGTATGGTTGACCCTTAGAGGCTAATGATGTCTTGGTTGCCATGAGAGGAACCAAACCCTAGAGAGAGGATGAGTCTACTGGTACCTCTATGCCTATGGTATAGGTGTTTACCTCCTGAGATAGGGAGAAGAGTTTCTTAGACTTGGAGAGGTTTAGTAGTAGGATGTGAGACCTTATACCTAGTCGGTTGTCCTGGAAGAGGACTCAACTCTGAAGTGTTGCTCGAATGAAAGGATGACATACCTTGGACATGCTTGATTCATGGTTAAGAGGTCGAGCATGCAGTTGGACACCCAAAGGTGGACCTAGGGTTTCTAGGCCTAAGAGGGGAAGCGGTGTACCTGATGCTCATGATTAGATTTGAGTCTCTATAGCTTTGAGCATGTGTAGAGGAGAAAGAAACTCCTTAAGTCGGAGGTATGATGAACCCCTCACAGCTAAGTTGATGATAAAGTAAGGTATGATCTTGATCTAATGATGAGGAATGAGAACCCAGATGACCTATCCTGGTTTAGTGGTCTACTTGTGCCTTAATATCTTACTAGGGTTAAGCATATGGATGTAAACCCTAGACCTAAGGGCATTTGTGACCTTGTTGTCAAGAGATAGTTTTCCTCCCATCCTGGGAGAGGGACCCTTTGGTAGGGTGTATATCCGTTTTGTTGGTTTAAGGTGACCTAAAAAGATCTCATAGGATCTTGAGAAGCTAAGTGAAAAGTACATGGTATGAGTATGAACCTTTAGACCCATAGATAACCATCTCCAAGTGCATATGGATGTGTTACCATGGAGGTAACCGGTATGGGGCTTGACCAAGGTAGGCAGGTTGCCATGACCCCTATGAAAGGATGAAAGTCAGCCCATGAATGCAGAGAGAGAGAGAGAGATGATGAAGGCTTGGGTAAGGTTCTAAGTTGAACATGTACTATAAGAGAATCCTAAGTCTATCCTAGGGTCAGGTAGGGATAAGACCAATGGAAGTAGGAGTTTCCTAATTCCCTAGTTGCACATGACCATAGGGTTGGGAGGTAACAACTATCATTGTCTGAGGGCCATGGGTTAGGAGATTGATCACCTTCATGAACTCATGGGACCCAAAGGGCAGATGAGTAGGGCACTCTCTGGATGCATAAGGGGAAAAGGGATGACCCTAAAAGTGCTGGCACCCTATAGACCTAGAGGAGATGACCAAGGGATGTGTGTGGACCCAAGTAGGTTCAAGACTAGTTTTCCATGGAGGTAACTTTGATATCGAGATGATTGTGATGTAGAGACATAAGTTTCACGTTTCAACTTAGATTTGAAGGTGTACTGGCAATGTGGGATGTACCATCTCTACTCGTGGAATAGGTAGAACTTTGTATTTGGACGACCACTAAATGCTTATTTCCTCTTGTTATGGGGGTGAGAGATAGGACAGTACGCAAGACATACACCAAGGATAAAGATGACGTAGGTTGGAATGTTGCCACGAGATATGGGGACAGAAAAGATAACATACCCTGGTAAAGTGAATGATACACAGATGGTTTGCAACCACTAAGAGGAATGAGGTGATCACCTTATGAGGATGTTTCATCATGAGATATGAGTCATACAAGGTTGAGTTTGATCACCAAGAAGAATGAGCTCAGAGTGTTCTCAATAAAGATAGACTTAGAGTTCGAGTTTGAGATGATAAGTGAAAGACATGGAAGTGTGTGTCTTCAATGTTACCTAATACCTAAGGATGTGAAGTGGTAATGGATGCTCTGGTTGAGATATATCTGCCTAGTTTAGCTAGAAGAGGTTGTTAGACTAACCCTAAGTTTGGAAAAGAAGATATGTTTGGCTAACACTCAGAGGTAACAAGATATGTTGAACAAGTTAATGGTTGTTAGTTAGTCAGTCTAGTCCTTGATGCAATGAAAGGAGGGTTGTAAAATCTCAAATGCTTTTCCTTGGATAGGAAGGTAATGAAACCCTAATGAGAGTGGTTTAGGGTTTCGAGGAATCGATCTTGAGGAATCATGACATACATGAAATCGTGATTTTAAGATCACCATACACCATAGTACTACTTAGATAATGGGTGGTAGCAGTACTATGGTTGTTGGAGAGGAGGCTACATGTGGTATGTTTCCATGCATGACAGAAGGTGAAGGATGAACATTGGTAACCCAGTGCATTGATATAGAGGATAAAGAGTTCCCGAACGGGAATGAGAGTTCATCACTATGGATGTGGTGATAAGTCTCCCCTAGACCAAGGAAGGTCAAGATGCCATGTGGGTTATGGTAGATCACTTTACCTAGATGATATAAGAAAGAAAGAGTTCTATCAAGGGACATATTTGGTTGAACTACCCATGAGAGAGATGGTTCAGTTACACCATGATGTGAGTTCAAATGTTCTTGAGTTTGACCTAAAGGTTCCCTTCCAAAAGGTGGAAGTAGGTACATGAAGAACTTGATGTTAGTATAGTTTATCACTCCTAACTAATGGTTAGTATGATCTAGACTAAAAGGTCTGATGAGAGCATATGGGCTCGTTCAGGGTGATGGCTAGGGACAATTCTTGTCCTAGGAAAGATGTGATGATGACCACCGTAGCTAGTATTGAGATTTAAAGAAGATCTGTAAGGGAGGCTGTGTCGGTCACCACTTCAGTAAGGTGATGTTGGTGGAAGGACCACGTGATGGTTAGAAAAGGACTACGGTTCATGTAGATGAAGTCGCTTTGATCGTGCAATGGCTGAAAGGAGCCTAGAGATGACAAGAGTCATGAGCAGATGCAAAGTAGACTGACATGCAGTTCACTGTGGGAGAATATGCGACATGAAAAATCCGACCCCTCTAAGTTATAGCTAAGAGAGATGAGTCCCCGATGCATGAGTTTTTTTTTAACATGGTTTTGTGGAGAAGGTTAAGTTTGATCTTACCCCTTAAGATAAAGAAATATGTGATGAGTTCCAGATGTCCAATTGAGTGCAGTATGTGAGGTACCCCAACCATGTACTGAGCAATGAACCTAGTGAGCCCCAAGGGAGGATGAAATGGTATGAGTCACCTGTGCAGTTTATAGAAGCCAGGATGAAAGAACTCAGAGAAAAGAATATGTGATGATAAAGGTTCGTTGGAAGTGCCATGAGTACGGTAAAGCCACATAGGGGCCAATGATGGACATGGAAAAGTCTTATCCTGAATTGTTTATTTGCTTGATAAGAATTTTGAGGACAAAATTTCTATAAGAGGGGAAGGATGTTACAACCCCAATTTTGGGATCAATTGGTGAGAAATATAATTTCTCATATTAAAGATAATTGAACAAATAATAATATAATTTGTTTTGAATAAATGAATTTCGTGTATGATAGCCTTGTATGTTTTCTTAATGGGCCTTATTAGCCATTGAGCCTAATTGAAGGAAAAATAAAAAGAAATGAAAAAGAAATTCAATTAGATAAGGAGTACATAAGGAAAATAAATAAAGTAAGAGAAAAGGCTAAGGGATAATTCCAAAAATAGAATTTCGAGTTTTTAGGGTTCCTTGGGGTTCAAGGAACTCAGGATAATAAATTAATGGTAAAAGAAATAGAAAAGATATGGAACATATGAATAATGAGATGGTAACTTGCAATCAAAGAAAAGGGATTGTTTCCTTGAGATTATAATCCCAATTTTTTAGGATGGAAGATAAAAGTACGAATAATGTTTCCTCAAAATTTGATTTAAAAAGGAAATCAGATTTGAGAGTTATTGCTTTTTCATGATCTTCTCAAAATATGGTTTTAATTGAGAATTTAGGAAATTGTTTCCTTTAGTTGGTTGAACGCGAAGAAGGTGGGCCGTTGGATCTTAATCCAACAGGCACCACTCATCGTCTAGGTCCCAAGCAGACTAGGACTCTGGCTATGTCAGAGGGATTTTCCCTCGTAGTTTCCTCACGATCCAATGAGTGGGCAGGCTTGCTGAGTTGTCCTTTGAACTCAGGAGATGAAAACGAACGGAAAACCCCCTGGTTCGACTAGGATTGGAGGAGGTTCTGGGAAATGCCCAAACCTCGCAAGAGTGGCCCGATCCTATATATATGGGAGGTCTGTGGAGAGAACCAACATCATTTCTTGTTAGCCCAACCTCTGCGGAAGGGTGCGAGGAGCGTTTCTTTGCACTCAATTGATCTTTCTACCCTGACCTTCATCATCAGCGCCTCGGTGACCCTCGCCAGAGTCCGGCGAGTAGGGGGTGACAGTGGAGAAGCATGAGCGAGAAATTAAGCCATACACCAAATTCATCAAGGGGAGACGAAGCTCCCTGGTCGATCAGTGTGAGCAAAGGGTGATGAGAGCTCCGAGTCAACGTCCAGGTTGACCATTGCGGAGCTACTGAGTTGGAGGAAGACGACGACCAGTCACCATTGGATCAGGGTCCACGGTGGTCTCAGGACGAATCTAACGCTCCAAGGCAGGGGTGACTTTGCTTAGGCACACGCGACCAAGATTGTTAGATCCAAGAGGCGGATCACCAGACCACTGATCGAGCGGCCCATTCTTTTTGGTAATAATTCCTCTCTAATCGAATAATCAAGAAAAAGGGTTTTATTTGCAAAATTTGTAGAAATTGATAGGATTGTCTAATGGAAAAACCTTATACACGAAAGTTGTGTATAAAAATACAAGGAATCTAATAAAAATATTTTGGGAACTTAGTTCTGCTCCATTTTACAAAAGTACTTTAATTTTCTAGTAAAATGTATTAAAAGTTGATGAGAAACCCTAATTGAAGATGAAGGGTGTATTTTGGTGAATTAATAGGTCAAATTGATAAGATTAACCTTGTTAATGATAAAGGTGGTTTGTTTATCCATTTTGAATGCAAGGTTGCCTAATTTAGAGTTGTAATCCATAAATAAAGGATAATATTTATTGAAACCCTAATTTGGGGTAACGAAAGAGAAAACCTTGATATTTTGGGTTAAGAAAGTAAATTGCCAAATAATGATCCTAATACTGTTGGGAATATTAAAATGAAAGGAATTGAGGGTTTTATGTAGTTTTTATAAATTAGAGATCATAATATTAATAATGGAGGCAAAACCCTAATTTCCAAGGAAACCCTAAAATTGGAATGGAAACCCTAAGGGATATGATGAAATTGGATAAATATTAATAAAAGTAAACTTGTACTTTTATTTCAGGGTTTCTGTGAAATTTGCTTGATTGATTGGATTTTCTCTCTCTACAAATTAATTATGTATCTGAATCTTCAATATAGGTATGTGGTTACGCTTATAAATATCTCGAGTTAGCTTTTTGAGGTTTTCCGAAGTTTTCATCGATGACTTGGAATAAACTATTGGATGAATTTAGTTCATGCAAACTATAATGTGGATATGACTATCACATAATATATGTGCCTACTAGCTTAGATCCTGGTCCCCTCGGTGGCTTAATAGTTGACCTAGTATATGGTTACCTAGAGGGTAGGTCCATCAGTTTATTGGATGACTTAGTATATGGCTACCTAGAGGGTAGGACCATCAAGTCATATTGAGTTAGATATTGGGCTACCTTTGGGTAGTGCCATGCGACTCTATTACCCTATGTATTGGCTACCTGTAAGGTAGGACCATGGGGGTAAAGATCTACCTTTATAAAGGTATCTTATAAATCCACTGCAGGGACAACACAGAGTTAGGGGATAGGTAAGGATTGAGTAGTATGGTTTAAAATGTAATCTTGATTGTTAATTGATTAATTGCATGAATACATTGTTAACATAGTTGCACATTATTTGTTTCCCCCACATACCAGCTTCGGCTGACCGTCGTTTTGTTTGTCGTTGATTTAGGTACAAATCTCAAAAGCACAAATAGTAAAGAGACACTTTGTGAATTCAAGAATTAAAGAACAAGGAGGAACTAGTTAGAGTAGTTCAGTTGTGGTTAGAAGTTTAGATTTATCCAAACTTTTCAAAGGTATGCAAAATTTTATTACAACTTTTTAGTATAGATTGTTGAAATTTAATAATTGTTCTTGGTTAAATGCCGAACCTTTGATCCATAAGTTATGGGTGCGGCTTCGACCTCTCGGTCTCCCTTAATTGGGGGTTACCGGAAGGTGGGGTTGTAACATCACTCCTAATGGTGTAAATTTTATTTTGAATTTGATTTTATATCTTTGAGAAAAAATGAATAAATATTTCAATAGTATCATCCTTTCCAGAAAGAAAATGTACCCAAGTATATCTACTACAACCATCAATAGTTAGAAGGCAATATCTCTTTTCTCCTATAAATTGTGTTCTCATTGGTCCAAATAAATCCATATGTATGTGTTCAAGATGTCTAGATGTACTAAGGATTTGTTTTGTCTTAAAAAAGTTTTATATTGTTTTCATAATATGCAAGGTTCACAATTTTCAGGATTATCAAAAGAGATTTTAGGCAGACCACGAACTAGATCATGTTTAATTAATTTTTTGATAACGTGGTTACTTGTATGTCCTAATTTCCCATGCCATAGATTTTGAGTATTATCATTTGCAATAAGACATTTTGCAACAGTTGATTTCATAGAATTAGGCCTAAGGACATAAAGATTGCCTACTCTTTTTTCTTCATATACAATATTGTTTGTGTCTTCTTCAAGGAATTTGCAACAAGTTTTGTCGAAAAGCACATCATATCCACTATCACATAATTGATTGATACTTAGCAAGTTGTGATGTAAACCATTTACTAATAGCACATTTTTAATTGTGAAATTAGTTCCGATATTACCTATCCCCATGATGGTGCCTTTTCCATTGTCTCCAAATGTGACTGATCCTCCCTTCTTCTTTTTGAGTGATTTGAAGGCATTTTTATATCCAGTCATACGCTAGGAGCATCCACTATCAACCACCCAATCATTCAAGTTTAGAAGGTTTTTGGTACCCAAGTAGAGTCCATGATGGTTAATTAATAAAGTAGAAGAACTAATATTATCAACTCACAAATAATTTTATAGAAACAAATTTTTAGTCCAACAGGTTTTTGTCAGAGATGTTACTCAGTTGAGATATTTTTCGATCGAAATTAGTTCTACAAAATAAAAAATCTTGTGTTTAACAATAAAACATATATATATATATATATATATATATATATAATTTTTAAATATGTAAAATGATTAAAACTATGTTGAGATAAGACATAAGTGTGTTTGTCAAAAATTTTCACAAGCCAAATCTCAACAAGTTCTGCATTTTGATTTAAGTAGGGAGTTTGGGAACCCAAACCAACTCCATTGCTCATTTCTTACGATATTCACATGAGAAAGAATAGTGACCTAAACGTTGATAGTAGTGACATGAAATAGGATATTTCATTCTTTTGAGTAGTTTGAGAATTTACAATTTTAGTTTTCGATACATATATAGTTTTAGTCTTGGGAACATATGCTTTTCTAGTTTGATTTTTAGGTACACATACTAGACCTCTTCTTCCTATTTGTTTATAGGAGTTATCAAGGATATTATCAAGATTTTTGTTTCCTTGCATTAATCTAGAAACTGGTTATTGTAGTTCAACATTTTTAGTAAGCTTTTTAGTTATATTTAAATTTGCTTGAGCAAGATTTGAAAGTAAAGTATCCTTTTATTTTACCAAAGCATCATAGTCTAAATATGTACATAAGATAGGTTGACTTTGATAATCATTTAATTTTGTGAGCATATCAATCTTTTCTTGAGAGAGAAGATTATTATTAATTTCAAGAACAAGTAATTGTGCTTTATAATCTTCAGTAGATTCTTTTAATGCATTAGTTGAATACTTCAAGGTATCATTTTCAATGTTGAGGTTATCTAAATTAATGTGAAGTTCATCAATAATTTTACTAAGTTTTTTCTTTTGTTTCTTGCAGGCAATGTATTTTTCATGAATGTATTCGAGACTAGTAACTAATTCTTATTTAGATAATTCAAAAATATCTAGCTCATCTATTTCTTCTTCATCTTCTCTTGCCATGAGAGATTCTATCTCCTCTTCTTCGCTGCTTCCGCTTTGTAATATTTTTCACCCTTGTCTTTCTTCTTGAATGAGGACTTCTTCTTTTTGAGAGTTGGACATTCATTCTTCAAGTGGCCCTTTTTTCTCCATTCGAAGCACCTGGAAGAATGAAAACATTTATATTTCTTACCATTCACAATTAGAGCATTTTCTTCATCATCGTTGCTTGTGTTTCTTTTGTCTGGAATGTTATTTCTTGATGGTGTCTTGGAGGTAGCTTTAAATTCAAGTTCCTTCTTTCTTCCCTTTTGTTGTGCTACCTCGATCCTTTCTTCTTATTCTAAGGTGAGTTCGTGTGTCTCCAAGTTCCCGATGAGCTGCTCCATCTTAAGTGCCATGAGATCATTTGCTTCCTCAATACCAGTTACCTTTGACTTGTACCTGGGAGGAAACAACCTAAGTATCTTTGATACTTGATCTTCCTCATTGATGTTTTTCCCAAGTGCACTTAGACTATTAATAATGTTAGAGAATCTAGCATACATTTCTGTAATAGTTTTGTCAGATTGCATACAAAATAATTCGAATTTATGTTTTAACATATAAATTTTATTATATTTAACTTGTGTAGTTCCTTCATGTGTTACAACTAATTTGTTCCATATTTCATGAGAAGTTTTACATGAAGATATGCAGTTAAATTCACTAATATACAAGGAACAATAAAGAATGCTTACTGCATTTGCATTGAGTGTGGCTTATTTTACCGTATCAGCGTCCCATGTTTCCAATTCTGATATTGGAAGTTCATATGGGCGAGCTATTATCTTCCAAAAATCAAAGCTGATGCCTTTAAAGTAGAACTGCATCCTCCTTATCTAGTAGGTATAGTTAGACCCATAAAACACTGGAGGCTTTCTCACATGCGATCCTTCCAAATTGAGGTTGTCAAGAATGTTGTCCCCCATACTTCAAGACCGGTTAAGGTTCCTTGAAGACCTACTATGATACCAAATGAAGAGATCTAGATGGGGGGTGAATAGATTCTTAGAAAAATTTAAAGCAATAATAGAATGAAAAGTGCAGGCAACTAAAGTGAAGATGAGATTTAGAGTGGTTCCGTCTAAGACGCCAGTCCACTACCTAGTTGTTTCCAACTAGGATTTGTAACAAATAATTTTATTACTTATCTATTAGGATAAATTACAAAAGTACTTGTTGCAACTAATCCCTTTTCTTTACCGGCCACGAAAGAGTACCAACAAAACCTCTTCTTTGACGGACGACAAAAGAGCACCGATCTCCTCTTATTTAATGGACAATGGAAGAGCACCACAACAATCCCTCTTCTTTAACAGACAACAGAAAAGCACCGCAATGCTTCCTCTTCTTTGACGACCATCGAAGAGCACCTGAGTAAAGACTCCTTCTTCACTTGCAAGATCTTGGACAACCTCCTCTCCTTGGAGTAGTCCCACCACAAATCACGAATGAAGAAAGAAGATTGGAGAAAGGAAAACACCAATGTAGCTCACAATGTCCTAGATCAAGCTTATGGACCAATACCACTATGGATTGGGCAATGATGAAATGGTGGTGTTGGAGAACTATGACGAAGACACAAATTTGGTAGCTGTTGAAGATTGCAAATGAAGGCTATGGCTCAAAATTTCTCAAATGTTGCTCAAGTGTCGTATTGCAAGAATGAAGTTGTATTTTGGGATGCCCCTATACAACTACTATTTATAGGAATGGAGTGAAGTGTTAGGACATCTTAGGGTAGTGTCTAGAGTGTTCTATGATGAGATATAGCCATTATAGATGGGTTAAAAAAATGTAGGTGTAATGGCTATTTTATTCATTAATAAAGTTGGCATTCCAGAACCTATCTTAGTCGACATGATTGTTGACTGGAAGTCACTCAGTCGAGAATTTCTTTGATCAGGGTTGGTCTAAGGATCAAACTCCGTTAACGAATACCTATCGTTCTAACTTCTTGGTCAGATGACTAACAATATTTTCTCAGTTCATAAAACTGTGATCTCGATCGACAATTTCTTCGACCGAGTATGACTCAGGGCTAGGCAATAATAAGGGGTTTTCTGGTGTTCTGAGTCTTCGACCGAGGAGGTACTCAGTTGAAAATATTTGATCGAGTTTGTCTCGGATGACAATATTTTTGACTGAACAAGTCCCTATTTGACAAAAGTTGAAAGACCTATCGAACAGTTTTTCTAATGTGACCAATCTACCCTAGATGCTTGGTTTAGACATATGGATAGGTTTGGGATAGGTGGGGTTGGTCCATAGCTTGATTGTACATGAGTTCTAAGAAAATTTACATTTGTATTACAAATAAGCACAAGTACACAATAATTCAAGTATTTGATATTCCAATCTTGATCAATTTTTTGTCAACCTTGCTCTTTTGTTCCTAAAACACTAGATATAATGTTAATAATCACAAATAAAATATGTTTGTATTCATCAAAAGATAAGATGAGATAATGCCCAATTTAGCCAATAGGCACTTCAATAATTACTCCAATCATCATTCAAGATTAAACTCCTCTTCTAGATGAGTTTCTCTGTGTGCGACCCTATATGTCCCATATTACGTTGGTAGTGAATGTCCATAACAACTTATGACATCACAAGAAATGAGCGGTGCCTTGTCACACATCATTTCTACCCAAGTAAATGGAAATTGGAGAACAACTTCAACCTACAATCTGTGCATGGTGTTACAATGGTTGTATGGTTCCTTTATCAATGATATGCAGATTGAACTAGAGGCATGGAACAATCATCCTCATTATTATTTAATCTGTTTCTTGAATCAGAGCAGACTGTCTGAGATATATGTAAGCTCAATGCCACATATTGACTCATATGTGTGTGGCCACACATTTCCTAGTCTCACTAATCAAGAGGCCTTGGATATCATACTCCATTAGGAGGGACAAATCCCATCTCTATCACTCATAGTCAGTCCCCATGTGTTACAGTTACCCAATCATCACCATTATAACAACCCATGTTTCAAGATTGCATTTGATGATGTCAAAGCATATTGAACGACATTTGATGAGTGTAGTGATTTCAAGTCAAGAACTACAAACACCACCATCACTGTAAAATATGGTTCTGACTTACTTAGTTAAGGTTTCCATGTGTCACTCTTATGGTGGGTCTGTCCAATACATTGTTCTCTAACATGTATCTATGTTCTTGGTTTGATATCACCATATCATGTCTAATGAGATTCTGTCATCAACTGACTCATACTCTGTTCTTATGTGTCATTGTTGTCTATTTACCTTTCACAATAACAATCAGTCAAGGACATAACAAGAATGCATATACTCTTAACATCCGTATGATCTCATTGTTCAAGTCCTCAACCTGAATACATACATCATTGAGTAATATCATTTTTTAGACATTTATTATGTTATTTCATTATCTTAAAAACCTAAATAAACAGAATAAATTGGAAGATTTCCTTTATTAGTAATCAAATCATTTACGAGTTATGCCATTACGATCATCATATGATTGGCTCTTTGGGCATACATACCAATAGAATCCCACTTGCACTTAGAGCCAATCACCCACGAATCTTATTCCAAGTGACCTAACATGACCATCATGCTTCTGCTGTGAAAGTGCCTTTGTTAAGGGATCAACAATATTGTTCTCCATTGATACTTTGCAAATCTTTACATCACCTCACTGTACGATCTCTCGTATGAGATGATACTGCCTTAGTATATACTTTGAACACTGATGCAATCTGGGTTCCTTAGCTTGTGCAATAGCTCCATTGTTGTCACAATATAGCTCAATTGTGTTGCTAATGCTTGGAATGACCCCAAGTTCTATAATGAAATTCTTGATCCATACAACCTCCTTTGTTGCATTGGATGCAACAATATACTCGACCTCTATTGTAGAATCGACAACTATTTCTTACTTGGAACTCTTCCAACTTACATCTATGTTGTTTAGGTAAAACACAAATCCTGATTGCAATTTGTAGTCATCTTTGTCAGTATGGAAGCTTGCATCGATGTAACCTCTTACCACCAACTCTTCCTCTTTGTCGTAGACCAAGAACTAATCCTTAGTCCTTCTCAAGTACTTGAGGATGTTCTCCATGGCTATCTAGTGAGCATCACCTAGATCTGATTGATATCTGCTCGTCATGCTCAGGGCATATGAGATGTCTTGACGGGTGCACAACATCACATACATGATGGATCCAATTGCGACACATATGAAATCATACTCATATGCTCCTATTCTTCATAAGAACTGGGACATTGAAATTTAGAGATGGTCACTCCATGCAACACTAGTAGGTTTCCTCTCTTTGAGTTCTCCATGCTGAACCTCTTCAACACCTTGTCGATGTAAGTTCTCTGACTTAGTCCAAGAATCCTTCTTAATCTATCTCTATAGATCTTTATTCCCAAGATGTAGGATGCATATCCCAAGTCTTTCATAGAGAATGTATTTCCAAGTCATGTCTTTACCTTTTGTAAAGTAGGGATGTCATTCCCCATAAATAGTATGTCATCCATATACAATATGAGGAACACTACCATGCTCCCACTAACCTTCTTGTACACACAAGGTTGATCTTCATTTTGAACAAAGACAAACTGTGGCTACCAACTCACAAAAACAAGATTAGTTAAGCGGAAGCGATCATTTGCAGAGGATTACTGAAAATCACTAAAAATTAAAACCTTTTTCAAAGAGATCCAATCATAGGAAAACTCTTTCAACAAGAACCAATGTATTGCATTTACATCATGGTTCATAAGTACATATCTTGTACTATCTCTTCTCGAGGGTTACAACATCAACTACCATATTAAAAGTTAAACACAGACATCATAAGAACCTCGAGGCATTAAGCCAAAATCTCAAAATGATTCATTTAAAACACTAACTATTAACTCTAAGGACCCGAGAGTACAGAGATGACACATAGGATTTCTATCTACAAACACGATAGATAACACACTCCACCTGAGCTGTTGCTGCTAAAGTTCTTCCTCTGCAAGATATTCTCCATCTCCTCTGTGCTCATCCACCTAAAAATATTGGATCCCACGGGGGTGAGACAATTAAAAATTGCCCCAGCGAGAGATATAACTCTCCGCCAGAAACATCATTATTGTAGTTTAATTAATATAAAACTGAGCAGAGGACAAGCAATTCATATCATTCTCATCTTTAACTATTTCAACTATCTGTGATAGAGTAGTAAATCATCTAATCTCTATATAAGGAATAAAAATAGCATGTATATTATTTATCTATTGTATTAACTCAATATCTCATGCTTTTCTCATGTTACTCATTACTCTGATATGTCACCCATGACTCTTTCTTGTTTCTATCTGATGGCCTTAGCCGATCTGCTAAACAGGTATTAGTTTATACTGGACATGAGAGTGTACATCCTCATGTCTTATTTAGGCATTGGTCCATACCAATCCTATATAAATATTCCAGGCATTGGATTATACCAATCCTATGCAACTAGTACAAGCATCAGACTTATATTGTTCCTGTGTATCCATTCCAAGTATTAGATTATGCCAAACCTGTGCATCCATTCCAGGAATTAGACTAAGCCAATTCTATGCAACTATTCCAGGTATTGAACTATGTCAACCCTGTACAATTATTCTAGGTATTGAACTATGTCAACCATGTGCAATTATTCCAGGTATTGAACTATGTCAACCCTGTGCAATTATTCTAGGTATTGAACTATGTCAACCCTGTGCAATTATTCCAAGTATTGGGTTATTACCAATCCTGTATAAATATTCTAGGTATTGGGTTGTTGCCAATCCTGTGCAGTTATTCCAGGTATTGGGTTGTTACCAATCCTGTGTAGTTATTCCAGGTATTGGGGTATTACCAATCCTGTGTAGTTATTCCAGGTATTGGGGTATTATCAATCCTGTATAGTTATTCCAGGTATTGGATTATTACCAATCCTGTGTAGTTATTCCAGGTATTGGGGTATTACCAATCCTTGTAGTTATTCTAGGTATTAGACTATGCCAATCCTGTGTAGTTATTCCAAGTATTAGACTATGCCAATCCTGTAACATTATTCCAAGTATTGAACTATGCCAATCCTGTTCAACTATTCTAGGTATTGAACTATGTCAATCCTGTGACATTATTCTAGGTATTGAACTATGCCAATCCTATGCAACTATTCCAGGTATTGAACTATGTCAATCCTGTGAAATTATTCCAGGTATTGAACTATGTCAATCCTGTACAACTATTCCAGGTATTGAACTATGCCAATCATGTGCCATTATGTCCCATGTCTATTTACACAACAGTGGGTACTTCATTATTCTATTGACATTTAAACTTTGGCCATGCCATCATGCTCAATCACATTCTTTATGTAATACAAGTATCCCTTTCTTATCTACACTTGTACAATCAAGGTTCCATCATTATTAATGTATCCTTTTGTTATAATTATTATGTTATTAAGTTTCCTTTGTCTTAGTTTATTACAAACATTATCATCTCTTATAGGGTACTTTTATAATTTCTTAGTACCTTTCACTAGGTATCAACTTACTCATGTAGCTCAAAAGGCCTATCAAAATATCTTGTTACCTCTCACTAGGTAACAACTAAGTTCATGGCTTATAAAGCACATTTAACATCTTGTCACCTTTCACTAGGCAACAACCATTCTCATGGTTCATAAAACACATTACATCTTGATGTAATGATTAGGATAGCACTCTTTATATGTTAATCATCCAAGCATGTTGAATTTGAGATGATTAAGGAATATCATTCTTAAAGAGCTGGATGTGATATCTATGATGTCTTAATATATCACTTCCCTCAGCACTTTAAACTTACTTGAGTTTATCAATTTATATGGTATTAATGTATTTTCCCATCTTAATACTTCCATACACTAACCTGTCACCTTTATTGTGAAATGCATAGGTCATAGGACACTCATTATAATTGTCCATCTATCTTCAATGATATGAACTCATCTCAGGTTTAAGCATTGTTTGCTATAAGATTACCTATAATCAATCACTTGAGCTATTTTCCTCATCAGTGTACTAATCACTATTCCATTATTAGGATTAGGTCTCCCATACCATCACCCTTTATTAGGGTTTAGGGTTTCACATACTATCATACTTCATTAGGGTTATAATTTCATATACCATCACCCTTCATTAGGCTTTCACATCACATTTCCCTTAATTAGGGTTTACTTATTCATCCCAACTAGGGTTTCTCATGGCATCACCCTTAATTAGGGTTTTCTCCTAGAATCACCCTCAATTAGGGTTTCTCAACTCATGTCAATTGGGGATACTCATCCCATTATCCAAATTAGGATTATAATTTATCACAAAATTGTCCAAGATTAAGGTTTCATATAGCATTACATAGCATCACCCTAGATTTGAGTTCTATATCATATCAATACATCAGGGTTTTACATCACAATACCCTAGTTTAGGGTTTCATGCACTTTACCCTAGAATTAGGGTTTACTATTTATCCAAAATTAGGGTTTCATCTTCCATTCCTATAATTAGGGTTTTACCTTATGTTACCCTGAATTAGGGTTAGGGTTCATTAACCTTCTGGATTAGGGTTTCATGATCTCTTTACTAAGGATCATAACTTAATCACCACATGATTAATACTCAGGTAAGAATTCCTTTCTATCATACTTTCAACTTGATTAGGTTTATATCAACCCTTCAATCAAGTATATATATATACAACTATGGTTGACAAAGTGTACTGAGACATTGCTTTCATAAGCTTATAGGGATTAACTCATCTAGGGTTACCAATTACTTAGTACCTTATAGGTACAACCCTAGTGATTATCTTTGAGATAAATCAGTAACAACCATAGGGTCATTCTATCTTTCATCACCTTAGGTTTCAAATTAACTTAATTACATTGAAACATCCAAACATTCTTGACCATTGATACTCCAGACGGTTTGAAACCGTTTAAGCAAAACAATGATGAAACCGTATGGACAAGTCACACTTGAAACCACTTGGGTCTCCAAACAGTTTGAGACCATTTGGTCTCCAAAGTTCTTGATACCATTTGATCCCAAATGGTCTTGAGACCGTTTGCACTCAAACGGTCTTAAGATCGTTTGGTCCAAACCCTCTCAAAACTGAATGGACCAAAAAGGTCTTCCATCATTTAATCAATTCAGGATTTCAATCATTAAACCATCTGTCAATTTAACCACTAATTTATTCTTCCATTGGACCATTGAATCACCCTTCAATTGGACCTTCAATTAGAGTTTTGAACCCAATTGAACTAGGGTTCATAATCAAGAAACCATCCATTAGGGTTTTGAAATCGAGGAACCATCAATGGTTGACATTGTGGAACTAGTCCAATTGAAATCATTGGATCATCATCAAACCATGACATGACCTGACCTCAAACGGTCTTGAGGTCGTTTGGATGACCTCCAAACGGTCTTGAGTCCGTTTGCCCCATCCCATCACTTAAAATTGTGAAATTCAATTAGGGTTTGGATCATTAGATTGATCAACAATTGAACTATTGATTGCATTACCATTTGCTATCTTTGGACCTTCAAATACTCAACCATACTCAACCCTAGACCTCCAAATGGTCTTGGTTGACCTCCAAACGATCTTGAGACCGTTTGGGTGATTTCCAAATGGTCTTGAGACCGTTTGGGTTAATCAACCCAAAGTTTTAATTCATTCAATTGCAAAATCAGCACTTAACCCGATTAGGGTTTCTATTTGGATGGTTGTCCATATATTGATTCAATCAATCGGAACCATTAGATCCTCATCCAACATGTACTAGGGTCCTGACCTCAAATGGTCAACCCATCCAAATGGTCAACTCATCTAAACGGTTTGGGGTTCAAGACTCTAAACGATTTGCAAACCGTTTAGTCTCCAAACGGTTTGGTGAAACCGTTTGGACCAAAGTCTTAAAACCATTTGCAATAGATATTTGGGGAGGTGTGTTCTTATTATGATGTCATCATCATAAAGCTCTAAACCCACGAAACTTTCTGTGATTTTCATGGAGATTGCATCAATCAACCAAATAAAATTTCGAGAATGAAGAAAGGCCAACACTTGATAAGGAATTGAATGCAATAAAAAATTAAGGGTTCAAGTTATACAACCCGCCTCCAATTGAGCTTCAAAGCTTAAACTTCCACGTCTTTAATGGTGAAAGCAACACCTTCAACTATCCCAAGCTCGTCCTCAAGGTTAGAGTGAAAAGGAATGGCTAGAATTGAAGATCGAGTGAAGATAAGAAGAAATCATGCATTGATTTGTGATTTCCACCATGGAATCAAGGTGAAAGAAGGTCAAGAAGCTTACCAACAGGTTGGGGGTCGTCCTCCTGTTGATCCAAGCTCCCTTGGTCGTTTTTGCAAGCAAGAAGTGAAGGTGGATTCGAAAATACCCATCCAAGCTAGGGATAAAGGAGCATATATGTATTTTATAAAAAAATTCATTTAAGAGAGAGAAAGTAGGGGATAACTCCTCCATTTCCTTGCCACTTTCCCCCTTCCCTTGGTTACGAGGCTAACTCTTTTGCCTATTATTCCTCTCAATTATCCATGATTTAAAGAAAAGCAAATTAAGCACCTTAAATCATATTATAATAATATCCATAAGTGAGTGGATATTTCTTTTTCTTATAATAATGTGAGTGAGTTATCCACTTCCCTTAGATATTTTCGTGCCTTTGCAAGGCACATGGTCGTACACATATATGGATTTCAACCATTTCAATTTTGGTTGAAGGGCACTTCAATTAATATATTTATTTTTGCATATAATTGAAGTAAAGTTCCAATTATGCTTAAATCTTGATTATTTTAATATCAAGATTCTCTCTCCTCCAAAATGATACAAATGAGACGACCCTCTCATTTTATTTTCTCTACATGATGCCAATAAAAATTAGGGACTATTATGAAGTGGTAATTTGTATATTGAACCCTAGGTTTTGGGTAAATTGCACATTACACCAAAACTAGGTTTTAATGCACAAACATTGCTTTATCAGCTCTTTCTCAGTACCCAGGCTACCACAAGCCATACCTATGCATCATATTCATTCTCATGATGCTTCAACACATGAGGAACATCTTATCATGTAACATTTGCAATTTAACCCCTCAACTTGGGTAATTTGCACTTTAGTCCAAAATAGACAAAACATTATTTCAACATTGTTCAAAAAGGACTAAAATTGAAACATAAGTTCCTCTTGAGCCTTAATTACTTTTTAGAAGATCGTATCAAGCATATAATTATCTTTCTTAAACAAAACACCTAGGGTTAAGGCATAACCTGGGTTAGGGATGTTACAAGTTATAAACCCCTAACAAGGATTTTGTCCCCAAAATCCCAGATAAAAGGAGACAAATATTATTCATTCATTATATCATCAAGTCTTCACCTAACATCTCAATGTCATGTTTATGCAAGGCATAAACCCCTAACATATGGTGTACATGCTATATTATATAACCAATCTGATTCCATAGTTAACCACTCCAGGTGGTCAGCATAAATTATCTGATACTAGAATTCTTTACCCTGGTATTCATCACATGTGCTGGAAACACATCACATTTTCATATTTCTTTCATCCTGGGACATTTCTTGTTATACATATCTTTTTCTTGGAACCCAAGTTCAAGACAAACTGATACTCTTCTAAGTATCCATCAAATAAACAATTTTAATTTATGCACACCAAGTGTTCTAAAACCCACTTGATTGCCATGTCCCTGAAAGAAAAGAAAACAAAGGATCATATCCCTTTTATCACCCTATTATTATCCAGGGTTGTTTATTCATGAGAAGAGATTATCATCTCCTCTAAACATTTCATGAACCTTCTACTATTCATGCGTTATTTACTCTTATTTCTTTCTTGGTTCCTTGTCATCATCATAGGAATCATATGTATGATTGCTTATCATCATCTCTTAATATAATTTTCACCATGACTACTAGATATAGGTATTCAAAACTTTAGTTCATCATTGATTATTGTTACCTTCCATCAGGTAACTTATTACCTCTAGATCTTCAGACTAGGGTATACATTATACTAAACATCTTCTTTTATTCATAAATTGATTTACAATTAAATCAAATTCCTTTATATTTCAATTAGAATGTGGTAGAAATATCCATGCCACATCTCCCACTTCTTTCTTTAGATTGTTTCAGAATGATTACTTGATCAGAGTAATCAGAAAGATAACAATCTAGGTATGTCATACTTACCTTGCCTTCAATAAATGAATACCTGGCCAGGGTATTCAAGAACTGAAATTAGGCAGTATGTATTTGTTTTATATTATGTTTCATATTCTTAACATCTCTTTAAATTTCACTACTTAGTATCTCAGATTTTCTCTGAGTGTTTCTTTTACATCTTTTCCCTTTCTGCATGAAAAGAGAAATTTTCAAACATATAAGAGGATATTAAACTGAACATAAGTTTTCATCCTTCTTATCTCTTCCTCATATCCTTAAAGGATTATACATATAAACTAAACAACAACTACTTTATTATAGTAGGAAACATAAGGTAACTCAAAATAGAAAGTTCTATCTTGACAAGTCTACCTTTCACAAGTTAACTAGCATCTTATCTGGCCCAAAACATGGACATAGTTGTTTTTTGTTATTGCCTTTGTCCTCTACTACCAGAAGCAGATGGACCAAACTGTGACACTTGTCTTCATCCTCCACCATCTGCTCCACTGGACTGAGGTCCTTGTGGATTTTGTAGATTATGCCTTGACTGTTGGGTCACCTCACTATTTCTCCTTGGACATTATTGTCTAAAATGTCCTAGCTATCCACATTTGTGACAAGCTCAACCCCAACTTGATGACCCCTGCATAGGTGCACTAGATTGAGGTTGAACTGGTGAAGATTTTGGTTGTTTAGTACCAGTAATCATTGGTCCCTGTGACTGTGTAGACTTTATTTTGAGGTTTGTCTCATGTTTCTTTATCGTAGACCTTTCTATCCTCCGTATAGACTCCATGAATGTGAAAAACCTCTCCCTACTTTCTAGGGCAGATGCTGGGATTGACATCTCAGCATTCAATCCCTTCTCAAAACGTCGATCTTCTCCTCCTCAGTAGCTGCCATTTGAGGACAAAATTGCAAAAGTTCCATAAACTTAACCTCATATTCATTTATCGACATGGCTCCCTGTCAAATCTTCTCAAACTGTGAGATCTTTTCATCTAAGTATGTCTTTGGAAAATACTTATTGATGAATTCTCAAACAAATTCCTCCCATTCAACCTCTTCAGCATTCCTTTGTATTTCTTCTATAGTCCACCAGTGTCCAACACTACCCTTCAAAAGGTACACCACATGTTTAACTTTGTTAGCCTCTAGGATACTAAGGATCTTAAAGGCTTTTTCTAACTCAGTGAGCCAGAGATCAACATCTACTGGGTCAGATGTTCCAACATATTCTATGGCTCCTACATGACATAGTTGTTCAAAGGTCTTACTAGACCCATATCCCTCATTGGAAACTGGTGCCCTAGGTGCCGGTGTTGGCATCCAGTCTGCCATATACCTCAGTGTGGTCATGAGTTGCCCAAAAAGATTATGAACATCTGGGTTTCCTCTCATGACTTCATCAACATGGGGATGTTCAGGCACTGGTTCCTCCCTTACCTGATCCCTTACACCTCCCACTGGTGCAACAACATTTCTCTCAACAACGTGTCCCTCACATTCTTCAGACATCTCTGAGTTATATATCTTCTTCTACATAAGAAGAAGGCACTATAAGATACACTGGAGTACACTTAGAACAGACTTGATACCTTAGTCCTATGTCTCTATAAACTCAGCGAGCCTAGAGCTCTGATACCACTAAATTGTGGCATCCAACTCCCAAAAACAAGATTAATTAAGCATAAGCGATCATTTGCAGCAGATTACTGAAAATCACTAAAAATTAAAACCTTTTTCAAATAGATCCAATCATAGGAAAACTCTTTCAACAAGAACCCATGTATTACATTTACATCCTGGTTCATAAGTACATATCTTGTACTATCTCTTCTCGAGGGTTACAACATCAACTGCCTTATTAAAAGTTAAACACAGACAAAATAGGAACCTCGAGGCATTAAGCCAAAATCTCAAAACGATTCATTAAAAGCACTAACTATTAACTCCAAGGACCTGAGAGTACATATATGACACATGACTTCTATCTACAAACATGACAGACAACACACCACCTGAGCTGTTGTTACTGTACCTGCTGCTGCTGAAGTTCTTCCTCTGCAAGATATTCTCAATCTCCTCCATGCTCATCCACCTAAAAATATTGGATCCCACGGGGGTGAGACAATTGAAAATTGCCCCAGCGAGAGATATAACTCTCCGCCAGAAACATCATTATTGTAGTTTAATTAATATAAAACTGAGCAGAGGACAAGCAATTTATATCATTCTCATCTTTGACTATTGCAACTATCTGTGATAGAGCAGTAAATCATCTAATCTCTTTATTAGGAATAGAAAGAGCATGTATATTATTTATCTATTGTATTAACTCAACATCTCATGCTGTTCTCATGTTACTCATTACTCTGATATGTCACCCATGACTCTTTCTTGTTTCTATCTGATGGCCTTAGCCAATCTGCTAAACAAGTATTAGTTTATACTGGACATGAGAGTGTACATCCTCATGTCTTATTTAGGCATTGGTCCATACCAATCCTGTATAAATATTCCAGGCATTAGATTATACCAATCCCGTGCAACTAGTACAATCATTGGACTTATATTGTTCATGTGTATCCATTCCAAGTGTTAGATTATGCCAAACCTGTGCATCCATTCCATGAATTAGACTAAGCCAATTCTATGAAACTATTCCAGGTATTGAACTATGTCAACCCTGTACAATTATTCTAGGTATTGAACTATCTCAACCCTGCACAATTATTCCAGGTATTGAACTATGTCAACCCTGTGCAATTATTCCAGGTATTGAACTATGTCAACCCTGTGCAATTATTCTAGGTATTGGGTTATTACCAATCCTATATAAATATTCCAGGTATTGGGTTGTTGCCAATCCTATGCAGTTATTCCAGGTATTGGGTTGTTACCAATCCTGTGTAGTTATTCCAGGTATTGGGGTATTACCAATCCTGTGTAGTTATTCCAGGTATTGGGGTATTACTAATCCTGTGTAGTTATTCCAGGTATTGGATTATTACCAATCCTGTGTAGTTATTCCAGGTATTGGGGGTATTACCAATCCTGTGTAGTTATTCTAGGTATTAGACTATGCCAATCATGTTTAGTTATTCTAGATATTAGACTATGCCAATCCTGTGACATTATTCCAGTTATTGAACTATGCCAATCCTGTGCAACTATTCCAGGTATTGAACTATGTCAATCCTGTGACATTATTCCAGGTATTGAACTATGCCAATCCTGTGCAACTATTCCAGGTATTGAACTATGTCAATCCTGTGACATTATTCCAGGTATTGAACTATGTCAATCCTGTGCAACTATTCCAGGTATTGAACTATGTCAATCCGGTGACATTATGTCCCATGTCTGTTTACACAACATTGGGTACTTCATTCTTCTACTGACATTTAAACTTTGGCCATGCCATCATGCTCAATCACATTCTTTATGTAATACAAGTATCCCTTTCTTCTCCACACTTGTACAATCAAGGTTCCATCATTATTATTGTATCCTTTTGTTATAAGTATTATGTTATTAAGTTTCCTGTCTTAGTTTATTATGAACATTATCATCTCTTACAGGGGACTTTTATAATTATCTTAGTACCTTTCACTAGGTATCGACTTACTCATGTGGCTCACAAGGCCTATCAAAATATCTTGTTACCTCTCACTAGGTAACAACTAACTTCATGGCTTATAAGGCAAAAACCATTCTCATGGTTCATTAAACACATTACATCTTGATGTAATGATTAGGACAACATTATTTATATGTTAATCATCCAAGCATGTTGGATTTGAGATGCATCAAGGAATATCATTCTTAAAGAGCTGGATGTGATATCTATGATGGCTTGATATATCACTTCCCTCAACACTTTAAAATTACTTAAGTTTATCAATTTATATGGTATTAATGTATTTTCCCATCTTAATACTTCCATACACTAACCTGTCACCTTTATTGTGAAATACATAGGTCATAGGACACTCATTATAATTGTCCATGTATCTTCAATGATATGAACTCATCCCAGGTTAAAGCATTGTTTTCTATAAGATTACCTATAATCATTCACTTTAGGTATTTTCCTCATCAGTGTAATT
Source organism: Alisma plantago-aquatica (assembly GCA_963693085.1). NCBI lineage: Eukaryota > Viridiplantae > Streptophyta > Magnoliopsida > Alismatales > Alismataceae > Alisma > Alisma plantago-aquatica. The sequence continues at coordinate 1,855,690,893 of OY856409.1, forward strand.
ATCACTATTCCATTATTAGGATTAGGTCTCCCATACCATCACCCTTTATTAGGGTTTAGGGTTTCACATACTATCATACTTCATTAGGGTTAGAATTTCATATACCATCACCCTTCATTAGGCTTTCACATCACATTTCCCTTAATTAGGGTTTACTTATTCATCCCAAATAAGATTTCTCATGGCATCACCCTTAATTAGGGTTTTCTCATAGAATCACCCTCAATTAGGGTTTCTCAGCTCATGTAAATTGGGGAAACTCATCACATTACCCAAATCAGGATTATAATTTATCACAAAATTGTCCAAGATTAAGGTTTCATATAGCATTACATAGCATCACCCTGGATTTGAGTTCTATATCATATCAATACATCAGGGTTTTACATCACAATACCCCAGTTTAGGGTTTCATGCACTTTACCCTAAAATTAGGGTTTACTATTTATCCAAAATTAGGGTTTCATCTTCCATTCCTATAATTAGGGTTTTACCTTACGTTACCCTAAATTAGGGTTAGGGTTCATTAACCTTCTGGATTAGGGTTTCATGATCTCTTTACTAAGGATCATAACTTAATCACCACATGATTAATACTCAGGTAAGAATTCCTTTCTATCATCCTTTCAACTTGATTAGGTTTACATCAACCCTTCAATCAAGTATATATATATACAACTATGGTTGAAAAAGTGTACTGAGACATTGCTTTCATAAGCTTATAGGGATTAACTCATCTAGGGTTACCAATTAATTAATACCGTATAGGTACAACCCTAGTGATTATCTTTGAGATAAATCAGTAACAACCATAGGGTCATTCTATCTTTCATCACCTTAGGTTACCAATTAACTTAATTACATTGAAACATCCAAACATTCTTGACCATTGATACTCCAAACGATTTGAAACCGTTTAAGCAAAACAATGATGAAATCGTATGGACAAATCACACTTGAAACCACTTGGGTCTCCAAACGGTTTGAGACCGTTTGGTCTCAAACATTCTTGAGACCATTTGATCCCAAACGGTCTTGAGACCGTTTGGTCCAAACCTTCTCAAAACTGAATGGACCGAAAAAGGTATTCCATCATTTAATCAATTCAGGATTTCAATCATTAAACCATATGTCAATTGAACCACTGGTTTATTCTTCCATTGGACCATTGAATCACCCTTCAGTTGGACCTTAAATTAGAGTTTTGAACCCAATTGAGCTAGGGTTCATAATCAAGAAATGATCCATTAGGGTTTTGAAATTGAGGAACAATCAATGGTTGAAATTGTGGAACTAGTCCAATTGAAATCATTGGATCATCATCAAACCATGACTGACCTGACCTCAAATGGTCTTGAGGTCGTTTGGATGACCTCCAAACGGTCTTGAGACCGTTTGCCCCATCCCATCACTTAAAATTGTGAAATTCAATTAGGGTTTGGATCATTAGATTGATGAACAATTGAAATATTGATTGCATTACCATTTGCTATCTTTGGACCTTAAAATACTCAACCATACTCAACCCTAGACCTCCAAATGGTCTTGAGACCGTTTGGGTTAATCAACCCAAAGATTTAATTCATTCAATTCAAAATCAGCACTTAACCCGATTAGGGTTTCTATTTGGATGATTGTCCATATATTGATTAAATCAATTAGAACCATTAAATCCTCATCCAACATGTACTATGGTCCTAACCTCAAACGGTCAACCCATCCAAATGGTCAAATCATCTAAATGGTTTGGGGTTCAAGACAAACCGTTTGGACCAAAGTCTTAAAACTGTTTGCAATAGATATTTGGGGAGGTGTGTGCTTATGATGATGTCATCATAATCAAGCTATAAAACCATGAAACTTGCTGTGATTTTCATGGAGATTACATCAATCAACCAAATAAAATTTCAAGAATGAAGAAAGGTCAACAATTGATAAGGAATTGAATGCAATAACAATATTAAGGGTTCAAGTTATAAAACCCACCTCCAATTGAGATTCAAAGCTTCAAACTCCACGTATTTAATGGTGAAAGCAAAACCTTCAACTATCCCAAGCTCGTCCTCAAGATTTGAGTGAAAAGGAATGGCTAGAATTGAAGATCGAGTGAAGATAAGAAGAAATCATGCATTGATTTGTGATTTCCACCATGGAATCAAGGTGAAAGAAGGTCAAGAAGCTTACCAACAGGTTGGGGGTCTTCCTCCTGTTGCTCCAAGCTCCCTTGGTCGTTTTTGCAAGTAAGAAGTGAAGGTGGATTCGAAAATACCCATCCAAGCTAGGGATAAAGGAGCATATATGTATTTTATTAAAAAAGTTCATTTAAGAGAGAGAAAGTAGGGGATAACTCCTCCATTTCCTTGCCACTTTCCCCCTTCCCTTCCTTGGTTACGAGTCTATATCTTTTGCCTCTTATTCCTATCAATTATCCATGATTTAAAGAAAAGCAAATTAAGCACCTTAAATCATATTATAATAATGTCCATAAGTGAGTGGATATTTCTTTTTCTTATAATAATGTGAGTGAGTTATCCACTTGCCTTAGATATTTTCGTGACTTTTCAAGGAACATGGTCGTCCACATATATGTATTTCAACCATTTCAATTTTGGTTGAAGGGCACTTCAATTAATATATTTATTTTTGCATATAATTGAAGTAAAGTTCTAATTATGCTTAAATCTTGATTATTTTAATATCAAGATTCTCTCTCCTCCAAAATGATACAAATGAGATGCCCCTCTCATTTTATTTGCTCTACATGATGCCAAGAAACATTAGGGACTATTATGAAGTGTTAATTTGTATATTGAACCCTGGGTTTTGGGTAAATTGCACATTACACCAAAACTAGGTTTTAATGCACAAACATTGCTTTATCAACTCTTTCTTGGTACCCAGGGTACCACAAGCCATACCTCTGGATCATCTTCATTCTCATGATGCTTCAACACATGAGGAACATCTTATCATGTAAAATTTGCAATTTAACCCCTCAACTTGGGTAATTTGCACTTTAGTCCAAAATAGACAAAACATTATTTCAACATTATTCAAAAAGGACTAAAATTGAAACATAAGTTCCTCTTGAGCCTTAATTACTTTTAAGAAGTTAATATCATGAATATAATTATCTTTATTAAACAAAACACCTAGGGTTAAGGCATAACCCGGGTCAGGGATGTTACACAAACTCTTTGACTATCTAATTAAAATGAAGATTCCAACTCTGAGATGCTTGCTTCAATCCATAGATTGACCTTTGCAACTTACATACTTTATTTGCAAACTTTGGATTTATAAAACCCTCAGTTTGTGTCATATACACATCCTCAACAAGATTCCCATTAATTAGTGCAGTTTTAACATCCATTTTCCAAATCTCATAGTCATCATAAGCTGCAATAGAAAGCATGATCCTGATGGACTTAACCATGGCCACTGGAGAAAAGGTTTCGTCATAGTCAACACCTTGAACTTGTTGGAAACCCTTTGCAACCAATCTTCCCTTATAGGTTTGTGCCTTACCATCCATGTTGGTCTTCTTCTTAAAGACCCACTTGCACCCTATGGGTTTTACCCCTTCAGGTGGATCCGTCAAGGTCCATACATGGATTCCATCTCAGTTTTCATGGCCTCAAGCCATTTCTCAGATTCTGGTCCCTCAATAGCATCTTGATAGGTAATTGCCTCATCACCTATGACCAATTCACTACCTTCCCGAGTCACAAGATATCCATATCTCTCAGGTTCAAGCCGTGTCTTATTAGATGTACGGGGTTCCTATGTTACTTGAGGAATTTGAGATTCCACAACAACTTGTGATTCTCTCTGTTCCTCTTGTACATCTATTGATTCAATGTTTTCTTGTTGGTCTCAAAATTCTTTGAGTTCTACTTTCCTCCCACTATCTCCTTTGGAAATAAATTCCTTTTCTAGAAACACATCATTTATGGCAACAACCATTTTACTATCAGTTGGGTGATATAGGTAGTATCCCCTTGTCTCTTCAGGATATCCAATAAAATAACATTCATTAGACTTAGGGCCAAGATTTTTAGGAAAAGTTTTCCTAACATAAGCTTCACATCCCCAAATCTTCATAAAAGACACATCCGGACATTTCCCATAACATATCTCATATGGTGTCTTTTGAACTGACTTAGATGTACTCGGTTAAGTGTAAAGGCGGTGGTTTCAAGAGCATACCCCCAGAAGGAAGTTGGAAGATCAACAAAACTCATCATTGATCGCACCATATCTAGTTGTGTGTGATTCCTTATTTCTGAAACACCATGCTGTGGTGTTCCAAGTGGAGTCCATTATGATACAATACCACAGGCTCTCAGAAGGTCCTCAAAGTCTTAACTTAAGTATTCTCCACCTTGATCAGATTGAAGTGCCTTACTACTTTTGCCAAGCTGGTTATGTACTTCATTCATAAACTCTCTGAACTTTTTAAGAGTTTTTGACTTATGTTTCAAAAAGTAAACACAACCATACCTACTAAAATCATCAGTGAAGGTAACAAAGTACTGATAACCACCCCTATCATTTGTTCTAAAAGGGCCACACACATCAATATGTATGAGTCCTAATAGATCACTAGCCCTCTCATTGTTTCCATTGAAGGGAGTCTTGGTCATATTGCTTAACAAACAAGATTCACATGTCTCTATTGATTCAAAATCAAAAGAGTCCAGATAACCATCTTTATGGTGTCTGGATATGTTTTTCTCATTTATGTGCCCTAGACGACAATGCCAAAGGTATGTTTGGTTTGAGTCATTGACTTTTTGTCTTTTGGTATTTACATTATATACATTTGTCTGTATATCTATCAAGTATAGAGCATAAGACATAGAGGCACTTCCATAAAAGATCCCATCTTTACTAATAGAATATCTTCCCTTCTTTATAAGAAATTTGAATCCTTTCTTGTCCAAACAAGATACAGATATGATGTTCCTATTAATGGCAGGTATGCAATAGCATCTCTCTAACTATATTACAAACCCACTTGGTAGAGATAACTCATAGGTTCCAATTGTGCTGGCCACAACTCTTGTGCCATTTGAAACTCACAGTTCTACCTCACCTTTCTCTAAAGGTTTACTTCTATTCACTTCCTTCACATTTATGAAAATGTGTGACCCACATCCGGTATCTAGTACCCATGATGAGGAAGTAGTAAAGTTTACCTCAATAACATATATACCAGAAGCAGAGATCTCAATCCCATGCTTCATTTTCCTTGGTTCTCTTATCCTTCTCCTTATTTTGAGTTGAGAAGACTTGGACTTCAGCTTATCCACAAAATGCTTCTTGGTTTTGCCTTTGTCCTTGGACTCAACTTCATTGATCATCCTCATGGATTTGTCCATCTTCATTTGTGCTTAGACACTTATCAAAATGTCAAGCAACCGTGTTAGCGGTCTAGCCAAGTTACTCAAGTGATTACACTTGATAAACTAGCTATATGATTTAGGCAATGATTGCAAAATCATATACATGGATAACTCTTGACCTAAAGGAAATTCTAGTCTCTCAAGATGGTTCATATGCCGAATCATATTGAGCACATGAGGCTCTACTGAATCTCCCTCTATCAGTTTGCACTCAAATAGCTCCTTAGAGACATTATACCTTTCATGCTTATCATGCTGTTTATGCTACTCATAGTTCATACAACCCAACATAAGGTTCTTGATGTTCACAACATCATTGGTATGCTTCAAAGAAGCATTCATGTTAGTCTTAGGTGAATTTGGAGTGGATACTAGCACTTGTGCTTTAGGAACATGTAGAACACTTCTCAAGGTAATGAAATAGTTATGGAAATAAATCTCATTTAATTTGTCTGATTGTGATGATTGAGTGTTTTCCATTTGATTCTACAAGAGAAAATTTGTATTTGTTAAAAATCCTTTTGATTGGATTTGAAAAGTCAATATTCATTAGGCCTTTATTTAACCATCACTCCCACTATTTTATTCAAATTGATAGCCCTCAATATCAATTCAAAATATTGCAACATACAATATTCTAGTGGGCCAAGATCCTAATTTCATCAAATCATGAGCCAACTAGGGATGTCACCCACAACTTAATTCTATCAGATAGGCAACGTTTTCCAATTGCATCATATGCAACTCTTGGATAGGTGATATGCACAAATCCTTGCCATTGATCATCTGTATGTGATGCAACCTTATTTTAAGGCTTCATCTTGTGTTTTTTTGTATCTCAATCACATCTAAACATAGTAGAATGCAAGTTAAATCCCTCAATATGTATATTACTATAAAATGCACTTATGAACATTCTTGCATGTTTTTTCAGGTACTTGGACCATGTCTTGGATGGATGAGATAGAAGGAAGGAGTTCTAGGATTTCTCCACCCATGGAGGGGTCCAAAGAAGGCCCCAAAGCTCCCTCAACCTACCCCTAGTGGCCAGGAGTCAAGTTCAAGCAAAAAAGTCCACTGATCATGAAGTTTCAAGATCAGAAAGCTACTAAAGTCCCCAACACGACCGTGGTGCCAAGGAACAGTCGTTCTCACAAATGCCAAAGCTACAGAGAGGATCTTCATTTTGTCAAGCTACAACAACATGGCCAAAATGGCTATGCTACCCAGCATGGTCGTGCTGAGAAGCCCCAAAACAACCGTTCTAGTCAGCACGGTCGTGCTGCTAAGGATGAGAATGGGTATGCTGACTAGAACAACCTCAAATTCACCTCCCCCACCATGGTCATGCTACCCAACACAACTGTTCTACCTAGCCCTCACCACGACTGTGCTACCAGCCTTCATTTCACCACTTTCACTCTGACATTTTCCATTTCCCACCACAAACGTTCTCCTCCACCACGACCATTCCAACCTCTAGCCACGACCGTTCGGTCCAGAACGACCATGCTACCACCTTGAACCTAGCTTTTTCAGCACTATTTTCCAACTATACCCCTACTTACCCTAGTGCTAGGCAGAACGACCGTGGTGGCTGGTGGTTGGAACGGTTGTGGTGGAAGAGAACAACCATGGTGGGAAATAGAAATTGTTAGAGTGAAGGTGGTGAAATGAAGGCTAGTAGCACAGCCGTACTGGTAAACATGACCATGGTGAAGGCTAGGTAGAATGGCCGTGCTGGGTAGCACGACCCTAGTGGGGGAGGTGAATTGGAGGTCGTTCTAGTCAACATGCCCATTCTCATCCTTGGAAGCATGGCCGTGTTGGCTGGCATGACCGTTTTGGGGGCTTCTCAGCATGACCATGTTGGGTAGCATGGTCGTTTTGTCCATGTTGCTGTATCTTGACAAAATGAAGATCCTCTCTGTAACTTTGGTATTTGTGAGCAAAGATGTTTCTTGGCACCACAGTCGTGCTGGGGTCTTCAATAGCTTTTTGAACTTGAAACTTCATGATCAATGGACTTCTTTGTTTGAACTTGACTCTTGGCCACTAGGGGTAGGCTGAGGTAGCTTTGGGGCCTTCTTTGGACCCCTCCATGGGTGGATAAATCCTAGAACTCCTTCCTTCACTCTCATCCATCCAAGACACGGTCCAACTACCTAAAAACATGCAAAGAACGTCCATAAGTGCATTTGATAGTAATATGCATATTGAGGGATTTAACTTGCATTCTACCATGTTTAGATGTGATTGAGATTAAAACACACACAAGGTGAAGCCCTAAAATAGAGCTGCATCAGTATGCTTCTAGGTGCTTAATCCAATTAAGATCACTTAGTTAAGCCTGACCCATAAGCCAACACGATAGACTATGCACCCTGCTAGGGTAGACCCACATATCTACCATCACACTTCCACAAGATAGACAACACACCATGCTAGGGCATGACTATGTTTAGTCGATCAAGCTTTTTATGTTTGCTACTTATGGAAAGCATCTAAGACTTAATATTTCAATGCGTGAGTTTGTATAATACACATACATTAACCAATCACCACATATATAGCACGTATCATATACATGCTACAACCCACAACAGAAACATGCAATCAACAAAAAGTGATAGTTATGAACAACCTAATGTAATTCCTTGGAGCCACAAGGAATTACCACAACCTAGGTCCACATCACATGCAGAAACCTATTGTTGATGAAGATCCGTTCTTGCCAATCTGGGTTGACTGGTTCAACCTTTGAACCGGTCGGCTCACCTCCTGGCTGGTCGGTTGGTCATCTCTAACCAGTCGTCTGGCTCCTCCAAATGACCACTTGGTCATCCTATAATTGATCATTTGGCTCCTCCAAACGGTCATCTCGTCTGGTCCTTTGGGCTCCTGGTCGGCTAGCCAGCCGGTCAGCTCGGCTCCTCCTTGCGGTCAGTTGGCGTCTTTCTTCTTCATCAAAATAAGAAAGTAAACTATCCTACTTTTACATAATCATTGAGAAACCTTGAGTTGCATTTGAGGGGAGTAAAGGTAGAAGAGAATAATACTTTTACATTGCAAAGATAAGACGGAGGCTTGGTTTACAGATCGAGATAAATAGGATTAACCAACCACACAACCACGCACAAATAATAGGGGTTATTGGCCATAACCATGCTACACATCCACCATCAAAACTCGCTTTTAGGGCAACACATGTAAATATCATATATATATGTTTGGGTTCTTATGTCATGATTAGTCGGACATGCACGTCAATCCATTTAAATATGCACATCATATGCAATAAATAAACCCAATAAAACCAAAAATCCGATCATATCGACTATCCCAAAGCATAATTAATTTACGCAGACCTGATACCACTGTTGGTAAATACGACAACAGATAAGCAGTGGAAATAAAAAAATTTACTAACATATTTTTCATTAATCGGAAGACCGTGTCAATAACTATGAAATGGAAAATATGGTTTCACAAAGATATACCTGGTCCTGGAGAAAGTCCAACGAAAATCCTCATTGATGTATATGTGCACTCTATGTTGGACTGTGTCTGTGTAGCTCCTAGTTGCACTTGGACTTGTCTGGCTGCTCCTCTAGGTACAATATTGGGACTCATCTAACTGCTCTTCTAGGGACAACAAACTCGAATGTCTCCGTCTACACCAACTCCTCTTGTCATGGATTGCTGGCTGACATCCTCCTCCTTAGCAACGGGCAAAGACCACCTTGCCTCTAAGAAGTCCACATAGACCAACTAGAACTCATGTTGTCCTACTAGAATGGATAGGAAGGAGTTGAACCTCCCATTGGTGTACTAGTCACCAACTTTCTCTCCCATAACAATGATCCTCAGTTGTTTCTCGCCTATAGCTATCCCTCCTTAGTCGAGTGGGACTTTATTGGGCTCTCTTGGTTACCACAACCAAAGAGGACAACAATTGTTAGAGAAACTGATTCTCAATTGTTTGTGTTGTGTTCTTAGAAGCCCCCAATACCCCTCTATTTATAGGGGGTAGGGCCATGGTTCCCAGTCTTTGCGGAAGTGGAAGGGACCAAAACATCTCAATTTTTTGCAACAATTATGTAAACTTTGCAACTTGCGACAGCCGAAACAGCTGTCTGGAAAACCCAGATAGTCGCCTAGCATGCGATATGGTCATCTCCCATAATGAGACATTCATTTCCCAGTTTCTCAATTTTGTACATATGTCGGCAATTCGTTTCCAATTAGTGCACGTCATGCCATCAACACCAATCCTTGATACAATCAAATTGCATCACAAAAATGGTCATTTGGTGCATGTGAGATGGGCATCTTGCACCACGTGAGACGATCATCTTGCACAAGCCAGACAAGCGTCTCACATGCTAGTTCGGGCTGAATTCCATTCAATGCACATGACACTCCAAATGGCAGTCTCAACACTTGAACTGATCATTTAGCAGTCCATTCAGTTGATTAGTTGCGTGAATTGAATACCTAAACACTTTAGTAATCAATCCAATCATCATTCAAGATTAAACTCATCTTCTAGACGAGTTCCTATGTGCCTGACCCTATAGGTCCCATATTATGTTGGCAATGAATGTCCATAACAACTTATGACATCACAAGAAATGAGCGGTGCATAGTCATACATCATTTCTACTCAAGTAAATGGAAAGTTGGAGAACAACTTCAACCTACAATATGTGCATGGTGTTATATTGTTTGTATAGTTCCTTTGTCATTGATGTCCAAACTGAACTAGAGGCATGGATCAATCATCCTCATTATTATTCAATCTATTTCTTAAAAGAGAGCAGACTGTCTGAGATATATGTAAGATCAATATCACATATTGACTCACATGTGAGTGGCCACACATTTCTCAGTATTGCTAATCAAGAGGCCTTGGATATCATACTCCCCTACGAGGACAAATCCCAACTCTATCACTCACAATCAATCCCCATGTATTACAGTCACCCAACCATCACCTTTATAACAACCCATGTTTTAGAATTGCATTTGATGATGTCAAAGCATACCAAATGAAATGTGATGAGTGTGGTGATTTTAGGTCTAAGAACTATACACACCACCATCTCTATAAGGCGTGATTATGACTTACCTAGTTAAGGTTTCCATGTATCACTCTTATGGCGGGTCTTTTCGATACACTATTATCTAATATGTATCTGTGTTCTTGGTTTGATATCGCCATATCATGACTAATGAGATCCTGTCATAAACCAACTTACACTTAGATCTTATGTGCCATTGTTGTCTATTTACCTTCCACAATAACAACCAATCAGAGACATAACAAGAATGCATATACTCTTAATATTCATATGATCTCATTGTTCAGGACCTCAACTTGAAGACATATGTCGTCAAAGTAATATAATTCTTTATACATTTATTATGTTATTTCTTTATCTCAAAAATTGAATAAGCAAAATAAATTGGAAGCTTTCCTTTATTAATAATCAAATCATTTACAAGTTATTCCATTACAATCAACATATGATTGGCTCTCTGAGCATACATACCAATAGATATGACATATAATCAGAACAAGAAGTTCTTTTTGGACTTGAAATACTACTATTGCGATGACACACTTCTATTCAAAAAATGCATAGAAAATGTCTATCGTTGATGCATCACCAACGATAAAGCCCAGTCTATTTTGTAGAAATGTCATGCCGCTTCTTACGGAGGACATTTGGGTGCTAAAAAGAGTGCTAACTCAAGTTTCTACTGGCTGACTATTTTCAAAGATTCTCAAGCCTTTATTAAGTAGTGTGATGCTTGTTAGAGAACTAAAAACATCAGTAAGAGAAACGAGATGGCTCTAGCTGAATGGATTGAAGTCAAAATTTTTGACATCTGGGAATAGACTTTGTGGGACCTTTCCCATCTTCTTTTAGAAATATATACATACTAGTAGAAGTTGATTATGTTTCTAAATGGGTGAAAGCCATCCTATTTCGTACATGTGATTCCAAGATAGTAATGCACCTTTTCATAAAAATCTTCTTTCCAAGATTTGGAGTTCCTAGGATAGTCATAAGTGATGGAGGCTCAAATTTCATAGAAAAGCAATTTGAGGCACTTCTATGAAGATATGGAGTAAAACATAAAATCTCTACCGCATACCATCCTCAAACTACATGTCAGGTCGAATTTTCAAACATATTCTTCATAAAATAGTGGAAAAATCTAGAAAATTCTGGTCCTTCAAACTAGATGACACTATTTGGGCATATCGAGCAACTTATTAAACTCCCATTGGTATCACCCCATGCCGTCTCATATACAGAAAATCCTACCATTTTACTCTGGAACTAGAACACAAAGCCTTTTGAGCAATTCAAAATCTCAACACGGATGCTGATCTTGCCAAGGATAAATGCTTTCTTTAGTTACAAGAGTTAGAAGAACTTTGTGTACATGCTTATGAAAATACCATGATCTATAAAGAATGCACCTAAATATGGCATGATTATCATATCAAGAGCAAGGACATTTTAGAGAGTGACAAAGTTCTTTTATTCAATTATGCATCCTAACTTTTTCTGTAAAAGCTACTCTCTCATCGGTCTAGACCTTTTACTGTTATCACCATTTATCCTTACAGAATTATGGACATTCACAATGTGAAATATGGTGTAAAATCAATGGACTCTAGAGGGGGGGTTGAATAGAGCTAAAATAGTTAAACCAAATTCATTAGACCTCCAAAGTATATCAAGAGATAAAATTGCAAATATGGAATTTGAGTGCAACTAAACATACATAACAAGGATGAGAGAGATTGAATAAGATCAATAACACAAGCTATGCATCAAACTCAAAACTAGGAGAGTGTACGTCCGCTACCTAGAGAGGTTAACCTCTAGGATTTTGCAACCATCACACACTTCTCATATTCCATTATAAGAGATACAATATGACCTTCCTTTTCTAGGGTAAGGATACCTGGCCTTCCTTTTAAGGATCAAAGGAGCCAATAACCTTACAAGGACTGAGCTATCCAAGAGTAAGATTCTTCAACCTCTACAAGGGATTACCCACTTTTACAATGAGCTATACACCTTCACCAAGGAGCTCTCCTCTTACAACAAGTCTTTCGCCTTGAAAGAATTACCCACTCTTCTCTTGGATCTTCAGCCTTGAACTTCACCTTCACCAAGGATAAGCTTTCACCATCACAACTTGAGAGATATGATTTAGAAAGGGAAGATTGAGAGCTTCAAAAGGATTACAGTGAAGAAACTATCTCAAAAATAACCTCTCTCACTCAGATTGATGTTGATCTACAACAAGCAAGAGAGAGAAAGGGACTCTTAGTATAGAAATCCGTTCAACTATAGCTAGGAGTATAAGAAGAAAACTTGGGATGAAGTCCAAGGGTCCATATATATAATTGAGGGTGTCTACTAGCTAGTACATGCACTTCGGAATGAATTCTAGTCGCTTGGGGTGTTGCAAATGAATATATTTTTGAGTTTTGTAACACTCCAATGACTAGAACACTTTTTCTTCACATTCTATACAGTGCAGTCAGTCGAGTTTCAATAAAGGTAACTCGACCAATAGCACTATGAGACAAAGCAAATTTTAGTTGTCGATCGATTTAATCCTAGATAAAACTCAACTGACGGCTTAAATTTGATTTATTGTGCATATGTGTCAGTCGAGTTTGTCCTAGGGAAACTCAGCTGACCCTGGCAGTTTCCAAGATCCATCAAGGGTGTCAGTCGAGTTTATCCTAGATGAAACTCGTTCAAAAAAAGTCCATGTAATGAATTTAGAAAGTTTCTATAAATGTGCTTAAATATTCATTTTAAGCGCATTTTATATTTTTCTCAGCTTTGTCACAAGTCATAACATCAATACAAATGGTATACAAAATTTTCCTCTGGGTTTAAGGCATTTTCCATAAAAGTGCATTTGCATTGATTTTGGCTTGTATTTGGTCAAGTAGGGCTTGATTGAATTCATCCTTTTCATGTACCTAATACCTGAAATCAATCTCAAATAGACATATTAGATACATATGAATGGAACAGTTAAGTCATCATAAAAATATAGACAATGTATGACTGTTAGGTCAACATTCTCCCCCATTTTGAAGACGTCAAACCATTCCTCAACATATTGAAAAGATCTTAGAATTTAAAGTTTTACCTTATTGATTGTAGGGGGATACATGAATGAACAATGGCAATTGTTCCCCCTCAATTCATGCTTACCTTTACCTGTATGGTTAGTTCCTCTAAAAAGCATAACCATAACACATATATTCTATTTGAGTTCACTTTCATAGTGACAAGATATTTAAGAGAATTAACTAGAAAAGGATCACAATTCAATATGTACTAAGCTCATTTCTCCCCCTTTTTCATATCAAAAAGGGAGGGGTATAAGAGTGAAAATGGGTCATATCCAAGGCACAAACTACACACACAACCACCATATGTAAGCACCACACATAAGCCAGAGAGAGAACAAATATGCTAGAGTCATAGTCAAAATATGGAAGCACACACAAATTACTTGTGAGTTATAACAAAGCATAGAGATAAAGGTAAATATAATAAGATTACAACAATAGGAAGTCCTCTCGAGATGAAAACTACAAATAACAAAGGAAAATGACAAGATATGAAACTAGTAGTCCTCAGATGCAATGCCTAATGTTAAATACATGAAAGCCTATGAAAAGACATATGTATGTGCATTCTAGAAACCTAAGAACTAATGTCAATTTCATCTATATAAAATGCTTCATTAGGATGGTAGTCTTCATCACCATCAGAAGGTGCAGTAGTGGCAGTAGGTATGTTGTCACCACCATCTCCATCACCATCGGAGCCATCATCCTCATCCTCATAACCATCACCCTCAGCATCACCCTCATCATCCTCATCAGCCATCTCCTCATCCTCAGGATGTCCAAAAAAGTGAGTAGCAATCCACTTTCAATGTTGCTCCATCCAAGACATACCACATGCATATAGTGTATTTGCTTGCTCAAAGTTGGGTGTAGGAACTCCATCAAAACTAGTAAGTAAAGTAGATTCAAGGCTAGGAGGAAGAGAAAGTAGCTAAGCTGAACTTGGCTGAGGAAAGGAAGCAAGGGTAGGTTCTCATTAGAGGTAGAGGGTACAACGAAAGCAACATGCTAGTAGGATGGGTGGAATTGATCACATGCATATGAGGCATGTCAGGAGCTGGGAAGGGCTAGTAGGTGGGATAAGGATGGGAGCAGGAGAAGTTCACGCTTGACATAATTTGAACAAGGTCCAAGTGTAGATGCTCTCGGACCTGCATGTTATAAGCATGTTGGTGCATCATGTAGTCCATGAGGGTTTCATTAGATACTAAAAAGGAGGCAAGCTCAAGTCTAGGAGGAGGTGGAGGAGTTTGGGTGGAGGTGGAAGCACCGGGGGTAGAGGAGGTGGGGTGGAAGGACTTCTTTACTGTGGTGTCACTGATGTAAACTCCTTTCCTACCGACTTTGTAGTCAAGATAATAAAAAAGGTATTTTACAATATGATTTTGAAAGACACCAAAAATCAAGTTAGGGCAGGGTATGTGGGAGTCCTTGGTATTCTTCTCTATGTCAAAACAACTCATGCGATGAATAATTTATCTTGCCCATTTGACATAGATATTTTGAAGAAGACAAAACATGATCACTATCAAGTTTTTGCAATATCTGTTTGATTCTTCTTTGGATGGATGTTGTAGTTAACTAGGAGAGCAACCAGATGAGTCTTAATATATGGAGAAGAAGGTAGTAAGATGGCTTTCCTCCTATAGGGAACCTCTGGCTTCTTCAAGGTGAATATCAAGAAGGGTTAATTCAGGTTCAAAAATCTTGTAGAAGGTTTCGGGCTCTAGGAGGTCACAGTGAGTAGGATAGGAAGACATCTATTTTGATGAGGAACAAGAAAAGTAAGTATTCAGAGAATACTCAAAGATTTGAATATTGAATCCCCCAATCATGGATTATAGAAAAACTTGGGTAGTTGGAGGAGGCACTAAAATGGTGTAGTTCCAAGTAAGATTGGCTTAGAACTCATGCACCACTTTTGTTCTTGATAGGAAGTTGTTATAGGTCATGCATTCATAGCAAAGAGAATCAAGGTGTTGGTTGGTAAACACTTTATTAACCTCTTTCATGAATGCATTTCTAGGGATTAACAAGGGCCTAAACAGATATGGATTTCTAGAAAAAAGCTCCTTGTAACAGTTTATAGTTTGTTAAGAGATAAAAGAGGTACCATCGTATGAAATGAGCCTAGAAGAAGTGGAAGAAGATGGGACACCCGTTAGTCCTGTACATTTCCTTTGGTTGGATGCCATGGAGAGGAAAGGAGAGAGGATGATGCGCAATTAGGAAGAAAACAACAGCTGTAGGCCACCCAAACTCTAGGTTGAGGTTAGGGAAAATGAGGCAAACTAGGGCTAGAAAAGGGGTTTTTGAGGCCTAGAGTTCAAGGATGAATGAATAGAGAGACTAATAAGTTGAGTTTTCTCTACTTGAGAGGGATAAGGTTGCCCAAAATCTATATATATTTCTTCACAACAATGTTGTTAGTTGATTTTGAGATTTGGGAAACTCGATCGACACTGTTGTGTGTTCATTCCTTGGGCATGCCGTTGGTCGAGTTTCCCCAGAGCAAACTCGGATGAAAAAAAAGCATGTCAACAAGATTTGAATTTTAATTTTATACCACTAGAGTGCTATATAAATATATTTCTCTATCCTATCATGCATTTTGAATATATTAAGGCACTTTCCTCTCATCATTGGCTACTATTTTGCAACAAAACAAACATTTGTGGTTTCAAGAAAAAACACCAAAAATAAAGCATCTAAACTTGGCATCTGTAGCGCAAACAAGTATAAGATGAACAATTTATGAGCAAGGACATATAGATAAGTGAACACCTAGATAGAAGGCATACCATTTTTGTCAAGAGTAGATATAAGAAAGTTTGATCTAATGAAAGTAAATTGCTCTCTAGTTAGAGGTTTAGTGAAATTGTCTGCAAGTTGGTTTTCTGTGTCCACATGAGTGATATAGATATATTTCTTAGCAATGTGGTCACCGAGGAAGTGATGGTGGACCTCTATATGTTTAGCTCTACTATGCAATATAGTATTGTAAGATAAATTGATTGCACTAGTATTGCCACAGTAGATAGGAGAAGCATCATGGAAAACATTAAAGTCTTGGAGCATTTGCTTCATCCACAAGACTTGGACACAACAACTCCTGGCTGCAATGTACTCAACATCGATAGTTGAAAGAGAAACTATGCTTTGTTTCTTAGAGAAACAAGAAACCAAGCATGGTCCTAGGAGGAATCATGTGCCATTTGTGCACTTTCTATCAATTAAGAATCTGACATAGTCTCCATCACTATAAGTTGTAAGAGTAAAGTCCCTTAAATTGGCAAATTTAGTCCAACATTTTGGATTTTGGTTAGATACCTTATAATTCTCTTAACATATATGAGATGGGATTTTCTAGGGTGTGATTAAAATCTAGCACACAAGACAACACTAAACATGATATCCGGTCTAGAGGCAGTTAAATATAACAAGTTACCAATCATACCTCTATAGAGATTCTCATCTACCTTTTCACCTTGTTCATCTCTATCATGTTTGGTGGTGTTGGACATGGGAGTATCCATAGACTCTGTGTTCTCCATCCCAAAGCACTTTAAGAGTTCACTTGTGTAGTTGCCTTGGTTGATGAAATTTCCATCCCTGGTTCGCTTGATTTGGAAGCCAAGGAAGAATATGAGCTCCCCCGTCACACTCATCTCAATTTCACTCTGCATAAGAGAACTAAACTCCTTACAAAGATCAAGATCAGTTCTGCTAAAAATGATATCATCAACATATATTTGAATAATTAAAAACTGCTAGAAGTGTTTTTAAGAAAGAGTTTAGCATCAACTTTGCTCATGACACAACTATTGTATAACAAAAAGTTTTTCAATTTCTCATACCAATCTCTAGGGGCAGACCATAAAGAGCTTTCTGTAGCAAATAAACATGGTTAATAAGCTTGTCATGTTCAAATCAAGGAGCTTGAGCCGCATAGACTTCCTCCGTATTCTACCATTCAAAAACACACTTTTAGAATGCATTTGATATAGTAATAAATTTTTATGACTAGAAAAGGCAAGTAACATTCTAATAGATTCAAGTCTAGCAATAGGAGCATAAGTTTCATCAAAGTCAATACCTTCTTATTGATTATAGACTTGAGCTACTAACCTTGCTTTGTTTCTTACCACTTTTCTGCTTTCATCTATCTTGTTGTGGTAGACCCACTTGGTGCCAATACTCTTTCCTGTTGGCTAAATGGACATCTATAAAATCCCTTTGTTTTGATTATGACAAACATTTCATTCTTATTTATCTGACGAGCTACTTGAGTGTGCAGGATGACACAACTATAAGGGAAATCCAACATGAAGTATTTATATTTTCATGCAAATGTAATCATTGTAAAAACTTGTACAGAATTATAATGTACAAGTACTTAGAATCGCATGTAAATCAAGCATTGGATTTTCCCTAGCTAAACACCTTAGTCATCCATTCAATAGGACCACCTATGCACACATACGTATAACTAGTGCCTAACTTGAAACCTTAAAACAGGATCTCTCTCGGTCGACCAACTCCTCGACCGAGACACTTTCGGTCGACCACACTCTCGATCGAGAAAGATCCAAGTAGCCGTTAGACATATCTGCATATAACTTGAGAAAAGAGAAGCCTGTCGGTCGACAAGTTCTCGACCGAGAGGTGTCTCGGTCGACCTTCACTCGACCGAGACGATCTCTGCAATTAGCCGTTAGACTAAACTGACAAGTTAGTTGGCAGTTGGAAATAGACGTTGCATTCAGAGAGCCTGTCGGTCGACGACACTTCGACCGAGTGGGTGTCTCGGTCGACCGTTTCTCGACCGAGACGATCTCTGACAGAATCTGCAGAGTAAAGCAATTAGCCGTTGTTAAAGCAACAACTTTGTATCTAACGGCTAGTTAAGCACTTAGAAACCCCTAGAAGCTGTCTAGAACGTCCTTAAGCATACTTAGGTCATTCCTATAAATAGGACAAGCCATAGGACACTAGAACACACTTCTTACACTTGCTATACTTGAGAAAATACTTGAGCCCTCTTGTGCAATCTGTGTGAACTGAGCTTTGTGATCAATTGGCCATTTTCCCTTTAGCTCAAGCTCGTCCTATAGGCTAGATTTTCCTAACCCTAGCAATCACAAGTCCATCATATTGGCTAGGAAAATCCAAACGCTTGATCTAGGGAAATCAAGCCTTGAGCTACAAGGATAAGTTGTATTTTCTTTTATTCCTTTCTTGTTCCTTGTATTACTTGTACTCTCCTTGCTACTCCAGGTAGGAGGCTGCGGATTGGAGAGGGTGAAGCTCTTCGTGGTGAAGAGGAAGACTTTGGACTACTTCAGAAGGCTGTCTTGACGGGAAGCTACTTCGAGAGGAAGGCTACTTCAAGGGGGAGCTTGAAGTTACTTCAAGGAAGGCTGCTTCGAGGTTGGCAAGACTACTTCAAGGTGAAGGCTGTCCAAAGGGTGTTTAGAAAGTATTGTAAATTTTATGTAACATCCTTGAGAGGTAATAAAATTTAGTACTTTCAAAATCCCGGTTGGGTAAGCAACCGGGTAGTGGACTGACTCCTTAGTATTTGCTAAGGTGGAACCACTCTAAACACCTGTGTTCCTCTTCTTAATCTTTAGTTTGGTTGTTTGAGTTTAAATTATTTTAAAATCTCTATAAAACTCTATTCACCCCCCCCTCTAGAGGTTTTCATTTCCAACACTTGTTCTTGGCACTAAGGCTCACACTTTGTTATTGTCAATCTGTTCTAGTTCCTCTTACATTGCTAGATTCCTTTGATCATCTTTAAGAGCTTCTTTGACATTCATTGGTTCAAGTTGTGAGACAAAGATGATGTCCGCTTGTTCTTTGTTGAAGGAAGCCCACATCTTCACCCTTTTAAAATGATCGCATATGATGATCTCTTTAGGATGATCTTTAGCAAATAGGGGAGTTGGATCCTTCTTTTCTTCTTCTTTTGATTCTTCATCTACTACCACTTCTTTTCCTTTATCATTGATGTTGAGTTCTTTTAATCTAGGAATCACCTCATCTATAACAACATCAGTCACAATATTCTTGGAAATAGAGGGGGTAGTCTCAATAAACTTAACATTGATAGATTCTTCAACTTTAGACAATTCAATGTTAAAAACTATAAAAAATCTAGTTGTAGTTCTATAGCCAAGAAAGAAAGCCTTACAAGATTTAGCATCAAACTTATAGAGAAAATATTTGGTTTTCAAGACAAAGCAAGGACAATCAAACATATGAAATAAGTTGATAGAAGGCTCTCTACCACACCATAACTCATAAGGGTATTCTTTAAGCATAGGATGAGTGAAAACCCAATTTTGCATAAAGCATGCGATACAACCTAAAACTTCTTGGGAGTATCATACTCAAAAAAAATTATTCTAGCCATTTCTTGTAAAGACCTATTCTTCCTCTCAACCACTCCATTTTGTTGAGGCATACAAAAGGAATAAAAATTGTGCATATATCCAGATTCATCACAAAATCTTTCAAACAAATCATTTTCAAACTCCCCCCATGGTTGCTACAAATAGACACAATGCAACATGAAAATTCATTCTTAATTCGTTTGTAAAAAGCCAAAAAGACATCAAGCGCATCACTTTTTGAAACTAAAAATAAAGTCCAAGTGAAACAAGAGAAATCATCGACAACCACAAGACAATATTTACTACCACGAAGTGATTGAGTTCTCATTGTTCCAAAAAGATCAATGTGAAGATGTTCAAGAACCCTCTTGGTGCTAAGGACTCCTTTGGATTTAAAGAGGATTTGGTTTGCTTTCCTTGGGGTACAAGGTTGGCATTCCTCATCCTTGTCAAAGTCCAATTTGGGAAGTCCTTTGACCAAATCCTTTCAGCTCAACTTCTTCAATTGATTCATATTTACATGACCAAGACTATGGTGCTGCAAAGATAATCCATTCTTATCAACAACAAGGCATTTACCAAGAATAGGCTTAAGAGAATCAAGAACAATAGTATAAAGATATTCACTTCTAGTTCCCTTATATATGAAATTATAGGTGAGGGAATCTAGAAACAAGCATTCTAGAGAAGTAAATAGAACAAGATATCCATTATCACATAGTTGTCTACCACTAATTAAATTGTGATGTAGGCCATCCACAAGAAGTACATTCTTTATGCACAGTGAACCACCTACATCACTGTCACCTATCACTTTACCTTTCTTATTATCCCCAAATGTTCAAACCTCCTTTCTTTTTAGTAATAGTGTTGAGGTGGCCTCTATCACTGGTCATGTGCTTTGAGCATCCACTATCAACAGTCCATTTACCCTTTTCCTACATAGAAAGGAGACGTCGGTGCCCAAATCAAACTTTAGGATCCAGAGTAACCTTGGGGACCCATTTCATCTTTGGGTTGGTCCCCTTCTCTTTGTAAGGACAATAAGTATAATAATGATCATCACTCTTGTAATGAGCACAAACCATAGATTACATAGACTTGGAGGTCTCTCCATGGTATATTGGAGACCCGTGGCTCATTTTCTTACCTTTTCCCTTGCTCTTAGGGACTTCCTCATATCCCAAACCACTTCTACCCACTTGTTTGGTAGAGTGCTCTAGGATAATATTTATGGATTTTTTACCTTTGAGGAACTTTTGTAAAGTCTCTGTAAGTCTAGGATTATCATCACTAAGAGTAATGACTGCAAAAGAAAGACTAACAAGTCAACCTCCAAACAAAGAACTTTAGTGAAATAAGATTCCTTTTAAAGAGTAATACTAGCAACTTCATTATTAGGAAAGATAGTCTAGATTTAAGATCATTAACTCTAGAAAGAAGTGTAGCATTTTTAGTTCTAAGCATAGTAAGTTCATAGAGATAGATTATAATTTCATCCTTAATACCATCACATAGGTGTCCAAGATTATTAAACTTGGCAACAAGCTTATCATTTTCAGTTCTAATCAAAATAAATTCATTAAGGCAAGTTTGGCTTTCATCTTTGAGCCTATTGATGTTCCCAAGATAAATACCATTATCTACCTCAATGCCATTGTATTGCAATTCAAGATCAAGAAATTTACTTTGCAAGGAATCTATGTTACCAAGATCATCTTTTTCATTTTTCTCAAGAAAAATAATTTTAGCATATAGATCATCAATGATTTTCCCTAATATTTTCTTCTTAGATTTGAATTTATATTAAGAAGAATGGAAACATTAATCATATCAATGAGAGCATCTTTAGATAGTTCGATCAAGCTTACCTCACTTACCTCAAACACATGTTCACTAGTTGAGGCCATGAGAGAAAGGTTACACCCTCCTTCATTAGAACTAGAATCACTTGAGGAAGACTCCTCCCAAGTGGCATGGGCTGCATCTCTGCTTCTTCTTTCCTTATTCTCTTTTCTGTTAAACTTGGTATCCTTCTTATAGTCCTCCTTATTCTTTGATCTGGTCTTGTTGGTAGGTCTTCTTTTCCTTGGGCAATCATTGTTGTAGTGTCTCTTTTGACCAAACTCATAACACCTTGGAGTAGAGGAGGAGGAGGGATTTCCCTTGAAATGTTTCCCCTTGGAGTAGTTTACTTCATAATCACTAGAGGCTTTGTAACATCCCAATTTTGGATTTAATAAATTTTGGGGTTTTCATAAAATTTCTCACTAGTTGAAATCAAATTTGACCCTCAATGGAAATAACCCAAGTAAATAGAATATCTTTTCTTTTTAATAAAATAAAGATGAGTGGCATAGTTTCATTCTTCATGATGATAGTTAATTCAATGGTAATTATATATAATGAACTTTCTCTCTCCTTAATGCATTAGATCACCAACAAGTATATGAACCGTGATTGGGATGATTTCATCCAATAGACTCAAATGAACTAAGATAAACACTAATTGTCCCTTAAAGGGAAAGTCATTTTGGTTGGGAGCAACCATAATGCATCGAATTTAAATAAGTGATGTAAATTACATTTATGATAATAACTTAAGTTTTAGTCATCAAAACTAGAAAGTACCTACTTAGGGATATTCTAGATCCGAAAATGTTCCTATTGTTAAAATTTGAGGCTAAAATGATCTCATATGCCCTCTCAAAACATTTTGGAAAGTTTCATCAGTAATTATTAATAAAAATTTATCAAATCATTAATAAACCTATAGTTTAGAGGAATTTAGTGTGTCACATGGACTTTGGTCTAAACCAAAGTTAGATTCCCAGTATTCATGGGACTCCTCTGAGCCCAACAAAACCCTACTGCTCTAGACTCTATCTCATCCCTGGATACCTACCTATATATATGAACTCCCTCATCGATGACCGGGGATCATACACAATATGGGAAAACCCTCATCGTCTTTCCTTGAGCGGACTCTCCTCACCATAGTTGTGTTCAATGGTTCTACTACTCATCTTATTCATCGTCAGTGATACGAGAAGAAACTATGACTCCGATTTTATGACCCTAGACCCTTGATGAACAAAGATGGGCCACCCTTGCCATGGAGACCAGTTCGCCGTGATTGGAGGTCTCAAAGCATAGTTGGCCTGATCGTCAGTCTAGCTATGTCAGAGAAGGTTCAGGGTGGCAGCACCCTGTTTCTGGCATGAAAAGGGGGGAGCCGAGTTTGGCTTCCGCATGTGGGTACATGGCTAGGCACGATGACAGAGTCGGGCTGGCTGGGTTGGTTGGAAGGTTAGGCACCACGACGGCTTGATTGTGGAGTAAGAGATAGAGGAGGCTCATCTTGGAGCACCGCTGGGAACCCTCAGCCTGGTACTCTATTTTATAGAGGAAACAGAGGGGGCAGGCTCTCTTCGCGACCTGGGGTTGAAGGCGGACCGACACACGGGTTAAGCGGATCTTGGATCCCTCCCCGCCCCATTTGATGCCTCTCAAGGTAAAACATGCTTCAATTAAATTAAATAATGTTCCAAACTTGTATAAATCCTAGAAATTAGTCTATGTATCAGAAAAATGCAAACCATATATGTTTTTGGATCAAATTTTCAAGACCTAGACAATGGTCAAGAACCTAGGATCTATTTTGATTTGGTTCTCACGAATATCCATACCTATGGTAATTAGGGTTTGGAGATCCTAATCTAGGGTTCAGGCTTTGTAATACAGGTAAATTGAAGATGGGAAGATGAAGGAGATCTTAGGGGATTGTTTCTACTGACCTAGGTAAGTGGTTCATGCCCATGAGTATTTATATTTATCAAACTCATCATATTTTCATAATCCATGCTTTATGTGATCTAGTGTTCTAATATTAAGATATGCAAGTGAGATTTTCAGACATTCATTGTTATGCCCTTACATGTGCCTGATATCTCAAGAAGAGATATGTTATTAAGATTTATAAGAATGATAGAGACTCATAAGCCGGGTTCATGAGAAAATTTAATGATCA
Source organism: Alisma plantago-aquatica (assembly GCA_963693085.1). Lineage (NCBI taxonomy): Eukaryota > Viridiplantae > Streptophyta > Magnoliopsida > Alismatales > Alismataceae > Alisma > Alisma plantago-aquatica. The sequence continues at coordinate 1,855,714,917 of OY856409.1, forward strand.
TGTTTCTATAAGAACTGTTAGTAATAATTCATATTGATGAATAAGACTACAAGAAAAGATATGCGACCAAGATAGTCATACATGATAATGTGGGATAAGAATGTATTAATATTTCAAGTAGAAATGTAATATTTGGATTTCTTAGAATGATTAAAGATCTAAGAATCAAGTATGTGATAAGATTATTTAAGTTTGCAATATAAGATTTTATAAGATTCTTATTTTAAGATTTAACAATTAAGTTTACATGAATGCATTAAGATTCATGTTAATATTTGATTTCATGAGACCTTCAAGAGTTTGAATTATCTTGCCAGGAATCATATTTTAGATATTTTATACTTAAGTTACCCTCACATACTTTACTTTAGTCTCTTTTGCATAGTTGATATTTATATATTTAGTTCAGATCCTTTTTCCTAAGCCTTTAGGCTCAGTTGTGCTATTTATCAATGAAGTCAGTCTATCAAATTAGAGTTTTAGAATAAAGTTTACCCAAATAATAAGAATATTAGATTTAGATTCAGAGTTAGGTTACTCATTGTGTTAGTAGCCAAATATTGAATAAAGATACATGATAAGGGTTTTAGACCCAATCTCAATTATGAAGTAATTGAGATCCATATTCCCATTTAGTTCTAAATTAAGTTTATCACTTAAGAATAAAAGATTCAGATTCAGATTCAGATTTAGAATTCATTACATGCTCAGTACTCAGTAACCAATCTCAGATAAGTTTAGTTATGAGTTTAATATAAGATAAGTTCAGATTCAGTATTCAGTAAAGCTATCAGTATTCAACTTCAGTTCAGATTAAGAATTAAGTAAGTTTAGACTTAAGATAATTAAGTTGAAACCTTCACATAAGACATTATATGATAAGTCCTCATTTAGTAGTCCGGGGATGATTCAGAGGCATCTATTGCCAATTCAGAGGAGTGTTTACTCCAATTCAGAGGTGTTGCAGCACCAATTCAGGGCGTAGCCACACCAATTCAGAGACACCTCGGTGTCATTCAGGGCATGTAGTGCCATTTCAGGGTACTTCAGTACCAATTCAGGGTACTTCAGTACCAATTCAGGGTGTAGATACGCCAATTCAGGAGGACTTATTGTATAATGGTGGCCACAAATAGATAAAAATTGTAAATAAAAGATACTTAAGATTAGAGCATGTCTGTAATCTCATCCACAAGTGTGATGAGAGGAATTCAGATAAGATATTTATGATCTATACACTTTGGCGTAGGCCATGAGACCCAGAGTATAGGTCTCCAGAAAGAAAGAATAGAAAATAAGAGTTTAAGTAATGAGAGATAATATGTTTCTAGATTTAATCAGAGTTAAATATTCGTTTCATATTTATGATGTTCAAGAATCTTTTGTAATATTTTAGTTCTTTAGCAATGTATATTTTAGAATACTCATGCCACTTATGCTAACGACTGTATTTCCCAATGCATGGCTGGGGACGAGACGTCCGCAGGTGAGAAGCAGGAGCAAAATGGATTCCAAAGACTCAAGTACAAGGATAAGATTGGGTGGGGGTGCCAACTATAAGATGATCCTCAAGTTTATAGACTCAACAATATATTTTAATGTTTAGTACTTTAGAGTAGAGACTATGTCTCGAGAGGTTGAGTTAGTTTTCCATGTGATAGCATTTATGTTCCTTTTATAAGAACAATTATGAGAATGTTTCTTATTTTCAATCTGTGTGATTGATTATATTGTTGTTATGAGTGCCAATTTTATGTAATGCCCCTTGAGTGCATGAGTTATGGATAACTCAGTGTAGCTTCTGTTATGTGCATGTATGCGCTTAGGGAGGGTGTTACAATATGGTATCAGAGCAACATTATAGTTGGCCACTAGATGAATTCTCATGTTCTTAATTAAGGTTAGAAAGATAAGTAGTAGCCCTAGGTATAGAAGGAGTAAGTGATTGATATTAGAAGCTAAAGTAGATGTCTAGATCGGAGACAAAAGTTTGAATAAGGATTAGGGTTATGTGCCTAGATGTTTTACACTTTCTATGTTGACACTATAGTTGTATATAGCATCCTCTCTCTTTTTCTTGCAAGTTTGTGGTATGGGACACATGCATATGGGGTTTTGCAGAGAGAATGTTATGTGCATAATCATGCTTGTCTTGTCCTTTCAAGTGCATGTGGTATGGGACATATGCATGAGGAAGTGCTAAGATAAGTGTGATAAGACATGTCACCTATGAATATATGACCGGCCGACATGTATCCAAAGGCGACAAAGAAAATAAGTGTTGGCATTAAAAGTTTGAGACATATAGTCATCTAATCCTAATCATAAACATAGTAAAACCGGGCATGTAAATGAAGGGTAGATATGTTTGGCATAGATACGTAAGTTAGTTTTAAGGGAACCAGAACCCTAATCCAGCCATGGCAAAGAGGAAATATAGAGTCCTTGCCATGATAGATGGTGAATGTATAGTTTAGATCTCAAAAATCATTAGTAGTACATGCACATGTATGCTTAATAACGATAACCATGAGAAATTTTCACCATGCACATGCTTATGAGCCAGTTAGAAAATATTAGAGATAATTGTATGTATAATATGCAAAGCCCTAAGGTGGGTAGAGTGGAAGAATTTCGAGGACAAAATTCATTTAAGGTGGGTAGAATTGTAACATCCCAATTTTGGATTTAATAAATTTTGGGGTTTTCATAAAATTTCTCACTAGTTGAAATCAAATTTGAGCCTCAATGGAAATAACCCAAGTAAATAGAATATCTTTTATCTTTAATAATATAAAGATGAGTGGCATAGTTTCATTCTTCATGATGATAGTTAATTCAATGGTAATTATATATAATGAACTTTCTCTCTCCTTAATGCATTAGATCACCAACAAGTATATGAACCGTGATTGGGATGATTTCATCCAATAGACTCAAATGAACTAAGATAAACACTAATTGACCCTTAAAGGGAAAGTCATTTTTGTTGGGAGAAACCATAATGCATCGAATTTACATAAGTGATGTAAATTACATTATGATAATAACTTAAGTTTTAGTCATCAAAACTAGAAAGTACCTACTTAGGGATATTCTAGATCCTAAAATGTTCCTATTGTTAAAATTTGAGGCTAAAATGATCTCATATGCCCTCTCAAAACATTTTGGAAAGTTTCATCAGTAATTATTAATAAAAATTTATCAAATCATTAACAAACCTATAGTTTAGAGGAATTTAGTGTGTCACACGGACTTTGGTCTAAACCAAAGTTAGATTCCCAGTATTCGTGGGACTCCTCCGAGCCCAACTAAACCCTACTGCTCTAGACTCTATCTCATCCCTGGATCCCTACCTATATATATGAACTCCCTCACCGATGACCGAGGATCATCCACAATCTGGGAAAACCCTCATCGTCTTTCCCTGAGCGGACTCTCCTCACCATAGTTGTGTTTAACGGTTTTGCTACTCATCCTATTCATTGTCAGTGATACGAGAAGAAACTATGACTCCGATTTTATGACCCTAGACCCTTTATGAACAAAGATGGGCCACCCTTGCCATGGAGACCAGTCCGCCGTGATTGGAGGTCTCAAAGCATAGTTGGCCTGATCGTCAGTCTAGCTATGTCAGAGAAGGTTCAGGGTGGCGGCGCCCGGTTTCTGGCATGAAAAGGGGGGAGCCGAGTTTGGCTTCCGCGTGTGGGTACAAGGTTAGGTGCGATGATGGAGCCGGGCCGGCTGGGTTGGCTGGAAGGTTAGGCACCATGACGGCTTGATCGCGGAGTAAGAGCTAGAGGAGGCTCATCTTGGGGCACCGCTGGGAACCCTCGGCCTGGTACTCTGTTTTACAGAGGAAACAGAGGGGGCAGGCTCTCTTCGCGACCTGGGGATGAAGGTGGACCGACACACGGGTTAAGCGGATCTTGGATCCCTCCCCGCCCCATTTGATGCCTCTCAAGGTAAAACATGCTTCAATTAAATTAAATAATGTTCCAAACTTGTATAAATCCTAGAAATTAGTCTATGTATCCGAAAAATGCAAACCATATATATTTTTGGATCAGTTTTTCAAGACCTAGACAATGGTCAAGAACCTAGGATCTGTTTTGATTTGGTTCTCACGAATATCCATACCTATGGTAATTAGGGTTTGGAGATCCTAATCTAGGGTTCAGGCTTTGTAATACAAGTAAATTGAAGATGGGAAGATGAAGGAGATCTTAGGGGATTGTTTCTACTGACCTAGGTAAGTGGTTCATGCCCATGAGTATTTATATTTATCAAACTCATCATGTTTTCATAATCCATGCTTTATGTGATCTAGTGTTCTAATATTAAGATATGCAAGTGAGATTTTCGGACATTCACTGTTATGCCCTTACATGTGCCTGATATCTCGAGAAGAGATATGTTATTAAGATTTTTAAGAATGATAGAGACTCATAAGCCAGGTTCATGAGAAAATTTAATGATCATGTTTCTATAAGAACTGTTAGTAATAATTCATATTGATGAATAAGACTACAAGATAAGATATGCGACCACGATAGTCATACATGATAATGTGGGATAAGAATGTATTAAGATTTCAAGTAGAAATGTAATATTTGGATTTCTTAGAATGATTAAAGATCTAAGAATCAAGTATGTGATAAGATTATTTAAGTTTACAATATAAGATTTTATAAGATTCTTATTTTAAGATTTAACAATTAAGTTCACACGAATGTATTAAGATTCATGTTAATATTTGATTTCATGAGACATTCAAGAGTTTGAATTATCTTGCCAGGAATCATATTTTAGATATTTTATACTTAAGTTACCCTCACATACTTTAATTTAGTCACTTTTGCATAGTTGATATTTATATATTTAGTTCAGATCCTTTTTCGTAAGCCTTTAGGCTCAGTTGTGTTATTTATCAATGAGGTCAGTATATCAAATTAGAGTTTTAGAATAAAGTTTACCCAAATAATAAGAATATTATATTTAGATTCAGAGTTAGGTTACTCATTGTGTTAGTAGCTAAATATTGAATAAAGATACATGATAAGGGTTTTAGACCCAATCTATATTATGAAGTAATTGAGATCCATATTCCCATTTAGTTCTAAATTAAGTTTATCACTTAAGAATAAAAGATTCAGATTCATATTCAGATTTAGAATTCAGTACATGCTCAGTACTCAATAACCAATCTCAGATAAGTTCAGTTATCAATTTAATATAAGATAAGTTCAGATTCAATATTCAGTAAAGCTATCAGTATTCAACTTTAGTTCAGATTAAGAATTAAGTAAGTTTAGACTTAAGATAATTAAGTTGAAACCTTCACATAAGACATTATATGATAAGTCCTCATTTAGTAGTCCCGGGAAGATTTAGAGGCATCTGTTGCCAATTCAGAGGAGTGTTTACTCCAATTCAGAGGTGTTGCGGCACCAATTCAGGGTGTAGCCACACCAATTCAGAGACACCTCAGTGTCATTCAGGGCATGTAGTGCCATTTCAGGGTACTTCGGTACCAATTCAGGGCGTAGATATGCCAATTCAGGAGGACATATTGTATAATGGTGGCCACAAATAGATAAAAATTGTAAGTAAAAAATACTTAAGATTAGAGCATGTCTGTAATCTCATCCACGAGTGTGATGAGAGGAATTTAGATAAGATATTTATGATCTATACACTTTGGCATAGGCCATGAGACCCAGAGTATAGGTCTCCAGAAAGAAAGAATAGAAAATAAGAGTTTGAGTAATGAGAGATAATATGTTTCTAGATTTAATCAGAGTTAAATGTTCGTTTCATATTTATGATGTTCAAGAATCTTTTGTAATATTTCAGTTCTTTAGCAATGTATATTTTAGAATACTCATGCCACTTACGCTAACGACTGTTTTTCCCAATGCATGACTGGGGACGAGATGTCCGCAGGTGAGAAGCAGGAGCAAAATGGATTCCAAAGACTCAAGCACAAGGATAAGATTGAGTGGGGTGCCAACTATAAGATGATCCTCAGGTTTATGGACTCAACAATATATTTTAATGTTTAGTACTTTAGAGTAGAAACTATGTCTCGAGAGGTTGAGTTAGTTTTCCATGTGATAGCATTTATGTTCCTTTTATAAGAACAATTATGAGAATGTTTCTTATTTTCAATTTGTGTGATTGATTATATTGTTGTTATGAGTGCCAGTTTTATGTAATGCCCATTGAGTGCATGAGTTATGGATAACTCAGTGTAGCTTCAGTTATGTGCATGTATGCGCTTAGGGAGGGTGTTACAGGCTTCTTCTTCACTAGAGGGAGGAGTAGGTTGGCAAGCAATTTTTTGTTGAATAAAAATGGCCTCCACTTGAGCTTTGAAGGCATTTTACTTAATCTTCTTGGAATCCTTCTCTTCTATCTTTTCCTCTTCTTCTTGCTTGTCAAGTCTAGTCTCTTAACTTTGGTGATTCCCAGTGAGATCTTCAGTAGCAATTTCACCAAGGCTTCTTGTTTCTTCAATGGAGGTCACCTTGGATAGCGACATCTTGGGAAGAGATCTAAGGATCTTGGAGTTGATAGTGCCTTCATCCATAGGTTGTCCCAAAGAAGCAAGTCCATTCACAATGGTATTAAGCCTAGAATACATCTCTACAACTCTCTTTTTCTCACCCATCTTGAAGTTCTCAGGAGACCTTTGAGCATGTAGACCTTGGACTCCATGACTTGTTTGGTCCCTTTCAGGTAATGCATCGTAGGTGGTGTCCCAAGGAGGGACCCATTTGAATTTTGAAGGAGTGAGGGCTACATAGATAATGCTAATGGCCTTTGCATTCAGTTGGGATTTCTTCAAGGTAGCTTCATTCTAAGTATCCACATCTCGTTCTGGCTCCTTATAGGGAAGGACGACTACTTTCCATATGTCTTAGCTCATCCATTGCAAGTAGAACTGCATCCTCCTCTTCCAATAGAGGAAGTTTGTGCCATCAATGATTTGAGGTCTCCTTGAGATTCCACCCTTCAAGTTGAGAGAACCCAAAAGTTTGTCACCCATCTTCTCATCTAGTGGGAGATCTTAGTGGGAGAAGAGTGTGACTCTGATACCACTTGTAGGATCAATGGGCTCTAAAGGGGGATTGAATAGAACTAAAACACTTAAATAAAATTCATTAGACCTTCAAATTATATCAAGATATAAGATTGTAAATATGGAATCCTGGTGAAAGTGAACATACATATCAAGGATGAGAGAGATTGAATAAGATCAAGAACACAATCTATGTATAGTGGTTCTGAACTCCAAACTAAGAGAGTGTACAACCGCCACCTAAAGAGGTCAATCTCTAGGATTTTGTAATCATTGCACAATTCTTATATTCCATTAGAGATACAATATGACCTTCCTTTTTCATGGGAAAGGATACATAGACTTCCTTTTAAGGATCAAAGGAGACAATAACCTTACAAGGAATTACCTATCCTAGAGAAAGTTTCTTCAACCTCTACAAGGGCTTACCCACTTTTACAATAATCTAGACACCTTCACCAAGGAGCTCTCACAAGTCTTATACCTTGAAGGAATTACCCACTCTTCTCTTAGAATTTCAGCCTTCAACTTCACCTTCACCAAGGAGAAGCTTTCACCTTCATAGCTTGAGAGAAAGGATTGGGAAAGGGAAGATTGAGAGCTTCACAAGGAGCAAAATGAAGAAACTATCTCACAAATAACCTATCTCACTCAGATTGATGTTGATCTATAGCAAGCAAGAGAGAGAAAGGGTCTCTTAGTAGACAAATACACTCAACTATAACTAGGAGCATAAGAAGCAAACTTGGGATGAAGCCCAATGGTCTCTTGTATAGTTGAGGGTGTCTACTAGCTAGTAGATGCACTTGGGTGCAAATTCTAGTCATTTGGGGTGTTGCAATGGATCAATTTTTGAGTTTTACAACACTTCAACGACTAGAAACACTTTTTCTGCACATTCCAGACACCAAAGTTGGCCGAGTTTCAATAAAGATAACTCGACTGATAACACTATCTGACAAAGCAAATTTGAGTTGTTGGTCGAGTTTATCTTGGATAAAACTCAACCGACAACTTAAATTTGATTTTTCATGTGTAGAGGTGTTGGTCGAGTTTGTCTCGGGGAAACTTGATCCACCATGGCAGTTCCCCAGATCCATCAAGGGTGACGATCGAGTTTATCTTAGATGAAACTCGACCAACAAAAGTACCTGTGATGAATTTTGGAAATTTATATATAAGTGCTTAAAATTTTTTTATAAGTGCATTTTATATTTTTCTCATCTTAGTTACAAGTCATAGAATCAATACAAATGATTTACAAAATAATATTAAGGATTTTAGGGCATTTTCCACAAAAATGCATTTGTATTGATTTTGGCTTGTATTTGGTCAAGCTAGAGCTTTATTGAATTCATACCTTTCATGTTCCTAATACATGAATCAATCTCAAATAGACATATTAGATACATATGAATGGAATGGTTAAGTCATCATCAAAATGTAGACAATGTATAAGTGTTAGGTCAACATCTGGAACTATCTCAGTCAATGGACACCGCCTAAAGCGTTATTATGAAGATGAAGTTTTCACCAAGAAAGCAAACATGGAGCTGTCCCATGAACCAGTCACAAAATAATGACATCTCAAGCATCAAACTACATGACTATAAACAAAGAACTACTTGGGAGGCAGCCCAACCATCTATATTTTGTTTTACGTTTTCCTTTATTTTTATTGTTTTTCTTTTCTTAGATAAACTTCCCTTATAAAATGTTCTGTCACTTTGATAGATAATTATTTTTCAAATGATTATTGGTTGATGATCCCTTCATAGGGACCCACTGACCTAAACTCTTAATTGCTTGACATTTTCATTTTATACTCATCGATGAGCTGCAGAGAAGGTTGTCGACATTTAGCTATCAACCTTTTCCCATGAGGTTGTCGATCTTGCCATAGATGGGCTGTTCGATAGTTTCAGATAATGAATCTATTTACACAAATAAAATTCACAGCCTCTTGAACCTCGCCTATAAATAGAAGACCCTATGGTAATTTCTTTTCACTGCATCCTATTTATAATGAAGCTCTGCCTCTTTTCACCCCTTCCCATCGAAAGGCTTCTAGATGAAACCTATCGAACACACCACTCGACAACCTTACAACTAGAATCTTGTTGATACACATTTTGACCTTGAGAACTGAATTCTATCACCTGCTTTCCTTCTAAACACCACTCGACATGTTCCCCTATCGACCAAACACCTCGACGAGATGTTATCGATGAGATGTTTTCTTCTTTCCTTCTTATTTTTCGATGTCGATCTTTTACCCCTAGAGATTGTTGATCGTAATATCAAATGCCTATGTCCCTATTAACCAAACTTCTAGACAACACTTCTTTCTCAACTACTAATCCTAACATTCTTATTCTTGAATTATCTTTTGATCTGGTAATGGCTTTCCTTGAAGGAGATACAAGTGGAACTAACATTGCACCAAGGTGTGGTGAGAAGTGCACACATCTTGAATCTTTAAAAGCTGAGGGTAGCAAGAGGATGTGTGCCTCTGAGTCTAACATGGACACAACTCAAGGCACACAATTTGAGGTTCTCTACTTGGGAACTTTGTGGCCTCATAATAATGAGAATATGGATGCTTACAAAGCAATGAAGAAGCCCACCTACAAGCCTAACCACTTCACCTAAAAATCCACTCTCAAAGAACATGGCATTTGGTATTGAGTGTCTAATATTCTTGCAAACTCCAACCTATCTTGTTTGTGTTTAGCCAATCCTAAATCTTTTGTGGAGGAAACAATGGGGTTTATGTCCTCAATCAAAGAAGTATCCATCAAACTGGTTGATGATCCTACAAGTAGAGACAGAGAGATCTAGGTCCACATCAACAACGTTGGTCAGGTCCTTACTGAGTTGGTGTTGAATAAAATCTTTAGCTTATTGGATGATAAAGACATAAAGGTTAGCACTGGCCTGATAGACAAGGATGACTCTTGTTTTACCGGTAGCACTTATTGGGCTAAACTGATATGAAATCATCTATACAAATATAGAACATCAAAAGATTCAATTGTGCATTCTGGTCTATTAAGAATTATTCACAAGATTGTTGCCAATGTTCTATCACTAAATCAAAGATGGGTAGCATCTATGTTGAAGAACTCTACATTCTATCTCTCATGAAACGCTTCTGAAATGGCAAAGACAACAACATTATTTTCAATGATACAATCTGATTATCACAAGGGATGATCTTCTTGAAACCCTAAGGATTGGGGGTTATATGTCACATAGCCTTATGATGGTTTATCAATTCCTCCTCATCCAAAGTGTTGTTGATGTCGACATGGCTGGACCATATTTACAAATAGATCTCTATGAATAGGTTGATTCTGGATTGCTCATTCAACACCTACAATCATCCATTCCAAGTTACATCTTTCTCCCTATTCTCCATGACAATCACTCTACTTTACTTTTCATTTTCACTTGTGAACGACAAGTCATATTCTATAATAGTTCTGATGCTGCTTATAGCATTGAAGGTTTCTGACATTCTACCTTAATTCAAAGCGAGTATGAACCCATAATTGATACTTTTGCTAAGACACTCGTTCCTCAAATCGATCAACATGGCAATGGATATGCTTCTTAGGAGCCAAATAAATGGAAAGTTAGAAGGTTTTTCCATCACAACCCAAACAACATCGTATTTCCAATGATTGTGGACTCTATGTCCTACACTAAATGTACTCTATTAGAGTTCTTCACCCTACTATTGAAAAGTGTTTTGGTGAAAATTATCACTATCTATGTGCAAATTATGCCATAATGCTTCTAAATTATGAATGGGAAACAATAGACCTCTGACGATAATCTCCCATGTTTACATTTTTCTCCCTTCTTTTCAAGATGTGAGGATATTATGTGTTGTAAGTTTGGCAAGGCGTATTCCTGTGAGATAGGAATTCCCAATATCACAACAAACTTCATTTTATTCCCTTTTTAGCATTTTTTTTGACATTTTTTCTTATTTTCATTATCTTTTTGATAATGTTTCATGTACAAATCCATGAAGAGGCAGATGATCAAAAACTCCAAAGAAACTTAGTTTCTTTCAAGCTATATCTTTTCAAGAAGACAACAGTCAGAATGATTATTTTGTTTATTGATGTAGTTTTTATATTTTTCTTTGAGCAAAATATTACTTCTTCCTCTATTTTGATTTTAACCTCAAAACATAATCAGAAGAATCCTGTCAAAAATATCTAACCAAGAGCAAAAATCATATTCCATTAAAGGCATATTCTCACAACAAGAAGAAAGAGCTACCTCATTTTCCACTCATTCCTTTCATTTCATTCAAAATCTAAAAAGAGTGAGGACCAAAAAATAGAGAGTGAAAAAAATTAGAGAGTCATGACATGCTTCTAGTCAAAATAGCTATCAAAATGGTATATTGTTGTGCTCATGAACACAAATATGTCACTTTTGCTAAAACTCTAAAGATTAAGAATACACCCCCCAATTCCAATGGTGTTAAAGGTATGGAAATTTGGGGAAATGGTACTTAGGATGTAAAATAACTGCTCTGAAATCAAAAGGTTTGGAATGTAGGGACCACTTGCCCACTTAACAGACTTGTACATGAATGAACCAAGAAGAAGGAAGGGTACCCAAAATCTTTTTTGCATACCCATTCGTTCAACCACCTATAACCAGATGAGAGTGAAAGCTACTTTGAAAAGTGAGATATATGTATGAGATGAGTTTATGAGCAAAAACAACCGCAAAACAATCAAAGTAGGAATCTTCTAAAACATGATGTTTTTTCTGAGTTTATCACTTTATAATTAAGTGAATGCTTTTGATAAAAGGTTGAAATAAAAATGTTCTTTCAGTAAATAATGAAATCACCTATTCAATGTGATTTATATAAAGACCCTATTAGCTCGAGCACAAGATAAATTCTAAGTTTGGAGGAGTTGATAACGTAAGAGCCCTGACCTAGCTTAGTGCTTGATCTTGCTTGCTTTTGCCTAATAAGATGCTTAGACCTTAATATAATCTCTTGTGATTCTTTAATAACATGTAACTTTCTTATGCTTTCAGTTTGGTCCATTTTGCTTGAAGTTCGAGCTAGTTATGCTATATGTGCTTATTTTGGACCTAACTGCAATTTACCCATGTTGAGGGTTATCTTGTAATTTGACACATGTTTTGTATGCATTCTATGTTTTTACATCATAAGGGAGAGTATGATGTTGGTGGGAACCTTGTTTTACCTTGGATATTGAGGTGACATCAAGAGTGGATGTTTAGGGTTTGCTTTGGTGCCTCGTGTAGATGGTTGACCTTGTTCAAGTGTTGACCCATTAAGTTGGTTTTTAGAGACCACCTCTATGTTTTCTTGACTCTAATCTCTACAATCAAAGGTGTTTTTGGTATGTCTTGAGTCCCCTTCGATCGAAGAAGCTTGGAGATCTCTCTTAGGTCGATGAGAGACCTAGGGTGTTGAGGTGTTTTGGTCTTCGATCGATGAGCCTTGTAGGCTATGTTTCTCTTTGAGTGATGATCCTTTGGTCCAAGTGAGGTCTCTGATCTACCTTGGTTTCCACTATCCTAGTTGCATGCATGGTTTTATGGTTGCATTGTTGCTCTATGATGGAAAAGTGGCATGTTTAGTTGGACACCTATCCTTCCTTATCTCTCTCCTATCCTTGGATATATATACCTCCCTCTTTGCATGCACATGATCCTTTTTCATCCTCTATTTCTCTCCTCTTTCTTGGAGAATGTCCCCTTTGGTGTTTGGAAGAGAAGGAGCTCAAACTTGGTGCAAGGAGGCTGAACCTTACATGTGGTGATCTAGGGTTGGAGCATCTTCCTTTGTTGATCCTTTGGTGATCCTTATGATAGGTAAGTGGTTTATCATTCTTGATCTTGTTTTTCTTGAAACCCAACCCTCTCTTTTCTTCTCTTGGCCGAACCATGGTTCTCCATGGTGGTCCTTTTGAGGGACTTCTCTCCAATGGATGTTGAATCCATGGTTTTCCATGGTAGTACCTATGTGAGATGGTGATCTCCTCTTTCCTCTTTCTTTTCAGTTTAGGGTTTGCACCCTCTTCTCTTGAGCTTTGCTTTGACCTTGGTTTTAACTTCTTCTCTTGAGGTGATCTTTCTTGGCTGTGGAGTTGATCCAAGTTGTGATTTTATTCTCTCTCTTGGAACTTTGTGGCTTGGGAGTTGATCTTCACTTCAAGGGGGGGTTATATAACTCTCTCATCTACTATTGTTACACCTTAATCTTACATGCAAAGCTGATCTTATCTCTAAAACGTGGTTATATGTTGTTTGATGATGATACCTTATTCCAGGGTTTATGATTATGTAGTAATCTTACATAGATTAGCTCTTTTTCCTAAGCCATAGTTCTTATTATTGAGTTTTAATAGATGGTGGAAGTACTAGTTTAACATGCACATGTTTAAACGTTGGTTTCCCATCATGGTTATGGTTCGATTTCTATACTTTGGTTATTGAGATTTTGGATGCATATGATGGTTTGGAACGTTGGGTTTTCCCCTCATGATTTTGGTTTGGTCATCCCTATTTTTTGATGATCGGATTCTAGGGTTTTGAATGGTGCTTTCCATAATGAACCCATCTTCATGCTTGATTTTGGTTTCATGATGTTGATTACCTCGTTGATCTTGGTTTTGAAATGTTTGCTCTCTCTCTTGATGGTTCCAAGTAGAATTTCCTTTGATCGATGAAGTTGGATGCACTTGGGTTGTTTGTGTGATCTTTTTTGTATGGTAAAAGAAGATGACCATGTGTATTCAATCAAGGAAGTTTGTTCTCTTGATTCCTTCATTCTCTATGGTTGTTTCTCATGTGCCGTTGATGGTTGAGCCTCCCTTTTGATCGATGAAGTGGTGAGGTGATCTTTGATTGTTGAAGATGTCTTCGACCTAGAATTTTCCCTTTGGTCAAGTTGGGATAATGTTTCTCTTCGATAATTTAGGTTGATGGTCGTTGACCATATCAGTTGATTCACTTCAGTTGCCTAAGACTGTAGTTTGGTTTCCCTTCGATCGATGGAAATTCCTAATCATGTGTTTGGCTTGTATTGTTGACATTAATAGGTGCTCCAAGAATATGGGAAGTGCTGAATTAGGGTTGGATGTTATATGCGGCTTTGGAAAATCTTAATCAGATATATACGAGAAACTGTTACTCTAATCTTGAGTACGTGGTGCTCAATGTTTACTTGCTTGAATGATTATCATATATTGAAATATTTCTTTGTCCTACTTGTGAAACCCTTATCCTATAGGTTGGGTAAACATCATAGCTTGTGAATGCTGTGATATCTTTATGTTGTACAAGGTGATTATTATGAGCCTTTATGAGGCATGATCAGATAATGATGTTATGTAGGAACTATGTGAATGGGTCTTATGACCTGGAAGAGGCTTTGTGCCTAATTTGATGTGTTATCCTCTAGTGATGTAATGAGGGATGATTATCCCATGATGATATGATAATGGTGATGGCCTGGTATAAAGCAGTGAGATAATATCATGAGATGATGTGATTAGCCTTATGGTTAATACATTTGATATCTTTTGACATTGCAATCTACCCTTACTTTTTGTATAATTTGTTTAGGGTTTATACATTGTAACTTGATTGATGCATTAAAAGATACCCAATTGCCAATAACTAATCAAGTGAAACCCTAACATTGTAGTTGCCCTGAGCCATAGATCCATCTTTAGCATTAGTACTTGATAGATGGTGAAACGAGGAATTCCTAAGGGAAACTTAGAGTGCATATTGTTGAATATGCAGGGGTGCAAGTTGAGGATATATCCTTGCATCCACAATTAAAGGTTATGAAGGATGACTACGGTCATGCCCCAATAGGAGAATGACTACGGTCGTATCTCAGTATGTGATGTGATAGAGGACAGCTGTGGTTGTACCTCAGATGATTGGGTTTGTATACCATATTTTCTAGTGCCGTGCCTATATACCAAGGTGGACTAGACTGATTTGCAGTTTGACTCTATATGCCACTGTGGCAAACCCAGACTTACCAAGGGTGTGGGAGATCATAGGAGTCTAGTCCTCCTAGATCTTGTATGGCATTGATTTTGAATTAGGAGTGGTCAGTTGGAGTATGAGTGGTATACCTCATCTCCACAAGGCGTAATCAAAGACATAATACAACATGTAGTATATTTCTTAGGGTTATACACAAATCACATTGGATGACCCTCTTCCTTGCTTCTTATACTATGCAACTAATAACGATTATACATGTTCTTCATATTTTTCTAATAGTATATGACGTCCTACTGATTAGTTGTAGCTACTTAATCTACTTAAGCTGTGTTATCAATTTTATTTATTCATTTAGCAGAATATGCTCATCCTGATAATAGTATTTCTGATGAATGCATATTCATCTCTTATTTTTACTTCATTTAGAATAATTAATTAGGACTTTTTTGTTAATTTTAGCTAATTCAAAAATAAATAGCACTTTCATCTTCTTGATATACTTTTCTGAATTCTTATGATATTTTTCTTAATTTTTAGTAATTATCTAAGTAATTAAATCGAGAAAAGAAGAGATGAAGGTAGGAGGCAATTCAGTTTCCCGCAATGCTGACTTAAATGCATACCTTGCACCAAAATTAGCATAACTCTCACATCCTAAGGAGGAATTTAATGTTCAAATATGATTTGGAAAGGCAATTCAAAGGCTTACAGGAAAATCATATTTTCGGGTGCACTTTAAATTATCTAGACAACGGAAATTCGCTCGAAATTGCTGCTGCAAGAATCTGCATTAAAGAAAGACAATCAAGAGTTTGTTGACTAGATCTAAAAATTTAAAAGGATGGCTCCCTCTCTTTTTCCCCCTCTTTTTTTAGATAGCCTACCCCTCCTTCTCCTATAAAAGGAAGGGCACTTCCTCCTCCCAAGGATCATCTTGGATTTCTTGTATTTTGGAATTCTGCAACAATTAATCTTGTAATCATTCTCATATTATGCAATAAAGTAGGCTTTGGTTCAAGCACAGTTCTTTCATTCTTGTTCTTGTCTTTTCTCTCCGCCTTAGTTTTAATCCTCTTCTTTCCGTTCTTCAATTCTGGAGCAAGGAACAAAGAGCTAAGCCATTTCATCATCTCTAGCATAAGGATTAATTTCCTGATTTCTGGGCTAGACTATGGCTTCATTTATTTCTTCCTCCATCTCCCATTTCTCCATGTGTGAGTAGTCTTTTATCAGGGCAAGGGGAATAACCCCTTAGCCATGGTTTTAACGACTTCTTCTTAAATGATTAGATGGTAATCGATTTTAATTGAATGATTGATCTTCAGAGCGCATGTTAATCTGGATGGATATGACCATGGAAATCCGGATTTAGAACAATAAAATCGATTACATAGACGTTTTGATATGACTGTGGATTTTCGTCTTTTAGGATGATAAACTAGGAAGCATGAGCACCAAGACCAATGGGCTCATGTGGAGTTTCTCTTTTGTGAGTTTTTAATTCGCAAGCCTTCAGCAAATCGTCGTTTAAGATTTAGTTGTTATCACCTAGGCTAAGGTGGTGAAAACCCCTACGAGCCTCGATTTCCTTCTCTTGATTTAATCACCGCATCCTTTGTCTTCTTTAATCCTTAGTCTTCCATTCATATAGTTTTGCTTGTGTTAACAATCTTTTTATTATTTTCTTGTGCATGTTTATTCTTGTTAAGTACTTTTCTTCTTGCATTAGTGTAATCACACAAAACCCCAACTGGACTTTACTTTCTGCTTTAATAAAAAGAAAAATACCAAAAACAAATAATAAAGTTCTTCAATCTTTGGGTTCTAAAGAACAATCTCTAATAGTTGTCCTATGGGATCGACCCTTCTATACTACCCTTAAAACTGGAAGTAAAAAAGGTTTAAACTCTAGGATTAACCATCTTAGTGATTGATATTGCAAAACGACGAGTATCAATTTGGCGCCGTTGCCGGGGACAACGGATTGTTTTTTCAAACCCCAAAACAATTTTGAAAAACTTTTTTTTCTTTTTTTTCATGCCTTTCGAGTAACATTCCAGAAGTGTACTCCTCTTTCTGCCGAGTTTCCATTCCGGCAGTACGTTTTTTCTGCACACGAAATAACTGCTTTAATTGTGCATGCGACGCTCGAACGACGATTTTCAACC
This sequence comes from Alisma plantago-aquatica, assembly GCA_963693085.1. Classification (NCBI taxonomy): domain Eukaryota; kingdom Viridiplantae; phylum Streptophyta; class Magnoliopsida; order Alismatales; family Alismataceae; genus Alisma; species Alisma plantago-aquatica. The sequence goes on from OY856409.1 coordinate 1,855,732,206, forward strand.
TTTCGATCCGGAAATAGAAAGAACCTTTCATCGTCGAAACCGTCAAAATCTAGTAACAATGAATGAAGACGAGGTCGCCCGTAGAATCGACCAAGCTCTCGCAGCTCAAAGAGAGCTCATCCAAGCCGAACAAGCAGAAAGAGAAGCCGCTTTGCGAGCAGCCTTTAAGGATGAACAAGAAAACATAGAAGTCGATAGGAGGGAAGCTGAAAGGCAAAAACAATTAAAAGACTTTTCTGTTCCCAAAATGGCCTATGCACAACATCCAGTTATACCCCCCGATATCATTGCTCCACAATTTGAAATCCGAACACAATGGATCACTATGCTGCAAACCAACCCCTTCTTTGGCAACAATGGGGAAAGTTGTCAAGATCATCTTCAAAGGTTCATTGACCTTTGCTCTTTGAATAAAATCCCAGGTGTCTCTGAAGATGCCATCCGCCTTAGGTTGTTTAAGTATTCCCTCTCCGGACAAGATAACATCTGGTAAAACACCATGGAGAGTGAAGAACATGTCACAACTTGGGCAGTTCTACAAAACAAGTTCCTTGAAAAATTCTACCCCCCGTCTCTCACTTATGAACTTAGGGGTCAAATAACTCACTTTTCTATGTCCCAAGGAGAGTATTTAGGTGAAGCCTGGAAAAGGTTCAAGGATTTACTTAGGAAGTGCCCCCACCATGACATCTCTCAAGCCCAACTCATAGAGATTTTCTATCATGGTGTTGATGATGATAACAAATTTTTTCTTGATTCCTCATCTAGAGGAAATTTCATGCATCAAAGTTTAACTAGTGCATGGGAGGTAGTTAAACGGGCTTCTGAAATAAGGGCTATAATAGGTATTGGAGGAATCCTTAAGGTAGCTAAGGCAGAAGTTAATAATGATATCCAAAGCATAGCGGAAAGCCTAAAATTAATTTCCTTAAAACAAGATCGGTTAGAGTCATCCTTGGTCACCCTTAGGGAGTCACCCCAACAACTAAAAGCCATGGATTCCTTTTGTGGTATTTGCCAAGGATGCGACCATACCACCCTCCACTGTCAATACCTCTACAACATGCCCACGCAACCTGAAGTAGGTCAACAACCAGAAGACCTTAATTCGATCCATACAATACTAGGCCAAGGTTACTACAATCCCAACCAACCTAGAAATTACCCCGGTTTTCAGTACGGGAACCCTTCAGGTGCTGAGAACTCTAACCAACTTCAACAAAGACCTCCCTATCCTCAAAGTACCAATTGACCACCACCTGGATTCCCATACAACAATCAAAGAAATTTTGGAAATCACCAAAATCGACAACACTACCAACAATTCAAAAACCTAAACCTTCCACCCCAAAATCTAAACCAACCTCAACCTCCCCAACCACCTCAAAATGTCATCCCTCCTCCTCCCCCAAGTAATCCTAACTGGACAAGCATAGAACAAACCCTCGTAGCCATACAAGCCCATCAAAAGGCAACTGACGCACAGTTGGCCCGCCTGTTTGCCCAACAAAAACCTCATGCTGGGACTTTCACAGGACAACCTTAAAACAATCCCAAACATCCTGAACAACTCAAGGTAGTCTCTACTCATTCGGGTAAGGTGCACACCCCTCCCCCTTTAAAAGAATCTTCGGACCCTCCTCTAGAATTCGAGGATGAGGACATGGTAGTTGTCGAACCCGAAGTCACACCCAAACCATCCGTCCCCGAAACCCCTCAAGTGGAAGATGAAGAACCAGTTTACAAACCCCGACCTCCCTATCAAGACCGCCTCAAACAAACAAGACTTGATGCCCGTTTCATGAAATTTAGGGATGTTATGAAAAACAAACATGTCGACATTCCCTTCCTTGATGCTTTGGCAGACATGCCCGCCTGGTCCAAGTACATGAATTCTCTCTTGACTAGGAAGTATGTTACTAAAGAATACGAGACTGTTAAACTTTCTAGGACTACCTCTGACATTATCCTAAGTAAGATGCCTAAAAAACAGAAGGATCCAGGTTCTTTTGGAATAGGATGCTACTTAGGTGACAATGCTTGTAGGAAAGGCCTAGCAGATTTATGAGCTAGTATATCCATCATGCCATATAGTCTTTGCAAAAGACTAGGATTCAATGACATGTTACCCACAACCATGACCATCCAACTGGCGGACTCATCCACAACTAAGACCATGGGAATCATAGAAGACATTCTGGTTAAAGTTGGAAATGATGCATACGTCCCTTGTGATTTTGTGATCATGGATATCAAGGAAGATTTACGCTACCCCCTCATTTTCGGACGTCCCTTCTTAGCCAGTGCTCGTGCCTTAATTGATGTTGAGGCTGGTACCATTGTGTTAAGACTAGGGAAGCAAAACCTAGAGTTTAGGGTGTTTGAAAGTATGAAGGGACCTAGTCTTGAGGAAGAAGTCTACCTCCTTGATTACATTGATGAATTAAACCAACTAAGGCAAGAATGGGAATTAGTTGATGACCCCCCTATGAACTTCTCTCACCATCCCCGCCGAATGTGATTTTGATAATGAACCATCAAACCAACTTAAGATTCACTTGGAAAACTTTGAGGAAATCCCATGTGCCGAGATTGAAGACCTTAAGATGATCTCCACCATAGAAGAACAACATGAACCACCAAAGGCCCCAGAAATGAAGGCTCTCCCCATAGGTCTGAAATACGCGTTTCTGGATGAACAACAATTATGCCCTGTTATTATCAATTCTGACCTTACCATTGAATAGGAAAAAATGCTTATGGGAGAACTTAGGAAAAGGAGAACAGCCTTAGGGTACAAAATGACGGAATTGGTTGGGATAGATCAATCCATTTGCATCCACAAAATCCTAATGATTGAAAATAGTAAACCTTCCCGAGACCCACAAAGGAAACTCAACCCAAACATGAAGGAAGTTGTTCGTCTTGAAGTAATTAAACTTTTGACTGCAGGAATCATCTACCCCATCTCTGACTCTCCTTGGGTCATCCCTGTCCAGGTCATCCCCAAAAAGGGTGGGACCACAGTCGTTAGGAATGAGAAGAATGAGCTCATTCCCACCCGTACATTCACAGGGTGGAGAATGTGCATTGACTACAGGAAACTCAACAAAGAAACTAGGAAAGACCACTTCCCTCTTCCCTTCCTCGATCAAGTTCTTGAATGTTTAGCTCATCAACAATACTTTTGCTATTTAGATGGCTACTCAGGTTTTTATCAGATCCCCATTCATCCTGAAGACCAAGAGAAGACCACTTTCATATGCCCTTTTGGTACATACGCTTTTAGACGAATGCCCTTTGGCCTATGCAATGCACCAACCACTTTTCAAAGATGTATGTCTGCCATTTTTTCAGGGTTAACTGAGACTGTCATGGAAGTGTTAATGGATGATTTCTCTGTCTATGGAGATAGTTTCACTTCTTGCCTTGGAAACCTCTCCCTTGTTCTTGATAGATGCATCGAGTCACATTTAGTCCTTAATTGGGAAAAGTGTCACTTTATGGTCAAAGAGGGTATTGTTCTAGGTCATAAGGTGAGAAACCAGGGCATTGAAGTTGACCAAGCCAAGATTGAGGTAATCACCAAGCTCCCCCCTCCCACCTCAGTCAAAGACATCCGATCCTTCTTAGGACATGCTGGTTTCTATCGACGATTCATCCGTGACTTTTCCAAAATTACAAAACCTCTCACCAATCTTCTTCAAAAGGAGGTGCCTTTCCATTTTGATACGACATGTATGGAGAGCTTTCTATGTTTGAAAAAGGCTCTCACCACCACCCCTATCATCCATGCTCCTGACTAGGCCTTACCCTTTGAAATCATGTGCGATGCTAGTGATTTTGCTGTAGGTTCCATTTTAGGACAAAGAATTGACAAAAAACATCATGCCATTTATTATGCATGAAAGACCTTAGATGAAGCTCAGTGAAATTACACAGTCACCGAAAAAGAAATGCTAGCCATTGTCTATGCATTCGATAAATTTTGCTCATATCTTGTTGGTTCAAAGGTTATTGTGTACACTAATCATGCAACTATTCGCTACCTCATGACCAAAAAGGATGCCAAGCCTAGACTCATAAGATGGATTTTGTTATTACAGGAATTTGATCTAGAAATCCTAGACAAAAAGGGCTCTGAAAATGTCATGGCTGACCACCTCAGTAGACTTAGCTATAGCCCCATTGATGAACATCCCATAAATGAATCCTTACCCGATGACCAATTGCTCAAGGTTGACTCCCAATTTCCTTGGTTTGCTGATTTTGTAAACTATTTAGCTGCAGGTGTATTGCATCCCGAGTATACGGGACATTCTAAATCTAAATTTTTACATGATGTCAAAAATTATTATTGGGATGAACCTTATTTGTTTCGACTTTGTGCCGATGGTTTGTATCGTCGTTGTGTATCCCACGAAGAAAGCATCACCATTTTGGAACAATGTCACTCTGGCCCCTATGGTGGTCATATGAGTTCCCAAAAAATGGCTAGAAAAGTCCTACAATGCGGATTCTTTTGGCCCACCATCTTCAAAGACTCATATGATTATGTGCTTTCATGTGACCAATGTCAAAGGACGGGTAATATCTCCAAGTGTGACCAAATGCCTCTCACCTCTTGGTAGGAATTAGAGATCTTCGATGTCTGGGGAATCGACTATATGGGCCCATTTCCTTCTTCTTATGGGTTTACTTACATTTTAGTCGCAGTCGATTATGTGTCAAAGTGGGTTGAAGCCATACCCACTAAAACGTATGACTCTAAACCTGTTAAGAAACTCTTTAAAGATGTCATTTTCCCTAGATTTGGAGTCCCTCGCACCGTCATTTCTGATGGGGGATCCCATTTTTTGGAGAAAAGTTTTGAGGCTCTCTTGAAAAAATATGGGGTTTATCACAAAGTCGCCACTCCTTACCATCCTCAGACCAGTGGGTAGGTAGAAGTATCCAACAGACAAATAAAATCAATTTTAGAAAAAACTGTTGGACGCACTAGGAAAGATTGGGCGTTAAAAATCAATGACGCTCTGTGGGCATATCGTACTGCCTCCAAAACACCCTTTGGTACCACCCCTTTCAGACTGATCTACGGTAAGTCATGTCACTTACCAATAGAACTAGAGCACAAAGCAAGCTGGGCCATCAAAACTTTGAATTTTGACCTTTCCATGGCTGGAGAGAAACGTTTTCTCCAAATAAATGAGCTTGATGAACTTAGGATGAGTGCCTACGAAAATGCAAGAATCTACAAAGACCGAACCAAAATGTGGCATGATGGTCATATTAAGCGCAAAGACATTAGAGAAGGGGATCAAGTTTTAGTTTTTAATTCAAGATTATGAATTTTCCCTGGAAAACTCAAGTCGAGATGGTATGGCCCCTATATTGTCAAGTGTGCTTATCCACATGGTGCTTTTCTTCTCTGGGATAAAGTTTTGGGTGAGTTTAAGGTTAATGGGCACAAACTTAAAAGATACATCACCACTGAAGACCTTTTCACTTCAGATTCAAACAATTTTTCATCTTTGAAAGACCTGAACCTACTTGACCCCACAACTTCCCCAGAATCCCAATAGACTGATCCATCTCTTGTCAGGCCATGACGTAAAACTTGGTGCTTTTTGGGAGGCAACCCAAATAATTTTTGCATTTTCCCCTTCTTTTCTAATATCATCACCCTTGTTTTTTTTTTGTTTTGTTTTGTGTTCTTCTCTTTTGGGGAGTTGCTGTCATCGTCCTTCATCCTCCACCACAACGATTCTTTTTCCCCATCTTAGATTTTAATTTTTGCTCGGGACGAGCAAAGTCTTAAGTTCGGGGTGGGGATGGGTGGTACGTTTCCACCCCTTTTTCTTCCCCTTTTAGTATCTTTTCTTTTACATTTTGCATGTAGTTTTTTTCTTTCTTTCTTTTCATAGTACAATTGGCCCATATCTAGTCGGCCTTGATATGATCATTTGTCAAAATACTCCCCTTAATGATGTAACTTCCTTGCAACTAAAATTTTGAAACTTTCATGACTAGAAATCCTCCTGTCAATTAGGACCTCAAATAATAATCACTCCTTGGAAAAGATGGCAAGCCATAGAGGACTTATAGGATTCAAGAGTGATGCTTTCTTATCATGTACAACTTGTATAAATTTTCTTGATTTTTCGCATGATTCGGTAATAGTTGAACCAATGCATGGTACTCCTAAAAAAAGATGAAAAAAAAAGTTGCACAAGAACAACCTCTTCTACTCTTCTTCTACCACTTCCAAATCTTTCCATTCGTCAAAAAGAAAAAAAAGCCAATAATGCCCAAAAGGCTAAGTTTGGGGTGGCACCCCTTCCCCCTCTTTCGCTTCTTCCATACCCACACAATTGGGTGTATCAACAAAAATCAAAGAAAAAAAATACGGTCAATGTAACTGCATGTCCACTAAATAAAAAGGTCTCGTGTCGAATAGAGAAGAGACTGTCCTTCTTCCATACCTCCTTCACTCCAATTTTCTACTCAGGGGAAAACTACAAAAACCCCAACTATCCAAATCAGCCTTGTTCTTGAGTAAAACTAAAAAAAAAATTGGAGTACCAAATGCAAAGGTGAAATGAAAATCTGTTTTATTGCAGGTCTTGAATAAATGCAAGTTTGTGAAGTAGGAAATATAAAAGTCACTTTTTGTGAATTCAGGAAGTCAGGGTCGCTTGGCCATATTTTGGTGGAAGGAATCCAGTGATTGTTAGGAGAGTGAGGATGATAGGTTGAGAGTATTTCTTAAAAGTATTTCTTGATTTTAATGTTGCTCTGGACGAGCAAAGTTTAAGTTTGGGGTATTTTGATGAATGCATATTCATCTCTTATTTTTACTTCATTTAGAATAATTAATTAGGACTTTTTTGTTAATTTTAGCTAATTCAAAAATAAATAGCACTTTCATCTTCTTGATATACTTTTCCTGAATTCTTATGATATTTTTCTTAATTTTCAGGAATTATCTAAGTAATTAAATCGAGAAAAGAAGAGATGAAGGTAGGAGGCAATTCACTTTCCCGCAATGCTGACTTAAATGCATACCTTGCACCAAAAGTAGCATAACTCTCACATCCTAAGGCGGAATTTAATGTTAAAATATGATTTGGAAAGGGAATTCAAAGGCTTACAGGAAAATCATATTTTCGGGCACACTTTAAATTCTCTGGACAACGGAAATTCGCTTGAAATTTCTGCTGTGTGAATCTGCATTAAAGAAAGACAATCAAGAGTTTGTTGACTAGATCTGAAAATTCAAAAGGATGGCTCCCTCTCCTTTTCCCCCCTGTTTTTTTAGATAGCCTACCCCTCCTTCTCCTATAAAAGGAAGGGCACTTCCTCCTCCCAAAGATCATCTTGTATTTCTTGTATTTTGGAATTCTGCAACAATTAATCTTGTAATCATTCTCATATTATGCAATAAAGTAGGCTTTGGTTCAAGCACAATTATTTCATTCTTGTTCTTGTCTTTTCTCTCCGCCTTAGTTTTAATCCTCTTCTTTCCATTCTTCAATTCTAGAGCAAGGAACAAAGAGCTAAGCCATTTCATCGTCTCTAGCATAAGGATTAATTTCCTGATTTCTGGGCTAGACTATGGCTTCATTTCTTTCTTCCTCTGTCTCCCATTTCTCCATGTGTGAGTAGTCTTTTATCGGGGCAAGGGGAATAACACCTTAGCCATGGTTTTAATGACTTCTTCTTAAACGATTAGATGGTAATCGATTTTAATTGAATGATTGATCTTCGGATCGCATGTTAATCTAGATGGATATGACCATGGAAATCCGGATTTAGAACAATAAAATCGATTACATAGACGTTTTGATATGACCGTGGATTTTTGTCTTTTAGGATGATAAACTAGGAAGCATGAGCACCAAGACCAATGGGCTCATGTGGAGTTTCTCTTTTGTGAGTTTTTAATTCGCAAGCCTTCATCAAATCGTCGTTTAAGATTTAGTTGTTATCGCCTAGGCTAAGGTGGTGAAAACCCCTACGAGCCTCGATGTCCTTCTCTTAATTTAATCACCGAATCCTTTGTCTTCTTTAATCCTTAGTCTTCCATTCATATAGTTTTGCTTGTGTTAATAATCTTTTTATTATTTTCTTGTGCATGTTTATTCTTGTTAAGTACTTTTCTTCTTGCATTAGTGTAATCACACAAAACCCCAACTGGACTTTACTTTTTGCTTTAATAAAAAGAAAAATACCAAAAACAAATAATAAAGTTATTCAATCTTTGAGTTCTAAAGAACAATCTCTAATAGTTGTCCTATGGGATCGACCCTTCTATACTACCCTTAAAACCGGAAGTAAAAAAAATTTAAACTCTAGGATTAACCATCTTAGTGATTGATATTGCAAAATGACGAGTATCAATTTGGCGCCGTTGTCGGGGACAACGGATTGTTTTTTCGAAACCCAAAACAATTTTGAAAAACTTTTTTTCTTTTTTTCATGCCTTTCGAGTAACATTCCGGAAGTGTACTCCTCTTTCTGCCGAGTTTCCATTCCGGCAGTACGTTTTTTCTGCACACGAAATAACTGCTTTAATTGTGCATGCGACGCTCGAACGACGATTTTCAACCTTTCGATCCGGAAATAGAAAGAAACTTTCATTGTCAAAACCGTCAAAATTTAGTAATAATGAATGAAGACGAGGTCGCCCGTAGAATCGACCAAGCTCTCACAGCTCAAAGAGAGCTCATCCAAGCCGAACAAGCGGAAAGAGAAGCCGCTTTGCGAGCAGCCTTTAGGGCTGAACAAGAAAACATAGAAGCCGATAGGAGGGAAGCTGAAAGGAAAAAACAATTAAAAGACTTTTCTGTTCCCAAAATGTCCTATGCACAACATCTAGTTATACCCCCCGATATCATTGATCCACAATTTGAAATCCGAACACAATGGATCACTATGCTGCAAACCAACCCCTTCTTTGGCAACAATGGGGAAAGTTGTCAAGATCATCTTCAAAGGTTCATTGACCTTTGCTCTTTGAATAACAATGGGGAGTATGTGGGTGATGTGAACCTAACTAACATGATAGACTTGGAAAATATAGACATGTGGCTGACAGAGTTAGATAAGGCCTTTAAGATCCTTAATATCCTTGAAAAACATAAGGTGAAGCACATAGTGTACTTGTTGAAGGGTAGTGCTGATCATTGGTTGGCCATCGAGGAAGAGAAGAGACCCAAAGTGTTGATCAGTTGGGAGGAGTTTTGGTGAGAGTTCGTGAGCTAATACTTCTAAGAGACAATCTTGGATGAGAAGATCTCATAGTTTGAGAAGATTCGACAAAGATCTATGATGATCAATAAGTATGAGGCCAAGTTCATGGAACTTCTGAGGTTTTACTCGCACATGGCTGTGATAGATATGGAGAGGATTTGTCATATTGAGAAGCGTTTGAGCATAGAGTCGACAATGACAATGTCAACTTTAGAGAACAGAGAGAAGTTTGCCACATTTGTGGAGTCAGTGAGGATGATAGATTGGTCAGAGATAGAGAAGCGTGAAGCTAATGCCAAAAATGGACTGGTAAAATTTTAGAGACAACCTTTTGGAGGCTTCAAGAAGCCTAGGTTCTCAGTACCTCTATCAAAATAGAAGTCAATGGTTCAGTATCAATGGTCGATGAGCAAGGGAATAGGCCGTAGCTTTCTACTGGACAAAACTCATAGTGCATCACCAATTTCAGTAACAAGGTCGTCTAGGCCGCAGTATGACATAAGGACATGTTATAGTTGTGACAGTAAAGGAATATGAGGATGTTTTGCCCAGTGAAGGATGAGGAGGTGGCACAACAGTCAAGACAAAGTCAATAAGGGTCACAACAACAAAAGTTCAATAGTGGTGGAGGAAGAGGATGAGGTCAGACGTGAAAGGTAGGATCGTCTGGGCAAGCCAGTAGAAGATGAGGGTGACAATAGGCAATGACTTGATTCTATGCTACAAGTCATTCGAAAGGAGTCATCAACCCATGGGTCGTGATAGGTCAGATGGAGTTATTTCATTCTGATTTGTCTTAATCCTGCTTTATATCTATTTTGGTTGACTCGGGTGTGACACTCTCTTTTATCACTAAAGAGGTGATAGCTTGTTGTTCGTTATCTGTTAGTCATAGATATGATAGTCTTTTCTTAGAAATCTCTTTGGTTGGTTCCTCTGAGTTACAGGAGGTGTGTCCATCCTACATTCTTTCTTTCTCAGGATGCAACATTCAAGTTGATCTGATACCACTTGAAATGCATGGATTCGACGTGATCCTTGGAATGGATACCTTAGAGAAGTACCATATGGTCTTGTACTATTATTCCAAGGTGGCGGCAATCTTTGACGATGATGTCTCATGGGTCTTCCAAGGAGATAGGAAGATTCTTTTGACATGTCTGGTGTCAGTGATGATGGTGGAGAGGCTGATGAGGCAAGGGTGTGAAGCTTTCCTAGGACATGTGGTGGATACCAAGGTGAGGAGTCCTAGTATTTAGGAGGTGCATGTTGTTTATGAGTTTGAGGATGTATTTCCCGATGAGTTTCCTGATGTTCCCCCACCTCGAGAGATTGATTTTGAGATCAATTTGGTTCTTGGTACGCATCTGATAGCACAATCACTGTACAAAATGACACCAGCTGAGATGCATGAGTTGAAGAAGTAGTTGCATGAGCTGTTAGAGAAGGGCTTTATCAGGCCAAGCACTTCCCCTTACCGTGCTCCTATGTCGTTTGTGAAGAGGAAGGTCATATTTATGAGGTTGTGCATCAACTACTGATAGTTTAACAAGGTGACGATCAAGAACTAGTACCCTTTGTCATAGATAGATGATCTATTTGATCAGTTGAGAGGTGCTGCAATGTTTTCTAAGATAGACCTGAGGTCAGGATACCATCAGTTGTGGATCAAGGAGGATGCATACCCAAGTCTGCTTTTAGGATTAGATATGGCCACTATGAGTTCATGGTTGTGCCATTTGGGCTAACCAATGCACCAACATCATGTATATAATGAATAGGGTGTTCCATCCTTATCTTGACCAGTTCATAGTTATGTTCATCAATGACATCATGATCTATTCCAGAGACAACCATCAACACGAGCAACACCTACAATATGTGTTAACCTTATTGAGACATCATAAATTGTACGCCAAGTCCAGCAAGTGTGAGTTTTGGTTGAAGGAGATGTCTTTCCTTGAGCATGTGATATTTGCTAAAGGTGTTTGTTTGGATCCCAAGAAGGTTCACACAGTGCTAGGATGGGAGCAACCTAAGAAACCAGTGGAGGTTTGCAATTTCCTAGGTCTGGAAGGCTACTACAAGAGGTTTATTAAGAACTTCAATGCAGTGGAACTACCCCTAACGAGGCTGACAAGGAAAGGTGTGCCATTTGTCTGGGTTGGCAAGTGTTAGCGTTCTTTCCAACTATTGAAATAGAAGCTGATTCGTGCACCAGTGTTGGTCCTACCAGAGTAAGGAAGGGTTATATCGTATTCTGTGATGCGTCGAAGAATGGTTTGGGTTGCATACTGATGCAAGATAAAAATTTGATTTCTTTTGCTTTACGATAGCTTAAGAACCACAAGGAGAGCTACCCAACACATGATCTAGATCTTGCAATTGTAGTTCATGCTTTGAAGATTTGGAGACACTACCGTTATGGCGAGAAGTGTTAGATATTCACCAACTAAAAGAACCTATAATACATCTTCTCAAAGAAGGAGTTGAATATGTGACAACAACACTGGATGGAGTTGATCAAAGATTATGATTGCACCATAGGCTACCATATAGGGAAGGAGAACATGGTGGCAGACGCTCTAAGTAGGAATTGATCTTCGTCATCATCTGCTAATAACACACAAATGTGTTATTTGGTTTGCCATAAGTGTGACATGTTAGTGTCTCTTTTCCAAATGAATGTAAAGTTGGAGGTCTCCTTGTTGGAAGGCTTGTTAGCTCAGTTATGGGTGAAGCCTATGTTGAGGCAGCATATCAGACATGCACATCGTGATGATACTGTGATACAGTAGATCTAAGTAGAGTTTGGCAATGAGAAGTGTGATGGATTTCATGAGTTAGAGGATGGGACAATGTGTTACCATGGTAGAGTAGTGGTTCCTGATGTTGATAGTCTGAGGAAGTTGGTTCCATAAGAGGCTCACTCTTCAATGTATGCCATGCATCTAGGTAGCACCGAGATGTACCATAATCTAAAAGATTTGTATTGGTGGCCTGGCTTCAAGCATGGCATAGCTGAGTTTGTGGTGAAGTGTCCTGTGTGTCAACATGTCAAGGTTGAGAATCTGAAACCTACAGGGACGTTACAATTTATACATATACTGTAGTAGAAATGGGATCATATCACTATGGAATTTGTGGTAAGTCTTTCTAGGACAACCAAAGATCATGATTCCATCAGGTTCATAGTGGAAAAGTTGACCAAGTCAACACACTTTTTACCAGACAAGATGACATATACAATAGAGAAGCTTGCACATATATATGTTGATGAGATAGGCTATTTGCAAGAAATTACCATGACGATAGTGTCTGATGGAGGTACTCAATTTACCAGTTGCTTTTGGGAGCATCTACACACAAACATGGGTACAAAGTTGAGGTTCAATATGCCATTTCAACCACATACAGATGGACAATTTGAGAGGAGTGTTCAGACATTGGAGGATTTGTTGAGAGCTTGTGTTCTATAGTTTTTCAGCAGTTGGTATGTATACCTCAGCTTGATAGAGTTTGCATATAACAAAAACTATCAGAGGAGTATCAACATGGCACCTTATGAGGCTTTGTATGAGAGATGTTTTAGATCTCCAATGGGTTGGTATGAAATGGGCGAGTACCATATTTTGGGGATTGATCTTGTACAACAAACAATAGAGAAGATTAAAATGATACAACAGAAGCTAAAAGCATCCCATGATAGACAGAAGTCTTATTCTAATAATTGTCATAGGCCATTGGAGTTCCAAGTGGGAGACAAGGTGTACCTCAGGGTCTCTCCTCAGAAAGGCATGCCGAGGTTTGGAAAGAAGGGTAAGTTGGCTCCCAGGTATATGGGACCTTACCATATGGTGGAACATGTTGGGAAGGTGGCTTACAAGTTGGAGTTGCCACCTGAGTTGCACAAGTTGCACCAGGTTTTCCATATATCAATGTTGATAAAGTGTCACCCTGACATAGAGATGGTGTTGCAACCTTTTCAGGTGGAATTGGAATATGATGTATCATATGTGGAGGGTCATAAGTTGATATTGTATAAAAGAATGAATAAGTTGAAGAAGAAGAATTATATAGATTATGTTTTTGTGGCATCATTCTGGCATGGAGGAAGCCACATGGGAGCTAGAGGATAAGATGCGTAAGAAGTATCCGACTCTTTTCACGTAGGATTTCGGGGTCGAAATCCTTGTTAGGGGTTTATGGTTGTAAGACCCTTGACCTAGCTTAGTGATTGATCTTGCTTGGTTTTTCTTAATATCATGCTTAGACCTTAATCTAATTTCCTAATATGCTTTAATAACATGTGACTTTCTTATGCTTTGGTCCAGTTTTCTTGAAGTTTGAGCTAGTTATGCTATATGCGTGCTTATTTTGGACCTAATTGTAATTTACCCATGTTGAGGGTTTATCTTTTAATTTGTCACATGCTTTGTATGCCTTATATGTTTTGACATCATAAGGGTGATTATGATGTTGGTGGCCACCTTGTTGTACCTTAGATGTTGAGGTGACATCATGAATGGATGGTTAGGGTTTGCTTTGGTGCCTTGTGTAGATGGTTGATCTTGTTTGAGTGTTGACCCTTTAAGTTGGTTTTCAATGACCACCTTTATGTTTTCTTGGCTCTAATCTCTGCATTCGAATATGTTTTGGGTATGTATTGATTTCCCTTTTATCGATGAATCTTGGATCTCTCTCTTGGGTCTTTGAGAGACCTAGGGTTTTGAGGTGTTTTGTTCTTCAACCGATGAGCCTTGTAGGCTATGTTTCTCTTCGACCAAGTGAGGTCACTGATCTACCTTGGTTTCCATGATCTTAGTTTCATGCATGGTTTTAGTGGTTGCATGGTTATTCTATGATGGACAAGTGGCATGTTTAGTTGGACACCTCTCTCCTACCCTTAGATACATATACCTTCCTCTTTATATGAATATGATCCTTTAACATCCTCTCTTTCTCTCCTCTTGCTTGGAGCTCATCCCCTTTGGTTCTTGGAAGAGAAGGAACTCAACCTTGGTGTAAGGAGGATGAACCTTGCATGTGGTGATATAGGGTTGTAGCATCTTCCTTTATTGATCCTTTAGTGATCCTTGTGCTAGGTAAGTGGTTTATTCTTATTGATGTTGTTTTTCTTGAAACCCTACGCTTTTTTTCTTCTCTTGCTTGAACCATGGTTCTCCATGCTGGCCCTTTTGAGGAACTTCTCTCCAATAGAGGTTCAATCCATGGTTTTCCATGGTAGTACCTATGTAAGATGGTGATCTCCTCTTTCTTCTTTGTTTTGAGCTTAGGGCTTGCACCCTCTTCTCTTGAGCTTTCCATTGACTTGGATTTCTCTTCTTCACTGGAGGTGATCTTTCTTGATCGTGGAGTTGATCCAAGCTGTGGTTTTCTTCTCTCTCTTGGAGCTTTGTGGCTTGGGAGTTGATCTTCACTTCAAGGCGGGTTATATAACTCTCTCCTCTACTATTGTTGCACCTTAATCTTACATGCAAAGCTTATCTTATCTCTAAAACATGATTATATGTTGCTTGATGATGATACCTTGTTCTAGGGTTTATGATTCTGTAGTAATCTTGCATAGATTAGCTCTTTTTCCTAAACCCTAATTCTCATTCTTGAGTTTAATGGATGGTGGAAGTACTAGTTTCACATACACATGTTTAAACGTTGGTTTCCCATCATGGTTATGTTTCAATTTCTTTTCTTTTGTGATGGAGATTTTGGATGCAAGTGATGGTTTGGAACGTTGGTTTTCCCCCTCATGATTTTGGTTTGGTTATCCCTATGTTTTGATGATCGGGTTCTAGGGTTTTGAATAACGCTTTCCATCATGAACCTATCTTCATGCTTGGTTTTAGTTTCATGAAGTTGATCACCTTGTTGATCTTGGTTTTGAAATGTTTCCTCTCTCTCTTGATGGTTCCAAGTAGCATCTCCTTTGGTCGATGAATTTAGATGTACTTGGGTTGTTTGTATGATCTTCTTTGTATGGTCGAAGAAGATGACCATGTGTCTTCGGTCGAGGAAGTTTGTTGTCTTGTTTCCTTTGGTTGCCATGGTTGTTTCTCATGTGTTGTTGATGGTTGAACCTCCCCTTCAATCGATGAAGTGGTGAGGTGATCTTTGATCACTGAAGATGTTTTTGACCTAAAATTTTCCCTTCGGTCAAGGTGGGATAATGTTTGTCTTCGGTCATCTGGGTTTATGGTCTTTAACCATAGTAGTTTGCTTCTCTTCGATCTCTTAATACTGTGGTTTGGTTTCCCTTTGATCGATGGAAATTCTTGATCATGTGTTTGTCTTGTTTGGTTGACATTAATAGGTGCTTTAAGAATGTGGGAAGTGTTGAATTAGGGTTGGATGTTATATGTTGTTTTGGAAAACCATAATTAGATATATACTAGGAACCCTAACTATAATATTGAGTACATGGTGTTTAATGTTTACTTACTTGAATGATTAGCATATGGTAAAGTATTTCTTTCTCCTACTTGTGAAAAGCTTATGCTGCATGTTTGATAAACATAATAGCTTGTGAATGTTGTGTTATCTTTATGTTGCACAAGGTGATTATTATGAGACCTTATGAGGCATGATGAGAATAATGATTCTATGCATGAACTATGCGATTGGGTCTTATGACCTAACAGAGGCTTCTTCCCAGTTTGAGGTGACATCCTCTAGTGATGTAATGTGGGATGGTTATACAATGATGATATGACAATGGTGATTGCATGGTATAAAGAAGTGAGACAATATCATTAGATGATGTGATCAACCTTATGCTTAATATGTTTTATATCTTCTAAGATTGCAATTTACCCTTATTTTTTATAGAATTTGTTCAGGGTTTATACATTGTAACTTCATTGATGCATTAAAAGATACCCAATAGGCAATAACTAATCAAGTGAAACCCTAATATTGTAGTTGCCCTGAGCCATAGATCCATCTTCAACATTAGTAGTTGTTGGATGGTGAAACAAGTAATCCTTGATGGAATCTCAGAGTGCATATTGTTGAATATGCAAGGGTGCAAGTTGAGGATATATCCTTGCATCCACAATTATGGGTTATGAAGGATGACTACAGTTATGCCCCAATAGGAGAACAACTGTGGTCGTATCTCAGTATGTGATGTGATAAAGGACAACTGTGGTTATACCTCAGATCATTGGGTTTGTATACCCTATTTTCTAGTGTCGTGCCTATATACTAAGGAGAACTAAACTAATTTGTAGTTTGAATCTATATGTCATTGCGGAGGACTCAGACTGACTGAGGCTGTGGGAGATCATAGGAGTCTAGTCCTCCTAGATCTTGTATGGAACTGATTTTGACTTAGCAGTGGTTAGTTGGAGTATCAGTGATATGCCTCTTCTCCATAAGGCATAATAAAATACGTAATATAGTCGTGTAGTATATTTCTTAGGGTTAAACACAAATCACATTGGATGACCATTTTCCTTGCTTCTTATGTTATTTAGTTGAGAATGGTTATACATGGTCTTCTTATTCCTTCTAAAAGTATATGTCGTCCTACTGATCAGTTGTAGCTGCTTAATCTACTTAAGCTGTGTCATCAATTTTATTTATTCATTTAGTTGAATCTACTCATCCTGTTAATAGTATTTCTTTTTTGCTATATACCTATTTGTGTCAACAATAGTTGTTGGTAGAGATTTCTATCTCTCACTGGGACGTTGGTCTCACCTCGTGGGTTTCCACATCTTTTAGGTGGTCGTGCATGATGCAGTAGGGATCATGTAGTTGAGGAAGAGCAACAGTTGTTGAAGGTTGGATATGCTGCTAGTGTTTTGTAGTAGAGTCCTATGTGTCGTACTTGTACTCTCAGGTCCTTGGAGTATTTTTTAGATGTTGTACATTGTTATGAGGTTTTTGGCAGTATGTCATGGTTGTACATGTATGGCTTGTATATGTGAACATGTTATCTTTTATAATAGGTTTTTGGCAAGAAGGTCATTGGATAGTGATGTATATACCTTTTTGGTATGATATGTGATATAGGTGGCACAATTGGTGGACCTTGATTGTTATGTTTCTCCTTGAGATGGTTATATCATATAAGATATAATTTATCATGTTCTCTGGTAATGTGGTTGCCAGTTGATAATTCCACAATTTTTTTTGAGTAATCTGGCCTTGGTGTGATCAACATGTCGTAGATAACATCATTTTTCATGCACTTTTCAGAAGTAAAATCATTTGATTTAATGATAAGATCTTCAATTTTTGTTCATTTTGTTCTTAAATTACCAATTAATTAGTTTTAACTAAGTTTTGTTGAATTTTTTTAGGAATTTAATTTAAAATCCTCAATATTGATAACTTTACCATCGACCTCCGAGAATGATCATTCATCCAACATTGATGCTTGATAAATTCCCATTAATCACCAACCTATTAAGTTGACATTTCAACATCTTCTCAATGACATTAATGGACCGATCACACTCCTTCCCATTGATAAGAAGAAACGATGGACTTCAAGTTGATATAAGACAAATCTAAGATCGACAAAATCTCACTGAGCTTTAACCATCAATAGAACTTGTCGATCTTCAAGTAAATATGGTTCCATCATATTCAAGCCATCAAACACAATCATCGACCCTCATGTTGAGAGAATTATCATTGATGCTTATATCTATAGATCACTATGTCGATCCCACAAGGGCTGACGATTCTCAAAACCATGAAGACTCATTGGTCAATCAATGACTCATCAACCATGAAGGTCGATAATAGAAGATGAAGAGTCCATGCCCCGTGGACCAATTTAGGATCAATAAAGCACAAGTCAAATCCTATAAATAGGCCACCAAGACATCAATTCAACACATCTTGGATTTTGGGAGTCAAGAATATGAAAGACTGTCGCCAAGTTCAGAATCCAAGTCTAGATCCATCGACCAATCTAGCGTCATCAACCTAGATGGACCATCAATCTTTAGACATGGGATTCATCTATTTCCATTGACCAAATCGATGAATCTACCTACTTCAATTCCTACTCATACGGAAGAAAGGAAACCATTGATCCTTAGTCATCAACCACTGGTTGTCAACCTCCTCATCAAATTCAACCAAAAGTTGGGTAGATAAATCATTTGATCTACCCATGTATTGATTTCTTCCCTCTCTCTCCTTTATCATGACTTACTTCAGTTTTAATCTATTTCTTTCTATCCATGAGTGGTTACACTCCATAACTTGGGTTGGCAGTAGCCGTCAGACCCTCTCGACCATGTAATTTTTCTTTCTTCTGTTTATTACATATGTTCTTACAATTTTGTTTCTATACTCTTGTTTTAATGTGTCACATGTTGATTAGCTACCTTCTTGTGATGTTTGAGATGGATTTATTTGAGAGAATGATTAGTTAGATCTCGATTATAGATTAATAACAAGACATGAGAGTGAGGAGTCACTCTAACAAATGTCATATGATTATACTTGATCTTTTGGTTATCATCTCGAGAGAGAGAGATACATTTAGATAGAAATCTACCCAGATCTCGAGAGAAGGAAGGAGTGGATGTCTTATATGACTATTTGCAAAACATGTTAGGAACATATATAAATTGGAAGAGAAGGTCTTACATGGTTGAGGCTGGTCTGATTGCTAAACCCAATCCAAGTTTCTTTTTTTATCATTTCAAAATTGTCTTTATTTCTTCTTTGATCTTTGATAACTTAGATCTATAACTTTAATTAGATCAATTCATTCCTTGATCAGAACATCAATTTCACCTCTTTGATTTGACTAAACTAAGATAAGATCTCCCATTCTTATCCTATTGTTCTTCTTGTCCCTGTGCTTGACCTCACACTACTATAATAGGCTTCATACTGGGTTGCAAACGTCTCTTGAAGTCAGGTATAAATTTAAAGTCTGATATATTTGACTGGACAATTGTGTTTACACTTTTGACCCATGAAAAAGTGTGATCATGCAGTCAAAGAGTTTAGATACTCTCATAGATCATTCTATCAAACTCCACTGATGTTCCCACCATCTTCAAATCCTTTAAAATCCTTTGTGAATGCATAGTTCTTGCATGGACAACCATCTTCTAAAAAATCCAAAATTCCTACTGGGCCATATGAACAAAGAGAAATGTGATGGTGTTCAATGATTAACTACTCAAACTACTCTCTCAGGTCATGGAGTTTGAAAACATGCTAATATATGTTTTCTTGTACAAATCAAAGTTAACTTTAATGCCTCCATGATACACACAAACAATTACCCTTGATAGTGGTTGCCACTAGCTAATGATTATCTGCAGTTAACTCTGACACTAGTTGGACTACTACTACTTGTGGGGTGCCATGTATTGCTCTTAGAAATTAAAGAGGAGTGGTTGTCACTATCATGATGTCTGGAATGTTGGGTTAGTTTTGATATAAGTTTCTCATATTGATCTCAAGGCTAGTAGGTTGTTTAATGCCATAAAATCACACTAGCAAATAAAAGATGAAAAGAAAGATCTTATAACTAGATACTTTAAGAGTTGGATGTGTATAAAATAAGTAATTTGGCCTGTCCTACTGGACTCGACTTGGGTGGTAGTCATGGGTTGGCTTGAAATAGAGGTAAATCCTACACCTTAATCTGGAGGTTGTAGGAAGCATGGAGATGTAGATACCCTAGTATGTAGGCATAGAGAACAAATGATGAATGTAAAATTCTTGACTGACATCCATTATGATTTTTAGATAAGATAATATATCATATGTTAAATCAATGTGTAAAAATAGATTCCACATAGTGGTCAATCCATAATTAAAAAGAGGTTGAGGCCAAATAATCATAAACCAAAAGCTACACATCATGTCAATAAACTAAATCAATTTTCCAACTTTGGTTTAATGTGGTGTGGTTACTTTTGAATCATGATCTATCTTGTTATATTTGTTATATTTAAGAAAACCTAGAATCTATTCATGAAGTTAGATGATATAAGAAAATATACAAAAATTTGATAAGGTGAGGTCTGTACCAATCTTTTTAATATAGATGAAATGTACAAAAAACATAAATTTTGTTTATAGAAACAACTTCATGCACTATAGAATCAATGTAAATAAGGCATACAAGATCAAGTCAAAAGATGACTTGTTAACATGGTACCAAAAAGGCAACATGTATGTCAAAATTAATGCAATATCATTCTTATCATTAGCATGTGCTACTTAGCTTTTCCAAATCATTTAAAGAAATTTGATGTTTAATAGTGTTACAAGTTTAACCAGTAATTTATGGGAGTGATTGTGATTGAAATCCAACATGAACAAAAATGTCCATGACTAAAATTAGATGGTGTAAGTAAATCTAAACTATATAATTGTTCAGATAAATTTTTTGGATCCAATTAATAGAATTGTGTTGTCACTCTAACATACTATTACTCTCTAATAAAAATTAAACATAATATTAACAATGGTCTACTTAGTAGTGAATATATGAACTTATTATGAATTCTAAGAAAGAAAAAATTGACTTGAGGTAGCATGCATCAAGCTTAAAGATAGTTATAGAATAATGACATGCCTAAAGGAAGCAAACAAGGGGAAAACTCAAGGACTGGTCACTTTCTCAAATTGTTTAGAACTAATTTGCATAGGTTCTTCATGAATAAAAACTATATGTGTTTCTTTAAAATGCACAATGTCTATTAATGAATTGGTTGAAGCTAAACATGGAAGTTAATGAATACAAATCCAAATTTCCTTTATGTTGCTGGGTCATTTGGAGTTCATGAAACTGATCATTATTTGAGAACCTCCACACAAGTGTAGAAAGCAAATTAACAATTTTACTCACCTCTACATCAATACAACATAGGCCTGACATCAACAAAGAGAGGGGGTAGACCAAGTATATAAGCATGATACTAGTTGGGCCAATCTATAGCCAGGGAGGGTGCTCATGATGATGGATATAGTAGTAAAAGGGAGTCATGCCGCCATTGTTGTTACCATCCTCAACTAGAAGGGGGAATGGGTTAAAGGAGTAACTTGTATGATCTGAGTCTGCTCTATAGTAGAAGCTAAATATAGATCTATTGAACTAGATATGAAGACAATGAAAGAATGGGATTACACAAGAACCATTACCGAATCAGATAATAATAGTGAAATTGAGGCCATCAAGGAAAGATCAAAAAAATATCCCATGTTGTTGCCATAGATATGAAATGTTAAGAAAGATTTAGAGGAGGTTGAAGACATGTAGATCATAAAGGTGGACCATGAACTGAATGGCCTTGCAGATGTTCTAGTCAAGCATCACCTAAAACATCACATGAGGATCAAGTATGTTGGTAAATATGGAATCAAATAAGGTAGCAGAAACAAAAATTTAACTTGCCATATCCCCATTAAATAGTAGATCGCATCAAAAACTATGTAATGGGAAGGAGGGATGCAAGGTCATACCTAGTTCTGGAGAAAGTCCAGTGACAATTCCTTTTTATAGCGTGCACCTTTCTTCAATTTGCACCTCAAAATTTTTGGCAGTGGCCACCTAGTTGATCACTATAGACGACAATTGACTTCGTCCTCCTAGTAGTAGGCAACAACCTCCTCACCTATGCAATAGTCCACATGGACCACCAAGAACTCCTTTGGTTCTAGATGAATGGATAGGAAGGATTTGTTTCTCCTAGTTGACATGCTAGCATCAAATTTGTCTTGCTATCCCTTCCTTTGATGGGTAGGACTTGCTCGAGTTCTCACGTTGCCAAAATTGGGAGAACACAACAATTGTCAAAGCTTATTGTTGTGTCTCTGGAAGGCCCCCAATACCCCTCTATTTATAGGAGGGTTAAGGTTGGGGTTTCCAATCTGAATATGAATTGAAGAGACAATATATTCATGAATTTTTGTATCTTGTGAATGAAAAAATGGTCGGTTCAACAGTGAACTGATCTGTTGAGATGTGAGATGATTGGTTCAGCCCATGAACATGTCATTTCACTATGTTTCTCAATCACAATTGTATTGGCAATTAAATATACAATTAATGCACAATATGCTATCAACATCAATCCTTGATCCAATTGAATTGATCAACCAAACAGTCAGCTCACAACCTGAACCAATCAATTCATAGACCTGAGCCGATTAGTTCACTTGTTGAACCGGTCATCTCATGGTTCTAATTTCCAATGTTGGTTCAATTGACCTGACACTTGAATCAATTGACTCAACACTTGATCTGGTCAGTTCACGACGTAGTCAATCAACTTTCAACCATTGTTGTTTAAATTGAATACCTAACACTTTAGTAATCAAATTTAAACTGCATTCATGAATAAACTCCAATTCCAAGTGTATCCTGGGTGTGAACCAATAGGTCCAAGTTATGTTGGCAGTAAATGTCCATAACTGATTTATGATATCAAAAGCAATTAGTGGTATCTATCAAGACATCATGGCTACCATGTAATTGGAAAGTTGGAGAAAAACTTCAACCCACAATCTATGATTTGTGCTATAATGATTATATAGTTCCTTTGTCACTGATATCTAGATTGAACAAGAGGCATGGAATTGTAATCCTATTCAATGTTCAATCCATGTTACTTCAACAGAATAGGTTGTCTGAGATATATGTAATTTTGATATCACATATTGACTCACGCCAGCATGGCCATTCATTTCTCAGTCTCACTTATGAAGTGGCAATAATATCAAACTCCAATAGGAGGGACAAATCCCATCTACACCACTCACAGTCATCCCCAGTCACAATGCACCAGAGAACCACCTTTATGGCTACCTTTATTCAAGGTCACAGTGGATGATGTCAAAGGACATTGAAGAACATGTTATGAGTGTAGCGATTTTAGGTCTAAGAACCACAATTACCACCATCACTATGAGAGATGATTCTGACTGCCATTCATGGTTTCCATGCATCAATCTCAAGGTGAGTCCATCCGATACATTATTCTCTAAAAATTTATCTGTGTGTTTGTTTTGATATCTCATATCATTACTAATGGGATTCTATCATCAACCAACACACACTGTAGTCTTATGTGTTATTGCTTTCTATCATCCTTCCACAATAACATTCGACTAGAGACATAACAAGAATGCATATACTCTTAGATCTGTATGATCTCATTGTTCAGGTCCTCAACCCGAAGATAAATGTCATTGAGTAATATCACCCTTTAGACATTTATTATGTTACATCATTATCTCATAACTGAATAAAAAATATATATTGTAAGATTGCCTTTATTATTAATCAAATCTTATAAAAGATATGCCATTACAATCATCATATGATTGACTCTCTGGGCATACGTACCAAAAAGTATAAAAATACCCTCCCCTCAATTTTATGGGTCATCCTCTCTCCTTTCCCTCATGTAATGGTAGTAGTTATACCAAATTTCTATTTCATGTTGACAACGCAAACAATTTGAAGTTTTTCCTTATAAGAGGAGGGCTTGGTGAATAAGACTACCTCCTAACTTCCCCTAAAAAATGCATAATGTCTGGGTATCATAAACAAACAACAATAAAAGAAGTCATAAATTATTGTCCAATAATAACATATTTAAGAGTATAAATGATCCTACTAGTTTGCATATGAAGATACATGTCATGGCCATATACTAATATAGACAAAATGTGGAGTCCAAATTATAGACAACACAAGGATCTCAATTAGAAAATTATCCTCATCTATTCACTCCATAATTTTTAATCACCTATAACTTTAGATAGTAGAACACATATGAAGAGAAGAACCCAAAAGAACAAAACACAAGGATATGAAAAATTGAAAACATGTTCTATGTGTCTGTGCCCATCCGGAACCACTGCTAAATATTACAAAATTGTGTACTACATTTTTATGCAAATAATGGAAGAGAGGTGGGTGAGGTAGAAAGGCACAAAAATCAGGAGTGAGTGAGGGAATAAAATATAGTCTAGATATAACACAAATTGAGAGGAAAAACATGCCTAGTATCATTACTTGTTAACTAACTTGTCCTAAATAATATTTGCATGTGTCTTGTTTGTCTATAGAGTAATGTTGATTATCTTAATATAGATATAATGAGTGTGGTTACAGTGTAACAAAATTGATAGTGGAGTGGAGGTGTTATCTTATGGTAGATGGATGAGGTGTAATAGAATGACGACCTAATCCCATTTTATGGCCTACACAACATCAATAATTTAGTTGGAATATCTAAGGATGTAGTTCTAGCATATTTTCCTAAGTCTTGACACTATTCAGAGACTAGTTCTCTTACTAACTTGTAGCCTTGACACTAATAGGTTTCTAGGGGATAGAAGATAGATGCAAGAAGCATCATGACAAACATAATGTCTAGTCATGTCTAGTTTGTAAGATAAATCAAACTTCAAATAATTAGAGAGTATCGTAGTAGAAATACCGAAACTCTAGTAACATTCTTGAACAAGGCCTTAGATGAATCATATGGAGTCTTAACATGTTTATGTGATATGTACTCAAACACCTCTGCTACCTTCTCAACATGGTGAGACTATGAGAGATTTATACCATCACTAGACTTTATGATTTTAAGCCCTATCACATCAACAACACCCATATCCTTTGTATCAAGCTTGCTACATAAGAGTGAATTTGTCTCATTTACTACTTCAATATCAGAACCAAAAAGTAGATATCATCTACATAAGCATAATAATATGAATCCATTATTGACAATTTTGCAATAAAAACACTTATCAAAATCATTAGAATGATATCACATAATCAAACTTCTCATCCCCTTGCTTAGGGGCTTGTTTCAAGTCATATATGATTTAATAAGTTTACACACTTTGGACTCATTCCCACAACCCAAAATCTCTTAGTTGTTCTATATATATCTCATCTTAAATATCATTATGAATG
The DNA here is from genome assembly GCA_963693085.1 of Alisma plantago-aquatica. Lineage (NCBI taxonomy): Eukaryota > Viridiplantae > Streptophyta > Magnoliopsida > Alismatales > Alismataceae > Alisma > Alisma plantago-aquatica. The sequence continues at coordinate 1,855,757,404 of OY856409.1, forward strand.
AATGTGTTCTTCACATCCATATAATAGATAGAAATATTATAAAAGGAAGCCAATGCTATAAGTGCTCGGATTGTGGTCATAAAAGAGCATGAGAATATGTGTCAAAATAATTTAGTCATGCCCTCTGTGTAACCCTCAACAATGAATCTATCTTTATACTTATTGATTGTCCTATATGCATTAAGTTTATTTAAAAAATCCATTTGCATCTATCTGCGTAACAACCAATGGGTAAATCCACTAATTCCAAAGTTTCATTTGACATAATGGATTGAATTTCATTGTTAATGACTTCTTTCAAAAACTTACCTTCTAGAAATTCCTTAGCTTGTTTTTAAGATACATGATCATACTCAATATTGTAAAGGAGAAACTCACTTCCAAAATACTTGAATGTCCTTAGCCATTTACTTCTCCTTGGTTCAACCATTTCATTAGAATAATCTGATTTATAAATAGTATGTTTTGAGTCACCCCCACATTTGTCATCCTTTCCATGTGATTGGGAATGGAATCTTTGATGAATGCATCACCTTGAGATTTTTCTTTGGGCGCACCCGATATCATGGGAAACACATCCTCAGAGAATGTCACGTAATGTAGTTCCACAATTGTATTGAGATCAATGCTTGAGATTTCATATTTACAATAAAAAATATACATGCATACCCAAGAACATGGCATCACACATTTTCAATCCCAATTTATATCAAGGCCCCCACACTTGAAGATATTTGATATTTGGTTTTCTCCCTCTCTATAGCTAACTACTTTCTTTATGTTTATGGGGAACTCTATTCAGAACATGGTAAGTCATATTCAAAGCTCCCCCCACATAAAGTTAGGTAGACATGAGGTTTGGAGTAAGGTATTATCCATATCTATTACAGTTTGGTTCTTAAGTTATGCAATTCCATTATAGTGTGGTGAATAAGAGTTCTAACCTCATGAACTACACCATAGAATTGACAGAATTCCAAGAACAAATTCAAGGTGTACTCTCCTCTCCTATCAAACCTTAATCATTTAAGTACTTTACTAGACTGAGTTTCAACTTCTTTCTCAAATATTTTGAATTTTTCTGATATCTCATTTATAATTTTATTTAAGTCAACCTAATAATACCTACTCACATCATCAATAAAACTTATGAAATAATGTTTGTAATCACTAGTAGCAATCCCGCTTAACTCATAGATATTAGTACACACTAAATTAAGAATTTCAAAATTCCTATTTACTGAATGAAAATGATTTCTAGTTAGCTTCTCTTGCACCTAAAAATTCACATATACTATTATTAATGTCAGATTTAGGAATTAAATCTAGATTCATCATTTGTTTCATGAATCCAACATTAACATATCCCAAAAGACTATGCCATATTTCAGGAGATACAAGATTCATGCAAATAGAACTACTTTCATTCAAATTTAAAGCTAAATTTAAAACATGATAAATGAGTCTTAAAGAGGTTCTCCATGTCAAGTAAATACCCCTTTCCAGAAATAAAGAGTCATGAAGGTGTGTAATAATTTCCTTAATACATTTGCAATCTATTATAAGGCCATCCCTAACAAGAATTGCACCACTAATGATATTGCACCAAATGGATGGAACATGTCTAATTCAATAAAGTGTCAGAACCTTCCCCAATGGAAAATTCAAGTCCACCCATCCTTTGCCTTTGCTTCTATAGAGATTAAGTTTCCTATAGTCACAGATGACCCACTTGAGAATTGGTAAGACACAAACATGAACTTGTTAGCTTAAACATGTACATTAGCCCCAATGTCAATGATCCAATAAAGTAGTTCAAAATTGAAAGGCCTATAGGTTTTATAGACACGTACCCATCATTGGGGTTCGAGGAAGTAGTCATCATATTGACTACAACTTCCTCAGTTGTAGATGCAGTGACTTTCTTTGACTACATAAAAGGAAAACCCTTGTTCTAGTGGCCTACTTGTCCACATGTCCAACAAGGTTTGTTCTTCGATTTCTTTTGTATCTTAGCCTTAGGTTTAAGCGCATTGTTTGATTTTTTATCTTTATTTTTAGCTATGGTAAAATTGATGGTGGGTTCTACATCAGTAGGTAACTTAGCATTCTTGTTTTTCAAGTGCTCCTCTTGTATGTTCATTGATGTGTAACCTTTGTGATGCTTGATACTCATGCAAAAAAACTCCCAAGATCTAGGGAATTTCTCAATAATGGACATAACAATAAACTTATCAGGAAATTTCATACACACATCCATGAGCTCGTGACACAAGAGTTGAATGTCAAGGATTTGGTAAAAAAATGGGTTTACCCTCTACCATAGAAAACTTTAAAAGCTTAGAAAATAACATGTTTTAGCACCCTAATTAACCATATTATATATCTTTTCCATAGCACTCCACAAAACCTTAGAAGTGGTAACATGCATCTTGTAGTACGAATCATACATTTTTTATATAAAGAAAACAAGATTAACTCATGGCATGCCCTATCAACCTTCTTATAATTTGAAATTATGTTTGCATTGTCAAGGATTATTTCATCTAGTAAAAGTTCATTCTCTTCTATACATTGATCATAACCCACCGTATTCAGCCAAACTTGTATTCTACTTTTCCTGTAGTACCAATAAATTTATCATGCATATTTGGCATGTCAACTTTATTGTCAAAATCATGGTAGATCATTGTTAATTAATGACAATCATATGATTTCTTTATGACTGATTGCATATAAATTTTGAGACTGTTACATGTAGCAACAACAATTGTAATTAAGTTAACAATTTCATCCCAAACACATATAATAAATACATATAACAAATAAAGAAGGATAACAGAAAGTAAAACAAAGTTAGAAACTCCAGACTAGATTTCCCATCGAGTAACGAGACATAATACTTAAAGAAATTAGCAAATTTCAATCCTCTTTTATGAGTGTCATTCTTCTAGTCAATCCGGTCATGCACCTAAAGTAGAAGATTGTCTTCACAATGAGTAGTGTGTACTGCTAGTGCATACCAATGACCACAAGTACCACTACCCAAGAGACCTCATCTCTTAGAGAAGGAAGGACAAACAAGCTTCCCATAGGAGAAGAATCTCTGTGATGCACTTCTGGAGTGACGACAGAGGAGGAGGCAAGTTTTAGTGTTATGGTTTTCTCAAGCTTGAACAATGAATGTTGTATAGATGATTTAAACCCTAATGAGTAGGGAATTATTTATAACCCTCTTACCACCCTCCATCCTATTCATAGTAAGACACAATCATACAATCGATCTTGCACACATAAAAGGAAAACAAGGAGTCCCTTTCTAATTAAAATTAAAAATGAGGAGTCCCTTTCTAATTAAGAAGGAAGATATGGAGTCCCTTACTAATTAAAAAGGGAAACAAGGAGTCCCTTCCAATTAATAAGGAAAAATGAGGAGTCCCTTTCTAGTTAAGAAGGAATATAGGGAGTCTATTTCCAATTCAGAAAGCATTAATTAATTAATTAATTAAGCAATTATCTTATTGTGCATAAAAGGAGATGAAATATGAAACATAATTTCCTAGTCCTATTCCTAGTTTGCGTAAAAGAGAAAACTACTTTTCCCTTAACACTCCTTATGTACTAGCTAAACTTATATTTGGATTATTTTATGTAGATGAATGGCATACATCCATTGTATTTAACATTTCATGTAGTGTTGCACAATTATTTCCTTCTAATTGAATAAGCAAGGTGATTATGTTATGCATTTTTTAGGGATGTTCGACAACACATGCCAACTCACATTTAGTCAAACAAGGATAATATCCATAAATAATAGATTTGATACCACAAGAATATTGTTGTTAAATGTAAATTTTCCATAAGTTACAAAGAATGCATACTTCATTGTAAATATTTGTGTAAATTCCCTAGTCAGTGTATCTAGTGAACATCACCAAATATGTAATAATGAGACAACATATGTTCTTATATGAGTATAATGACATTTTACTGGCATGATAGTGGATCGTTTTCTCTAAGAGGCATATCATTTTTGGTTGAAACAAACATATACATGAACACATTATGTGTTCTAGTCAATCTAAAGCACTAAGAGAAAGAGAAAATGACATACCCAGCTACAAAATTTGAAGCAAACATGGGCCACCTCAGGTCCGTATTGGTCACCTCCTACGTTAACTCTTCCTACCTCTTGCATTGGGTCTATAGTTCTTTCTCCTACCTTGGGTTCCCTGAATGAAATAAAGAGAAATGAATAACACTGAGTAGAGAGATGAGTATGGGAGTAAATCATAATGACATCTCCCTACCTTTCTTGTTATAACTTCCTCATGAGGATCTATCACTGATTGCTGGCATCACTGACCTGAATCGGAGATTGTCTCATTATTCTGGATCATCCTACCCTAAATTTATTGCTGGTAGTGCTCACCTTAATTTCTATCACTAGAGGAAGACAACGATTAGAAGTGGCATGCAAAGTGGGCAATGATACACTCATAGATGGATCAATATATGTGGAGTTGGCTCTCTCATCTCGTGCACATGTTGGCAGGAGCATGGAAAGGCCTAGTGAAGTGAGATTCTATGGAGTTGGAGAGTGGAGATTTTTGCAGCAGTTGAGACCGTAGTCATTCGCAACCACATGAGGCTCTAGGGTGTGTTGGTGGGTAAGGTTCAGGAGCAAAGGAGAAAAGGGGACCAAGTTTTCATTTTTTTGTTTTTTTTTAATCTTTTCAGTTGATGTCAAGTCAAAATTAGGTAGTAGAAATCACTTTAAGAAAGAATTAGGGTAGGAAAAAGAGAGAGAATAATTTTAGAGATGGAATACCCATAATATTGATGACACCTAAAATATTTGTCTATTATTAATTATGCTAATAGCGACAATAAAAATATGGCCACATTTAGGATGACAATTATGATAAATAATTTATGTTTTTGTTACTTTGGTCGTTGATATCTTCATTTCTTATATTGATAGGGTGTGCTATTTACAAAGGATTTAAAGCCTGGTTTATGTGCTATTTTATAACAAAAACTACCATGAGTGGCCTCCATTAAATTGGTGAGCACCTAGTATGGTTATTGTATAAAGTGGGTGTTTTGATTCTAGAAAAAAGGTTACTCATTGATGGAATGTTATAGAGACATTGAGTATATGAGAAAGAACATTCACTGATTGGGTTATTGATTGGACCTTAAAATTTAAACTCATGTGACTCAATATGTGATATGAGAGCCCATATGCATGTCAAAAAGTCTGCTCTAGTTCAAGGAACACAGATTGAACATTGAGAGGATGACGATTCCATTTCTTGAGTTCAATCTAGATTTAAGAGACAAACAAACTATACGATCATGGTAACATTGATCACAAATTCTAGGTTGAAGTTGTTGTCCAACTTTCCAAATTACTTGGGTAGCAATGATGTGTTTCTAGATACCGCTTATTGCTTGTGATGTCATAAATTGGTTATGGAGATTCATTGTGAATGTAATTTGGGACTATAGGGTCACACACATAGGATGTACATGAAATAGGAGTTTATTTATGAATGATATTTGACTTGATTACTAAAGTGTCTAAGGTTTTAACTTAAACAACTACCATAGACAAATTGACTGATTGGATTGTGAATTAGCTGGTTCAAGTGTTGAACCAATCGATTCAAGTGTCAGGTTAGTTGGAAATAATAATGGCTGAACAATACATGAACCAAGACATGAGATGATCGGTTCACTAAGTGAATCGATTGGTTCAAGGTCTAAGATGACCAGTTCAAGTGTTTAACCACCCATTTCAATGACCAATTTGATTGTATCAAGGATTGATACTGACATTATGTTTTGCATTAATCGAACATTGAATGCCGATGTGACTCAAAATAGGAAAGCATATGAACTGACCGGTTCAATAGTGAACCGACAAGCTCACTATTCATAGATTCCGGAAAATTCATGAAATTCCATCTCTTTGACTCCTTGATTGACTGGGAACAGACCTTGGACCTCCTATAAATAGAGGGGTATTGGGGGCTTCCCAGACACAACAATAAGCTCTTGAAAATTGTTGTCATCTATGGTTGTGGTAAGCAAGAGAGCCCGAACAATTCCTACCGATCAAAGGGAGGGATAGCAAAGGAGAGATAATTAGGAGGGTAAGTCAGTGCTAGCACCCTAACGTTTGAAGGAACAACTCCTTCCCATTGGATCTGGTAGCACAATGTAGAGTTTCCGGTTGTCTATGTGGACTACTCTAGAAGCAAGGAGGTGTTTTCTCTGCTTGGTGGACACAGATAACCAATGACCATGGTGATCAACTAGGAAGCCACTATTGTTTCTGTCAAGGCACAACTTGAAGAAAGTCGCACACTACTACAAGGATAAGTTGTCAGACTTGCTCTAAGACTAGGTATATCTCTTGCAACCCTCTTTCCTAGAAACAATATTATTGATGTGATCTATCAGTTTGGGAATCAGGAATTAAATTTTTTTTGCTGCCTTATCTGTCACCCCAATTCCCATCAATGGTATGAGAGCCACGTCAATTTACACTATATCAGGGATTTAAATTGTTGTGATTGGATTTATTTTATTGCACATGATGTGAATATTAAAATGATTATTGTGCATATCTGACTAAATACCACATACAATCCCACAAATACTCACACAGATATTATATATATACATATACATATATTTACATATATATATATATATATATATATATATATATATATATATATATATATATATATATATATATATATATATATATATATATACATACATACATGCAATTTACACGTCACCCTAAAATTGGTTTTGATGGTGGATGTTAAGCATGGTTCTGGTCAATTACTCCTAGATCTGTGTGCATGGTTGGATGGTTGTTATGCCTATTTATATCTTGGTTTGCATACCAAACCTCTCTCTTCTTTTCCATATGTCAAAGTATTAATTCTTTCCTTCCTATGCTCCCCTTGAATGTAACTTGAGGTTTCCCTATTACCATGTAATATCATAAATAGGATTAGGATAGTTTTACTTCTTGTTATGGCAAAGAAAATGCTCCAAATTAGACAAACTGATCACTGTAGGACTGAGGAGGATAGATGACAAGAGGATTTGAACCGATCGCCTGGTGGCCCAATCGATTGATTGGAGGTGTCCAGACATCATTTGGACTAGAGACCAAATGATTGATCCAAGAGGCCAAACGACTGACCATGAGGTCAGTTGATCAGTTCAAGAGTTGAGTCAATCAACCCAGATTGATTCCAACATAGATCTCCATTAACAACACGTTGCTGCATATGATGTGGACCTTAGGTGGTAGTAATTCCTTGTGTCTCTAAGGAATTACAATAGTATGACCATAACCATCACTTGTGTTTTATTATTGCATGTTATTCATTTGTAGTTATAAAATATATGTGATACATACTATAAGTTTGTGATGATTGGATATGTGTATTTATATAAATATAAAATACCTCAATAAAATATTAAGTCTTAGATGCTTTCCATAAGTGACACACATGAAAAGCTTGATCAACTATGCGTGGGCACGCCAAGCGCGGTGTACTGTCTATCTTTTGGAAGTGTGATGGTAGTCCTGTGGGCCAACCAAGCAGGGTGCATCAATATCATGTTGGCTTTTGGGTCAGACTTAACTAGGTGATCATAATGAGATTAAGTACCTAGAAGCATGCAAATGACTATGGAAAAGAGTTGTGCATACCATCTATCCAAGATTTGCATGAGATGCAATTGGAAAAAGTTTCCTACCTTAATAATTGATCATGGATGCTGGCGTTAATAAATCAATTGTTTTGGGTCTTGGATGACTAGAAGATTATATGTTGAAATCTTTTAGCAATGAGGGCTATCAATTTGAATAAAATAGTGGAAGCTATAATTGATCAAAATCCTAATTAGTATCATCAAACTTATCAAATCAAATTAATCAAAAGTGTTTTGACTAAGGCTGCAAACTTTCTTTTGTAGAATCTAATGGAAAACACAAACACATTTTCTTTGTGATCGGTCCTTGAGAAGGACAAGATGAATGGGAACAACTTCCATGACTAGTTCTAGATGTTGAGAATCATTCTCACTCAGGAGCGCAAGCTCTATGTTCTGGAGACACCAGAGCCAGATGAACCTCCTCCCACTGTAGTTAAGGATGACAGGGATGCTTACAAGAAGCACTCTGAAGATGTTGTAGATGCCAAGTGCCTAATATCATGCTCCATGAACTATGAGTTGTAGAGACAACATGAGAACATGGATGTTATTGAGATGGTAACACATCTTAAGAACACGTACCAAGATCAGAAAAGATGAGAGATATGATGTCTCAAAGGTGTTGTTCAAGTGCAACATGGAAGAAGGAGATCCAGTAGGTCCCCACACACTCAACTTGATTGGGTATGTGGAGAACCTTGCTAGACTGGGATTTCCCTTGGGTCAAGAGTTGCCAAATATGTGATTCTACAATCATTGCTGGAATCATACAACCAGTTTGTCATGAACTACAACATGAATAATTTTGACAAGCCATTGTTAGAAATGCTTGGCATGTTGAGGATAGCTGAAGTGTTGATGAATAAGGACAAGCCCAAATCTATGATGATGATCATCAGAGGGAAGTCTAAGGGCAAAGGCAAAATTAAGAAGAGTTCTAAAGCTATTCAGAAACCGAAGTCTTCTGCATTGAAAACTAAAGGAGCAGTGAATAAGGATGGAAAGTGCCACCACTGTCACCAACTTGGACACTAGAAAAGGAATTACCCTCTTTATATAGAGGATTTTAGGAAGAATAAGGAAATAGAGATCATGACTTCAGGACCCAAGAAGAGGTAAGATACAACTGTGCAAAGTAAGAATTGATGCCACTATAGTTGGAATCTGTCATTCATGTAATGGGCATGTAATTGAATTAGTGAATTGCTATTATGTACCTACCATTAATGGAAAACATCATGTATATTGTACAAACAAGAATATTATGACATATTTGATGTTTTACTTTCAAAGATAAGATCTTTTATGGTAGTGTACCATTATCTCATAGTTAATATTTGATAGTTCTAGAGACACATATCGAATGACTCGATGACTCAAACAATGAATACCTATAGAACTGTCATCTATACACATAAATGAGAAATGCATTCTAGAATCCAGAGTGATGATTATCGAGGCTCTTTTGGTTATTGAACCATTAGAGACATGCAAGTCTTATTTGTTGGGAAAAATGACAAAGCCATATTCACTAGATGTAGTGAAAAAGCGACTATTCTATTCAGGCTCATGCATAGTGATATATATATATATATATATATATATATATATATACTTTGTAGAATTAATGCTAAAGGTGTTTAAAAGTTACTCATTATATTTACTAATGACCTGAGTAGATATGTATCTTGTATTTAATGAAACACAAGTATGAATCTCTTGAAGTGTTCAAAGAGATCATGAATGAAGTACATAACCATCTTGGTAAAAGTATTAAGACACTTCAATATCATCAACGTCGAAATTTTTTGACTAAGAGTTTGAGGACAATCTGGGAGATCATGATAGTGTATCGTGATGAACTCCACCTGAAACATAATGACAGTTTATCATGATAGTGTACTAGAAGAAGGAATCACACCCAGTTAGTCATGGTGTGATTGTCAATATAATCTAGCCAATCTTACAATTTCCTTTTAGGCACATGCTTTAGACTAAAACAATGTACCATCTAAAATGGTTCAAAAGACACCATATGAAATTGGCATGGGAAGTGTCCCAAGGAGTCCTTTATAAGGATTAGTATTTAAAGCTTACACAAAAAAATGGTTTCTTGAAAAGGTTTGTCTACAAATCACAAAAATGTTATTTTGTTCAATACTACTTTTATATTCCAATCCAACAACAAAGTTTTTTATTGGTTAGGATGGCTGTATTCCTGAAAGGGAACTTAGTTCCATAGGAATCAATGGAGAAAAGGTAGAACTCTAATAGTTTTTCATAAACAAGAAAATATTGAACCAAAAGAGGTACAATAGGAACAAGAAGAATCACAAATTGTTTTGGAATCTCAAGTTCTTTATGTTGGATCTAGGGCTCTGAGGAGAGGGGGGAGAATAGAGCTTCGAAATTCTCACAAGAATAGTTAGACCTTCAAATTATATCAATTCAAACCAAAAGCTTAAGTATAATTTGAAGTCCTCTAAGCAAGAAAAGAAACAATGAGAGAGATTAAAACATCCACTTGGACAAGGTGGTTAGAGTGGTTCCAATCTCCAAACTAGGAGATAGTCAATCCACTACCTAGAGAGGTCAACCTCTTGGACTTTGCAATCTGTGTATACTTATATTCCATCTTAAGAGATAAAAGAAGACCACCATACATCGAAGGACTTGCCTTCTCAAGACAAGAGTCTTTCACCTAAACAAGGACTTACCCACTTGATCAAGATGTCTTCATCCTTTAACAAGGACTTACCCTCACTTGCATCAAGTCTTTGGCCTTGAAGAAATTACCCACTCTTCTTGAATCTTTGTGTTTCCCTTCTCCTTCACCTGGAGATGATCTTCACCTCTTCTTCAACCTTAAAGAAGACCAAAAACTTCACCTTCACTCGGAGTAGCTTGCTTCAACCTTTTTTCTTTGAGAAAGGGGATTGGGAAGATGGAAGGAATGAGAGCTTTACCAGCACATGGAGGTAGCTCTCTTACAACATGCCTAACTCACTCATAATCATGAAATGATTTGTAAATGAGAGAGAGAAAGAGGCTCAAAGGGTTGTATCACACTCAAATATAGCAATGACTTAGGATAGGTTGAATGAGAAAACTTGGAATGAACTCCAAAGGGGTGCTATTTATAGCTGGGGTTGTTCCTTCGAGTGTGGGATCACTTAAGAATGAAAAATAACCATTTTACAACTTGCAATGGATCTATTTTTGTTTACAACAACTCTCCAACGGTTATAATCACTTTTTCTACATTTTTTGTATAGTACATTCGATCGAGTTTCAATAAAGATAACTTGACCAATCCACTAACCGACAAAGCTAATTTTTCAAACTATCGATCAAGTTTTCTCTGGGAAACTCGACTGATGACTCAAAATTAGTTTTGGTCAGTGAGTCAGTCGGTCAATTTTTGTGTTTGTACAACTCAACCGATTGATCATTTCAGAAAATCCATCACTGGATCGGTCGAGTTAGAATTAAGTGTCCCTAATTTTTTCTTATTTTAATTACAAGTCAAATCATCAATACAAGTGACTACAAAATTAATCTAAGGTGATTTGGAGTGATTTCCCAAATTGCACACTTGCATTGCTTTTGACTTGAACTTGGACAAGATAAGGCTTGTGTAATTTGATCCTTTTCATGTACCTAAATCCTAAAATCAATCTTGAACAAACATATTAGATACATATGAATGGAATGATTAAGTCATTATCAAAATATGGAAAATGTATAACTTTCAAGACAAAATTCTCCCCTTTTTGACAATGACAAACCATTCCTCAACATATTGGAAAGGATATGAAAGGTTATACTTTAGCCTTGTGAATTGCAAGGGATTCATGATTTCAAAAGTGTGAATTACTTCCCCTCAATCTATGCTCACTCTTACCTGCATAGTTAGTATTTCTACACAAAGCTATATAACATGTATATACTATGGTCCTTTAGCAAGTCACATGATAAAACATATATTGAACAAGAAAGGGATCACATAGGCAATAAAAGCAATATGGTTGAAATTCAAAACATTTAACTTCTATCCCCCTTTTGGCATTATCAAGAAGTAAGGGGGGTAGAAGGGCACAAAAACAAGTCTTCTTGTAGCACAACCAAAACAACTCAACTACTTGATCAATAACCTCGTGTACAACAACTCAACTACTTGATCAATAACCTCATGTCTACGTGGGCGCGACTCAAATAAGGCACGAAATGTAAAGGGGTTCCTAGGAAGGAGCTCCTTGCACCTATTTAGAGCATCATTGGAGACAAAGAAGGTATCAACAAAGGGTATAAGATGTGATTTGGAGGAGGGTGATGGTGCTCCAGATGGGGCGGCTCTCTTTCTCCTATTAGAAATCATGGAGGCGAGATAAAAGGATTGAGAGGTTAAAATTGTAAGAAACACCACCACAAACTGACCAAACACCTAGGGTTGATGGGCAAGAGGTCTAGGAAGGTCGAGTAAGGTCAAACTCGGGCTAGGGAGAGGATGGTCAAGGCTAAGGTTGAGAGCTTGAGGGACTTGGAGAGTGAATTGGTCAATTTTTCTCTAGTTGAGAGAGAGAAAAGTCGGCCGAACCACACTTAAGTTTGCTCCAGCCTGGCCATCAGTCGAGTTCTGTGAATGGGAACTCAACTGAATGGCTTTTTACAAAAGCTCTCGGCCACATATCGATCAAGTTGGCAACTCAACTGATGGTCAACCTGAACCAACTTTTGAACTTTTAATTTCTAGCCATTAGAGTGCTAATTAAATTTATTTTTCTCATCCATTTTGCATTTCAAACATACTTAGGCACATATCACTCATCATTGGGTACTATTTTGTGATAAAATACGTGTTTGCAATAAATACCAAAACAAGCAAAAAATAAGGCATATGAACATGAACATTTTAGCACTTTAGCAAGCATGGGTGATCAAGATATAAGCAAAGCATATATGATAGATAACAACTAGCTAGAAGGCATATTAGATTCATCTAAAGTAGTTATGAGAAGTTTAGATCTAATAAAATTAAATGGCTCTGTAGCTAGAGGTTTAGTGAAAATGTCCGCCAAGTTATTTTATTTGTCTACATGCATGATATGGATATCCTTTTTGGAAATGTGATCACAAAGAAAATGACGATGAACCTCTATATGCTTGAATCTACTATGCAATAAAGGATTGTAAGATAAATTGATTGCACTAGTATTATCACAATAGATAGGTGAAGCATTAAAATGAATGTTAAAGTCTTGGAGCATTTTCTTCATCCATAGGACCTGGGCACAACAACTCATGGCTACAATATATTCAACCTCGATAGTTGATAATGCCATTGTACTCTATTTCTTGGAGAACCAAGACACCAAGCATGGTACTAGGAGGAATAAAGTGCCACTTATGTACTTTCTACCAATCAAGCATCCTGTGTATATAGCATCACTATAAGCCTTAAGAGTAAAGTCCCTTGACTTGGGATACCATAGTCCAAAGTTTGAAGTTTTGGCTAGGTACCTTAAAATCCTCTTAACAACTATAAGATGTGATTTCTAGGGATTTATTTGAAAGCGAGCACACAAACCAACACTAAACATTATATTAGGTCTAGAGGCAGTTAAATAAAGTAAACTTCCAATCATACCTCTATAGAGCTTCTCATCTACCTTCTTCTTCATCTTTACCAAGTTTGGCGGTGTTTGACATGGGTGTGTCCATCAGCTTGGTATTCTCCATCCCAAGGCACTTAAGTAGCTCACTTGTGTACTTGCCTTGGTTGATGAAGTTCCCATCTTTAGTTTGCTTGATTTGAAAGCTAAGGAAGAATGTAAGGTCACCCATCATGCTCATCTCAAACTCACTTTGCATAAGATCACTAAACTCCTTGCAAAGGTCAAGATTAGCTCCACCAAAAATGATATCATCAACATAAATTTGAATGATAAGAAAGTTGTTAGAAGTGTGTTTGAGAAACAAGGTATAATCTACTTTGCCTATGATATAACCATGATCTAACAAAAAGTTCTTTAACTTCTCATACCAAGCTCGAGGTTCTTGTTTGAGTCCATAGAGAGCTTTTTGTAACAAATAAACATGGTTAGGTAAGCTATCATGTTGAAAGCCCGAGGGTTGTGCAACATACACTTCCTCATCAATTTTACCATTCCAAAATGCACTTTTAACATCCATTTGATAAAGAAGAAAGTTTTTTTAACTAGCAAAAGAAAGCAACATATGAATTGACTCAAGTCTAGCTATTGGTGCATTTGTTTCATCAAAATATATACCTTCCTATTGATTGTAACCTTGAGCCACTAACCTTGCTTTGTTCCTTACCAATTTGCCGCTTTCTTCTAACTTGTTGTGGTAGACCCACTTGGTTCCAATGATCTTTCCATCACTTGGTCTTGGCACTAGGGTCCATACTTTGTTCTTTTCAAATTGCTCCAATTCTTCTTGCATGGCTAAGATCCATTCATCATCCCCAAGAGCTTCTTTGATGTTCTTTGGCTCGAGTTGTGAGATGAAGGTGTTGTTGGCTTATTCTTTGTTGAAGGCAGCCTGTGTCTTCACTCTTTCAAATGGGTCACCTAAAATCAGCTCTTTTGGATGATTCGTTGCAAAGTTGGATTCCTCTTATCTTCATCTTTCTCTTCTTTCTGAATGATCACCTATTTTCCCTTTTGAGTGATGTCGAGTTCTTTTAGGATGGGAATTAACTTACTTGCAACATCATCATTTGGAACAATATATTTGGAATAGAGGGGTTAGTATCAATAAAATTAACATTAATAGATTCTTCTACTTTAAAAAGATCAACATTAAACACTCAATAAGCCTTGCTAGTAGTGCTATAGCTAAGAAAGAAAGCCTTCTAAGATTTTAGATCAAATTTTCCAAGAGAATCTTTCATATTCAACAAAAAACAAGGGAATCCGAAAATACGAAAGTACTCGATACAAGGATTCCTACCACACCGTAGTTCATAGGGGGTTTTCTTCAAAGAAGGATGTGTAAAAATCCAGTTTTGCACAAAACATGAGGTACTAACGATTCAACCCAAAACTTCTTTGGAGTGTCATACTCTAAAAGCATGGTCCTAGCCATTTCCTATAGTAACCTATTCTTCCTCTCTACCACACATTTTGTTGAGGTGTTTGAGGTGAAGAGAAGTTATGTGCATAGCCAGAATCTTCAAAAAAATTCAAAAAGATCATTTTCAAATTCTCCCCCATGACCATTACAGATGGAAACACTCTGGAAAGAAGCTACGTTCTCAACTCATTTACAAAAACTAGAGAAAACATCAAGTGTATCACTCTTGGAAATGAGAAAGAAGGTCCAAGTATATCTAGAGAAATCATCAACAATAACAAGACAATACTTGGAACCACAAAGCGATTGAGTTCTCATTGGTCGAAATAGATCAATATGGAGAAGTTCAAGAGCTCTCTTGGTACTAAGGACTCATTTGGATTTGAAATATGACTTGGTTTGCTTTCCTTGGGTACAAGGTTGGAATTCGTCATCCTTTTCAAAATCTAATTTGGGAAGTCCCTTGACCAAGTCCTTTTTGCTCAACTTCTTCAACTAATGCATAATTACATGACCTAGCTGACGATGCCAAAGAGAAATATCATTCGAATTGACTACTAGGAATCTACCAACAATAAGATTAATAGAGTAAAACACAATTACATAAAGATTACCACTTCTAGTTCCATTATATATGATTTGATAAGTGAGGGAATCTAGAATCAAGTATTCAAAAGAAGTAAATAACACAATGTAACCATTATCACATAATTGACTTACACTTATTAAGTTGTGATGTATACCATCCACAAAAAGAAAATTCTTGATACACAAGAATTCACCTACATCACCCTCACCTTTCACCTTACCTTTCCTGTTGTCCCCGAAAGTAACCCAACCTCCTTTCTTCTTAGTGAAGTTGTTGAAATGGCTTATATCACCTATCATGTATTTAGTGCAGCCACTATAAACAATCCATCTTCCTTTTTCCTATAAGGAAGGAGAGTGTCG
This sequence comes from Alisma plantago-aquatica, assembly GCA_963693085.1. Lineage (NCBI taxonomy): Eukaryota > Viridiplantae > Streptophyta > Magnoliopsida > Alismatales > Alismataceae > Alisma > Alisma plantago-aquatica. The sequence goes on from OY856409.1 coordinate 1,855,773,211, forward strand.
GTTCCCAACTTTAACTTTGGGATCCGGAGTTATCTTGGGGACCCATTTCATCTTTGTATTGGTCCCCTTAGGCTTGTAAGGCCAATAAGTAGAGTAATGATCATCACTTTTGCAATGAGAACAAATCATAGGGTTCTTAGTGCCAGAAGACTCTCCAATTAAAAAGGAGGTTTCCTTACTCTTTTTCTTACCTTTGGCTTTGTTCTTTCCCTTAGGTTCTCCCCCTACAAATCCCAAACCACTAGTACCACTTTGTTTGGTAGAATGGTCAATGATTTCATTTAGGGAGTTTTTTCCTTTGAGGAATTTCTATAGAGAGGCTCTAAGTCTATGATTGTCATCAGTTATAGATATAATAGTAGAAGATAAACTAGCAAGATCATCTCTAGCATGAACAAGGTCAACCATGAAATAGAGGGCTTTAGTCAAATAAGAATCTTTCCTAAGAGAAATAGAAGCAACATCATTACTAGGCAAAATAGGTCTAGAAGAAAAATCTTTAACTTGACCAAGCAACCTAGCATTTCTAGATTTAAGCAATTGAATTTCTTTGAGATAAACATCCCTCTAATCTCTATGAGCAATAACAATAAGCTTGAATTGAACATTTTTAGTTTTAAGTATTTCAAGCTCATTTAGGCACTTTTGGCTATCTTCCTTAAGAGATTCAATGTTGTTATGGTAAACACCATTCTCTACTTCAACTCCATTGTATTAGAGCTCAAGATCAAGAAATTTCCCTTACAAGTTATCAATGCTCTCAAGGTGAATATTCTCATTTTGCTCAAGAATCTCAAGTTTAGCATACAAATCGTCAATGATTTTTCCTAATCTCTTTCTTTTTTATTTACATTTAGCAAAAGAAGGATGGGTAGAAACACACATATCAATAAGAGTTTCTTTAGCTAACTCATTTAAGATTACCTCACTTACCTCACCAATTTCTTCACTTGTATAGGCCATGAGTGCAAGGTGGAACTCTCCATCTTCATCGGAGCTTGATACACTAGAGGATGATGCTTCCCAAGCTGCATGAGTTGCATTCTTGTATCTCCTCTCCTTCTTTTCCTTCCTCTTATACTTTATCTCTTTCTTGTACTCTTCTTCTTTTTTGGAGCTACTCTTGTAGTGTGACTTTCTTGATTTTGGACATTCACTCTTGTAGTGTCCTTTTTGGCCACACAGGTAGAATCTTAGAGTAGAAGAAGAAGATTGATGTCCCTTGAAGTTCTTACCCTTGGAGTAGTTGGCTTCATTCTCACTAGGGCCATCATCTTAACTAGAGGAGGAGGGAGAGGTCAAACAAGCAAGTGGTTGTTGAAGGATGATATCCACCACTTGAGCTTTGAAGGCACTATCTTTGATATTCCTTGCTTCCATCTCATCTTTGTTGGCTTCCTCTTCTTGCTTGTCAAGTCTTGGTTCATGGGATTATAGATTTCCAATGAGCTCTTCGATAGGAATGTCACTAAGACTTCTCACTTCTTCAATGGAGGTCACCTTTGACTCCCATCTCTTTGGTAGAGACCTCAAGATCTTTGAGTTGATTTCTCCTCTATCCAAAGTGTGTCTCAAAGTAACTAGGCCTTTGATGATAATGTTGAGCCTAGATTACATCTCAGAAACTCCTTCTTTTTTGTCCATCTTGAAGTTTTCTAGAAGGCTATTCAACTTGTAGATCTTGGCCTCCTTCACTTGCTTTGTGCCCTCATAGGTGATGCACAACTTATCCCATATCTGATAGGCTATGTCCCATGAGGAGATGCAATTGAACTCTATTGGGGTGAGGGATGCATAGAGGATGATTATAGCTTTGGCATTAAGATGGGATTCTTGTAGAGCAGCTTCATTCCATTTTTACACAACTTCGGTTGGCTCTTTGTATGGTGTGATCATCACCTTCCACATATCAAAGTTCATCCCTTGAATGTAGAACTGCATACTCCTCTTCTAATAGAGGAAGTTGGTTCCGTCGAAGACCAAAGGGTGCATTGAGAACCCTCCCTCTAGGTTGAGAGAACCAAGTAGGTTCTCACCCATCTTCTCATATCATTGGATATTGTTGGAGAAGATCCTTGGCTCTGATACCACTTGTTAGATCTAGGGCTCTAGATGGGGGGAGAGTGAATAGAGCTTTAAAATTCTCATAAGAATAGTTATACCTTCAAAGTATATCAATTCAAACTAAAATCTTAAGTACAATTTGAAGTCCTATCTAAGCAAGCAAAGCAATGATGAGAGAGATTGAAACATCCACTTGGACAAGGTGGTTAGAGTGGTTCCAATCTCCAAACTAGGAGATAGTCAATCCACTGCCTAGAGAGGTCAACCTCTAGGACTTTACAATCTGTGTATACTTATATTCCATCATAGGAGATACAAGGATACCACCATACATTTAAGGACTTACCTACTCAAGACAAGAGTCTTTCGCCTACACAAGGACTTACCCACTTGATCAAGATGTCTTCAGCCTTCAACAAGGACTTACCAACACTTGCATAAAGTCTTTGACCTTTAAGGAATTACCCACTCTTATTGAATCTTAGACTTTCCCTTCTCCTTCACCTGGAGAAGATCTTCACCTCTTCTTCAACCTTGAAGAAGACCAACAACTTCACCTTCACTCGGAGTAGTTTGCTTCAACCTTTTCTCTTTGAGAAAGGGGATTCAGAAGATGGAAGGAATGAGAGCTTTACAAGAACATGGGGGTAGCTTTCTTACAACATGCCTAACTCACTCATAATCACAAAATTCTTTGTAAATGAGAGAGTGAAAGGGGCTCAAAGGGTTGTATCATACTCAACTATAGCAAGGACTTAGGATAACATGAATGAGCAAACTCAAAATGAACTTAGAGGGGTCCTATTTATAGATGAGGGCGTTACTTTGAGTGTGGGATCACTTAAGAACAAAAAATAGCAATTTTACAACTTGTAATGGATCTATTTTTGTTTACAACAACTCTCTAACGGTCGTAATCACTTTTTCTACATTTTTTGTACATTACATTTGGTCGAGTTTCAATAAAGATAACTCGGCCGATCCACTAATAGACAAAGCTAATTTTCAAACTATCGGTCGAGTTTGTTCTGGGAAACTCGACCAATGAGTCAAAATTAGTTTTGGTAATTCATTCAGTCGGTTGAGTTCTATGAGTGTACAACTCGACTGATTGATCATTTCAAAAAATCCATCACTGGATTAGTTGAGTTTCCAACTCGACCGACAAAGTGCCTGTGACAAATTTTCCAAAATAATTTTTGAGTAACCAAACGTTGGAATTAAGTGTCCTTGATTTTTTATCATCATAGTTTCAAGTCATATCATCAATACAAGTGATTACAAAATTAATCTAAAGTGATTTGGAGTGATTGCCCAAATTGTACACTTGCATTTCTTTTGACTTGAACTTGAACAAGCTAGGGCTTGTGTAATTTGATACTTTTCATGTACCTAAAACCTAAAATCAATCTTGAACAATCATATTAGATACATATGAATGGAATGGTTAAGTCATTATCAAAATACGGACAATGTATAACTCTCAAGTCAACACTTTGTGTAACACAAAACCTCATAAATCTAGCAGAACATGGTTTGAGTTTGAAAGATTATGATAACTTATAAGTCAAGAAGACAGTGAGTTGGTCATAGATGATGAGACAACAACCCATATGGAATCTATTGAGGCACTAAATATGAGAAATGGCTTGAGGCCATGAGATCCAAGTGAAGTCCATGAAAAAATATAAGGTATGACCTTGGTGGATCCACCTGAAGGGGCAAGACCCATAGGGTGCGTTTGGGTCTTTGAGAAAATACCGACATGGATGGTAGTATACAAAACTATAAGAGTATATTGGTTACAAAGATTTCAAACACGTTTAACATGTTGAACATAACAAAATTCTCAAAAGTTACCATGGTTGAATATCAGGATCATGCTTGCTATTATAACTTATTACGACTATGATATTTGGCATATAAATGTTAAAACCACATTCCTTAACATGAATAATTATGAGGATGTGTGTGTGACATAACCTGTAGGTTTTTTAAATCCAATTATTGCTAATAAAGTCTATAATCTACAAATGTGAGTCTATGTATTGAAGCAAGCATCTCAGAGCTAGAATCTTCTATTTGACAAGACATTCAAAGAATTTGACTTGAGTCAACATGAAGATGAAATATGTGATTACAAGAATTTAGTGGAAGCATATTTATATTCCACATATTGATGGGGAATGACATCCTTATGCTAAAACTATTAAAACATGGCTAGAAAGTACCTTCTCTATGAAGGGCTTAGGTGAAGCATCCTATATGATAAGAATCAAGATCTATAGAGATAAATCTAGAATGCTTCTTGACCTAAGAGAGAGCGCATACAACAAGATGTTGAAGGGGTTCAACATGTAGGACTCAATGAGAGAAAACTTGTCCATGTTCTATGGAGTTAGGCTCTCAAGAGTCTAGCATGTCAGTTCTTGTGAAGAATGAGAAAAACATGAGTAAGATGCCATATGCAATTGGATTTTTCATGTATGCAATGTTGTGTACTCATCCCGTTATCTAGTATGTATTGGACATGACTAGTGGATATCTATCAAATCCCAGTTAAAGTCACTAGACTACCATAAAGAACATCCTTATGTACTTGATAAGCACTAAAAGGATTGGTTCTTTGATTATAGTAATAAGGAAGAGTTGGGTGTAAAGGGTTACACCGATGCAAGATTCCAAAATAACAAAGACCACAATAAAATTTTGTATTTGATCTTAAAATAGAAATAGAACGGTAAGCTTGAAGAGTTCTGAGCAAGAGACAATTTCTAATTTTGTAGTAGAAGTGAAGTATCTTGGTGTTATGTGAACAATAGAAGATACTGTATGTATCAAGAAGTTCATATAGATGAATTGTGGGAGGTTCCAAACCAATGATGATGCAGAAGAGATATTGTGACAATAATAGAGCTATTGGATAGGATGGGAATCTCAGATAGCATACTATGACACTTCCATCTCATATGAGAAGTTGTACATCGAGGATATGTGAAACTTACAAAATACTAATTAAAAGAAAAATTTGCTAACCCGCTATAAAAGCAGTTCTACAATGGAAACATGATGGACATGCCGAGATCACTTAGAATACGATTCGTGGGTGATTGTGTATAAGTGCAACTGGGAGTCTATTGGTATGTATGCCTAAAGGTCCAATCATACGATGATTGCAATGGGGGAATTAGATACTTGATTTGGTAATGATAAAGGTAATTCCATCTATTATGTTTGTCTCAATCATGAGATGATGACACAAACATAAAAGATGTCTAAAGAATGATGTTACTTGATGAAATATTTCTTCAATTTGAGGACTTGAACAATGAGATCATATGCATGATAAGAGTACATACATTCTTGTCATGTCCCTAGTCAAATATTAGTTTGGAAGAAAACTAGACAGCAATAATACATATGACTAGAGTGTGTGTTGACTGATGATAGAGTCTCGTTAGTCATGATATGTGATATCAAGTCAAGAACACATGTACATGTTATAGAATAGTGTATCAGATAGACTCACCTTGAGAGTGATACATGGATACGATGGAATGGTCGTCAGAATCAACTCTCATAGTGATAGTGGTGATTGTAGTTCTTAGACTTGAAGTCACTACACTCATCACATGTTGTTCAATGTATTTAAAGTTCATCCGATGTGATCTTGAATAAGGGTTGCCATAGAGGTGATGCCTACGTGCATTGTAACACATGGGGATTGAGTACAAGTGATATAGATGGTATTTTCCCCTCCTACATGAGTTTGATATCCTGGCCACTTGATAAGCAATACTAAAAATGTATAGCCATACTCATGTGACTCAATATGTGATATGTGAGCTCACACTCATCTCAGATAGTCTAATCTAGTTGAAGGAACATGGATTAAATGTTGAGCGGATTATGATTCCATGCCTTGTGCTGAATCAATATCAGAGATAAAGGAACTATACAATCATGATAGCACTAACCACATATTGTAGGTTGAAGTTGTTCTCCAACTTACTGAATTACTTGGGTAGCAATGATGTGTTGCTAGATGTCACTCATTGCTAGTGATGTCATAAATTGGTTATGGAGATTCACTGCCAACATAGTTTGGGACCTATAGGGTCACACATATAGGATGCACCTAGAATAGAAGTTTATTCATTAATGATGTTTAACTTGATTACTAAAGTGTTTAGGCATTCAATTTAAACAACTACAATTGAAAATTGATTGACTAGAATATGAACCAACTAGTTCAAATGTTGAACTGATCGATTCAAGAGTTAGGTAAATTGGAAACAACTTTGGTCAAAAAATACATGAACTGTGGCATGAATCGACCAATTCACTGAGTGAATTGAATGGTTCAAGGTTTGAGATGACCAGTTAAAGTGTTGAATCACCCAGTTCAATGATCAATTTGATGGGATCAAGGATTGATGCTGACATCATGTTCTGCACAAATCAAATAGTAAATGCTAAAGTCAATGAAAATAGGAAATCATATGAACTAACCAGTTCAAGGCTACCTATGAACTGACTAGTTCAACAATGAACTGCATGGTTCACTATTATTAGCTTCCATAAAATTCATGAACTTCCATCTCTTCATCTCCCAAATTGACTGGAAACCCTAACCCTAGCCCTCCTATAAATAGAGGGGTACTGGGGGCTTTCCATACATAATAAATCTCTGACAATTGTTGCCCTCTTTGTTTGTGGTAACTAAGAGAGCCCGAGCAAGTCCTACCCATCAAAGGAGGGATATAAAGGGAGAGACAATTGGGAGAACAAGTCAAAACTAGCACCCTGACGTTCTAAGGGACAAATCCTTCCTGTTGGATTTGGTAGCACAATGTGGAGTTTCCAGTGGTCCACGTGGACTATTCTAGAGGCGAGTAGGCATTTTCCCTGCTAGGAGGACATAGACAACCGTTGACCATGGTGATCAACTAGGAAGCTATTGTTGTTGTTGTCTAGGTACAACTTGAAGAAAGTCACATATTGCTGCAAGGATAAGTCACTAGAGTTGCTCCATGACCAGGTATATCCCTCATAACTCTCTTTCCTATATACATAGTTGTTGACGCGATCTGCTGGTTTGAGAATTAGGAAATTAAAAATTTTGTTTCTGTTGCCTTATTTGTTGCCCCGAATCCCCAACAGTTCATAGCCCCAAAAAACCACACTTTGTAAACTGAACTAGGCTCATGGTGTATTTATGGGTGTGTTCCAGGTTTGGGTTCATCCGGGGTCAATTTTTTTCTAGATAAGAAAATGGCGTGCACAAATTTTAATATATTTTTATAAAAATCAATTTAGATGGTTGCTTATCCAAAAAAAAATTATATGGTTGTGGATTTGTAGTACAACATATACACTTACATTGTTTATATATGTTCAAACTAAAAAAACTCAAAAAACTTTCAAGTTGGGATGTAGATACCACAAATTCAAATGAATAAAGCCTACGAATACCAACACTAATGCATCAAAATACAATATGTTTCCTACTAGAAAAAACATAAGACAAAAAAATCACTAGATGATCTTTTATCTACCATGAAAATTATGAAATGTTATGTGAGTAGCGTGGTTAGTGAACAAGTGATAGGGAGAAATTTTGGATGGAAATTCCATTAAATTATTTTAGAATGATTATTGGACATCAAAGAAATTGATAATTCCAACTGTCCATTGAATTGTTGCTTGTCGATTCTACATTAAAGAGTTATGGTCATGGATATTTAATGTTATCATATAACTAAGGTTTGATCAAATGTTTGATAAAATCCTTTACTCACAGTTAGAAATTATAAAGTCCAAGTGAGTAGTGTGGTCGACTGAATAGTGAATAGTGAGACATTTGGGATGAATAGTGGTCTTAACATGGTGTCAAACCATTATAAAGTTCCTAATTAAGTGTCAAAATAATTGAACTTTTTACCCATTGTATTTTTGCCTTTTCAATGGAGCAATCAACCATTAATTACTAGTATTTTGACTTTTCATCTTATAAATAATGTATTATATATAATATTTGGTAAATATTTTCTACTAACAAAAAATATAGAAGTTTAATTAGCATGGTTGGGTAAAAATAGATAGAAAAAAAGGAGATAAATAGTGGGCATGATTCACATTAATATGGTCTAAAATAAATGTAGAATGATCAAGTGGTGTCAAAGAAACTAAGGAGGCAAGTCATATATATTTATCACCTTATCACTTGTCAATACGACAACTAACAGTCACATTTATGCATTTTGACTTTAATGGTTACCATATAAATAGAGTAAAATTATAATACATATGTGTGGGGAAGGGTATGATGTGACTATAGATCTCTTACATGCCATTCTGCCTGGGTGGTTACTTATGGATAGGGGAAGGCGTCCCTTGAGTTTGGCAGAATTTATAGCTTCTGCACCTTTTACAATGCTACTTAAACCAGAAAACAAGATACGTCCCATTATAGTCGGTACTATTTGGACACACTTAGTTTCCAATTTTGTCATGGAAGAAGTCTGCAAAGATATGGCTAAGTATCTAAATGAAATTCATGTTGGAGTTGTAGTTTCTGGCAGCACAGAGGCAATTTTACACAGTGACTACACATCACTGAATGATTGACACAAAGATGGGTCTCTCTCTATGCTTACAATGGATTTATCAAATGCCTTCAACATGGTGGATATATTGATTTTCCTTCATGAGGTGAGGGAGAGGTGCCCATTCCCCCCCCCCCTGTATTGCACTCCTTGTCCACAAAAGAGAAAACTACAAACAGCTTCCTCATGCCTGGTATCTTGACAATGTGGTCATTATCAGGGACATATAGGAGGTAGCAAAGACACTTGACATCATTCAATAGTAGGGTCCATGTTTGGGACTACATTTGAGTATTCAGAAAATAGAGTTGTTTTAGCCTATATGTGATGACAGAAAGCTTCAAGAAGGATTCTTTCCCGCTAACATTGGGGGCCCTCTACGGGTGGGGGGGTAAAGTTTCTTGGAGGAGCTTCTAGTATGGACAATGATTTTATTGAGGAGTTGGCCATGAGGAGGGATCCCAAGGCGTTGATTTGATGCATCTTCTTCCACAACTACATCATCCACAAAGTGAGTTGCTTTTACTCCGTTCTTGCATGGGTATTGCAAAACATATGTTTGGTCTTAGGACATGTAAACCAGAATACATGGAAGATGCATTTTTATGCTTTGATCGAGGCTTACATGAATCTATTGATGATATTGTTGTTTGTGGATGTCCACTCTTTGAAGACCTTCAATGGAAATTGGATTTCTTACCCATTTGACTCGATTGTTTGGGGTTTTATTCAACTGTAGAGGTTTCTTCATATGCTTTTATGACCTCTAGGACTCAATCTTGGGTGGTTCAGGATCATATCTTAAGAGGCAACAACATCAACAATATGGAATCTGGTTATAACTATGTTGTGGATTGTCTTTGTGTCAAAATTCTAGCCTTTAACCTTAATTGTTTTGCTAACAAGGACACCCTCCCCCTTAAAACTCAAAATCTTTTGGCAAGTGCCCTTTTCGGCAAAATTATTGAGGACATGGAAGCTAAGTTTGACGTAACCGTTAGATAGAAAGATGTCTTTGAGTTCCTGCAAGCTGATCATGCTCAAGACTTTCTTCTTGATATTCATATTGATCAGCTAGGACAAAATATGTTACCATTAGAGAATCATACTATCCTCAAGTATTGTCTTATGATTTCTTAGTTCCTAATAGGCTTGGACTGGAAACCAAACTTGACCATTAGACCAGACTAAACTTGAGCAGACTGCTTAGTCAAGTCTGATCTAGATGGATATTGTGGTCAAGTTTAGTTTAAAAAATATTTAGACGGACTTTATACGGTCTAGTCGTAGTTAGTGTGAATAGTCAGTTAACTGAACAGACCGAACTTGACTAAATATACACATATACATGTATGTATATGTAATACTTTATTTCTACAACATATGCATGTATATCTAATAGAATTTGATAAATGTAAGTATATTGATACACTAACATAATAAATGTTGACCAATATATCTTCTATTTTAGAGACTATGAAAAAAAAAGGAAAAAGGAAAAATCATATTGACACACCACAAGGACCCTTGTTTAAGTGGTTCAAAATTTTAATGTTAGGTAAAAAGGACTATATCACATATTCATGAAAAGAAGTTAGACTGCCATGATTTGACATGGTCAAACTTTGCATTAATATAAAAAATTACTAAATTTACTTGGTAAACACAACACTTGTTATATTATTATCTAAAACTTGTGCAATGACTTTTGTGGATAATGGTTCCACAATCTGAGTGTACTTATGTTTATTTTTATGTAAAGTATAAAAAAGGTTGTGTGGAGGTGATTAATGAAAATGAAAAAGGAAAAAAGTCACAAAGGAGAAGAAAGTGGAGATATGACAAAACCAATAAAAAAATAAAAACTGACACAACACAAAGGCAAATAGCAATACTTTTTAGAAACAATAAAAGAATTTAAAACGACAATACATAATATAAAGTATAAGAAGAAAACCATTAATTTTTTGTAATTTTGGTGTGAAGAAATTACGAAAATTAATGGTTTTCATATTATACTTTATATTATGTATTGTCATTTTAAATTCATTTATTGTTTCTAAAAAGTACTGCTGTTTTCCTTTGTGTTGTGTAAGTTTTTCATAATTACTATAACTTAATTGATAAAAATAACTTATAATCTTGATATCTAAAACTTGTGCTAGGACTTTGTGGATAATGGTTATGAAATTTGAGTGTGCTTTTGCTTATTGTTATGTGACAAATAAATCAAAGTTGCACGACAATAGATAATCTCTATGGAAAAGAAAAAAAGAAGTAAAAAAGGAATAAAAATGGAAACGTGACCAATACGCCAACAAAAAAATTACAATCAACACAACATAAAGGCAATCACCATCCTTTAAAAAAAGATAATTTAGAATAACGATACATAATAGAAAGTATATAAATCTAATCATTAATTACCATAATTACTATAGCTTTACTTGATGAAAATAACTTATAATATTGATATATAAAACTTGTATTAGGAAATTTTTGGATAATGGTTCTGGAATTTGAGTGTGCTTTTACTTATTGCTATGTAAAAAATAAATCAAAGTTGCACGATAGTGGTTAATGACTATGGAAAAGGAAAGAAAAGGTTAAAAAGGAAAAGCAAGTGGAAATGTGACCAAAATGTCAATGAAAAATAGAAATATACTCAAAACTAGAGCATATAGTCACACATTTTCAAAATAAAAAACAAGATTTAAAATGACAATACATGGTAAAAAGTATAAGAAGCTATCCTTTCAGTATCATTGGCTTGTGCCTTTTTTTGTTGAATTACTAAACTAGACTTCTGCTTTGGGTATCAACTCTGAATACATAGATAATCTGGCATTTGTCTTCTTCCCTAGCTGGTGGTTTATTCCACCTTCTCTAGTTTGTGCTGCACACGTGCAAGGATCAAATCCTGGATTTCTTCCTCTAGTGTTGATGGACGAAGTTGATCTCCATATTCCAGCAACAAATACAATATATTGTCACTTTCATTCTCCATGTGTAGGTGAGTCTACCTTCTACCTCTTTGTGTGGCACATGAGTAGTCAACATACATTACAAAGGACATCGATGACAGAAGAGGGACTTCAACGTCTCTTCCAACAAATCATGATAGGAGTGATATCATCTTTATTCCATAATCATATTTCCCCCCTACTCATATTTATTTGTTTTTTCCATTTTTATAAAAAAATTAGAACCTTGAACAAATTATCAGCTGGATATTATCCTACAACTAGACTAAATCTTCTGTCTTAATTTTGTATCATGTTATATATTTAAGTACATGATCTTAATATGTGACTTATTCTAATGTAGATGGAGCCTTCTATGGATATTGACACAACATCATCTAAACATCTAAAGGTAATGCTCGAGAGCATTCCAAAGGGTGAGGTATACCCATAAAAAACAAAACTTAAAAAATCATCCTCTGATGTCTGGTTACGTTTCACAAAGGTAAAAAACAAAACTGGAAAAGTTGAAAACAATTTTTTAAATATCATAGGGGTCTACATTCCAGAATACCATATTGGAAAATGATCAAAAGACCCAAATAAGAAGATAGACAAGAAAAAAAACTTTAGGGTTCAAAATCAAAGATGATGGTTCCTAAAAATTGATCCCATGGAAATTTGATCAACAACTTTGTCATAATGCATTAGGTAGAATGATTATCATAGATGATATACCATTTAGATATGTGGACTAAGGGATTCAAGGCTTTCTTGAATGTAGCAAAAACAAAATATAAGTCCATTTCTCATAGAAAAATAGCTAGAGACATTGTTAAAATCCACGCTATTGAGAAGAAAAATTTAATTCTTTATTTTAAAGTTCTATTGGTAGACTTTTAATTACAACAAATAGTTAGGACAAGTTTGCAAAATACCTCTTATATGCATGGTATTGTCCACTTTATTGACAAAAAATGGTAGTTGCATAAAAGAATAATTAGTTTTGTTATGATGGATGGGCATGCAGGGAAAGACATTGGAAAATTAGTTCAAACATGTCTTTTTGATTGGGGCATTATTCAGTTGACATGCATGACCATGGTAAATGCTACATCAAATGATCTTGCCATTTCTTTCCTTATAAAACAACCAGTAAATAAATATGGCTTCATCTTGAATGGAAAGTATTTTTACACAAGATGTGTAGTGTATGTTTCAAATCTAGTTGTCAAGAATGGACTAGGTGATATGTTCAACTCACTGGATCACATTCGTGTAGGAAAATACGACATTAGATAGGCAACTATTTTTTTTACTGACATATTTCCCATTAACCAACAGACCGCGTCAATCACTATGCAATGGGAAGGATAGTTTTACTAAGATATACCTAGTCCTGGAGCAAATCCAGTGACAATCCTCATTGATGTAGATGCACACTCTATCTTGGACGACGTCTATGCAGCTCCTGGTTGCACTGGGACTCGTCTGAATGCTCCTCCATGGACAACAGACTCGGACAACTGCTGTAGCAGCTCTTCTGATCTCACCACAAACTATGAGTTGTATTACCCTCCTAGAAGCAGCCAAATGACTCCTGCTTCTACAGTAGTCCACATAGACCAACTAGAACTGATTTAGTCCTACTAGAATGCACAGGAAGGAGTTCTCCCTTCCTTTGGTATACTAGTCACCAACTTGCTCTCCCACAATAATGATCCTCTGTTGGTCTCTCCCTTACTATCCCTCCGGTAGGACTTGCTTGGGCTCTCATGGTTATCACAACCAGAGAGGACAATATTATAAGGGAAACTAATTTTCAACTGTCTATTTTGTGTTCTGAGAAGCCCCCAGTGCCCCTCTATTCATAGTCGAGGCTAGGGTCAGGGTTCCCAGTCTGTGCAGGAGTGAAAGGGGCCGGAAGATCTAAAATTTTTGCAAAAAATGTGGAAGTTTTGCAACCTACATGCACCAAAACATTCATTTTGTAACTGAGACAATCATCTCTCATGCGAGATGGTCATTCCTCTAAGCAAAATAGTTATTTCACAATCTTTCACAATCATAAATGAATTGGCAACTATAATCCAATTAATGCTCACCATGACATCAACTCTAATCCTTGATGTACTAAAATTTGTCCATGAACCGGGCATCTCGGTCTCGCGAGACGGTCATCTCACTTTCATGAAACGGTCGTGTCGACCACGAGGCATTCATCTTGTTTATACGAAACGGTCGTCTCGCTTCCTAGTTTAGGCTAAACTCAACCTATTTAGTTCTAATCAATCTAACACTCCAAATGGAAACCTCAACACTTGAACTGAACAAATGGCAGTCTAGTCAACTGATTTCTTACGTGAATTGAGTACCTAAACACTTTAGTAATAAATTTAATCATCATTCAAGATCGAACTCCTCTTCTAGATGAGTTCCAATGTGTATGACCCTATAGGTCTCATATCACGTTGGTAGTGAATGTCCATAACAACTTATGACATCACAAGTAAAGAGCGATGCCTAGTCACACATCAATCCTACCCAAGTGAATGGAAAGTTGGGGGGTGGAAACTTCAACCTACAATCTGTATATGGTGTTATTGTATTTATATAGTTCCTTTGTCACTGATATCGACATTGAAATAGAGGCATGGAGCAGTCATCCTCATTATTATTGAATCTTTTTTCTTGAACCATAGCAGACTACATGAGATATATGTAAGCCCAATATTACATATTAACTCACTTGCGTATGGCCATACTTTTCTCAGTCTCGCTAATCAAGATGCCTTGGATATCATACTCCCATAGGAGGGAAGAAACCCATCTCTATCACTCATAGTCAGTCCCCATGTTTCAAAGTCACCCAATCATCACCTTTATAACAACCCATGTTTCAGGACTGCATTTGATGATGTCAAAGTGTACCCAACGACATGTCATGAGTGCAATGATTTTAGGCCTAAGAATTACAACCACCAACATTACTATGAGAGCTGACTATGACTTCTATGATGATGGATTCCATGTGTTAGTCTCACAGTGGGTCTGTCGGATACACTGTTATCTAATATGTGTCTATGTTCCTGGTTCGATATTGCCATATCATGACTAATGAGACTCTATCATCAACCAACTCACACTCTGATTTTATGTGTTATTGCTGTCTATAAACCTTCCACAACAACAACTGATCATGGACATAATGAGAATGTATATACTCTTAACATCCATATTATATCATTCTTCAGGTCCTCAACCTAAAGACATACTTCATTGAGTAATATCATTCTCTAGACATTTATTATGTTATTCAATATCTCACAACCAAATATACAAAATAAATTGGAATATTTCCTTTATTATTAATCAAATCATTTACATGTTATTCCATTACAATCATCATATGATTGGCTCTTTCGGCATACATACCAACAATTCGTGATGTTGTTAAATACGGTCGGAGTTCTTCTTCTCGTAAGAACCAATTTAAATTAGCTATTGACAAAGAAGGGATTAAATACAACAATTCTTTATGTCTTGATGTTCCCACAAGATGGAACTCCATTTATTTAGTGTTACATTCAGCCTTGAAGTTCTAGAAAGTATTTGATAGGGTGGAGGAAAACAATCTCAAATTTTCTTAAGCATTAAATAAAGGTACTCCAATTGAAGAGGACTCAGATGAAGCATGCATTTTTTGTAAATTCTTGAAATTTTTTCATGATGCTACGAACACTTTTTTTGTTACATCACATGTTAGTGCCAATTCATTAATTTTCTCTTTGGAAGTTAAGCTAAATGAATGGTGTAATAGTGAGGACAACTATCTCATTTCCATGGCTACAAGGATGAAACTAAAGTTCTATAAATACTAGGGGGAATATGGTAATATGAACGTGTTGTTAAATATTGCTATCATTTTGGATCCTAGATATAAATTGAAGTATGTGAATTACTATTTTGAGAAGCTACATTCACCAAAGAAGGATATTGAGTACTATAGAAATGCAAAGACTATTCTTCAAGAAACATTTCAATATCCTGAAGCCCACTTTATGATAGCGGTTTCTATAAAACAACAAGAAGGGGCTGAAGAAGATGGTCTTTGTTTTAATAATGACATAAAAGTTGATTTTGATACTGAATTTATTTTTTGGAAATAGGTAAATATATTGCCAAAGGAGCCTGTACAAAGTAGGACCAAACCTACAAAAACATATACAAGGGGTTGTTAGCTACAAAAGCCCCAGTATCTATTGGCTTGCTCAGACAAGCTTGACGCCAATCCCTTCTTACATTTAATAGAAAATAACAAGATGTTAGCTATCTTCCCAATGATCTCATCCTCACTGCATTTCCTTCTACTGTGGTTTCTGTTGTTTCTCTCCTCCCAGATGTAGTAGAAAACACCTGTGAGGCAGATCCCACCAATTTCCATCTTGTGCTTATCGTTGAGCAAGGGAATAATCTTGGTAATCAACCCATTAATGTTTTCATCAAACAGTTGACCCCAACCACACCTGAGACTAACAACAACCCATGTCCTTCTAAAGAAGGTACAAGTACCAAAAATGTGATTATGACTTTCATCTTCTCTATTGCATAGCACACACCTCATCTCCACCTGCAGCCCCCAGCGTGCCAGCCTATCCCTGGTTGGCAGCCTATTAAAGATGGCTTTATAGGTGGTCGTGCTCCACAATTCGGTATATGGCAGTGGTTCCATAGAAGCTTGTACCAGCCAACATCATCGTCAACGTAGTTGTTGATCCATGGTGTCGCCCTCGGAATGGCAAGAGACACGATACCATTACCATCAACACAGTACGAGTTTTGGATTTCCACCCAGCTTCTGCACATATTCCTCCAGATTCTAGAGGACTTGTTATCGAACCCCTACTGAAAACCACCATATTTTTTCGTCATCCAATGAGTCCATATGTTATCCCTTTCTATGAGAAATCTGTCAGTTCTTTTCCCATAGCTTTCTTTGACTAACGTCATGGGGGAGGTTATGCTCAAACCACCTTTACGGTAAGGTTTAGCAATGTCATCTGAAGCCACACCATGACTACCATTGCGCCATATGAAATTCACCATAATCTTCCTCATATTATCGGCAGTGGGAAGGGGAATGTCGCACACCTCACACCAAAACCTCACCATTGAATGGAGCACAAATTTCGTGAGGAGAAGCCGCCCAGCCATTGACATCCGAAGCGCAGTCCAGCCATCAACCTTGTCTCTCAACCTATCAAGGCACTGTACAAAGTCTATAGAGGACTCTTTACCTCCGACCACTGGTGCATCCAGGTATCTGGTAGGCAACCGACCAATCTTTATCCCTACAACATCCCTAAGTCTTCCTCTCCTAGCATCGCAAGATTTGGACAAGAAGATACTGGATTTAATGGTGCTAATGTAGAGACCGGTGAGGTACCCAAATCTGTTTAGAGTTCTCTTGATTTCCTTCAGTCGATTGGCATGACCTGAGGTGAACAAGATGATATCATCTGCAAATATCAGATGGGAGATGACTTTAGTATTCTAGACTTTGAAAGGCTTCACTTTCTTTCTTCTTTCAACTCCGTTCATCATAATGGTAAGACCCTCCATTACAATGGTAAACAACAGGGGTGAAAGGGGGTCCCCCTGCCTAAGGCCATTCGTGGAAGTAAAGAGACCAACCGGTCCCCCATTCAATAGTATGGAGAAGGAGGTGGTGGTAACACACTGCCTGATGACTTCGATCAAACTGTTATTGAACCCCATAGCTTTCATCATTACCCACAGAGTATCCCATCTCACATGGTCATAAGCCTTCATTAAGTCAACCTTCAGGCAAGCTTTGGCACTGCTATGCGCGTTGTTGAATCCACTGAGGAATTCTGCCGCCAGTAGTGTGCTATCGGATATCCTTCTGCCTTGAATGAAGGCACTTTGCTCTTTGGATATAATGGTGGGAATCACTTTCCTAAGACGTCCTGCAAGGAGTTTAGAAAGTATTTTGTACAGAACATTACATCACGCGATAGGCCTATAGTCGACAATGCTATCGATTACATTTCTTTTAGGAATTAATTTGATAAAGGAATGGTTGAAATTGAGAAAGTGAAAGATGAAGAGGATTTTCATGTAGCAAAATTTGACTTTATAAATATCTTGAAAAGAATATTGAAAAATGAGATCCTAGTTTTGATTTTTTGGCTTGGTGGTGCTCAAACAAAACACTATATCATATCCTGTCATTGGTGGCTAGGGATGTATTTGCCATTCCAGTTTTATCTGTAGTGTATGATTCAATTTTCAGCACTGGGGGATATGTTCTTGACAAATCTAGAGCTTCTTTGACTCAAAAGCTGATTGAATGCCTCATACACACCTGCCATTGGTTGAGAGGAAATAATATTTAATTTGAGATATAAGAGAACTATAAGGACTTCAAGATATAGAGGCATGAGTACGTTTCCCTTACATTCATTTTCATATCTTATTTTCATTTAACTTTCATTTCTCTTTGTTATCTAAGTACACATTTTTTCTTTATAGTCAATAATGACGATCAAAGTGAAATATTAGATTGTGGCTCAAGCAATGCATCATGATTGCATATTTTCTCGAGGTAAGCTACCTTATTATGTAATTAATAATGTGAATACTTTTTAGCTAAAATTAGATTTAATCCTGTTGGTATGTTCGCCCTGAGATCCAATCATGGGATGATTGGTGGGACACATTAAGATTGATTTGATAAACATCAAAGGCAAGCTTCCAATTCTTTCTATTTCAGTTATATGAGATAATGATAGAACAGATTGAATGTCTAGAGAATGACAGTACTCAATGACGTATGCTTTCAGGTTAAGGACCTGAACGATGAGATCATACAGATGCTAAGAGTTTGTACATTCTTATTATGTCCCTAGTCGGATGTCATTGTGGAAGGTAGATAGACAACAATGACACACAAGACTAGATTGTAGTGTTGGTTGATGACATAATCTCATTAGTCATGATATGGAGATATCAAACCACACACATAGGTACTTGTTAAAGAACAAGTTTACCGGACATACCCACCGTGCGTTTGACACATGGAACCATGACATGGTAGTCACAGTCAGTTCTCACAGTGATGGTGGTGAGTGTGATTCTTTGACCTAAAATCACTACACTCAACACATGTCATTGGGTACACTTTGACATCATCAAACACAATCCTGAAACATGGGTTGTTATAAAGGTGATGATTGAGTGGCTTTGACACATGGGGCTTTTGAGGGGTGAGTGATAGATATGGGATTTGTCCCTCCTAAGGGAGTTTGATATCCATAGCCACTTGATGAGTAGGATTGAGATAGGCGTGTGCACACATGTGTGAATCAGTACGTGATATTGATGTCATACATATCTCCTCCAATCTACTCTGAGATCAAGAAAGTGAATGAACATTGACAGGATGACTGTTCCATGCCTTGAGTTCATTCGGGATATAAGTGACAAAGGAATTATACATTTGCTATAACACCATTCACAGATTGTAGGATTGAAAGTTGTTTTCCAACATTCTATTTCACTTGGGTAGCACTGATGTGTGACTAGGCACCACTCTTTGCTTGTGATGTCATAAGTGTTATGGACTTTCACTGCCAACGTGAAATGGACCTACTGGGTCACACACATAGGATTTAACCTAGAAGAGGAGTTTATCGACAAACCATGTTTAGATTGATTACTAAAGGAGTTTAGTAGTTCAATTAAACACTCAATCAATTGATAGCTCAATATCATAGTGTTCAAGGTGTTGGACCGATTGATCGAAGTATCAGATTGATTGAAACTGCGATTGATTGATTTACACAAGTATGGTGCTCCAACCGATCGGCTCATATGATGAACCGATTGTATCAGGTTGGTGAACCGATCGACTCAACTGGTGAGACGATCCACTCATGTGCAATGAACCGATCGGCTCAAATGTTGAATCGGTCGGCTCATGTGACCAACTGAGATCATTTGGAAAGTCAGAAGACTATTTTGCAAATGTAATTTGTTTCACTTGTAAAAATTCGATTTGGACAAGGATTAATATTTGATTAATCAGAGACAAATTTGAAAGTCAATTTGAGTTGGACCAGGACCACGAACCGACCGGATCAGGTGTCCCAAACGATCGGTTCAGGTGTGAACTGATCAGTTGAGGTCACCAAATGATCGTTTCAGGGTTGAAACGATCGGTTCAGCTGGCCCAAGTTTCTTGTTTTGTGGAAAATCTCGAGCCCTTCTACTCCTGCTTTAATCCCACATTGCCCAAGATAGAGAACCCTGTCCCATGACCCTCCTATATATAGTGGTATTGGGGGCTTCTCTGGTGAACAACTCAGTGAATCAGTTGCTCTGCAAAGTTGTCGTTCTCTCTGGTTTTGGTAACCGAGAGAGAGACCGAGCAAGTGCTACCCGATAAGGGTGGCACAACAAGGGAAAGACAACTATAGAAAAGCAAATGGTTGCAGGAGAGTGTGTTCGTGACTAGTATGCCAACAGGAGGGTGTGAATCCTTCCGATTCCTTGTGGGATAAGGAGATCGGAGTTCCAGGTTGTCCGTGTGGACTACTTCAGAGGCGCCAGATTTTTGCCGCTCGGAGGACAACTGTCAATCCCGACGGTCCCGGTGAGACCAGGAGCTGCACAGACACCTTCAAAGACCAGAGGTGAAGACTGCGCAAGCCGTGAGGTAATGTCACCGAGCAAGCCTCGGGACAAGGTACACCTCTACAAACCATCCTTCCTATTGTACAGACGTTGACACGATTCCTTTTTCTGGGTTTGGGAGAAGAATTTTTTTTGTTTCTGTTTCCTTCTGTGTCTCCCCTAAAACCCAATAGTGGTATCAGAGCCACATCAACTGCTCTATACTTTAGGATTATCGATATGATCGATTTTGGTTTGTTGCCTTTATTTATTGCATACGATGAGAATAAAATTGGCTTTGTGCATGTCCAATCCTAAATCCACAAATCCCAATATTCATATATGATATGTAATATGAATGCACTCAATACGTGTCGCCCTTAAACGAGTTTTGTGGTGGATGTATAGCGTGGTTATGGCCAATAAACCCTATGTATGTGTGCTTGGTTGTATGTGGTTGCTTGCATCTCGGTCTGCGCACTGATTCCCTATCTCTTATTCCTGATGTAACTCGAAATAATTCAAGATTTCTTTCCTACCTTTGCTCCCCTAAATGTAACTCGGGGTTTCCCAATTCAAATGTAAATAGGATAGATCTTTTATTTCCTGTTATGTCAAAGAACGGAGGACATCTGACGACGACTGAGATGATCAGTTCAAGGAGTGATCCGATCAGTTGGCGATCCAGACGAATGGTTCTAGGAGTGAGACGAGCGGGTGGTGGCCATGAGGAGATGTACAACGACCAGGCAAACCGATCGGTTGGAGGAGACAACCGATCAGTGGGTGGCACCCAACCAACCGGCCTAATGGCGAGCAGATCAATCATGGAGATGAGTTGATTAAACCCAGTAAAGGGAAAGCACAAAATTCATCTTGCACAGGTTGCATGTGATGTAGACCTAGATGACCGTGATTCCTCTTGGCTTGAGGAATCACATTAGGATGGCCATAATCATCACTTTTATCATTTCACATGTTTTCTATGGGATATAGCATGTACATGATACATACTATATATTGTGGTGATTGGATATGTATATGTACCTATAAAAACCAAATCCCTCATTAAATATTAAAGTTTTATATGCCTTCCAAATGTGACACATGTGAAAATCTTGATTGGCCAAGTGTGGGCACGCCCTAGCGTGGTGCACCGTCTATCTCGTGGAAGCGTGAAGGATGAATGTGTGGGTCTGCCCTAGCAGGGTGCATATTTCATCGTGTTGGCTTTGGGTTGGACTTAATAAGGTGACCAAGATAGGATCTAGCACCTTGAAGCATGGATGTGATCATGGCAAGGAGTTTCATATGACATCTTTCAAGAGTTGCATATGATGCAATTGACAAAAGTTGCCTACCTAGAAGATCTAAGTTGTGGGTGACAGCCCTAGCTGGTCCATGACTTAGAGAATTTTAGGATCTTGACCCCCTAGAAGAGTGTATGCTGCAATCTTCTGAATTGATGGTGAGGGCTATCAATTTGAACAAAAATAATGGGAGTGATAATTAATTAAAGACCTAATTATATCGTCAACTTTTCAAATCAATCAAATAAGTCAAAATTGAGTTTTGGACTAAAATTGCATATATTCCCTTTTGTAGTTCAAATGACAACAAACAACAATCACTTCTCATTGTGATCGGTCCTTGAAAAGGACAAGCCGAATGGGACTAACTTCCACAACTAGTTTAGGACATTGAGAATTGTTCTCACTCAAAAGAGAAAGCTCTATGTCCTGGATACTCTAGTTCCAGAGGAACCTACTCCTACTGCACCAAAGGCATAAAGGGATGCTTATAAGAAGCATTATGATGATACCATTGATGTGAAGTGCTATATGTTGTGCTCCATGAACCACGAGTTGCAGCGAGAACATGAGAACATGGGTGTCATTGAGATGATTCATCATCTCAAGAACATGTATGAAGATCAAGCACGACAAGAGAGATATGATGTCTCAAGGGTGTTGTTCAAGTGCGTCATGATAGAAGGAGATCTAGTTGGTCCTCTCACGCTCAAGATGATTGGGTATGTGGAGAACCTGATGAGATTGGGATTTCCCCTGAGCCAAGAGTTGGCTACTGATGTGATACTGCAACCGTTGCCAGAATCATACAGTCAATTTGTGATGAACTACAACATGAAAAACTTTGACAAGCCATTGAAAGAGTTGTTGGGCATGTTGAGGACAACCGAGACACAGATGAAGAAGGACAAGCCTAAGTCTGTGATGATGATCAACAGAAGGAAAGGCAAGTCCAAGCACAAGGGCAAGGGCAAAGCTAAGAAGGGTTCTGATGCTAGCCAGGAGCCCAAGGCGTCTTCAGCTCTCAAGGCAAAGGGAGGCATGACCAAGAGAGGCAATTGCCACCATTGTCAAAAGCCAGGACATTGGAAAAGGAATTGTCCACTCTATCTGGAAGAACTAAAGAAGAAGGAGGTGGCAGACGCCTCCACTTGAAGGTGTCATGAAATAAACTTGTAACACTTTTTGAGGTATATGATACCAAGATATAAAGTGTAAAGCACTCAATAAATGGGGCAAATGTTTTCGCCATAGATAGGATTACTTTAGTTTATTTTTAGCCTTAAAGGCATGTAATAGAGTTATGAACTGCTATTTTATATTTGCCAATGGATAGAAAAACATTATTTTTGCAAATTGTGTGACAATGATAGCAATTAATAAAGTTGATGTTTCAATTCCAAAAGATACAAACTTTATGGCAATGCCTTGTTTATCTTGTGGTACTTGTTATGCATAAGATAAAATGATACCTAAAAGTTATTGATAACTCAAACAATCAAATTAGCATAAATCATGAGAAATTCATTTCTAGTTTCCATATGATGGATAAGTCTAGATTCTTTTGGTTAGAGAACCAGTAAGAGACATGAATCTCTTGAACATGATAAATCAATCTTCACTAATAGTAGTGGGAGAATGATTATCCTATTAGGTATAATACATGTGATGTATTTACATACCTATTGGAGAAGATGCTAATACTTCAAAAGGTGTTTAATGAAATACCAAATATGAATATCTTGAAGTGTTCAATAATATCATAGATGAAGTATAGATTTGATAAAGTGTTAATTCTTGATGAGATCAATGAATGAAATACTTTAACCAAAGGTTTGAGAACCTTATGAGTAATTATGATAGTGTATCATAGTGAACTCATGATTACGGCATGGTGATGTCTAAATCAAAATGAGTCATACTCTAAGTAGTTAGAGGATGATTATCAAATAACTAATTTCTTCTTAAATAAAGAATAGCCCATACTAATAAAGGACATTAAGAATCACAAGGAGTTGTGAGTTCTAATATCCTTGATAGATACACCTCAATTATCTATGTGATGAGTTGGTCATGTGATGAGTCAACTATCTAGATAAATATGAGGAACTGGATTTTGAGTTATGGTTTATGACCATTACATCCTAAATGACTTCCATATGAACCATAAGGTATGTCCTTGATGGTAGCACCCATTGTGATAAAATCCATAAGTGCTAATGAGTCTTAAGCGTTAAGGCTCATGGATAACATTTGGGAAGGATGATGCTTGTTGCAACTTAATGACTGAGAGATTTGTATACATATATTGAAACTGCATTCCTATAAGGAATTAAACAAGGATGTGTACATGACACAACCTATAAGGTTTATGAATCCATTAATGTAAATAAAGTCTATAAGTTACAATGGACTAATCAATGTGATTGATTGAGTACAAGCAACTCAGAGCTGGGATCTTTACTTTGATAATATAGTCGAATGGTTTGACTGATAAAGAGAGATCTGTGATTTAGTGGGAGCGTATTCACATTCCACACGTTGATGTGAAATGAAATGTTATAGAATGGAAATCCAAAGTGGAAATTATCTTTAAAGAAGATAGAGACGTTTCCTATGTGATAGGAATAGAGATCTATAGAGATAGTTCTCAAAAACCTCTTGACCTGAAAAGAGAGAGCATACATTGGAAATCTATACTGAAGGGTTAAGTATGCATAGATTTAGTGGGAGAAAACTTGTCCATGTTACATGGAGTTGGTATCCCAAGGCCAAGTGTCCAATTCTTATGAAGAATGGGAACACTAAGAATAGATATAGATCTATCATGTATGTGATCATCCCATTATCTTGCATGTATAGACATAGAAAAATAAAGTGCATTCATCAACTTGTATGTAGGACATGACAATATGATGTGCTCATCTTGATAACTCGTATGTAACATCCCAGGATTTGAGGCCTCGGATAACATGATCTTAAAAGGAATGATTGGACTACCCATATCACCAAGGTGCACCTCTTTTTCTGGGAGCCCATCTCTAAAGAACTCCATAGTTAAGCGTGCTCAGTTTGGAGTAGTACTAGGATGGGTGACCAGTCGGGAAGTTGATCCTGGCTTGCACGTCAGTGTGGACAAAGTGCGCAGTTAAGGCTAGTGGTGGTCTGTGGGGACAGTCGTCATTCCTGAAACTCTATTAGAGCCTAGGGCAGTGGGCCCGGGCGTTACAAATGATATCAGAGCCATAACCCCTCCAGTAAGTGGGGCCCACATGGGCATGTGGCATGCCAGTCTTGAGCCGTGCGGTCCAGGAAAGTTGGAAAGGGCTATCCGTAGAGACGAGATGGAGCCACCCTTGCGCTGGTAGCCGTGGATGGGAGCTGGGTGTCCATGGACCATTGTGGGTCTGCACTGAAATGGGGTCAGATTATGAGGCCATATAGTTGAGCCTTGACGAGGACGTCAAGAGTCTAAGTGGGGGAGATTGTAACATCCCAGGATTTGAGGCCTCAGATAACATGATCTTAAAAGGAATGATTGGACTACCCATATCACCAAGGTGCACCTCTTTTTCTGGGAGCCCATCTCTAAAGAACTCCATAGTTAAGCGTGCTCAACTTGGAGTAGTACTAGGATGGGTGACCAGTCGGGAAGTTGATCCTGGCTTGCGCGTCAGTGTGGACAAAGTGCACAGTTAAGGCTAGTGGTGGTCTGTGGGGACATTCGTCATTCCTGAAACTCTATTAGAGCCTAGGGCAGTGGGCCCGAGCGTTACATCGTATGTGGGACATGATGAGTGGATATCTGTCTATTTCTAGTAAAGGTTACTGGAATACCATAAGAACTTGATAAGTACTTGAGAAGTACTAGTTCTATGGAAATAAGGAAGGGTTCACTGTAAAGAGTTACACTGATGCGAACTTCCGAAAAGGACAGAGAAATAATCACAAAATATATATGGGATATATAAAAGTGAATGATTGTTGATAAATGGAAACATTCCATTAAAGTCATTTTAAAAGGAAAAGCCGAGTATCCGTGTGTTAGAGAACAATAGTGGATACTATATGGATCTAGAAGTTCATGAGATGAACTTATAATTGTTCTGGTCATTGATGACAAGTTAGGAGTACTTGGTCATAAAATGTGGCTAAAAGTTAGCAAAGGAATACTAGATTGCATATTACGACAATCCATCTCATACTTGTGACGTACATCAAGGAAATGAGAGACATGTAGTTAATACTGACTTTGGCAAGGTGTTTCCATAACTCACTATGATAGCACTAGAGCACAGTAACATGTGAGACATGTTTGAAGATCACTATGAATATAATTCAAGGGTGGTTGGCTCGCAGTGCAAGTGGGAGTCTGTTGGTATGTATGCCCTGAGAGACAATCATGGGATGATTGGTGGGATACATTAAGATTTATTTGATAAACATCAAAGGCAAGCTGCTAATTCTTTCTGGTTCACTCATATGAGATAATGATAGAACAGATTGAATGTCTAGAGAATGACAATACTCAATGACGTATGCTTTCAGGTTAAGGACCTGAATGATGAGATCATACATATGTTAAGAGTTTGTACATTCTTATTATGTCCCTAGTCAGATGTCATTGTGGAAGGTAGATAGACAACAATGACACACACGATTAGATTGAGGTGTTGGTTGATGACAGAATCTCATTAGTCATGATATGGAGATATCAAACCAAAAACATAGGTACTTGTTAAAGAACAAGTTTACCAGACATACCCACCGTGAGTTTGACACTTGGAACCATGACATGGTAGTCACAGTCAGTTCTCACAGTGATGGTGGTGAGTGTGATTCTTTGACCTGAAATCACTACACTCAACACATGTCATTGGGTACACTTTGACATCATCAAATGCAGTCCTGAAACGTGTGTTGTTATAAAGGTGATGATTGGGTGGCTTTGACACATGGGGCTTTTGAGGGGTGAGTGATAGATATGGGATTTGTCCCTCCTAAGGGAGTTTGATATCCATGGCTACTTGATGAGTAGGATTGAGATAGGCGTGTCCACACATGTGTGAATCAGTATGTGATATTGATGTCATAAATATCTCCTCCAATCTACTATAAGATCAAGAAAGTGAATGAACGTTGACATGATGACTGTTCCATGCCTTGAGTTCATTCGGGATATTAGTGATAAATGAATTATACATTCGCTGTAACACCATTCATCGACTGTAGGATTGAAAGTTGTTTTCCAACTTTCTATTTCACTTGGGTAGCACTGATGTGCGACTAGGCACCGCTCTTTGCTTGTGAAGTCATAAGTCTAATGGACTTTCACTGCCAACGTGAAATAGACCTGCAGGGTCACACACATAGGATTTAACATGGAAGAGGATTTTATCCACAAACCATGTTTAGATTGATTACTAAAGGAGTTTAGTAGTTCAATTAAACACTCAATCAATTGATAGCTCAATATCATAGTGTTCAAGGTGTTGGACCGATTGATCAGAGTATTAGATTGATTGAAACGACGATTGACTAATTTGCACAAGTCTGCTGCTCCAACCGATCGACTCATATGATGAACCGATCGGCTCAACTGGTGAGATGATCCGCTCATGTGCAATGAACCGATCGACTCAAATGTTGAACCGGTTGGCTCATGTGACCAACCGAGATCGTTTGGAAAGTCAGAAGACTATTTTGCAAATACAATTTGTTTCACTTGTACAAATTCAACTTGGACAAGGATTAATATTTGATTAAACAGAGACAAATTTGAAAGTCAATTTGAGTTGGACCAGGACCACGAACCGATCAGCTCATGTGATGAACCGATCAGCTCAGGTGTCCCAAACGATTGGTTCAAGTGTGAACTGATCAGTTGAGGTCACCAAACGATCGTTTTAGGGTTGAAATGATCGGTTCAGCTGGCGCAAGTTGCTTGTTTTGTGGAAAATCTCAAACCCTTCTACTCCTGCTTTAATCCCACACTGCCCGAGATAGAGAACCCTATCCCATGACCCTCCTTTATATATAGGGGTATTGGGGGCTTCTCTCTTGAACAACTCAGTGCATTAGTTGCTCTGCAAAGTTGTCATTCTCTCTAGTTTTGGTAACTGAGAGAGAGCCCGAGCAAGTACTACCTGATAAGGGAGGCACAAAAAGGGAAAGACAACTGGAGAAAAGCAACTGGTTGCAGGAGAGTGTGTTGGTGACTAGTACACCAACAGGAGGGTGTGACTCCTATCGATTCCTTGTGGGACAATGAGATCGGAGTTCTAGGTGGTCCGTGTGGACTACTTCAAAGGCGGGAGACTTCTACCGCACGGAGGACAGTTGTCAATCCTGACAGTCTTGGTGAGACCAGGAGCTGCATAGACACCGTCCAAGACCGGAGGTGAAGACTGCGTAAGCCGTGAGGTAACGTCTCCGAGCAAGCCTCGGGACAAGGTACACCTCTACAAACCATCCTTCCTATTGTATAGACGTTGACGCGATTCCTTTTTCTGGGTTTGGGAGAAGAATTTTTTTGTTTCTGCTGCCTTCTCTGTCTCCACTAAAACCCAACAAACCCTACTTTAAATTTTCAGATTTGTTGTTGGTTTTACATGCAAACATTATATTTAAGTCTTGAGAAGACTTTATTATCTTTAAAGATGTTTATGATACTTACCTTATCTTTTTATGTTTTAGCATATGTAAATTGTTTGGATGATGTACTTGAGACATTATTGTTACCCTTTACAAAATGCCTTCTTATGTAGTCATAATATTTAATTGTCATTGAAATTTTATTTTATGACCGATGTTGCAAATGACTACATATTAATGTGTTTATGACATTTAAATGCTACATGTAATAACCACATCTTTCTTTCTATGTGCTTTATTACAATTTTATTTCATGTTATCAAAGCATAAATTTTGATGGAAGAGAACTATTAAAGTGACAAAAAAATCAAATCAACTTCTTATTGAAGTCTCTAAAAAAGGCCTTCAATAAATATGTATGCTATGAGTAAATACTTAGTAGTAGTGGTTTTAGACCAAACTTAAACTAAACTTGACCACACTTTAGTGGTCAACTTAAGTTTGGTCTAGACCATTCCAATGGTCAAGTTTGGTCTATAAACTTTTTAGAGAATTATATGTAGTCTGGTATGTGGTTTTAGGGTCGACTAGACTTGAGCAAACCGCACCCACCCCTAGTTCCCAATTTATGAGGTATGTCTAATTTGTCACAAGGCATGTCTGGACACTTTGGGGAGAATGCAGTTCATTGTAATGAGCTCTAAGGTTTTAAGTACATGCACATTCTTGTCAGACATGTTCTCTATGATGTCCTCAGATGAGTAGGAGTTTCTTCCAAGAAAGAGGCACCTGTAAGCTTCTTATATGATCCGTAGGAGGGAAGACCGACACTTAGACCAGTCGATATCTATATTTGGATGGGTGGGAGGAAAGAATGCACGTGTGGATCTGACTGGAGTTTCCCCATTGGTTAACTTGAGGAGCAAAACTTTCACTGTAGGACATGCTGCTCTCAAAGTTGCATCGACTAAAGTGGTCATGTGTGGGAAAGAGTGCATAGAAAATATGATGTAGAACATATCATGAAGAATAAGAACAAAGGAGATAAACCAAAACAATCTATTTCTCAAATCATAATAAACTACTTGGACAAAGGCCCCAAGATTGGATTTTATTAAACTCCATGATTTGATCCACAAGTAATGGAAAATAAAATCCTATTGAATAAAATTCAGAATTAAATAAAACCTAAAATAAAAAGAAAAGAAAAGATTTATGACTAAATACATTAACTAGATAATTTGCAATTAGGTTCCTAGATATAAAAATAAAGCAAAAAAAAGCCTAAGATGTCCTACATCAACTCCTCGGGGTTTCAAAAGATGATCCACCGGTGAGTCAGGTATGCATCCTACACATGCTCTCCCAATAGTGGTCGGTGGTAGGATAGATGGATTGGACAACGCCACACGATCAGAGTTGGGGTATTGTCAACCTCAAGCATGCCATAATGTTCATGCAATATAGTAGACTTTATCTTCAGATCATCTAAAAATATTGGTGATACCGAGGTGGTGGTGTAGCCATCATCAACTTGAAAATCATATATGTCATTGGGTGACACAAATGGTAAGGGCTTTAGTAATTGGCATGGTGTAAGGTTGGTATAAACATACACTAAAGGAAGCATCAAGGAATGAACAAGCACCACATCAATATTGCTTGGACTATTGACACCATCCTTTACCAGAGGTGGTGTAGGCACTGTCTCTAACTCATCCTTATTAGTTAGTGGATCACGAGTGGGGAGAGCATCTTTATCATCTTTCTCATCAACCTTGTCAACTTTGTTGTGGCTCCGGTCACTTGAAGGAGGTGCATCCTCATGTTCTAAGTCATTTAAATGAAGTCTAAGGTCCTCCCAAAATGGAAAAGTAGGTCCACCCTATTGTTGACTTGTTATTATTTATAGTTCCAAGGTAAGAATCACTGCATGAAGAAAGGATGCAATTCAATTCATGTGTAGATGGGCTCGACTAGTTGTTAGTTGTTCCATCATGCTAAGGAAACTCCCTAGAACTTCTTAGTGACAATTAGGAGTTTTGTTGCATCACTCACAGTTTTGGACATCTGGAAATACTTATCAGCATAGTGAAACCAATCAAGCACAATCTTGGAGTCACGATCACAATAGAACTCTAGTATCTTCATGTGTTGTGTCTTAACATGGTTGGAGTATTGTGTAATCTAATTTCTTTGCTTTCTCAAGAGTTGCATCCCATTATTTCTGGCTAGATGTTGTAGATAGATGTCTTTCTTCTATACAAAGTCATCTGGTCGATGTTGAATGTCATCCATAATTTAACGATCCGCATCCACCTTATTGTTGACTTGTTGAACAATTGACATGATTTTATGGAGAAGAAAGCCTCCTAGAATTTCATGTGGAAGGAGGTGTCTCAAAAAGAAGGTTTGATCTGTGTGGTCAACCCGTGGGTGAGAGTCCCTGAAAGAAATTTTGGGGCTGCTTACTAGGAGGCTGGAGGATTGCTTCTTGTAGATTAATGCTTGGTGGCCTTGCTATAGAGGATGACATGTTGACTTGTAGAAAGGTTAACACATGGCTCAATTGGAGTGGAGTTGGTGGTAGGCAATGGATCTGGGTATCAACAAATCTTGACAATGGCAAGTAATGGTAGGGTGATATGTCGTTGTGGGATTAGGGTACCGGGAAGAGGAAGAAGGGGATCAAGCATCGGGCAAAGGGAAGCTGTGTGCTTGCAGAAGATGGGTGTGCATGAAAAACAATGAGGTATATGGTGTTTACGGTATGTAGTGGCATGATTAGGAAGTGGGGTGCATGT
The DNA here is from genome assembly GCA_963693085.1 of Alisma plantago-aquatica. Taxonomy (NCBI): domain Eukaryota; kingdom Viridiplantae; phylum Streptophyta; class Magnoliopsida; order Alismatales; family Alismataceae; genus Alisma; species Alisma plantago-aquatica. Next base: position 1,855,804,251 of record OY856409.1, read on the forward strand.
GGCCGTGTGGGAGAGGGGCATGGGAAAACAAACACATGGGAGTCGGGTTACTACGACTTCTAGTAGACTTGCTATTTTTTGGGTATCACTTGATGGTGGTTAACAACATGAAGCTGTTGAGTTACAATATGCTTGGGAGAAAAGAGGCTGATTAGCAAGTGGCGTGAAGGGTTTGTAGTTGGAAAGTTGGAGGCTTCATGTCTGGGGGTTGGAAGGCCAGGTATTGGGAGGTGATTGCTGGATCCTTCTTGTTGGGAGCCGGAACTACTAGTTGACAGAGAGGAGATGACAGGATGCCTAGCAGAGGATGTAGTACATTGATGATTAACATTGGTGTGCGGAGTGCTGACATCGTCAGGTTAGAGTGTTGGAATGCTAATTAGGAGGAAGGAGGCGGGAGTTGTGGATGGCATGAACTAAGGTACTGATAGATTGTAGTGTTTGAATTGGAGGGGTGTTGGGGTAGTTGTGGGTGTTGTGAGAGTTTTGGTGTGGACATGGACTAGTCGAAGCGGAAGTTGGAGTAGTAGGGAAAAAGTTGATTTACTGCTAGATGAGGAAAAGAGAAGATGAGGAAGAAGGTGAATGGGGAAGGAGAGAGGTCATGCCCTAATGAATTTAGGATTTGGCTCTAACACTACTTGATGTGGAACACATCTTGAAGAAGAAGAGAAAATATAATAAATCAAAATAATCTATTTATCAAATCATAATCAACTACCTAGATGAAGGCCCCAAGGTTGACTTTTATTAGAATACATGACTTGACCCACAAGTAACGAAAATAAAATCATATTTAATAAAATTCAGAATTAAATAAAACAAAAAATAAACAAAAACATAACTAATTTACAACTAAGTACATTAACTAGATAATTTGCACTTAGGTCCCTACATATAAAAATAAAACAAAAACAAATAGAATAAAGCCTAATATGTCCTACATGACAATCAACACGTCTTTATACCTTTCAGATTTGACACTTTTAGATTCTTAGCTACATAAGCCGTGGGGCTTCTCAATAGGGTTCAAAAAGTTATGCAAACATCATGACCCCCAAGTCTATGGATGTAGTATTTTAGAGGATTGATTTTTCCATCAATGTAAATCATTATCTAATTAATGATAAATAATTGAGAAAAATATGTATATAATATGCAATGAATATAAAACATAGCGTATAATTACATTACTATCCAGATGTACATATATTGAGACATATATGTTGGTCCTTAAATTCAGATTTATCTAGACACTAACCGAATCCATATTAAATTGCAGGCCTACTTTCAAGACCCTAACCCACCCATAAAAAGATGCACGATGGAATTGGTTTGGATTTGATTGATTGGCTTTTTTCAAATTAAAGTTAGGAGATCCTCTTAGTCATCCCACTCTCCTTGTGTGGGCCTCCTCAGCAAAAAATGAATTACAGCCGCCGCTTATTAAGTCTCAGTGATTACCCTCCCTACTCTCCTCCATCTCCTCATATCTATACATCTTCTAAACGCAAAGGAAAAACTATGTATCTATCCAACCGATATCAATATATAGAGTGCCTCTTTTCTCCAAGATGGCCATCCCCCTAATATGAATTGGGATCAATGATGGTTATGTGATAACGATCTTTGATGCAGAAGAACAACCCCACATTCCTAGTTCTTGTGGGATAGAGTTGATGACTTTGGGGACAATGTGACCTATGATTGCTGAATCGATGTGTGACAACCCGACACCAACTGAGCTACCACAAGGCAAGTAATTACGTAAAATAACCATTAGCAGTGGATTAATGAAAATCACTAAAACTTAAAATCATTTTGCAAAGAGATCCATTGCCAGGAAACTCTTAAAGAAAGAACCAAGGCAATATATACATCATGGTTCACATTGTACATACACTGTATCATCTTATCTTGAGGACATCATCAACCAGTTGCTTTGCCCAAACATATACATAAGCAACATAAAACCTCAAGGCATACAAGCCAAAATCTCAGATCATTTATAAAACCATTACATACTAACTCCCAAGGACCTGAGAGTACATAGATGACACATATGACTTCTATCTACAAGACACGATAGACAACACACTCAACCTGAGCTATTACTACTATCCCTATTGTTGTTCTCCTCCCTTTGTAGTAAAGTCTCAACCTCCTCGTCCGCGTCTACCTAAAAATGTTGTGACCAACGGGGTGAGACAAAAGTCCCAGCGAGAGATATAACTCTCCGCCAACAATATTATTATCACAAGTAAAATAGTATAAAACTAAACAAAGGATCTTTTATATTAATAATCAAGATTAATCATTGTTTAAAAGCAGAATAGAGCAATATCATCTTTTAAAGTAGTGAACTATCTAAGATAGAGCAATAAATCATCTATTCACTTTATAAGGAATATGAAGAACACATATAACATCTATCTATTTAAGATGTATAAAAGTAATGTAACATAAACTAGTTTCCATATTCAATCCTTAAGTAGATATGCTACATGGCTGATTAGATATTTACAATCACACTTATGCCCAAAGGAGATGAGGTATACCACTCATGCTCCAAACGACCACCGCTTAGTCAAAATCGGTACCATACAAGGTCTATGGATGAGCCATCTGCCAAGACCTCACCCATCTCAGTCATTACGAGACAACTGGCAGTGACATCATGTCAAACTACAACTAGCTTTCTGGGTTATAGTGGCATCTTTGCTATAGAGCTACAGCCGCAGCGTGCACTCTCTTCGGGGAGATATCACATCAATCCCCAGTACATTTTCATCAGGATGATCACATGGAAACCCTGACATTCATCAGGAAGATAGCATATCAATCCCCATCTAGATGTAAGGATATGTTTGTCCTTCACCCCACATATAAAAATATGCACTTTGAGTTAAATTCATTTCACCATTCAGCAAATCCTAACACCGAATGGATTTATCACCTGAGCACTACATGATAAGGTTCTATAACATCCCTGACCTGGGTTTAGGGATAACCCTATTTGTTTATCCTAAATAAGTTGCTTAAATTTTAATATAATAATCTAAAGTGTTTTGTTATTAGGTGACAAACTTATGTTTCAAGTTTTCTCCTGTTTGAATAATGTTTGAGCAATGTTCTCTTGTTTTGGACCAAAATGCAATTTACCCAAAATAAGGGGTTATATTGCAATATGTCATATGTTGAACATACCTCATGTGTTTTATCATCATAATAGAGAGAATTATGCAAGGTGGTGAATTGTAGAAAGCCTAAGTTCCAAATTTGAACTTGTTTCAATAATGGTGGTACCTTGTGTATCAATTTTGGTACAAATTGTAATTTACCCAAAATGAAGGGTTGATATGAAAATTACCACCTCTAGAGTGTCCCTAATCCCTCCTTGTATCTTTTAGAAGATATATAAAGAAGGAGACACCATGTTTGAATCATGTATAAGTGATAGTATTCTTGGTGATAGAAAAACCAAGAAAGGGTTGAATATGAAACCCTAATTTGAGCTTGTATCAGGTTGTAGAGTTCATATGAGAGTGCCTATCAGCCAAGGAGCCATAGAGGGAGTCTCATATTGGTTTTGTGAACTCTTGGCTTTGTCCATGAAGAGATAATCACCTCAAGGAGGTGAAGTATATCAGTCTTCAACTTCCTTGGAAAAGTTGTATTGGGTTGTGAACAAAGTGGTGATTGAGTTGAGATATCTTATCCAACAAGATAAGTGATGGACGTAATTTCATCTCTAGATCATCGTCAAGTGTTTTGCATGTCAAGATAAATAGGAGTGCATGCAAGGACAAGTGTCAACCATGCATGTACATGTGGCGCCTAGTAGCTTAAAATGATGACACCTCATATACCTTTTTCATGAACCTCAAGTATATATACCCTTCCTTTAATCTATAAGTGAAAATTTTCAAATGTTACCACCCCCTTGCTCTTAGATATCTAGCATAGAGTCTTGGTATCATGCATAGGTCAAGGAGTATTGTTCATAGGGCTCTGGTATTGGCCATAACAAAGAGATATCACCCATAGCAAAGTGTTATCGACCAAGTGAAGGATATTGACCATAAGAGAGGGATATCGGCCACCAGTGGTGGGGTATTATGCATAGTGATGAGGATATCAAGTCTTGGACCTTTGATAAGACAATATTCAACATTGGGAACATGAAGATTTGGATCTTGGAGCTTTGAAGTTTCTCTTGAGGTGGGTTATATAACTTGAACTCAACTATGTTATTATTTACCATCAATCTTGCCTTAGTTGAATGATTTACTTTCAATATGGATTTTCTTGCATAATTTATGAATCCATGAGATCTATTAGTGACCTAGGACTGTTTTCCATGAACTATAATAGTAAGAAAAAGACTCTAGAGGTTGATTATGAGATTATGCATAGACTATAAATAACTTAACAAGGTGACTATTAAGAACAAATATCTTATGCCAAGGATAGATGATCTGTTTGACCAATTGCATGGTGCAACAATGTTCTCTAAAATAGATCTAAGGTCAGGATATCATCAGTTACGTATCAAGGAGAGTGACATACCTAAGTCAGCCTTTAGGACGAGGTATGATCATTATGAGTTTGTAGTTATGTCATTTGGACTAACTAATGCACCAGCTGCATTCGTGGAGCTGATGAATAGAATCTTTTGGCCATTCCTTGATCAGTTTGTAGTGGTTTTCATAGACGACATCCTGATATATAGTAGAGACGGTCAACAACATGAACAATATCTTCGTCAAGCCTTGACTTTGTTGAGACAACACAAGTTATATGCTAAGTTTAGCAAGTGTGAATTCTGGTTGTCAGAAGTATCTTTTCTTGGACACATTATATCTGCATCAGGTATTCATGTTGACCCTAAGAAAGTGGAGTCTGTTGTGGAGTAGGAACAACCAATGACACCGACTGAGATTTGCAGTTTCTTAGGTTTGGTAGGTTACTACATAAGGTTTATTAAAGACTTCAGTTTTGTAGCATTACCCTTAACCAGGTTGACCAGGAAGGAAGTTCCTTTTGTCTGGAATGACAAGTGTCAACATTCTTTCTAGTTTTTGAAAGAAAGGTTGATTAGTCCACCTGTGTTGGTTCTACTTGAGCAGGGAAAGGGATACATTGTTTTCTGTGATGCTTCTAAGAATGGTCTAGGCTGTGTGTTGATTTAGAGTGATCATGTAGTTTCTTTTGCTTCCCAAAAGATTAAGAAACACGAGGAGAATTATCCGATGCATGATCTAGAACTAGATGTAGTGTTTCACACATTGAAAATATGGAGGCATTATCTCTATGGAGAAACGTGTCAGATTTTCACAGACCATAAAAATTTAAAATACATTTTCTCATAACACAAGCTGAATATGAGACAATGTCACTGGATGGAGTTAATTAAGGACTATGATTGTACAATTGATTATCATCCAGGAAAAGCCAATGTAGTGGCAGATACACTCAGTAGAAAATCTTCGTCTCCACCCTAAGATAAAGCACAATTGAATTCTTTAGTGTGCTATTAGCATGATATGCTTGTCTCTGTGAGACAGATGAATGTGCAGTTAGAAGTATCTTTGTTAGCCAGATTATTAGCTGACATGCATGCAAAACCTACTCTGAAAGAACAGATCAAAGAGGCACAACAGGTTGATACTGTGATTCAGCAGATTAGGTCAGAGTTGGGCAGTGAGAAATGGGATGGTTTCCATGAGTCGGAAGATGGGATAGTCTGTTACCATGGTAGGATGGTAGTTCCCAATGCCAATAACTTAAGAAAGATAGTTATGGAAGAAGCTCATTCATCCATGTATGCAATGCATCCAGGGAGTACCAAAATGTATCATAACTTAAAAGATATGTATTGGTGGCCCATTTTGAAGAGAGATGTATCTGAGTTTGGTATGTAGTGTCCTGTGTGTTAGCAGGTTAAAGTAGAACACCAGAAGACTGCATGAACATTACAACCCCTACCTATACCTCAGTGGAACTAAGAACACGTGACAATGGACTTTGTGGTTGGTCTACCCAGAATAGCCAAAAGTCATCATTCCATTTGGGTGATAGTTGATAGGTTGACTAAGATATCACATTTTCTTCTTGTCAAAACAATATAGCCAAAAGTCATCATTCCATTTGGGTGATAGTTGATAGGTTGACTAAGATATCACATTTTCTTCTTGTCAAAACAACCTATACTGCTGAGAAGCTTGCACAGATTTATATGGATGAGATAGTGCGATTGCATGGAGTTCCATCTACGATTGTGTCTGATAGAGGTCCTCAGTTTACGAGTCATTTTTGGGAGTGACTACATAAAGCTTTGGGTTCGCAGTTGAAGTTTAGTACAACTTTTCACCCTCAGACCGATGGACAGTATGAAAGGACTATATAGACTTTGGAAGACTTTCTTAGAGCATGTTTTCTTTAGTTTGTGGGAAGTTGGGACTTACACTTGAGCTTGATAGAGTTTGCCTACAATAATAGTTATCAGGCTAGTATTGATACGGCACCATATGAAGCATTATATGGTAGACGTTGTAGATCTCCGTTATGCTGGTTTGAAACAAGAGAATACCAACTACTGGGTCTTGAGCTAGTACAACAAACAACTGAAAAGATTAAAGTTATATAACAACAGTTGAAGGTTGCACAAGATAGACAAAAATCTTATGCTGATAAATGTCATAGACCCTTAGAGTTCCAAGTTGGAGACAGAGTGTATCTCAAGGTCTCTCCTTGGAAAGATGTACTCTGATTTGGGAAGAAAGGTAGGTTATCTCCTAGATTTATGGGACCTTACCCAATGATAGCACAGATCAGAAAGGTAGATTATAGGTTGGAATTGCCACATAAGCTACATAGACTACATCCAATGTTTCATGTGTCTATGCTGAGAAAGTGTCATCCTGATACAAAAATGGTGTTGCAACTTGTAGAGGTTGAATTGAATGAAGATATATCCTATGTGGAAGGTCCTATGATGATTCTTGACAGAAGGGTCAAGAAGTTGAAGATGAAAAACATAGTTCTTGTGAAAGTTCTCTGACATCATTGTGGCATTGAAGAAGCCACATGGGAACTAGAGGAAGAGATGAGGAGGAAGTACCCTCCTCTTTTCTCTTGAGATTTCGGGGATGAAATCTTTTTAGGGGTTGATAATTGTAACATCCCTAACCTGGGTTATGGCTTAAACCTAGAAGTTTTGCTTAATTAAGTTACTTACAAACTTTTTCTAATCTTTTGAAAAGTAATTAAGACTCTTTGTGAAGTTTATTTTCAAGTTTGAGCTTATTTGCAAACTATGTGTGCATTATATGATAAGCTGAGTGTAAAGTGCAATTTACCCATGATGACGGGTTATATTGCAAATGTCATATGATTGAATGTACCCTAAGTGTTCTAACATCATAAGAAAGAGAATAATTTTTAGTGGTGGCTTATAAAAAGCCTAAATTCTAAGTGAGAACTTGTGTGAATAATGCTATGTGCTTTGTGAATCAATTATGGTACAAATTGGAATATATCCAAAATGTAGGGTTGATGTGAAATTACCACTTCTAGAGTGTCCTTACTCCTTCCTAGTATCATCTATAGGAGAGATAAATAAGGAGACACTATGTTTGAATCATCCTAGAGTGGTAGCACTCTTGGTGATGAAAAGACTAAGTTAAAGCCCTTGTATGAGTCATATCGAGTTGAGGACTTGATATAGGAGTCCCTATCGGCCATGGAGCCATAGAGGAAGTCTCCTATCAGTTTCTTGACTCTTGGCTTTACCCATGATGGGCTAATCACCTCAAGGAAGTCATATGTATCAGCTTGCAACTTTTCTTTGGAAAAGGTTGTGTTGAATATAATAATAATGTGAGTGGAAGTAACTTGCCCTAGAAGATAACCAAAGGGATGACCCTTATCCTTTGCATTATCCTTGAGCTTTTATTTTTGCATGGCAAGATAAAGATGGGATGCATGAAAATACATGTGTCAATCCATGCTTGGCCATGTGGCACTTAGTATCTTAAGCAAATGACACCTCTTACACTCTTTTTCATAAAACCACAAGTATAAATATCCTTCCCTTCACCTATTAATAGAATTTTCAAAATATTTCTATCAACTTTCCCTTAGATATAATGCATACTACCCTAGTATCATGCATGAGCGAGGAGTGTCTAGTTTTAGAGTCTGGTATCAACCAAAGAGAGGGATATCGGCCAAGCAAGGTGATATCGGCCACAAGGAGTGAAGATATCGTGCAAGTGCTAAGAAGCTTAAGTATTGGATCTTGGAGAAGCTCATCTTCAACCTTGGGAATGTGAAGAGTTGTAGCTTGAAGCTTGGAAGTTGCTTTAGAGGTGGATTATATAACTTAAACCCAACTGTTATTATGCACTTTCAATATTGTTGAACTTGTTGATTACTTTTAATTTTAGATTCCTTTGATCCATTGATGTTCCTTTGAGTTCCAATAAGTTGTTAGGACTGTTATCCATGATTTAGAATAGCAATAAAAAGGTATTAAGGTTGATGATGATGGCATCATCATGGTACAACCCAATATGGGGTTGAGGTACCTTAAAATTCGATATGGAACCCAAGATGATAGGTAACCTGACATAGAAATGGGTGATACCTAATGAACGATATGAGGCATGTCTTATGCACGATATGGGAGGTACCTACTTACACCATATACATGATACAAGCTTAATATTATATCTTTTACATGATATGTTACCCCTAACCAATATGAAGATTGAAACCCTAGATGATAGATTGAAACTCGATATATCCCTATCCTTTTGTAAAAAGGGTTGTTGAGAAGGAGTTCACCTGATATCAAGTGTTTCGTTCAAACATATGATAGAACTAATTCTTGAAGGCATAAAGGGTTATGAGCCTAATAGTCTACCCAACTTGGTAACCCAATATGGTAGCCAATATAGTAACCCGATATGACAATCCAACATGGAAACCTGACATGTTATTATGTATATACCACTTAAACGATACATGATGAGGCAATACATTCTATGCCCGATATGATGCACACCATGTGCACGATATGGAAGTAAGTATATACCTATGTCTGATATGGTGCACCCTTGTGCACGATATAGGAACCAAACATATCCATATGCCTGATATGAGGTCAAGAATCTAACCTATACACGATATGAGGTTGACTTGAGATGATAAGAACTAAGTGATAGCTAATCTAAGATGGATACACGTTATGGTGTTGGGGGATACACCCTAAACACTATATGAGGATGTGGTTACACCATATGACTGATATGGGTACATGATAGGATGTGAAGGTTGTATCTCAAACACAATATGATTGCATATATACACCATGATGCCCGATATGATAAGTATGCTTTAATCCAATGCATTTAACTAAGTGATATATGTTGTGTGTTGTGTTAAATGCAACATTAAGATGCAATGAGATTAGTGCAATTTGATAATGGTGAACTAATGTACCTTAAGAAGAGAATTGAGCCAACCTAGTAAAAGTATGGTGCACTCAACATCCTAGTAAGGATGAGAGAGAAACTTATAATAACAATGTAATAAGTATATTGTGATACTCCTAAGATGAATGGAGTATGAATTAGGGCTTAATATTTTGTGATGTAATATTAAAACCCTAATTGATTAATAAAGGTAATTCATAACCCTAATAATGGGTGATTAGATGGTTTGAAACCCTAATCAATTGATGAAGGGAAATTCTAACCCTAATTAGTGAGAAGAATGTGTTTGTTTTGCATTATAGGGTTATGAAATGTATTTGATATTGTTGTTAGAATGATATACTAACCATGCAGGAGTCATGAGGTGATGAGTATAGCTAAGTAAGAGCTATAATGTTTATATGATATAGTGTCAATGAACTTTGTGAACTATGTGAATTAATACCTTGGTCTGATGACCTAGAGGTAATAGTTACCTGCTAAGTGGTGACAATACTTAGTGATGAATTAAGGGTTTGAATACCCAGGAATGATAATGATAAGAGATTGAAATTCTAAGTGTTATATGTGTTCCAAAGAATCATGAAAGTACTTCAGAAACATATTTATTCCTTTCTTTATAGCATCTGATATAATTCTTGATTGCAACTTGATTGATGCTAAAAGATACTGCAATGTACTTAATTAATCAAGTTAAATATTATCATGTAGTTGCCCAGACCATAGATCCATTCAGTGTCAGGATTTATTGAATGTTGAAATGAGTTTAACTCAATATACATATTTTTGAATATGTAATATTTATACCAGGGTGCTCAATGGACTCCCCAACTAAATAGGGGTGCTCAGTGGACTCCCCAACCAAACCATGATTTCTCAGTGGTCTTCCTGATGAAACCAAACCAGGATCGCTCAGTGGTCTTCCTGATGACAAATAATCTGGGAAAGCTCAGTGGTCATCTCCCGAAGAGAGTACATGCTACAGCTGTAACTCTATAGTGAAGATGCCACTGTACCCCAGCATAGCTAATTGTAGTTGACACAAGATGTCCTGCTAGTTATCTCGTACTGACCGAGACAAGTGAGGTCTTGACAACCAGCTCTACCACTGACCTTGTATGGTATTGATGCTTAACGTAGTCATGGTCGGTTGGAGCATGAGTGGTATACCTCATCTCCTCTGGGCATATATAAATGTAAACATGTAATCAGCCGTGTAGCGTATTTGCTTAAGGATGAAATATGGAAAACATTGGTTGATGCCTTATTACTTTTATACATTTTAGTAGATATATGTTATACACGTTCTTCATATTCCTTATAAAGCAAATAGATGACTTATAATTCTGTTATCAATGTTATTGTTTTATATTAAAAATAAACCTATTAATTGCATAAAGACATCCTCTGTTCAGTTTTTATACTATTTCCTATGATAATAATATTGTTGGCAGAGAGTTATATCTCTCACTGGGACAATAGTTTCACCCCGTGGGATCCACAATTTTTTGGTGGACGTGGACGAGGAGGTAGAAACTGGATTGCAGAGGAAGGACCACATTAGCAGGGACAACAATAGTAGCTCAGATTGAGTATACTATCTGTCGTTTTGTGTAGATAGAAGTCCTATGTGTCATCTTTGTACTCTTAGGTCCTTGGGAGATAGTTCTTAGTGGTTTTATGAACAAATTGAGATTTTGGTTTGATTTCCTCGAGGTTTTATGTTGTTGTTATATATGTTAAAGAAAAACAACTGGTACTTTTTATCCTTGAGAAGAGACTGTGCGTGGTATGTACAATATGAACCATGATGTATATATAGGTTTTGGTTCTTTTTATAAGAGTTTCCTGGAAAAGGATCTATGTGCAAAATGGTTTTAATTTTTAGTGATTTTTGTTAATTCCGCTGCTTATGATTATTCCATGATTATTACTGGTGATGGCTTGATTTGTTATCAAGTCATCACATATATTGTATTCCTTTTGTGGATTTTTTCTATCTATTTTAATATCCCCAAAGCGATCTCTAGACATGACTTAATACCCTTTCCCAAATCCATGTAGATTAGTGATATGTTACGACTGTGACATCATAATTGTAGAAAGATATCCCACTCGGTACAGTGCCCAGGGTCAACAAGGCCTATTCGCGACCATGACGTTGGTTGTGACCAAGATGATCCATCACAAATACGGTGTAGGATGGTGAAGATGTCATAATTGGGATGAGGCCGTGACCTGGACAAAAGAAGAAACTACATCATGCATTGTGACTAAGGATGTGTCACGACCACGAAACCTATTTTGACCTCTTCTAAAGTCACAGTTGTGACAATACCTCCTCACCATGACTGAGACACTTGCTATAGAAGGTCGCAATCACAACAATGGTGGCAGTCGTGACATACGTCGTGAGTGCAACAAAATGTTAAGTCGGTGGGTTGCTCCTATAAATAGGCCCCCAACCCCTCATAATAGGGAGACATCAGATCATAAAGAGCAACAAAGTGATTCCCAACTCTATAGACATCCTCATTCATATCCATTGGTCTTAAATCTCCAAAGATGAATGTTGGAGGAGAGATAAGATCTATCATCTCTTCTTCGAGAGAAGGAGTTTCCATCTTACACACCCGTACTAGATCTATATCTGAAGAAGTATCGTTGGTGTATCACCTCCTTCTTTCTTTAGATCTATCATCTTCTTAACACTTTACCTTCCCCACTCTTTGTTATTCTTGATGTATCTTCACTTTTGTAATGCCATTACGCTACCTGTTAACATATGTGGCTAAATACCTTACTTGGGTTGGGAGTAGCCACTAAGGTTCTCCCAACATGTATATACTTGCATCCTTTAGAATATATATATATATATATATATATATATATATATATATATATATATATATATATATATATATATATATATATATATATATATGGGCCCATCTTTATTGCCTGCGCGGGTAGCTACCCGCCCACCCTTCTGACTACTTTTTTTCAAAAAAAAAATTGCAATTGTAGAGGACTATTTTGTCTAGCTCTCCAAAAAAATTTAGCCAAAAATAATATCATTTGCCCCTCCAAAATAAAAAAACCCATCCTTATATATATTTGCTGTATATTTTGTACAGAGTTACTCTTTTATTCATGTAGTTACTTTCTATTCACCATAGTTACTTTTTTAACAGCAGAGTTACTTTTTTGGCTAGGAGAGTTACTTTTTTGGCTGTCGGGTAGCGAAAATCCAGGCTACCCGCGTGGGCAACGAATTAATACCCTATATATATATAAATATTTATATAGGGTGTTCATTCATTACCCGTGCGGGTAGCATGGATTTTCACTACCCCGCAGCCAAAAAAGTAACTCTCCTAGCTAAGAAAGTAACTCTGCTGTAAAAAAAAGTAATTATGGTGTCAAAAAAGTAACTCTGCTGGCCAAAAAAGTAACTCTGTACAAAATATACAACAGATATATATAAGGACGGGTTTTTTTATTTTGGAGGGGCAAATGATATTATTTTTGGCTCAAATTTTTTGGAGAGCTAGACAAAATAGTCCTCTACAATTTCGAAAATTGTTTTTTGAAAAAAAGTGATCGGAAGGGTGGGTGGGTAGCTACCTGCGCGGGAAATAAAGATGGGCCCATAAATATATATATATATATATATATAAATATAAATATATATATATATGTATATATATATATATATGTATCCTTAGCAACGATTATCTCTGATCTCCGTACTCTTGTTCTTGAATGCTTTGCTTGTATGCTTAGCTACCATCTTGTGATGTTTGATTGTTAATGCCTTAAAAGAGTAGTATTAATGTTATCCAAGTGTTATGGAGTTGCATGAATGCATGAAAATGATGGAATGATAAAGCTAATGGTCATATGGTTTGCTTGGTGATTGTTTGTTTGTCATCTTGAGAGAGAGACAACCTTATAGTCTAGATCTATCCTAAGCTTGAGAGAGGAGGGAAAAGACATATACAATGATTGCTTGCAATCTTACTAAGGGTATACAAAAGGATGTGAGTATTGCATGTTGGTGAGAGATCTTAGTTGGCGAAACCCAACCCAAGTACCCTTCCATCCTTTGGTTGTATCTTCTTTATTTGACTTTATTATCTTGTTTTATTTTCAAACTTCTGATTTTTATTTCTTTGTTTGGAGTGGCACTGTTCCTTAGGGAACACCATCTTGATACACCTTTTTGTTTGGTGTATCTGAGTCTAATGCTCCACGTTTCTAGCACATACCAACCTTGTCCCTATGGTTTGACCCCGATCTACTACATAGGACCCCGTATAATAGTTGTGGGGGCCTGAGTATTGGGTTATAAATCTAAGAGTCTGACTACTCTAGATCCTCTCCTCTTTGGATGTGTGGTTTAGGCAGGTTAACTTTTTGGCACTATTGTCAGGGACAAGGAAAAATGGTACTATTAAGAACATGAGTCTACTCACTATACACTCGTGCCTTGAGCTTAGAAATAAGCTTGACTGCACAAAAACCCTAAATCTGCTACATCTAGATCACTTAGAATATTTTGTTTTACAAGTCTAGTTCTCTAACTTGATTGTGCGATTTGTTTAGGCAGCCTGAAGGGAAGCAGATTTAATCAATACTTCACCCTCTTTTCACGACACGATGCCGCCTCATAGAGATGACAAGCTTACTGATGAGGATCATAATGCAAGAGTCCAACATAATCGTCCACCTTAAAAACCAAAGAAGAATGAGAGGGATGTCACTCTAATGGTCATGACCATGAGGAAGAAAATCATGAAGACCAATGAGAAGAGGAGCAAAACCATCATGAGCACCGCCACCACCGCCATAGAAGGCACATGAGGAATCACCATGAATGTGAACATGGTCGTGAATGTGAATGTGATGACCAGAATAGTGAAGGTGAAGATGATGAGGAAGAGAAAACTCTTAGAGAGCTAACCGCCACTAGGACTAATGAATCGAGATGCCCAATCGTCATCCCATGATTTGATGCAGATAATTTTGAGTTGAAAGTTGCCGTCATCTCTATGATCCAGAACAACCCTTTTTGAGGGATTTTGAGGAATGAGAATCCTTACATCATCTTGACACCTTCAAAAACATCTGTGTCACCATCAAGATGAGGGGAATGCCTCAAGAAGTAATATATTGCAAGGTATTCATTTTCTCTCTCAAAGATAAAGATCTATCCTTGTACCTTATTCTACCCCACCGGTCGATAGATGGATGGAGGCCCCTTGCTAATGCTTTCATCACTAAGTTCTACCCAACTGAGAAAACCATTTCAAATATGCAAAAGATCACTTCCTTCATGAAAAAACTTAGAGAAAATCTTCATGAAGCTTGGGAACAATATCAAGAATATCAAAGGGAGTGTCCACACCATAACTACCACAAGGGATTTCTGGTAACAAATTTTTACAATGGGTTAACTCCCACGGAGTGGACCTCGTTGAATGCAGCTGACGGGAGGCAATTTCCTTGGAAAGACGCTGGGTAGAACTATGAAGATCATAGACAATATGGCTGCAATACAAGCAGGCATGGGATATGAGAGGAGTGATAGAGGTTCAACCAAGAAATATGTCTCTGATGGACCGTCAATCAAAGACAAGGATCTAGAAACCATTACAGCTCGAATTCAGAAGATTGTCATAGACATCAAACAACTAAAAGACATTGGAGACAAAGGTAAGAAAAACATTGAGAAAGTCATGAAGCATGTTACATGTGGCAAAGGAATCCATGGAGTTGACAACTGTATCTATACACGACCAGAAGAAAGTGAAGAAAGTGAAAGCAAAGAAGAGACATAAAATGTCTCTTATGTAAATTTTGAACGGCCAGACCATCCATGATTCAATTATGGAAACAAAGACACTATTGAGAACTCTCATCAATTGAGTGGTTCATCTAAACCACCTCCAAGATTCAAGAAGAAAGTTGGACCAACTCAATATACTAGAACTACTAGCTATCAGTCAAATAAGAACAATTATCAAAATCAAAACAAAAATGTTAGTCGTGGACAAAATCAAAGTCAAAATCAGACCAAGGATAGTAACCAGCCTGACATGATGTTCAATTGTTCTATTTCATGAACAGGCAAGCTTTGGTAAATGATCAGATCACCCAAATCACCATCACCAACTCATGTGTGTTAATCACAATGCAAACTCAGATGGTAGACATGCAAACACATCAAAGGAAAATTGATCAGCAACTTGCCCAACTGGCTGATCTTGTCAAGAATCCTTCAGGGAAAATTTTGTCAAACACTAAAACCGCTAAGATGGCCATCCTTAGATCTGAGAGGCCATTAGAAGAATCTAGTACCAAGAGAACCACATAGGAAAGAGACCTTAACGTGCCACAATATGAAAAGGTAATTTTTATAGAAGAATCTGAAAGAGAAGAACCCGCTAATAATGACAAAGGATAAGAGAATCACAAAATGAAGAAGGGTGAAAAGGTTAAGAACCCAAAACCCATAGAAGAGGCCTTTACACAAAGAAATCCCTATACTTTGAGGGTCCCATTTCCCTACAAACTGATCAAAGCTCATCTAAAGAAGAGATATGAGAAGTTTATGGAGGCAGTGAAGAAATTGCACTTGGATATCCCATTTCTAGATGAAATTGAAGAGATGCCAACATTTGCTAAATTCTTCAAGGACTTGATCACAAAGAGAAGGAGAGGGTACCATGTCAAGTTAGTACAATTAGCCAAATGTCAAGTGCTTTTGTTCATGTTGAGTTACCAAAGAAGAAGAAAGATCCCATGGTGTTTAATATCCCCTTTTGTGTTGGAGACAATGCAGAAAGAAAGGGATTAGCTGACTTGGGAGAAAGCATTAGCCTTGTGCCCTTAACCCTTAGCTCAAAGGCTCAGATTGATGGATATGGTGAAAACCGGCATGATAATCTAGTTAGTTGACCACACCTTTATGAGACCAGTGGGAATCATAGAGGATGTCCTAATTCAGGTTGGGTGATTCTTTATACCATGTGATATAGTGGTGATCGACACTATAGAATACCCGAAGTGCCCAGTGATATTAGGGAGACCCTTCCTCACCACGGGGAGAGCTCCAATAGATGTGGTGGACGGGATAATTACTCTATGTGTTGGTAATGATCATATAGATTTCCTTGGGCAAGGCTCTATGAGAGGACCCTCCCTCTTTGAGTCAGCTTACTTCACAGATAGATATAATCAATACTGTGAAGAAGTGAAAGAGGATGAGGTGATTGTCGATTCACTTATGCGAGCCTTGAACAACCCTGACCCCAATCTGGAAGACCTAGAAGTGGTTGAGATTTTGGGCTATATGAATCAACCCGATGAGAAGGAGTTTAGTGATGAGTAAGAAGTAACCTTTGAAATAACAAAGTATGCATCCCTCGAGCAAACTCCATAAGAGAAGGAATCTCCAAAACCAAATCCACAGTTAAAGCCACTACCTAAAGGATTAAAATATGAATTCCTCGATGATGAAGGAAGGAATCTGATGATAGTTAATGTAAACCTGATAGATGAATAGATAGAAAAACTTCTAAAGGAACTTAGATATCATAGAAAAGCTATAAGGTATTCTATTGAGGATATTAGAGGCCTTAGTCCTACCTCATGTATGCACATAATAAACCTTGGCGAAATAGCTAAACCTCTATCTCAGCCACAAAGGAAGTTGTGAAGAAAGAAGTGATTAATTTGTGGGATGCTAGAATCGTATACCCTATAAGTGAAAACAATTGGGTAAGCCCTATTCATGTAGTACCCAAGAAAGGCGGAATGACCATTATAAGAAGTGAGGAAGGAGACGAGGTAGCAATGTGAACCATAACATGTTGGTGTATGTGCATCGACTATCGAAAATTGAATGCTGCTACAAGAAAAGATCATTTTCCTCTACCCTTTATTGATCAAGTCTTGGAAAGATTAGCACATCATGATTACTTCTATTTTCTGGATGGGTATTCAGGATTCTATCATGTACCGATTCATCCTGATGATTGATACGACTTTACCGTGCATATAACGCAAGTGTACGCGTCAATGTAATATAGGCCTTGTGAGGCCCGAGTCGAACATAGGGAAACATGATTTTTGGTAGACTACTACTAACTACTCACGATCAGCTAAACCGATTGTAAAAGTTTGGAAGTTGTTTTGAAAAAGAAAAATAAAAACAAAAGAAAAAAAAGCAATCGATTAAATGGTTGGTTTAATCAATTCAAAAGAAATCTCTAGGATTGCGGTTTCACCGCGGGTTCTCATTGTACTAATTCCTTCACATTTATCACAACTCGTCTCCCTTTCCGGATAGTGGACTATAGCCAGAATTGCTCACTTCTGCGATACAACTCACTACCATAGTCTAGGTCGGTTCCACACTAGTAGTAACATATGCCCTAAACTAGGTTCATGGAAAACATGTCTCTGGGTTCCCACCATTAACCGTACATCCCCTTTTCCAAAGGATTTATTAGTTAATGTGATTACCGCCTCTTTTCAACCGTTAATTCTTCGTCAAAAGCAATTAAAGGTATTAGATTACCATTATGGTGATCAAGCACAATGTTATCAATGGAGAAAACAATATCATACCATGGATTTGGGGGACAAATTATGATAAACTATGTAAGAAGAGTCATACAACAATTTCCCGGGCTACTCCCGATCCTACAGACAAAGGGGATTATCCCCGCATGTTCATCACAATGCAAAACACCATGAATGAAGGAGAAAACATGGATGGAGATGGTGTAACCCCTAAACGGAGAAGAATCGGGTGATCCTCGTTGTGAGATGAGCATTCTGCAGCCTTCTGGTGGTGGAAAACTCCATCTGTGTCTTTGGAATCTCTTGGGGCATAGCTCTCTACTCCATTCTTTTCTCTCTCCTCCTTTGAGACTTGTGCAATGGAATAGAATGTCAATGACAGATTTGGGCCATCTTTTCCTAGGTATAGGTACCACTTACGGCCACCAAAAGAATGCAACCGTCTAATTGATGTCGTGCTAAACAAAACTCTGATCTGACAGCGTCAATACCATCGATGGGGTGTCGATGGTATTGACACTTTAGGGTACCACTTCTTTCTTCAATTTCTTGAAGCCGCCTGAAGCTGTCTTGATACCATCAACCGTTCCTGTCGATGGTATCGAAGAGGTGATATTTGGCTTGCTATTGGACTGTCGAGACCATCGACAAAGTGTCGATGGTATCAAACTATCTACTTCCTCTCTGGCTCTATCACTGTTGCTCTGTCGATGGTATCGACGGGTCCAGAATTGTGAATTGCCTGAAAATTAGAGAAAACCAAAAATCAAATCCGAGAAATATGATACTCTATACAAAACAATGTAAAATAAGATGAATTTGATGCATGCAAGGATAATAGGCTAAAGGCGTTGAATCATGCGATATTAACCACAAATATGACCAATAAGCACATAAAATGAGTGTAAAACTATCCTATAAAAGTGACTTAAAACCCCTATATCAAACTCCCCCAAGCTTGAACTTTGCTCATCCTCGAGCAACCAAACTATAGAATAAAATTGTGAGGGTCAACTAAAGAACATAATCACAGAAAAGACATCACAATATGATTCCCACCTGCAAGGCGCATACTGACTCTCACTAACCATAGAATGATAACTACCCTAAAGGTGATAATGATCGTCCATGAGAAATGTCAACCCTGTAATCAATGAACACAATCAAATAAAGTAGATAATATAATAAATTCCTCCGGTTCATGCATGGTGCATCTTGTGATCTCCTATCTACATTGCTCACATCCTAACTACCATCTACAATGGAAGTAGATCTCCTGATATACAAGAATGAGGAGATGATCATGGGTGGCCTACCATTTTGAGCAACGGGTGGATGGAATGGGTGGCTGTGAAATAACAGAAAGCACAAAACAGTTTAACATGCAAAAACAACAAAAATGACCTAAATGATGGATATGCATATGAAAATGACCTAATGCCTACATTTAAGGTGGAATGATGCATGCTCTACTATTCCGTCTTAATGTGAGATAGAATGTCTACAAAACAACATCATGTGCTTATTCTTCCTATTATGAAGGTGAAACAAGTTCCTTCCTCCCTCTGATCTCTACTTATTTTTTTCTATTCTTCTCTTTTTTTCAATTTTTTCTCAAGCCCTAATTTTCTCAATTGACTACAAAAATATTTACAAAACATAGCTTTTTTTGGGGCTTATTTTCACATAACTGCTACAATTGATGCATTACAATATACTTTTCAGAGAGTATAGAACAAGTTACTCGCTTTTCTTACTTTTCAGAAGAAATTAGGCACATAATGTCCTAAATGCTCAAAATATGCAAAGTGTAACTACATGAAAGTAATTATGCAACTACAATGACAGACACTCTAGAATGTGTGCATGCATAACTGATCTACAAAAAATTTTATTTTTCATTTTTTATGCAAAATATAGCTACAATGCAATCCTATCTAAATGACATGCAATCAAGAGATGAAAAATTGTAGTGTGCTCCCAGTTCTTTTTAGTGGAGTGTGAATGAAGTAAGGTGGATAGATCACAAGTCTAAATGACAGAACCATTGGAAAAGATTATGTGTCTCTCCTTACTGACATGTGCACATGATAACTAAGAGGTTTCTCTTTCTCACTTCAAATTAATGTCCCATTACCGTTTGGTTAGTTAAAGCTCAACATCCATATATGTCCTCATTTCTTGAACCATAAGGATATACAGTTCTGATCATATGTTTTAAAGTTGACCTACCCAATTATTTTCATAAGTTATGTACTCAATTTCAAACAATTCACACATAAGATCCATATGAAAAACATTGAGATGACACACTTACATTAGACACCCACGAACTACACTAGATAGAAAGTGGGTCCTAAAAATCCGTAAATAAAACAAATTGCAAAACTAGAAGAAAAATTGCAAAAAGCTAAAAAAAATCTAGCTACAATGCAAAATAAAACTAAGATAGAAACTATTCCATCTCCCCCCAAGCTTGAATTAGACTATGGCCTCATAGTCAAGAACAAACTCAGAAGGTGGAATAGTGATACCCTGCTATTGCTGAGGTGGTGGGTGTGGCAGGTACTGGTGGGTATGGGGGTTCCACTCTGGATATTGCCCCTGAAAGTTGGGATCATAGGGTGGCATGGGCGGTGGCTGTGGATATCCCCCAAAGTAGTCTCTTCTCCAGTAATGATCATAGAAAGGCTTCTACTGCTGCTCGATCATGCCCAACCTGTCATAGACCTGCTACTGGTTGGCGAAGAGTTGGCACTCATTCTCAAAGATTGCCTGCTGATTTTCATAGAGCTTATTCTATGTATCTTGGATCCCTGCAAAAGCCATCTGATGTGACTGCAGCATTGTCTGTTGGGACTCCTAGATCAACTGGAGCATGGTATATATCCCCTGCATAGAATAGGGGTCATCTCCGTCATGGGAGGGCTATGGTGGCGGTGGCTGGGAAGAAGAGGATGCTCCATAGTTTCATGGATGCTTTCTCGGAGCAACTCGCCATCGAAGAGGAATAGTGGATTCCTCCTCCCCTTCTTCATCATCGTCACCCTCTAGAGTTGCCGCCTCTTGAGCTGCTTCTTCTTCCTCATCATCAACATCAATGATCGGCCACCTGTAGCTTTGGCCTGGTCTGATGTTGAAGGCAGGGTCGGGCAATTGCGCCCTTTGGAACACACCTCGCACATGACATGTGGCATAGGTGATGCCATGTCGGACTTCAAGGAGGCATGCAGTCACAAAATGGCTCAAACTGAGCATGTTTTTGCACTCCATCTTGGGTAGCCCAGACAAATCCAGGCCCAAGTACATTGCAATCGGTGTAATTAGACCCCCAAAATAAATAGGAGCCCTGTGAGAAATATTCCTCTTAACCGCCATTACACGCATGAGGAAGAAAGCTCCAAAATTGATAGGTGCCCGCTCCAACAGACTATAGAGGAAGAACATGTCTGTATCCTGAAATTTGCTTTGAGACAACTTTGATCTTGCAAAGAAGGTGCTGGAGAGAATTCAGTGCAAGATTTTGACAAATGGATGCTCAAAATTAGCTACGACAGTATGGTGCCAGCTGATAGAATACCCCTCGGGTATGGTGACCATCTTTGCATACATCGCTTCATAATCAACATTCTGTGGTGGCTGAAGGAGTTCGTTATGGGCCCACCCATAAATCACGTTGAACTCGTGAAGGGTTAGCGTATAGTCCTTTTTGTAGAGGCGGAAAGAAACACGCCCCTCCTTCCGCTCTGTGCGCGCCAATACTAAGCCATTGGGAATGCCACAAATATCTAGAGAGGCCATGAACTTGATGATGATCTCCTTGTAAGTGGGCCACCCACTGAAGAATGGATGAACGTCGGCATGGTCACGAAAAAACTCAGGGGACTCACCCAATTGTCCCTGCAGCACATAGGCCATATTGGCCTCAAAACCAAAATCCTTGATCAACTCCCGGTCTCCATACCGAGTTGGCTTGATGGAGCACTTCCATAGCTCCTCATACACCTTTTTGACCTCTGACGATGGACAAACTAGCCTCGGGCAAGGAACCAATCCTTATGGAGGGGTAGGTAGTGCAGGTGCAGCCCTAGATGACGACGCTCCTGATCTCACCATGGTTGCATGGCAACGAGTGAGGAAAAGAAAAGAGAATGGAGCTCGAAGAAGACGATCAGGGCACTCGGAGAAGATTGAGATCTGTAAAGCCAAAAAAGATGCTCGAAGACGATCGAAGGAGGTGATCTTGGTTTCTCTTGGGTGCCCAGGGATGCTAAGCCTCAGATGTGGAAGGTAGGTAAGTATATTGTGTGATTAGAATGAAGATTTGCCCTCCTTTTTATAAGGGACGACCGAATCTACTGTCGGTGCATTGATACCATCGACAGTCTCATCGATGGTATCGACGGCTGTTGGAATTTGCCCCTCGCTGCAATCGACGGCTGTTGATGGCTTGATGTGGGGACCCGGATTGGCCTCGTGTCGATGGTCACGATAGGGTGTCGATACCATCGACACAATTCATGGATAGGAATTGTGGACCGCTCAATGAAGACCTTGGATCGATGATGTGTCGTCGATACTATCGACTGATGTGTTGATAGTATCGACACCTGTATGTTCCTTTGATCCTCACGACGTTTGACCAATTCAATGTCTCTATAGACATGTCGATACCATCGACCAGTGTGTCGATGGTATCGAAATCACTAAGACAATTTCATTTGAAAATCTCTAGAAAACTCACGACAATCGACAATGAGTCGATACAATCAACACCCAATCCTTTTTTTTGCATGTTCCCATTTCGATACCATCGACGAGGCCGTCGATGGTATCGCCAGAATGAAATTTCGGTAGAATTATCTGATGTTCCAAATTCGATACCATCGACCCAGATGTCGATGGTATCGACCGCTCCCCAACCTACACACGCAAAAAACACATCGAGGTATCATTTTTATAGACTAAGTGCTAAATTAATGGAAACTACTTAGGAATGCAAAAAATTAAAGAAATAAACATGTACACTACCAAGGTTGGGTTGCCTCCCAACAAGCGCCTCATTTAATGTCTTGGGCGAGACGCATGCATGTTTTTCAGTCCTCATTTAGTGCCATGAATTTGAGCCCATGCACTTTCCTTGTGTAGTCTTCCCCATAATAGTACTTCCACTAGCATGCATGCTTTTCAGTCCTCATTTAGTGCCATGAATTTGAGCTCATGCACTTTCCTTGTGTAGTCTTCCCCATAATAGTACTTCCACTATTGACCATTCACCAAGAATGTTCTTTCAACATCTCTCACCATGATAACACCATGGGGTCGCACCTCCTCTATAACAAAAGATCCACTCCATCGGGATATCAATTTCCTGGGATGTAATTTTAACTGCGAATTGAACAATAGGACACTCTCACCCTTCTTGAACACTCACAATTGAATGTGGCGATCATGTTTTTGTTTTGTCCACTCCTTGTAGATCCTTGAGTTCTCGTATGCATTCATCCTTAGCTCATCCAACTCATTGAGCTCTAACATTCACTTTCTCCCTACATCATCCATACTCAAGTTCAACTTCCTTAGCGCCCAGTGCGCCTTGTGCTCTAAATCTATCGGAAAGTGACAAGCCCACCCGTAAGCCAACCTAAAAGGCGTGGTGCCTATAAGTGTCTTGAATGCAGTTCTATATGCCCATAGTGCATCCGATAGTAATGCACTCCAATTCTTCCTTAAAGAGGTCACCGTGCGCTCCAATATTTTCTTAATCTCCCTATTGGACACCTCCACTTGGCTCTGTGTCTGTGGGTGATATGGGGTACCTACATTATGCTTGACCCCATATTTGCTCAATAGTGTCGCAAATTTCTTGTTCATGAAATGGGTGCCTCCATCGCTAATGATCATCCATGGCACATCAAACCTACAAAAAAATGCTCCTTCACGAACCTGCACACTACCACAGTGTCATTAGTCCTTGTAGGTACTGCCTCTACCCACTTCGACACATAATCAACAGCAAGAAAAATATACAAATTGGAATTAGAGGACACAAAAGGTCCCATGAAATCAATGCCCCACAAATCAAACACCTCAACTTCTTGAAATACATTGAGGGGCATCTCTTGCCATTTTGGGATGTTACCTGCCCTTTGACATGAATCACACCTCCTCACATTATCATAGACATCCTAGAAAAGTGTAGGCCAATAGAGACCACTCTCTAATACCTTCTCCGTAGTCCTTGTACTCGCATGATGGCCGCCGGTGGGCAATGTATGATAGTGACTGAGCACACTATCATATTCACTCTCAGGTACACACCTACGCAAATTCCATCCCTGCACTGTCTCAACAAAATAGGGTCATCCCAAAAATAATATCTCAAAGAATGGAAAAACCTCTTTCGCTCTTGATAAGTCTAATCACCCGAAATTTCTTTACATGTGAGATAATTCACGATATGTGAAAACCAAGGGTCCTTAGATTGAATGGAAAGGATTTTCTCACCCGAAAAGGTCTCGGTAATGGGTATGTTGGTATCTCTCTCATCTACCCACTCTAACCGAGACAAGTGGTCCGCAACCACATTCTCAATGCCCACCTTGTCCTTAATTTCAATGTCAAATTCTTGGAAGAGTAAGATCCACCTAATGAGTCTAGGCTTGGCATATTTATTTTCCATTAAGTATTTTATGTCGGCATGGTCCGTCCATACCACAACTTTAGACCCCACCAAATATTGCCTAAATTTTTTGAATGCAAAAACCACGACAACAAATTCTTTTTCAGTGCTGGTGTAATTGAGTTGGGCATCATTCAAAGTCTTAGATGCATAGAAAATAACTGTGGGATTATTCTCAAGGCGCTGCCCAAGAACGGACCCCACGGAGAAATCTGACACATCACACATAAGCTCAAAGGGCTTAGTCCAATCTGGTGTTTGAACAATCGGCGTAGAAATCAACTTTTGCTTGAAAACCTCTAAGGCATGCATACATTTATCATTGAAGTCAAAAACAACATCCTTCTCAAGCAATTCCGATAATGGCTTAGGGATTTTAGAAAAATCCTTGATAAACTGATGATAAAACCCCACATGACCAAGGAAACTCCGCACCCCTTTCACTGAATTCGGTGGAGGTAGTTTGGAAATAACCTCAATCTTCACTGGATCTACCTCCAATCCCTTTGTAGACACCTTGTGTCCAAGGACTATGCCTTCTCTAACGATCATATGGCATTTTTCCCAATTGAGGACTACATGTGTGTCCTCACATCTTTATAGAACCTTGTCTAGATTATACAAGCACTCATCAAAAGATGCACCGTAGATGGAAAAGTTGTCCATAAAAACCTCTAGACAGCGCTCCATCATATCTAAAAAGATAGCAAGCATGCAACGCTGAAAAGTAGCCAGTGCATTGCACAAACCAAACGACATCCGACGATATGCGAAAGTCCCATACGGACAAGTGAAAGTAGACTTCTCTTGGTCCTTAGGGTCTATGGAAATCTGATTATAACCAGAATAGCCATCTAAAAAGTAAAAGTGAGAGCGGCCAGCCAGTTGCTCTAAAATCTGATCAATGAATGGGAGAGGAAAAGGATCTTTTATAGTGGTAGAATTCAACTGACGGTAATCAATGCAAATATGTCACCTGTTTACCAATCGGGTGGTGACAGGTTCATTCAAAAGATTTTGAGTTACCGTGATTCCCCCCTTTTTAGGGACTACCTGTATTGGGCTCACTCATGTAGAGTTTGAAATAGCATAGATGATGCCCGCGGAGAGAAGCTTGATCACCTCCTTTTTTACGACCTCCATCATGACGGAGTTGAGGCGATGGTGTGGCTAAATAACATGTTTGGCTCCTTCTGCGAGCTGGATCTTGTGTTGGCAAAGAGTAGGGGATATCCCCTTGATGTCAGAAACCAACCACCCAAATGCACCACGGTGGTTCTTCAACACTATCATCAACTGTTCTTCCTCAATGACACTCAAATATGCCAAAATTATCACTGGTAGCTTTGCATCAGGCACTAAGAATGCATATTTCAATTGAGCGGGCAACAACTTAAGCTCTAACTCCGGTGGGCTGACCAAAGAAGATTGAAGCGGTGGTGGCAGCGGTCCTAGCTCTTCATAGTACTTGGCATAGTAGCATGGAAGCACTTGAAGCATCTTAACACATTCTTGTAATGATGTAATTGTAAGGATCCTGACCTTCATTTTGGGTTTACCCTATTTGTTTTGCCTAAACCTTTTGCTTAGTTTCTTGCAATCACCTTTAGTGATGATTAGGGTTTTCTTGTACTTTGTTGAGAGTTGGAGGTGCTACTTGCAAAATAACCTAAGATAGGGTTGGGGAGAAAGTTTGGCACCTTGAGAGATGTCTTTCTCTCTCTTTTCTCCTCTAGGGTTGAGAGGAAGGTTTGAGTTCATGCCTTGAGTTGCCTTGGGCTTGGTTGAGCTCTTTTGGGCCTTGCCTTGCTTGGTTGAGCCCTGTATCGGGCAAGGTAGCTTATGTCGGCATTGGTGTGTCTCGACCATGCCTTGTATCAGCCTAGAGGAGTAGTGTGTCGGCCTTTGACCTTGTTTGACCTCCTTGCCTTGGTTGTGTCACCCTATCTTGGACATGTGGCTGAACCTTGGATGAGTAGTGGCATGGCATGTGCATGTGGTTTGCAAGATGGCAAGATGTTGGACATGTGTCTCTAAGAGGGGCGACACCTTGCCTTGATTCCCCTTTGGTCCTCATCTATATATGCCTTGACTTTCTCTTCCTTGGGAACCCTTTATCTCTTTTGTTGCTCTTCCCTCCTTGTGTGCATGACACACCTTCCTTGGAGAGCTTGGTGGCTGATCCTTTCCCTTGGTGGAGATCTCTTCTTATTCCTCTATCTTGGTGGCCGAACCCTAGGTGGGTCTTGTTCTTTGGTAAGCATCTTCCCTCTCTCCTTAGCATCTTCTTCTCCATCTTGCCTACCCTTCGACCATAGTGGTTATGATCCTTGTTCCTTTTCTTGAGGTGGCCAAAAGTGGTGTTCTTGGAGCTAGGAGCTTAAAACTTGGAGCTTTGGAGCTTGAAGAGTTTGCTTAAGGCGGGTTACATAACTTCTAACCCTAGCTATACTACCTTCTCTATGTTGCATGATTCATATATGTGGATGATCGGCCATGCATGTTATGTTTCTTGCTCTAGTACATGTTGTTGATCTTATGGATATAGTGAGCATGATGTTGTTGATGGTTTATATACTTTTGGATCTAGTTGGACGAACCATAGTTTAGGGTTTCTTTTGGGGCAATACCCCTTTATCTCCTTGGTTTTTGAGAAGTGAGTTTGAGCTCTAGTGATGTGGGAAATACCCCTCTCTCGTTTAAGTTTAGAGGTGAGCCTATATTCTAGTTGGTTGAGCAACACCCTCCTCTCACCATGGATTTGAGAGGTGAGCTCTTGGATATGTGATGACCTAATTTGAGGTTGATCCTTGTGGTTGCCCGATTTGTGATAGAGGTTGTGCAAAACCCCTCTCTCTTAGTTGTTGAGAGGTGAGATGATCTTCTTGATCAATTAGGGTTTGGTGCCCTTTGTGCTTGAGGTTGAAGATGAGCATATTGGGTTGTGCCTTCCATGATATATATGACCTTGGAGTAGTGTTGCCCGATAGCCTTGTCTTGGGTTGTACCTTTGGCTGATATGCCTAGTTGATCTTGGCCAATACCCTTTGTGGAGTTGGAGCTTGGGAGATACACCTTGATGTGTGCTCTACACGACACACCTTGTGATAGTCCTTGGATGATATGACATGTTTTACCTAGTTGGACGATAGATCTTCGTGTGGGGTTGCTTGTTATAGGTGGGCGACACCCTGGCCCCTTCCTTGGGCGATATGAGTAAGATGGGTAACCTTATGTCAAGTATGGGGTTTGTGTTTGCCTGATATACCCTAAGTGAGTTGGCCGATATGGTGCCTTAGTGGTTACCATGCTCGTGGACGATAGGATGCCTTGTACGATAGAGTACCTTGGCCATCATGAGGGTCCTTTGGACGATATGGGTTGATGGTTGAATGATAGGGCGTCTTGGGCGCCATGCTCTTGGTTGACATGTTTCTTGTTGAGAGAGTGGACCGATAGAACTCTAACCCTAACCCTAGTTCTTGTGCATGATAGGCCCTTTGCTGATAGCTCCTGCTGATGATGCACGATTCATCCTTAGATCTGGTTGCCCGACACCTTGTGAGCTAGTTGCACTATAGGTTGAAGTGTGGTTGGTCGATATGATGGCACAAGTGCTCTAGGGGTTGCAACCCTAGCCGATACACCCTTTGGTGAGGGTTGGTGCTGCTCAACATACCTATAGGGAGGGTTGTAGGAGCTTTGGTGAGGGTTCTGATAACTCAGAATGTATATAGTTGATAGTTCTCTATTAATAATGATAATACAAGTGATATGATGTAATCACCTTGAATCTTGTATATATGATAATGGGGTAAGATGATAGGTTGTGATTCAGGAAGCTTGGAAGCATATGATGTTGCTTCACATGATGATGTGGCTCATGATTATGATCACATGTATGGAGTATGATATATACTTAGGATTGATGATAAAACTATGCTTTCTACAACTTATGTGTAATATACTCATGGATGTTGCTCTATACTTGATAGCATGATAATCCTGTTAATCCATAATGACTTCAGTTATCTCTATGGATGTGTATACTAACCATGCAAGTATTTTTATGTGGATTCATAGCCTAGTAAGAGCTATGAGATGTATGTGCTTGAGTAGCACCATGTGATAATGAGATAACAAGTTGATAGGTCTGAGGACCTGATATAAGGATGAGTGCCTAGTTGAAGTGTTAACCTCTGATGATGAGATAAGGGATGTGTTCCCAGAATGCTGATGCATGATTATGATTCCTTGAGAGGCAGTGGTTGATATAATGAGGGATTGAGGTCCCAGGATAGTATAATGATGGCAAAAATGATGTAATTCTATGAGGTTATGTTTATAACTTTGGTTGCCTCAATAATTGGCTTAAAATATACTAATTAATTATATATGAACATATCATGTAGTTTGCCCTGGCCATAGATCCATCATTGTCAGTATCATGGTGATGGTGAAGAAGGTTTATCCTGCAGGATTACCTGGAGTGCATATTGTTGAATATGTGAGGTTTCCCCTAGCCTAAAATAGGAGGATTTGAGTGCAACTGTGGTTGCAAACTCAGGATATATGGAGTATGGTGAACATACCCATGGCTCAGGATATGTGATGATGAACATGATGCATTCATGGCTCAGATGCATGTACTAGCACCTATTATGAGGTGAGCTAGAGAGATGGGTAGCTTGCAGAGATGACCCAGAGGCTGAGGCCCTATAAGCATAAGACCGCGGTCTTGCTTGATGATTCATGTACTGACCACGAGAAGGTGAGGTCATGGAGTCTAGATCTCCTTAGACCTTGTATGGCACTGGATCGGGCTTCGCAACCAATGGTTGGATTTTAGCAGGGAAGGCTCACTTCCTCAGGGCATAATAAAACACAATCTAGCTGAATAGTATACCTTGCTTAAAGCACAACACATAACGTTGATTGAGACCTTGCTTATATAGCTGATCTAGTTATACCTTGTAGATACGTGTATGATCCTTATATTTTGTGATAAGTTCTTATAAAGCTTATCTTGTCAATCATGTTCCATAAAGAAATGCTTGGTTATATGCCTCCCAGATATCTTGGTAAGATTGATTCTAATAATAGCCTTGCTTAGTATGCTGCTCTTGTTATACACTTTATCAGTTATCTGTTGTTATATGCTTTAACCTTTGGAGGTTTTATAGTTCGGAGGGGAGTTATGTTTCTCACTGGGACTGTGTGTCTCACCCTACTGGTTTATACCCTTTTTAGGTGATCGCTCTAGACGTGGTGGTGGTCGTGAGGTTTCGGCCGAGCAGCAAGAAGAGTAGTAGAAGGCAAGAGATGGAAATGCTGCTGTTTTAGTGGTTTTGTAGTAGAGTCCTAGAGTCATCCATGTACTCTCAGGTCCTAGGAGGTGTTTGATGATGTTTCATGAGGTCTAGCTATTGTAATTTTGGTTTATCCTGCCGCTGGCCGTATGTGGCTTATATTGATGTATAAACAAGTGTTGAACTCTGGTGCTAATAGTACAGCTGGTTCCGATAAGCTATGGACCTATAACAAGGCTTGTGAATGTTTATATAACATGTTTCTCTGTAGGATCTGGATGTAAAAGTTCTGTCATATATGCTTTCTGCAATCAGTTTTAATTAACCTGTGTTTTCGGTAATATGCTGGTTCTGCACGTTTTCACGTGTCATCTCGTTGTCTGTGTGATGGCAGGGTGTCACACTTGGTTTGGTATCAGAGCTCTAGGTTCACTGAGTCTATAGGGATCTAGGACTAGGTTTGTGTCTGTTCTTGTGAGTTTTCCAGATTTTCTTACAATAACCTTCTGCTCTCAGCAGAAGATAAAACTTAAAGATGTTTGGAAACCATGAAGAACATGCTGCCGAGAGTAGCGATGCTACATCATTTGATGGATCAAGAGGGTAGGCACATGAAGATCGGGTGCCTGAGGTCCCCCAACTTGACCCAGCCATTCTTGAAAACCCTGCCTACCAGCAGCTTATGGGGCAGTTGATGGCTACGATGAATCACATGGTGGAAAGGATGCCAGTGCCTCCGCCAAGAGCACATGCTCCCCACGGTGAAACATCGGGTATTGGGAAGACCTTTGAGCGGCTTCACCAAGTCAGAGCTTCGGATTATGCTGAAACGCCTGATCCAGCGAATGCAGATCTATGGCTGATAGGTCTTGAGAAGGCCTTCCAGATCCTCGACATCCCCGAAGCAGACAAAGTCAAGCACGATGTCTACCTTCTAAAGGGTAGTGCTGGCCACTGGTGGGCCATCAAGGAAGAAAAGTGACATGGTGAGGAGATCGGTTGGGAGGTTTTCCAGTGAGAGTTCGTCAACAGATACTTTCCGAAGATGTATCTGGATGAGAAGATCAACCAGTTTGAGCATCTACGTCAAGGATCAATGAGAATCATCGAGTATGAAGCCAAGTTCATGGACTTGCTGATGTTTTGTCCTCACATGGCAGCGACAGATGATGAGCGGATCAGGCAGTTTGAGAAAGGTTTGAGTGCTAAGCTGTCGACACCTACTGCTACTTTGGAAAATTGGGAGTGGTTTGCCACATTCATGGAGTCCGTCCGCAGGATTGAACGGTCTGTCAGGGAGAAAAAGGAGTCCATGACTAGGAAAAGGCCTGCTGAGTCCCAGGGACCAAGATCTGGTGGCTTTAAGAAGCCAAGGTTTTCAGCACCTTCCACAATGCAGAGTTCTCATGTACCATCACAATGGTCTCCGAGTAAGGGAAGAGGTTATGTTTCTTCACCATTGAAGGCACATAGTACAACTTGTGTGGCAGTGATAGGGCCATCTAGGCTGCAGATAGAAGGCAGGTTATGTTTTCACTATGGATAGACTGGACACTTGAGGTCAAATTGCCCAAGGAAAGATGTTGAAGTAACACAACAGTCGAGGTAGAATCAACAAGGGTCAGATAGACAACAACCCAGTGGTAGTAGAGGGCAAGGACGTGGTCAAGCGTCGCAAGCATGATCGTCTTCTCAAGGAAGCAGAGGACGTGGACAACAAGCAACAACTCAATTCTATGCTATGAGTCAGCCGGAGGTGATAGTCAACCCGCAAGTGGTGACATGTCAGATGGAGTTATTTCATTTTGATTTGTCTTCTTTTTGCTTTATATCTGTTCTGGTTGACCCGGGTGCTACACAATCTTTTATCGCACGTAGTCTGCTTGATAGTTGTCCTTTACCTATTAGTTGTAAGAAAGATATCCTGTTGATAGAAACCCCTCTCGATGGTTCCTTGATGCTTTTCCAAGAGTGTCCGTCTTGTGTTTTGTCTTTCTTAGGACACGATATACAAGTGGATCTTATACCACTTAATATGCATGGATTCGATGTGATCCTTGGGATGGATACCTTAGAAAAGTATAAGGTTGTGTTGGACTGTGGTTCCAAGAAAACAGTGTTTGATGACGGTAGGGAAAAGTGGATCTTCCAAGGAGATAGGAAGATTCTTCCGACATGTCTAGTGTTAGTGTTGGTGGCAGAAAATTTGATGTGGCAAGGTTGTAAGGCATTCTTAGCTCACGTTGTGGATACCAAGGAGAAGGGTCCTAGCCTTGAGGAGGTGATGGTTGTTTGAGCGTTTGCGGATGTGTTTCCTGATGAGTTCCCCGGTGTTCCCTCACCCCGAGAGATTAATTTTGAGATCAATCTAGTACCAGGAACACATCCAGTTGCACAAACACCATATAGGATGGCTCCAGTAGAGATGGCAGAGTTGAAGAAGCAGTTATAGGAGTTGTTGGAGAAAGGTTTCATTCAACCGAGCACGTCACCTTGGGGTGCTCTAGTGCTATTCGTTAAGAAGAAGGACGGGTCAATGCAGTTATGTATAGATTACCGACAGTTGAACAAAGTCACAATTAAGAATAAGTACCCATTTTTGAGGATAGATGATCTATTTGATCAGTTGCATGGAGATACATTATTCTCGAAGATCGATCTACGGTCTGGATATCATCAGTTGAGGATTAAGGCAGACGACATACCAAAGTTAGCATTTAGGATAAGGTATGGACACTTTGAGTGTGTGGTTATGTCGTTTGGACTAACCAATGCACTTGTTGCTTTCATGGATTGGATGAATAGGATGTTCCATCAGTTTCTAGATCAGTTTGTTGTAGTTTTCATAGATGACATCTTGATCTATAGTCGGGATAGTCAAGAGCATGAACAACATCTTCGACAAGCATTGACTCTTCTTTGTCGACACCAGTTATATGCCAAGTTCAGTAAATGCGAGTTCTGGTTGAAGGAAGTGACTTTCTTGGGTTATGTGATATCTTTAGAAGGAGTTAGAGTGGACCCCAAGAAGGTGGAATCAGTGGCAGATTGGGAGCAACCAAAGACGCCGACCGAAGTTCGTAGTTTTCTAGGTTTGGCAGGATACTATCGGAGGTTTATTAAGGACTTCAGTGAGATCGCATTGCCGATGACAAAGTTGACCAGGAAGGATGTACCTTTTATCTAGGATGATCATTGTCAGCAAGCTTTCCAAAGTTTGAAGGAGAATCTGACTAGTGCTCCAGTACTAGTGCTGCCAGAGCTTGGGAAGGGCTATGTTGTTTTCTGCGATGCTTTCAAGAAAGGCTTAGGTTGCGTATTGATGCAGGAGGATCGTGTGGTTTCTTTTGCTTTGTGACATCTTAAGAAACATGAGGAGAACTACCCGACACATGATTTAGAGTTGGCAGCGGTTGTCCATGCGTTAAATATTTGGAAACACTATCTTTATGGGGAAGTGTGTGAGATCTTTATAGATCATAAGAAATTGAAGTACATCTTTTCGTAGAATGAGCTGAACATGCGACAACATTGTTGGATGGAGCTAATCAATGATTATGATTGCACCATTGAGTATCATCCCGGTAAGGCAAATGTAGTTGCTGATGCACTCAGTAGAAAGTCTTCTTCTCTCTCCATGAAGAAGGCACAATTGAGTTCCTTAGTATGCCATAGGCGAGATATGTTTGTCTCCTTACGGAATATGAATGTGTAGTTGGAAGTTTCCTTGTTGGCAGGACTATTGGCACAGATGCAAGTCAAGCCTATGTTGATATAGTAGATCAAAGATGCACAACAGGCAAATGATACAGTGCAGTTGATCTGGTCAGAGCTCGGAAGTGAAAAGTGTGATGGGTTCCATGAGTCCGAGGATGGACTAGTTTTCTATCATGGTAGGATGGTGGTCCCCGATGTTGATAATCTAAGGAAGCTAGTGCTCTAGGAAGCACACACATCAATGTATGATATGCATCCAGGAGTCACCAAGATGTATCATAATCTAAAGGACCTGTATTGGTGGTCTAGCTTGAAGAAGGATGTAGCCGAGTTTGTGGCTAAGTGTGCAGTATGTCAGCAAGTTAAAGCTGAGCATCAGAGGCCAGCAGGTACGTTGCAACCCATGTTGATACCACAGTGGAAATGGGATCATATAACCATGGATTTTGTAGTTGGTCTACCAAAGATAGCTAAGAATCATGATTCCATTTTGGTAATAGTGAACAGGCTGAAAAGATCTGCTCATTTCATACCGGTAAAGACGACATATATAGCTGAGAAGCTTGCACATGTGTATGTAGATGAGATAGTGTGTTTGCATGGTGTACCAGCAACAATAGTCTCCGATAGAGGTCCCCAGTTCACGAGTCATTTCTGGGAACAATTGCACAAAGCGTTGGGAACACAGTTGAGATTTAGCACCACCTTCCACCCGCAGATGGATGGACAGTCAGAAAGGACTATTCAGACTTTGGAGGATCTTCTCCGAGCATGTGTTTTGCAGTTCCTAGGTAGTTGGGATGTGCATCTCAGTCTGATAGAGTTCACTTACAATAATAGTTACTAGCAGAGCATTGACATGGCTCCTTATGAGGCTCTATATGGAAGGAAGTGCAGATCCCCTTTATGCTGGTATGAGTCTGGTGAGTATCATCTTTTGGGTCCTGAGTTAGTGCAGCAGACAACAGAAAAGATCAGAGTGATATGACAATAGTTGAAGGCGGCACATGATAGACAGAAGTCTTATGCAGACAATTGTCGATGACCTTTAGAGTTCCAAGTAGGAGACAAAGTGTATCTCAAGGTCTCACCTTAGAAAGGTGTGCTAAGGTTTGGCCAGAAAGGCAAACTAGCACCCAGGTATATGGGGCCATACCTGGTAATAGCACATGTTGGCAAGGTAGCTTACAAGTTAGAGCTGTCGCTAGAGTTATAAAGGTTACATCCGGTGTTCCATGTTAGCATGTTGAAGAAAAGTCATCCAGACATAGGGATAATGATACAACCAACTGAGGTTGAGCTTGATGAAGATGTGACCTATGAGGAGGGTCCAATGGTGATCCTTGACAGAAGAGTAAAGAAGCTAAAGAGGAAGGACCTGGTTCTTGTGAAGGTT
The DNA here is from genome assembly GCA_963693085.1 of Alisma plantago-aquatica. Taxonomy (NCBI): domain Eukaryota; kingdom Viridiplantae; phylum Streptophyta; class Magnoliopsida; order Alismatales; family Alismataceae; genus Alisma; species Alisma plantago-aquatica. Next base: position 1,855,839,447 of record OY856409.1, read on the forward strand.
CTTTGGCATCATCGTGGTGTTGAGGAAGCCACATGGGAGCTTGAGGAAGAGATGAGGTGGAAGTATCCCTTTCTTTTCTCTTTGGATTTTGGGGACGAAATCCCTTTATAGAGGTTTATGGCTTGTAAGGACCCTGACCTTCATTTTGGGCTTACCCTATTTGTTTTTCCTAAACCTTGTGCTTAGTTGCTTGCTAATCACGTTTAGTGATGATTAGGGTTTTCTTGTGCTTTGTTGAGAGTTGGAGGTGCTACTTGCAAAATAACCTAAGATAGGGTTGGGGAGCAAGTTTGTCACCTTGAGAGACGTCTTTCTCTCTCTTTGCTTCCGCTAGGGTTGAGAGGAAGGTTTGGATTCATGCCTTGAGTTGCCTTGGGCTTGGTTGAGCTCTTTTGGGCCTTATTTTCCATTGTTTGGGCCTTGACTTTCTTGGTTGAGCCCTGTATCAGGAAAGGTAGCTTGTGTCAGCCTTGGTGTGTGTCGGCCATGCCTTGTATCAGCCTAGAGGAGTAGTGTGTCGGCCTTTGACCTAGTTTGACCTCCTTGCCTTGGTTGTGTCACCCTAGCTTGGACATGTGGCTGAACCTTGGATGAGTGGTGGCATGGCATGTGCATGTGGTTTGCAAGATGGCAAGACGTTAGACATGTGTCCCTAAGAGGGGTGACACCTTGCCTTGATTCCCCTTTGGTCCTCATCTATATATGCCTTGCCTTTCTCTTCCTTGGGAACCCTTTAGCTCTTTTGTTACTCTTCCCGCCTTGTATGCACAACACACCTTCCTTGGAGATCTTGGTGGCCGATCCTTTCGTCTTGGCGGAGATCTCTTCTTCTTCCTCTATCTTGGTGGCTGAACCCTAGGTGGGTCTTATTATTTGGTAAGCATCTTCCCTCTCTCCTTAGCATCCTATTCTCCATCTTGCCTACCCTTCGGCCATAGTGGTTATGATCCTTGTTCCTTTTCTTGAGGTGGCTGAAAGTGGTGTGCTTGGAGCTAGGAGCTTATCTCTGGAGCTTGAAGAGTTTGCTTAAGGCGGGTTACATAACTTCTAACCCTAGCTATACTACCTTCTCTATGTTGCATGATTGATATATGTTGATGATCGGCCATGCATGTTATGTTTCTTGCTCTAGTACATGTTGTTGATCTTATGGATATAGTGAGGGTGATGTTGTTGATGTTGTTGATGGTTTATATACTTTTGGATCTAGTTGGCCGAACCATAGTTTAGGGTTTCTTTTGGGGCAATACCCCTTTCTCTCCTTGGTTTTTGAGAAGTGCGTTTAAGCTCTAGTGATGTGGGCAATACCCCTCTCTCATTTAAGTTGAGAGGTGAGCCTATATTCTAGTTTCTTGGGCAACACCCTCCTCTCACCATGGATTTGAGAGGTGAGCTCTTGGATATGTGATGACCTAAGTTGAGGTTGATCCTTGTGGTTTCCTGATTTGTGATAGAGGTTGTACAAAACCCCTCTCTCTTGGTTGTTGAGAGGTGAGCCGATCTTCTTGATCAATTAGGGTTTGGTGCCCTTGTTCTTGAGGTTGAAGATGACCATGTTGGGTTGTGCCTTGCACGATATGACCTTGGAGTAGTGTTGTCCGATAGCCTTGTCTTGGGTTGTACCTTTAGCCGATATGCCTAGTTGATCTTGGCCAATACCCTTTGTGGAGTGGGAGCTTGGGAGATACACCTTGATGTGTGCTCTGTACGACACACCTTGTGATAGTCCTTGGATGATATGAGATGCTTTACCTAGTTGGGCGATAAGTCTTCTTGTGGGGTTGCTTGTTATAGGTGGGAGACACCCTGACCCCTTCCTTGGGCGATATGAGTAAGATGGGTAACCTTATGTCGAGTATGGGATTTGTGTTTTCCCGTCATACCCTAAGTGAGTTGGCCGATATGGTGCCTTAGTGGTTACCATGCTCGCGGACGATAGGATTCCTTGGACGATAGAGTACCTTGGTCATCATGAGGGTCCTTTGGATGATATGGGTTGATGGTTGAATGATAGGGCATCTTGGGCGCCATGATCTTGGTCGACATGTTTCTTGTTTGGAGAGTGGACCGATAGAACTCTAACCCTAACCCTAGTTCTTGTGCACGATAGGCCCTTGGCCGGAAGCCCCTGCAGATGATGCACGATTCATCCTTAGATCTGGTTGCCTGACACCTTGTGAGCTAGTTGCATGATAGGTTGAAGCGTGGTTGGTCGATATGATGGCACAAGAGCTCTAGGGGTTGGAACCCTAGCTGATACACCCTTTGGTGAGGGTTGGTGCTGCTCGACATACCTATAGTGAGGGTTGCAGGAGATTTGGTGACGGTTCTCATAACCCAGAATGTATATAGTTGATAGTTCTCTATTAATAATGATAATACAAGTGATATGATGTAATCGCCTTGAATCCTGTATATATGGTAATGGGTTAAGATGATAGGTTGTGAACTAGGAATCTTGGAAGCATATGATGTTTCTTCACATGATGATATGACTCATGATTATGATTACATGTATGGAGTATGATATATAATTAGGATTTATGATAAAACTATGCTTTCTACATCTTATGTGTAATATACTCATGGATGTTGATCTATACTTGATAGCATGATAATCCTGTTAATCCATGATGACTTCAGTTATCTCTATGGATGTGTATACTAACCATGCAGCTATTTTTATGTGGATTCATAGCCTGGTAAGAGCTATGAGATGTATGTGCTTGAGTAGCACCATGTGATAATGAGATAACAAGTTGATAGGTCTGAGGACCCGATATAAGGCTGAGTGCCTAGTTGAAGTGTTATCCTTTGATGATGAGATAAGGGATGCATTCCCAGAATGCTGATGCATGATTATGATGTCTTGAGAGGTAGTGGTTGATATAATGAGGGATTGAGGTCCCAGGACAGTATGATGATGGAAAAAATGATGTAATTCTATGAGGTTATGTTTATAACTTTGGTTGCCTCAACAATTGGCTTAAAATATACTAATTAATTATAGATGAACATATCATGTAGTTTGCCCTGGCTATAGATCCATCATTGTCAGTATCATGGTGATGGTGAAACAGGTTTATCCTGTGGGATTACCTGGAGTGCATATTGTTGAATATGCGAGGTTTCCCCTAGCCTAAAATAGGAGGATTTGAGTGCAACTTTAGTTGCAGACTCAGGATATATGGAGCATGGTGAACAGACCCATGGCTCAGGATATGTGATGATGAGCATGATGCGTTCATGGCTCGGATGCATGTACTAGAACCTATGATGAGGTGAGCTAGAGAGATGGGTAGCTTGCGGAGATGACCCAGAGGCTGAGGCCCTATAAGCATAGGACTGCAGTCTTGCTTGATGATTTGTGTACTAACCACGAAAAGGTGAGGTCATGGAATCCGGATCTCCTTAGACCTTGTATGGCACCGGATCGGGCTTCGCAACCAATGGTTGGATTTGAGTAGGGAAGGCTCACTTCCTCAGGGCATAATAAAACGTAATCCAACCGAATAGTATACCTTGCTTAAAGCACAACACGGAACATTGATTAAGGCCTTGCTTATATAGCTGATCTAGTTATACCTTGCAGATACGTGTATGATCCTTATATTTTGTGATAAGTTCTTATAAAGCTTATCTTGTCAATCATGTTCCATAAAGAAATGCTTGGTTATATGCCTCCCGGATATCTTGGTAAGATTGATGATAATAATAGCCTTGCTCAGTATGCTGCTCTTATTATATGCTTTATCAGTTATTTGGTGTTATCTGCTTTAACCTTTGGAGGTTTTATAGTTCGGCGGGGAGTTATGTTTCTCGCTGGGACTGTGTGTCTCACCCTATTGGTTTATATCCTTTTAGGTGATCGCTCTAGACATGGTAGTGGTCGTGAGGTTGCGGTCGAGCAGCAAGAAATGCAGTTGAAGGCAAGAGATGGACATGCTGCTGTTTTGGTGGTTTTGTAGTAGAGTCCTAGAGTCATCCCTATACTCTAAGGTCCTAGGAGGTGTTTGATGATGTTTCACGAGGTCTAGCTGTTGTAATTTTGTTTTATCTTGATGCTGTCTGTACGTGGTCGTTATGTATGTATAAAAAAGTGTTGAACTCTGGTGCTAATAGTACAGTTGGTTCCAATAAGCTGTGGACCTATAACAAGGCTTGTGAATGTTTATATAACATGTTTCTCTGTAGGATCTGGATGCAAAAGTTCTCTCATATATGCTTTCCACAATTGGTTTTAATTAACCCGTGTTTTCAGTAATATGCTGGTTCCGCACATTTTCGCGTGTCATCTCGCTATCTGTGTGATGGTGGGGTGTCACAGTACTTCTCATCCAATCATTCATTATGTTGAACAAACAAGCTTCAAGAGGTAATTGTGGGTATGAGTCAAGAAAGGAAACTGCTATAGCTTCATCCACTACTGCATTTTTGGCTAGTAATGTCGCTGCCCATAGCGTCGTTTTTACTATAATAACTGACCTAATAGACTACTACATCAGTTTTATCATAAAAACCGACCTTATAGGTTTCCCGCCGCGAAAATTTGTGTGATTTTGGCTTCGTCCCTCGATCTATTGGGTCGGTTTTTTAAAATAACCGATGTTATAGGGTCAACAAAAATGTGGGCACCGCTTTGGAACTCTAGAGTCGGTTTTTATATATAACTGACCTTACAGATGCTGACCTATAGCGTCAGTTCTAGTGCAAAACTGACCCTAAAAGTATATTAAAAAAACGGTGCCCGGGCTTAACCTATAGCGTCAATTTTTTAAGATAACCCACGCTATAAGTCATCTCTATAGCGTCGGTTATCTTAAAAAACTGACGCTATAGGTTAAATCTGGGAAGCGTTTTTTTAGTAGACTTTTAGGGTCGGTTTTTACCCAAAACCGACGCTATAGGTCTTCTATTATTGCACATAGCAACCCGATAGTCCGGTTTAGGTTTCCATTTACCACTGCTTCTTCCCCGTCTCCGCTCCCGCGCTCGAAGAAAAGCAACTCCGCCTCTACAAAGGTGACCTCTCGCAACCATCCCCTTATCTGAAAAGAGGAAACTAGTGCCATTTTCTTTGGATGATGATGCCCAAGCTTCTTACCACCATCTCCGGTGACGACATATCTGGTGTTGTTTCCTTGGACGACGATGACGACGACGTTGCATCTCTCTCCAGTGTTTTCTTCCTTGAAAGGTGACGACACCTTAGGCATTGCAAAGGCCGTGCACATCTCTCTCTGGTTCTTTTCCCACACAAGCTACCTCACCGACCGGTTCTTCTCAAAGTATTTCTCTCTTCTGCCTCATCACTCCTCCATTTACGTTTACTTTCAAGCAACTGACCAGGTAGCACGGCCGGGTTGGGCAGCATGGCCGTGTTAGGAGCAGTACCAAATTAAAAATTGACAATTTTTGATGATTCTGCAACTCAGCCAACACGACCGTGTTGGCTGAGTTGTAGAATCATCAAAATTTGTCAAATTTGAATTTTTTACTGCTCCTATAAATTGATATATACTGACCCCTAATTAATACATTATAACAAAATTGAATCGTGCATTTGTGTTGTTGCAGGTGCTTTTGACTTGTTGTTGACTTGCATATATTTCTTCTTCATCTTACAAGTGAGGTATAATATTCTCACTCTCCCAATGTGCCATTTTATTTGACTAGTAAATCAACCAATAATAAAAATATGTATTCATTCATATCTACATTTTATTATCAATCACATATGTAATTATTATATATACATTCCAGAAATATGAGGGTATACATTGTGTATTCTCAGATTGACACTTTAGGGTTTATATATGAGATCATCGATGCATGATGTTTAACTTAATATATAAATATGAAAATAATACATTTATGCATGTATCAACTTAGAAACCCATTCAAAATTTACTCATAGGAGTAAATTTTGGATAGTCCTCGGTTTGGGACTGTTTTTGGATATTTAATCTCACTTAGGATGTAACTGTATAATGTATGTTTAGTTTTGAAGAAAATTTTAGTAGTATTTCCTAATCTGTTCTCGGGGTACATATGTGAGTGGTTATTTATCATTTACATCGGTGTACTTGGAGAACTTAGGGGAAATGCTGCTGAAATTTTCTTCAAAACTAAACATACATTATATAGTTACTAGTGAGATTAAATATTCAAAAATGGGATAGGTGGTACACTTTCGTATAAAAGTAATTAACTTCCTATCAATAAAAACTTACAGCTTATAGTATTAATATTAAATGCTTAGTTTTATAATTAATTTTTAATGGGATATAGAAAATGGATCGAAGTTGGATGTCTATCAAAAACCGTTGTAGTCCAGAGTTTGCCAAAGGTCTTGATGAATTTATCAGATTTTCTGAGGAACATAAGAAACTACCTACATATAGGTTCTATTGTCCATGTAGACATTGTGGTAACAATTTAAAAGTTGATACTGCTGAGGAAATTAAGAATCATGTCATATGCAATGGGATCATACAAGGTTATAATGAATGGTATTGGCATGGAGAGAAAATTAATAATGGATTAGAAAATGTCGATACTAATAGTTGTGGCATAGAAGATATAGATAACGATGATAATTTCAATGATGAACCGATTCAGGATGACCCGATTCAGGATGATATGGTTGATGAGATGCTACGTAGTTTTCAGGACAATGTCGATCCACCTTCTTTATGTGCAAACATTGTCCATGATGCTGAAAAACCTTTATATAAGGGTTGTACTAAGTTCACGAGGTTGAGTGTTGTGATGCGATTATATACTCTTAAAGCTCAAAACCGGTGGAGCAATAAGAGTTTCAATTCACTGTTGTCTTTGTTAAAGGAAATTCTTCCTAAAGGCAACGAGCTTCCAATTTCAACATATCAAGCAAAGAAAATAATGTGCCCAATGGGAATGGAGGCTAAGAATATTCATGCATGTTCAAATGATTGTGTGTTATTTCAGAAGGACTATAGTAATTTAATAAATTGTCCAAAATGTGGTGCGTCAAGGTATAAGACCACAAATTCAGCTAAGGCTAAAAATGGCTCTCCTGTTAAGGTAATGTCTTCATTTCAGCCTACTCAACCTTCTCAACCTATTCATACTGTGCGTCTCTCAAGTGATGAGGTACCAGCCCATGCTACAGTTGTAGAAGGTCATGGGAGCACTCCCAATGACCCACCACAACAATCTGCAGTAAGTTTTGGTTCTATATGTTATGTTATTAGTATGATATATATATGATAATATATATAGCTGTAACAGGTATCTGTTCTACTGCTTCTTATATAACCTATATTATTTTAATCTAGGTTGGTATGAACTATAAACTTATAGTGGAGGTTCCAGAATATAATATTGTGGCAGCGGGCAAGGTGTACAACCTTGGTGGTACATTACATTTGCAACAAATTACTGATGACATTTGTCGTGTGTCCATCCATCTTGTGTATGACGAAATGGGGGACACACCACTACCCATACCTAATCCTGAATATAGTATAGTTGAAGAAGCAGAGGGTGCTATGGTGGGTTGGCCTAGACACTTGGTTATCAATGACAAGGTATACTTGAATTCTACCATGTTTTTAATATTTGACTGCATATATGAACTCGTGTAATAGAAGTATGTAATTTAATTAATAGGTTTGCAAACCAAAAAGTTAAAATTCAACTAGTCATCCTCCTATGCCCAAGCCATCTATTATTCCGGAATCCACATTCGACGAGTTGGGAAGTAAATGTAAATGTTTGTGTCGATACTTAGCCAACTAAAGCTCTGGACTACAAATGTTGATCAATTTAATAGAAGATGCAACTGGGAGGGACTTTGACAATTATATTTTTCTTGATGATATTATAGAGTTGTTCCGTTATGATTGGCTAAATACTTCGATATTAGAAGTATGGATAAGGTAAGGATCTATCAATATAGAAAATTCCAATACACATATTTAGCTTATTTCTACATATGAAAATAATTACAAATGTTTAACAAGCATTTATATAGCGAGGCCACAAACTTTGATATAAATAATGTTGGATTCTTAGTTCCTTCGGTCACTAGTCAGGTGGAGACACATATTGAGGAAGTGAGTGAGTACGTCTCTGATGCATTCAAATATTTTGCTACTGTGGGAAAGGAAATTATCCTAATTCCGTTTAACATCCAGTAAGTATTATTATTCAATATAATTTTAATAATGAACAAATGTATTTATTTTAATGTTTGTTTTATTCTTACTCAGATCTAGACATTGGGAATTAGTGGTGATTGTCCCAAAATTGTTGACTCTTTGTTATCTTGACCTAATGGGAAAAAAACAAGGGGTCACAAACTGAAATTGCCAGCTATGGCATAAGCATAAATATTGTTAATGCTTCAACATGATATTTCTATTTAGAATTTCTATTTTACCAACTATCTTTTAATTGATAGCGGTATAAAAGATTTTCGTGAAGGCGGAGGACAAATACCCACAAAATTAAAGACATTGACTTTGAAAAATGTCAAGGTAGCTACTTTGACAACTGCTTAGTCTTATATGTATTAATTTTCAACTCTTATATGTCAACTCTTATAGTCTTCTATTTATAGTAGTTACTAACATTAAGTATAATTTGTTATTTGTAGTGTCCTATACAAAATAATGACTGGGCTTGTGGTTACTATGTAATGAATTATATGCAAGCTATTGTCAAACAAGCATCATATGACATTCAGACTATAGATCAGGTAATAAAGAATAACATCATAAATTTACAAGTGAGTTGTAGTCATTTTTATAAAATATTAGCATGTGCATTTTCTGTTATAGATCTTTACCACTCAGCCTTACACACGTGAGGACTTAAATGAATTTCGAGAAGAGTGGTCAGATGCTTTTCTAAATGAAGTCAATATAGCATTGGAATAAATATGTCAGTTACGTTCTATTTATGTATGTGGTTTCAATACTCTTTCATATTTACTTTTGTATCTGACATTTAATATCATCTCAGACTTGCAATCTATCATTTTGTAAATTATGATGTGACTATGTGTACTCAACTCCATATATGAATCATTTTTGTTATGAATGTGTGGTTTGGAATGGTGACGGTTGAGCATCAATGCTCCCCTCTCCCATATCTTATTCTTGTTCTTCTGTTTTGTTTTGTTCAATTTCTGTAGAAATTAAAAAAAAAAATTTGACCCTATAGCGTTGGTTTTCTTAAAAAATTGACGCTATAGGTGTCTTGGCCATTCCGCGTAGAATGGCCGTGCTGCATAAAATGGTCATGTTGGGATGAGGTAGAACATCCATGCCGTGTAGCACGACCGTGCTAATATAGACCAACCCGGCCGAGCTAGGCGGCACGGACGTTCTACCTCATCCCAACACGGCCGTTTTATGCAGCATAGTCGTTCTACGCGGAACGACCAAGACACCTTTAAGGTCGGTTTTTTAAGAAAAACGACGCTATAGGTTTTTTAGAGTCGGTTATTTAGTAACAAACCATCCTTAGAAATAATCTTTAGAGTCAGTTATTTATTAAAAACCGACGTTATAGGGTTCAGGTACTATTTCATTTCTCATTTGGGTTTAGTTTTTGAGAGCTTATAGGGTCGGTTTTTACTATACAAGGTCAGTTTTTTTTGTGTTAAAAAACCGACGCTATAGAGCAATTTCTGTATCGACGACCACTTAGGCGTCGGCTAAAAAGTGACACTATAGGCTTAAAAAAACCGATGCTATAGACCATTTCTATACTACTGATCCTCAATAGATGGTGAGACTTCCTCTTCCTCATCATTGGGATAACCCACAACTTTAACAAGAGAAACCACTTTTGTTTGTTCCATGATGTTCACAACAATTGTTCCCTTATCTACCTTCATGATGACATGAGACATATCAAGAAACAACTTTCCTAAGAAAAGAGAAATGTTATGATCAAAGTGCTTCACTTTGTGACATTTCTCATTCACTTGTGACTTCTTTGAATTTGGTGGCATGGCTATCTCGAATCTATCATCAGCTATACCCATCGTCAACCGACCTCTACCCATCTCCAATATCATATCGGCAGTGGTTTGGAAAGGTCTTCCTAAGAGAAGCACATTCCCTTGCTCAGCTTGCATCTCCATGACAACAAAATCAACTGGAAACACAAACCTATCAACTTTGACTAAGACATCCTCACAAATACCATACGACTGTACCACAGAATTGTCTGCAAGTTGAATTGTCATGTTGCTTTGTCGAGATTCTTTAAGACCAAGCTTTTTGAATGTAGAGAGGGGCATCAAGTTGATACTTGCCCCAGAATCACACAGTGCTTCACCAAATTTCACCTTCCCAATATAGCATGAAATATTGAAATAGCCCGGATCTTGTCACTTTGGTGGCAATTTTCCCAAAATAAAAGAGCTGACATGTTCCTTAAGAACTACCACTTCAATGTCTGAAATCTTCCTCTTCTTGGTAATTACCATAGGAGGGTATCTTCTCAATAGCCTCTAGCAAGGAAATATTGACCAAAAGTTTCCTAAAACTATCCAAGAACTTTTTGAATTGTGCATCAACTTTCTTTGCCTTTAGATTATTTAGATAGGGAAATGGGACGGCTTGTACCCTTTGATGTGGGGGCACATAAGGTGTCCTCTTCTCAACCTCTCTCTCTACAATGGGCTCTTCTGTGTTCTTCTCTGCATCATCTTCCAGTTTCTCTATAACTACGATATCCTCTGCGGCCTCACCTACGTCTTCTTGCTGTGGTGTTCTTGGTTCATCGGTATTGGAGTTTAAAAGTTTCTTTCCACTTCTCAATAGAATGGCCTTAGCTTGATGGTTCTTTCTGAGAACATCCGTATTCCCCGGGAAACCTTGCATTGTGGGCTTCTTTAGACTCACAATCTCTGTTGCCATCTATGCTAAAGATGTCTCAAGTGTCCTCATTTGTGCCCCGTGGCTTTATAGCGTCTGTCCAAACTGATTCATAAATTCCCCTTGAGTTTGAAGCTGCTTGCTGAAAGTGATCATGAGTTCTTGGTTTTGTTTCACAATTTTATTGAGCAACTCATTACTCTTATCCTCTACATTAGGTTGTGGTTTGTCATCCGGATCCTATAGAAAGTTATTGGGATCCTTCCATGAGAACTTCTTATCCTTCCTCCAAGAGTTATCATTATTCATGTACTCTTGTTGTTGGCGCATAACTTTGACTTGTGCCTCATCATCAGATCCTTCTTCCTCTTTTGCTATAAATCTCTTTGCTATCAGGTCCATCTTCTCATTTAGCTCTTGAATTGCCTTTGATTCCCCTGCAACTCTAACTTGTTTCGGTGCATCCCTATTACCCCACGACTGCTTCTTGGCCATGTTCTTCAAGATCTCCCAACACCTTGTACCTGTGTTGTTCAAGAAGAAGCCCGAGCGCGCCGAATCTAAGTTGCTTCTATCATGCTCATTGAGAGCAAAGTAGAAAATTTTAACTTGTTTGTCCTTGTCCAGCCCATGATGTGGGCACTTCCTTAGCATGATCTGAAAGCGCTCCCATGTCTCTGAATAAGTCTCACCGGCCTTTTGAAAGAAGTTATGGATCTTTCTCACGAGGTCATTAATCTTCTCAGGCGGGAAGAATCTCTCGAAGAAGACCTCTACCATATGGTCCCAGGTCTCGACGTGCTCGTCGTCAAGATTGTCTAGCCATTCACGTGCATTTCCCGCTAAAGAATAGGGAAAAAGCTTTAAGTAGAGTGCTTCTTGTGGGAACCTATCAATCTTTATCATATCACAGTTTTCCACAAATGTGCTGATGTGGGCCACTGGATCTTCATTGTTCATCCCATGAAATGCATTAGACTTGACCATGTTTATCAGTGCCAGATCAATCTTGTATGTAGGAATGTTGATCGCCTGCTTTTTGATCGGCCCCTTAGACGCGTATGAGGAAGAAGCCTTGATATTCTCCCATATTGTCTGTTCCTCAGCCATTACTTCAGGTTCAGAATCTGTGTCTAAGTCTTCAGGTTGATTGTGGGTATGCTCCTCCTCATCACCCGATCCCGAAGGTGGAATCTCAGGTGTTGACTGTGTGTAGTCTGTACTACGCGTCTTCACCATACACTAGTACCTGAAATGTGAAAAATTGATTAAGTACAGTGCTAGACGACTAACAAATTTGAAAGATAGACAATTTACTCTCAATTATTAAAATTATTAAAAGTGGCCTAGAGTGGCCTCTTGTAGCACTCGTAGTTCCAAAAATTTGTCATTTCCCCGGCAACAGTGACAACCTCCCATTTTGTGATGTTATCTTATTGGTTTTTCTCAGTTTTCCATACTCTTTATTAGATAAATTAGATAGAATCTTTAATTTTCCACTTTATTGCAAATATATCATTAGCCTAACTTTTCCCTTTTCATTTCCTATAGAAAAATACAAAAAAAACTACAAAAAGCTCCAAACGGTCCCAAGACCGAATGGGCACCAAATGGTCCCAAGACCGAATGGACACCAAACGGTCCCAAGACCGAATGGATACCAAATGGTCCCAAGACTGAATGGAGATCAACCGGTCCCAAGACCGCATAAAGATACACGGTCCCAAGACCGAATAAAAGAAAATGGTTTCCAGACTGAGAGAGTCCAAATGGTTTGAAAACCAAATAGTCCCAAGACCGAATGGACACCAACCGGTCCCAAGACAGCATAAAGTTACACGGTCCCAAGACTAAATAAAGGCAAATGGTTTCAAGATTGCAAGGACTCAAACGGTTTCCAAACCGAGAGAGTCCAAATGGTTTCGAAACTGAGAGAGCCCAAACGGTCTTAGAACCCAAACGGTTTCCAAGACCGTTTGGGCCCAAAACTGCCCAAACCATTTGGACTTCACTTAAAGCCTATAAATAAGACCCAAAGGGTCTACACAAGGTATCAAGTTTCAGACGTCCAAAGGCTTCCTCTGCTACTCCAGAGCTATTCCATCCTTCATCCACCACCCCGAGGATGCCGGTCTGAGATCCACACTCCATCCAGAAGTTGCTTCCTCTCTCATCGCCAAAGAAGGTGGGAAGAGGAGTTTTCATCATCGAGCAACCTACGAAGTGCGAAGATCGTCGCTCTCTCTCTCCAAGGGGTTGACCTTCCTCCCTCCTTTATGGAGACGTTCTCTCTCTCTCTTCTCGATTCCTTCTTTGTTCTTGCCATGAGCGAGTAGTCTTATACACTAGGGTGCGGGGAGTAGCCCCACTACAGATGTTTTCATTTCATGAAAAATCCATAGTTTGCAATAGAGATATATTTTCTTTTCAGTTCAACATCAATCGTTTAATGAAGGCTTGTTGCTTGATCACCAACTTGTGTTACCTTTTATCTTTTAGTATGAATTGTCTACATTTGTACTATTAGATTCAAATCTCAATTGAATGTTGGTTCCTGATGCATGTATCCACCATGCATCTATTTAGGTATCTAGGAGTGTTTTTCAAGGAGTGGAGTAAACTCACTTCCATCGTTGTACTTTCATACTATGAAATGGAATCAGTTGATGTATGAAAGTACAACCTTGATAAGTCGAGGAACACACTTTGCAAAGGGAATGATGTAAAGTGCGTGACCATTCGTTTGAGGATGGATGGTGTTGCAACATTCCCACACTTCTCGTAGTTAGTCCTCCGAAAGGAAACTAAATCTACAAAGATACTAACTGTTTAGACTCTTTTTGCATGTTATGTTTTTTATGTTGCATGTTTTGATCCATGCGTAGTGGTGGTGAAAGCCGATCACATCCTAGTGGTTTCTTAACATTGTTTACAACCCTAAATTTACTTTCTTGCTTTTGTTTCACTTGCAATTAGTTTAAAACAACCAAACCAACTTTTTGATCTAAATACCAACTGTTAAGGAGTTAAGTGAAATTCTAACATTTTCTATCTTGTTAATCTTAACAAGACCGTTGTCCTGTGGATTCGACTCTTAACTATACTACGATAAGACTTCCACGTATCCTAGCATACATGGGTGGAGTTCTCAATCTAGTATAAACAAGGCTAAACCTAAAGACTTACTATCTTTAGGATTTTTAGTGGTGCACGTAATTCCACGCAAGTGGAAGCTCCATCAAAAATTGGCGCCGTTGTCGGGGACAACAAAATGTTTTAATTTCATTTATCATCTTGCTAGTTGGTTAGGGTTTTACATCTTTTTCTGAAAACATTACTCCATATCTTCCTGGATTCATCATATCTCCTGCATCATCTAAAAGGTGTGTTTCTTCCTCTACTCAGGTAGAAGATGTGTATGCAACCATTGCATAATCTGAGATTCTCCCCTGATCTAGTGTACGACTCTGAGGTAGAGAGAAGCTTCCACCGCCGCATCAGACTTAACCACCAAAGAGCCAGACAAATGGCTGAAGATCAACGCCAAGCTGTGCTAGTGATGGATAGGGTCAACGCCGCCATAGCCCCTCAGAGAGCACAACTCATTGCTGACACTCGTGCTCAGGTCCAAGTGGAAATCTGAGCTGAAGAACAAGTTCACATCCGAGCTGAAAATGAAGCAGCTAACGAAGCTGCCCAGTTAGAGCTAAGAAACAAGAAATTGAGGGACTATGCTGTCCCTTAGAACTATGAAGATAATCATCCAGTCCGGCCACCAATCATCAACATACCCAATTTCGAAATCTAGAAACAATGGATTCAAATCATGCATGGCATCTCATTCTCTGGTGGTTCTGGAGATGACTGCATGGATCACTTGAAGAGATTCAAGGCACTTTGCCGACTTGTCCTACAAGCCAGAGTTGCCTTTGATGCAATAATGCTACATATTTTTCACTTCACTCTATCCGAAAGGGCTTTGAGTTGGTACAACTCACTTTATAGGGAGCCAATCATCACCGCCTAGGCTCCCTTGGAAGAAAAGTTCCTGGAAAAGTTTTTCCCTCCTTCATTAACCTACAAAATTAGGGGGAAGATCAACCACTTCGCCCAACTTCCTGGAGAATCACTCGCAGAAGCATGGGAAAGATTCAAGGAGCTTCTAAGGAAGTGCCCTCATCACGGTATCTCTCAAAGTCAATTAATAGAAACGTTCTATAGGGGGTGAGTGATGATATCAAGCAATTTCTGGATTCCTCATCTGGTGGAGATTTTATGAGGAAGACCTACAAGGATGCCTGGAAAATCATTACACTTGGAGTTGAGAACCAATCCAATTGGGGACGATCATCCACTAAGGGAGTCCTCAAAGTTTATAAGGCTGAGGAATCAATGGAAATGAAGGTTATTGCTTAAGCTTTAAAGACTATAGCTCACAAATAGCAGGCGCTTGAAACTTCATTTGGAGAACACGATAAGAAGAAAAACCCCCAAATCCAACAAGTTAAAGATGATACAGGGACTTGTGAAGCCTGTCACGCATCTGATCACCCTACGTTGTCATGTGGCTTACTTTATAATGTAATGATGGATATGCAACCACCACAACAGCAGTACAAACCAATCATCGAACACCCTGAAGATCAGATGCCCGAACAAGTTAATTCCATTCATTCCATACCAGGACAAGCTTACTATAATCCAAATCAACCAAGAAACCACCCTGGTTTTTAATATGGGAATCCTGCGGGGACTGCTAACCCGCAACATCAAACACAAGGCAAATCTTCCAATAGATTGCCACATGGATTTCAAAGTAACTTTAACCAAAATCAAGGGAATCTTAGAAATAATTTCCCAAGATCCAACTAACATAGAAATCCCTCCGCCTACTATCAATATACCCATCCTCCTCTGCACCCATAGTTACATCCTCAGCTGTAGCAATCACAACAACCTCAGTTAACACCACCTCCGCAACAACCACATCAAGGACAACAACAACTCACTCAAAAAATGCCCCTTCCCAGCCAAAAGACGAGATGACTATGATCAGGCAGATGCTATAGTCACAACAAACCATGCTTGCCAATCAGCAAGCTCAGCAGAAGGCTGTGGAGGCTCAACTAGCACAAATTGCTGCCCAATTGAAACCACCAGTAGGTACTTTTGGTGGTCAACCAGAGTCAAACCCATGACACGATCAAAATAGACCAGAGCAATTGAATGCTGTCACTACAAGATCTGGTCGTGTCTTTCATGAAGCTACGAGAATTGCTCATGATGATGATGATACACCTATCTTTACTCTGAATGCAAGCCCGAATCTAGGAATTGAGAAATCTGCAGAGACTGCAAAAGGCAAAGAAAAGGAACGAGCTCCCAAAGAGCCAGATGTTCCGCAATATAAACCTAGGATACCATATCCAAGAAGATTGAGAGAGACTAAAATGGACACTAGATTCCAAAAATTCAAGGAGGCGATGAAGAAACTTTATATCGATATCCCTCTCCTCGATGCCCTCTCTGAAGTACCAGCTTGGGCTGAATATCTGAAAACCTTGCTATCAAGGAAATATATTACTAAAGAGCAAGAGATGGTCAAATTGGCTCAGACCACCTCTGATATCATTCTTAATAAGATGCCAAAGAAAAAGGACCCTGGATCTTTCGGTATTCAATGTTGTATTAGAAATGCCTCGAGCAAAAAGGGATTAGGTGACTTAGGGGCTGGCATATCTATTATTCCCTACTCCATGTGTAAAAGATTGGGTTTTACTGACTTGCTACCCACAACGATGACAATTCAGTTAGCTGATTCCACTATCACTGCACCCCTGGGAATTATTGAAGACATTCCAGTCAGGATAGGCAAGGATTCTTATGTCCCATGTGATTTTGTCATTATGGATATCAAGGAGGATCTAAGATACCCAATAATATTCGGCAAACCCTTCCTTGCCACAGCCAGGGTGCTCATTGATGTTGAAGCTGGCATGATCATTCTGAGACTGGGAAAAGAAGCAATTCAGTTCCGGGTCCTCAACAGCATGAAAGGCCCCATCATTCAAGAAGAAGGTTTTCTCTTAGATGCAATACATCAAGATGTCCCAATTGGAAATATCTGAACCATTTGATGAGTTAGAAAATGTCCTAATAAATCCAGAAGTCAAATTCTCAGCCAATGAATTAGTTCAACAATTCTTGCAACACTTAGAGAAAGCTGAAGAAGCACCAATAACCACTTTTGAGGAGCTCAAATCTGTCACTATTTTAGAAACAACAGAAGCACCTAAGGATCTCGAGATGAAAACCCTACCAACTAGACTTAAGCATGTCTTCCTGGATGAAGAAAAACTATGTCCAGTAATCACCAATTCCACTCTAATGAAAGACTAGGAAGAAAGGCTTCTCGTTGAGTTAAAGAAACATAAGAAAGCCATTGGGTACAAAATAATTGACCTGACAGGTATAAACCCAGCCCTATGCATGCATAGACTGCCCATGGTAGAAGAATTCAAGCCTTCAAGAGAGCACCAGAGAAAGATGAACCCCAATCTTAAAGAGGTGGTTCGCCTTGGGGTCCTCAAACTGCTGAAAGCCGGTATTATCTACCCAATTTCAGATTCCCAATGGGTCAGCCCTGTCCAAGTGGTCCCCAAAAAGGGAGGAACCACTGTCGTGCTAAATGATAAAAATGAGCTAGTGCCTACGAGGACTGTCACGGGGTGGAGAATGTGTATCGACTACATGAAACTAAACAAAGCAACACGAAAAGATCACTACCCTCTACCTTTTCTTGACAAAGTCCTCAAACGCCTAGCCCATAAAAAGTTCTTCTGTTATCTCAATGGTTATTCTGGGTTCTATCAAATCCCTATACACCCGGAAGATCAAGAAAAAACAACTTTTACTTGTCCCTTTGGGACCTACACTTTCAGAAGAATGCCATTTGGGCTATGAAACACATCTGCTACCTTCTAAAGGTGCATGTCTGCTATTTTTGCAGGGTTAACCGAGTTCATAATGGAAGTATTCATGGATGACTTTTCAGTTTACAAAGATTCCTTTGAAAACTATCTATTCAACCTTGGACAAGTCTTACAAAGATGTGAAGAAATGAACCTTATCTTAAATTGGGAAAACTGCCATTTTATAGTAACTGAAGGTGTCGTCCTCGGACATAGAGTGAGAGAAAGAGGGATTGAGGTAGACAAGGAAAAAATTGATTTCATCTCAAAACTTTCACCTCCAAAAGATGTAAAAGGAGTACGAGCATTCTTGTGTCATGTTGGGTTTTATCGAAGATTCATTAAAGATTTCTCGAAAGTAGCAAAACCCATGACCCAATTATTGACCAAGGACACTGAGTTCAATTTTGACCAAGAATGTCCACAAAGCTTCACAACCTTAATGAACACTCTAGTCTCCGGGCCTATTCTGAGAGCACCTGACTAGTCACAACCATTCAAAATAATGTGTGATGCTAGCGACTATGCTATAGGAGCGGTGTTAGGGCAGAGAATTGACAAAAAGCCTTATGTAATATACTATGCGTCCAAGACACTTGACGAAGTGCAAAAGAACTACACCACTACAGAAAAGGAGTTCTTAGTTGTCATCTATGCGTTCGAGAAATTCCGCTCCTACCTGATCGGATCAAAGGTCATAGTCTACACTGACCACTCCACCATATGATATCTAATTCAGAAGCAAGACGCAAAACCCAGACTTATCCGCTAGGTGTTGATGCTTTAGGAATTTGATTTGGAAATCAAAGACAAAAGAAGAGTGGAAAACATCATCACTGATCATCTCATCCACATTGAAGTCGAGGATGATGATAAAGTACCTATCTGAGACTCCCTCCCTGACGACCAGCTAATGAAAAATACCACCGGATTCCCCTGGTTTGCCGACATAGTGAACTATCTGGCTATAAGAATCATCCACCCTTCCGCCTCTCACCACGACTAAAAGAAATTCCTCCACGATGTTAAGAAATACTACTGGGATGAACCTTATCTCTTTTGTCTATGTGCAGACCGACTTTTTTGTCGCTGCCTACCTGAAGAAGAGATTACTCTTGTCTTAGAACATTGTCATTCCAGCCCCACTGGGGGACACATGAGTTCAAAAAAGACCGCTATGAGGGTTCTACAATTGGGTTTCTTTTGGCCAACAATAGCAAGAGATTCCCATGATTTTGTAAAATCATGCAATAAATGTCAACTTTCTGGCGGTATAACTAAAAGGAATGAAATGCCTCTAACTATGTGGTAAGAGATCGAACTTTTCAATGTTTGGGGGATAGACTACATGGGTCCCTTCCCCTCTTCATATGGATTTTCTTACATACTGGTTGCTATGGATTATGTCTCGAAATGGGTAGAAGCTATACCCAAAGTTTCCAGTGATTCCAAACCAGTCATTAAGATGTTTAAAGATATCATTTTTCCTAGATTCGGAATCCCCGAATTGTCATATCTGACGAAGGGACCCATTTTCTGGAACGAAGCTTCGAAGCCCTCCTAAAGAAATACAAAGTCAACCATAAAGTTGCCACACCTTACCATCCACAAACTAGTGGTCAGGTCGAAGTTTTGAATAGACAACTGAAGGCAATCTTAGAGAAAACCGTCAATAGACACTGTACCGACCGATCCATCAAGCTTCCTGATGCCCTTTGGGCTTACCGCATAGCTTATAAAACACTGATTAGAACAACCCCGTTCCATCTGGTATATGGGAAATAATGTCATCTTCCAGTTGAACTAGAACATAAGGCTTGGTGGGCAATTAAACTACTGAATTTTGACTTTAAAAGCACTGGAGAAAATAGACAACTCCAGTTACAAGAACTAGAGGAGCTCAGAATGACCGCATACCAAAGTGCCAGGATCTACAAAGAACAAAACCAAGATGTGGCACGATGGTCATCTAAAAAGAAAAGACATCACTATTGGAGACAAAGTCCTTCTTTTCAACTCCAGACTAAAAATGTTCCCCGAGAAACTTCATACAAAATGGTCTGGCCCTTTTACCATCAAGCACATATACCCGACTGGAGCCATCATAATTGTTGACGACAATGGAGAAGAGAGGGCAGTCAATGACCATAGATTAAACAAATACTATACTCTAGCTGAAAAAATTTTGAGACAGACTATTGAGATCAGAGACCCCACAACATCACCATAACAAAATCAAAACTTCGTCGAGCCAACGACGTAAAACCCAGGCACTACTTGGGAGGCAACCCAAGATCTGAGTATCACCATTTTTTTATTTTTGCTTCTTTGTTTGATTTAGGTTCATCTTCTTTAAATATGAAAATATAAAATTCACATAAATAACCAAAACAAACATAAAAATATAAAAATCAAAAACCTAAACCATCTTAAACGGTTTTGAAACCGTTTGGAGCCAAACGGTCCAGAAACCGTTTGGAGCCAAACGACCCTGAAACCGTTTGGAGCCAAACAGTTTCGAAACTATTTGGAGCCCAAACGGTCTCGAAACCGTTTGACCTTGGGAATTTGTAACGACACCCCCAAATCCTATAAATATAACCCCACCCCTCCCCTTCTTAATTCTTTAGAATCTCAAACTTTCTAAACCCTCATGCGAGTGTTGTTTCATTTCTCTCTGATTCCCGCTCCCACACAGCCTGGGACGTCAACCCATTCCGTCACCATCACCGGCGCCACCTTAGCTTCCGCGTGACTTCACGATGTATGCACCACCATTACCGTTGTTCTTTGCCTCGCCATCATCATCGTCACCCGCAGCAGCAAGGTAGACCAGCGCCACCACCATCACCGACACCCCCGTTATCACGCCATCTTCGTTTTTACCATCACCAACGCCTACGTCGCCGACACGGTTCCCTTTTCTATCGACGCGTGTGTCGCCACCATCGTTCATATTTTTCACCGTTTCCACCACCGTCCACTGTGCCCCCGACATTCCTCCTTCCTCGCGATTTTGACCGTTTGGAGCCAAACGGTCTTGAAACCGTTTGGAGCCAAACGGTCCGAACATTGTTTGGAGCCAAACGGTCTTGAAACCGTTTGGAGCCAACCGGTCTTGAAACCGTTTAGAGCCAACCAGTCTTGAAATCGTTTGGAGCCAAATGGTCTTGAAACCGTTTAGAGCCAACCGATCTTCAAATAGTTTGGAGCCAAGCGGTCCTGCAATCGTTTGGATTCCACCAAAACATAAAAACATAAACACATACATAATTTACCTTTTTCTTTTAATAAACTTGTTATCTTTGCAAATTCAAATCCTTCTAACACATGATTTTTTCTGATTATTTTCCAGAAATGACCTCACCAGCAAATCAAGCCACCAGAACTGAAGACGCCCCCTTCTGGATAAGGGAGAAAATGATAGAAGACCGCGCCAAGCTCCAGAAGATAGTCGACATCTACGACAGAACTGGACAGGTCCCACCAAAGGTCAACCTGCTCAAGGTCATGCACGGAATTCAACACCTTAACAGCTGTCTATCTAAGGAGCCTGAGCAAGAAGTAGAAGAAATTTCTTCCAGTGATGAAGGCTCAGAATGCGAGCCAAACCCCGAGGAGGAATCCCCACCTACAAAGTCCAAGGGGAAAAGGATGGCCCAGCAAGCTGCCACAGAACAACCTATGAAGAAACGGGCAAGGAAGCAGGTCCACCCCGCCACTGCTAGGGAACAAACCCAGGTAGGATACATCCCATCAACCGCTACTACCACTCCCGCCCATGTCTTCCCCGCCATCACCACTACAACACCACCACCAGAAAACCTATTCATCCACACCCTACCATCCATCGACAAAATTTGAAAACCAACAAAGTACATTTGCTGAAGCGTACTAATGAAGATGGGGATATATGACTGAATCCTCACCCTACTCGATAACACAAATCTATCAAGACTGTGTTTTGTCCCCGGGATCTCTTACGTCGATCCCACAACATAATTCTTTACACATCTCAGCAAAGAATATGTGGACATTATGGATAGAGCAAGGGACAGAGGTGACCGCATGCTGGTCACCAAACTTTTTGGTAACAAAGTTGTCAGAATAGAAAATTTATTGAATGAAATCTTCATTGACAACCAGGAGCAGCTAAAAAGGCCAAAGTTGTTAGCAAGGAGAGCTCCCAATTCAACAGACACAACTTCTGGAAATCCCTAACAGGGACCCCAAATTATGAGGCAAAGACTTGCAAGGCATCCAATATTCATTCTGGGTTAGTGCAAACGCTTCACAAAATTCTCACCAGTGCACTTTTTCCCAAAACAGAGGGAGGGAATGTTATCACCTCTGATCTTTTTGTTCTCTGGTCCATTCTGCATGGGATGTCGGTCAACATTGGATGACACATGATACAAAAGTTTTCAGCATACGCCCTAGGGAAAGAAATCTTCATGGGTGGACACATAAATTCCATTCTTAAATATCTCAAGATGGAAAGATTACTCCCTCGGTGCACTCAGATCAAGGGTGAAATCCTTACTAAAAAGCAAGCCTTGAAGAACTCTTACATTATCAAAGAAAAGGATGAGAAATTGCACTACATTTTCTGCCCTACAGTAAGATCTTCCAGAACTCTGCTACTGCTTCTGGAGCTTGCAGATTATGACAAAGAAAAGCTCCTCTTCACGGACGAAGAGCTTACCAAAATCCTAGCTTCGGTCAAAGTACACGAGAAGAAAACTAAAGTGGGCCAAAAAGAACTTAGTATCACTACTCCAGTTGCTAGGGTAACAAAAATACCGATAAAACGACCATAAAAGGCACGTTTACCATCACAATAGCTGATGGGGATGTCGACATCAAAGCTAAATCCCGAGACAGAACACCCTCATCAGGAGTACCATATCAATATCTCATCATTAAACTCATTCATCATGAACCTAAATGATGAGTTCGCCACCACCACCACTCCTACCACACTACCATCCATTACTATCCTACCATCCACCTCCCTCCCACCCTTCTCCACATCAACCCTAACAACAATTCCTTTCCCCACATCCACACCTCCACCCACATCTTCCACCTCAACCTTTTTCTCTTCAGGCATCCCATTCTCCACTCCAACACCCGACTTCACCTCCCCCGCTCCCATCTTCACCCTTTTCCCCTCAACATTCCCGACCCCACCATTCTCACTGGGAATGTCACCTTTTTTCTCATTCGCTACCACCCCGACACCGCTGGTGACTCCATCTACAGTCACCACGCAGTTTGCGGGACCATCAACAATTTCTCTTCTACAAGGCACTACCACCCTTCCACCCCGACCCCAGCCACCCCACCCTTCCACATCTGGGGTTCCTTTTACAAACGTCGGTGAGGAATTCAGACGTCAATTTGACGCTATCCGAAACCTCCTCACTGACCCTTCTAATATATTACATTCTATTTTTTCTTGTGTGTAGGGTCTAACTACACAAGTCGCTAAGATTGACGAGCAAAAATGTGCCTTGCTAGGCATCATATCAAGCATCCACCAACAACAGAAAGCTGCAGCCATAAAAGTCAACCGCATCGACGACTGCCTACAACAACTGCCACAGTTGGTGCTTGGGGTGAAAAGCCAGCAAGACGATCTGGCCAAGCAAGATGATAGGATTTCTGCACAAAATTAACCATTGCCAGAAACTCCACGTGAGCTTAAGAAGCAACAAACTGCTTTAAGCACGCACTTGGATGACATCAGCACCACCCTTACACAACTCAATAACTGCCAAGAGGAGTCATCCAATAGTGAAATCAACCAATTAAAAACTCAAGTGACAGACCTCTCTGCATGACTCCTCTCTGCCGAGGCTCGTTATTCAGATCTCTAAGAAACCCATGACGCTCTGCTTGAAACACACGAGCATGTGCAAGTGGCTTTCGACGAACTACAAGCACTCCACTGAAAGTGCAACAAGCCTCCACCACATAAGACAACAGATAAGGTGGCAGACGAAGAAGATGATGATGAAGAAAATGAAGATGAGGATTCTGACTCCTCGGCTGACTCCAACAATAGCACCTCCTCAGATGATAAATCTGATGACCCAGACAATGCTGGGGAGGGCCCCAGCCGAGGAGCTGCACCAAAACAACAGAAAGACCACCATGAAGGGGATAAAGATCCCAAATCCCCTATTCACAATGACAACATTAATATGTCATATGGGGATCAATTTTTTGACTATTCTGCATTGGGATCTCTGGGGGAACCGCCAAAGAAGAAGCTTTTGCTGAGTTCTAACAATGTTTATTCGGAACCAGCATGAACCAACCACAACTACAACACTTCGCCCCAGAGCAACTTTCACCCCTTCTCCTAGAACAGGAAGAATTGGAAAGAGTCAGTTTAGATATAGATGAAGATCTCGACTCTACTTCTGATTTAGAGAACGACAAAGATCTACAACACTACATAGATGACTTAGAGCAAACTTCTTCCCACCCTCTGCAAGAGCTTCCCCCGCCGCCACCTCTACCTCACAAGATGCACGATTTAGACATGGCGGCCATCTCTATCCTAGATGCTCAAGATATCTTCATCCTAAACACTATCGTAGATGATGCCAAAGAAGGGGGAGATGTTATCTACCAAAATACAAAGACTCAACGCAAGTTGACACGTGAAGACTTCCGCACCATCCTTTGACCACAGTCAGAATTGAAGATGGCAATCTTTCGTGTCCTCCTTTCCAAATCTATCAAAATCTACAGAAGCTCTAAACGACAGCAACCAGTACTTAACACTTCACCTGCTCTGTCCATGAGTCTATTATATAAATATTTACAAAACAAATCTATCGAGTGGTTGCAGAGAGGGATTGCCAGAAAGGCACGCTATATTACCATGCCCTTTCAAGTTTCTGGTCACTGGATACTAATGATCGTGGACATTGCGGCTCGAGACGCCAAGGTGTACAATTTTTGCGCCAGTGAACTATAGGCCGGAATCATTAACTTTGCTAGTCTAGGAGCCGGGGAGGCAAGATGCATCCCTTTCCGGCTTCTAAAACTAATATGGGATGCATGCCCATCCCTCCGAAATGGTTGGAACCAACCTTGGTTCCAAATCATAAACCCCCAAGTCCAAACACAAGAAGGATATCGGGATTACACTTTCTACACTATGCACCAAATCCAAGTGCTCAATCAACAAATCCCTTTCAATGAGCTGATCACAAAGAATTTTCATTCTCTACAAAGACGTTACGCCATGGAGCTAATATGCGACAGAAGATTCTTCAAGGACCCAACGATGGCACCTGACACGTCCGTCGCTACCTCTACTCAGCCATCCAATGTCCTCAAAATCAGCCATTCCGGCAAACAATAAAGGAGTTGGAGAAACAACAAACCGCCAATGTCCCCGAGAAGAAGCAATGGGACCCTTACTCTTTTGATTTGGCAGATGATAACGGGGACACCAAGTTGCTAACCGGGGCTACCATCAATAGACCACCTTCACAAAAGGTGCCCATGTCTGCCATTACACCGACGTTCCCTAATTTTGACCACAAAGCCTGCATAAGTCTTTTCGACAATGAACTTCAGCTCATCATGTCTAGGCCTTACGCCGAGAAAGATGATCTCATTTTTCTAGCCGGAGATATTTGTTGGTATGTATGCCCTGAGAGCCAATCATGGGATGATTGGTGGGATACATTAAGATTGATTTGATAAACATCAAAGGCAAGCTTCCAATTCTTTCTGGTTCAGTCATATGAGATAGTGATAGAACAAATTGAATGTCTAGAGAATGACAGTACTCAATGACATATGCCTTCAGGTTCATGACCTAAACGATGAGATCATACGGATGCTAAGAGTTTGTACATTCTTGTTATGTCCCTAGTCGGATGTCATTGTGGAAGGTAGATAGACAGTAATGACACACAAAACTAGATTGTGGTGTTGGTTGATGACAGAATCGCATTAGTCATGATATAGAGATATCAAACCAAACACATAGGTACTTGTTAGAGAACAAGTGTACCAGACAGACCCACCGTGAGTTTGACACATGGAACCATGACATGGTAGTCACAGTCAGTACTCACAGTGATGGTGGTGAGTGTGATTCTTTGACCTGAAATCACTACACTCAACACATGTCCTTGGGCACACTTTGACATCATCAAACGTAGTCCTAAAACATGGGTTGTTATAAAGGTGATGATTGGGTGGCTTTGACGCATGGGGCTTTTGAGGGGTGAGTGATAGATATGGGATTTGTCCCTCCTGAGGGAGTATGATATCCATGGACACTTGATGAGTAGGATTGAGAAAGGCATGCACGCATGTGTGAATCAGTATGTGATATTGATGTCATACATATCTCTTCCAATCTACTCTGAGATCAAGAAAGTGAATGAACATTGACAGGATGACTGTTCCATGCCTCGAGTTCATTCAGGATATCAGTGACAAAGGAAGTATACATTCACTGTAACACCATTCACAGATTGTAGGATTGAAAGTTGTTCTCTAACTTTCTATTTCACTTGGGTAGCACTGATGTGTGACTAGGCACCTCTCTTTGCTTGTGAAGTCATAAGTGTTATGGAATTTCACTGCCAACGTGAAATGGACCTGCAGGGTCACACACATAGGATTTGACCTGGAAGAGGAGTTTTGTCCACAAACAATGTTTAGATTGGTTACTAAAGGAGTTTAGTAGTTCAATTAAACACTCAATCAATTGATAGCTCAATATCATAATGTTCAAGGTGTTGGACACATTGATTGGAGTATCGGATTGATTGAAATCACAATTGACTGATTCTGCACAATATGCACTCCCAATCGATCGGCTCATGTGATGAACCGATCGACTGAGCTTGGTGAACCGGTCAGCTCAAGTGTTGAGTCGATCGGCTCATGGACAGGGTGAAATGATTGCTTCAAGTGTTGAAACGATCGGTTCAACTGGTGCAACCGAGCAAGTTGGGAAAGTAGGATTGGTGAGAATTTTCCTTTCGTTTCAGCTGCCCAATTTGATTGGGAAAAGGATTGGTATTCGATACCAATTAGAAACAAAAGAAGGAAAGTCAATCGGGAACTGATCAGGACCACGAATCGACCAGTTCAATAGTGAGCCGATCGGCTCATGGGTCCCAACCGATCGGTTGAGGTGTCAACCGACCGGATCAGGTCCCCAACCGACCTTTTCAGTTGTGAAATGATCTGTTCAGGTTGCGAGTTCATTGTTTTTGTGGAAAATCTCGAACCCTTCTACTCCTGCTTTTAGTCCCGCATTGCCCGTGATGGAGAACTATGTCCCATGACTCTCCTATATATATAGGGGTATTGGGGGCTTCTCAAAGTACAACTCAGTGCAACCAGTTTCTCTGCAAAGTTGTCGTTCTCTGGTTTTGGTAACTGAGAGAGCCCGAGCAAGTGCTACCCGAAAAGGGAGGCACAGCAAGGGAAAGACAACTACAGTTGCAAGTGGCAGCAGGAGAGTGTGTTGGTGACTAGTCCGTCAACAGAAGGGTGTGACTCCTTCCAATTCCTTATGGGACAAGGAGATTGGAGTTTCAGGAAGTCCGTGTGGACGACTATAGAGGTGGGAGACCTCTGTCGCTTGGAGGACAACTATCAATCCTGACAGTCTAGGTGCGACCAAGAGCTACACAAACACCGTCCAAGATAGGTGGCGAAGACCGCGCAAGCTGCGAGGTATTGTGGTCGAGCAAGCCTCAGGACAAGGTATGATTCCACAAACCATCCTTTCCTATTGTATAGACGTTGACGTGTTTCCTTATTTTGGGTTTGGGGGAGAAAATTTTTGTTTCAGCTGCCTTCTCTGCCTCCCCTAAAACCCAACAGTGGTATCAGAGCCATGTCAACTGCTCTATACTTTAGGAATATCGATATGATCAATTTTGGTTTGTCTCCTTTATTTATTGCATATGATGCGAATAAAATTGGCTTTATGCATGTCCAATCCTAAATCCACAAATCCCAAATTACATATATGATATGTATTATTAATGCACTCGATACGCGTCGCCCTTAAATGCGTTTTGTGGTGGATGTATAGCGTGGTTATGGCCAATAAACCCTATCTGTGTATGATTGTTAGTGGTTGCTTGCATCTCAGTCTGCGCACCAATTTTCCCTATCTCCTATTCCTGATGTAACTCAAAATAATTCGAGATTTCTTTCCTACCTTTACTCCCCTCGAATGTAACTCGAGGTTTCTCCTTTTATATTGTAAAATAGGATAGAATTTTATTTCATGTTATGTCAAAGAACAGAGGACATCCTGACGACAGCTGAGACGATCAGTTCAAGGTGTGAACCGATCGGTTGATGTACCAGACGATCGGTTCAAGGAGTGATCCGATCGGTTGATGCCCAGTTCGAGGAGAGAAACAAGTGGGTGGCGGCCATGATGAGATGCACAACGACCAGGCGAACCGATCGATTGGAGGAGCCAACCGATCGACGGGTGGCACCCAGACGACCGGGCCAGAACGAGCAAGTCATTCATGTGATGAGTTGATCTATTCAGAAGGCACAACACAAAGTTCATCTTGTACAAGTTGCATGTGATGTAGACCTAGATGACTGTGATTCCTCTTGGCTCGAGGAATCACATTAGGATGGCCATAATCATTGTTTTTTTGTTTTGCATGTTTTATGTGGGATATAGCATGTATATGATACATATTATGTATTGTGGTGATTGGATATGTATATGTATATAAAAACCAAATCCCTCATTAAATATTAAGTTTTAGATGCCTTCCAAATGTGACACATGTGAAAAGCTTGATCGACCAAGTGTGGGCACGCCCTAGCGTGGTGCACTATCTATCTCATGGAAGCATGAAGGATGAATGTGTGGGTCTGCCCTAGCAGGGTGCATATTCATCGTGTTTGCTTTGGGTCAGACTTAACAAGGTGATCTAGATGGGATCTAGTACCTTGAGGCATGGAGATGATCATGGCAAGGAGTTGCATATGACATCTTATTAAGAGTTGCATATGATGCAATTGGCAAGAGTTGCCTACCTGAGAGATCTATGTTGTGGGTGACAGCCCTAGCTGGTCAATGACTTAGAGGATTTTAGGATCTTGCCCACTAGAAGGTTGTACGCTGCAATCTTCCAAATTGATAGTGAGGGCTATCAATTTAAACTAAAATAGTGGGAGCGATAGTTAATTAAAGGCCTAATTATATCGTCAAATCTTCAAATCAATCATATAAGTCAAAATGAGTTTTGGACTAAAATTGCATATTTCCTTTTGCAGTACAAATGATGACAAACAAAAATCACTTTTCTTTGCGATTGGTCCTTGAAAAAGACAAGCTGAATGGGACAAACTTCCACGACAAGTATCAGACATTGATAATTGTTCTCACTCAAGAGTGAAAGCTCTATGTCCTGGATATTCCAAGTCCAGAGGAACCCGCTCCTAATGCACCAAAGACAGAAAGGGATGCTTACAAGAAGCATTCTGATGATGTCATTGATGCAAAGTGCTTGATGTTGTGCTCCATGAACCATGAGTTGCAGAGACAACATGAGAATATGGGTGTTATTGAGATGATTCAACATCTCAGGAACATGTATGAAGATCAGGCACGGCAAGAGAGATACAATGTCTCAAGGGCATTGTTCAAGTGCATCATGACAGAAGGAGATCTAGTTGGTCCTCACACACTCAAGATGATTGGGTATGTGGAGAACCTGCAAAGACTGGGATTTCCACTGAGCCAAGAGTTGGCTACTGACGTGATACTGCAATCATTGCCAGAATCCTACAGTCAGTTTGTGATGAACTACAACATGAACAACTTTGATAGGCCACTGTCAGAGTTGTTGTGCATGTTCAGGACAGCCGAGATATAGATGAAGAAGGACACGCCTAAGCCTGTGATGGTGATCACGAGCAAGAAAGGCAAGTCCAAGTGCATGGGCAAGGGCAAAGCTAAGAAAGGTTTTGATGCTAGCCAGGAGCCCAAGTCATCTTCAGCTCTCAAGGCCAAGGGAGGCGTGACCAAGAAAGGAAATTGCCACCATTGTCAAAAGCCAGGACATTGGAAAAGGAATTGTCCTCTCTATCTGGAAGAACAAAAGAAGAAGGAGGCGACAGACGTCTCTACTTAAAGGTGTCATGAAAGTAAACTTGTAACACTTTTTGAGGTAAATGATGCCAAGATGAAAAGTGTAAAGCACTCATAATTGGGGCAAGTGTTGCCGCCATAGATAGGAGTACTTTAGTTTATTTTCATCCTATAAGGCATGTAATACAGTTATGAACTGCTATTTCATATTTTCCAATAGATAGAAACACTTTATTTTTGCATATTGTATGACAATGATGGCAATCAATAAAAAGATGTTTCAATTTATAAAGATATAATCTTTGTGGCAATGCCTTATTTATCTTGTGGTATTTGATATGCATAATATACAATGATACCTAAAAGGTTATAGATAACTCAAACAATCAAATTAGCATCAATCATGAGAAATTCATTTCTAGTTTCCATGTGATGGATAAATCTAGACTCTTTTGGTTAGAGAACTAGTAAGAGACATAAATATCTTGGACATGATTAATCAATCTTCACTAAAGGTAGTGGAAGAATGATTATCCTATTAGGTATAATACATGTGATGTATTTACATACCTATTAGAACAAATGCTAATACTTCAAATGGTGTTTAGAGAAATACCAATATGAATATCTTGAAGTGTTCAAGATTATCATAGATGAAATACAAATTTGATAAAGTGTTAATTCTTGATGAGATCAATGAATGAAATACTTGGACCAAATGTTTGAGATCCTTATGAGTGATTATGATAGTGTATCATAGTGAACTCATGATTAAGGCATGGTGATGTCTAAATCAAGAAGGAACCATACTCTAAATAGTTAGAGAATGATTATCAAATAACTAAATTCTTCTTAATAAAAGAGAATACCCCACACTAATAAAAGTTTTTAAGAATCACAAGGGTTGTGAGTTCTTATATCCTTAACAAATACACCTCAATTATCTGTGTGATGAGTTGTTCATGTGATGAGTCAACTATCTAGATGAATATGAGGAACTGAATTTTGAGTTATGGTATATGACCATTACATCCTAAAATGACATCCATGTGAACCATAAGGTATGACCCTGATGGTAGCACCCATTGGATGGAAATCCATAAGTGCAAATAAGTCTTAAGCGTTAAGACACATGGATAAGGATGATGCTTGTTGATTGCAACTTAATGACTAAGACATTTGGCATATGGATACTAAAACTACATTCCTGTGAGGAATAAAACAAGGATGTGTACGTGACACAACCTATAAGGTTTATGAATCCACTAATGCAAATGGAGTCTATAAGTTACAATGGACTAATCAATGTGATTGATAGAGTACAAGCAGCTCAGAATTGGATCTTTACTTTGATGATATAGTCAAAGGGTTTGACTGATATGTCAAAGATAAAGAAGGGATGTGTGATTTAGTGGGAGCGTGTTCACATTTCACATGTTGATGTGAAATGGAAATGTTCATGAATGGAAATGTTCATGAATGGAAATTATCTTTAAGGAAGATAGAGATGTTTCCTATGTGATAGGAATAGAGATCTATAGAGATAGTTCTTGAAAACCTCTTGACCTGAAAAGAGAGAGCATACAATTGGCAATCTGTACTGAAGTATTTAGTGTGCACAGATTCCGTGGGAGAAAACTTGTCCATGCTACATGGAGTTAGTATCCCAAGGCCCAGTGTCCAATTCTTATAAAGAATAGGAACACTAAGAATAGATATGGATCTATCATGTATGTAATCATCCCATTATCTTTCATGTATTGGCATGACAAGAACAAAATGCATTTCATATTGTATGTAGGACATGGCAATATGATGTGCTCATCCTGATAACTCGTATGTGGGACATGACGAGTGGATGTCTGCCTACTTCCAGTAAGGGTTACTGGAATACCATGAGAATTTGATAAGTACTTGAGAAATACTAGTTCTATGGAGATAAGGAAGAGTTCGATGTAAAGAGTTACATTGATGTGAACTTCCGAAAGGATAGAAAATTAATCACAAAACATACATAGGATGTATAAAAGTGAAAGTGTGTTGATAATTGGAAGTGTTCCAATAAAACCATTTAAAAGGAAATGTCGAGTATCTATGCGTTAGAGAATAGCAGTAGATACTATATGGATCTGGAAGTTCATGAGATGAACTTATAGATATTCCGCTCATTGATGACAAGGATGGAATCCTTGATCATGCAATGGGGCTAAATGTTAGCAAAGGAATACTAGATCGCATATTATGGCAACTCCATCTCATACGTGTGACGTACAATGAAGAGATGTGAGACATGCAATTTCAACTAACTTTGGCAAGGTGTTTCCATAACTCACTATGTTCGCACTAGAGCAGAGTAACATGTGGGACATGTTTGAAGATCACTATGAATATGATTCAAGGGTGATTGGCTCACAGTGCAAGTGGAAGTCTGTTGGTATGTATGCCCTAAGAGACAATCATGGGATGATTGGTGGGATACATTAAGATTGATTTGATAAACATCAAAGGCAAGCTTCCAATTCTTTCTGGTTCAGTCATATGAGATTGTGATAGAACATATTGAATGTCTAGAGAATGACATTACTCAATGACGTATGCCTTCAGGTTCAGGACCTGAACGATGAGATCATACAGATGCTAAGAGTTTGTACATTCTTGTTATGTACCTATTCAGATGTCATTGTGGAAGGTAGATAGACAACAATGACACACAAGACTAGATTGTGGTGTTGGTTGATGATAGAATCTCATTAGTCATGATATAGAGATATCAAACCAAACACATAGGTACTTATTAGAGAACAAGTGTAACGGACAGACCCACCATGAGTTTGACACATGGAACCATGACATGGTAGTCACAGTCAATACTCACAGTGATGGTGGTGAGTGTGATTCTTTGACCTGAAATCACTACACTCAACACATGTCGTTGGGCACACTTTGACATCATCAAACGCAGTCCTGAAACATGGGTTGTTATAAAGGTGATGATTGGGTGGCTTTGACACATGGGGATTTTGAGGGGTGAGTGATAGATATGGGATTTGTCCCTCCTGAGGGAGTATGATATCCATGGCCACTTGATGAGTAGGATTGAGAAAGGCGTGAACGCATGTGTGAATCAGTATGTGATATTGATGTCATACATATCTCTACCAATCTACTCTGAGATCAAGAAAGTGAATGAACATTGAAAGGATGACTGTTCCATGCCTCGATTTCATTCGAGATATCAGTGACAAAGGAATTATACATTCACTGTAACACCATTCACGGATTGTAGGATTGAAAGTTGTTCTCCAACTTTCTATTTCACTTGGGTAGCACTGATGTGTGATTAGGCACCGCTCTTTGCTTGTGAAGTCATAAGTGTTATGGACTTTCACTGCCAACGTGAAATGGACCTGCAGGGTCACACACATAGGATTTTACCTGGAAGAAGAGTTTAGTCCACAAATAATGTTTAGATTGATTACTAAAGGAGTTTAGTAGTTCAATTAAACACTCAATCAATTGATATCTCAATATCATAATGTTCAAGGTGTTGGACACATTGATTGGAGTATCGGATTGATTGAAATTGCAATTGACTGATTCTGCACAATCTGCACTCCCAACCGATCAACTCATGTGATGAACCGATCAGCTGAGCTTGGTGAACCGGTCAGCTCAAGTGTTGAGTCGATCGACTCATGGACAGGGTGAAATGATTGCTTCAAGTGTTGAAACGATCAGTTCAACTGGTGCAACCGGGCAAGTTGGGAAAGTAGGATTGGTGAGAATTTTCCTTTCATTTCAATTGCCCAATTTGATTGGGAAAAAGGATTGGTATTTGATACCAATTAGAAACAAAAGAAGGAAAGTCAATCGGGAACTTATTAGGACCACGAACCGATCGGTTCAATAGTGAACCGATCGGCTCATGGGTCCCAACCGATCGGTTGAGGTTTCAACTGACCGGCTCAGGTCCCCAACCGACCGTTTCAGTTGTGAAACGATCGGTTTAGGTTGCGAGTTGGTTGTTTTTGTGGAAAATCTCGAACCCTTCTACTCCTTCTTTTAGTCCCGCATTGCCCGGGATGGAGAACTCTGTCCCATGACTCTCCTATATATATAGGAGTATTGGGGGCTTCTCAAAGTACAACTCAGTGCAACCAGTTGCTCTGCAAAGTTGTCGTTCTGTAGTTTTGGTAACCGAGAGAGCCCAAGCAAGTGCTACCCGAAAAGGGAGGCACAACAAGGGAAAGACAACTGCAGTTGCAACTGGCAATAGGAGATTGTGTTGGTGACTAGTACATCAACAGAAGGGTGCGACTCCTTCCCATTCCTTGTGGGACAAGGAGATTGGAGTTTCAGGCAGTCTGTGTGGATGACTGCAGAGGCGGGAGACCTCTGTCACTTGGAGGACAACTGTCAATCCCGACAGTCCAGGTGTGACCAGGAGCTGCATAGACACCGTCCAAGACAGGTGGTGAAGACCACGCAAGCCGCGAGGTATTTTCACCGAGCAAGCCTCGGGACAAGGTATGATTCCACAAACCATTCTTTCCTATTGTATAGACGTTGACACATTTCCTTGTTTTGGGTTTGGGGGAGAAAAGTTTTGTTTCCGCTTCCTTCTCTGCCTCCCCTAAAACCCAACAATATTTTGGTTATGGAAGATGCACTACATGAAACTGTACAGTTCAAAGGGTCTCTATCCGTGAGTTTGATGGCCACCTATCAATATCTCCTCAGACGGAATCACCCTACGATCTATATGACATCAACATATATGAAGGATGATCTCCTGAAGCTAAAGAACTTCAGAACAACTGAGGCATTCATTTCTTTCCTCCAAAATACGACACCGAAGTTTATCATGCTTCCCTTCCTTCATTCAGAGCACTGGATGTTAATGGAGACAAGTCTCCATGACAGAACAACAATCATATATAATAGTTCTGACAGCCAGAACAATCCTGATCAGCAACAATATACAACAACACCAAGAACACCCACGGAGGAGGTGGCGAAGGAATGCGCTGACCAACTACATGACCTTCTCAGCAAGCACACATGGGCATACAGTAAAGAACACTTTCATTGCCCTACCTTCAACCACAGATGTCCCCAGCAGCTCTGAGAGTCAAATGACTATGGTTTCCACATCCTCTACTGGATGTACACCATCATGGTCCTTGGATGACCAGTAGAGGACATTACAGATGTGGATTACGACACTCTACGTGGAAAGTTCACAGCTAATCTTCTCCGAACACCTGGAGCTAACAAAGGACTAACAGAATCTTGATGCCCTTGTCCTTCCACTTATCAACCTATCACTTTGACACTCTGAGGACAGAGTGAGTGATAAGTTAGGGGGGAGTACACTGGACAAGGGCGAGGTATCATTTTTAAAGTCCTTCCCTCTCTACCTTCTCGTTCAATTCTGTACAATTTTTTTAGCTTTCTTTGCACATTTAGATTTTGTTTTAAGTAATTCCTCTATTAAAATAAATACTGCACATAAGAATAAAATCCCTCTTAGAAAAAGTCATCCCCAGCTAACTTTAGAATCCAGTTAGTCCTTAAGAGCAATAACAAGAATAGCATATAGACATGTAATGGTGAATTAATAAATTATCTTCACACTAGATATTCATGCTTTTTCTTCAATTCTACATCTGACTCTCCACAGGTCAACATCAGGGCCGAAACAAGCCAAACACTCTCAAGGATGGGAGGGATATCAGGTAACATCCAAATCAATAAGCCTCACAAGTGGACCACTAAGTAGGGACCAAATAAGTGCATGTTGAGAAACTCTAAGAACAACTTTCTTCTCTTCAAATAAAAGAGGCTTGGCCGCCCAATCAAAACCCCTAAAATTCCAAATCATAAGCCTGTGAGTTTACGAATAAAATATAGAGTGTTGAATAAAAACATGAGAGTTGTGCCATGCATAAGGATCTATATTAAGAGCCAATAAAGGTCTCGTCCGGCCGGTACATTCAGCTGCCCTCACCAAGGCAGATGTGTCGTGCCCGGTAGTGAAACCCTAAGGTATCCAAATATATGAAAGGCTGATAAAGGACTCGCCCGACCGATACAATCAACTGCCCTCACAAAGGCATATGTATCGTGCCCGGTAGTGAGACCCTAAACGCATAGACAAACCCTCCCCCACTTGAATGGGGAGTCACACAAGAAGCCTTTAGCCAACCTTCATACCCACTCTAGCTTTCGGCAGGTTTTTCAGAGAAGTATAAAACTGATTAGAGTCAACAACATGCACAGAATAAAAAGTGGTCCCAATGCGAGCTACGAGATATGGAAGAAACTTGAGATCCAAGCAACTCTCAACACCTGAAAGAGTTAAGGCAAGCAAAAGCTCTGATACAACCTTAGGAGATCTTTGGTTTAGAATTGAAGCAAGAGTATGGAAATCTTAACTAAATAAAATCGCCTCGCTACTACGTGCCTTAGCTCTATCTAGCTTGTGGACAAGATAGACTCTAAGCAACCTCCCATTTTGCGATGTTATCTTATTGGTTTTTCTCATTTTTCCATACTCTTTCTTAGATAAATTAGATAGAATCTTTAATTTTCCACTTTATTGCAAATATATCATTAGCCTAACTTTTCCCTTTTCATTTCCTACAAAAAAATGCAAAAAAAACTACAAAAAGCTCCAAACGGTCCCACGGCCGAATGGGCACCAAACGGTCCCAAGACCAAATGGACACCAAACGGTCCCAAGACCGAATGGACACCAAACGGTCCCAAGACCGAATGGATGCCAAATGGTCCCAAGACCGAATGGAGATCAACCGGTCCCAATACCGCATAAAGATACACGGTCCCAAGACCGAATAAAAGCAAACGGTTTCCAGGCTGAGAGAGTCTAAACGGTTTGAAAACCAAACAGTCCCAAGACCGAATGGACGCCAACCGGTCCCAAGACCACATAAAGTTACACGGTCCCAAGACCGAATAAAGGCAAATAGTTTCAAGACTGCAAGGACTCAAATGGTTTCCTAACCAAGAGAGTCCAAACAGTTTCGAAACTGAGAGAGCCCAAACGGTTTCCAAGACCGTTTGGGCCTAAAACTGCAAAAACCGTTTGGACTTCACTTAAAGCCTATAAATAAGACCCAAAGGGTCCACACAAGGTATCAAGTTTCAGATGTTCAAAGGCTGCCTCTGCTACTCCAGAGCTGTTCCATCCTTCATTCACCACCCCGAGGCTGCCGGTCTGAGATCCACACTCCTCCAGAAGCTGCGTCCTCTCTCATTTCCAAAGAAGGTGGGAAGAGGAGGTTTCATCATCGAGCAACCTACGAAGTGCGAAGATCATCTCTCTCTCTCTCCAAGGGGTTGACCTTCCTCCCTCCTTCATGGAGATGACGTTCTCTCTCTCTCTTCTTGCTTCCTTCTTTGTTCTTGCCATGAGCGAGTAGTCTTATACACTAGGGTGCGGGGAGTAGACCTGCTACCCATGTTTTCATTTCATGCAATATAATCCATAGTTTGCAATAGAGATATATTTTCTTTTTAGTTCAACATCAATCATTTAATGAATGCTTGTTTCTTGATCACCAACTTGTGTTACCTTTTATCTTTTAGTATGAATTGTCTACATTTATATTATTAGATTCGAATCTCGATTGAATGTTGGTTCCTGATGCATGTATCCACCATGCATCTATTTCGGTATCTAGGAGTGTTTTTCAAGGAGTGGAGTAAACTCACTTCCATCGTTGTACTTTCATACTATGAAATGGAATTAGTTGACATATGAAAGTACAACCTTGATAAGTTGAGGAACACACTTTGCGAAGGGAATGATGTAAAGTGTGTGATAATTCGTTCGAGGATGGCTGGCGTTGCAACATTCCCACACTTCTCATAGTTAGTCTTGTGAAAGGAAACTAAATCTACAAAGATACTAACTCTTTAGACTCTTTTTGTAGGTTATGTTTTTTATGTTGCATGTTTTGATCCATGCGTAGTGGTGGTAAAAGCCGATCACATCCTAGTGGTTTCTTAACATTGTTTACAACCCTAAATTTACTTTCTTGCTTTTGTTTCACTTGCACTTAGTTTAAAACAACCAAACCAACTTTTTGATCTAAATACCAACTGTTAAGGAGTTAAGTGAAATTCTAACATTTTCTATCTTGTTAATCTTAACAAGACCGTTGTCTTGTGGCTTCGACCCTTAACTATACTACGATAAGACTTCCACGTATCCTAGCATACGTGGGTGGAGTTCTCAATCTAGTATAAGCAAGGCTAAACCGAAAGACTTGCTATCTTTAGGATTTTTAGTGGTGAACACAATTCCACGCAAGTGGAAGCTCCATCAAATAGCGCCAAAAACTTGACACCACTTTACCGTGTGTATAACACAAGTGTACGCGTCAATGTAATATAGGCCTTGTGAGGCCTGAGTCGAACACAGGGAAATGTGATTTTTGGTAGACTACTACTAACTACTCACGATCAGCTAAACTGATTGTAAAAGTTTGGAAGTTGTTTTGAAAAAGAAAAATAAAAACAAAAGAAAACAAAGCAATCGATTAAATGGTTGGTTTAATCAATTCAAAAGAAATCTCTAGGATTTTGGTTTCACCACGGGTTCTCGTTGTACAAATTCCTTCACATTTATTACAACTCATCTCCCTTTCCAGATAGTGTCCTATAGCCAGAATTGGTCGCTTCCGCGATACAAATCTCTACCTTAGTCTAGGTCAGTTGCACGCCAGTAGTAACCTATGCCCTAAACTAGGTGTATGAAAAACATGTCTCTGGGTTCCCACCATTAACCGTACATCACCTTTTCCAAAGGATTTATTAGCTAATGTGATTACCACCTCTTTTCAACCATTAATTCTTCGTCAAAAG
This sequence comes from Alisma plantago-aquatica, assembly GCA_963693085.1. Taxonomy (NCBI): domain Eukaryota; kingdom Viridiplantae; phylum Streptophyta; class Magnoliopsida; order Alismatales; family Alismataceae; genus Alisma; species Alisma plantago-aquatica. The sequence continues at coordinate 1,855,878,314 of OY856409.1, forward strand.
CAATTAAAGGTATTAGATTACCATTATGGCGATCAAGCACAATGATAGCAATGGGGGAAACAATATCATACCACAGATTTGGGGGACAAATTATGATAAACTATGTAAGAAGAGTCATACAACGATTGCCCGGGCTACTCCCGGTCCTAGAGACAAAGGGGATTAGCCCCGCATGTTCATCTCAATGCAAAACACCATGAACAGAGGAGAAAACATGGAGAAAACGTGGATGGAGATGGTGTAACCCCAAAACAAAGAAGAATTGGGTGATCCTCGGTGCGGGATGAGCGTTTTGCAGCCTTTCGGCGGTGGAAAACTCCGCCTACATCTCTAGAATCTCCCAGGGTGTATCTCTCAGCTCGGTTCTTTGCTCTCTCCATCTTTGGGACTTGTGCAATGGAATAGAACGTCAATGACGGCTTTGGGCCGTATTTTCCTAGGTATAGGTACCACTTACGACTGCCAAAAGAATGGAACCGTTTGATTGAAGTCATGCTGGACAAAACTCTGATCCGACGGCATAGATACCATCGACCATTCCCGTCAATGGTATCGATGGGGTGATATTTGACTTATTGTTGGACTTTTGAGACCATCGAAAAAGTGTCAATGGTATCGAACTATCTGCTTCCTCTCCGGCTCTATCACTGTTTCTCTGTCGATGCTATCAATAGACCGTCGATGGTATCGACGGGTCCAGAATTGTGAATTGCCTGAAAATGAGAGAAAAACACTAATCAAATCCGAGAAATATGATACTCTATACAAAACAATGTAAAACAAGATGAATTTGATGCAGGCAAGGATAATAGGTTAAAGGAGTTGAATCATGCAATATTAACAACAAATATGACCAATAAGCACATAAAATGAATAAAAAAACTAGCCTATAAAAGTGACTCAAAACCCTTGCATCAAAGATTAAAAAAAACAACCTTTACCTACATCTATGGCACATATGCTTTCAGAAGAATGCCATTTGGGCTGTATAATGCACCTGCAACCTTCCAATGCTGCATGATCTCCATTTTTCTGATTTTCTAGAAGATACAGTAGAAGTTTTCATGGATGACTTCTCTATGTATGGAACCGACTTTGATGAGTGTTTGAAAAATCTCTCCCTAGTCTTGCAACGTTGCAAGGAAAACACCTGATTCTGAATTGAGAAAAATGTCATTTTATGGTACAAGACGACATCGTCTTAGGGCATAAGATTTCAAAAAAAGGAAAGAGGTTGATCTAAGTAAGATTGAGGCTATATCTAAGCTCCCACAACCTAAGTATGTCACAGGAGTAAGGAGTTTCTTAGGACATGCATGATACTATAGGCAATTCATAAAATATTTTTCTAAGATCGCTAAGCCCCTATCGAACCTCCTCGGTAAAGATGATAAATTTGAGTTCACTAAGAATGTTTAGAAGCCTTAAACACCCTCAAAGAGGCCTTGAAAATAGCCCCAATCTTGCAAGCACCATTTTGAGAGCTACCCTTTAAAATTATGTGTGTGACACGAGTGATTTTGCTATTGGAGTTGTTCTAGGATAAAAGAAGGACAAAAAGCATCATGTGATCTATGATGTAGGTTGAAATTTGGGTGATGCCCAAGTGAATTACACCACCATGGAGAAAGAGATGCCAGTGATTGTCTTCACTTTTGTTAAGTTTAGATCATACTTAATAGGACTGAGGGGGAAAGTATACACTAATCACGACGCTATAAAATACCTTATGCAGAAAAAGGACACAAAGTTGAAATTGCTGCGGTGGGCCTTGATGCTATAAGAATTTGATCATGAGATTATTAATAAAAAAGGAACCGAGAATGTGGTCACAGACCACTAGTCTAGGATAATTTTTTCTGAAGAAAACTAGTTACCGATGAATGACAACTATGTTGATGAGGCTCTATTAATGGTCCAGTCAGTTGAATCAACCCTACCTTGGTTTTTTGACATTTATGACTATCTATCCTGTGGGCAGATGCCACCTGAGATTACCTATAATCAGAAGAAGAAGTAGTTCTCTGTTCTGAAAAATTAGTACTGGGATGACCCTCTCTTATTCAAAAGATGCTCTGACAATTTATATTGTCGTTGTGTGCTGGAAAAAGTGGTGCCTAAAATTCTTAAGGAATGCCATTCCTCACCATATGGAGGTCACCATGGAGGAGAGAGGACTGCTACAAAAGTTCTACAACCAGGCTTCTATTAGCCAACACTCTTCAAAGATGCTAAGTCACTTGCTAAGACTTGTAAGGAAAGCCAGCTCATAGGAAATAGCAGTAGAAGGAATGAGATGCCCATGGCCAATTGGGTCGAAGTAGAAATTTTCAATGTATGGGGGATTGTGTTAGGTTTTGTGGGATAGAACATGCAGCGGAAACAAAAATTTATCTTACCACAAACCCATAACTAGCAGACCGCATCAACAACTATGCAATAGGAAAGATGGTTTAGCATGATATACCTGATCTCGAGGCTTGCTCGGTGATAATACCTTACAGCTAGTGCGGTCTTCAACCACCTAGTCTTCAACGGCATCTGTGCAGCTCCTAGTGTAGACCCAAATTGTGGTTGACGATCATCCTCCTAAATGGAAGAAATCTCCCACCTCTATAGATAGTCCACACAGACCACTGAGAAATGTAGTCATACTGATGGACATACTAGAAGGAGTCGTCCCCCTCTATCGGCGTACTAGTCATCGACACACTCTCCCAACACCAATCACTTTTCTATAGTTGTCTTTCCCTAGTTGTTCCTCCCTGGACAAGTAGAACTTGCTTGGGCTCTCTCAATTACCAAAACTAGAGAGGACAACAACTTTGTAGAGCAACTGATGTTCTAAGTTGTCTATTCTGAGAAGCCTCATGTACCCCTCTATTTATTGTAGAGGATAGGGTCAGGGTTCCCAGTTTGTGTGGGAGGAGAGGGGTCTGGATTTTCCACGAACTGTTTGTGTTGTGGTAGGCAAACCAATCAATTCACAACTGAACCAATAATTTGAGTAGGTGAGTCGATTTGTTCACCCATTGAACCAATCGTTTCACTTCCTAGACATTCTTGCAATTGTCTTTCCTTATTCGTTTATAATTAATGCAGAGATTAATTCTTGTCCCAATCAAATTGAACAAGTGAAACAAAAAACTTTTCTCACAAATTAGGAAAATCCAACACTGCTCATTTGGTCCAAGTGAATCGATCGGTTCACTAGAGTGAACCGGTCATCTCACTGACCATGAGCTGATCGGCTCACCCAGTGAACCGGTCAGTTGATGATCCAAATTGTGCAAAACACAGTCAATGTAGTCTTCAATCAATCTGACACTCTAATCAGTTGGTTCAACATTTGAACTTGATGATTCTGAGTCAAGTCTATTGATTGAATGTTTAATTGAGTACCTAAACTCTTTAGTAATCAATCTAAACATCATTCATGGATAAACTCCTCTTTGAGTTTAATCCTATGTGTGTGACCCTATAGGTTCCATTTCAAGTTGGCAGTGAATGTCCATAACTAACTTATGACATCACAAGCAAAGAGTGGTGCCTAGTCACACATCAGTGCTACCCAAGTGAAGAAAAAAGTTGGAGAATAACTTTCAACCTACAATTTGTTATTGGTGTTATAGTGAATGTATAGTTCTGTTGTCTCTGATATCCAGATTGAACTTGAGGCATGGACTTATCATCCTGTACAAACGTTCAAACCATGTTTCTTGAACTAGAGTAGATTGTCTGAGATAAATTGTAACATCCCTGACCTAGGTTTAGGGCTAACCCTATTTTTTAGTTTTAATAAGTTTCTTAGAACTTTAATATAATCCTATAAAGTGTTTTCTTATCAGGTGATAACTTATGGTTCAAGTTTGGTCCTATTTGAATAATGTTTGAGCAATGTTCTCTTATTTTGGGCCAAAATGCAATTTATCCAAGATGAGGGGTTATATTGCAATATGTCACATGTTAAACATACCTCATGTGTTTTAGCATCATAAGAGAGAGAATGATGGAAGGTGGTGGCTCGTGGAAAGCCTAAATTCCAAATTTGAACTTGTTTGAATAATGTTAATGCCTTGTGTATCAATTTTGGTACAAATTATAATTTACCCAAAATATAGGGTTGATATGAAAATTACCACCTCTAGAGTGTCCTTAATCCCTCCTAGTATCTTTTAAAGGATATAGAAATAAGGAGACACCATGTTTTAATCACATATAATTGATAGTATTCTTGGTAATAGAAAGACCAAGAAAGGGGTCGAATGTGAAACCCTAACTTGAGTTGTATCGAGTTGTAGAGTCCATATGAGAGTGCCTATCGGCCAAGGATCCATAGGGGGAGTCTCATATTGGTTTTTGAACTCTTGGAAAAGGACATGATGGGAAAATCACCTCAAGGAGGCGAAGTGTATTGGTTTACAACTTCCTTGGAAAAGTTGTATCGGGTTGTAAATTAGGTGGTGATGGAGTTGAGATATCTTATCCAAAGAGATAAGTAATGGATGAAATATCATCTCTTGAATATCCTCTAGTGTTTTGCATGTCAAGATAAATATGATTGCATGCAAGGACAAGTGTCAACCATGCATGGACATGTGGTACCTAGTAGCTTAAAATGATGACACCTCATATACACATATTTTCATGAACCTCAAGTATATATACCACTCCTTTCACCTATTAGTGGAAATTTTCAAATCTTATCACCCCCTTGCTCTTAGATATCATGCATAGAGTCTTGGTATTATACATAGGTGAAGGAGTATCGTGCATAAGAGCCTTGGTATCAACCATAGCAAAGTGATATCGCTCATAGCAAAGTGATATCAGCCAAGTGAAGGATATCGACCACAAGTGGTGAGGTATCATGCATAGTTCTGAGGATCTCAAGTCTTGGACCTTTGATAAGCTCATCTTCAACCTTGGGAACATGAATATTTGGAGCTTGGATTTTTGAAGTTGCTCTTGATGTGGGTTATATAACTTGAACTCAATTATGTTATTATTTACCATCAATCTTGCCATAGTTGATGATTTACTTTCAATTCGAATTTCTTGCATAATTGATGAATAAATGAGTTCTATTAGTGACTTAGGACTATTGTCCATGAAATAGAATAGTAAGAATAAGAGTCTAGAGGTTGATGATGATGACATTATCATGGTTCAACCCGATATTGGGTTGAAGCACTTCTAAACCGATATGGTGAAATGAACATATCACTAAAATGATACAATAGGGATACATACACCTTATACATGATATGATGATGAAGTATACACCTTGTACACGATATGGTGTCAAGCATACACCATGTGTACAATATGAGATCAAGTATACACCTCATGCACGACATGGAGTCAAGTATATACTCAAACCCGATATGAAAAACCCTAGATGAGGAGTAACTTGATATGGCGATATGAATTGTCATGACCTTCCTTCTAATAATAACACAACCATAGAGGAAGCATTGCACATATTGGAGATCATGACAAATTGTGAACTTCTATCATTAAATAAGCAAAATCCATTGAATAAAAGAGATAACCACCATAGTGCCTTATTACAAGCCATAAACAAAAGACTCTAAGTCCAACACAAAAGAGTTCAAGGAATGAAACTCCAACGTAACATAACTAAAAGGAAAGATAACTATCTAGAATGGCACCCCACCAAGTAGGATTCATGAACTATCCTTGAGTTTGAGCTGACGTCCCTGAAGTCTACTTCTTCTCCTCCTCGTCTGCGGACATCTCGTCCCCAGCCCATGCAAGGCAATGTAAAACTATGTGAGTGGTATTGAGTAGTTATATGAGAAGAATAGTCTATAATTGAAATAACATGAGCAATAACTTGGAACATAATTACATAATGTATTTAACATGATTACATGAGAACATGATTAACTTAACATGATTTAATAATAAGATTGATTTTTTACTTGAGTTGATATAGTCTCTCTCCTAATTTGCACCCACGGTGCTCATAAGGCAATTTAAGGCTCACATAAGGCCAATCAAGGCTCACATAATGATCCCACAGAGATCATAAGGCCAATTAAGGCTCACATAAGGCCAATCAAGGCTCACATAACATGATTGAGAGAACTATATCAACATAACATGAATTTTTATACTTGAACATAGTTATCATGACTTATTGATCAATTAACATGGCAGTGATTCATAGTGTTCCAAATGAAAGCACATTCATCAAACCAGTAGAAAACGTAAATTCATAGCATTTGCATGGTTTTCATATGCATAAATTGAATAATAACATATTTGCATTTTATTGAGTAATCATAACCGAATAAACAAATAATGTAAACCCATAACCCTTGAATTATACTCAGTGTGCATGATCCACTCACTTGGTATTTAGGAGAGATTCTAATTGATGTCTTAAGTCTTGATCAACACCAAAGTCATGTATGTAACATGATCATAAATTAATTACATGTGATTAACATAGGTTTAGTGTTTTTAATTAAATCAGGAAATCTAGGCTACGATATGGGGTTTGGTTATAGGCCAGGGAGATTCCTTGTTCCAAGAGGTTTCCAAAGAATATTTAAACATAATTTTCTGAGGTCAAGATAATAAGTTATATATTTTCTAACTTCTGACCAAACAGGAAGCTAGATAAAAACTAAATAAAATTATTCTAAAAAATTAGGGGATCCATGCATTCCTCAGACTCATGTGTGTGTGACATTATACAACTAAGCATTTAGCTAGCTCAAAACATGTCGAGCTGATCAAATAAAAGATTTTCGCAACTTGTCCAAAATACACATGTGAATCACAACACAATAGCTGACATTGTAGAGAAATAAAATTAGCCGGCCTTCTTCCCCAGCCATGGTACAACTACCTTTTCTGGTGTTTCTAAATACCTCACATGAAAAGAAAACTAGGATTAAAACCAACACAGACTTGCTGAGCTTTCTAAGCCAATGTACAGGTAGAGAGAAGGATCGAGACTCAAGATCACCACCCACCATGGCTGAAATACAATATTAGGGACGATAAACAAGGAATAGAAAATCTGTGCTTTGATCTTGTACTAAAAACTTGAGTTTGACAACAAACCATGGCATGGGATACTACCTACTGTTGGGTTTTAGGGGAGGCATAGAAGGCAACAGAAACAAAAAAAATTTCCCCCAAACCCAGAACAAGGAAACACATCAACGTATATTCAATAGGAAAGGATGGTTTGTGGAATCATACCTTGTCCTGAGGCTTGCTCGGAGACAATACCTCATGGCTTGTGTGGTCTTCACCTCCGGTCTTGTACGGTGTCTATGCAGCTCCTGGTCGCACTGGGACTGACGACTCCTGGTCTCACCGGGACTGTCGGGATTGACAGCTGTCCTCTGAGCGGTAGAAATCTCCCACCTCTGAAGTAGTCCACACGGACCACCTGGAACTCCAATCTCCTTGTCCCACAAGGAATTGGAATGAGTCGCACCCTCCTGTCAGCGTACTAGTCACTGACACACTCTCCTGCCACCAGTCGCTTTCTGCAGTTGTCTTTCCCTTGCTCTGCCTCCCTTATCGGGTAGAACTTGCTCGAGCTCTCTCGGTTACCAAAACCAGAGAGAACGACAACTTTACAAAGAAACTGGTTACACTGAGTTTTTCCTTTTGAAGCCCCCAATACCCCAATATATAGGAGGGTCATGGGATAGAGATCTCTATCCCGGGCAATGCGGGACTAAAGCAGGAGTAGAAGGGTTCGAGATTTTCCACAAAAACAACCAACTGCACAACCTGAACCGATCGTTTCATTTCTGAAATGGTCGGCTGGGGACCTGATCCGGTCGGTTGACATCTCAACTGATCGGTTGGGACCCATGAAATGGTCGGTTCACTTCTGAACCGGTCGGTTTGTGGTCCTGATCAGTACCCGATTGACTTTTCTTCTTTTGTTTCTAATTGGTACCAAATACCAATCCTTGTTCCAATCAAATTAGGCAAGTGAAACAAAAAGAAATTTCTCACCAATCCTACTTTCCCAACTTGCTCGGTTACATCAGTTGAACCGATTGTTTCAACACTTGAAGCAATCATTTCACCCTGTCCATGAGCCGATCGACTCACCACCTGAGCCGATCGGTTCACCAAGTTGAGTCGATCGGTTCATCACATGAGACGATCGGTTGGGAGTGCAGATTGTGCAGAATCAGTCAATTGCAGTTTTAATCAATCTGATACTCCAATCAATGTGTCCAACACCTTGAACATTATGACATTGAGCTATCAATTAATTCAGTGTTTAATTGAACTACTAAACTCCTTTAGTAATCAATCTAAACATTATTTGTGGACAAAAACTCCTCTTCCAAGTTAAATCCTATGTGTGTGACCCTGCAGGTCCTTTTCACATTGGTAGTGAAAGTCCATAACACTTATGACTTCACAAGCAAAGAGTGGTGCCTAGTCACACATCAGTGCTACCCAAGTGAAATAGAAAGTTGGAGAATAACTTTCAATCCGTGAATGGTGTTACAGTGAATGTATAATTCCTTTGTCACTGATATCCTGAATGAACTCGAGGCATGGAACAGTCATCCTGTCAACGTTCATTCACTTTCTTGATCTCAGAGTAGATTGGAAGAGATATGTATGACATCAATATCACATATTGATTCACACATGCGTGCATGTCTTTCTCAATCCTACTCATCAAGAGGCCATGGATATCAAACTCCCTTAGGAGGGACAAATCCCATATCTATCACTCACCCCTCAAAAGCCCCATGTGTAAAAGCCACCCAATCATCACCTTTATAACAACCCATGTTTCAGGACTACGTTTGATGATGTCAAAGTGTGCCCAACGACTTGTGTTGAGTGTAGTGATTTTAGGTCAAAGAATCACACTCGCCACCATCACTGTGAGTACTGACTGTGACTACCATGTCATGGTTCCATGTGTCAAACTCACGGTGGGTCTGTCCGGTACACTTGTTCTCTAACAAGTACCTATGTGTTTGGTTTGATATCTCTATATCATGACTAATGAGATTCTGTCATCAACCAACACCACAATCTAGTCTTGTGTGTCATTGCTATCTATCTACCTTCCACAATGACATCCGACTAGGGACATAATGAGAATGTACAAACTCTTAGCATCTGTATGATCTCATCATTCAGGTCCTCAACCTAAAAGCATACGTCATTGAGTATTGTCATTCTCTAGACATTCAATATGTTCTACCACTATCTCATATGATTGAACCAGAAAGAATTGGAAGCTTGCCTGTGATATTTATCAAATCAATCTTAATATATCCCACCAATCATCCCATGATTAGCTCTCAGGGCATACATACCAACAGACTCCCACTTGCACTGTGAGCCAATCACCCTTGAATCATATTCATAGTGATCTTCAAACATGTCCCACATGTTACTGTGCTCTAGTGCGAACATAGTGAGTTATGGCAACACCTTGCCAAAGTCAGTTTTTAACTACATGTCTCTCATCTCTTCATTGTACGTCACACGTATGAGATGGAGTTGCCGTAATATACGATCTAGTATTCCTTTGCTAACCTTTAGCCACATTGCATGATCAAGGATTCCATACTTGTCATCAATGAGAGGAATATCTATAAGTTCATCTCATGAACTTCCAGATCCATATAGTATCCACTGTTGTTCTCCAACACATAGACACTCGACATTTCCTTTTAAATGGTTTTATTGGAACACTTCCAATTATCAACAAACTTTCACTTTTATATATATCCTATATATATTTTGCGATTAATTTTCTGTCCTTTCAGAAGTTCGCAACAATGTAACTCTTTACATTGAACTCTTCCTTATCTCCATAGAACTAGTACTTCTCAAGTACTTATCAAGTTCTCATGGTATTCCAATAACCCTTACTGGAAGTAGACAGACATCCACTCGTCATGTCTCACATACGAGTTATTAGGATGAGCACATCATATGGTCATGTCCTAAATACAAGATGATGAATGCATTTTGTTCTTGCCATGTCGATACATGCAAGATAATGGGATGATTACATACATGATAGATCCATATCTATTCTTAGTGTTCCCATTCTTCATAAGAATTGGACACTTGGCCTTGGGATACTAACTCCATGTAACATGGATAGGTTTTCTCCAACTGAATCTGTGCATACTGAACCCTTCAGTACAGATTGCCAATGTCTATTTTCTCTTTTCAGGTCAAGAGGTTTTCGAGAACTATCTCTATAGATCTCTATTCCTATCACATAGGAAACATCTCTATCTTCCTTAAAGATAATTTCCACTTTTGGATTTCCATTTTAGAACATTTCCATTTCACATCAACATGTGGAATGTGAACACGCTCCCACTAAATCACAGATCCTTCTTTATCTTTGATATATCAGTCAAACCCTTTGACTATATCATCAAAGTAAAGATCCAATTCTGAGTTGCTTGTACTCAATCAATCACATTGATTAGTCCATTATAACTATATACTTCATTTGCATTAGTGGATTCATAAACCTTATAGGTTGTGTCATGTACACATCCTTGTTTTATTCCTCATAGGAATGTAGTTTTAGTATCCATATGCCAAATGTCTTAGCCATTAAGTTGCAATCAACAAGCATCATCCTTCTCAAAATGTTATCCATGTGTCTTAACACTTAAGATTCATTTGCACTTATGGATTTCATCCAATGGGTGCTACCATCAAGGTCATACCTTATGGTTCACATGGATGTCATTTAGGATGTAATTGTCATAAACCATAACTCAAAATTTGGTTCCTCATATTCATCTAGATAGTTGACTCATCACATGAACAACTCATCACATAGATAAATGAGGTGTATCCGTCAAGGATATAAGAACTTACAACTTCTTGTGATTCTTAATGTCCTTTATTAGTGTGAGGTATTCTTCTATTAAGAAGAATTCAGTTATTTGATAATCATTCTCTAACTCCTTAGAGTATGATTCCTTTTTTGATTTAGACATTACCATGCCTTAATCATGAGTTCACTATGATACACTATCATAATCACTCATAAGGATCTCAAACATTTGGTCCAAGTATTCATTGATCTCATCAAGAATTAACACTTTACCAAATTTGCACTTCATCTATGATAATCTTGAACACTTCAAGATATTCATATTGGTATTTCTCTAAACACCATTTGAAGTATTAGCATTTGTTCCAATAGGTATGTAAATACATCACATGTAGTATACCTAATAGGACAATAATTCTCCCACTACCATTAGTGAAGATTGATTAATCATGTTCAAGATATTCATGTCTCTTACTGGTTCTCTAACCAAAAGAGTCTAGATTTATCCATCACATGGAAACTAGAAATGAATTTCTCATGATTGATGCTAATTTGATTGTTTGAGTTATCTATAACTTTTAGGTATCATTTTATCTTATGCATAACAAATACCACAAGATAAACAAGGCATTGCCATAAAGATCATATCTTTAGAAATTGAAACATCTCTTTATTGATTGCCATCATTGTCATACAATATGCAAAAAATAAAGTGTTTCTATCTATTGGCAAATATGAAATAGCAGTTCATAACTGTATTATGTGCCTTTTAGGCTGAAAATAAACTAAAGTACTCCTATCTATGGCGGAAACACTTGCCCCATTTATTGAGTGCTTTACACTTTACATCTTGGTATCATATACCTCAAAAGTGTTATAAGTTTACTTTCATGACACCTTTAAGCAGAGACGTTTGTTGCATCCTTCTTCTTTTGTTCTTCCAGATAGAGAGGACAATTTCTTTTCCAATGTCCAGGATTTTGACAATGGTGGAAATTGCCTTTCTTGGTCACGCCTCCCTTGGCCTTGAGATCTGAAGATGACTTGGGCTCCTGGCTAGCATCAGAACCTTTCTTAGCTTTGCCCTTTCCCTTGTGCTTGGACTTGCCTTTATTGCTCGTGATCACCATCACAGACTTAGGCGTGTCCTTCTTCATCTATGTCTCGGTTGTCCTCAACATGCCCAACAACTCTGACAGTGGCCTATCAAAGTTGTTCATGTTGTAGTTCATCACAAACTGACTGTAGGATTCTGGCAACGATTGCAGTGGAAATCTCAATCTTGTCAGGTTCTCCACATACCCAATCATCTTGAGTGTGTGAGGACCAACTGGATCTCCTTCTGTCATGACGCACTTGAACAGTGCCCTTGAGATATCGTATCTCTCTTGTTTTCTCTACAACTCATAGTTTAGAGAACACAACATCAAGCACTCCTCATCAATGTCTTCCTCGGTATGCTTCCATAAGCATACTTTCAGCCATTGATATGGTGGGATCGAGTTTATCTAGTTCTAGTATAACTAGGACTTAGAGCTTTCACTCTACGATTGAGAACACTTCTCAATGTCCTAACCAGTTGTGGAAAAATTCCCATTTAATTTGTCCTTTTCAAGGACCGATCGCAAAGAAAAGTGATTGTTGTTTGTTGTCATTTGTACTACAAAAGGAAATATGCAAATTTAGTCCAAAAACTCATTTTTTGACTTATTTGTTTGATTTGAAAAGTTTACGATATAATTAGGCCTTTAATTAATTATCGCTCCCACTATTTTACTTCAAATTGATAGCCCTCACCATCAATTTGGAAGATTGTAGTGTACAACCTTCTAGTGGGCAAGATCCTGAAATCCTCTAAGCCATGGACCAGCTAGGGCTGTCACCCACAAATTAGATCTCTCAAGTAGGTAACTCTTGTCAATTGTATCATATGCAACTCTTGATAAGACGTCATATGCAACTCCTTGCCATGATCATCTCCATGCCTCAAGGTGCTAGATCCTATCTAGGTCACCTTGTTAAGTCCGACCCAAAGCCAACACGATGAATATGCACCCTGCTAGGGCAGACCCACACATTCATCCTTCACGCTTCCACGAGATAGATAGTGCACCACGCTAGGGCGTGCCCACACTTGGTCGATCAAGATTTTCACGTGTGTCGCATTTGGAAGGCATCTAAAACTTAATATTTAATGAGGGATTTTGTTTTATATACATATACATATCCAATCACCACAATACATAGTATGTATCATATACATGCTATATCCCACAGAAACCATGCAAAATGATAAAAGTGATGATTATGGCCATCCTATTGTGATTCCTCGAGCCAAGAGGAATTACAGTCATCTAGGTCTATATCACATGCAACATGTACAAGATGAACTATGTGCTTTGCCTTTCTGGGTTTGATCAACTCATCACATGACTGATCAACTCGCCATCAAGCCGGTCGGCTGGGTGCCACCAGCCTCCAACCGATCGGTTCGCCTGGTCACTGTGCATCTCATCATGGCCTCCACCCGCTCATCTCGCTCCTCAAACCGGTCATTAACCGATTGGCTCACTCCTTGAATCGATCGTCTCGAACATCAACCGATCGGTTCACACCTTGAACCGATCGTCACAGCTGTCATCTGGTTGTCCTCTGTTCTTTGACATAACAGGAAATAAAATTCTATCCTATTTTACATTGTAAAAGGAGAAACCTCGAGTTACATTCTTGGGGAGCAAAGGTAGGAAAGAAATCTCGAATTATTTCGAGTTACATCAGGAATAGGAGAAAGGGAATCGATGCGCAGACCGAGATGCAAGAAACCACATACAACCATACATAGATAGGGTTTATTGGCCATAACCACGCTATACATCCACCACAAAACTCATTTAAGGGTGATGCGTATCAAGTGCATTCATAATACATATCATATATGTAAATTGGGATTTGTGGATTTCGGATTGGACATGCATAAAGCCAATTTTATTCACATCGTATGAAATAAATAAAGGCAACAATACAAAATCGATCATATCGATAATCCTAAAGTACAGAGCAGCTGACGTGGCTCTGATACCACTGTTGGGTTTTAGGGGAGGCAGAGAAGGCAGCAGAAACAAAATTTTCCCCCAGACCCAGAACAAGGAAATGCATCAACGTCTATACAATAGGAAAGGATGGTTTGTGGAATCATACCTTGTCCCGAGGCTTGCTCGGCGACAATACCTCCCGGCTTGCGCGATCTTCACCTCCGGTCTTGGACGGTGACTGTGCAGCTCCTGGTCGTACAGGGACGGACGACTCCTGGTGTCAACGGGACTGTCGGGATTGATAGCTGTCCTCTGAGCGGCAGAAATCTCCCACCTCTGAAGTAGTCCACACGGACCACCTGGAACTCCAATCTCCTTATCCCACAAGGAATTGGAAGGAGTCACACCCTCCTGTCAGCGTACTATTCACTAACACACTCTCCTGTCGCCAGTCGATTTCTGTAGTTGTCTTTCCCTTGTTGTGCCTCCCTTATCGGGTAGCACTTGCTCGGGCTCTCTCGGTTACCAAAACCAGAGAGAACGACAACTTTACAGAGCAACTGGTTGCACTGAGTTTTTCTTTGAGAAGCCCCCAATACCCATATATATATAGGAGGGTCATGGGATAGGGTTCTCTATCCAGGGCAATGCGGGACTAAAGCAGGAGTAGAAGGGCTTGAGATTTTCCACAAAAACAACCAACTGCGCAACGTGAACCAAATGTTTCATTTTTGAAATGGTCGGCTGGGGACCTGAGCTGGTCGGTTGACATCTCAACTGATCGGTTGGGACCCATGAAATGGTCAGTTCACTTCTGAACCGGTCGGTTCGTGGTCCTGATCAGTTCCCGATTGATTTTTCTTCTTTTGTTTCTAATTGGTACCAAATACCAATCCTTGTTCCAATCAAATTAGGCAAGTGAAACAAAAAGAAATTTCTCACCAATCCTACTTTCCCATCTTACTCAGTTGCATCAGTTGAACTGATCGTTTCAACACTTGAAGCAATCGTTTCACCCTGTCCATGAGCCGATCGACACACCACCTGAGTCGATCGGTTCACCAAGCTGAGCCGATCAGTTCATCACTTGAGCCGATCGGTTGGGAGTGCAGATTGTGTAGAATCAGTCAATTGCAGTTTCAATCAATCTGATACTCCAATCAATGTGTCCAACACCTTGAACATTATGACATTGAGCTATCAATTAATTGAGTGTTTAATTGAACTACTAAACTCCTTTAGTAATCAATCTAAACATTGTTTGTGGACAAAAACTCCTCTTCCAGGTTAAATCCTATGTGTGTGACCCTGTAGGTCCTTTTCACGTTGGTAGTAAAAGTCCATAACACTTATTACTTCACAAGAAAAGAGTGGTGCCTAGTCACACATCAGTGCTACCCAAGTGAAATAGAAAGTTGGAGCACAACTTTCAATCCTACAATTCACGAATGGTGTTACAGTGAATGTATAATTCCTTTGTCACTGATATCCCGAATGAACTTGAGGCATGGAACAGTCATCCTGTCAACGTTCATTCACTTTCTTGATCTTAGAGTAGATTGGAAGAGATATGTATGACATCAATATCACATACTGATTCACACATGTGTGCACGCCTTTCTCAATCCTACTCATCAAGCGGCCATGGATATCAAACTCCCTTAGGAGGGAAAAATCCCATATCTATCACTCACCCCTCAAAAGCCCCATGTGTCAAAGCCACCCAATCATCACCTTTATAACAACCCATATTTCAGGACTGTGTTTGATGATGTCAAAGTGTGCCCAATGACATGTGTTGAGTGTAGTGATTTTAGGTCAAAGAATCACATTCACCACCATCACTGTGAGTTCTTATTGTGACTACCATGTCATGGTTCCATGTGTCAAACTCACGGTGGGTCTGTCCGGTACACTTGTTCTCTAAGAAGTACCTATGTGTTTGGTTTGATATCTCTATATCATGACTAATGAGATTCTGTCATCAACCAACACCAAAATCTAGTCTTGTGTGTCATTGATGTCTATCTACCTTCCACAATGACATTCGACTAGGGAAATAATGAGAATGTACAAACTCTTAGCATCTGTATGATCTCATCGTTCAGGTCCTCAACCAGAAAGCATACGTCATTGAGTACTATCATTCTCTAGACATTCAATTTGTTCTATCACTATCTCATATGATTGAACCAGAAAGAATTGGAAGCTTGCCTTTGATGTTTATCAAATCAATTTTAATGTATCCCACCAATCATCCCATGATTGGCTCTCAGGACATACATACCAACAGACTCCCACTTGCACTGTGAGCCAATCACCCTTGAATCATATTCATAGTGATCTTCAAACATGTCCCACATGTTACTGTGCTCTAGTGCGAACATAGTGAGTTATGGCAACACCTTGCCAAAGTCATTTTTTAACTACATGTTTCTCATCTCTTCGTTGTACGTCACACAAATGAGATGGAGTTTCTGTAATATGCGATCTAGTATTCCTTTGCTAACCTTTAGCCACATTGCATGATCAAGGATTCCATACTTGTCATCAATGAGCGGAATATCTATAAGTTCATCTCATGAACTTCCAGATCCATATAGTATCCACTGCTATTCTACAACACATAGATACTCGACATTTCCTTTTAAATGGTTTTATTGGAACACTTCCAATTATCAACAAACTTTCACTTTTATATAGATCCTATATATATTTTGCGATTAGTTTTCTGTCCTTTCGGAAGTTCACATCAATGTAACTCTTTACATTGAACTCTTCCTTATCTCCATAGAACTAGTACTTCTCAAGTACTTATCAAGTTCTCATGGTATTCCAGTAACCCTTACTGGAAGTAGATAGACATCCACTCATCATGTCTCACATACGAGTTATTAGGATGAGCACATCATATTGTCATGTCCTACATACAAGATGATGAATGCATATTGTTCTTGCCATGTCGATACATGCAAGATAATGGGATGATTACATACATTATAGATCCATATCTATTCTTAGTGTTCCCATTCTTCATAAGAATTGGACACTTGGTCTTGGGATACTAACTGCATGTAACATGGATAGGTTTTCTCCCACTGAATCTGTGCAGACTGAACCCTTCAGTACAGATTGCCAATGTATGTTTTCTCTTTTCATGTCAAGAGGTTTTCAAGAACTATCTCTATAGATCTCTATTCCTATCACATAGGAAACATCTCTATCTTCCTTAAAGATAATTTCCACTTTTGGATTTCCATTTTAGAACATTTCCATTTCACATCAATATGTGGAATGTGAACACGCTCCCACTAAATCACAGATCCTTCTTTATCTTTGATATATCAGTCAAACCCTTTGACTATATCATCAAAGTAAAGATCCAATTCTGAGTTGCTTGTACTCAATCAATCACATTGATTAGTCCATTGTAACTTATAGACTTCATTTGCATTAGTGGATTCATAAACCTTATAGATTGTGTCACGTACACATCCTTGTTTTATTCCTCATAGGAATGCAATTTTAGTATCCATATGGCAAATTTCTTAGTCATTAAGTTGCAATCAACAAGCATCATCCTTCTCAAAATGTTGTCCATGTGTCTTAACACTTAAGATTCATTTGCACTTATGGATTTCATCCAATGGGTGCTACCATCAAGGTCATACCTTATGGTTCACATGGATGTCATTTAGGATGTAATGGTCATAAACCAAAACTCAAAATCTGGTTCCTCATATTCATCTAGATAATTGACTCATCACATGAACAACTCATCACATAGATAAACGAGGTGTATCCGTCAAGGATATAAGAACTTACAACTTGTTGTGATTCTTAATGTCCTTTATTAGTGTGGGGTATTCTTTTATTAAGAAGAATTCAGTTATTTGATAATCATTCTATAACTCCATAGAGTATGATTCCTTTTTTGATTTAGACATTACCATGCCTTAATCATGAGTTCACTATGATACACTATCATAATCACTCATAAGGATCTCAAACATTTGGTCCAAGTATTTTATTCATTGATCTCATCAAGAATTAACACTTTACCAAATTTGTACTTCATCTATGATAATCTTGAACACTTCAAGATATTCATATTGGTATTTCTCTAAACACCATTTGAAGTATTAGCATTTGTTCCAATAGGTATGTAAATTCATCACATGTAGTATACCTAATAGGACAATCATTCTCCCACTACCATTAGTGAAGATTGATTAATCATGTTCAAGATATTCATGTCTCTTACTGGTTCTCTAACCAAAAGAGTCTAGATTTATCCATCACATCAAAACTAGAAATGAATTTCTCATGATTGATGCTAATTTGATTGTTTGAGTTATCTATAACTTTAAGGTATCATTTTATCTTATGCATATCAAATACCACAAGATAAACAAGGCATTTCCATAAATATCATATCTTTAGAAATTGAAACATCTCTTTATTGATTGCCATCATTGTCATATAATATGCAAAAAATAAAGTGTTTCTATCTATTGGCAAATATGAAATAGCAGTTCATAACTGTATTACATGCCTTTTAAGCTGAAAATAAACTAAAGTACTCCTATCTATGGCGGCAACACTTGCCCCATTTATTGAGTGATTTACACTTTACATCTTGGTATCATATACCTCAAAAGTGTTATAAGTTTACTTTCATGACACCTTTAAGTAGAAACGTTTGTCGCATCCTTCTTCTTTTATTCTTCCAGATAGAGAGGACAATTCCTTTTCCAATGTTCAGGATTTTGACAATGGTGGCAATTGCCTTTCTTGGTTACGCCTCCCTTGGCCTTGAGAGCTGAAGACGACTTGGGCTCCTGGCTAGCATCAGAACCTTTCTTAGCTTTGCCCTTGCCCTTGCACTTGGACTTGCCTTTCTTGCTCGTGATCACCATCACAGACTTAGGCTTGTCCTTCTTCATCTGTGTCTCGGCTGTCCTCAACATGCCCAACAACTCTGACAGTGGCCTATCAAAGTTGTTCATGTTGTAGTTCATCACAAACTAACTGTAGGATTCTAGCAACGATTGCAGTATCACGTCAGTAGCCAACTCTTGGCTCAGTGGAAATCCCAGTCTTGTCAAGTTCTCCACATACCCAATCATCTTGAGTGTGTGAGGACCAACTGGATCTCCTTCTGTCATGACGCACTTGAACAATGCCCTTGAGACATCGTATCTCTCTTGTTGTCTCTACAACTCATAGTTCAGAGAACACAACATCAAGCACTCCTCATTAATGTCTTCCTCGGTATGCTTCCATAAGCATACTTTCAGCCATTGATATGGTGGGATCAAGTTTATCTGGTTCTCGTATAACTAGGACTTAGAGCTTTCACTCTATGATTGAGAACACTTCTCAATGTCCTAACCAGTCGTGCAAAAATTCCCATTTAATTTGTCCTTTTCAAGGACCGATCGCAAAGAAAAGTGATTGTTTTTTGTTGTCATTTGTACTATAAAAGGAAATATGCAATTTTAGTCCAAAAACTCATTTTTTGACTTATTTAATTGATTTGAAAAGTTGACGATATAATTAGGCCTTTAATTAATTATCGCTCCCACTATTTTACTTCAAATTGATAGCCCTCACCATAAATTCAGAAGATTGCGGCGTACAACCTTCTAGTGGGCAAGATCCTGAAATCCTTTAAGCCATGGACCAGCTAGGGATGTCACCCACAACTTAGATCTCTCAAGTAGGCAACTCTTGCCAATTGCATCATATGCAACTCTTGATAAGATGTCTTATGAAACTCCTTTCCATGATCATCTACATGCCTCAAGGTGCTAGATCCTATCTAGGTCACCTTATTAAGTCCGACCCAAAGCCAATACGATGAATATGCACCCTGCTAGGGCAGACCCACACATTCATCCTTCACGCTTCGACGAGATAGACGGTGCACCACACTTGGGCCTACCCACACTTGGTCAATCAAGCTTTTCACATGTGTCACATTTGGAAGGCATCTAAAACTTAATATTTAATGAGGGATTCAGTTTTATATACATATACATATCCAATCACCACAATACATAGTACATATCATATACATGCTATATCCCACAGAAAACATGCAAAATGATAAAAGCGATGATTATGGCCATCCTATTGTGATTCCTCGAGCCAAGAAGAATCACAGTCATCTAGGTCTACATCACATGCAACATGTACAAGATGAACTCTGTGCTTTGCCTTTATGGGTTTGATCAACTTATCACATGACTGATCGGCTCGCCATCAGGCCGGTCGGCTGGGTGCCACCAGAATCCAACCGATCAGTTGGATCCTCCAACCAATCGGTTCGCCTGGTCATCGTGCATCTCATCATGGCCGCCACCCGCTCGTCTCACTCCTCAAACCGGTCATCAACTGATCGGCTCACTCCTTGAACCGATCATCTCGAACATCAACCGATCGGTTCACGCCTTATACCGATCGTCACAGCTGTCGTAAGGATGTCTTCCGTTCTTTGACATAACAGGAAATAAAATTCTATCCTATTTTACATTGTAAAAGTAGAAACCTCGAGTTACATTCGAGGGGAGCAAAGGTAGGGAAGAAATCTCGAATTATTTCGAGTTACATCAGAAATAGGAGAAAGGGAATTGGTGTGCAGACCGAGATGCAAGCAACCACATACAACCATACACAGATAGGGTTTATTGGCCATAACCGTGCTATACATCCACAATAAAACTTGTTTAAGGGCGACATGTATCGAGTGCATTCGTAATACATATCATATATGTAAATTGGGATTTGTGGATTTAGAATTGGACATGCATAAAGCCAATTTTATTCGCATCGCATGCAATAAATAAAGGCGACAAACCAAAATCGATCATATCAATAATCCTAAAGTATAGAGTAGTTGACGTGGCTCTGATACCACTGTTGGGTTTTAGGGGAGGCAGAGAAGGCAACGGAAAGAAAAAAAAATTTCCCCAAACCCAGAACAAGGAAATGTGTCAACGTCTATACAATAGGAAAGGATGGTTTGTGGAATCATACCTTGTCCCGAGGCTTGCTCGGTGACAATACCTCGCGGATTGTGTGGTCTTCACCTTCGGTCTTGGATGGTGTCTGTGCAGCTCCTGGTCGCACCCGGACTGACGATTCCTGGTCTCACCGGGACTGTAGGGATTGACAGCTGTCCTCCGAGCAGAAGAAATCTCCCACCTCTGAAGTAGTCCACACGGACCACCTGGAACTCCAATCTCCTTATCCCACAAGGAATTGGAAGGAGTCGCACCCTCTTGTCAGCGTACTAGTCACTAACACACTCTCCTATCACCAGTCGCTTTCTGTAGTTGTCTTTCCCTTGTTGTGACTCCCTTATCGGGTAGCACTTGTTCGGGCTCTCTTAGTTACCAAAACTAGAGAGAACGACAACTTTACAGAGCAACTGGTTGCACTGAGTTGTTATTTGAGAAGCCCCCAATACCCCTATATATATAGGAGGGTCATGGGATAGGATTCTCTATCCTGGGCAATGCGGGACTAAAGCAGGAGTAGAAGGGCTCGAGATTTTCCACAAAAATAACCAATTGCGCAACCTGAACCGATCGTTTCATTTCTGAAACAGTCGGCTGGGGACCTGAGCCAGTCAGTTGACATCTCAACCGATCGGTTGGGACCCATGAAATGGTCAGTTCACTTCTGAACCGGTCGGTTCGTGGTCCTGATCAGTTCCCGATTGACTTTTCTTCTTTTGTTTCTAATTGGTACCAAATACCAATTCTTGTTCCAATCAAATTAGGCAAGTGAAACAAAAAGAAATTTCTCACCAATCCTACTTTCTCAACTTGCTCGGTTGCATCAATTGAACCGATCGTTTCAACACTTGAAGAAATCATTTCACCCTATCCATGAGTCGATCAACTCACCACCTGAGCCGATCGGTTCACCAAGCTGAGCCGATCGGTTCATCACATGAGCCGATTGGTTGGGAGTGCAGATTGTGCAGAATCAGTCAATTGCAGTTTCAATCAATCTGATACTCCAATCAATGTGTCCAACACCTTGAACATTATGACATTGAGCTATCAATTAATTGAGTGTTTAATTGAACTAATAAACTCCTTTATTAATCAATCTAAACATTGTTTGTAGACAAAAACTCCTCTTCTAGGTTAAATCCTATGTGTGTGACCCTGCTGGTCCTTTTCACGTTTGTAGTGAAAGTCCATAACACTTATGACTTCACAAGCAAAGAGCGGTGCCTAGTCACACATCAGTGCTACCCAAGTGAAATAGAAAGTTGCAGAACAACTTTCAATCCTACAATCCGTGAATGGTGTTACAGTGAATGTATAATTCCTTTGCCACTGATATCCCGAATGAACTCAAGGCATGGAACAGTCATCCTATCAATGTTCATTCACTTTCTTGATCTCAGAGTAGATTGGAAGAGATATGTATGACATCAATATCACATACTGATTCACACATGCGTGCACACCTTTCTCAATCCTACTCATCAAGCGGCCATGGATATCAAACTCCCTTAGGAGGGACAAATCCCATATCTATGACTCACCCCTCAAAAGCCCCATGTGTCAAAGCCACCCAATCATCACCTTTATAACAACCCATGTTTCAGGATTGTGTTTGATGATGTCAAAGTGTGCCCAACGACATGTGTTGAGTGTAGTGATTTCAGGTCAAAGAATTACACTCACCACCATCACTGTGAGTACTGACTGTGACTACCATGTCATGGTTCCATGTGTCAAACTCACAGTGGGTCTGTCCGGTACACTTGTTCTCTAAGAAGTACCTATGTGTTTGGTTTGATATCTCTATATCATGACTAATGAGATTCTATCATCAACCAACACCAGAATCTAGTCTTGTGTGTCATTGCTATCTATCTACCTTCCACAATGACATCCGACTAGGGACATAATGAGAATGCACAAACTCTTAGCATCTGTATGATCTCATCGTTCAGGTCCTCAACCTGAAAGCATACATCATTGAGTATTGTTATTCTCTAGACATTAAATCTATTCTA
The DNA here is from genome assembly GCA_963693085.1 of Alisma plantago-aquatica. Taxonomy (NCBI): domain Eukaryota; kingdom Viridiplantae; phylum Streptophyta; class Magnoliopsida; order Alismatales; family Alismataceae; genus Alisma; species Alisma plantago-aquatica. The sequence continues at coordinate 1,855,901,241 of OY856409.1, forward strand.
TCACTGTCTCATATGACTGAACCAGAAAGAATTGGAAGCTTGCCTTTGATGTTTATCAAATCAATCTTAATGTATCCCACCAATCATCCCATGATTGGCTCTCAGGGCATACATACCAACACCTACTGGCTTCCTCATGGTAAAACGGGCACAAAGTACCCCTGTTAAATGATAGAGAGGTTTAAAGTTGCTAAGTAGTTGTCCTCCATGTTAGGATTAGGAGAATAGATCAGAGGTCAGAAAAGCCATTAGAATACATGCCGCACATAACAAAGGGAATCAAAATGAACTTAAATCGTGCTTTTGTTGAGTCCGAGAAGGCAATTCAAGTCAAGGGAGCAACCTGCCAATTGCGTGGACCCTCAAGAGCTCAAATGGAAATGCAATGTACAGGAAACATTAATGGATGAGCTTCGAACTATAAAATACGATTCTTGCTGGGAAAGTACTAAAATAATATACGTTCATCTTGGTAGGATCCTAATAGAACCGCCATAGGTGTTTTTTTTCCTGAATATCGCCCAGAAGCCTGGGCAGTGAGCAAGCTTTGATGGCTGGGGGACTATTTCGCAGGTACGGGGATAGGCTGCTTCGCGAGGACTAACAGTGGAATGCAAAGTTAGAAACAAATCTTAAGGTGCTTACTGTGCGAGGAATTTGACTAAAATGGATGAAGAAGCCGACTCGAGCTCGACATCTGTGAGGAAGAAGATCCACTCCGCGGTGGATCCTTGTGTGGCTTAAACTGAAATTGGAGGCAGAGGGAGGTTCATGAGGTTGGCCTTGCTTTGTGGGTTTCTATCTCTCGGTCCGATGGACCTTTGTGGCCTGGGGATGGTGGCACCGTCAACTGGAGGGGAGAGGGTATTAGGCATTTCTTTAATAGGTGCTTATAGGGGTCCAGTTAGGGCTTGATAAATTTTGGTGATCTCCCAATTCTGGTGGCTTTGAGATAATTGGTAGTTGTTGAGGGGAGACTGAGAAATCGTCAGGCGAAGGATCGGGAAACACTTCCCCTCTTTGCGCGAACACTGTGGGAGGTAGGGGACAAAGTCCCTCTCATCAGATCTTCATCTGACATTTCTGAAAGAACCCAGTTCACTAAATTCGTGCATGATGCGCTCACAACCAGACCTTGAAAAAAAAATCTTAGGATAAACGCATGTATTATCAAGTTGATCAGTCAAAGAAAATGACATTATCTCCTACTTTCTTCCTAATAACATTTGGAGCCTTTAGGATTATCCAAAAGTAACCAAATTTGGTGGGCAAGCTAATTCGATCATGAGGAATCTAATTATCCAATTAGATTTCAGATAAGAGTTAAGGCAACATGTGTTTTACATTATTAGCTACTTAGGGTAATTAACACATTAATAATCATTGAAAAGGAATTTTATTACTAAAATCTGAGGGAAACTCTATTATCCTATTATTTACTCATATACAAATAAATGGGATACATTTTACATTTATGTGGGCCAAAACTATCATTTAACCCCTAACTAGTCACCATTGCATAATTATGGTTAGGTTTTTTTGTGTGCATTATACATGACATTAATGTGACTGATTATTGATGTAAAAGATTCAATTCAAGGTCCACTTGGAATATTTAGCTCATTTTGGAATATGAATTAAGCATGGTCTTGACTTAAGTCATCATATGAAAAATGACCTCTTTCAACTTAGAGTTTCATCTTTATTAAAGTTAAGAAATTTTGGGACTGGATTTTGAGGGTCGTTACATGAATACACCACTAGCACAATATAGTGATGATTTTATACCTCATGAATGATATGAGTGATACATACATACATTTTGTGCATGATATGGGGTTAAGCACCCACCTTATGCTCGATATGGTATCAAGAAGATACCCTAACCCAATATGGTGTTGAAACCCAACATGGGAAAGTGAAACTCAATATGCATTGTAACCCCACATCCCTATCGGTTTGTACACTTGAGATAGTTGTGACTAATCAGTTTTCTAGCCTATTACTCATCACATGATGAAGGGTAGGACAATACCATGAAGGTTTTGAAGGGATATGAGTATAAGGGTCAAACCCGATATGCAAATCCTAAAGGTTGAGTAACCTGATATGAATGCACAATATGGAGATATCTCATTAACGATATGGTGATGAGGATACACCTCTATACCCGATATGGAGGAGGCACCTCAATCTAATACACTTGATTGAATGACACATGTAGTGAGTTATGTCCAATGATACATTAAGACATAATGAGTTTAATGCATTTTGATAAGTATGGGCCAATGTACTATGAGAGAAGGATTGAGCCAACCTAATGGAGTATGATGTAATCAACATCCTAGTGAGGATGAAAGAGAAACTTATAGTTTTATAATACTCATGTAATGAGTATACATTGATACTCCTAATATGTGTGGAGTATGAATTAGGGTTTTGTTTCTTGATGAACATACTGGAAACCCTAATCGGTTAATAAAGGGAAACCATAACCCTAATTATGGGAAGGTTGTATTTCCCTTGTATTGAATGGTGATGATAGGTATTTGATATTGAAACCATGATGGTATCATGAGATAATGAGCATATCTAAGTATGAGCTATGACGTTTCATATAATACAGATTATATGGGTCTTGTAAGTAATGTGAGATACTTGTACAACAAGTATAATGTTTATATAGGTCTTATGACCTAGAGATGGATGTTTCCTAGTGAGAGGTGACAAGATGTTTATAAAAGTCTCATGATCTAGAGATTGATGTGAGAGATGGCAATGTTCAAAATCAACTAGGGAAATGGAAACCTTGTAACATCATCATAGTAATAAATGGTTATAATAATAATAATGAAATTTTGGTCATACATGCTTTATGATTATAGCCAAATAAGGGCTATACTATTTTTAATATGTTTAAATGAGATATGAGGAATACTTGTATCACATAAAGGATGTGAATGGGTATAATGCCCAGTAAAGGTGGTGTGGAATTCAGTGACGAGTTTAAGGGATTGATATCCCATAATGAAAGTGAAAGGGAAACATAAATGTATTCCACTACTATGGAATCCTTAGAAATATGGCTATGATTTCACATGATTGGTATAATCCAATACCTGGATATAGTTTCACAAGATTGGTACCATCCAATACCTGGATATAACTTCACATGATTGGTATAATCAAATACCTGGACAAATCTCATAGGATTGGTATAATCCAATACCAGGATATAACTTCACAGGATTGGTATAATCTAATACCTGGACAAAACTCACAGGATTGGTATAATCCAATACCTAGATATAACTTTACAGGATTGGCATAATCCAATACATGGACAAATCTCACAGGATTGGTATAATCTTATACCTGGATATAACTTCATAGGATTGACATAATCCAATACATGGACAAATCTCATAGGATTGGTATAATCCAATACCTAGATATAACTTCATAGGATTGGCATAATCCAATACCTGAACATAATCTCACATGATTGCCAATACCTAGACATAACTTCAAAGGATTGGCATAATCCAATACCTAGACATAATCTCATAGGATTGGTATAATCCAATACCTGGATATAACTTCATAGGATTGGCATAATCCAATACCTGGACATAACTTCACAGGATTGGCATAATCCAATACTTGGACATAACTTCATAGGATTGGTCTAATCCAATACTTGGATATAATCTCACAAGATTGGCATAGTCCAATACCTAACTATACTTTCACAGGATTGGCATAGTCCAATACCTGGCTAGGACATATTCTCAGGATTGGTATAATCCAATACATGTCTAGAAGATTGGTTGAGGCCAACAATAGAAATGAGGATGATTCATGGATGTCATACCATGATAATAGTATCACAAGATAAGCTTGAGATGTTGGTATAGTATGATGGGTAAATGATACACACGTTCTTCATATTCCTTATAAAGTGAATAGATTATTTATGCCCTATCATAGACGGTTACAATGATTTAAAAGATGAGAAATGTTTTAATCTTCTTATCCACAGTTATTAACCTTGTTTATTTATATAAAAGAACCTCTGCTCAGTTTTATACTATTTATCTGTGATAATAACATTGTTGGTAGAGAGTTATCTCTCACTGGGACAATTGTCTCACCCTGTGGGATCCACAATTTTTAGGTGTACGTGCACGAGGAGGTAGAGACCGTTCTGCAGAGGAAGAACAACAACAGCAGGAACAATAGTAACAACTCAGGTTTTGTGTACTGTCTGTCATTTCTTGTAGATAAAAGTCATATGTCTCATCTCTATACTCTCAGGTCCTCAGATTTAGTATGTGATGGTTTTATGAACAATCTGAGATTTTGTCTAGTATGCCTTGAGGTTTTAAGTTTCTTCAGTATATGTTATGATAAAGCAACTATTATATGTTATCCTCGAGATGAGATGGTATAGTGTATGTATAATGTGAACCCTGATGTATATAAAGTTTTGGTTCTTTCATTCAGAGTTTTCCAGGAAATGGATCTCTTTGCAAAATAGTTTTAAATTTTAGTGATTCTGTTAATCCGCTGCTTTTGATTATTCTGCATAAATAATGATGATTTGGCTATCAGTTTGGTGGTGGTAATTTCATAAATGCTAGCTCAATATCATATATATTAACTCACATGTACATGGACATATATTTCTCAGTCTCATTTATCAAGTGGCCATGATATCATACTCCCTTAGGAGGGATAAATTCCATATATATGACTCACAGTCAAGTCCCCATGTGTCAAAGTCACCCAATCATCACCTTTATAACAACCCATGTTTTAGGACTTTATTTGCTGATGTCAAAGTGTACCCAACGACATGTGATGAGTGTAGTGATTTTATGTCTAAGAACCGCAATCAACACCAATACTATAAGACATGATCCTGACTAACCAAGTGTGGTTTCCATGCATCACTCTTACGATGGGCATGTCTGATACACTTCTCTCTAACATGTATCTGTGTGCTGGGTTTGATATCATATATCATGACTGATGAGATTTTGTCATCAACCAACACACACTCTAGTCTTTTGTGTTATTGATGTCTATGGTTATTTCCACAATAACAACCGACTAGGGACAAAACAAGAATGTATACTCTTAACATCCCTATAATCTCATTGTTAGATCCTTAACCTGAAGACATACGTCATTGAGTAATATGATTCTTTAGACATATAATGCCATCTCAAAATAGATTAAACATATAGACAAAAATTACCTTTATTATTATTCAAATCATTTACAAAGTATGCCAGTACAATCATCATATGACTGGCTCTATGGGCATACATACCAACAGACTCCCACTTGCACTTAGAGCCAATAACCCATGAACCTCAGTCCTTGTGACCTAGCATGACCATCATGCTTCTACTATTAAAGTGCCTTAGTCAAGGGATCATCAATATTGTCTTCGGTGGTACTCTACAAATCTTCACATCTCCTCACTGTACGGTCTCATATGGGATGGAAGCGCCGTTGTATGTGCTTGGACCACTGATGTGATCTGGGTTCTTTAGCTTGTGTAATAGCTCCATTGTTGTCACAATAAAGCTCAATTGCATCACAGATGCTAGGAACCACCCCAAGTTCAGAGATGAACTTCTTGATCCACACAACCTCCTTTGCCTCATGGGATGTAGCAATATACTCCACCTCTATTGTAGAATCCGTAATTATCTCTTGCATGGAACTCTTCCAACTCACAACTCCATTGTTGAGGAAAAACACAAATCCTGACTACGATCTGTAGTCATATTTATCGATTTGGAAGCTTGCATCAATGTAACTCTTTAACACCAACTCTTCCTCACCACCGTAGATGACGAACTGATCCTTAGTCCTTCTCAAGTACTTTAGGATGTTCTTCATGGATGTACAGTGAACATCTTTGGGATCTGACTAGTATTTGCTCATCATGTTGAGTGCATACGAGACATTGGGATGAGGGCACAACATTGTGTTCATGATGGATCCAATTACTGATGCATATGGAATCCCATTCATGCATTCCCTATCTTCACAAGATTTAGTAAATTGAGCTCTAGAGATGGGAACTCCATGCCTCATGGGTATGTTTCCTCTCTTTGAGTTCTCCATGTTGAACCTCTTCAACACTTTGTCAATGTATGTGCTTTGACTTAGTACAAGAAGCTTTCTAGTTCTATCTCTATAGATCTTGATTCCTAAGATATAAGATGCTTCTCCTAAGTCTTTCATTGAAAATGTATTCCAAGCCATGTCTTTACCTTTTGTAAAGTAGGGATGTCATTCCCCATCAATAGTATGTCATCTACATACAATATGAGGAATGTAGTTATGTTCCCACTAACCTTCTTGTACACACAAGGTTCATCTTAATTTTGACTAAAGTCAAACTCTTTGACTGCTTCGTCAAATCTACGATTCTAGCTTCGAGATGCTTGCTTCAATCCATAGATTGACCTTTGTAGCTTACAGACTTTATTTGCAAATTTTAGATTTATAAAACCTCCAGGTTGTGTCATGTACACATCCTCTACAATATTCCCATTAAGGAATGTGGTTTTGACATCAATTTGCCAAATCTCATAGTCTAAGTAGGCTGCAATAGCAAGCATGATCCTGATGAACTTAATCATGGCAACTGGAGAAAAGGTTTCATCATAGTCAACACGTTGAACTTGTTTGAAACCCTTTGCAACCAATATTCCTTTATAAGTTTGCACATCCATCCATGTCGATCTTCTTCTGGAAGACCCATTTGCACCCCATGGGTTTTACCCCTTAAGGTGGATCCACCAAGGTCCATACCTTGTTGGTATACATGGATTCCATCTCAGATCTCATGGCCTCAAGCCATTTCTCAGAATCTGATCCTTGCATAGCTTTTAGATAGGTAGTTGGCTCATCATTTATGACTAACTCACTGCCTTCTTGAATCACAAGATATCCAAATATTTTACGCTCAAGGCGTGTCCTACTAGATCTATGAGGTTCCTATGTTACTTGAGGAATTTGAGATTCCATAACAGTTTGTGATTCTCTATGTTCCTCTTGTTCATCTATTGGTTCAATGTTTTCTTGTTGGTCTTGAACCTCTTCGAGTTCCACTTTCCTCCACTGCTTCCTTTGGGAATAAATTCCTTTTCTAGGAATACAACATTCTTGGCAACAAACACTTTGTTATCGGTTGGGTGGTATAAGTAGTGTCCCCTTGTTTCTTTGGGATATCCAACAAAATAACACTTATCAGATTTGGGTCCAAGCTTTTCAGGAAACATTTTCTTAACATAAGATTCACATCCCCAAACCTTCATAAAAGACACATCGGGACGCTTCCTGTACCATATCTCATATGGTGTCTTTTGAACTGATTTAGATGGTACGTGGTTAAGTGTAAATGTAGTAGTTGTTAGAGAATTTCGATAGAAAGAAGTAGAAAGATCAACAAAACTCATCATAGATCACACGATGTCCAGTAATGTGTGATTCCTTCTTTTGTGACACACCATTATGTTGTGGTGTTCCAGGTGGAGTTCATTGTCATACAATACCATGGGCTCTCAGAAGGTCCTCAAACTCTTGGTTTAAGTGTTCTCCACCTCGATCAAATCAAAGTGCCTTAATACTTTTTCCAAGTTGGTCCTATACTTCATTTATGAAATCCTTAAACCTTTCAAGGGTTTCTAATTTATGTTTCATCAAGTAAACATAACCATACCTACTGAAGTCATCAGTAAAGGTAATGAAGTACTGCTACCCACCTCTAGCATTTGTTCTAAAAGGCCCACATACATCAGTATGTATGAGTCCTAATAGATCACTCACTCTCTTACCTTTTCCTGAAAAGGGAGCCTTGTTCATCTTGCCCAATAAATAAGATTCACATGTCTCTAATGATAAAAGATCGAAAGAGTACAGATAACCATCTTTATGGAGTCTAGATATGCGATTCTCATTTATGTGCCCTAGATGACAATGCCAAAGGTATGTTTTGTTTGATTCATTGAGATATTGTCTTTTGGTGTTTACGTTGTATACACTTTTCTATATATCTATCAAATATATACCATAAGACATTGGGGCACTGCCATAAAAAATCCCATCTTTAGAAATAGAACATTTTCCATTCTTAATAAGAAATTCAAATTCATCCTTGTCCAAACAAGATACATAAATGATATTCCTATTAATGGGAGGTACATAATAGTAGTTTTGTAACTCTATTATCAGCCCACTTGGTAGAGATAACTCATTGGTTCCTACTGCACTGGTAGCAACTCTTGTTCCATTAGCAACACATAGTTCAACCTCACCTTTCGCTAAAGACCTACTTGTTTTCAGATCTTTCACATTTGAACAAATGTGTGATCCACATCCGGTATCAAGTACCCATGATGAAGAAGTAGTAAAGTTAATCTCAATTATGTATACACCAGAAGTAGAGATATCTATCTCTTACTTCTTCTTCCTTGATTCCTTTACTCATCTCCATATTTTGAGTGTAGAAGACTTGAACTTCAGCTTGGCGGGAGAACACTTCTCTGCCTTGCATGTGTCCTTGGACTCCATTCCACTAATCACTATCATGGAACTATCCTTCTTCATTTGTGCTTCAACATTTGTCAAAATTTCAAGCAGCTCTGACAGCGGTTTATCCATGTTGCACAAGTAGTAATACTTGATAAACATGCTATATGATTTAGGCAACGATTGCAAAATCATATTTGTAGCCAACTCTTGACCCAAAGGAAATCCCAGTTTTGCCAGAAATTATATATGCCCAATCATATTGAGAACATGGCATCTAACTAGATGTCCCTCTGCCAGTTTGCATTCAAACAATTCCTTAGGCATACATATAGTGGATTCAATAGCCACTGGCATCTTACGAATATGCAGAACACTTCTCATAGTCCTAAACCAGTTATGGAAATATGTCTCAATTAAACTGTCTACTTTCAATGATAATTTCTTTGCCATTTGATTCTACAAGAGAAAGCATTTGCATGTTGTCAAAACTCCTTTTGATTTGAATAAAACAGACGATATTTAATTAGGCCTTTAATTAATTATCACTCCCACTATTTTGTTCAAATTGATAGCCCTCACCATCAATTCGGAAGATTGCAGCGTACAACCTTCTAGTGAGCAAGATCCTAATTTCCCCTAAGTCATGGACCAACTAGGGCAGTCACCCACTACTAGATTCTTCCAGGTAGGCAACTTTTACCAATTGTATCTTATGCAACTCTTGATAGATGCCATGCACAACTCTTTGTCATGTACATCTCCATGCCTTATGGTACTTGATCCGATCAAGGTCACCTAGTTAAGTCCAACCCAAATGCAAAACAATGAATATGCACCTTATTAGGGAATACTCACATATTCACCATCACACTTCCACGAGATAGACAGTGCACCACGCTAGGGCGTGCCCACACTTAGTCGATCAAGTTTTTCATGTATGCTGCTTTTGGAAGGCATCTTAAACTTAATATTTATATTGAGGGGTTTGGTATTTATATACATATACATATCCAATCACCACATATGTAGTATGTATCATATACATGCTATATCCCACAAGAAAATATGTGAAGTGATAAAGAAAAGATTATAACCATCCTATTTGTGGTTCCTTGAGCCACAAGGAATTACAGTCATCTAGGTCTACATCATTTGCAACAACCTATTGTTAATGAAGATCTTTGCTTGGGCCGTTCTGGGTTAATCATCTCATCCTATGACTAATCGGCTCGCCTCCTAGCCAATTGGTTGGTTGTCACCAACTGATCGTTTGGCTCCTCCAAATGATCGATTTGTCGGGTCGTCTTGCCCCTCATTAGTCCACCATCCACTCATCTCACACCATCATCTAGTCATATTACACCATCACCCGATCGTCTCGGTCCCTTAACTGCTCATATGGGGGCCCATCATTCTTCGACATAATAGGAAATAAAACTATCCTAATTACACATATCTCTTTAGGAAACCCTGAGTTATATTCCGGGGGAGCAAAGGTAGAAGAGAAGGCTTGAATTATCTTGAGTTACATCTGGAATAGAAGAAAGGACGATGTATGCAGACTGAGATGCAAACAACCACAACCAACCAAGCACACACATAGGGATTTATAGGACATAACCACACTACACATCCACATCAAAACCATTTTAGGGCAATGGGTATCGATTGCATATATATACCATATCATATATGTATATAGGGATTTGTGGTGTTTAATCAGATATACATATTAGTCTGTTAAAGTATTCACATCGGATGCAATAAATAAATGGCAAAAAACTAAAATCTGATCATTTCGATTAATCCTAAAACATTAGTATGATGACTTGGCTCTGATACCACTGTTAGGTTTTGTGGGACAAAATAGGAAGCAGAAACAAAATTTATCTAACCACAAACCCATAACCAGTAGATCACATCAACAACTATGCAATAGGAAAGATGGTTTAGCAAGATATACCTGGTCCTGAGTCTTTCTCAGCGACAATACCTCACAACTTGTGCGGTCTTCAACCACCTAGTCTTCGACGACATCTATGCAACTCCTGGTATAGACCCGGACTACGGTTGACGGTCATCCTCTGGAGTGACAGAAATCTCCCGCCTCTATAGATAGTCCACACGGACCACCGAGAACTCTAGTCATCCTGATGGATAGACTAGAAGGAGTCATCCCCCTTTGTTGATGCACTTGTCACCGACACACTCTCCCAACACCAGTCACTTTTCTATAGTTGTCTTTCCCTCGTTGTTCCTCCCTGGATGGGTAAATCTTGCTTGGGCTCTCTCGATTACCAAAACCAAAGAGGACAAAAACTTTGCAGAGCAACTGATGTTCTGAGTAGTCTATTCTGAGAAGCCCCCTGTACCCCTTTATTTATAGTAGAGGGCAGGGTCAGAGTTCCCAGTTTGTGCGGAAGGATAAGGGTCTAGATTTTCCATGAACTTTTTTGTACTGTGACAAGTGAACCGGTCAATTCACAACTAAAGCGATCATTTGGGCAGGTGATCTGATCGGTTCACTAGTGAACCGATCATTTCACTTCCCAGACAGGCCTGCAATTTATTTTTCTTATTCATTTCTAATTAATGCAAAGATTAATTCTTGTCCCAATCAAATTGAACAAGTGAAATAAAAACCTTTTCTCACAAATTAGGAAAATCTAAAATTTCTCATTTAGTCCAAGTGAACCGATCATCTCATTGACTATGAGTTGATCGGCTCACCCAGTGAACCAGTCGGTTGGTGGTCCAGATTGTGCATAACACAGTCAATGTAGTCTTCAATCAATCTGAAACTCTAATCAATTGATTCAACATTTGAACTTGATGATTCTGAGTCAAATCTATTGATTGAATGTTTAATTGAGTACTAAGGCTTACAAATCTGCTGCAATGACATAATGATGTTGTGCTTTTATCTGCAATAGTTCTGACTTGGTTGCTATTTCAAACTACCGAAAGATTCCATCATCCAATTCTATGATTTATCATTCCCTTCCTTTACTAATCAAGCGCGGGTAATCAATCTAAACATCATTCATGGATAAACTCCTCTTCCAAGTTAATCCTATGTGTGTGACCCTATAGGTTGCATTTCACATTTGTAGTGAATGTCCATAACTAACTTATGACATCACAAGCAAAGAGTGGTGCCTAGTCACACATCAGTGCTACCCAAGTGAAGAGGAAAGTTGGAGAATAAATTTCAACCTACAATATGTTATTGGTGTTACAGTGAATGTATAGTTCCTTTGTCTCTGATATCCAAATTGAACTTGAGGCATGGACTTGTCATCCTCTACAAATGTTCAATCCATGTTTCTTGAACTAGAGCAATCTTCCAGAGATAAATGCAAGCTCAATATCATATATATTGACTCACATGTACATGGCATCTATTTTTGTCTCGCTTATCAAGTGGCCAGGATATAATACTCCCTTAGGAGGGAAAAATTCCATATATATCACTCACAGTCAAATCCCCATGTGTCAAAGTCACCCAATCATCACCATTATAACAACCCATGTATCAGGATTGTGTTTGATGATGTCAAAGTGTACCCAATGACATGTGATGAGTGTAGTGATAATAGGTCTAAGAACTACAATCAACGCCAATACTATAAGAGATGATCCTGACTAACTAAGTGTGGTTTCCATGCATCACTCTTACGGTGGGTCTGTCTGATACACTACTCTCTAACATGTATCTGTGTGCTTGGTTTGATATCATATATCATGATTGATGAGATTATGTCATCGACCAACACACACTCTAGTCTTTTGTGTTATTGATGTCTATGGTTATTTCCACAATAACAACCGACTAGGGACATAACAAGAATGTATACTCTTAACATCCGTATGATCTCATTGTTCAGGTCCTTAACCTGAAGACATACATCATTGAGTAATACAATCTTTTAGACATCTAACATGTTATATCATTATCTCAAAACAAATTAAACATATAGATAGAAATTGCCTTTATTATTATTCAAATTGTTTACAAAGTATGCCATTACAATCATCATATGACTGGCTATATCGGCATACATACCAACCGATTGATTATATGGGATCATTCCCATCGTCAAAAGGGAACCAATATATTCTATGTGTTGTAGACTACATCTTAAAATGGGTAGAAGCTATTGCTACCCAAACTTGTGACTCAAAAGTTGTGATCAAGCTATTTGAGAAAACCATTTTCCACAATTTGAGGTCCTACACACCATCATAAGTGATGGTGGATCCTACTTCAGTGAAAAATAGTTCAAAGTTGCATTGAAAAAGTACAAAGTCAAGAACAAAGTTGCAACACCCTACCATCCACAAATGTCAGGACAAGTAGAAGTATTTAACAAGCAAATCAAGCAGATCTTGGAGAAGACAATAAGTCGTATAAGGAAGGATTGGTCCATGAAGCTCGATGATGCATTATGGGCTAACCACACAATGTATAGAACACCAATACACAATGCCCTACAGATAGATTTATGGGAAATCCTACCATATCCATGTTGAACTAGAGCACAAAGCCCTTTGGGCTATCAAATTTCTGAGTATGGATCTATACAAAGAAGGAAAGAAAAGATTTATCCAACTCCAAGAAATGGAAGAGTTGAGGCTGCATGCTTATGAGAATGAATGAATCTATAAGCAAAGGACTAAGGTGTGGCATGATGCCCACCTGAAAAACAAAGATGTGCATGAAGGGGACAAAGTTCTTCTATTCAACTCCAACATAAGGTCATTTCCTTGAAAGCTCAAAACTAGATGGCATGGCCCCTTTTCTGTAGTGAAGATATATCCATCTGAAATGATGGAAATCTCTAGTGATAAGACTGACACATTCAAGGTGAATGGACACATGGTAAAAAGATACTATGAAGATGATGCCTTTGTAAGAAGGTCAGAACTAAGTTTGGTGGAACCCAATTCAGCAACAAATGAAATACACAAGAAGTTGCCAACATAGGCCAAAGGAGGATGAGAATATAATGGGAGATTCAAGCTAAAGTTTTAAACTAGCTCTTCTTGGGAGGCAACCCAAGCATTTCTTGCTTTCTTTCATACTTTAAAATTTCCTTTATCTTTTGTTTCTAGTTTAAGCTATGAGCATACTTATTTCTGAACTTTCTCTCTCTAAGTATTTTGTTTTCCTCTAAAGTGGAGAATGTAGTATGATATGTCTTCATATGGCCTTTAATGAAGTGCACTGGGGTGGATTAGTTCAAAACCTAAAAGTCTATTTTTAAAATCCATGCATCACGTGAAATGCCTTTTAGCGTATCACGATTGCGACATATGATTCACCAGTTTTGTGTCTCGACCGAGACATGCATCTCGACTGCAACAACCGGCACAGTCGTGAAAACTGTCACGATCACGACACATGTTGAGTATAAGAGAGGGAAGTTCTAGCAACTGTGTTTTCTTCTTTTCTCTCGCTCTCTCATGTCGAATACACTCTGAAGAATACTAGCACGAAGGAATTGAGAAGTCGCAATGAGGCAAAGGTGCCAAAAGATGTTCGTGGAGGACTAAAACACTAGACATCACCATTGTGGTTCTATTTCTACCTTCACCAGTCTACTTTTGACCTCCCCATTCTATTCGTGTCTCAAACTCCAGGAAGGTACCACTTTATCTTCTCCCTTTCTAATACTTTCCTTTTATTTAATTGCACCTTTCCGCCTCTTTCTTCTCGACGCACTAGATCACCATTTTCCTAAAACCCTAAATCCCACCCATCATGGTCGCTCCCTTTCCGCAATCGTAGCTACGATCACTAAGACTTTGATCTGATTCACCATCATTCCAGCATCTACAACTATCTCCACATTCTTAATCTCTTTCTTGTCTCTTTCGTCTGGTGTTGCAATCACGACAATCCACAGTCGAGACAGTCATCTCAACTGTGACACACCCCATTTTCTTTTGCACTTTTTGACCTGTCGTGGCATGTGCTGCGACCATGACACTCCTCCCGATCGCTACAATGCATATCTGACAAGTTAAAATTTTGGTCGTGACGTGCCGTACAATCTCGACCATGCTTATTTCCACCCTTGACCACTCACCTTCTTGATTCCCTAGTTCTAAGAAGGTGTCACAATGGCAACAGTTACTAAAATTTTTACAATCGCAACATGCTCTCCTTTGCATTCCTGATTAGTCTGATCACGACGATCAAGCTTTCTCAGCTAAATATGGAGCATGTTTTACACGCTTTATGGTCGTGACATGTCTGATGTCGTGATCGTGACAATTACATATGTTAATTTCTTTCTTGACCAACACTATAAACACAAACACAAACACAAACATATAAATGGTAAATAATGTCATGGAAAACATTGAATATAACATCTCTGACAAGCCCCTGTTGCTAAAATTTCAGAATGTCGACCTTGATAGAAGATACCTTGATGAAAAAGGCAACTTCTATGAAAGGGGCCAAAGAAACCCTTGAGAAAATCACCAAAGCACTAAATGATCAACTGAATCTATTACCTACAAAGAAACTCAGGATGGAGCTGATCAAAGAGAAGTATGAGAACATCTTGAAACCCAAGATGCCTGTGGAGTCTGAGGAGTCCCAAGGGACTGTAGAGACAAAACTTCAGAATACATGCCTGAAGAAGAAGAGCCCAAGTGCAAGGGAAAGAGAAATGTCACTACATCAGTAGAAGCTAAGGCTAAAAGGCTGAGGAAGGCAATGAAGGTTAAATCAGAGGCCCCAAGACATGAGGCTGACTCAGGGTAACAAAATAAAAGAAACAAGTGCAAGGAGTACAATGATAGGGACATCAACAACTTTTGTCCCACGAGATTCAGTGCACAAGTTTTGGTGTGAGATGATATGGACAACTAAGGTGTTCAAGATAAGAAGATATATGAACACGGAAGACTTTAAGAAGCTAGGAATATATGACAGGGTAATGGATTTCCTCAGAGGAGCGAACCTGCACCGCATTGGCTCTGCAAAGAATATCTCTCTAACAGAACTCATTATCGTGTTCATATCTTCTATTGAAGTAGTAGCCTTAGATGATAGAGAGAGAGGAAAGAAGACAGGGGAGACTTCAAGCTACAAGTAATAATGGGTAGGAAAGAACACTATGTGATAGAGGCAATCTTGAATGAGATCTTCATCAATAACGATGAAGAGGCAAAGGCTTGCTCGGCAGCATAGGGGGACAAGACTACTATTGGGTATAACATCCACAAGATGTGGGAACAACTATTAGGAGAATCTTCTCATTGCCCAAAGAAATCAAAGGTGTAACAAATCTCCTCATGCTTCATCAAAGTAATCCAGAAAATAATTTCCAACACGATCTTCACACGATCGAAGACAGGGGGTGTCCAAAGGAGACATGTTCCTAATATGATCAATGCTGAACAAGAGACTAGTGAGTATAGCAAGGCTCCATATAGAGAAGTTGGCAACATCTGTAGGGAAGGATGCTAAGAAAATGAAAGATCTATGCATGTGAGGGAAAATAACTCAGATTGGCTCCCATTTCCTACCACTTGAACAACTTAGAAGATACAAGGATATGGACGGGTACACAAAGTTAGATATTAAGTACCTTATAATTGTTGTCATTATAGTACAAAAGAATAATAAGCACTTCTACAAGAAGTCTTATTAAAACAATGCTACTCCCCCTCCCAGAGATGGCATATTGTGATGCCCACACATTGCTCCCAACTGAAGAAGAAATCGATAAAATGTACTCTAGCACCATTAGAAGGGGAGCAGATGATAAGCCATCAGTCGGGGCAACATCAAAATCCAAACAAGTGCTAGAAGCAGAGCAGCGCAAGCCAGAGAAGAGAAAAAAGCTTGAAACCTGACTACATCAAATAAAGAGAATAACTTCAACCCTCTAGGAGAAAATAAATTGCCAAGTGACCGGCCTACTCGCGCGACCTAAAATTGGAGGCAGATTTGAGGTAGTCGAGCTTTTACATTTATAAACCCGAATCCTTCTAGGCCCCCGCAACTTTGTTTACGGGGTCGAAGTAGATATATGGGGTCGAACACAGGGACAAGGGGGGTAGTGTTGAGAACCCAGAATCGACACGCTATACTCCGACAGGTATACAGAGATGATATATTCCCCAAGAGGGAAGCATAAGGATGTCTCGAACAAAACAAGAAAACTATCTCCAAGAGGAGTTACTAGAAAGATTTAAGGTTTTAGTCATTTAGCAATTTTTAGGGGTTTTCATGCAACAGAAATAGAAAGATAAAATTAGAGCTAGAGCAAGGTACGAAGGACAAAACTACTGCAAAGCAAGCGGCACCAGTAACACCCTGCACCCCTCCTCTCAGAGCGGGCACCTCTAACCAAGCCTCGGCACCCCTCTCAAGATTGCTGGGCTCAAAGTTAGAGTGGAATGTTACCGATACAACTCCGTTCCAGGCACTCTCATACTCCAAAATCGGACCAAACACTAGAGTCACAACACAACTCTCGAAGTTGTTGCGACGGGAAAACACGATTCGGTAGCTAAGCGAAACATGATCCAAACATGCAAGCTAGAGTTCAGATATCAAGCATAGCAGTCATCCAACATATTGCACCAAGCATAGAGCAGCAAGTAATTAAGCATTTCCATTTCTATAAACATTAAAGGTCTTAATTACAATTCATAAGTAAAGGATTGAACTAACATACTTAAAGATAAGTATCACCTTCTTGATGTAGAAGGACGATAAGCTACAGTAACCATCCCGCCCGATATCGGTCAGAGCCTAGCCCGATACAGCCGTGTCGGGCGGCACACCCTCTCGGGCATCACACCGCGACGGTTAACTGTATCGCTCGAGGACCCCAGCCGATACACTCAAGTCGGGCGGCACACCCTCTCGGGCGGCACGCATGACGGGCAAGCGTATCGGGTTCAATATCGTATCGGGCATAGAGCAACCATTCCTATATCGGGTGTTCGTGTCGCGCATCAGCGTCGCCGATATTGGCCCGCAGTATCGCCCGGGACAGTCCTAAGTGAACCATCCTTTCCCTCTCGGGTGAGGAAGGGCTCACCTAGTGTCGCCCGGCACGAGCACTGGGGCGTGATACACCTGCTCTCGTAGCTCCCTCCGAAGATCACTCGACTGTCCGAAATATGAACTGACCAAGCCGGCTAAGCTGTCTTTTCGGCTCCCTGTAGATGCTATTTATAGGCAGCTGGTCGGGAGAAGATATGGTGCTCGAAGCGCCACATGTCCTCTTTACCGCCGCTTAGTTGGTGGTCGGCTAACGCAAATATCGCCCGGCACAAGGATGTCGGCTGTCAGGCGTTGTGGCGAGAGGCGCCTGTCGGTGGGTGGCCGATATCGCGCGGCACACCTGGAGTAGTCACGGCGTGTTCGGCTCCCTATCGGGTAAAGAGGTGTGTTGTCCATCGGTGCCTCCTCACGTGGCATCCTTGCGTCGCGCGTCGTCGTATCGCGCTAGCCTGCCGGGCAGCGTGCGTATTGGGCGTCAGGAGGCCGAAACAGACTTGGACTTATTTGCGGACCGGAACGGCCTTATTGGTGCTAAATGGGCCAAAATAGGAGGAAACTCTGCAAAAGATGGAAATATTGGACTGAGAGCATTGCTTGGCTAATTATTGCGAAAATGCATATAAAAGAGAGGAAAATGGCATAAAAGGGCAGTTTTGATAACAGAATAAAGGCCAAAAACATCACAAAATTTGGTGTTATCAACTCCCCCAAACTTAGCATTTTGATTGTCCTCAATCAATATTTAAACTTTATTTAGTGATACTTCTTCTTGCGTAATAAATTTCTCAGGCCGAAAGGTAAAACAAGTATAGTAATGCCTTTAGAGATAATGTTGTCTCACAACGAACAAAAGACTTCGTCTTTCTTGCCTTATTGTTTAAGTAAGATTCTTTTCTACAGCTTCGGTGAGACGTTGTTGTATGATTCCCAAGTTAGCTTCCACACCAAACAACTTTATTTTCGGGGCAGAAAGTTGTGTATAGGGTAGGCTAAGGCTTTTTGGGTTTTCTTCTTATTTCCCATCAGTCCATCCAGGTAAGGGTCCGTTAATGGGCGAGTGGTCCCTGTAGTCCAAGCCAGTTGGCTTTAGAGCAGTGATTTCACATCCTACGTACCACTGCCCCGGATCTACCATGCCTAAAGATGGGTACTTTTGGAAAACAAATGTGTATATGTATTTTTCTTTTCTTTTTCATAAGGCACAACTCTCATGCTTTTATTCACACTCATAAGGTTTCTCTCTCTTCTTTGGGATTTTTGTTGGGTAGGGGGAAACAAAGAGATTCTTGCTGTTTGGGTAGCTTTTTCCTTCTCTATACTTGTCTCTTAGCTGTTTGTGAGATTATTATATTTTTCGAAATTTTTGGCATGGAAAATCATAATCTTCTCATTTGTTTGAAGCAGCATTATCGAAAAGATATAACAGAACTTGCATCACATTAAGCACATAGAAAACAAACTTTGCAAGCAGTTGCATCAGGTTTTACTAATATAGCTACTTTGTACATATGCATGGGAACAGAGTAAGCAAAATTTTCAGAAGTTTTATTTGAGCATGTCTGTGTATACAAAAATATTTATATGAATAAGTATATGTATACATGATAAACAAAAGAATCAAAAGATTAGGTTTGAAAATTTGACAGAATTTTGTACCTCCCTCACTGGTACATGGTACCCCCCCCCAAACTTACTCCACACACTGTCCCAGAGTTGTGAAGTAGATTAGGTAAGGTAATGCTAATCCAGTGAGGGTTGGCCAACGAGCGTGTCTTCGTCAGATAGAAGCTCCCACACATATTCTCCTCTTTTGCTGTGATAATCGATTTGATGGAGCTGGTCAGGCGTCTCTTTATTCGCTATCCATTCCAGGACGTGGATGCCGCAGTCGTTGGATAATGGGATCTGTTGTGGGTTGCGGTGGCAGAACTAAAGCTCGTGCCATTTGTTTGCTTGTGTGTCCAGGAATGGTTGTATCATCTTTGTCACCCCGTCATAGTATTTCTGGGTTAAGCATTCGATGGATGACAGGGGTTCTGATGTACACGGCACTGGATGGTTCTTGTTGCCATCTGAGCTGTTGTAGAAGATTCCCGCTCGTTGTCGGGTGTACACCGTCAGGAGCGTCCAATGGTTATAATGAAGAATTGGCAGAATGATTTGTCTAGGGACTCCGCTTTCCAACTCTTCCAGAAAAGGTTTATGTGCTCCTGTTTCGTCGGCTAGGCAAACATCATTAAACTGCATAGGATGGGCTATATATGCGTGGTTGAACTTTGATTGTAATATTTGGACGCAAGTGGTTAATACAGATACCGCCAAACATCCTCCTTCTTTAACCACGTCCCTTAGCTCATCAATTGGGACTACAACATTGCCTGCCTTGTAAATGACATCCCTCGGGGTAGCATCTGCTAACTTCAGAAGGATTACATCTACCTGCTCTTGCGTGAGCGTAGCGCACGAGAAGCGGTCGAAGTTTTTTATCATCCCTTTTGTGGCTTTAGGCGAAGTAGTTTCTTCCATCCTATGCACTTTCAGCATGGTCTGCAATTCTTTATCTGCCCCGTAAGTGTCAGCTTCTGCCTCTGCTTCTCTCTCAGTGGAGCTATTGGAATGTGAAGATTCATCGTCTTGGTCATCGTCCAGCAGCCTATCTGGTACCCCTGCATCTCGGAAATAGCATATGTCTTTGATCAGCAGCATGGCGTATATGCCCCTGGGGTGATAGAAACAATTGCCCCTAAGGGCCCTCAAGTTGCCAAATGTACTGAGCACCTCGATGGCACTTAAGACGACTAAGGTGTTGTTTCTGCTTCCCTCTTTAGCCTGGACGGGGAATTCATGAATATAATAGAAGTTCCAAACGCCGCCGTGTCGTTTGTCTCCTCGCTTGATAACTCGTAGAAGACGCAGCGGTAGACGTCTTAGATTTTTGTCCTCTGGGCGGCTGAAAGCATTCCCGGAGCGTGGCACCTCGTTGCGGTTGCAGTTCAGCAGTCGGACTTTGTGGTTCCTTAAGTCTGCTACGTAGAGAAACCATATGGTGTGGTGCTTGTATGGTGCCAACATGAGGTTAGGGTTATGCTCGTCAATGTGCTGCAGCATGTTGGACACCGCGGAGGAGTCTAGTTCTCCCCACATCAACCTTCTCGCCAAGGTCGGGGTGGCGCAGTATATTTACGAGGGCAGAGGAAGCAGAAGCTAGGTGAACTGTCTCTATCCTTCCTCCCCTTCTTTTGTTGGTGATAAGGTCCTTGAGGAACTTGGCGTATGTGGGCATCTCCTCCAAAGCGTCCAGGAAGGGGACTTCAAGATGCAGTTTCCTGATCGAGTCCATGAACTTCTCATGACGCTTCTTCAGATTTGCCCTTATCAGCTTATACGGGAACGGCGGCCTTGGGGTGTAAGGATTCCTCCCACCAGGTAGCTCGTCCGAAGGCTTCTGTGCAGGCTCTTGAGCTTTTGCTTGTCCACCTTCGCCCTCTGCTAGAATGGTGCTCTCAGACCTCGGTTCAGGTTCCGGTTCGGCTTCAGCTGCGCACTCCACTGTCTTCCCAGACCTTAGTACCACCATTCTGGCAGTTTCTGGGTAGGAGAGTGTCTTTCCCGTAGGGTTCTTCATCAGTGCTGCCATTTGGGCCAATCGTTGATCGACTTCCCATTGGCG
The DNA here is from genome assembly GCA_963693085.1 of Alisma plantago-aquatica. Lineage (NCBI taxonomy): Eukaryota > Viridiplantae > Streptophyta > Magnoliopsida > Alismatales > Alismataceae > Alisma > Alisma plantago-aquatica. Next base: position 1,855,922,507 of record OY856409.1, read on the forward strand.
CATCTGCAGACTCGCCATCTGGTGTTGCATGGAACTCTGAGCTCAGGGGACGGGAAGCGTACCCTGTACTAGTTTGCTGATGATGGTGTCCTGTCTTTTTATATAGGCGGAGAGCTAACCAAACAAGCTGGGCTGGCTCGCCCTCTCACCTCGGCCCTGACATTCACCTTCAGGAAGAAACTTCTCACAACAAGACATGGTATCGAAACTCGGTGGAGCAGGTCAGCTTTTAGGGTTCCTGTAAGAGCATTTAAAATCAAGTCAGAAAATTGAATTATCTAGTCTAGGCTAAGAATAATAGCAAGGAAAAAGAAAAAGAAAAAGGGTGCTGTCAAACTCATTTCTAAGATCGAGGCACGGAAGTATAGTTAGTGGATTCGGATTCGTCTACAGTACCGTTTTTGCCTTGTCCCCGACAACGGCGCCAAAAAGTTGACCGGCCTAAATCGCGCGTCCTAAAATTGGAGGCAGATTTGAGGTAGTCGAGCTTTTACATTTATAAACTCGAATCCTTCTAGGCCCCCGCAACTATGTTTACGGGGTCGAAGTAGATATACGGGGTCGAACACATGGACAAGGGGGGTAGTGTTGAGAACCCAGAATCGACATGCTATACTCCGGCAGGTATAAAGAGATGATATATTCCCCAAGAGGGAAGCATAAGGATGTCTCGAACAAACCAAGAAAACTATCTCCAAGAGGAGTTACTCGAAAGATTTAAGGTTTTAGTCATTTAGAAATTTTTAGGGGTTTTCATGCAACAGAAACAGAAAGATAAAATTAGAGCTAGAGCAAGGTACGAAGGACAAAACTACTGCAAAGCAAGCGGCACCAGTAACACCCTGCACCCCTCCTCTCAGAGCGGGCACCTCTAACCAAGCCTCGGCACCCCTCTCGAGATTACTGGGCTCAAAGTTAGAGTGGAATGTTACTGATACAACTCCGTTCCAGGCACTCTCATACTCCAGAATCGAACCAAAAAACTAGAGTCACAACACAACTCTCGAAGTTGTTGCGACGGGAAAACACGATTCGGTAGCTAAGCGAAACGCGATCCAAACATGCAAGCTAGAGTTCAGATATCAAGCATAGTAGTCATCCAACATATTGCACCAAGCATAGAGCAGCAAGTAATTAAGCATTTCCATTTATATAAACATTAAAGGTCTTAATTACAATTCATAAGGATTGAAATAATAGAATTAAAGCTAAGTATCGCCTTCTTGATGTAGAACGATGATAAGCTACAGTAACCATCCCGCCCGATATCAGTTAGAGCCTAGCCCGATACAGCCGTGTTGGGCGGCACACCGCGACGGTTAACTGTATCGCTCGAGGACCCCGACCGATACGCTCAAGTCGGGCGGCACACCCTCTCGGGCGGCACGCATGATGGGCAAGCGTATCAGGTTCGATATCGTATCAGGCATAGAGCGACCATTCCTATATCGGGTGTTCGTGTCGCGCGTCAGCGTCACCAATATCGGCCCGTAGTATCGCCCGGGACAGTCCTAAGTGAACCATCCTTTCCCTCTCGGGTGAGGAAGGGCTCACCTAGTGTCGCCCATCATGAGCACTGGGGCGCGATACACCTGCTCTCGCAGCTCCCTCCGAAGATCACTCGACTGTCCAAAATCTGAACTGACCAAGCCGGCTAAGTTGTCTTTTCGGCTCCCTGTAGCTGCTATTTATAGGCAGCTGGTCGGGAGAAGATATGGTGCTCGAAGCGCCACGTGTCCTCTTTACCGCCTCTTAGTTGGTGATCGGCTAAAGCAAATATCGCCCGGCACAAGGATGTCGGCTGTCGGGCGTTGTGGCAAGAGGCGCCTGCCGGTGGGTGGCCGATATCGCGCGGCACACCTGGAGTAGTCACAGTGTGTTCGGCTCCCTGTCGGGTAAAGAGGTGTGTCGTCCATCGGTGCCTCCTCGTGCGGCATCCTTGCGTCGCGCGTCGTCCTATCGCGCTAGCCTGCCGGGCAGCGTGCGTATCAGGCGTCAGGAGGCCGAAACAGACTTGGACTTATTTGCGGGCCGGAACGGCCTTATTGGTGCTAAATGGGCCAAAATAGGAGGAAACTCTGCAAAAGATGGAAATATTGGACTGAGAGCATTGCTTGGCTAATTATTGTGAAAATGCATATAAAAGAGAGGAAAATGGCAGAAAAGGGCAGTTTTGATAACAGAATAAAGGCCAAAAACATCACAAAATTTGGTGTTATCACCAAGCCCCTACCCCTGGAAGGAGAACCTTATGACTGTGATGAAGGGTTCTTAATGCACCTCCTTCTCTACATGCTTCCACTAAAACAACTAAGGCAGCCAAAGAACCTAAGGCCATCTAGGAAGTTGAGCAAGCCAACCATCCCTCTATCATCCACTCGGAATAGCCTGAAGCATCATAAGAAAACAATCCAACGTCGATGTACATGATGAACCCATGCTAGGATTGCTTGAAAGAAGACCAATAAAGTCCCATGAGCCAACAACAGAAACAATGGTGATAGATGACTGACAACAACCATTAATGTTTAGCGATGTCCTTGAACATCGATTTGATGCCATGTAGGTGTAGGTGCAAAGATGTTCTGGAACCAATTCTCTTATAAATACTTTCCTTGATGCACTAACTACACAGGTACAAAGCTTGAATGCAAAGACTGAGTCACTTCCTCAGTTCATGCAAGAATTGATCAATCACCAGACAATGATGATGAGGGCTATAAAGTCCATCTCAGAATAAATGGCAGACCTCAAAAAAGAGAGGGACAACATACAGGTTGACAAGGAAATGTTACAAAAAGGGTACGAGGAGGCATTGCAAGACCGGAAGATCAAATGCAGATGCCTAGAGGAAGAACACAGAGAGATGGAGGTTGAACGCCAGGAGCTAGAAGATTGGCAAAACTAAAAAAGGGAGAGGCATATGGCGAGCCCCTCACCATCTCAAGATTCCTCAAGCCCCTCAAATCTTGATGACAAGAATGACAACATTGGTGGAGCAGGTGCACCATCAGCACCTAGAGACAAAAGTGCAAACACAAAGACCGACCAATGGGAGGGGCCCAAAGTAAAAGAGGTGCCACTTCAACATGAAGATCAAAAGGGTGCTGGCAGGACAAAAAAATACTCTAGCATGAAAGCTCAACCTAAACTATGCACCCTCCACAAAGAGCTCCCAAGAAGTCATCACTATCACTAAGGATCTCCACCCTATCATCACTTACAGGCTTTAGGAGATAGTTAAAGCCGCTACTACTGAGTTGGACCACCCTGATGAGGAAAGTAGTGGAAAGATGATGAGTTTTGTCGATGAATCCACATTGCAACGTTGTATACAAGAGTTGGGCATGTCCATGAACAGCGACGAGCTCTACTTTGACTTTGGGGAGCACAACGAGCACCACAATGACATATTTGAATGCAAGATGGTCGCCACTTCAGCATCACTAAATGAGGCAGTACTTGAACAACCATAAGAGGCAAATCTTATACTAGAAGAATATATCATGGAAATCACCACCAAAAACCTAATGCAAGTAGAGCCTAAGGGGAAGAAGATAATTGAAGATCCATTTCTTGCTACCCCAGATCAGCCTACACCAACTCCCGTTGCACCGACTTATCATGTACAAGCAACTGGTGAAGGAACATCTAAAATATGATGAGGTCAGCCTCGCTTCATTCTTTATCAATGAGCCGGTCATGAAGCGGAGGCCACCTACTGGTAAGGAAGAATTAGGCATTTCTCCACCTCTACCATGCAAGATGGAGGATATGGACATGGCCTCACTATCAATAATAACATGCAGGGATGTTCATGTCTTGGCAGATGTGCTAGATGATAACCTTCCAGGCATGGACATCCTGTATCATAACAAAGGACAATCTCTGACTAGGGAACACTTCAGAGGAGTCTTTTTGAAGACAGCATGAGTTCACAAGAAATTATTTAAAGTGTTTTATACAACACTGCTAGAAGAGTTCCTTCATGTTGATAAGGTTCAAGTGGTTTTTAATGGCACCACTCATATGGCAGACATCTATTCAATCAAAGTTATAATTCTTGTAACATCCCTGACCTGGGTTATGAGTTAACCCTAGGTGTTTTGCCTAAATATGTAATTAAATCTTTGTGATTAACTCTGAGCATGTAATTAAGTTTCTCAGAAACGTATATTTCAGTATTTGCTCCTTTTTATTTAAAGTTGTAGCATTGTTTTGATATACAGGGACCTATGTGCAATTTACCCAGTTAAAAGGGTTAGTTTGCAATTTTCACATGATGAGATGTTCCTCTGATGTTGAGACATCATGAGAATCTCTTTGGCAAAGTTTGAGGGATTTCCCAAGCGAGAGCACCAAGGTGCAGCTGTGGAAGCAATCCCAGGGCTTGAAACCCTAATTTGGGGTAAAATGCAATTTACCCAAATGATGGGATGCAATTTGTAAAGAATGTCATCTAATGTATCTTTTTAGACTTTTGCCATCATTTATAGAAGAAATGATGAGGAATTCACCTCAATTGAGTTATCAAGTTAAGAAATAGGCTTTGTGATTGAATAATCAGGGTATATGTGCAATATCCCTTTAAGTATGAACTTTATTATTAGATTGTTCTTCCTTGCCTTCTTTTCTATAACATTAAGATAAGGTTTGTCCTTAGAATAAAGAGGAAGGGACGAGCAAGTAATAAAGGAAGGACTTAGTTGGAATTAAGGGAAACTTATGAACTAATGTTAAAAATCCTACCCCATGTATATAAGCCCTCCTTCCCTTAGTTGCAAGGGAACTTAACCTTCGTTCCCTTACTGTTTCATTTCACCAAAGACGACCAAGGACTGCCTTGGAGCTAAGGAGGACGAACAAGGGGTGCAAGGTAGGTTTAAACCCCTCTTCTTGCCTAATTCCATGGTTAGAATTCGAATTCAAGGTCATCTTCATGGCTAATTCTCGAAACTCTATCTTTCTAGCCGTCTCTTTTCATCCTTTCTTGGAGTTTTCACCTTGGCCAACTTGTGGGAACTCAAGGACGCCATTAGAGCTTGGAGCTTGAAAGCTTGGAGCTCAAGAAGCAAGCTTTAGGCGGGTTTTATAACTCTAAACCTATGCTTTACTATGTGCATCTTTATATGCGATTTGATGATAGCTCTTAGTATTTCCCTACTTTTCCCTGCTATTTTGCAAGCAAAACCGTGGGATATCTGTACTGTTCTTGAGCTAGAAGATGAAGGCGTGATTTCCAAGAAAAACCCACCGCTTTTCTTTTCCTTAAACGGTCCTAACAGTTTGCTCTCTCGGACTCAAGACCGCGAGGTGAGCAAACGGTCTCGAGACCGTGAGAGGGCTCGCGGTCTCAAGACCGTTTGGCCCCGTTGACCGAGCGTGGACCGTATAAGAAATCTGTTCCTAATTATATAGGCTAATTACCCTCAAAATTTGAGAGACTAACTCCAAATGAATCGGGAGATATGACATTTTTAAGTCACAACTTTAAATGAATTAATTGCTGATTCTCAAACGGTCTGAAATTGCCTTTTTGGGCAAACGGTCTCAAGACCGTGAAAGGTCGTTGACTAAGCGTTGACCGTATGAGATTACTGTTCAAAATTATGTTAATTAACAACTCACCAAGTTTGATGGTCTAATTCCAAACGGGCTAAGAGTTGAAGGGTGAATGCTAGGGCTAACCCTAGATAAAATCAGTACTGAAATTATGGTGACCTAATTAGGGTTTTTAGGGTTGATTGACCTAAACGGTCTCAAGACCGTTTGGGGGTCACCAAACGGTCTCAAGACCGTGAGGGAAATCAACCAAGACCGTTTGAAGGTCTAGGGTTGAGTATTTTTGACCAATTGAACACCCAATTGCAAATAAGTTAGTAATTTAATCAAAAAAAAAATTCTGTTTGTGGTTCAATCATGGTTCAACCCCTATCAAATCACCTTAGACTTTGATAAAATCTTGGGCAAACGGTCTCAAGACCATGTGGGGTCCACCCACATGATCTCAAGACCGTTTGGGCCAAGTTTGGGCCCAATTGGAGCTCAATTGAAGGGTTCAACTTTGTGTTGATGCACACTGTTGAGTGTTGATGGGTGAACATTGATAGACCCTAATTGAATCGATTTCAACTATAATTGGTTAACCATTATGGGTCAATTGAATGACCAAGTGATCAAGCATAATCTTAATTGACTAAATCCATAAGTGGTCAACATAGATTTGACCATTTGAGGGCTTCAACATGGGTTGACATTATCGGTTGCACCTTTGAGCCTTGTTGAAGGACCAAGCGGCTGAGACCATGAGAGCCTCGCGGTCTCAAGACCGTGAGAGGGCTCGCGGTCTCAAGACCGTGAGAGGGCTCGCGGTCTCAAGACCGTGAGGGGGCTCACGGTCTCAAGACCGAGAGGAGGCTCGCGGTCTCAAGACCGCGAAGGGCCTCGCGGTCCTGAGGTCAAAGAAGGGCAAACGGTCTTCATGACCCTCGCGGTCTCAACTCAAATTGGTCTTCGCGGTCTCAACTTTAATTTGAACCAATGGGAGGCTTCGCGGTCTTGAACCCTTGAAGAGGCTCACGGTCTTGAAGCCTAAGGGGGCTCGCGGTCTTGGAGTTAGAAAGAGGCTCGCGGTCTTGGAGAGTCAAAGTGGGCAAACGGTCAACACTTTCAACCAATCTCAACCCAATTGATGATTAATGATTGAAATCAATCAATGTGACTCAAGGTTGACCACATTCAATCATTTGATGATGTAAATGGTTCAATGTTGCCCAAATAAAACCCTAATGATAATCTAGGATAGTAAGGGATTATTTGACTAAGGTTTTTGACCAGGATGATGATCAATGGGGTGAATTACCAATATACCCCTGAAGGGTCAATTGAGTTATACCTTGCTCATTTCAAACCCTAATTACATGAGAATGATGTTTTTAGTCATAATGACTCTATCTAACCTGATCTAGTCTAATGTTATCATCAACCATTAGTATGATGAAAGAGAGAGTACTCTAGAGAGAGAAAGTACCCTAGAGAGAGAAAGTAACTCTAATCACTTAATGGTGATGTTTTTGGCTATGTAAGCCTATGATGACTCAACCCAACCTGTTTTAGAGTGATGTTGACATCACCTAACCTTATGATGAGAGAGAAAGTACTTCTAGAGAGAGAAAGTACTTCTAGAGAGAGAAAGTACCCTTTTTAAATGGAAACTCAATTGAAGCATCCCCAATACACAGAAATGAGCATAATTAAGGTATGATCCACCTGTGTGAGATCATAGAAACCCTAATTATGATAAATGATGAACCTTTAACTAATCCAAGAGCATCAATGAAGATGTTACTCATACATGATGATGTTATGAGTTTAATTCACCTTGATGTGAATAGTAAACCCTAATTCAAGGGTAATGGCATGCTTTTGAGCAATAAACTCTATTTGAATAGAATTAAAGATTTAACTCTTATGACAAAAGTAGGAAGTACATTCCTTATTGTTGTATTACCTTTATCAGATGTATTAACCATGCAGGTTCTAATATCAAGGTAATCATATCCAGGTATGGATGTTGATGTTATATTCATTGAAGGCATGTTGTTAGCCTTATGAATAAGTAAAGTAATCTGATGCCTTGCCAGTGGCATCCTATGCTGATATTGGGCTATGAGAGCCATGAATACCATCAAGGTCATGCCTTAGAGATGACTTGTGATGAGGATAATGAGAAATGATGATTGATATAAGTTAGGCATGTTACATTTAGTATTCTTCTTTTATAGCTACTATGCTATTATAATTGTTTGAAGGACAATGTATGCTGTTAAAGAATACTGAATGTACCTAACTAATCAAGAATAATGTAGAGCCCTGATCATAGATCCATCATTGTCAGAAATTAAGTGATGGTGAAACAGGTTTTCCTTAGGGAACTCCTGGAGCACATACTTTTGAGTATGTGGGGTACATGGATGTGTAGAACCTTACATCCTAGTGTAGGAAAGTGATGTAGATGTGTAATCCATCCATCCTTCACTATAGTTCCATACCGTATCAGTGGTAGGTAAACATGAAACCTCTTGATGACGAAGACAGCACAGATATCCGTATCAGTGGTAGGTAAATATGAAACCTCCTGATGACGAAGAGAGTACAGAACGCCACTGTGACTCTAGAATAGCGAAGGACCAGTTTACCCTGGTGAGCTATGATAGTAGAGACACGAGATGTCCTACAAGTGATCCTCTTACTGACTGAGGAAGGTGAAGGTCATGAGAATCCGGCTCTCTTAATGACCTATGTATGATACTGATGCGGCTTCTCAGCGATCAGTTGGAGTTTGAGTGGTAAGCCTCATCTCCACAGGGCATAATGTTGTTTGTAAAACATAATAAACCATGTAGTATAACTTGTTAGAGATGACTCCAAGTTAGTTGATTGATGTTACATTGCAATAATGTTGATATTCTCCATATCTCCTAATTTGTAGAGATCTTGTTATATCTGCAACTGTTATAGAATGCTTTGAAGGCTTTACTGTTTAAAATAATCTTTGATGTTATAATAAAGCTTCTGGCGAAGAGTTATAACTCTCGCTGGGACAATTATGTATAATTGTCTCACTCCGTAGACTTCAACTTTTTAGGTGGACGTCGGAGACGAAGAAACCAGCCTACAGGTGATCAGTCTCAGCAGCAGCAGCACCAGGGGCAGCAGTAATCTCAGGTGGAGATTTGTCCTGCCATGTGGTGTAGTTAGAGTCAGTCCTATGTGTCCTCTGTACTCTCAGGTCTTGGAGTCTTGTGTTATGTGATCTTGAGATTTTGTATCTTGATGTATATAATTACTCAAGAAGTAATTATCCTGAGATGTAAACAGTTACCTCTCTTTATGAAAGGAGTTTTTATGGATACAAGTTCTTATCTCGAAAAGTTTTAATTTCCCGTGATTTTTGTCTTCCGCTGATTACCGATTCACTTCCGCTAAGTTTTAATCGTGTTTATGTCATGGTTTGGAGATCAGAGCCCACAATTAGTGGTATCAGAGCTCCAGGTTCAGTTGAGTCTACAGAGGCATAGGACTTAGGATGTCGAGTCTACCTTTAGTACTCCTTCCTTATCTAATAGAATCTTCTGCTCCTCAGGAGAAGAAGATACATAAGAATGTCAGAACATCACGATGAGCACGTGGCAGAGAGTAGTGCTAGTGCACCTCGAGGCGGTGCAAGAGTTCCGAGAATAGAACAACCTGCACCTGAGTCGCCAAGAGAGCCACCCCAGTTCGACCCAGCTGACATGAGTGATCCAGCTGTACAGACGATGTTCGGGCAGTTCATGACTGCCATGACACATATAACCGATAGGATGCCCATTCCTGCACCTAGGGCACCTGTCCAGCCTGAAGTACAAGGTATTGGTAAGACATTCGAACGACTTCGTCGTGTCGGAGCTACCGAGTACTTCGGAACTGCCGACCCTGCAGGTGCTGACTTATGGTTGACAGAGTTGGAGAAGGCTTTCAGGATTCTTATGATTCCGGAAGCTGAGAAGGTTAGACATGCTGTTTATCTTCTCAAAGGCAGTGCTGGTCACTGGTGGAACATGGAAGAGCAGAAGAGACCTGGAGTAGAGTTCTCATGGGAAGAGTTTCGTCGAGAATTCATCAATAGATATTTTTCCAAAGACCTTCCTAGATGAGAAGATCTCTCAGTTTGAGAAACTAAGGCAGGGTATGATGAACATTAGTGAGTATGAAGCTAAGTTCATGGAATTGCTGCGGTTCTGTCCGCACATGGCCGCTACGGATGAGGAAAGAATCAGAAGATTTGAAAAGGGTTTGAATTCCGATATGTCAACCCCTGTGTCTACCTTAGAAAATAGAGAAAGATTCTCTACCTTCGTTGAGTCAGTCCGAAGGATAGAGAGATCTGTGGTTGAGAAAAGACAAACCCATAAAAGATATCCACAGTTCCAGGGTTCTTCATCTAGGGATTCCAAGAAACCTAGATTCTCTGCACCTAACCCTCCACCACCCAGATCAAGTTTTCAAACTCAATGGACACCAAGCAGAGGTAGAGGGCGGAGTCAACCGCTTCAAGGGACACACAGTTCTGCATCAGTGTCAGTTACTGGACCACCCAGACCACAGCAACAGGAGAAGAGTTGCTACAACTGTGGGAAGGTGGGACACTTGATGAAGGATTGCCGTTCTAGGCCTATCGGTGTGACACAACAACCTCCGAGACAGAATCAACAGGGATCTCAGAATAGACAACATCAAGGAGCAGCTCGAGGACGTGGACAAGCGTCTCAAGCTGGATCATCAGCACCACCTCAACACCAGGCGACTGCGAGGTTCTACGCTATGAACCCACCTGAGGCAGTGGTCAATCCACGGGTAGTGGCAGGTCAGATGAAACTTTTATATTTTGATATGTCTATATCCTGTGATGTATCTGTTCTGATTGATCCGGGTGCTACGCACTCTTTCATCACTCGTGAGATGATTCGTAACTGCAATGTGACTGTTAGTCATAGAGCAGATAGTTTGTTGTTAGAGACTCCGTTGAGTGGGTCTGCCATTTTGCAGGAGGTATGTTCTCCCTGCATCCTTTTCTTTTCTGACCATCGCATTCAAGTGGACCTTATACCACTTGATATGCAGGGGTTTGATATAATCCTTGGGATGGATACCTTAGAAAGATATAGAGTTGTCTTGGATTGTGAGTCCAAGTTAGCTGTGTTTGCTGATGAAAGCAACACATGGATCTTTCAAGGTGAAAGAAAGATTCTGCCTACCTGTCTTGTATCAGCTATGGTTGCTGATAAGCTGTTGAGGCAAGGATGTTATGCATTCTTAGCCCATGTGGTAGATGTTACCAAGGAAAGGACCAATCCTGCCGAAGTTCCCATAGTCAGGGAATTCGAAGATGTGTTTCCTGAAGAACTTCCTGGTATACCACCACCTCGGGAGATTGACTTTGAAATCAATCTGATTCCAGATACGAAACCCATAGCTCAAACTCCGTATAGAATGGCTCCTGCCGAGATGGCAGAACTCAAGAAACAGCTTCAAGAGTTACTTGAGAGAGGTTTTATCCGACCGAGTACTTCACCTTGGGGTGCTCCGGTCTTGTTTGTTAAAAAGAAAGATGGGTCAATGCGGTTATGCATCGACTACAGACAACTTAATAAAGTGACAATAAAGAATAAGTATCCTCTGCCGAGGATTGATGATCTCTTTGACCAGTTGCGTGGTGCAACAGTCTTTTCAAAGATAGACTTGAGGTCTGGATATCACCAACTCCGCATTAAGGATAGTGACATATCCAAGTCTGCCTTTAGGACAAGATATGGTCACTATGAGTTCACGGTTATGTCGTTTGGACTAACCAATGCACCAGCTGCATTTATGGAACTCATGAATAGAGTTTTTCGACCTTTCCTTGATCAGTGTGTTGTCGTCTTCATAGATGACATACTGATTTATAGTAAAGATGCTCAGCAGCATGAGCAGCATCTTCGCCAAGCTTTGACCTTGCTAAGAGAACATAAGTTGTATGCTAAGTTTAGCAAGTGTGAGTTCTGGCTGCCGGAGGTATCTTTTCTTGGACATGTAATATCCGCCTCGGGAATTCGTGTTGACCCTGCAAAGGTAGAATCTGTTCTACAATGGGAACAACCGAAGACACCGACGAAAATTCGAAGTTTCTTGGGGTTAGCTGGCTATTATCGAAGGTTCATTAAGAACTTTAGTTCTATAGCTTTACCTTTGACCAAGTTAACCCGGAAAGATGTTCCTTTTTCTTGGAGTGATAAGTGTCAACAATCTTTCCAGTTGCTGAAGGAGAGGTTGACAAGTGCACCTGTATTAGTGCTACCTGAACAAGGAAAAGGATATGTAGTTTTCTGTGATGCTTCCAAAAATGGACTAGGATGTGTGTTGATGCAGGATAAACAAGTGATTTCTTTTGCTTCCCGACAGCTTAAGAAACACGAGGAGAATTATCCAACACACGATCTGGAGTTAGCAGCTGTGGTTCATGCTTTGAAGATCTGGAGACATTATCTCTACGGAGAGACATTCCAGATTTTCACAGACCACAAAAACCTTAAGTATATCTTTTCTCAGCATGAGCTCAACATGAAGCAACGTCGCTGGATGGAGTTAATCAAGGACTACGACTGTACAATTGATTACCATCCAGGTAAGGCCAATGTTGTTGCGGATGCCTTGAGTAGGAAATCAGCAACATCAACCATGAATAGAGCACAACTAAACTCTTTAGTATGCTCTAGAAGAGATATGCTTATCTCTTTAAGGCAAGACAATGTACAATTGAAGGTGTCATTTCTAGCCGGTTTGTTAGCTGAGATGCATATTAAACCTACTCTAAGGGAGCAGATTAAAGAAGCACAGCTAGATGATGCTGCAGTTCAACATATAAGATCTGAGTATGGAAATGAGAAGCAAGATGGGTTTCATGACTCAAAAGATCAAGTAGCTTGTTATAATGGAAGAATGATAGTGCCAGATGTGGACAACTTAAGGAAGTTAGTCCTGGAAGAAGCCCATTCTTCCATGTATGCTATGCATCCAGGGAGCACCAAGATGTATCGGAATTTGAAGGATCTGTATTGGTGGCCTGGGATGAAGAAGGACGTTGCAGAGTTTGTTCTGAGGTGTCCTGTGTGTCAGCAAGTTAAAGCTGAACACCAGAAGCCTGCAGGAACAATGCAACCTTTACCCATATCACAGTGGAAGTGGGACCATGTGACCATGGACTTTGTTGTTGGCCTACCCAGGAAAAGCAAAGGACATGATTCCATTTGGGTAATTGTTGATAGGTTGACTAAGACAACACATTTCTTACCTGTCAAAACAACCTATTCTGCTGAAAGGTTATCAGAGTTGTATGTTCAAGAAATAGTGCGTTTGCACGGAGTTCCTGTCACAATAGTTTCAGACAGAGGCCCTCAGTTTACAAGTCGTTTTTGGGAACAGTTGCACAGTGCCTTAGGCACTAAGCTGAGGTTTAGTACGGCCTTTCATCCACAGACTGATGGACAGTCGGAAAGGACCATACAAACCTTAGAAGACCTGTTGCGAGCATGTGTTCTCCAGTTCACCGGAAGTTGGGATCTACACCTAAGCTTAATAGAGTTTGCCTATAACAATAGCTATCAGCATAGTATTGATATGGCACCTTATGAAGCCTTATATGGTAGACGTTGTAGATCACCCTTGTGTTGGTTTGAGACTGGTGAGCACCAGTTGTTAGGTCCCGACCTGGTGCAGCAAACCACAGAAAAGATTAAAGTAATACAACATAAGATTAAGACTGCTCAAGATAGGCAGAAATCTTATGCTGATAAACGTCGTAGACCTTTAGAGTTCCAGGTTGGAGACAAAGTGTATCTTAAGGTCTCACCTTGGAAAGGGGTCCTTCGTTTTGGAAGGAAGGGGAAGTTAGCTCCTAGATATATGGGGCCTTATCCAATCATTGAACGGATTGGAAAGGTAGCATATAAACTAGAGCTACCCCCAGAGTTACAAAGATTACATCCTGTGTTTCACATTTCTATGTTGAAGAAATGTCACCCAGACACCGAGTCAGTTCTACAACCTATGGAAGTAGAATTGAATGATGACATATCCTATGAGGAGGGACCAGTGTCAATCCTTGATAAACGAATTAAAAAGTTAAAGAAGAAAGATATAAGTCTTGTGAAAGTCCTCTGGAACCATCGTGGTATTGAAGAAGCCACTTGGGAGTTAGAGGATGAGATGAGAAGGAAGTATCCTGCCCTTTTCTCGTAATATGTTTTATCGATTTCGGGGACGAAATCCTTGTAAGGGGTGGATAATTTGTAACATCCCTGACCTGGGTTATGAGTTAACCCTAGGTGTTTTGCCTAAATATGTAATTAAATCTTTGTGATTAACTCTGAGCATGTAATTAAGTTTCTCAGAAACGTATATTTCAGTATTTGCTCCTTTTTATTTAAAGTTGTAGCATTGTTTTGATATACAGGGACCTATGTGCAATTTACCCAGTTAAAAGGGTTAGTTTGCAATTTGCACATGATGAGATGTTCCTCTGATGTTGAGACATCATGAGAATCTCTTTGGCAAAGTTTGAGGGATTTCCCAAGCGAGAGCACCAAGGTGCAGCTGTGGAAGCAATCCCAGGGCTTGAAACCCTAATTTGGGGTAAAATGCAATTTACCAAAATGATGGGATGCAATTTGTAAAGAATGTCATCTAATGTATCTTTTTAGACTTTTGCCATCATTTATAGAAGAAATGATGAGGAATTCACCTCAATTGAGTTATCAAGTTAAGAAATAGGCTTTGTGATTGAATAATCAGGGTATATGTGCAATATCCCTTTAAGTATGAACTTTATTATTAGATTGTTCTTCCTTGCCTTCTTTTCTATAACATTAAGATAAGGTTTGTCCTTAGAATAAAGAGGAAGGGACGAGCAAGTAATAAAGGAAGGACTTAGTTGGAATTAAGGGAAACTTATGAACTAATGTTAAAAATCCTACCCCATGTATATAAGCCCTCCTTCCCTTAGTTGCAAGGGAACTTAACCTTCGTTCCCTTACTGTTTCATTTCACCAAAGACGACCAAGGACTGCCTTGGAGCTAAGGAGGACGAACAAGGGGTGCAAGGTAGGTTTAAACCCCTCTTCTTGCCTAATTCCATGGTTAGAATTCGAATTCAAGGTCATCTTCATGGCTAATTCTCGAAACTCTATCTTTCTAGCCGTCTCTTTTCATCCTTTCTTGGAGTTTTCACCTTGGCCAACTTGTGGGAACTCAAGGACGCCATTAGAGCTTGGAGCTTGAAAGCTTGGAGCTCAAGAAGCAAGCTTTAGGCGGGTTTTATAACTCTAAACCTATGCTTTACTATGTGCATCTTTATATGCGATTTGATGATAGCTCTTAGTATTTCCCTACTTTTCCCTGCTATTTTGCAAGCAAAACCGTGGGATATCTGTACTGTTCTTGAGCTAGAAGATGAAGGCGTGATTTCCAAGAAAAACCCACCGCTTTTCTTTTCCTTAAACGGTCCTAACAGTTTGCTTTCTCGGACTCAAGACCGCGAGGTGAGCAAACGGTCTCGAGACCGTGAGAGGGCTCGCGGTCTCAAGACCGTTTGGCCCCGTTGTCCGAGCGTGGACCGTATAAGAAATCTGTTCCTAATTATATAGGCTAATTACCCTCAAAATTTGAGAGACTAACTCCAAAGGAATCGGGGGATATGACATTTTTAAGTCACAACTTTAAATGACTTAATTGCTGATTCTCAAACGGTCTGAAATTGCCTTTTTGGGCAAACGGTCTCAAGACCGTGAAAGGTCGTTGACTAAGCGTTGACCGTATGAGATTACTGTTCAAAATTATGTTAATTAACAACTCACCAATTTTGATGGTCTAATTCCAAACGGGCTAAGAGTTGAAGGGTGAATGCTAGGGCTAACCCTAGATAAAATCAGTACTGAAATTATGGTGACCTAATTAGGGTTTTTAGGGTTGATTGACCTAAACGGTCTCAAGACCGTTTGGGGGTCACCAAACGGTCTCAAGACCGTGAGGGAAATCAACCAAGACCGTTTGAAGGTCTAGGGTTGAGTATTTTTGACCAATTGAACACCCAATTGCAAATAAGTTAGTAATTTAATCAAAAAAAAAATTCTGTTTGTGGTTCAATCATGGTTCAACCCCTATCAAATCACCTTAGACTTTGATAAAATCTTGGGCAAACGGTCTCCAGACCATGTGGGGTCCACCCACATGATCTCAAGACCGTTTGGGCCAAGTTTGAGCCCAATTGGAGCTCAATTGAAGGGTTCAACTTTGTGTTGATGCACACTGTTGAGTGCTGATGGGTGAACATTGATAGACCCTAATTGAATCGATTTCAACTATAATTGGTTAACCATTATGGGTCAATTGAATGACCAAGTGATCAAGCATAATCTTAATTGACTAAATCCATAAGTGGTCAACATAGATTTGACCATTTGAGGGCTTCAACATGGGTTGACATTATCGGTTGCACCTTTGAGCCTTGTTGAAGGACCAAGCGGCTGAGACCATGAGAGCCTCGCGGTCTCAAGACCGTGAGAGGGCTCGCGGTCTCAAGACCGTGAGAGGGCTCGCGGTCTCAAGACCGTGAGGGGGCTCACGGTCTCAAGACCGAGAGGAGGCTCGCGGTCTCAAGACCGTGAAGGGCCTCGCGGTCCTGAGGTCAAAGA
Source organism: Alisma plantago-aquatica (assembly GCA_963693085.1). Lineage (NCBI taxonomy): Eukaryota > Viridiplantae > Streptophyta > Magnoliopsida > Alismatales > Alismataceae > Alisma > Alisma plantago-aquatica. The sequence continues at coordinate 1,855,938,778 of OY856409.1, forward strand.
AGGGCAAACGGTCTTCATGACCCTCGCGGTCTCAACTCAAATTGGTCTTCGCGGTCTCAACTTTAATTTGAACCAATGGGAGGCTTCGCGGTCTTGAACCCTTGAAGAGGCTCACGGTCTTGAAGCCTAAGGGGGCTCGCGGTCTTGGAGTTAGAAAGAGGCTCGCGGTCTTGGAGGGTCAAAGTGGGCAAACGGTCAACACTTTCAACCAATCTCAACCCAATTGATGATTAATGATTGAAATCAATCAATGTGACTCAAGGTTGACCACATTCAATCATTTGATGATGTAAATGGTTCAATGTTGCCCAAATAAAACCCTAATGATAATCTAGGATAGTAAGGGATTATTTGACTAAGGTTTTTGACCAGGATGATGATCAATGGGGTGAATTACCAATATACCCCTGAAGGGTCAATTGAGTTATACCTTGCTCATTTCAAACCCTAATTACATGAGAATGATGTTTTTAGTCATAATGACTCTATCTAGCCTGATCTAGTCTAATGTTATCATCAACCATTAGTATGATGAAAGAGAGAGTACTCTAGAGAGAGAAAGTACCCTAGAGAGAGAAAGTAACTCTAATCACTTAATGGTGATGTTTTTGGCTATGTAAGCCTATGATGACTCAACCCAACCTGTTTTAGAGTGATGTTGACATCACCTAACCTTATGATGAGAGAGAAAGTACTTCTAGAGAGAGAAAGTACTTCTAGAGAGAGAAAGTACCCTTTTTAAATGGAAACTCAATTGAAGCATCCCCAATACACAGAAATGAGCATAATTAAGGTATGATCCACCTGTGTGAGATCATAGAAACCCTAATTATGATAAATGATGAACCTTTAACTAATCCAAGAGCATCAATGAAGATGTTACTCATACATGATGATGTTATGAGTTTAATTCACCTTGATGTGAATAGTAAACCCTAATTCAAGGGTAATGGCATGCTTTTGAGCAATAAACTCTATTTGAATAGAATTAAAGATTTAACTCTTATGACAAAAGTAGGAAGTACATTCCTTATTGTTGTATTACCTTTATCAGATGTATTAACCATGCAGGTTCTAATATCAAGGTAATCATATCCAGGTATGGATGTTGATGTTATATTCATTGAAGGCATGTTGTTAGCCTTATGAATAAGTAAAGTAATCTGATGCCTTGCCAGTGGCATCCTATGCTGATATTGGGCTATGAGAGCCATGAATACCATCAAGGTCATGCCTTAGAGATGACTTGTGATGAGGATAATGAGAAATGATGATTGATATAAGTTAGGCATGTTACATTTAGTATTCTTCTTTTATAGCTACTATGCTATTGTAATTGTTTGAAGGACAATGTATGCTGTTAAAGAATACTGAATGTACCTAACTAATCAAGAATAATGTAGAGCCCTGATCATAGATCCATCATTGTCAGAAATTAAGTGATGGTGAAACAGGTTTTCCTTAGGGAACTCCTGGAGCACATACTTTTGAGTATGTGGGGTACATGGATGTGTAGAACCTTACATCCTAGTGTAGGAAAGTGATGTAGATGTGTAATCCATCCATCCTTCACTATAGTTCCATACCGTATCAGTGGTAGGTAAACATGAAACCTCCTGATGACGAAGACAGCACAGATATCCGTATCAGTGGTAGGTAAATATGAAACCTCCTGATGACGAAGAGAGTACAGAACGCCACTGTGACTCTAGAATAGCGAAGGACCAGTTTACCCTGGTGAGCTATGATAGTAGAGACACGAGATGTCCTACAAGTGATCCTCTTACTGACTGAGGAAGGTGAAGGTCATGAGAATCCGGCTCTCTTAATGACCTATGTATGATACTGATGCGGCTTCTCAGCGATCAGTTGGAGTTTGAGTGGTAAGCCTCATCTCCACAGGGCATAATGTTGTTTGTAAAACATAATCAACCATGTAGTATAACTTGTTAGAGATGACTCCAAGTTAGTTGATTGATGTTACATTGCAATAATGTTGATATTCTCCATATCTCCTAATTTGTAGAGATCTTGTTATATCTGCAACTGTTATAGAATGCTTTGAAGGCTTTACTGTTTAAAATAATCTTTGATGTTATAATAAAGCTTCTGGCGAAGAGTTATAACTCTCGCTGGGACAATTATGTATAATTGTCTCACCCCGTAGACTTCAACTTTTTAGGTGGACGTCGGAGACGAAGAAACCAGCCTACAGGTGATCAGTCTCAGCAGCAGCAGCACCAGGGGCAGCAGTAATCTCAGGTGGAGATTTGTCCTGCCATGTGGTGTAGTTAGAGTCAGTCCTATGTGTCCTCTGTACTCTCAGGTCTTGGAGTCTTGTGTTATGTGATCTTGAGATTTTGTATCTTGATGTATATAATTACTCAAGAAGTAATTATCCTGAGATGTAAACAGTTACCTCTCTTTATGAAAGGAGTTTTTATGGATACAAGTTCTTATCTCGAAAAGTTTTAATTTCCCGTGATTTTTGTCTTCCGCTGATTACCGATTCGCTTCCGCTAAGTTTTAATCGTGTTTATGTCATGGTTTGGAGATCAGAGCCCACAATTAGTGGTATCAGAGCTCCAGGTTCAGTTGAGTCTACAGAGGCATAGGACTTAGGATGTCGAGTCTACCTTTAGTACTCCTTCCTTATCTAATAGAATCTTCTGCTCCTCAGGAGAAGAAGATACATAAGAATGTCAGAACATCGCGATGAGCACGTGGCAGAGAGTAGTGCTAGTGCACCTCGAGGCGGTGCAAGAGTTCCGAGAATAGAACAACCTGCACCTGAGTCGCCAAGAGAGCCACCCCAGTTCGACCCAGCTGACATGAGTGATCCAGCTGTACAGACGATGTTCGGGCAGTTCATGACTGCCATGACACATATAACCGATAGGATGCCCATTCCTACACCTAGGGCACCTGTCCATCCTGAAGTACAAGGTATTGGTAAGACATTCGAACGACTTCGTCGTGTCGGAGCTACCGAGTACTTCGGAACTGCCGACCCTGCAGGTGTTGACTTATGGTTGACAGAGTTGGAGAAGGCTTTCAGGATTCTTATGATTCCGGAAGCTGAGAAGGTTAGACATGCTGTTTATCTTCTCAAAGGCAGTGCTGGTCACTGGTGGAACATGGAAGAGCAGAAGAGACCTGGAGTAGAGTTCTCATGGGAAGAGTTTCGTCGAGAATTCATCAATAGATATTTTTCCAAAGACCTTCCTAGATGAGAAGATCTCTCAGTTTGAGAAACTAAGGCAGGGTATGATGAACATTAGTGAGTATGAAGCTAAGTTCATGGAGTTGCTGCGGTTCTGTCCGCACATGGCCGCTACGGATGAGGAAAGAATCAGAATATTTGAAAAGGGTTTGAATTCCGATATGTCAACCCCTGTGTCTGCCTTAGAAAATAGAGAAAGATTCTCTACCTTCGTTGAGTCAGTCCGAAGGATAGAGAGATCTGTGGTTGAGAAAAGACAAACCCATAAAAGATATCCACAGTTCCAGGGTTCTTCATCTAGGGATTCCAAGAAACCTAGATTCTCTGCACCTAACCCTCCACCACCCAGATCAAGTTTTCAAACTCAATGGACACCAAGCAGAGGTAGAGGGCAGAGTCAACCGCTTCAAGGGACACACAGTTCTGCATCAGTGTCAGTTACTGGACCACCCAGACCACAGCAACAGGAGAAGAGTTGCTACAACTGTGGGAAGGTGGGACACTTGATGAAGGATTGCCGTTCTAGGCCTATCGGTGTGACACAACAACCTCCGAGACAGAATCAACAGGGATCTCAGAATAGACAACATCAAGGAGCAGCTCGAGGACGTGGACAAGCGTCTCAAGCTGGATCATCAGCACCACCTCAACACCAGGCGACTGCGAGGTTCTACGCTATGAACCCACCTGAGGCAGTGGTCAATCCACGGGTAGTGGCAGGTCAGATGAAACTTTTATATTCTGATATGTCTATATCCTGTGATGTATCTGTTCTGATTGATCCGGGTGCTACACACTCTTTCATCACTCGTGAGATGATTCGTAACTGCAATGTGACTGTTAGTCATAGAGCAGATAGTTTGTTGTTAGAGACTCCGTTGAGTGGGTCTACCGTTTTGCAGGAGGTATGTTCTCCCTGCATCCTTTTCTTTTCTGACCATCGCATTCAAGTGGACCTTATACCACTTGATATGCAGGGGTTTGATATAATCCTTGGGATGGATACCTTAGAAAGATATAGAGTTGTCTTGGATTGTGAGTCCAAGTTAGCTGTGTTTGCTGATGAAAGCAACACATGGATCTTTCAAGGTGAAAGAAAGATTCTGCCTACCTGTCTTGTATCAGCTATGGTTGCTGATAAGCTGTTGAGGCAAGGATGTTATGCATTCTTAGCCCATGTGGTAGATGTTACCAAGGAAAGGACCAATCCTGCCGAAGTTCCCATAGTCAGGGAATTCGAAGATGTGTTTCCTGAAGAACTTCCTGGTATACCACCACCTCGGGAGATTGACTTTGAAATCAATCTGATTCCAGATACGAAACCCATAGCTCAAACTCCGTATAGAATGGCTCCTGCCGAGATGGCAGAACTCAAGAAACAGCTTCAAGAGTTACTTGAGAGAGGTTTTATCCGACCGAGTACTTCACCTTGGGGTGTAGTTGTGCGGAAACCGTTGGCTGATGTCTCTTCGGTTGGCAACCGCTTGCATCCATTAATCCATCTCTGTGTTTCTATAAAACCAAACACCTTCCTTTGTTTTTTGTACGCACAACAGAAACACCAGACACTGTCTTTCCGTTCGTTGTTTTGCTGATGCCGCCAACTCTGGTGATTGCTGGAAGAACGATCAAAGACCTTTCACCTGAGGAGGGATTTGTGAGTACACGCTTCACTCCTCTTATTGTTGTATCATAGGAGGGTACCCGCCGTGGATTACTGTTGCACCAACATTCGTTGTTGAGTAAGGCGGCAATACTCTTAAGGATAGTGCATTTCTGCATGCCTCAACAGTCTGGTATTTCTTCTTGTTTACATTTCGTCTATTTATTACCACCATAGATTAACAATATTAAGGGTATTTACTGTTTCTACGATGGTTAAAAACATGGAAGGATTTGAAACTCCTTTCACACCGGTAATGCCATCTGCGTCAAACAACCAAGTTGTTACTATTTTGACAGTGTCACAAACTCCTCTTCTTGAAGTTTCCAAAATTGAAACGTTTGACGGTGTTCATTACAAATGATGGCAAGAAAAGGTTTTCACTACATTAGAAGTATCGAATGTTGCATTTGCTTTATCTCAATCGAAACCTGAATCTGATTATGTTGAATGGGAAAAGGCAAATTGTATATGTCGTCATGTTATTCTAAGTACTATTTCTAACCAACTATTTGATGCATACTTTCCTGTTAAAATTGCTTCTGAAATATGGGAAAGTATAAACAAGAAATATGTTTTAGAAGAGGCTTCTACGCAGAAGTTCACAGTTGCAAATTTTCTGGAATTTTGCATGTATGATGACAAAGATATAATCACTCAAATTCATAATTTTCAGATTTTACTCGATGATTTGAAAAACAAAAAGGTAGATCTTCCTGAATCGTTTATTGTTGGTAGTTTAATTGAAAAACGTCCCAATTCTTGGAAGAATTATAAGAACAATTTAAAACATAAATGAAAGATGATGTCTCTGGATGATGTGATCATACACATCCGAGTGGAAGATAAAAATCGTATAAGAGAAAAATCTGATATGAATAAGGAACTGCTTTCTTCTGCAAACTTTGTTAACCCTGATGTCAAACAAAATAATAAATCTTCTGATCATGCTAAAAATCATTGGAAGAAGAAAAAGGATAAAAGAAACAACCATAAAAACAAAGGCCGCAAAGATATAGATAAAAATAATGTTTTTTGTTATGTATGAGGAAAACCTAGTCATACTTCTCCTAAATGCAGGCATAGGAAGAAAGAAGTAATCCAGGATTTGAAGGAACCTTCAACCAACCTTGTTAGTGAGGACATGTTTGTGGCATTTGTCAGCATTGACAACATGGGATCATTCCACCAGAATGATTGGAACATTGACTCGAGGGCTAGTCGCCACATCAGTGGCAATAGAGATGCCTTCGTGACTTTCACTGAAGTGGGATAGGAGGAACACCGGGTTGTCATGGGCAACTCCACTTCTTATCCTGTGACCGGAAAGGGTAATGTCATGATCAAGATGACTTCTGGAAAAATTATGCTGATCAAAGATGTGTTGTTTGTCCCAGATATTCGTGTGAATTTAATTTTCGTCTCTCAACTTGTGAAGTTTGGGGTGAAAGTGTCCTTTGAATCAAACAAGGTCATTCTCTCCAAGTCTGGAGACTACACAGACATGGGATACTGCTCAAATGGCCTTTTTATGTTGAATGTATCAAACTCTGTTGATAATGAAATAAGTCCTTCTGCTTATATCGTTGATTCTTTTGATACATGGCACAATAGATTAGGACATATTAATTTTAAATATTTACAACACATGAAATATTTAGGTTTACTAAAGGATATTAATGGTGTTGTTAATTTAAATAATAAATATCAAATATGTGTTGAAACTAAATCTATCAAAAAACCATGTCCTCAAAATTCACATAGAAATTTTGAATTACTAGATTTAGTACACACCGATCTTGGAGATTTAAAAGGAAATCTATCTAGAGGTGGAAAATGTTTTTATATTTTTTTAGATGATTTCTCTCAATATACAAAATTATATTTAATACATTCTAAAGATGAAGCTTTTGTAATGTTTGTTAAATATAAAATAGAAGTAGAGAATCAACTTAATAAGAAAATAAAACGTCTTCACTCAGATAGGGGTGGTGAATATGTGATTGTTTTCCATTTAACGAATTTTGTATAAATTATGGTATTATACATGAATATACACCTCCATATTCACCTCAATCAAATGGAATTGCTGAATGTAAAAATAGAACTCTAAAGGAGATGATGAAATCTATTTTAATCAATTCAGTCACACCCAACAACTTGTGGGGGAAGCGATTTTGTCATCTTGTTTTCTTCAAAATTGCATCCCTAGTAGGAAGACAAATAAGACACCATATGAATTATGGAAAGGATATCCTCCTAATTTGAAATATCTCAAAGTGTGGGGGTGTCTAGCTAAAGTCCTACTAATTGAGCCTATGAAATGAAAATTGGGATCTAGAACTCTAGATGGTGTTTTTATAGGTTATGCTCAAAATAGTGCCGCATATAGATTGTTGGTTATTAGAAGTAGCAAAAATTTTGTATAACCTAATACTATTGTTGAATCTAAAAATGCTGAATTTTTTGAGCATATCTTTCCTATGAAAACTCCCCTAGAAAATTTATCTAATCCTTCAAATGAAATTTTAGAGAATATCCCAAGTACATCCAATTCTAATGATGTTATAGAACCTGATGATATAGAACCTAGGAGATCCACTAGGATGAGGAAGGAAAAGAATCTTTTAATGATTTCTATTCCTTTATAGTGGATAATGACCCTCAATCTTATAATGATGCTATTAGTTCAACTGATTCCTCTTTATGGAAGGAAGCAATTAATAGTGAGACTGAATCTATATTATCTAATCATACATGGGAACTAGTGGAACTTCCACCAGGTATCAAACCCATAGGATGTAAATGGATATTTAAAAGAAAATTGAAAATAGATGGGACTGTAGATAAATACAAAGCTCATTTGGTTGCCAAAGGATATAAACAACAAAAGGATATTGACTATTTTGATACATTTTCTCTTGTAACTAGAATCTCTTCAATCAGAATTTTAATTGCTTTGGCATCTATTAAGAAATTAATTATACATAAAATGGATGTTAAAATTGCTTTCTTGAATGGATATTTGGATGAAGAAATTTATATGGATCAACCTGAAGGTTATGTAATTTTGGGAAAAGAACATATGGTATGTAGACTAATAAATTCTCTCTATGGCTTGAAACAAGCACCTAAATAGTTGCATGATAAATTTGATAAGGTAAATGTATCATATGGATTCCATATAAATGAAGGAGACAAATGTATATATTCTAAATTCAATAACCAAGGTTGTTGTTACAACCCCAAATTTTGGGTTCCTTTGGTGATAAATGTGATTTCTCATATTAAAGATATTTGAACAAATAATGATATAAATTGGTTAGAATAAATGGATTTCATTTACAACAGCCTTGATGGTTTTGTTGTGGGCTTTATTCGCTATTGGGCCCAAATAACAAGAAAATTCAATTAGTGAATGAATAATTGAATATTTAAGAAAAGAAAAATGTGGAAACCTCTAGAAGGCAAATCCAAAGAGGGATTTCGTGACTCTTGGGTTCCTTGGGTTCCAAGGAATCCAAAGATGCATAAAGAGTGCAATAAGAAAAGAAAAGATCAATTAAATATTTCTTTATTAAGAAAGAAATTGAAAATAATGGTAAAATGTGGAAAACAAGTGGAAAAAGGTGGAATTCTGTTATTCTTGTTGTAATTTCATATTCCAAGGATTCCTAATGTTAAAAGGAATTCCAATGAGGAAAATTAAAGAGAAATAAAGAGAAATCCTCAAAAGGAAATATTTTAATAAGAAATCAACATGATAATGTGAAGTAATGCATTTAGATGCATCTAGAAGGATAATGAGTATCCAATAAAAAGGATTTCAAAATAATAGAGTTTCTTGGGATCCAATGTGTCCCAATGAAGAAAGTGGAAAGAGAAAATACCTATAAAGAAAAATAAGAGGATAATGTGATGCTTAATGAATGAATTTCATGGTATTAAAAGGGTGATATTTTCTTCTAAAGGAAACTATAATTTCGTGCTTATGAAGTAAAAGTCAAGCATAAGAGAGACTAAGAGAAAGGATTTTCGAAATCCTAATATCACAAGAAGAAGGAATATCAAAGAAATAGGAGAGAAAGAGAGAAGCTTTCTTCCTAATGAAGGAATTTGATTCCTATTAGGAAAAGACCTTGCATCTTTGTGAATGCACGTCTTGGGGTGCGAAAACCCTCCCCTATATAAAGGGAAGACCTGGGGTCGAGTAGAGGGGGTTCCACGCAACTATATCTCTCCTTCTTCGTTGTTCTTAGGTGCAAAACCCTACCCACGAAGTGGGTGCTTTCCCTGGAGCAATAGAGAGCTGAGGAGTAGTCCAGATGGGAGCCCGATGTGCCACGGTGCTGAAGAATAGCTTCTCCATCAAAACGGTGCCCTAGAACACGCACAACAGCAGCCCCTAGGCTGCAGTGTCGGACGCAAGAGAAGGATCTGTTGAGCGAGTGTTTGGCCATGTCGGCCGCAACCAGTTGGAGACCCAAGTGCGCAGAGGGGCAGCGGACCAAGGGAGAGGGTCGACAATGAGTTCTGGGGTCCATGGAGGCGATGGCTGTTCGCAAAAGGCAGCATCTTGGTGGCTAGGGCGGCAGGAAGTCGCTAGCCCGAGGAAGAAGAAAGGAAAAGAGGCGTTGGACCGTTCTGCCCTCTGCGGGTTAAAGACGTGCACAACTCAAGTAGGGACAAAAGGGTCTTTCAATTATAATTCTCAAATGGACCGCTTTGCATGAAATTGACGATGTGGCAACACGCCATTGGCTCAAACAGGTAATTCATACAAAATTCATATCTCAATATTAGTAACTCCGATTAGGACAAGTAATATATGAATTTTGATCAGGAGAACAAGAGGAGTCCAATAAAAATGATATTAAATATTGATTCCTTTCCTAATTGCAAAAGTACTATAAGTTAATGAAAAGTACATTAAAGATAAGTTAAAAACCCTATTTGTGATTAAAGGTTGAATCTAGTATGCTTAATGGGTTAATTGAAGTTCTAATAACCTGATAAAAGATAATGTTAGATTCGAACCTGATCTAAATGTGAAATTTCCTGATTTAGGGTTTTTACCTCATGTGAGAATGATTAAATATTTAGAAACCCTAATTTAGGGTCAAAGAGGATAAGATCATATTTAAGGTGAAAATATGTTGTTAAATGATGGTTCTAAGTTATTTGCATATAAAAGTTCCTAATTATGGGTAAATACCCTTAATAGGGTAATTAGGGTTTTCTAATTAATAAAAAGTGGATTTAATGATATATTGAGTTCATAAGTGATTAGACCCTAATGAACTTTGAATTAATGATAGATGTGCATAATGATCTTGTCATGGATTAAAAGGATAAAAATAATAGCTTTAATGAAAAAGAAGCTTAATGAAATTAATTAATGATTAATGTGCCTTTAATATGGAAATAGGGTTATATGTTGTTAAGATAACCTTAATATTGAAGAATAGATGAGATAATTAGGGTGTATGAGTAATGGCATAAAATTAGGTTTTAATATGGTAAAAGATGAAGGGAAACCGTAATTGCAAAACGAAACCCTAAAATGGACACAGAAGCCCTAGAAAGTGAATCCAAGTCAATAAAGTAGATTCTTAATAAAGTGTGTAATAAATAGAGTACATATTCTTTTCAGGAATTATGTGATGGTTGAATTGCTTGCTTGGATTGATTTCTTGGTTGGATTTGTTTAATGTTTGTGAAATCATCAAATCAGGTATGTGGTTACGCTTATGATTATCCCGCATTAGTTTTTTGAGGATTTTATCGATGTTTACATCGTGGCTTGAATTAATTGTTGGATGAATTTAATTCATGCAAATTATAAAGTGGATATGACTATCACATAAGATATGTACCTACTAGATCAGATCCTGGTCCCCTTTGTGGCTTAATAGTTGACCTAGTACATGGCTACCTATGGGGTAGGTCCATCAGGTAATTGGATGACTTAGTACATGGCTACCAATGGGGTAGGTCCATCAAGTCACATTGAGTTAGATATTGGGCTACCTTCGGGTAGTGCCATGCAACTCTATTACCCTATTTATTGGCTACCTGCAAGGTAGGACCATGGGGGTAAGAATCTACCTAAAGAGAGGTAGCATACAAGTCCACTGCAGGGATAGCACAGAGTTAGGGGATAGGTAAGGATTGAGTAGTATGGCTTAAAATGTAATCTTGGCTGTTAAATGATTAATTGAATTATTACATTGTTAACATATTTGCATGATTATTGTTTCCCCCACATACCAGCTTCTTGCTGACTGACGTTTTGTTTTTCAGCATTTTAGGTACAATAAAAAGTACAAACAGTAAAGTGGCATATGTGATATTAAATGAGAATTAAAGTGTAAAGGAGGATTAGATAGATTAGTATCTTTGTAGATGAAGTTTTGAAATCCCAGTTTTAAAAGGTATGCAAAGTTTTATTTTTTCTTACCATATTTCAGTATAGTTGGTAGAATTTAATAATTGTTGATGATTATTTGTCGAACCTTTGATCCGGGTTATTGGATAACGGCTCTGATCTCTTGGTCTCCCTTAAGTGGGGGTTACTGGGAGATGGGGTCGTAACATTTGGTATCAGAGCTTAGGTTCCTCACTTAACCATTAATAATTATTAAATTTTATAAACTCCATAGAACCCAAGGGAGTTATTAGAGGATTATCTAAAAGATGGAGGTGTCTAGAAAAGGATCAAGACCGGGGGCTGGCAATATTTTCCTCGGCACCGCTAGTCGGAATATGAGGACTCCCAGATTCGTGTGACTGTCTGGCCAAAGTCTTAGGGTATGATTCGAAATAAGATACCTTTAGGACTTTCTCATCTTATTCATCCCTTCTCAACTCAAATTCTATTAAGGACCTTAAGGATTAGGGTTTTCTCTCTTCTCCTCACCCTCTTGAGGTATGGGTAAGGTTAATAAGTTCTAAGGAATCCTCCATCAAATTAATGAAAAGCATGTAAATAAGATGTAATGGACATAAGCTTAATAGAGTAAGCGTAAAGGAATAGATACATGCTTAGGTCGTATGACAGGAGTTGTCATTACCCTCAGGAGAGACCTGTGGATAGACCTCCTTGGCAGGAGGATGGGTAGGGAGAGTTAGTCTTGGAGGTAGAGACCTCCATTAAAAGTAGAGACCTAGGACATCCTCCGAGGATGATGTTAACGCTAACCCTAAGTGAAGGTTAGAGAGAAATATGACATGATGAGTTAGATGTCATGGTTGACCGAGTGTTTGGTTGGACATGCATTTGGGATGCCATAGAGGTTATATGACCTAGTACCTTTGGCGACCCAACCCTAGAGAGTGTCATGCATGTTAGAGTGAAGGATAGCTCCTTCATTGATGAGGTTAGAGAATAACCCATGGAAACCCCATGAGCTTATATGAGAATGGTATAGTAGACACCCATAGTATGTCAGTAGTATGGGCAGTAGGTTGAAACCCTGCCTAGGAAAGTACGAGGGAATAGCCTACGAGATAAGTGTAAAGAGCTATGGATAACCATGAGCAAACATAGGCTTCACCATGTAGGGGTATGCTTGTGAGCTTGATCCCTCTTGGAGAGAGAACCTCTTGTAGTAAGGTTGTTTGTAGGGTTGGCTCTAGAGAGAGTAGGTAACTAAGCAAAAAGGATGTAAACCTAGACCCCGAGATATGAGGAACGGTGGGAGTTGAGGATGATGCGACCTAAGTGGATGATAGTGGTTGCCTCATTCTTGATCCATGGAGATGGATGATATCTTGGTGTCCTTTAAGAGGAACCAAACCCTTAAGAGAGAGTAATGCTTCTGGTACCTATGTGCCTATGGTATAGGTGTTTACCTGCTAAGTGGAGACAAAGAGTGCCTTAGACCCTGAGGAGGTTTAAGTAGTGAGTTGTGAGGCTTTATACCTAGTTGGTTGTTCTTGAGGAAGACTCAACTATGAGTTGTTTCTCATATAAAAGGATCATGGGAGTACATGGCATACCTTGGACATGCTTGATTCGTGGTTAAGAGATTGAGCATGCAGTTGGATACCCAAAGGAGAACCTAGGGTTCCTAGGCCTAAGAGGGGAAGCAGTGCATCCGGTGCTCATGATGAGATTTGAGTATAGTTTTGAGCATGATACTCCTCATGTGTGGAGGTAAAGGAAACCCCTTAAGTTAAGGGTATGTTTGATGAACCCCTCACGGCTAAGTGGATGACATGGGAAGGTATGATCGTGATCCAGTGTTGAGGATGAGAACAAGTATGACCTAGCATGGTTTAGTAGGTGGTCAGCTTGTTCCTTAGTAGCTTACTAGGGTTAAGCATGCTCAGGTGGATGTAAACCCAAGGAATTAGGACGTTTATGACCTGTGTTATCGAGGTGAAGTTTTCCTCCCATCATGGGAGAAGGGACCCTTTGGTGGGGTGCTTACCAGTTTTGTTGGTTCAAGTTAATCTAAAGAGGTCTCATAGGATCTTGAGAGGCTAAGGGAAAAGTACATAGTATGAGAATGAACCTGTAGACCCATAGATAACCATCTCCAAGTTCATATGGATGTGTTACCATGGAGGGAGCTGATATGGGGCTTGACCAAGGTAGGCAGGTTGCCATGACCCCTATGAAAGGATGAAAGTCAGCCCATGAATGTAGAGAGAGAGATGATGAAGGCTTGGGTAAGGTTCTAAGTTGAACATGTACTATAATAGAATCCTAAGTCTATCCTACGGTCCGATAGGGATAAGACCGATGAAAGTAGGAGTTGCCTAATTCCCTAGTTGCACATGACCATAGGGTCGGGAGGTAACAACTATCATTGTCTGAGGGCCATGGGTTAGGAGATTGATCACCTTCATGAACTCATGGGACCCAAATGGCAAATGAGTAGGGCACTCTCTGGATGCATAAGGGAAGAGGGATGACCCTAAAAGTGTCGGCACCCTATAGACCTAGAGGAGATGACCAATGATTGTGTGGTGACCCAAGTAGGATTTAGGACCAGTTTTTCATGGAAGTAACTTTGATATTGGGATGATTGTGATGAAGTGACATATGAGGCATGTTTCAACTTAGGTTTAAAGGTGTACTGGCATAGTGGGATGTACCATCTCTACTCTTGGAATAGGAAGAACTTTGTATTTGGACTGTAGCCAAATGCTTATTTCCTCTTGGTATGGGAGAGAGAGATAGGACAGTACGCATGCCATACACAAAGGATAAAGATGATGTGGGTTGGAACGTTGCCATGAGATATGGGGACAGAGATGATAACATACCCTTGTGGAGTTAATAATACATGGATGGTTTACAAATAGTAAGAGTATTAAGGTAATCATCTTGTGAGGATGTTTTAACACGAGCTATGTGGAATTTGCAAGTGGTACACGGTTGAATTCAAAAACCAAGAGGATGAGCTCAGAGTTTTCTCAATGAAGTTAGACTTAGAGCTGAAATGAGATAATAAGTGGAATACATGAAGGTGTATGTCATCAACATTACCTAATACCTAAGGATGTGAAGTGGTAATGGATGCTCGGGTTGAGATATAGCTGCCTAGTTTGGCTAGAGGAGGTTGTTAAGCTAACCCTAAGTTTGGAAAGGAGATGTGTTTGGCTAACACTCGGATGTAATGAGATATGCTGAGAAAGGTAGTGGTTGTTTGGTTAACCTAGTCCTTGATATAATAAAAGGGATGGTGGTAGAACCTCAGATGCACTTCTTTGGAAAGGAAGGTGATGAAGCCCTGATGAGTTTGGTTGAGGGTTTCTGAGAAATTGATTTTTAGGAATCAAGACGTACTGGAAATCATGATTTTAAGATCACCAAACACTATGATACTACAAAGATAGTAAGTGATGATGGTACTTTATATACCTAAGATAAAGTTGCATGTGGTATATGGCCATGCAAGATGAGGGTGAAGGACGAACACCAATAACCCAGTACATTGATATAAAGGATAAAGAGTCCCTGAAAGAGAAAGGGAGTTCATCACTATGGATGTTGTAAGTCTCCCCTTGATCAAGGAAGGTCGAGATGCAATATGGGTTATGGTAGATCGCCTTACCTAGATGACATGAGAAAGAAAGAGTACTGTCAAGGGACAGATTGGGTTGAACTACATATGAGAGAGATGGTTCAACTACACCATGAGGTTGAGTATAAAAGTTCTTGAGTTTGACCTAAAGGTTCCCTTCCAAAAGGTGGAAGTAGGTCCATGAAGAACTCGATGTTAGTACAGTTTATCACCCCTAACTAATGGTTAGTGTGATCCAGACTAAAAGGTCTGATGAGAACATATGTGCTCGTTCAGGATGATAGCTAGAGACAGTTCTTGTCCTATGAAAGATGTGAAGATAACCACCATATCCAATATCGGGATTTAAAGAAGCTCTGTAAGAGAGGTTGTGTCGGTCACCACTTCACTAAGGTGATGTTGGTGAAAGAACCACGTGATGGTTAGAAAAGGGCCACAGTGTATGTAGATGAAGTCGCTTTGATTATGCAATGGCTGAAAGGAGTCTAGAGACGACAAGAATCGTGAGCAGATGCAAAGTAGACTGACATGCAATTCACTGTGGGAGAATATGTGACATGAAAATCTGACCCCTCTAAGTTATAGCTAAGAGAGATGAGTCCCCAATGCATGGGTTCTTTTGACATGGTTTGGTGGAGAAGGTTAAGTTTCACCTTACCCCTCAGGATAAAGTAATGTGTGATGAGTTCCATGTGTCCAATTTAGAGTACTATGTGAGGTACCCCGACCATGTGCTGAGCAATGAACCTAGTGAGCCCCAAGGGAGGCTGAAATGACCTGAGTCACCTGTGCAGTTTATAGACGCCAGGGTGAAGGAACATAGAGAAAAGAATATGTGATGATAAAGGTTCTTTAGAAGTGCCATGGGTAGGGTAAAACCACATAGGGCCTAATGATGGACATGGAAAAGTCTTATCCTAAATTGTTTGTTTGCTTGATTGAATGTTAAGGACAAAATTCCTATAAGAGGGGAAGGATGTTACAACCCCAAATTTTGGGTTCCTTTGGTGAGAAATGTGATTCCTCATATTAAAGATATTTGAACAAATAATGATATAAATTGGTTCGAATAAATGGATTTCGTTTACAATAGCCTTGATGGTTTTGTTGTGGGCTTTATTGGCTATTGGGCCCAAATAACAAGAAAATTCAATTAGTGAATGAATAATTGAATATTTAAGAAAAGAAAAATGTGGAAACCTCTAGAAGGCAAATCCAAAGAGGGATTTTGTGCCTCTTGGGTTCCTTGGGTTCCAAGGAATACAAAGATGCATAAAGAGTGCAATAAGAAAAGAAAAGATCAATTAAATATTTCTTTATTAAGAAAGAAATTGAAAATAATGGTAAAATGTGGAAAACAGGTGGAAAAGGGTGGAATTGAGTTATTCTTGTTGGAATTTCGTATTCCAAGGATTCCTAATGTTAAAAGGAATTCCAATGAGGAAAATTAAAGAGAAATAAAGAGAAATCCTCAAAAGGAAATATTTTAATAAGAAATCAACATGATAATGTGAAGTAATGCATTTAGATGCATCTAGAAGGATAATGAGTATCTAATAAAAAGGATTTCGAAATAATAGAGTTTCTTGGAATCCAAGGAGTCCCAATGAAGAAAGAGGAAAGAGAAAATACCTATAAATCAAAATAAGAGGATAATGTGATGCTTAATGAATGAATTTCATGGTATTAAAAGGGTGATATTTTCTTCTAAAGGAAACTATAATTTCGTGCTTATGAAGTAAAAGTCAAGAATAAGAGAGACTAAGAGAAAGGATTTTCAAAATCCTAATATCACAAGAAGAAGGAATATCTAAGAAATAGGAGAGAAAGAGAGAAGCTTGCTTCCTAACGAAGAAATTTAATTCCTATTAGGAAAAGACCTTGCATCTTTGTGAATGCACATCTTGGGGTGCGAAAACCCTCCCCTATATAAAGGGAATACCTGGGGTCGAGTCCAGGGGGTTCCACGCAACTATATCTCTCCTTCTTCGTTGTTCTTATGTGCAAAACCCTAGCCACGAAGTGGGTGCTTTCCCTGGAGCAATGAAAAGCTAAGGAGTAGTCTAGATGGGAGCCCGATGTGCCACGATACTGAAGAATAGCTTCTCCATCAAAACGGTGCCCTAGAACACGCGCAACAGCAACCCCTAGGCTGCAGTGTCGGACGTAAGAGAGGGATCAATCGAGCGAGTGTTTGGCCGTGTCGGCCGCAACCAGTTGGCGCCCCAAGTGCACAGAGGGGCGACAGACCAAGGGAGAGGGTTGGCAACGAGTTTCGGGGTCCATGGAGGTGATGGCTGGTCACAAAAGGCAGCAGTTCGGCGGCTAGGGCGGCAGCACGCCGCTAGCCCGAGGAAAAAGAAAGGAAAAGAGGCGTTGGACCATTCTACCCTCCGCGGGCTAAAGATGTGCACAAATCAAGTAGGGGCAAAAGGTTCTTTCAATTATAATTCTCAAACGGGCCGCTTTGCATGAAATTGACGACGTGGCAACACGCCATTGGCTCAAATAGGTAATTCATACAAAATTCATATCTCAATATTCATAACTCCGATTAGGACAAGTAATATATGAATTTTGATAAGGAGAACGAGAGGAGTCCAATAAAAATGTTATTAAATATTGATTCCTTTCCTAATTGCAAAAGTACTATAAGTTAATGAAAAGTGCATTAAAGATAAGTTAAAAACCCTATTTGTGATTAAAGGTTGAATCTAGTATGCTTAATGGGTTAATTGAAGTGCTAATAACCTGTTAAAAGATAATGTTAGATTCGAACCTGATCTAAATGTGAAATTGCCTAATTTAGGGTTTTTAACTCATGCGAGAATGATTAAATATTTAGAAACCCTAATTTAGGGTCCAAGAGGATAAGATCATATTTAATTTGAAAAAGGTGAAAATATGTTGTTAAATGATGGTTCTAAGTTATTTGCATATAAAAGTTCCTAATTATGGGTAAATACCCTTAATAGGGTAATTAGGATTTTCTAATGAATAAAAGTGGATTTAATGATATATCGAGCTCATAAGTGATTAGACTCTAATGAACTTTGAATTAATGATAGATGCACATAATTATCTTGTCATGGATTAAAAGGATAAAAATAATAGCTTTAATGAAAAAGAATCTTAATGAAATTAATTAATGATTAATATTCCTTTAATATGGAAATAGGGTTATATGTTGTTAATATAACCTTAATATTGAAGAATAGATGAGATAATTAGGGTGTATGAGTAATGGCATAAAATTAGGGTTTAATATGGTAAAAGATGAAGGGAAACCCTAATTGCAAAACGAAACCCTAAAATGGACACAGAAGCCCTAGAAAGTGAATCCAAGTCAATAAAGTAGATTCTTGATAAAGAGTGTAATAAATAGAGTACATATTCTTTTCAGGAATTATGTGATGGTTGAATTGCTTGCTTGGATTGCTTTCTTGGTTGGATTTGTTTAATGCTTGTGAAATCATCAAATCAGGTATGTGGTTACGCTTATGATTATCCCGTATTAGTTTTTTGAGGATTTTATCGATGTTTACATCGTGGCTTGAATTAATTGTTGGATGAATTTAATTCATGCAAACTATAAAGTGGATATGACTATCACATAAGATATGTGCCTACTAGCTCAGATCATGGTCCCCTCTGTGGTTTAATAGTTGACCTAGTACATGGCTACCTATGGGGTAGGTCCATCAGGTCATTGGATGACTTAGTACATGGCTACCAATGGGGTAGGTCCATCAAGTCACATTGAGTTAGATATTGGGCTACCTTCGGGTAGTGCCATGCGACTCTATTACCCTATGTATTTGCTACTTTCAAGGTAGGACCATGGGGGTAAGAATCTACCTAAAGAGAGGTAGCATACGTCCACTGCAGGGATAGCACAGAGTTAGGGGATAGTTAAGGATTGAGTAGTATGGCTTAAAACGTAATCTTGGTTGTTAAATGATTAATTGAATGATTACATTGTTAACATATTTGCATGATTATTGTTTCCCCCACATACTAGCTTCTTGTTGACCGACGTTTTGTTTGTCGGTGTTTTAGGTACAATGAAAAGTACAAACAGTCTAGTGGCATATGTGATATTAAATGAGAGTTAAAGTGCAAATGAGGATTAGATAGATTTGTATCTGTGTGGATAGAAGTTTTGAAATCCCAGTTTTAAAATGTATGCAAAGTTTTATTTTTTATTTTACCATATTTCAGTATAGTTGGTAGAATTTAATAATTGTTGATGATTATTTGTCGTACCTTTGATCCGGGTTATTGGATAACGACTCTGATGTCTTGGTCTCCCTTATGTGGGGGTTACTGGGAGATGGGGTCGTAACAGTTGTGTTATTGTATGTCTCTATGTAGATGGCATGCTTATTTTTGGCACTAATATTGATATTATAAATAGAAATAAAGGATTCTTGGCTTCTAATTTTGACATGAAAGACATGGGTGAAGAAGATGTAATTTTAGGAATGAAACTCCTTAAACGTGATGATTACATCATGCTATCCCAAGAACATTATGTTGAGAAAATTCTCAAAAGGTTTTCAATATTTGATTATAAGCCAGTAAGTAAACCTTTTAATTCTAATTGCCATCTTAAGAAAAATAAAAGTACTAGTGTTCAACAAGTCAAATATGCACAAGTAATTGGAAGCCTGTTGTACATAATGAATTGCACTCATCTAGATCTAGCATATGCAGTGGGGAGATTAAGTAGATATACTCAAAATCCTAACAAGGATCATTGGGATGCTCTACATAGGGTTTTAAGATACCTTAAAGGAACAATTAATCATGGATTGATTTTTGTGGATCTCCAATAGTGCTAGAAGGATTTTATGATGCCAATTGGATTTCAGATTCAAATAAATTGAAATCTACAAGTGGCTACATATTCACTATGTGTGGAGGTGATGTGTCTTGGAAATCCTCCAAGAAAACATGTATAGCTCGTTCCACTATGGAATTTGAGTTTATTTCCTTAGAAAAGGCTGGAACTAAAGCCGAATGGATGAGACATGTTCTAATGGATCTTCCTATTTGGGAGAAACCTTCTCCACCAGTGTTTATACACTGTGATAATCAAGTTGCCATAGCAAGAGCTAAAAATAAAGTTTACAATGGGAAGAGTAGGCATATTCGCCTACGTCATAATATTGTGAGGCAGCTTATATGTGATGACATAATCTCAATGGATTATGTTAAGTCAGAATTAAACTTGGTTGATCCTATGAAAAAGCCATTAAGTCAACGACTAGTGAGCGATACATCGAGGAGAATGGGATTATGCCCATACCAGAAGTCGAAGTGATAGAAACCCAACCTTCATGAACGGTGATCCCAGGAAGAAGGTTTAATGGGAAAAACTAACTCACTGGATGACTGAATGTGTTGTAATAAATGTATCTCATTCTTGTGATGTAAACAACAATTTGCAATATTTTAGTTGAATATATTTCTTAATGGATTTCATAGCCATTGATGGTGGTGTATATTTCCAATGTATACTTGATGAAAGTCCAACTATATGAGTGTGGAGTGAGGCCGCTCTTGTTGAGATTCGGGCAGATCTCTAGAGCACTCACGAATTTCCCAGTAGGCGCATGGCCTAAGGCACCAATCCGTAAGAAAGGTATTTGATTTTATAAATATCATGTGAGTAATGTATCTCTAATTTCATATTTGATGCACACTCAGACAAAGATTGAGGTGAGGGTCTCCCGCCTCGTACTTCTATTAAGAGAGGCATTCGTTCCTCTCCTTGAAGGTAAGGTCGATTCGTTCCTCTCCTTTCCAACTCATTTCTCCCTGTGGTTCCTATGCCGCCGCGTTTCCCGGTCCTTTTTTTTTAGTGCTTCGACCCAGATTTGGTACTGAAAAGTGGAAGGAATTGGTTCAAGAACATAGTTCCACCAATCTTCTACGGATTACGTACATCTACTCTATGATTTAGTTTAAAGAACTCAGTTCTACCAAAGCTTATGCATGCTATTTGTTTAAGTTCTTCCAGTGGTCAACTCGATTTTTAGTTTAGTTTTGTTTTGAAATAGTGGGAGATTGTTGTGGTTGCTGCTGTATTTCAAAGCAAAAGTTGTTAGTCCCACATTGCTTGCTTTGGAGACTTTCCTCCTATTCATATATGGTTGCTAGTCCATGTAATATTTGAGGAATAAAATAGGATGTGGGCTTCGCACGCGTATGGTGGGGCAGCCCGAGTGGGTTTGGGCCGGCCTGATCTGGAAACCGTTTAATCGGGCGCGTCAGCGCATGTCGCATCCCGCACGCAGGGGTGTGCAAATCCGGCCTCACGGAGCCCCTTATGCGGGCGCGGCCCCGACAAAGTTTTGCCATATGCTACACTCGGGTTGTATCCACATGTGTCACATCTCTTGGCGGTACAATTGTGTGGCAACCGCTGGCCGATGTCTCTTCGGTTGGCAACCGCTTGCATCCGTTGATCCATCTCTATGTTTCTATAAAACCAAACACCTTCTTTTGTTTTTCATACGCACAACAGAAACACCAGACGCCGTCTTTCCGTTCGTTGTTGCGAGTGCACGCTTCGCTCCTCTTGTTGTTGTATCATGGAAGGGTACCCGCCGTGGATTATTGTTGCACAGACGTTCGTCGTTGAGTAAGACAGAAATACTCTTAAGGACAGTGCATTTCTGCACTCCTCAACAGTCTAGTATTTTTTCTTATTTACATTGCGTGTGTTTATTACCACCATAGATTAACAATTCATATCATGCAATAGCTCTTTTGTAAGTCTAATGTGGTGGGTAATATATCTTCCCTTGACGTATAAAGGCTCCTTGTTCTAGTAATATCACGCGGGAATAACAACAGAGAGTTTGTTGCTCACTATTCTAGCCATGATTGTAAGGGCCACATTTTCTATAGAAATTGGTCGGAAGTCTTTGTCAAGATACACCGGCTTATACTTCTTTGAAATAAGGACAACGCCGCATGAAACCAGACTTGTGTGACATCGTCCTCCTTTGAAGAAAAACTTTATAAGGTTCACGAAATCTGGCTTGATGATGTCCCATGCGCGCGATAAAATGAAAAGGGAGAATTCATCTGGTCCCGGTGCTGCGTTTGTATCCATCATATCGATGGTGTGGATGACTTTTTGTTCTGTAGGGATGGCGGAAATGGAGCAGCAGTCGTCCATGCTAAGGACTGATTGGATCAAAGAGATGAGAGCGTCGTCTTGTACAGTATGGGAAGTGTTGTCTGTGAAGAAAGCTTCAAAGTGGTTAGCTGTAGCCTGGGCGATTTCCTCAATAGGATATCATGGACAGGAAAAAAGGCGATCAATGTTCATCCCTATAGACACACACCCGTTTATGCTTGCTAATTTAAATAGTTTTACAAAACTGCCCACTATAATAAGCCAGAGAAAGAAAAAGACATAACGAATATATGGTCCAACTGAAGACAGCGTTACTATGCGTTATTAATTCTCCCTTTCTAGAACCAGTCACAGCAGAACCAGTCCAGATCTGCTTAATGAGAAACAACAAAGGTCTAGGTTACTGTTGCTTTAATTCCTCAATAGGATATCATGGACAGGAAATAAATTAAGGCGCATACATCAGAAACTTATGCAACCCACAAGGCCGCCATTACGTGGTACTTCCTTCGTAAAACATTTATCATTTATATTAACTGTCTATACACGAGACTCTCCTTTGCCGTGTAAATGTGAAATTTAATTCTTTTCGGTGGGAAAGGGAGTGTCCTTTGTTGGTCAATGCTACCCGTGTTAGGCTGTTTGAATGTACTAGCAAACATGCAAGTACACATGTACGTGTCCAATAAAATTAGAGTTGTAAATGGGTAGGATAAGGCAAGGTAGGGTAAAGTTTTATCCTTATCTTTACCTGCATCAAACATAAAAATTATGGGTATCAATAATTTTTACAAAAATAGAGATGGTTTTGCAATGTAACACCTACACACCATAGTTATCTAAATTGTCATGTTAAAACTAAAGAACAAAAATGATAAACTTCTACTAAGTTAAACTAATAAAAGGTAATCAACTTCTAAAGAGATACTTTATCAACGTGAATGGGAAGACCGGGCAATCGGGAGGCGAAGAGGACCCATGAAAGGATGAAGACGGGATGACGGAGCTGAGAACGTGGTAGTTTAGGAGCACTACGATG